>OX243778.1:16992500-18337500 GCA_945859555.1 Megachile ligniseca
TTTGTGAAAATAAAAAACCAGACCTCGATCAGTCTTCTCTTACACGAGAGCTTTAACTCGTCCGAGATCAGTATTATATTAGAAAATTGTATCTCGAAGGTAGAATTTTCTTCCGATCAACGTGGAAGTAATTGACATCTCGATTTGACACGACTTTATCCGACACGACACACGTTGGGTATACTATTCGATATTCCGCGATCTAACTCCGTCCGTTTTCGTTCTAATCTTTCGACGATCGATAAAGGAATAATCGTTTTGTTGCACAGGGTATACAAAAAATCATCGCCGAATAACAAGCTCACACTTTACTTGGCGAGCAGAGATTTGATCGTGAGCGAGACGAAGATTGATAAACTGCAGGGCGTGCTATTGGTTGACCCTGACTACTTGCAAGACAAAAGGGTGAGTCGAGAGGTCGCATCCTACAGCCTGATCCTTTTTACATCTTTACGTTTGCAAATTCCTTCAGCTTATTTCATTAGAATGATATCATTCTACAATAAGATGGAAATTGTTACGAGACTGTTGAATTGCAGGTGTATTTTCATAAAGACACCGAAGTCTTGTAAGATCTTTTAGAAAAAGTTAAAGCGTTCTACGGTCACCTTCTACAGCTGCGCGTCAGAAGAATAACAGTTTCCGCGATAAAAGTTCCAAGTACCTTTTTTTTTCGTATTTTCATGTCCGCAAGAACTGAAAGGATGTTTTTTTTTTAGTGCAAAGTCTTTCTACATTGACATACGCTTTCCAAAGCAATTTAATTCAACGAACTGAAGCCATTTTAACAAAACATCGTTCGTCGATGTTCCTTTCAACAACGTTACTTTGTTCGAATCTCCCTTAATTTTCTCTACTTTCCACGGTATAAATAATCCCCCTCGGAACCCATAAACTCCGGGGAAAAAACAATATTTTACCACGAAACAATTTCTTCGTGAAACTGGCAGGTTCATTACGCAAATACATATATTCTTGTTCGAGTCGAAAAATTATACCTTCCAGGAAACTTGTTATTACGAATTATCAGTCGGCTCGACCAATTCTATTATCGAACCATCGAATAATTGGACGGTAGATTTAACGAGTACGGAGATTCCCAGACAATGTCCATGAAACGCTAACGAACACGGGCGTAATTATTTGTTTTCCTATTTACTAATTAGTCGTCGCATCGAACGTTTCAGGTGTACGGACAAATCACGTTGACTTTTCGCTACGGTAGAGAGGATGAAGAGGTAATGGGACTGAAATTCTGCAACGAGGCTGTTATGTGCCTAGCTCAATTGTACCCTCCGTATTCCGGGGCTGATCACCAGGAGGCGACGCCTTTACAGGTCTGTACACGTAATTAACCCCTTTGAGTGCGCGTTTGTTCTACAACTAGTACACTTCTCTCCAAATGAAGTGTTTAATATTTGAAAGAATTTCATTGCCGTAGCCGGAATGTAGTTAACGACGCGAACCGTAGTCGTTTATTGTTTCCGCGAGCAAAGCGTACGAACAAACACCGTAATACTAAAATCTACGATTAGTTCCTCGTCGATATCGAGTTTCGCATTAAAAATTGTTTGCGCGCGCGTATTTTGCGAAGGCAGCGTAACCAAATACCGATTTTATCCTGCGAGTTACACGCTCGAGGAAGCAAACGTAGCACGTTAATGTAATTTGCAATCGGCCCTGCGTACGTAAGTTTCTAATTACCGGAGCACGAAATTGATCGTCAAGTCGCGACTGGCTTATTCCATTAATTGATTACGACCTTACGCTTCCATGTCGTTGCGTAAAATAATACACGGCAGTCACGCAGCTTCGTTAATTCATTCGGAAATATGTCAAACGTGCAATCTTACGCTTTCATCGACAATTATTTATCAATTGTATGAACACGAGTTTACTCTTACACTTGTTCGATTCTAGCGGACGTTCTTTCTTCTTTCCTCTTCCTTACTTTCTTTCACGAGGGACGCTTAACCGACCGTAAAACCGGAAGAAGCACTCAGACGAATAGGCTTCTTTTGCGAAAGTGCAGAAAGATCCTACAGTTTGCTTCTGCATCCGTGACAGAAATTAATCCCATGTCTCGATAAGCTTCGTTATGGAATTATTCGAGTTGTAAACTTTCGGAAGTACATCCATTCGCGATCGCTATGAAATCACGCGAATTGCAAGCTTTCGAATCCCTACATGTTTTTAATCGACATTGCAATCATATGGATTGCATCGGATCGGTCTAGGTTGCGAACGTTCGATTCTACCCTCGTTTTTAATCGTATTTCGTCCACGAAATCACATAAATCGTGAGCTTTTGAATCTCTACTCGTTTTTAATCGCCATGCAATCACATAGATTGGGTTTCGTCGAATTACGTTACGAACTCTCGAATCTGTACACATTTGTAATCGTATTACGCTATGAAATCACGCGAATTGCAAGCTATCGAACTTCTAGTTTTTTTAATAGCTATGCAACCTCAGATTGTGCTGGGTTGGACTAGTTGTAAATTGTCGAATCTAAAGTCATTTCTAATCGCGCTTTGCTATCGAAAAGTAATCGACGAGAAGGTTAGAGACAAAGAGAAGAAATTAATACCTGCGTAGATGTCTGAAACGTAGCCAGCTCGTTTCATTTCCGCGAAGAGCCGATAACATGCGATCGGCTCGTTACAGCGGTCAGCAAACCGTGTAAGGCTCGAACGAACAAGGCGTTAAGGGATCTGATAGATCGTTGATCCGTTCGGAAATGAGGCATTAAGCTTATGAAATACGGGACGCGTATTATATAGGTCGTAAGCCTCGTAACTGATACGCGCCACGTCACCGAACAACGTGCATCGAACCGTTCCACTGGCAAACCCTCTTCTCTCTCTTCTCTTGCTTCTCGTCCGACATTCTAACTCCAGCTGTTTCGAAAACATTCCGCTAAACATGGAAAATACACTTGCTTCGAGTAGACGCGTGAGATGACTATAGCCATTTGTCCCGAGCCGTTGTACGTATACGATAAGCGGTTATGGTTACACACCATAATATTCGTATATCGCAGACTGTACATTGTCTGCCGTTGGACAATATCTGGGCCGTAAAGGAACGTTTATGGCATCGAATCTCGCTGGCAGCGCATTCACGGTCATTTTGGTGGCAGTCTATTAATCCTTCCGACAAGATCAGGATAGCGATGGAGCAGAGAGATTTAAAGAAACGTGTAAAAGTCATTCAATTTTCGATAGCGAATCTTCGAACTTTTTGAATAGACTGTCTGAAGCAGCCACTCCGTTTCGTAGGTGAGATTTAATTACCGATCGCCTTGATTCAGGCGCGAAACTACGGTTCGTATATCGAGAAAGCAAAGCTGATTACCGACACTCGAAGAAAGCGTACCGCAACCAGGAAACGCGATCGTTTGCGGAGAGGATCGTAATTTCGCAGATAAATCGTCTAGACGCAACCGAAGAGTGTACGGTAAGCACCAGGAATACGGGGATCTCCGTGTGTACGAAACGGAAACGTGGGTAATTGAAATGGATGGAAGTTAAAGTCTGGTGCGAGTACCACCCGAACGTTCGTTCCGCGAGGAGAACGGAAAAGAAGCAGGATAGTCGGGGGCAAAAGCCATCGGGAACTGGAAACTGGAAGGTGCCTCGTCGGAAAGGAAAGAAACGGCTCTCCGAACGCAAACAACTCGTAAACTCCGACAATCCTTGGACAACGTGGACAATTCAGGAAATATGAATAGAATTCGAGCGTGGGAAACTTAATTTCACCGCCGAGCCGAATGAAATTCGATCGAGATGGCAAAGAATCCCCGGATGTAATTCAACGAGATGCAAAACAATATCGCGATAAGACCCGGTTGCAACGGTTCTTTCGTCTGGCCGAGATAGCAATAAACGTTATGCAACGATAAAAAGAAACATTTCAAAGCGTTTCCACGCTTCTCCTGCGACTTGATTTAGCTATTTTTTTCACGGAACTGTTCGGCTTCTGAAAATCCCCTTGAAACGATGGTTGTCGCCGCGGCTATCTACACCCGCCCTTTCACGAATTTACGTAACAACGGGGGAACGTGTCTCTGGAATGCTTTAAATTTATCTTAGGGGGAAGACACCGGGGTAGAACGTTTCGGTAATTGAAACGGAGAACGACACGGCCGTCAGCTTTAGAACGGCGAACGATAACAATTTGCCAGCATGATAATCGCTGGGAAGAAGAAGTAGATGGAAACGATAACCACGCGAAACGTCGTTGTTAAATATTTGTTTTCTGATGTCGAATCTTGTTGATCAGGTATTACCGGTATCGCGACGTTCATTGCAGAAGTTTATTCTGCTGGTTCGATTTTTCATCGCGATCGTATCCGTGCGAAAGCATTCACGAGTTAAAGGTACAGTCAAACTTTCGGACAAAGGCAACAAGTTTCGCGAAGTTACTTAAACTTTGTTCGAAAAAATAATCCCAGAAGTCGACAAAACTTCTGTAATTTGTTTAAAAAAAAGTAGATACCTCTCGACGTTTCAACGATTATCGAACGAGGTCCTTCAGCCAGAATTTTGATGGTTATGCCAAGGTAGCCTTGGCATTAATTATGACTTGCAGTCAGGTCGCTCGGTGCAACTCGGAAATTATTTATCAGTCTACTCCCTTTTCCTGGATATTTTACGCCATCTATCCTGGCTATGCGATTTATTATTTATTCCATCGATGAATTACGTATCAACGATAAATTGAAACGAAGGTTGCATCGGTGATCAACGATCGAAGAATAACCCTCGTCTGAGAATTCTTCGACATTTCGACCTTATCTACTAAATAGCGAGTTCGTAAGGTCTCGTTGGAAGCTCTTCAGGATCCGTTTATGTTAGGTTAGTTCTCGTGCTCTGAATTGTCAAACTATGCAATTTGTTTAAAGCGCAGTAAATGTCAGCTGTACCACCCTTTAGATATTATTTCAACAGACTTTCAATTAGCATCTGGTTAAATACATTTATTTCCACCCGGAGTGGAAATTCACGATGAAAAGAACGCGTGATTCGATATTATCCCATCAATAGGATATCTCTTCTGCTGCCCCACTTTTATTTCCTGGGATGAGCTTTCGATAAAATGAAGAGGAGATAGTATAGGATGTTCAAAAGAAGTAACTTATAAATAATCATCGGTAAAAAATAGCTGAAGTATATTCACCAAATAAGTTTCTTGCTGTTTACGGGAGCTATTCGATACTTCGTAAAATGGGTCACTCTTGTAAACAATTTTATGTTTGTAGACCACCACTTTCGACTCAACATCGTACACCTCGTAAACGTTTACTTATGAAATTAACTTTAGATTTTGAACGCCCTGTGCGCGATATTTCGTACGCTCGTCGTAGATGTCCGCCAACCATTGATGGACACAAAATTCCTCCGACAGAAAGATGTCATCTCTCGCGATGTGACGCAGAGGAAAACTATTTCATCGCGGTACGACACGGTTTTCATCTTGTTTCTCCTTTTATAGACACGCGACGATACAAACGCGATACGGAAAAATTGTTGAATATTAAGCGATACAAGGAGCGTTGCATATTTATTCCGTAGAATCTTTTTCATGGAATCAAAAATAGCTCTGACGGACGAATATCGCACGATATCAATTTTCGAATCGTAAGATATTTGGAAAAAGAAGTAACAGAAACGAACGGTGCTTCGACTTAATGATACCCACTAATGATACCAGATTTCGTTTTTCTTTGAAAAGGACTTCGAATCGCGCAGCGTGACGCAACCAGGTTCGATCCTGTGCACCGGATGACCCTGGCCTCTATATCCTCGACGCAAGCATCTCACCGTGGCAAGTGTTGCCTGAATAACATACGTCTATCGCGCGTGTCCAACCTTCCAATTTTCAAATTTTGTTAATTATTCTTGAAACGCTCTGTACGTACGCTCATGCTCGATTCACAAGGAAGCCCTTGACAAATCCTTCAAACGACTTGCTATCCAATTTTACGAGTCAAGGATTTAAATGGTATATAACAAAGGGAACATTCGAAGAGGAAGGATAAAGCGATTCTTATTTGGGCAAATACTTAGAACTGCGATAATGGGAAAATAGAGACTTACGGCAAGCAATTCAGAAACTCGCACTAAACGGACAAAGTGAAATTTCGACAAATATTAAGTTTGAAACTATGTGCAATTTATTTGAAACATATAACTAGATAAAATATTCGATTAATTCGTAACGGAACATTCGAACAAAAATAACTGTTATTATTTCAGGTTGCATGTTATAAACATCTTATAAGCTCTGTATTGTCTCTCCAAATATTATTCTGAAAATAATCATTTGTATACCAGATGCGTTTTCTAAGTACGGGTCACGATCGACTCCCATCGATAACAATCACCATGCACATTACGCAAACATAAAAGAGGAGCAGTTTTTTTCTTCCACATTTTCCATGAACTTTCAATCGCATTCCTAATCGATCAGCCATGTCGAAGGCAAAGTCAAATAGAACTGCTGAATTCCAAATTCTTCATGGAAAATTTTCCGCGTGTCGTATGAGAATTCATCCGGCGACTATTTCGCCGAAGGTAGAAATACCGAGTTAACGGCTACTGGAACTTTTCGATTCCAAAGCTGGCGCGAAAGTTACCCGCTTTCGAAATATCAAAACTTATGGCTGAAAAGTTTCTGCGACGAAACTTTGCTCGGCTTTCAGCATCGATCAAACGCTTTTCTTTAACAACCCTAACGTGTCCGTTTGCTGTCCCCCGGCGAAAGTTCGTCTAACTTCTCGTTTACGTTGGTTAACGTAATCGTAGAAACGGTCATATTTAACACAAGTTTCCAGCACGTTGACTCAGCAGTTTGCTTATAGCGAAAAATACGAAAATACCAGTCGTCTGCAGATATCAACATGCGACTTTTGCCAAACGTTTATATCCGTTCACGCCACTTCGATAACTGAAACATCGTAAACAAGGTGAAAGCATTTCACATAGAAAAATGAAAGACATTATTTTATGTCCGTCCATTTGAAACGCTCAATCGCGATCACGTGGCAAAAGAAAAGCGAAAAATCCAATAAACGTGGAACAGCATTTTGTCCCGAAGACCCTTCGACGTCTCCGGCTCATCTCTTTATGCCATCAAAGGCACGGCGTTCGCGTCGTAAAGGTATCGAGTATAAATCTTACGCATCGTTGGTCGCGCCTATCTTCAAAGAATATTTCTTAATAGAAAAAGATCTTGTGCACCTGCATGAATAAATCCCTTTGAAACGCACCGGTCGCTTTTACGTTTTCTTTCTCCTTTCTCCTTTTTTCTCTTCCTTTCTTTTTTATTTTATTTTATTTTATTTTTGCCGTGCCGTTTTCGAGAATTAAATAGCACAGTGCGCCAGAGTCCAATTTCGCAATTCTCGCGGTTCTTTTCGAGCTCCTCAAGGACTCGCACGAAACGGCGCGAAAGGATTTTTCCGACGAATTTATTAGAGCGGAGCTGAAAGTTCTGTCAGCACTTACGAAACATAAAGCCCAAGTGGTACTCATTGTGAACTCCTGTATATAAATCTTAAAGCTCCGAGTGTCGTGGAGATCGCCACGGAGTTAACGTGATCGATTAACGAAATCAGCTACGAATGGGATTTCGAGAACTCCAGAAATATGAGAAACTAGAAGGTACGTTTTCCGTAAACGTAAAACTAATACGATTAACGGAAATTATGGCTCATCTTCGCCTAGGATATTGATTCAACTTCGAGTTTGCATATCGCGTTACAACAGAATGGAACCGTCTGAAACGAACGTGTCATCAGGAAAACATCGATACGGTGCCGCAACAACCGACCACTGTTTACCGCGAGAATGAATAGAGCTTTTCACTCGGTAGCATCTATTGAACATTTTTCGCCATGTTACGATTCCGTTCGACTGAACTGACGTATATATGCGGATAGACAACAATACCGTATCTCGACAATGCTTGACACTTAGCTGCGCGATAAGCCTGGACAAACATCCCTTTGCAATGGCGAATGCGACACGTGACACGCGGAATAATTCATAGCGAGATTTGTAGCCGCGAAAGAACAGTAAAGCATGGACGGCCGTTTGATTTTACATACTTTCATTATACTTATCGCTTATTATTATACGGATCAACACACGGTAAACAATGGTGCGTTGAATGTTACTACTTTTTCAGAAGGTGCATTTCTAAGAAACCTCTAAGGTTTCGCAAGAAGCAGTCATCTCTTACGAGATCTCGTTTCTTCGTGGAAATCTGTTTTCGCTGTAGTTCTTCTCCAATAAAATGAAAATGATGTTCTTAACTCGAGGAAACTTTCTCGCTTCTTTTTTCCACCGAGTTCCAACCACCGACGAACAGAGAATCGCGAGATATCTCGTCCAAAGGATTAAACGAGATAAAGCAAAAAATTTGTCTTATTAACCATTGAGGTAGTGCCGACCAACGACGACCACAGTGCAAGTCAACGCGAACGTTTCTCTGGTGGTTGTCACTCTTAATGCTATTTCGTTGTAAAAATATTATAACGAAATACTAATCGGTCGTTAACAGCGTGTTAATGTTACGAAAAATCGAGATTCGAACATAATATAGAGAAACGCGATCGTTGATGGCTATAAATGAAAAACCAATATCGATAAGGCAAATCTCAGTATCCATAAGCTTGATGGTTTCTCGCATCGATGCAGAAATTACCTACGCGTTCAATCCCGCGGATCTAAAGATCATTTCATTCCCATTTAGAGAGATTCTACGGCTCACGCAAAAGCAATACGGTTGATTGGTTCATTACGCGTTGACAGATCGATTCACGGAAATTTGTACCGCTTAGCCGGTCGATAAAGGATTTACAGGCAAATTAGCGGCCAGAATTACACCTATCTACATCGAATGTTAATTAACAGAGATTTCGAGCTACGTGTAGCGCGATATCGAGCAACCGAATCAAAGGTCTTCGAGGTTTCCGTTCGAAACGATAATTTCGTGACACGTTCAAGGCTTACCTTGCTTACCTTGCTTTCTGTCCTCGAACAATATTCTCTTGTATTTCGAGAACAACGAGAGGAAACGGTTGAAAAGGGCCAGCTTAACAAGCAAAGGCACTCCCGTCTGAGCCAATAATAATTATTATAATTATTTTCAATCGTTTGAACCCTTTCACAATGAACGCAGAGTAATAAAACTAAGCACGAAATTCGGTGCTTATAATATTCCAACTCAGGACTTGCTAAATTTTTCTGTTCCATATTTAAATATTTGACGCGATTCATCTCGGAACTCGCACTTGGGAATCCCTGTTTTAATATAACGTTTTGATCTCCTGTTTCAGGAGGCGTTAGTGAAGAGATTAGGTTCCAACGCTCACGCGTTCACCATGGAAATCACGCCTTTAGCACCCCCATCGGTGCAATTGGTGCCTGCGAAGGAATACAATGGGGCACCTATAGGCACCAGTTACGACGTCAGAGCTTACGTAGGTGAGTGAATCGAATCGATGTTAATTTATACAGAACTTCTTCGTCGAGTTCGGCGTGTCACCGATTCAACAACAATTTCAATTTAATTTCACGCTCCTTCGCATTTTCGTCGTATAAATTTTAAACTACTTCTTTACGAGTTACTCGAACGGTGTTGAATTAAGCCAGTCTTACTACTTGATAATTAACGAAACGAAAATTTTGTAACGAACTCGGTGATAGAAGGGATCGCTTTAAATTTCAATTGCGAGGGCTGGGAGGTCTCCGTTCGGTACTCATATCGCGTAGAAATTCCGTAAATAACTTTGCAGTCAGTTACTGAACTTCGCTATTGTACACAACGTGAAATTTAGCCGAGCGAGCAGACGAGAAATTGCATCGGAAAACGACTGTCAGAATGGGTATCCGCGTAATACAACGAACTACCAAACCACCATTGCCAGCCACCAGCGTTTATAGCGTTCCGGTATCCGAAAGCCCGTCCCTTGGTTCAAGAAGTCAAGCTTGCAAAACGAGAGTCACGTTCGCCGAGAACGAGATCACGGAAGATGAAGGTAAGCTCTTTTTTTTATAACTAAGAGAAGTTGTGCCTGCACGAGCGTTTTTCGAACGCAGTATCAAATACACCGAACAGTTGACACTTAGGAAATTAAGAATTATTAGTCCATCATCACTGACGATAACAAATGGAACCGGTTCCATTCGAATCGAACAAAATCCTAGTTTGGAAAAAGCATGTGTCGTGTAGGTGATAAGTTCTCTCCTCGAAAGTATTCGAAGACATCCTCGAGGTTGTCGTAATTTGTCGAACGTCTGATTTCAGAGAATGCGGTACCACACGCTGCGGTGGAAAAACCATTTCTGCTGAGCGATGGTCGTGTCGGTTTGGAAGCCAAACTGGATCGCGCAATTTATGCTCACGGAGATTCAATCACGGTTCAAGTCAACGTCAATAACAACAGCAGTAAATCCGTGAGAAGGATCAAGGTGAGCTGCAGCTGCTGTCGCGAAACGTATCGTGCAGATACCAGGTACACTGCATCGCTCGTGAAAGCTGAAGCATTAAATTTTGATACGCGAAACGGTACAGCTACAATTATATTACTCGCTGCTTTTTCTGTTTCGTATCGACGCTCCCCCATGCAGATAAATTCCACCATTTTCTGTATTAAAAAATTCACGAATAATAATAAAACTGTTAACGAATGTTGTACGGGTGATCAATGAGCCGCGATGGTAATCGCGAACACGACTTTAATTAAGCAAGAAGCTGGTTCGCTCGTCTTGAACGCAGAACGAATTAAATATACCTTTAAACCGAACCTAATTGTTAAAAGTAAAGGACAGGGAGGTACGATTAAATAACCAAGATGCTCTTATCAGCGAACACGTTCAAGCAATTCGTTGGGAACACTGGCACTCGCGATCTCGGAGAGTATTAAAGCCGCGCAAAATTTAATTCTCCGAACATGCTCGTGTAATCCGGCTACGTATCATGCTTAAAGCAGAACCGGAAACGTTGCAGCTTTATCTTGACTTAACTATCGCGTTTCTCAATGTTTCGCGAAGAACGTTCGTGAGAAGTTCAAATTACTCCACTAATTCTATATCCCTTTTTATATCATGAAAGAAGATTACTTATCGTGATATGAAATTATCAAGTTGACGCTATAAAAAGTCACTCTATCAAAAACAGAGCTACGATTGTTAAATTATTAACGCACATACACTTCACTTTTATATTATAGATATTAACTTTTATATTAAAGAATAAGGCAAACGTAACAAATAGAAAATATACAGCCAATCTCGGCAGATATAATTAATCGAAATCTCCTCACAGATCAATTTTCCCAATTCCATAGTTACATGTTTCGTTCTCAACCGAGCTTTCCAAATAAGATTAAATTAAACGGACCCTCGAGCTAAAATGAAACTACGAGCACAACGAACTAAAACAAACTCTCAACTTTTGTATGCACGGACGAGTTCGAAATACTCGATACGGTTAATTGAATTCTACCGTTTCCACCTAGAACTTGGTCGCGATACCGTGAAACTGATCACACACGGTTGTTCCGCAGGTTTTCATCGTGCAACACGTAGACGTATGCATGTTCAGCAACGGCAAATTCAAAAACGTGGTGGCTTTGCTGTCGTCGCAAGAAGGATGTCCGATAAGTCCCGGGACATCGTTGAGCAAAAGCTACACTCTCAGACCCATAAAAGGTTCGACGAAAAATTGGATCGCTTTGGAGGATAGCTACACGAAGGCAGGGGCTACGTTGGCCTCGACAGTCATTTGCCCTGGAAACGGTCCAGACGACAGAAACGTTTTCGCGATATACGTTTCGTATTACGTGAAGGTAACTTGCATACTCGGCTCTAATCCTTTGGCTATGAATAAGCGTGGAGGGAGGAGTTTCCACCGCTTGCCTTCGATTTTCAGAGATTCTGGAGAAAAACTAGATAGAATTTTGGGAGAGGCTAATCCTTCCTCCATTTATATCGTGCACCTCTCTTTAAAATTTATAATTATTTTAAACTATACATATTATAATATGTATAATCAATTTTGCGCAGGTAAAATTATTAATGTCAGCAATGGGTGGTGAAGTATCCCTAAAGTTGCCGTTCACGTTGATGCACAGCAACACGGACCCAGATCTAGTCGGCTTTCCTTCTCCGATCAGAGATCCGGAAAAACTTTCGGTGAATTATGGAAAAACTTGTGAAGGAATGACAGACGGTATGGAGAAACAAGAAGATAACGGACACAAGTATAAAAGCAGCAAACTGGAGCCAATTAAGGAAAAACTGAAAGAATCGAAGGACGTCGACGTGGATCTCATAGAACGCTGCGAAGAGGGTGACAGCACCTGAGGGCAGGTGCAAACGATTGAAACGTCATCGCGATCATCGACCAGAAACAACATTGGAGCAAAAAACGTGAAGAACACGAACCATAAGAATTGCAAATTGGGATTCAATATACAAAGAGCATGGTGTTGCTTTAGAAGAGCTTCTTAGTAACGGGAGAGATCAGGAATCCTTGGAAAAGTTGCCTATGACGTTTTCTTTCTGCCATCGACAGAAAATCGAGATAGACTCGCGACGACATATAGTCAAGACGATGTTTAAGAAACTTGAGGAAGAAAAGAAAAAATTGGTGAAATCGTGTGATTTTTAAGAGTACTTTAAATTTCAGTCAAACTCTAAAAACCAACTCGCGTATCGATTTTTCTTCCTTCATCGACTGAACGTTTATTCTCGTCGCATTGACTGCCACGAGAGTTTTCAGTAATCCCTCAAATTTAATACGATTGAAACAAAGCAGTTAGAAATTTCAAATAACGTTACTATTGTACCAATAATGTAACATAACACATTAGAAGCTTAAATCTCAGAATTAAGTAATCCATCTCCTTCGTAAATGTTGCTTTACCGTGGCGGTCAATGCATTACTGAACTGAATCAAGCATATTTCGATGCAATTAGAAATGCAACTACGATTATGCAGTTCCTACTTACCTTATTCCTAAGACAAAAGTCGTACTGCCCTTTTAATTATTCAAGATATAAAATCATATTTCATAACATACAAGTTTCGTGTATTTAAAGGAGAAAAATCAATCATACAGATCGATCAAGAATACAGAAAATCTCAAAATCTATTTTTTTAGATGGAAAATGTCTCGTACTGTCAAATTCGATTCTTACTTATTTTGAAATAAATGTGTCGAGTACTTAAATAAATATTACAAGTATTATTATACCTTGTAGGATAAATAAATTCAACAGGTATCTTTTATGATAATCAATGTGTAAAGCTGTACAGACTGTATCTTTATCACTGTAAATAGCGAATTAATTCAATATCATAATGTAAGAATATATGTGAAACTTTAGCCTAATGCTATATAACTTCTAAGTAATTTACAACCAAATAAAATTTTTGTGTAAAATTGTTGACGCACAATTTCTTTTACCCTGATTGATGCATGTATTTATGTTCGAAACGAGAAACTTCTAATTGTCCAGTAGAAGGACCTAATATATTAATATAAATGTTTGTCATGAATACTCACCGTGCCACTGTGCTCTGGCATAACCTCTGACGATGGTTTTGCTCACATTATTCGCATCGTCGTAAACGTTGATTAAAATGTATTTAAATCTTCCATGCCCATCAATATCCACATCGGGTAGTTTATTCAGCGATTGAGACATTGTTCCCAATCGTCTGCTATTTAATAATGCTGCAAAAAGAACATAACTTTTAATCACGTAACCTCCAATCAATTTTTTGTATAGCAACTATTTTTTTAATTACTCTAATTTCTTATAAAATCTATTAAAATAATACACAATCTTCTATGTTAACACTATGCGACTATATTCGAAAAAAAGGATGTTATTGCATAATTTTCTATAAATACCTTTAAAAACTGTATGCCGGCTACTCAATGCTTGTATTCCAAAATTCTTGAAACTTGCAGCCATGTGTAGGAATGAGAGATGAATGTCCTTCTCTTTCTGGACAAATTAGAAGGAGACAAACAATACAAACGTGACTGTCATTCACGAAAACAGGTTATAAACGTGTTTTGCGTGCTTTATGGAGTAATGTAAATAATCAATTTATAATTCTAAAATACTAAAGTGAAATATAGAATAGTCAAGAAGTTGTGTATACGGACGTTAACGTGCAATTACTTGTATTTAAAAACTTACGTCTATAATGTATCTTACTTTTCACTACTTTTCAGTACATATAGGTTAAAGAAAGCAACTATATCAATACAAACATTTTTAATATGAAATACTGTTTAGAAACAATACGCAAGTATGTACATGATGCAAGATCACTGTTCAATGCATTGGACGGTGTATTTAATGTTTATAAACCCCCAGATATGTTCTTCAATGAAATGAGAGAAACAATCATTAAAAACTTATGCAGAGGTTATAATAGTTTTTTACTATGATACACTTTATTGATGAATTCTATTACATAATTTGTGGTTTTCAGATCTTAATGATGTGCCTGGACGACCAATAATGAAATATGTAGCAATAGAAGGTGAAACAAATAAGCCTATGAAAGTTATTGTTCGAAATAGTTATGCAGACCATCCACTAGTAGTGGGGCCTCGTTATCAAGTGAATGATTTTAAACTAGCAGCTATAAAAATCATGAGACCAGACATATCCGGTGTTGTAGTTTGTGGAATTAATAGAGGTAACAGATTGATACATGAATTAAGACAAGCCAAGTCTACAAGGTTTTATAGAGTAAAAGGACTACTTGGACAAGCAACAGATACTTATTTTCATACTGGAAAGATAGTGGAAAAATCTACATACAAACATGTAAACCGAGGTCATATTGACAGAATATGTAGTTCAATGCAGTCTTCTCATCAAAGAAAAATGTTTGAGTAAGTATAAATATACATGTAAGGTCCATTTACAAATGCAAGATGATAAAATTTATGTAATGTTATACGTTTACAGATTATGTGGAGTAGATATCCAAAGTCAAGCTGCATATGAGTTAGCAGTAAAAGGTCCGCTTCGACCTGCAGATCCTAATATTCCTATGATATATACAATTAAATGCATAGACTTTTCACCTCCACAATTTACATTAGGTAAATATATTTAATCATTTAAAAGTTTAAACTATTCGGAAATTTATATTAAAATATTTGTTTTTTTAATCTCATAGAAATTGTTTGTGTAAATGATGATGATATGTATTTAAAGACCATAATTCATGAGCTGGGTATGCAACTTCGTACTACTGCTACTTGTATGCAAATACTCTGTGTTCAAGATGGCTTATTTACTATAAACGACGCATTACTTCCAAAACATTGGACTTTAAAAAATATTATACAGAGTATGAGTTTATGTCAAAGGCTTATTAAAGAAAATGAAGAGGTGTTGAAGCAAGAGAGTCCTGCACTAATAGATCCCACGACTGATACACTGAAAATACCTACTGAAGAACAATCTGTAGCATAATAAATATATTTATTGTTCTTTTCATCATTATGCCATCTGTTGTAACAATTACTAATTTCATGTAGTATAGCCGTCACTGTAATATTTATCATTATACATACATTTATATCAAATTTTGGTTTAAATTTTTTGTTCTTATAATTGATTATGTTTCACTTCGACTCCTTTTAGGACGTGGACCGGAATCGGAATCATCGTGTTTATCGTTAGGTTTCATAGACCTTCCTCTTGCTTTATGTTTATTTGGCCATTGTTGCATTTTCATGCTTTTCGCTATTACACGTTTCTGATGATCCAATTGCGGAAATAAGTCTACAACAAAAAATAATAAAATGAAATGTACAATTATATTTCGAAATATTGCTTAATGTTAAATCTATACCTTGAGATTTTTCTAAAGCTTCTTTGGCTGAATTCATTTCAGCTTCTTGTATACTGTGACCTGATGCTTTTGCTAATCGTTTTCCTTGGAAGTATACAGCAACAGTATACACTCTGGTATTTGTTGGTCCTTTACACTCAATCACTCTAAACGAAATTTAATTGATAATGATTTACAGTAATATTCGTATATTCGTTGTTTAATCTTATTCTAACTTACTTATATACAGGAATGTCAGGTTCTCCGCCATCCATCGTTCTTAATGTTAAACAACATTGTTGTAATTTACTTTTTGGATCATTCCAATCTTGATTCATAATAAAATCTTGTAAGCGCGGAAAGAAACATACGTCACAAAAAATATGACAATACTCTAAACCTTTATCAACATAAAGAGCTCCTAAAAATGCTTCCAACAAATCTGCTCTGTCCTTTGTTTTCAACTCAGCCTTTGGATTACCGTACAATGCATACTGAGTCATCCCTAAGTCATCGCACACAACAGCTTGGGTCTTATTGTTTACAAGAGAACTTCGTAAAAGCTGCAAAATGTAAATATGTATTTTCTCGATGTTTAATCGATTACACATTAATAATACTTACAGATAAATGTCCTTCATGATGTTCTGGAAAATATTTATACAAGTATTCAGAAACTATGAGTTGTAGTACGGTATCCCCTAAAAATTCTAAACGTTGATTAGAACCCAACGTCAAATTCGTATATCCTATACTGCGATCAGTAAATGCTCTAGCTAACAAACGAATATGAGTAAATTCTATACCAATAGATTCCTCAAATTTCGTTAATTTCTGTATCAAAGAACACTGACATTATCTTATTGTTTAAATTATTAAATACACGTACCACGAAACACGTATGTTTACCTGCAACAGTTCAAAACTTGGTATCCACTGTCTATCACCTGTTGGTTCTTGTTCTTGCAAAGGATGTTTTGGATAATTTACCCATACTTTTCCAAGATCTTCTTCGTCTTTAAAAAGCGTTTCTCCAAACACCCTGTCAGCAACTTCTATACCTCCATCAAGAAATAACGAACCCATTAACGCTTCGAAACAATTTGCCATTGCGTGTCTTAACTCCAAGTCATGACAAAGATCACTGCCATGTGCATATAGCATGTATTCCTCTAAATTCAATTTTTTCGCTAACACGGCGAGGTGTTGGTTCTGAACAATAGCTGCTCTGTAAGTAGCTAAACCACCTTCTTCTAGATCAGGAAACATATGAAACAAATGAATTGATGTAAGAAATTCAACTACTGCATCTCCCAAGAATTCCAATCTTTCATTATGTGCTATCGAAGATTCAGTTTCCGTTCTCGCACCAAATCTTGACATTATATTGATCAATGTATTAATACCACGTTTTCGAGTATTCATATAATGAATTCGGCGATCGCCGTACTCGGGTTGTCTTATCCCACAATTAGTCAAAGAATTTCGTGCATGATCGGGATTTGTACCAAAATTTTCACGATAGCTGGGATGAGTTAATGCTAATTGAAGAAGGTATCTGTTCTTAAATTCATAACCCAGTGTACGTTCTAAGTTGTCCAACGATTTATGAAACCTCAAATGACAAACAAGTACTGGTATTAACATAGCATGCTGCACTATATCGCACATAATTCCAGTTCTATAAAATCCCTCAGAACTAACGTCTACAGTAACGTCGCGTTTCATTTTGCTTTGAGTTCTTAATTCTTGAAGCTTATTCTCTTTTGCCTCTAACTTCCTTTTATCTTCAAATGAGGGTTTTGGCATATTAGCTAATAAGTGTCGAAATTTTACATAATCTCTCCATGCTTTTTGGTAACTAAAATAAGTAATTAGAAATATCACTTTTATTTACACGTATTACTTTTTGATGACGAAGTAATATTTTAACGAAAAGAAAATTACTTACTCAGCATTTCCTGCATAGCTAAGTTGTGGTGGCCTAATTCCAAAATGTACGATTTCGGGGTATGCCACTATACCAGGTGGCTGATCAGCTTGATTTCTGTCTAACTGGTCCACACGAACACTGCACGGTTTTTTACCAGGATACGTGACTATCATACCTTTCACCTCGTCGGCAAAATTTTGCCACTTATATTGTGGCATTTCCACTAATCTAGGTAAATCATCTGGATCTATTAATAGTCTACTACTTCTTATTAAATAATTTAAAACTTCATTCATGGACAAAATTTCTTGTCCATTATCAGCTAAGTCGCGCACAAATCTTGGCATAAAATGAAACTGTCCACAGCCAGATTTATCTTGCGCTGCTTGTAGATCAAAATCTACCAATTCCAATACTTCTTTGAATAAGTAAGTTTCTGGAAAGATGAGTAATCATTAGCAAATCAAGCCAGTAAAAGTAATGCGCTAATTGTAATGAAATGAAACTTACGAAAATAATCCAATTCTCGTATAGTGAAATTTTCTGGCAGTTTTTCGTCTATATAAAGAATGGTATACTCTATGTTAAATCTTATCACTTTACATGTTGGCAACTTTACAAGAGGAAAATGCGAAAGCATAGAAAAACCTTCAAATATAAATTCATGTTCATCATGTTTAATGATTGTTGGCGTTTTGGTGAGAAAATTTGTTGGTGGACTAATTGTTATTCGATAGTGATATAATTTATCAGCATTATTTGAATTTAAATCACATTTATTTATTGCACCTTCACCGGCATAAATTCCATGCCTAATTCCAGATCTTCTTGACTTTGCACTACACCTACACAGTGGTCCATCATTCATCTACAAAACCCATATGTTCATAAATGTTGTTTATGTGATTAAATATTGTCCAAACACTTAAGCTAGAAGTACTTACTTCACCAGGATCATTAAACCACATTTCGGGATGTAATCTTTGAGGATGTTGTTTCTTTGCCATTAATTCTTCCATTGTTCTATCATCCTCATCCATTGAACTATCACTATCAGAAGAAGAGCTGCTACAAGCTTCAGATTTGTGTCTACATAAACGAGCTCTGGTTTTTCTTGGAGGTGGTTCATAAGGAGGCTATATAACAAGAAATTAAGAATATTTTTAAATGTATAAAGAGTTTCTAATACATTACTTAACTATAAATATACCTGCAAAGCTCTTGCACCTGTAGCTCTGTCTAGTAATACTTTCTTGAATGATTCACATAATTCATACAATTTAGATGTACCTCTCATTAATTTTAAATTATTTTCATCCCTAACATAATACAAGTCTGCTGGTGCAGTACGTGTCCAAACTTTTCTTGCATTTTCCATAATACCTTCAGGTCCCATAGCAGATAATTCATCCATTTTTCGTTCCATATCTTTGCTTGTTGCACAATAATCCTGCCTACATAGAACTACATGATACAAAACAATTATCCTTGCACAAAACTGGTTTTAAATAAACACATTACCTGTATTTTTCTAAAAGTAATTCTCTTTCGGTTGGGTCTTTTTTGGCAGCAGCATTATTATTTGGACTATTAGTTCTTGATGAATAAGATTCTTGAGATCTCGATCTTTTCCTGCTTCTGTAACTTGTATGTGATCTCTGAGATCGTGAAGTATATGAATTATTTCTTCTACTAGAAGATGATCTTCTCTCAGAATCTTCTCCGTTATATGAATGATCTTTAGAACTTGATCTAGTTTTAAGATATTTTGGATATTTATCTCTTTGGGAATCATACCGTGATCTGTAAGGAGATCTACTTGATCTTGATCTATTCTCAGGACTCTTAGAACGCTTTCTAGTAGAATGACTAGTAAAAGATTCTTTATCCTTATATCTTAATTCCAATCTTCTATCCCTTGGGGATTCATTGTACTTTCTATATGAAGGTTTTCTATCATTTTCTTGGACTTTATTTGCTTCGTACCAAGAAGTTTCATTATTCTGCGATTTATCCCAGTCAGATGAATAACTACCAGAAGCCCATTCTGTATTCCCACTGTTATGATACGTATTCTTATCATCCCAATTTGAATTAAAATTCATTGTCAATGACTGACAATAGTTAGAAACTCCATAATTTTGATTATTACATTGCATTTCTGTTTGACTTTGGTAAGACACATCATGATAAGAATTTGGAACCTCATTTTGATAACAAGGTGTCATAGAACGATACGATTGAATAAAATTACCAGTTTTGTTTTCAGGTAAATTAGAAACTGGCATATTATAAGATGGTGGTGGTTGTCTAAAATCTGGTGGTGGAAAATTTGGAGGTGGCACAGAATAATATCCCATATTTTGTGGTTGAGGAACTCCTGAACTCCAAAAGTAAGATTGGCCTATGTTTGGAGGATTTGCCATATTTACCAAATATTTACGAAGTATATGCAATTACTTATTGCAATTAGTGATCATAATTTGATCAGGAAGTGAAATTGCAGTACAAACTCATAATAGTTCTTACAATTTTTATATTAAAAATTCAGGTTCTGAGAGAACACTACTGTACATCCTCAAACCACTATGCCATCTACACAAATGTACGCGCAATAATCTTTCGACTAACTACAGCGCCACCTTTTTTTAGTTAGGAGGGAAATGCAATTTAAATTTCATAAATATAGCCGAATAATTACGAATATTTACAGTTTATAAATGTAAGAACTTTATTTTCACGTAATAGGTTATATATACAAATGTTATCGTTGTATTATTCTAATAACATATTCCTACGTTAACATGTCAAATCATGGCAATCGCATTGCGTAAATATATATATATATATATATATATATATACATATATATCTGTATAAAATATTCTGAAAATAACAAACTTTTATTATATTTTTTATTGCTTAAAAACATTATTTGCGTTCAAAGAAAAGAAAGAGAAAAGTAAAGAATTATAATCTTAATATAATATTTTATGATTACACAAAAGTATAGTACATATAAATACTATACATGTATATATTGTTAATAATTTGCAGTAGTATATTCTATTATAGCAAGTTAATATTATCTTGATACTAGGCTAATATTATTTATAATTTCAGGTAGCCATATTCGTCCTGTGCGTTCAACATCAAACATGGGCGTTTCTTTCGTCGTCTGCAAAGTGTCAAATGCTTTGCGTACAACGAAAATGTTTCGAGGCAGTGATAGATTTTAGCTGTTTGAAAATATTGAAAGATTTTTCATGTTTCTTACTATTGTTAAATGGTTTCAAGTGAACACGCGATATATACACATATATAGGTATATACCTGTTCGTGAAAATTGTAATTTTATTCGGTGATGGCTATGATTCAGTACGAAAGGGCATCTTTTCAAGGTATTACAACTTCGGTGGAATAATTTCAGTTAAAAAACAAATATGATAAAGTATATGACTACTGCGAAAGCATAAACTAGAATCTCGCCTATAAAATTCATTTGAATTCTGTTTAAATCAATGTTAAACTGTTCATGTAAAATCGGAAGGTTATGCTTCGTCTCGAAATGAAAATCACTATATTAGTGTTTTAAATAAATATTATTATTTAACTGCACAAAATAAAAGAAATACAAAAGTTACAAGTTCAGCATGAGAATATGTTGATCGCATAAAGTGTATGTTGTATGGAAAAAGTGAATTGACTTATTTGATATCAGAATCAGCTGATTCCTACTACGTTGACAAGGGATCGCTGGATACGAACAATGTTAAACGAGTAGAACAGATTAATGACCTGATATCGATATCAATGATATGTGAAAAATATAAATACATAGAATAATATTTTTAAACGTATAATTCTTTATTATTCTTAAAATACAAAAATTGAGGAAAATGTCAGGAAACAATTCAACTGCAGTGGGTACACCTAGAGGTGGGAATTTACAAAATCGTAATTCTCAAAGATCGACGCTTTTAAAAGTGGTGATCCTGGGTGATGGTGGTGTTGGAAAATCTTGTCTTATGAACAGATTTGTATCAAATCATTTTGATGAACATAGTTTTCATACCATTGGTGTAGAATTTTTAAATAAAGATATTGAAATTAATGGAGAGGCATATACTCTTCAAATATGGGATACAGCTGGACAAGAAAGATTCAAAACTCTCAGAACACCATTTTATAGAGGTTCTGATATTTGCCTCTTGACTTACGCGGTTGATGATAGAACAAGTTTTAAAAATTTAGCACTTTGGAGGTCAGAATTTCTTTATTATGCTGATGTTCAAGAAGGCTCAACATTTCCATTTATAGTTGTTGGAAACAAAGTAAGTAGATGGAATGTGTAATACTATATAATATGGTTTATTATTAGTTGACTATATGAAAGCAACCTTTATAGGTGGATGTTCCAGAATCTGAAAAACAGGTGTCTACGGAAGAAGCTCAAGCTTGGTGTGCAGAAAATGGGGATCCTCCATTAGTAGAAACATCTGCAAAAGATGCGACTAATGTTGAAGCAGCATTTGGAGCAGCTGTTGCGGCTTGGGCACAACTTGAAGCTAGACTAGAGCGACCATTAGTAGAAGATACAGTTGACCTTTCTAAACAACAGTCCTCTCATCGTTCAAGTTGTTGTATGCCTGTGTCTGGTGCTGAGTAGGTGATAGATATAAGATTTAAATATTTTTATGTTTTCATAACATAATGCATGAATCATATTTCTTAAGACCCACAGTTAAGAAATTTGAACGAAATGAGTGGTAAAAAGAGAAGCATAATAATTTTTGTGACAAAAACTGGTATTCTTTAAATGTGCACATAGAATATGTTTATACCTGAAAAGAATATACTATGTTGCAAACTGTATGAATTCTTAAAAAGTGATAATCACTGTATTTAGGACATATAAGGACATTATATTATAGAAGTATAAGAACTTTATTTCTTTTTCTTTGACCTACACAGCATTTATTAATATTCTCTCTGATCCCTGAAAATTGATTCATGACCATTGGCAACAATTTTTTACAATCTAAAGTGATGATAAGTTAAATTTGTAGGAAAATAGGAATGTTTGTTATTACTAATGTTAGTGACAATTTTGCATGTATCATGCTTTTTCTTCTAGGTCTAACAAAATTATTTGAAGAGATCTCTCGCCTGTCTGCGATCATTCGTCGTAATAAGGTGAATGTTAACATTACAAGTAGTTTCTGTTCGTTATATTCAGTTTCTAATTACGAGAAATATACTTTATGTTGCCAATGAACATATTTATACAACATTTACACAATTTGGATTCGTCTATTTTATTGATTTCCATGACATTTTTCAGTTTCGTTACACAACGTAAAAGTAACCTAACAAATTACACAAAAAGAAATAATATTTTATGATTGATATTTCCAGAATACGACTGTAAAGTGTAAGGTCAAATTGAACGTCCTACTCGTATCACGCTTTGTGCAGCTCTTGAGCTACAAACAGTATTTTAAGTGTTTCGTACACCATTGGCTTGTGATAAAATAATAATAATAATAGTTATAATCATTACCATCAACCGCTTTATAAATAAGAAATAGATATAAAATGTAATTTAGCTTTGTAATCTAAATTTGCCTTATCGTTGCAGCACACACTAAGAGCAGTGGTGGTATAATATATTTATCAGGAAATCATTTAAATCATGTTTACACGTTCATATATGATTCTGAGACATGTATACAACAAAACATACTCTGCTGCTCTTGGAATGCTCTGCAGTCGATGTTTAAAGATTTTCCTACAAAATTAATAGTATTATAAACACATTAAATAAAGCTTTTTGTACAACCTTACATGTATGAAATGCATTTCTAAAGTACTGTAACTTATGCGAAAAGCTACTTGAAACTTTAGTAATGCTTTACATACAAAAAATAAGTAGTATACAACATTATTGTAATTTAAAGATTATTTCCAACGAAAAAAGGTTCGCATTGATTATAAACGTGACATGCATGCTGGTGCTTTTTGTATAGCTACATGTGAGATATATAAATCTCTGGCATCTTGCCGAATAATGTGTTGGTTCAGGTGCAAATAGCATATAGAATTTAACCATATCAAGATGGAAGTGTCTGACCAACTGTTCTAGTACATAAACGATTAATTTTATTAATTATGAATTGTGTTATATGTCATCAGTTCTACACGAGTTTTCTTAATGATTTTATAAAAATCATTTCTGTACAATATGTGTTGCATTTATTATACAACACTTTATTTATTATTATCTTATACTTGTCAAAATGGCAGCCAAGATTTTTATAATACATTTTAAATAATAATTTGTGTCTACATTTACAGAAATTTATAAGCTTAAAATTCGATTTTTCAGGAAAAATAAAAATGCTTCATGCTTGTTTAAAACTGATAAAATGTATTGATCAAGTGTCATTGATACCTTATTTAGAATTTTAATTACACAAATGAATTTATATTTATATTCTCTTACACTTTACAAATAAAAATAGTTGCTAAAATAATTTTAAATAATACAGTCGTCGATAACGTTATATTGTAAACGATACATCATAATGTATGCGACGCTTAAGATATTACTACACACTTTTTCTCAAACATTACAATCGATTGAAGAGTAAATATTTATAAAATACATTGTAATAAAAAATTAAATGTGCAAAAGTTTGGAGAAAAGTGTGCGCGTATTTTGTGGTACTTTTTCATTTTCAAACTTCATAACAATATTTACAAATTAAGTGTGCTATAGTTGTTCAAATCAAAGATTCAATCTTCCAGTATTTTTGTATACAAATTTGCATTTTATAGATATTTTTTATGCAATAACGATTAAATCATGCTATTTTTTTTAACGAGCAACTATAAGTTGCATTCTGTATGCATAAAATAACTATGCATAGGAATAAACTTAAATTAAAGACTTTTCCTTTATATATTTCTGTAAATACAAATTTAGGACCATTATACTTCCTGCACATGTCTATTATATGTCATTATTTCAAAGTTCCTCTGAGCAATATGAACTTTGTGGCAATGTACACTTATGTACATTTTTATCGTGAAAAATACAATATATTGTAAAACATATAGTTAGCTAATGACAATGTTCTGTAACATCTACAATAACCGATTTCTTCCATCCAAATAAGAAGTAACCAATTGCTGCACCAAACACTACAGCAAAACACAACCAAACATTGTAGGTCATAAAGATCAGCATAAGAAAATATGACAACACTATTTGCACAATGTGTAACAATGTTTGAAATGTATGCATCCATGATAACATTGTGGGCCTGCACAAAATTATACGGAAAATATTAATTTTTGTTGCATTTTCAATTTAGAAAATTAAATTAATATCTACTTATATATAAATCAATAGCTTATATAAATTATGATTATAAATAACAATAGAACGCGAAGCATGTCAAATTTGAGTATGGAAGAAATAACATTAGTTTTTAGCTGAACTTTTGATACTTAAAAAAATAAAATTATTAAAAAGGCATCCAAGCATTATATTGAAGAAAACAACAAAACAAGACAAATAGGTTTATTTCTCATTTACTTACGGTTGTTTGTGAATTACTTCTCCAACCATACTAAAAGAAAAAAGTGGAAAAATAAAATAAAATAAAATTCAGTTCAATAATCAATAACAATTTCTCATGTACCCAAATTTAGAGTAAAGCTCTATTTCAAAATTAAATTCATCTATATACGTAAAACAAAGAAGAAATAATTAAACTTACTGTACGACTCGATTATCCTCGGCCACGACATTCTTTTCTTGAGGCATCGTGACACTTCGATATTGGAGTGCATTGTACGTTTTCCAAAACAAATATTCACGATAATACTTCAAGCCTTCGTAAAGTGCGGCCATAATCATAATACCAATCATCGAACCAACGAGGCCTCCGATCGACGAGATCTTCCAGGATTCAAACAATACGTTTTCACAGTATCCTCCATGAAACGTCATCTGCAAATACAATCGTTGTTTTACAACCAGCAAAAGTTTTGTCATCTGTGTATGATACATACCAACATACCATGCATCCCCATATTAGCACACGCTTCAGCGGTATGACTAGTAAGATCCATACTTCCATGGTTCATATGATTATGATCCATAGATGCATGCACATTTTCGTGTATATTCGAATGATCCATATCTCTATGGAATGCATGACTATCACCGGCCATGTGTCCACCTGATGAATTCATTATGTGTACCATATGGTCGTGAGACATCTATAAAGAAGAAATGTAAATAATTATTTCCCAGACGCGTAAAGTAAATTGATAACAAAATTTTATGCAACGAGTTACTCGATAAGCAGATTACGACGCCTCTGACGACGTTTTTCGAAATTCAAGTGTAACAATCGTAAAGAATTAAAATTTCTTCTCTGTCATCGAAATAATTATCGCATTTTTCGTATTACCAAAGACAGTGCTGTTATCGCGAAAAAGTATCAATATTTTTAATTATTATCGAGTGGAAAAAAAAATAACATCTTATTTGCTCACAGGTCGAATTTAATACCAAATGTTATTGAGAGCAAAGGCCAGATGCCTGTTAAATTCTACCGGTTGTGATTTATATATGACTACTACAAGTACTTATCAAATCTTTATTGGCACCGTAATAATGATAGGCAGAGAAGGGGTGAATATGTTGTGCCCTCGATGTGATAAACGGCATATCAAATTTTTACCAGTAAATACCTTTTTTCATTCGTTCAAATCGATTTAAAAGCAGAGTAAAAAAAGACACCTGTTGCTCGCACATTCATTCTGTCGGCTTTGGAAAAGGAAATATTTATGATAGCGCGTAATCGATATGACATAGAATATTCAATTTTGCGACGATTAATGCACACTATCGGATTCAAATATCGATAACTATGTTTTTCTATCGAACTATTCGATTCCCTATACGGTATTATTTATATCGTTTACATTAAAGCAGCATCGTAAACATCCGATAACAACAGACTTTATAAATCTCGTCAAATTTTTGTCAAGTTTATTATCTAATGAACTATGCAACATTTTCAATGATTGTTTTCTCGATTGATCAACGCGTTGCTCGTAATACGGCATTTTGCCAGATCAGTTGTGAACGAGTTTGGAACCGAACAAAAGAGTTCATGACTAGTCTGATGTAAAACACGAACAAAGAGTTGGAATGAGAAAAAACGTTAGTCGACGTACTTTCTAAAGCACTTTCCTCACGAATTGGATACAGTGGTCCAGTGTGGAGATATCGTCAGTATTCCATTCCAATAGTCTTTGCAATGCGAATACTGATGGATTTATATGTATAAAGAGTGGCAATATAACACGTGGATATATGTATAATACTTCGTTGTACAACGTGTAAAGATGATGAATGCGCGGCAATAAGACGAGAATCTGTTGTAATCTAACTATTAATATTTTTATTTGATAGTAGCTTAAATAATCGAGTTTACATTAATTATTTATACGTAAGGGATTCCCAAATGCGTTAATAGTGCTCTCCAGCTGACCCGTCCTGATATTTCATAAATAATGTTCAAAACACGATGTACCGAGAAAATAATATTTCTCGCTAAAAAAGAAATGCGATACGTTTTGCAACATAAAACGATAATTCGTTAAAATCCACCGCGATACGTTCTTACAATATGCATGTTATTAATCATGAATCTGTAATGGAAAAATATTTTATTTAAGTCGTGAGCATACGTAGGTAGATATTTTAAATGACGCTCGTATTACCGTTACCATCGTTTTGTTTTTTCTCGAAACACGGAAGAGAAAATGTTTCAAACGGTAAATTGCGGAAATGAATTTTTTCCTTTCTTGTTCCAAATATATTTACGCAAAAAGCATTAATTATTTTTTCATGCGATAAAAGTCTCATTAAACTAACATTACGTTATCTGCATAATTACATAAAAACAAATGTTATTAGCCATTGAAACTCTGGTTTTAGATTAAAAGATAAGTTCGATAACGAAGCTATGTATATTTTCCTAACGAAGATACATGTAGGTATATACGTATATATACGTATAGATATGTGTTCCTTCGAAAAGGAAAACATTCAGTGCTGAAACCATTTTGAGTACTAGATATGCACTTCGATTATCTCCGTATATTGCGCACGTAACGATTTAACCGTTATCCTTGACGAACACTACTCAGAATGTGACGAAATATTTAGAAATTCTTTGAATTCTGGTATCGCAGTAGCCTATTTCGTATCTGTCGCGATGCACGTTAATTGGAATATCATTCTTTGTGTAATTAAAAGTGACACGTAATATGCATCGGATAATTACATCTTATATTTCAATATCGTTGGGCCAGCTAAATAAACGCCATTGTTAAGCGGTAACAGGAAAAAACAGAAACTCGACAAAAAGAGAAAACAATTGGAACGAACAACGTCGAAAAGTCGGTAAACTGATAAAATAAAGTTAAAAACAGGGAACTATCACGATAATACAATATAATGCTGCGGTTGCAATTTCGTCCAAGAAACCACAAGCGATTAGAACGAACAATATAGATAAGCGTTACTGTAAAAGGATGGGAAGCACCTTTAAATCACTATTTAATGAAGAAAATTGCAGGAAATTACTGTTTTATTTTTCTTAACAATATATGCTTTAACAATGTCATGATAATTCATGTGATATACTAGAAAAATGACACGTGAAATCCTATACGAATGCATTGTCGACAATATGATGACCCTCAAGAATTCTTATATTGAAATACCAAGTCTCCGTAATAGACCTACGCTATATAATTTTCCGGGAAAAGGATGTTCCGATCATTGATTAATTCCTAACGTACCGAACGTACATGGCTCGATAAAATCGTGAGATGAAGAAGATTTAAAAATAATATTGCACGTCTTTATTCGATGCATCCCATTTAGTTTCATTACATCGCTGGAACATGTTATTTTAAACATCCTGTAGATTTTGTTGGTTCGGTCGGTAGTGCAAAATTGAAGGGGACCGGGAGAGCACATGATATTGACATCAATTGAATCGATGACAGTTAACTGTGATTAATTAAACCTGATACGTTGAATTCGAAATTTATATAGAAAAAAGTCAGTGTACAGTTCGTACAGCAATCGCTGAATCATAAGTCATGTTCTTTGCGGCGAACAGTAACGTGTAAATTCGAATTGTAATTTAGATGAGAAAGGAGGTGAGTTGTATAGCGAGTGGAGATACATTCACTTTTTATCAGTCAGAACTATCGCGCTGTGGAGTACCCGTAATACGTATTGTTTACGAACACTCCTAAAGAAAAGAAATCGAGGTACTTTTATTTTTTGGAAAGCGCGGTACTTTCTATATCTACTAGAAAAATATACGATTTTTTAAAAGCGATTCAGGTTGTTACATCAACGACAATTTGATCGTATGTTACTTTCTTATTACATCCTACTATCATAAATTAGTTGGCGATACGATTGTATAATTATAATTGTAAATAGCAGTAAATAAAAATGAGACAGATAAATTGAAATTTAAAAACAATCATGTCACTTTTGAATAATTACATCAGAGTGTCCTAATTTTATGTATGAAAGGTTACCAATTCTAGTACAAACCTTTTTATAAAATGTCGAGGTTATATCGCGGAAAATACTTTTCTTCTATGAAAATACTTCAGTACGATTATTATGAATGAATAAAAATATACTTTCGCAGATTTCTCTGCGTGAACACTGAAACGGTCTATCACAGATCCATTAATAAACTGCACACACAACTTTCACGGCTTCGTCCACCGCCGTAGATGTAATATAACGAAGAGTTGGGCTTAATGGTTTCGGCGCGTAAACACGTGACACTAGAGTACTGACGGGACCGTTTTCATACCATTACAATAGATGGCGCGAAAAATTCGCGCGGCGCATGTGCTATATTTAAAATGTTTTAGGTCGTAATAAAGAATCATAATACAAAATTCAAAATAGCTTGACTAAACTTATATAGATATCATGAAGATTATATAAATATATCCTTCTGTAAATTATATAAATATATGTTCCTGTAAAATTATTGGAATATTTGCTGTTATATTGTTGCAACGTAAAAAGGCATTTGAATTTAGAACGGAACGCGCCAGATTCGACCACATGGATTTCGTGCATGCGCATAACGTTTATATACTTTATACAATTTGACAGTTAAAACATGGACACTTTTATCGCGTAGTGACAATAATTGTATATTCCATTATGTCAATTATGCCATTATGGCCTAATTTACAACCTAGAGCTACTGATCCTTTGTGGTTCAATGCCGATAGGCCATGTGACGACGAAAGCGAAGTAGCTGCACTAGAAGCAGAACATCAAGCGTGGGTATGTACGCTACAAACTGACGTGTTTAAACAATCAGTGTTGTATAAGTGAATTTACATTGATCTTTTCTTTGTCGTGACTTGTTTTAGCGAGAACACGTTCGAGTGCAAGGTTACGATCATATTCCGATTGGAAAAACAGTCAGTGACGTAAGTTAACCCTACTTTTTACGTTATTATGTACATTACAAAGACGATATAACAATTTATAGATCATTATTCAGACAGTTTCTTTTTTCTACAAATATATCAACAAAAGCAAAACAAAACTTTTCTAAAATAATTTAATTATTTTACCGCGTGCAAGTTATTATCGACGGCCTAACAAATTGAAGTAAACAGTATCGTCAGCACCATCTAGTGGCTCCTGCGGAATTACGATAAAAAAATAGTTTAATTCTTCACTATCATGTGGCTGTAGCAGTACCATTTTTAAAGTACCTATTGGCACATGTGATATGAAGTCGATATCATGCATTTTTTCTCATATTTGTTATTATTGATGTACTTTATGTAATTCTGTACACTTTAATGGCCTCGATGAAAGGAAAAAATTAAAGTATAGGAAGATAACAAAATTTAATTTCACCAGTTATTTGCCGCTAGATGGCTAGAGATTTGCAGATTCAAAAATCGCAATTTTTAAATTGTCGTTTTTAATGGTTTAAACGATCAGCTATATGTATGTATAAATACTGCAGAACAATTTTCTTTTTAGTTAATTTCGTCCGTGGTCACAAGATGGTGCTAGTAGTACAATTCTCAAAGCGCACATTTGTACATAATTGAGTATTGTACAAAAATAATCATTACAACATAATTAGTCTTTGATATGTCTTATTTGTAGAATTAAAAGAATGCGATAAATTAATATCTCGTATTATATTGCTATTATCTTTCCGAGAAAATAGAAATTGTATATAATACAAATGGCATCGTGTATAGTTCAGGGGATCCGAGGAAGAGGAAGAAGAGGAGGAAGAAGAAGAAGGCGAAGGAGAAGAAGAAGAGGAATCAGATACCCATGAAGAAGAGGAAGAAGAATTAGACGAAATTGATATGGAAGTGAGCTATTCGCATCAACAACAAAGATCCAGTCCAACAGATACTGTAACAGATCCAGTGTCCATCAGAATGGTTAGCACGCATACCGGTGGTTATACTTAATAAAATTATCGTACCCTTTGCCTTTAGATTATACTCGTAAATTTTGTTTAATTATACAAATCTAAGTTTATTCGTTAATACGTATCAAATTTATTTACCGTATAATATTAAAGTTATATAAAAATGAATAAAGAGTTATAAATATTTTCTGCATATAAAACAGCATGATTCTACGATTCTTAAATATCGTAATAATATGAAAGCGTGGTAAATTTAGCTATTTCAGCAATCCTCTAGTAAATAAGCGTCATTATTATGAATAGTCAGCGTTTCGGAATCACCACGTGCTGGGTCAAGAACCCTTCTGACAAGCCGAGCAATGCAAACTGCGCATCATCGGAAAATTATGTACAATGGAAACGAAAAAAACGATGTATGCGATAAAATGTGCGTGCCATGTGCTCGGTTCGTCGAATCGAATCGAAGAAACTATTCAGACTCGTTAGCACCGTTCAAAATTTTCCCGATCGAACGGTAACGTCTATATCGGGGTATAAAATTTCTTTGAAAGTACATGTGGCTCGTCCAAAGCGATCGAACCACAAGGGCTTGCTTGGCCCGTGTCCCTTTCTCTCGCAACGTTTTCCATCTTTCTCTTTGGAGAACGGGGCAAGTCGGTACCCCGCCTCGCTCGTAAAGGGCCATGGAACCACATCATGCTCGACCGGGACACTCTCTGTACACTCCGTATACCTACCTATACTAGGTGTAAGTACACGCGAGAATGTATTATATACCTATATACAGCGCCGGCTCTCTCGGCGTGTAACTGAAGTAAAGCCAGGTTGGTGCCCCCGCTAGGGTGAACGAACGGGTACGCTCAGGCAAAAGCGAACCCGTGTGCCTCCTCCACCTCTTCTTTCTCTTTCTCCACCACCACCACCTCCTCTAGCAACGACCTCCATCTCCTCCTCGGCTGAAGATCTTCGCCTCGGATGTCACTATGGAATTGCAAATTGTTTTGTCGAATATACTTTGGCCCGATCGACGCTGTCGGTGACGGTGTTACTAAGATTTTTGTCCAGTGTGGGCCGGCTTCTTTAATTTTGCACAATAGCGATCAGGGACAAATGGCTTTTGAAAAGTCGTAATTTTGAAAATTTCCAAGTGTTTAATACGAAATATACTATGCTCTACATTCTCTCCGCTCTGCGTAGGGAGAGGCAATCAGTATCTGTTTAGGGGAGAAGAGGACATTTGGTCCTTAGCTAGTTAGGTCAATGGCTGTCAGGTTGACGTAACTTTTTAATCGAACAGCGAACGCTTCGATACTCGTCCACTGGAGCAAATCGTCTTCTCGCCCATCGTTGACCAGGAACGTGGAATACTTAATCGTGGACGGTACGCTAAGAAGCGAGTAGCAAAGATTCGTAATTTTATTCGAGCAATTGAATCGCTTCAAGGTTAATTTAACTGCACCACATCACGGGCAACCGAGCGAACGTTTCCATCTCGTGTTTGGTATTGCGCGCATAAATCTCGGGATTTATGAATCGCGAGTTTCGTAGATGGTAATACCCTCCGGATTTATGAATTAATACCGGTCATATTAGACGCATAAATCTTAACATTCAAGGTAGATGGTATCGTCTACAGGGATTATCCCTGGTGGCTTCGTGATTCTACTGCGGCGCTATTGCTAGATTGCCGTGATCGATCTTTACCGTTTTTCCACGGAAGAGAGAAAAAAACAAGCCACGTCCTTTGTTATCGAACAACGCGTACAAAATGTAAACGTCTTCGTGCAGTATCGATCAACGAAAGGTTGCAAGTCGTTCGTAAATTCGTAACGGTAATCTTCGCGATAAAAATCGGTGCAGAAAAAGAGTCTAATCTAGATGTCTGAGACGTTTCCTTATCGAACGATAGGAGGGTCGGCTCGAAATCGACGGATGGCCTTATCGGATTCTAATTGACGCGTAAGCGAGACGGTATCCGTGAACGAAACGCGAGCAATTTCGACACGCACGATCTATTTCGCGTCGCGCTAACATCGACTTGACCTACTGGCCCACATGTAGCTCGTAGAAAACTTCCATGTGACCTTGGAGCGATATCAGTGTCCACCCTTTCTTGAGATCTCTGTAACAGGCCGACCTCACGATCGCGGCTGCTTCGCGCTACGGCCTCCGCCTGCGAAGCTCGCCGCGCCGCGCCGCGCCACAACGTCTTGCAGCTAATCGAGTCGCGCGAGTTCCACGCGAATTATACGCAATAAAACGTTCTATACCGTTGCAACAGTTGTTAATGCTCGGCTAGTGATTTAGCGAGGTTGATCGCGCGCGTCAACCGATTTCACCGGACAGAATGCAGAACAGCGCCGCCGTAGGGGGTACACCTGAACGGCTAATGTTGAGTTAAGCACCCTAACCTGCCTCAAAAGACATTGCACGACGTAACAGATAATAAATCGACTGCATTTCGTTGCATGGAGATACAGCCGGGAGAAAATGAGAGTGTCGAGAAGAAAGATGAACGAGAGGCTTCTCTTTCGAACGATTACGAACCGTCCTGGGTCTCGCAGGATCTCCCATCGCGGCGAAGACGTTGCCGCTACCAAGAGGAAAGGCGAGAGGTGCTCGTTCGAACGGGATACGAAACGGCCGTTCGTCGAATAGGAAACGATCAATCGAAAACGCCTATGCTAGAGTCGACGCGTGACGTAATACGCGTATGTCGCGAAAGAAAGCAGGGAAAGTATTGAAATGAAGCGTAAACAGGAAGGGAGAGGAGCGGGGCACGATCGTTGGTAAGAAACGATCTACGCACCGATAGAAACGGTCCGTGCTAGGATCGTAATTACCGATGATCGATGCGTCTTCTATACGTATATTTTGTTAGTTGTGATTGAAAAATGGCGACGTTCATTTGTCTATTTTCAAACTTTCAAGAGTATAGAAGCAGGAAAATTTGAAAAATATGGAAGTTCGATCGTGTAGAATCGGAGACAAGCAGTGGGAGGTTCCTCCCCTGGACTAATTGTCATCCGAAGGAAGCCTATATGTACAGTAGAAGCTTGGTGTACGACGAAGCGTATTTTGTTGCGAGAAGACGGTGAAAAGTCGAGGAGTGAGCGAGAAGAATCGAAAGAAAGGGACAGAGAGCGGCAGTGATAACGGAGAAAAAATGGCGAGGCAGAGAGCGCGAGCGAGACGGAGATAGCCGAGGAACGAGTGGAAAACGCAGGAACGAGTCGTTGGTGCGAGAAGGAACGAGTGGGGGTTCGCGTAAAGAGGGAGAACGAGCGACAGTAGGCGAGCATTCGAGAGAGAGAGAGGATCGGGTAGCGCGAGCAGGAAGAGACGGCACGAGCGAGAAGCAGGGACTTCGGGAGTACTCGGCCGCTCAGTCGAACGCGCGATTACAAGCACACGGGACGCGTGGGCTCTGTCGACCGTCAGGCTGAAAGTGTTTCGTACGCGACCACGTGTCGGCTAAACAGCCGCGCTGGAACCTAACAGAAACGATACACGCTTCGAAGCGAGTTAGTGCACCGAGTGCATCGAAAACGGACACGCCGACGAGCTTTCGACCCTCTATACCCTTCGTGATCGTTGCCGCGCCGGCATCCGATCGAAACGAACCCCTCGGTGCATCGTGGAGAACACGGCTCTAACCGGAGAGAAATTGCTACGAGGACGACGGTGTGCGTTGCAGTGTGTGGGTGGTTTGTCAGTTGGTGACTTGAAGTGAATCGAATACCGAGCAGACAGATCGACCGATAATTTTGCTGACAACCGTGGTGCAGGAAGGTTCGCGAGTCTGCTGGATCCAGATGTCACGGGCGCGTCCTCGATCGGTGAGTGAAAATCGTTGCTTACTTTAAATTCGTATCGGGAGCAAGATATCGCTGTGCACATCGATCCAAGTTCGATGGAAAAGTTACGATACCGTGTCGTCTGATAGAGGTGTTCGGCTTTCGACGAAGTACGCAAACGCTATTGCGCCGTTAATCTTCGAAAACATGAACGACGGAGTACGATCAGTTGGGTCCTCGATATTCCTTTAAATAGTGTATTTTAAGATCGTATAAAGTTTGCGACGCTTGTTTCTACTAAACCGACAAATCCGAACCTTCGAGTAACCGAAACCGTACCTGCTATTTTTAAGGGTTGTAGATCGTTTCCTTTTATTCGAGAATCGAAACGCGTCTTCCGGAAAATGACATCGATTCTTCCGTTAGTACTGTAAGTTTCGAACGGAAATGCAAAGAGAGCAGTGTTTAGGATAGCGGCGAAACAGGAAGGCGTTTTTTTTTTTTTAGCGAAATTGGTGAAATCGGGGCAGGGTGGGATCATTGACCGTACAGTTTAAGACGGACTAGGACGTTGTCGAAAGTTTCGGCCAGTCGTGGAAAAAGTGTCGGTTCTCCGAGAATGGCCAGCAACGACCTAATTCCTTGGACAACTTTTCCACCGTTTCTGTTCGTTGCGCGACGTTTTCGAGCGCCACGGGAACAACCGACAACGCTTTGCCCATTCGATTCTATGCGCCTAGTATTCTTGGTACGTTGTTTATGTTCCTAGCAAAACACGCTGGAACGAACAGCTATCCCTTTACTTAGAACTAAAATAGATTCGTAACATTCTGCGTTCGAGCCGAACCTCGTCGCGTCAATATTTAACTCTTCTTTGGAATATCTTTCGTACTTTATCTCGATAGTTAAACTATACGGATTCTTTACTGCGGATAGGTGCACCGGATGTTGCGAGCAACGTCATCAAAATTTGGCAACTTTCCTTTAATTTCTTTCTTTCTTCTATACACTTTTGCAATTTGACTAAAAACGAATCGAATGATTGTACATAACGGTATATGGTATACTAAAGAAAATGTAAAAAGGTGATTTATCAGATTTAAGACTATAATAGAGACATTCGCTTGATTTGCTGATTGCAATGACTGGTTAATATTTTATTGCTCTTTTTGCATCAATTTAATAGCACCACTAGATGAATTACGATCTGTACTCGCTTTCCAATATCGAAAAAGCGGATACGATACTCATACTAGTTGAGTAATCGTGTTTCAAGAATTTGCAAAAAAAAAACAAAATTGTAATTTTCCTTGAAAATTTTCCTTAATAGTTGTTTCCATACTTCGATTAAAAAAGTATTAATGTTTATGCAAATTATTTCTCACGTATTTGAATACGAGTTAAAGCCACAAAACTTTGAAATAGTGCTCCTTCGCATTTTCTTTTTTAACACTGCATTTTTTCTTGTCGCTTACACGAACTGAAAAGAGAGAGACGCGAAAAAATGTTGGTTGTTGAAAATTACTCGTACGAACTTGAAGAAAACATTTCTCTTTATCGTAAAATTCGAGGAAAATTTCAAAACTTGTTGGCAATACGTGGAAGTGTATATCTTACATCGAATGTTTATCTTCGCAAAGTCATGATCGGATTTATTCGACGATTTTTAGAAGCGTCGATTCGGAATCGTCCTTTACATTCGAATGTAAATTAATTCGATGCTGTTGTTAAATCTGTTGACATTTTTGGAACGGTCGTATTATAACGATTGTGCGGTGGATCTCGAGCAAGATCATAATGTGGCGGGAACACATTTAAGTTTAAGATACGATTTCAGAACAAGTATGTAAATAGAAACGATACCTGACTAATTTACGTAGATAATAACGACAAACTCGCGATGACTTTTGCACTGTGCACTATACCGTGGTACAGTAGTTCTCGTTATACAATTGCTATGGGCGATATAAAGTTGTTCGAGCTTGGAGTGTATCGGATCGACCAAAAAGTTGTTTAACGCATGGTGATCTAATGCGTGGCGATATGACACGTAAGGACCTAAGCCGTAGCAATGTAACGCACGGTGATCTCACGTATGGTAATCCGAGCCGTAGCGACATAACTTATCACGATCGAACGCGAAGATGCCTAATGCGTTGTAGAACGTGGCAATGTACACCGTGGCAATATGAGAAGAACCTACCGCGTTCTGATAAGGCGAATCGTCGACGTAAAACTGTTCGTTCACGGTTCGTGATCTCGTTCGCGCTTTCTTCGATTTCTGTTAAAGATTTTAATGGTCCCTGTGGTAGGTCGGTTAATTACGGCCGGAACGAAGGCGAGAAGTGGGAGAAAGCGCGGACGAAATTAAGAACAGCCGAGCTGATTACAGAAAGTTAACGTAGAACGAGCAAGCGTTATGACTAGGTAGCGTCATGTTAAAGCGTGTATTTATAACGAATCGCGGAAATCATAATTCCGAGGAGACGCGTACAGGCTACGCCGCGAATTACAGAGAAAGTTTACGAAGCGTTGCATACAACGTACTTACACACGTTCGTGGCGCGTTCTTAGGTGCATTGTAAGCGAAAAGAAGCAACAATTCAGGTTCGATGAAAAGTGAAATTAACAGAATCGTATCGCTTGTTTATGTTTCCGTGCAGCCTTCAATTAAGCTGTTAGATCTGAATAGCGAACGAGAGTACTTCGATTTAATTTCATTTTTTCTTCTCCTCTGATCTAGTTTTATATCTTACACGAACTTCTAAGACTTTATATCGAGTTCCGGTTGGAAAGCTGAAACGTCTCGTAAATCGAAGATACGTCTACGGTATATCACAGGTGGTGCACGCGGGATTCGGCGAGTTAAATCCATAAAAGAGTCTCGACGAGAGTCGGAGGAGTTAAAAAAGCTCCGGATGAAAGGTAGCCACGATTTAAAGCACGCGGATCGAAAGAAAAATTGCGCAGGAACGGAACGAACCGGAAGCTTCGTCAGCGAATCGTGAAACGTATCGAGAGCGTAGAAGGAGAGAAGGAAAGTCGGAAAAGTGTGGTGGCGAGGTCGCGAACGAGTCGTGCTCGGCGTCTCCCCTTTTGTCACGGCCGAGAAGAGTACTTTTCGTGAAATTCGTCCAACAGAGTGTCGCGGGAAAGACGAAAAGAGAGACGTGACTTTAGCCATAAGCCGTAGGTAGGCCGCACAGAGAGCATGGACAAGCAAGCGAGTCGAGTTGAGAGGCGCGGACGGGCGGTCAGAGACCCCGCAGGGCCGCCGCGGCGCAAACAGTACAACATTACCCACTCGGTTCTCCTTCTATCGCTAACCTGGACCCAACAATGCTCTTGATAATCGTCCCTCTGTCTTCTCCTCATCCCCCTTTCACCGGCAAAGTCTTCGCTTTTTAAATTAACCTCCACGCTTTACACCTTGGGGATTCCGCGTTTTCGCTAACCGAATCATTGATATATCCTCCGAACAATGTTAAACGAAACGAACCTGTCCACCGTCTGACATGGGCTTTTTGACACGGCCGAAGCGACGGTATCTGCTTCGAACAAAAGGCTATAGCCGAATAAGGTAGTAAAATGTGCCCTTGAGTCAAATGAAAAACCCAATACGTCAGTCGGTAGCATATCAAAAAAAAACATCTCACACCAAGTTTCAACCCCCTATCTCATCCGTGGGGGTAGTAAAAGGGAAAAAACGAAATTCCGGTTTTTGGCCTATTTTGCCTATTTAATTTCGTACAAAAATTCTGAAAAAATTCTTAAACATTGAGGTCCACATAGCGCATATTATAGAATTTTTTCAGATTTTTTGATCCCAAATTGTAGTTGTGAAAAATCAAAAACCGAAAAAAAATCGAAAAAAATGCGATTTTTTATGGAAGATGTCGGAGCACTACTTTTATATTAATGTGGTAGTTAGGTATTGGTACAACTATTATCCCCTAATTTTTTCAGATTTTTCGGTGAGGTGCGCCGTAGTTAAAAAAATCAAAAACCGCTATAATCCTTTAAAACAGTACTTTCCGCTTCGAATTTATATGCCTTCTTTTCCCAGTATATTTATTAAGTAAACTTAAATAGATTCACATTCATAATTAAGAGAAATGATATATTAGTTAAAGAAATAAAATTCATTTATTAATTAATTTTACGTCGTAGTTGGTTATATTCCCGAACATAAGATTTTTCGTCAACGGATGAATTGGCTAAGTGGTTAGGGGTCCTGCCTCGTAATCGATGCATGTTTTTTGGTCGCAGGTTCGAGCCCGCTGGACTTGGTTTTTTCCATAATACGTTTTTCATTTTTTTTTTTCGTTTTTAATAATATTAATACAGTTTCAAAGGGTTTTTGAATAATTGTTATACATTTCTGCATTCACATGGTATAAAATAATAATAAAATACATATATATTATTATATGTATTAAATACTATTGTAAATGTACTATTATATGCAGGTTCTTTGCACCCTGTGGATATAGAAATGTATAACAATTATTCATAAACCATTTGAAACTGTATTAATATTATTAAAAACGAAAAAAAAAAATGAAAAACGTATTATGGAAAAAACCAAGTCCAGCGGGCTCGAACCTGCGACCAAAAAACATGCATCGATTACGAGGCAGGACCCCTAACCACTTAGCCAATTCATCCGTTGACGAAAAATCTTATGTTCGGGAATATAACCAACTACGACGTAAAATTAATTAATAAATGAATTTTATTTCTTTAACTAATATATCATTTCTCTTAATTATGAATGTGAATCTATTTAAGTTTACTTAATAAATATACTGGGAAAAGAAGGCATATAAATTCGAAGCGGAAAGTACTGTTTTAAAGGATTATAGCGGTTTTTGATTTTTTTAACTACGGCGCACCTCACCGAAAAATCTGAAAAAATTAGGGGATAATAGTTGTACCAATACCTAACTACCACATTAATATAAAAGTAGTGCTCCGACATCTTCCATAAAAAATCGCATTTTTTTCGATTTTTTTTCGGTTTTTGATTTTTCACAACTACAATTTGGGATCAAAAAATCTGAAAAAATTCTATAATATGCGCTATGTGGACCTCAATGTTTAAGAATTTTTTCAGAATTTTTGTACGAAATTAAATAGGCAAAATAGGCCAAAAACCGGAATTTCGTTTTTTCCCTTTTACTACCCCCACGGATGAGATAGGGGGTTGAAACTTGGTGTAAGATGTTTTTTTTTGATATGCTACCGACTGACGTATTGGGTTTTTCATTTGACTCAAGGGCACATTTTACTACCTTATTCGGCTATAGCCTTTGTATTTTTAGTTTTAACGACTCGTTCCGAAAACTGCAAAATAAGAGCAAGAAAAAGTTAGCAAGCGTGTAAATAAGGATTTTAGAAAGCAAGAAGACAAGCGTGTCCATCAGTTGTTCAGACAGCTAGCTTGTATTTCTTTGTTAACAAGTGGGGGATATTAGGTAGCTACGGGCTCGGCAATAATTGTCGAGGATTAATAGTCCACGATGCTTTTTCGCGGTTCTTACGCAACATCGTTACACCTCCTTTCGCTTGCATGCTTTCTAGACACCGTTGCACGATTTTTCGAAGACTAGAATCGACCAAAGGTATCGGGTTCTTGCGCGAAATTCCATGAATCTTGATAAGATACGGTTAAACGAGAGGAAAGCATTTTTATGCCTTGTTTGAAGACAGCGTTAAAAGTAACACCGTTCGTGTTACATAACACGTTTGTTCTGCGAGCTGTTCTTTGTCGCACCATTGTATCTCACGCAATCGAAGTCCAGAATGTGCGAAATTTTTATTTCGCATTCGGCGATTCTTCCGACACACTTTTCACCGGTAACAGCCGTCTCGGACGTAATGCCGCTTAAACGATTAATAGATAACGGAAGGAAATATTAGCATAGCATTGCTATTTTGATAATCTTCCGTCGTCTGTCGCGTGCACCGCAGAAGACAAACTTTTGAATAAAGTGTCGGCAACTGCGTGCACGATCATCGATTATTGGAACTTGGCTGACTACGTTACGGACCATTCTACTTGCCCGATAATTCGCGTCACCTACTACTAGTACCGGTTGATCCGTACTAGGAGCTGCATTATGGTTATTTCGAAAATCTGAACGATTTATAATACGCATTATTTGTTCGAATAATGGGAGCAGCTGGAATATTGGAAAATTGAAAACGTTTACATTTATAATCGTTCGAGTAGCGAATTACACCGAATATTTAAACACGACCGTACCAAAAATCTACATTCGAAATTACTCGAGCAGCTGAACTACATCTATTACCGATGTGTACAAAAATGTTCTTAAAACGTATATGTAGGCGTAATCGTGCGCGAGTGTCTTTCCTTTTCGTCGATATCAAACGATTAAACAGCGATAACGACGACGAAAGTGACCTTAATTAGATCCTTTAGACCGTATACAAACGACGATTGCGAGGAATCGACGAATTCGAGTAACCTTCGACGCTCTATCGTATCGTACAAATATTTCCACGTGTTGGGTTAATCGCAAAAGTAGAAAGCCGCGAAAAAGGAAACGCGATGAAGTTAAGCGTGGTTAAACGGGGATATAGGGTAGCAGCGTCAACGACGTGCATGAATTTTTGATCGCTGGCATAAGCGATGCACGCTGCTGGAATTTCAAACGACACCTAGCGACGTTGTGTATTATGAATTTCTAAACCTGGACACGATCGTGTGCTCCAGACCGATGCCGGTTCTTCAATGAATCGAAACTAGTTGAAATTAAAAATATACGATAGGCGACGAACTTCTCTCTTTTCAACGATTTAGCGTAGAATTTTGAATTGCTTGAAATGTAGGAATAATTGAACGATCAAAATTTGCTACTAGAAACAGTGTATCGATAGTGGTGGGTATTCGATATAGATTTCGTGCGTATTATTAATAGCGTATCTTTAGAGACGTATATGTACGGTGTTCGCATATTGCTGTTAAAAGCATTAAATTTACGGAAAGGACATATGTCGAGAAAGTTTCTATTCTGCTATCTTGTATCGTAGTTAAAGTTAATTCTCGTAATTAGCAATTCAGTTTTAAGACCGTATGCGCAGATATTATTGATAAACGACGCGAAAGAGCGTTAAGCATAACGAAATGGATAATTTCGAGAAAGTTTCCGCGTGGCATGGCAAGCGGGCAGAGAAGATTTTATGAACACCCGGTATTTTGCGGTGTAACGCGCGTACATGTACCACGATGCAGCTCCGTGAACGTATATAAACGCACACATCGAGGATGCCAGTGAACCGAGCATTATAGTGCCCTGCAAGAAACGTCGGCCTGGTGCATTGACCGCGGTTGACCACACGTCATCGAATGAGTGACGTCACAGGGTTTGCTGCATGAAAGCTACGTCACGGTTCGTTGCATCCACCAAGATGCATCCACGAAAATCTTCCTTCTGTCTGTTTAGAACCGATTACGGAAGAATTCGATCTCGTTCGATGTTCACTGTCGTGCCGTCTCTGTTATTTCTTACGTTTCATAAAGGAATCGTACGATTAACCCGAGACTTTGTACTTTATCTTATTCCTCTTTCTTTTTGTGCGAGTTATTTAATCGTAACAAACATCCGTTATATTGTCATGAACGAGATTCTAACGAACGATGATTTAAAACCTGGCGAGAGAGGTAAAGTGCGATAATTGAATACTAATTTCGATAACGATCGCTATGATAATCTCCATTATCAAGTGTCCTCTTTTCTGTAGTACATTCTGGTCAAATAAAAATCGTGGAGCTTGAAAGATTTATTATTTGTCCAGTCCGTGTGCATGGTAGTTAGAATTGGCTTATTATCATGCGCTAAGCGAGCCCAGAGCGGTGTATCTTATATAGGACGGTCGAAACGGATGAGTTATTCGCCTGGAGGCTGACTAAATAATTTTTATTTTTCTCGCAAAGCGTGTAACTTCCAATTCATCACGGTCGACCGCGGGTTATACCTAGCGTTCGCATGAATAGTTAACGAACAGGCGTAGGAGGACCAAGATTTTCCTTCGACGACTCTGCGAGCGATGTACCTGCGAGTATAATAGCTCGGTTTATACATAGAGAGAGCCTCGGCTATACCTTTCTGAAGAGGAGGTGGTATTATGTGTATGTGTATGTAAGCGCGGGCGAGTTCGTTCCCTCGAACGAGTAAATCAAGTCGCTGGTCCGCGAAGCGGCTGAATGTCTTGAGCTCGTAAGACTGGCTAAGAATGGTTCGACATTTTTGTCCGACCCTACTGATCCATTCTAACATCCGTACGATTCATTGTGATATTAGTACCGGCATCGTGTGAACGAAAACGATTCGTTCAACTTCCATTTAAATACATTTCTCGATCGATCGATAACGAAAAACTTGTTTCATCGAATTCTATTACGCGTTCGAAATTTAGAAACACGGACTTTCTCGTTAAAAAAGAAAATGTCTCAGATATCCAGTTTAAATATTTTCGTTCGTGCATCGATATCTCACGACAGAGACAGAGAACACTTTCTACAAAACAAAATTGTTTTCTCTCTAAAATATGCAAGTTATTCGAAGCGTATACGCGGTGGTATAACTATTACCTGCCGATAAATAAATTTCAAGTCCTTTTTTTTCTTCGTTCGATCAACGGAGAAAACCGTAAAGTTTCTAATACGAATTTTACTTTTTTCACTGTTCAAATGTTACGGATTAAGCCGAACGAATACTCGTATCGATATAAAGCTGGGTCCGTTTAAAAACGACTGCATCGAGCCGTGTGCAAGGAGGCAACAGAGCTACGAGAAAGTATCTGGCAACTTTCTCCGGTGGGTTTAGTTTACACCACGGGTCACCAGGCACACGGCCATTAAAAGAGAACGAACGCGAGCCAATTCTTGTCTTATTATTCACCTCTATGAAGGAAAAAAACTGTCTATCGTTTTTCTTTATTTATCTGCTCCATGATCGATCAAAGTTCAGGCGTCTCGAACGAGCAGGATTGTATTATTAGAAAGACGAGTTATAACGTAAATTGGCCAAAGGTACCGCTGAGAAAGCACAATGGCACGTGTGAATTGTCAAGGACCACGGTTACGAGTGATCGAGCAGGTAGATCGTGTGCCAAGAACGAGATTTTGAAAGTCTTAAATCGATGCCGGTCCCCGATCGAGTTAGATAATTCCGCCTCCAAATGCCAAACGCAGCGCTAAACAACTCGTCCTCTTCCGCCATAGTGAAACGTTCGTTCAAATTGAATCGACTTTGCTCACGAACTCGCCTCATTGAACGCTAACACGCTTTCATCTTGTCTTGATTATCTTGTGCGGAGGAGGTGAGGGAAGTCGTTAAGTCTTATGCTTCGTTTTATTCGTGGTTTGTCGAAGAAGTAACAGAATCAAAGGTGTACTAGCTACGTTGCAAGATAATCGAATAATCGTTGAGCCGATACGAGAAAGGGTATAAATTGAAATTACTGTTTCGAATACAACGCGCAGTGATTCGACACATGACGAATACATTTTCATTATTTCGGAAATAAAAAGCATCTTTAGCGACAAGCCACATGTTGCGATTAGGATGACGAACACATAGTACAGAATTTTGATTTCCTTTCAGCAAAATCGTACGACGGAGATCGTTAAATAGAAGAAGATTGAGTAACACGTTCTCGCGTGCTTCTGATTATCAGGTATGTTGAGCCGGTATTAGGCAATCGGCATACGCGCAGAGGCCAGCGTTAACATTGGCCCAAATATTGGCCAGTGGCCCCGTACGCCATTCGACAACGGCCAGGAACTCGTCGATAGTCGCAGCTGCCTTTTTCAGACTTCGAATCTGCCGGGTAACCATCAAAACGATGTCGTTGACTGACACTGGCCTACTATTCGTGCGTTAACACCGCAGGGTCTCGGTCGGTCGAACCGTTCGCAGGGGCCAAATCGAGCAGAGAGGCGCGATCGTAACTCGGTTTCGGGAAGGTAAAAAGTGAGAGTCACTCGACGAACCGCTGTCTCACGTTTAAGCCCGCTTCGCGTTGGGAGAACATATTCGTGTGACAGACCGAACAAGTGGCTAATGGAATACTAAAGGTAGAAGAAATAGCGCGATTCTAGACGAAGTCACGTATATGTTTTGGTAAGGAAGATACTAGCAAGTGTATGAATAAAATGCGAAGATAGCTCTACAGACTCGGCCAATGGTCTAGAAGCAAGGCGTGCGAGTACATGTACAAGGATATATTGGTTGGAGGTTAAGGGCTAAAGGTGCGTAGATAATCTTAACGAGGAATCTACTGATAGGCTTTGGACTAAAGCGCGTAGATAGATCTGTAGACGAATCTACCAAAGGTCGAAGATCAGAGCGCGTAGATAGCCTTAATAACAAGGTAGGGTCATAATCTTCCGTAATACTTTCTCCTAGTCGGCGCACAGCAACTATTCGGATAGGAAAATGAATAAACCGATACTAAATTCGATTTGATCGATACGAATAGCGGAGCGAACAGACGACCGCTTTCGAACAAGCGTGTTTAATCTAATTCTCTATCGAATGGAATCTTTGTCACTTGGCCAGGTGAAAAGCGAGAGTGATCGCGCGGACGCCAATGTTTTACGCGAAAGCGTTTGTGTGCTGGTGTTTAGAGAAGCCGTACGCGTACTTCTGGCGTCAGACCGAGGGAGAGAGGATTTTATTTTTTTTTCTTTCCTTTTTTGTTTAACCTCGTTAAATTGACTAGAGTTCTCGCAAGCACTTATATCTGCTTCGCTAATGGGGCAACGTCCCACGCGTAAGAGCGGCTGGAGAGAGACAGAGGAACGGAAGTGGGGGGATACGAAGTCTTTGAAGTGCATTTATTTATATATTAGAATCCATTAATTCTTTTCGGATGCGACCAAGTGCGTCTCGTCAGAACGATCGAAGAAGGACACGAAGAAGAGGCGGAGGAGGAGCGTAGAGGTTACCAAATTTACGGCCTGGAAGCCGAGCAAAAGAGAACGAGAGAGGGAGCAAGAACTCAGTGAGAGGCCAGTGAAAGTTTATTAAGTCTAGTGTACGAAGCATAAATGACGAGGTTGTGTGCGCGCTTTGGGCGTGCAGTTGCTTTTAATGCGTGTGCAAACCATCGGGCATCGTGATTCTTTTTTCTTATTTCTCCACCATTTATCACTCGGCATCCTTTAATTGATTTTTTGCCGAGTCAGTGGCCCATATGTTTAACAGCCATCCTATCGATATCCAGGGTTTCCTTAAACATTCTTTGCTTTTTATAACAATTATTTTCTCTTACTTCGTCATCGTTTCACCTCCGCTTTTTATGTCGGTACTCGAAATTATAGGCAACGCTTCGTTTTATAAATACATACAGAAACATCTTTTGTATCTTTTATATTTCTTGAGAAAATCATTCTTGAAGTTGTCTTTATCGTTTTGAAATCTTTAGCGTGGTCTTCCCCCCTACACTTGCCACTCTTTATTTAAATATTTTTATACAGTTCGAATTGTTCATTGATACACCGAATAGTCCTCGTATCGCGCTTGACGGCACTTTTTGTCACGATGAATAGAAGACGAATAAAAATAGGCAAAGAGAGAATGTTCTGTTGGAGGATGATGACGATGATGATGGCTTAATCTTGAAGTTCTCAGGGTCACCCATTCCCGATGGACGATTACGAGCAACACTCGTCTCTTTTACTCGTTGCTTGTACTCTCTTTATCTTAGGACTCGTCAAGTTCACGCGTTCTCTGTTCGTTGAACGTGGGCCCGAAAAGGCCCCCGAATATTTATGTCACGGCAAAGTCGACGAGCCGAGACCTTGACTGTGTGCCGCAGGCAGCCACCTCTGTACATCGAAATGTTAGAAAATCTTTTGCTTGGAATCCACGAATCGATACGAAGGTCGATCTCGGAACAACTTCCTTTATTAAATTTTGCGGATATTTTTTAATTTTCCGACGAACGTAACCCCGCCAATTATTTGTTTATTAATCTAAGAGATGTAAAACGAGTCATTTTGTCTGCTTTAAAAAATGTCTAAGTAAAACAGTAATTTATATTCCGCGATGGTTGCGGTGCATTACCGGAAGTTTATTCGACGTTCCAGATTCTTCTGTTCAACGTTTTCCTGATTATTTATCTAATTAAATAGTTGTACAAAAGATACGTGCACACAAAAGAACGTGTACCAATTAAAAGGTTCTTTGTTTTTTTGTTTTTTAATGAAAGACCGTCGAGATATTTCTAACGAGAGACGCAACGGTGAGTCAGCCCGGAAGCGTTCGATGTTTTCGTCCTCGGTGGGAAACCACGGAAAACGCGCGAAAGTGTTGTCGAGGACGGTTGCGTTGCACGGTAGCCGGTTAGAAGAAAAGACTTGCACTTTCGTTAGAAAGTCTCGGAAATCGAGTCCGCCATCCGTGGCAGTCGTCGAGCTATAAGCTGAACCGGTGAACGCCTGTATCGACGCTGCCTGTCTGACCAAACTCGGACTTATACTACTTGCTTCACCCTTCAGCCCTACTGTGCATACCCGGTTCAACTTTCGACGCGATCGCTCTATAACTCCGATATCATATTTATCCTTAATAAATTACAGATACCGCGATTGAATTACAAATTACAAATTACAATTTACAAATTACGGTGTTTATGGCCGGTTTTTAAATTTTAGTATCTATAAATTACCATATTTCGAAAGGTCGGGAAGTCGTTTTCAAGAATTTATCTACCCACCTCGTTTTCAAAACGTTCGAATTATTTTTATCGACGTCGTAGAAAACCAACAAAAATAACCGTCCTTTTCGAAAGTTTGGCTTGTTTTACGTTACAACATTAATTACCATAATTTGCATATTGTAGTGATAAATGAGTCGTGTAATCAACGTTTCCGTATCGCGTCGACGTGCACGGGTCATTAATAGCCTTCTAATCTAACGTTCGCTCGAGCATCGTGTTTGTCTACGATAACGAGGCGATCGCGTCCTTTGGATCACGTTTCCGTTACGATTTAAATTTGTCCCGTACTGGGAAAACGTAAAATTTCTATTCCGTGTGTTGGCCGAGCAACGTGACGGAGTTTCGCCGCAAGTATCGCGAAGCTATCTTCATCGGTACGCGAAGGACGATTTGCGGCTTTGTCTGATTTTTTCCTACGGGATTTCGATAGAGCTAAGCTGCGCGTGTGCTGTCCGTCGCAATAACAAGACGTGTAAATAGTCGTTTGAATGCCAACGCGTTCTGACCACGCTTACGGAACGAGGCATCGACGAAGGAACATCTTGTCCCTTCTTATTGCGTCCAGTCGTACGGTGGTTACACTCTTGTACACCCTCGCGCTATATGAAGACATATATTCCTGGTACGTGTATAGATAAATAGGCGCATAGACTAGAATGTCTCTTTCGAATGTGGAACAAAATTACATACCGAGTCTAAAGCGAACGAGTCGATTATCGGAAGTACAGAAATAGGATCGGTTAAAAGTACATTCGTAGTTATATTTTACGAACAAAATACAAACATATTTACACGAGATATCGATCCTTCTAGATTTCGAACTGCCTAAATCGGTTCTCGAATGTAAGGGACATTCTATTTCCTACACCTCCGTTTTCGTTCAATCGAGGAATAGCACCGGTATCTTTAATTATACAGGATAGGATGAAGTTATTACTCGAGTTTGCTCGATCGATAGTTTAAAAAGAAACGAAAGTTTTTCCAGGTGAATTAAATTTTTTCTTCCAATTAGCCAAGAATTCGTGATTTATACGCGTATCGTTGAAATTACCCCGTAAAAACAAGTCCGTAGCTGTTGAATCAGATAATCTTGTAGATCAGCGCAATTCACCAAAACGAGAAACGAAACGACTCGAAAGGTCTTTTTTTAGCTATAATAATTAAAATTTCATGATTCATATCGCGCTACGCTACAATTACGATAACGACGATAAGTACCGTAAAAATAAAAAGTGACTGCACTTTCTAATAAGGAACTTGATAAAGCTTCATCGATTATAACTTGACGTAATTCATAAAACCAAAGTCACGTGAAATCAAGTCACGCTCCTCGGCTCAACGTACCAAACAACCTATTAGGATATAACAGGTTTTAAGAAGGTGTTCGTAATTAATCGCGAAGGAACGTTTTCTCGTTAAAACGGGTGCTCGCGAATTCGCCCATAATATAAAATAGTCGCACGAAACTCTCGGTATCCGCGCGACAAGCAATACGGACGATACGCGCGAGAGATCGACACGAAACCGTTCTTACGGCTCTCGAACGGTGTGTAGCGAGCGGCGAGCAGCGTGCGCGCGTCCGCGCGAAACGAAGCGACCAAGGCGGTTGCGCGAGTGTGTACGCGCTCGCGGCACGTGTATACGTGCACGCGTACGCGCTCGCTGGCCGCTTGCGAGTGTGTGCGACTCGGTGGCCGTGGCTATGGCCTTACGTGCCCCCACCGCCGCGCCGCTCCGAATCCACACGGCGTGTGTACCCCCCGTACTCTATGTACATAGATCCCTAGAGTCGGAGAAAGACGCGAGATCGCGAGGCTAGAGCAGGACGGATAGTCGGCGAGAGCACGCGAGCGCGACAGAGGAAGAAGCGCGAGCTCGGTGGAGTGGGATAGAGAGGGTGAAGAGGGAGGGAGAGTGTCGCGAGCGTGTCTAACCTAGGATAGTGGCGTTTAGTGGCGGCTAGGCTAGGCAAACCGTGGTTCGCCGCTCGCGCATTACGTTCAGTGTTCCTTCGCGCTTCGGCCAAAGACTCGTTCGTTCATTGCACGTCCATGTAACTCTTCCTCTTCCCATCCGTTCGTCGACCACCCCCCTCCAGTCGCGAGGAAAGAATTTTGGACGAGAACACGCGAAACGGATCACGAACATAATCGCAACGAGGCCTACCATTAAGACGCACGAGCTTCCTGAATTTCCCGCGGTCGAACAGCTCGCTACACGAGACTGCGCGTCACTCGAGTCGGTCAATCGGTACCGCGAAATCCCACAGATTAGACGTTCGATCAGACACCCGAGTGTTTTTGGTGTGTCGCGAACGAGAAACGGTTGTAGAAGCGCGCGAGGAGATTCGCCGCTATCGGATCAAAGACGAAACTTTTTCAACGATAGTCGGGAACAAACACGAGTGCGTCGTTCGGTGCGTCGAGTTGCGCGCGCATCCGTGAATCGGGACAACGTGAATCGCGTGCGACGCGAACTGCTCGTCGCTTGGACACGCATTCCTTTTGTTTTTTCCTTTTTCTGCTTCCGCGCCGTTTCGATTCTTCGTTGACATCGTAGTTCGCGGTCATTGTGCGCGCGCCTTCCGTCGACCAGTTTGTTTACGTTTTCGGTGAGTCGAAAAAAGTGCAGTTTTATCGAAGTGCAAACGGAGAAACAGAAACCGAGGATTCGCAACTATCGGTAACAGAGTGTGTGCGGAAGAAAGTGGTGTGCACGAGAGAACGTCCTCCGACCCGTATTGTTTCCGTCTATCCGACCGACTGTCTTGAACCGCTGTGAAAAGGTAAGGGAAATCGATATCGATTGTTTCGGACGATTCGAGAGGCGGGCTTCGCTGACAATTATCGTATTTCGACGAGAGTGCACATATTCTTGAAAAATTTGTCCGAAGAATCCATTCGAGTTGTTGTCTTTATTAAAAAATATACGACTTGTAGATTACTTTGAAAATTGTTCAATGTTGTTTCTATAAACAAGTACCGAGCATGTGTCTGTATGTAGAAACAAAAGAACAACGCTTGCTGATACCTTGCACGATACTACGTGATTTAAAAATGGCGGCAAGTTCAAACAAACGCGAATGTCAGCTAGGCGATTTCGTTTGACAGACGCATTAGACGCAACGCGATCGATAGCGATTTAAATGAAAGCGTCGCGATCGAATGACGGATCGAGCGGGATTACCTAACGGAATCTTTTCTCCGGGTAAAAGCGAATCTCGCCAAGTGGTAATGGCGATGGCGATGGCGGCGGTGGCGGTTGGCAGGACCTGGCCGGGGTGAAAATAAGCAACCGGACGGTAATCGCATACGATCAAGGAAGTGATCACGCATTATGGTTCGGTGTACCACGAGATATCGGTTTACATAAAAACGATTAAATTCTATGGTGTATGCTCGGTTTTCTGCGTCACTTTATGAACGCAATTGTAAATAGCGTTTTACGAATCGATACCTCTCGCTCTATCTCGGTTACTAGCTACCTTTTCTGGCTGAGCGTAGCGTAGCTCGCGTTACTATTGTATCGATTATATAAAATTATCATAACCGCCTCGAGCGATTCGAGCAAAGATAGTACAGCGTATCTATGCACGCGTAGATCGTTATCTTTCTCATGAATACGTTAGTTTTTTGCCGAAGAGAATGACGAATCGCCCAAGTAAATCGAATTTTTCATATATACAAGGAAAATTTGTGCGCTCTTAATACATCAGATTCGCTGACGAGAACAGATAAAACGCGATCGTAGTTTGGTAATTAACGCGTTGGAAACAGCTCCGTTTAGGCGTCGATGCTCGAGAACGCGATATCGCGTGATAATGGGATATTCAACGTAGACCATGGACAATCGAGCACGCGATATTTATTGATTTTGGATATCCGGAGTTAGCGATCGAGCACGCGATGTCGAGTGAGCGACAAGAATCTGGTGTTTGTCTTAAAAGACAAAAGTCATGGTGGTAACGGAGACGGTGAGAGGAGATCGCGTAGCTCCACGTGGTTACCAAACTCTTCAGGGACGCTGGTTTATATGGGGCGCGAGGCTACGGGGCCCTTATAGCTTAGCCGGCATCTCAATATTTATCGTACGTATACCGGCACGATACTAAACACACCGCGGACGGTTTTGGCCCTCGGCCCTGGGTGCCACGAAGGTCGCCACGTAACAACCGGTCGTATTAAAGAATTACAGATAGATTAGAGAGAGACGGGGAACGCGAAACGCGCGTTACTATAAACCTCTTAACTATATTAAAGAGTCGCGAAGAGTGTTCTCTGAGTTGTAGCCAAGCGTATGTAGAATATAGTGGGAGGAAAGATAGAGGTAGGAAATAAAAGTAAGAGGAAGACAGATGGCTCGAGGACCCCGAAGGTTGGCCTAGGCTGAAAATACTTGGACAAAATATAGTTGCGTCTTATTTCTGCGCGGGAATACGTGCACAAGTGCATACGCGGATCTGCGTATCCCGTGCTTCGTATATTTACACGAATTAATGCCGGTAAAATTACGGAAATCGATGCTGTTCAGCGCATTAACGTGGCAGCAATCGATGCTCGCCACCTCGATTATTTGCCATAATCGAATCAAGCTCTTATACCGGTACGGTAAACACGAAAACTATACATTACGCACTATGGTAGTCAACGCGTTAACAAGGAGAATAATCGTTAAATCGATTGACTGAATTTAAAAGATTAAAAAACTAAATGTATTATCACGTCTTTCCTCGACTCGAACGGTTCGATTAATTTTTTGTCTCTTCAACTTTTTATTTTCGTATGACAGCAATTACCGATTCGATAAGATCGCAATGTACGTAACGTCTGGCTTTCAAGAGCGAGGCCTGCATCTGTGTTTACGTTTTCGCGCAACTCGGCCGCGCGAGTTTGTTGTGCATACGCGACATCCAAAAATAATGGTCCCCTCGTGTAGCATATTTCACGACGTCGGCGTTGCAATTACTTTTTACGGGCCGAGGAAAGTTTTCGAAACTTTGATTGTCATTTTAGCGAAGCCGTGCAGAATTTGCGGGATGGACATATACTAATTATGCAGACGGTGTACACGGTCGATCCTCGGTTTTTGAACGAGCCTGTACCTGGTAGGCGTTCGTGTAATCTTTGAACCGTTTTCTTATCTACCAGATGTCTATCAAGGAAACGATCCGCGGATAAACGTCTCGCTTCGGTTGAATTACATTCGACAAGTTCATACATCGAATGCATTTCTGTCATTTCTTCGTTCGAAATAATTAATCGTTTTCGATTCGAGCAGAAAATAAACTCGAGACAAATCAAGGATACATCGAACATTGTAGATAAACGAATTAATCGACTCGATTATATTAGCTCGATGTTTCCTTGAAGAATAGTGACTTGCGAATATAGCCATAATTTGTGAGCAAAAGTTGAATGCGTCCTTCTTTTTCGCGTGTTCCGAAACACCATGTATATTTATCTTTTATCTGCATCACAATGCAGAAACAAACTTTGTATCGTTTCCATCTGTTCTATGATCACTTTCTTTTCTTAAGTCGTAAGAAACGAGAGGATACGGGAGCCTCGAAGGTAATCCGGTAAAAGGAAGTGACCTTACAATCAAATCCGAAGAGTCCACGTAGGTGAAACCTTTCTACGTTTTTAGGACTTTTTAGAACGTAGATAATTTCCATCGCGTATCGCTGAGAAATAATGAAATTTCCACGGTAATAGATGCAACCGTTCGTATCCCGTTCGTAACAAAAAGAAAGGACCATTTCATTTTCGCAGCGAATAAATTATCATATCCGGACTATCCACGTTTATGGCAATGTTAAGTAGTGGTCCCACCATAGAAACGAAGGTAGAGAAGGAGAAGCTGGTTTAAGATTCGTTGTTGGAAATGTCTGGGCTAGGTCTACGAACTCGAATTGGGCCAGAGCCTTGATTCTCTCGAGTATATTGGCAAGCATAGAGAGAGGGGGTCGAACTTGGTCCTCTTCTCCTTCTACCTGGTCCCCTACTCAAACGTTCACCTACCACGCGCGTTTCCCGAATAATTTCGCCCCTGCTTCGTTCATACGTACCACACGGCGACCTTCGAGCCTCGCGGACACGTTGTAGATCGCTAGTAACCTTTCTCGAGCAGGGCACCAGGGACCCTGTTCGGTTGACGTAACACCCGGAGTGATCCTCTCCCTCCTGGGCGTGTTCGTCGCCCCTAAGAGACCATGGAAAACGCGGTCATGGTCAAGGCTAACGAAAAGCCACGATAAAACGAAAATTCTTCGCGCGGAATCCTACTGTGTCATCATCGTGTATAATTTGAGGATTGTCGATAAGCGACGTACGGTAAACTTTGCTAATTACTTGATTCGGGAGTGCTTTTGTGATTTTAGGATGTTCGTATGTCGGAACTTTTGAATTTTGGAAATTTGGAATCGAAAAACTTCGGGACCTTGGGACTTCTGAACTTGGCACTTTAAGAACTCTGCTACGGAAGACGATAAGCTTTACTGTGATAACTAAAGACAAAGTATGCGTAACCTTGCAATCTTCTTCACCGCTATCAACATCGTAGCAACGAACAATTATCCCCAGTCGTTTTCCACGAATCACCTTTCCTTATTTTTGTATCCGAATTTTGTATACACCCAGTATACTTCGATTTCTTATTTAACTTTCGATCGTCCTGTAATAAACAGTTTACAGCGATGTTGCTTCAGGCGTCCAATTAAAGAAGGAAAAGCATTTCGCGACGGTGTCTTTAGCACGGCCACTTCTCTGTTTCGTTTGTTCACGCGCAGTGTGAGGCAAGAATAATGCTGAATCAAATGTTATTGCTGCGTCGATTAAACAATTATTCGTCGGCTGAGTTTAGCCTCACCTTGAGAAACGGTTTACCTTCAAAACAGCAGAATGTACGATTAAGGTGCACACGCGTTTCGTTCAGTGTCGAGTGATACGTACGATTGCATGATCGCGCGGGAAGTCGGGATTCGAACAACGCCTCCAGTTGTTTCAAATAAAACTTTGCCACGATACTCACGGTTGATAAATGTCCCCTTTCTCGCGATTAGCGAATAGACCCGTCAACATTGTTCGCGCCTTAGGTGTCGTTAAAATTTACAATTTAATTGTTAGGACAAGATCGCGCGATGCCACGTGGAGTTCTACACACGTGACACACGTGGTACTTCGTTATCTTGCAATTCGAATATGAAGAAAGATCGGCGACTTTGTTTGCCGAGATTCACGGTTTTCCTTTGTTTGTTCGCGATTTTATTTTCCCTCGCGTTATGCAACGCGCGCAGGCTTAAATTATTCTCGTCCTGAAGAATCTTGCCAAAAGGGTAGAGAGTGTCGTGTATCGTGCCGTTCAAGGCCAATGTCAGAGCAGAGAAATGCATTTTAGACAAATTAGCTCGTATTATAGTTAGGAGCATTAAGCAACATTCGCTAGATCATAGCGCGGACCTTGAAAGCAATTATTTTGCAAAGTTTCAGCTTATTTTTCTTAGAATCGAGCCTATTAAAGCTATTCGAGTTTATTAAGTTATAACAGTCTATATTTAAGCTCTGTTTCGATAGTATTAGGTATTACAAAATCGACTGTAGCCTAACTCTAAGGTATTAGCTATGCCAAATCAAAAGTCGATGATTAATTTATGAAATTTATAACTTTGATCAAGTATTACTTCTGAGGATTTCTATAGTCGGACAAAGTTTGAACTCGCTTAGTAGCATTTCAGAGATGGTATATTCCACTAGAAAGTTAAGGTATAGTAACAGTAGCCAATCAAGTCAGTTTTTAGCAAACAGGGGGCAGTTTGACGAAGTTAACCCACCCAAGTATGGGCCGACGACATGGATCGCGTCGATCTAATTTAGACTATCTGTAATTCCACTTTGTTGAAGTCGATTTACAACCGTATTAGAAAGTTAAAGAATCGCAACAGCAGCTAATTAATGTTCTAAACTCGGTTCTTAACGTAGAGAAGGCAATGCACGTTCTTCGGAATCGAAATAATGAAAATCGTGTTTCTTTAATTACTTATGGAGAGCTCGAACGGTCCTTGTACGTATATTGTCCATATTTTAGAGTTGTAACGAACAATACAATGTACTGTCGATACAGTATCGGCCAAATAAATACGAATATTGATCATCGGGTCTCCGTAACAAAAGTCTTCCGATACTTCAAAGTACAGCGAACAACGTTAGCTTCGTAAAATTAAACGTCGTTCTTATTGTGCGTTTGTCGAAGTTAAAGCTTTCATTCATACGGTTGAAAATGAATGGAAGATATTAACACGTGACCGGAATATGCCCAGGTAAATGTTTAAAGGCGGAAAGAAATTGGCGAAACGCGTGGGCAGAATTCCAATAAACGATTCAATAACGAAACAACGTCAGTGATACTCGTGCGCGATCCGAGCGGCTGTAGCGGCGATACTAGTATTGAAATGGCTGTAATTTGAGCGTTTGATCGCTGTATTTTTTCCGATCTCGCAAATTTTAGGATATTCGATAAGGATCATCGAAATTCGAATAAATGGCGGAACACGTGACGAGATCGTTTCAGAGAGATGTTACGACCCGAACCGGTTTGAACGGTGCAGGAAACGGGTTGCAAACGCGACAATGTATATCGAGTTTGTAATGAAAAAGTTATATCCGAAGTGGTGGGTTATTTTTAAACGTAACTGCCACCGCGGTCGTATACGACTTCTATTTATTTCCGTTATGAATATACATGTTCGATTATGGTACTGTTTAGAACGTGTTTTGCCTTTTTTATTCTATAAACGCTAAGACACGTTTCTTCGTTTTAGTATTTTAATTGTAGAACATGTCAGGTGGAAACATGTTTTTTGTATTAAAAATGCTCAGGGATATAGGGATTTGGATATTTAAGGATACAGGAATCTGAAGAAACTGGGAAATTAAACACGAGTCGACTGGATTAATACTCGATCGATTTGTGAGTTCATTTTTCTGAAATGCAAAGCGTCGTACGATAAAAGGTTATTCTTTCGTTTCGAGTCGACATCTTGAGAATTACAGCCCTGTATTATGCGCAGCTATAGAATATTGGATCGTTAGAGTCGTATAATCGATCTTTGTACTTGCATCTAGTTAATTAAAAGTATCGCGATCAAAAGGATGATTAAAAACATCTTCTGTGTAACACTTGTTGAGTGTACTTTACATAATCGCGTATAAAACGTTGCTCTGGATCGCGCTTATTGCTGTCACACCGCGTAGACATAATAATTACCGCAACAGAGAAAACAACTTGTCATTGGATGAAGTTTTTACATGATATTGCAAATTTTTCGATTGGTTTTATTCTTGTTGAAAGGAAAATGAATTCTTATTTTCCATTAAATGGCCGTTATTAATGCGTTCTTTTTTGCAATAATAGGCACGATATACGTTCCAGCATTTTCCAAAGCCGTTGAAACTCGAAGATTGATCGAAGCACCTAATCGTCCGAGTTCGCGTGGTCGATTGCCAATCAAACGAGGGCGGCGACGTTTCGCGCGTGAAATTGTCAGGCCCGTTGTTCGAGTAGACACAGATTGTAAAAGGTGTCTTTATAAATCATCGCGCGGTAATCAAATTCCGTTTCATACGACAAATAATTGTCAGAGGCACGCTATTTTTATGTGCGCAAACATTACCATGACTTTTATTTAAAAGTTGAAATTTTTGACACAATATTTTAACCGTATTAAGTACTCGAAATTGTAGACAATAGAATAAAGTCAAGGGGGTGATATTACAATGAACACGATGTTTTCATCAGGATGCATTCAAGGATCGTTTCGAAAAGAGCAAAAAGCGACTCAAGTAACAAGGTCTCCACAATTATCCAGCATCGATTGCTCGTACTATCTCCGTCAATTTCAACGACCGTTTTACGATCAACTTGCCCTCGCGTGTGGGTTTCTATGTGACGTAGCTATCGCGTTCTCGTAGTTAGCACCGAAAAAGCACGTCGAATCGAGCCAGAAGAGAAACGATCGTCCGGCAGAGAGTGGCGAAGCGAGAAAGAGAGAGAGAGATCTTTGCCTTGCCCGGGGCACAAATCAAGGCCCTTCTTTGCTCTCGAAGGCCCCATACATGACTCAACCTTATTATTATTGTTAGTTTTACACCCGACACAGAGAACCGTGCTCGTACGAACACGTCTCGCCGGTGTGCGTGTCGCGTAGAGAATGCATATCGCGCGTGTGCGCGTTGGTGCGTACGAGCCGCGACTAGGAAGTGCAAATCACCAGCTAACACAGTATTCGCGGCTAACTCAACATTCCCGCCTCGTCAGGGACGTTTAAGAGGTTATTTTCAACACCTCGCCCCGCGAACCAAACACGTGTGCGTCGACGTATGCCCACGCACAACGATCTCCGTGAAATTCGATTTTAAACATCGATCGCCGATCGATTCTCGAGTTTTCCCACTAAATTCTCGACGATGGCTTACGAATCGGATATGTTTCGAGTGTACAGGACTTTTCTTTACATCCCCGTTTCCAGCCGAGTTAGATACGCTTTGCTTTCGAAAATGGACAGATCTGTCTGTCCAGTTGCTGGCATATGATGAAGGTTCTTCGATTTGCGTCATGATTTACGAATATTGAAACACAAGTAGATCACTGCGGACGTAAATCATTGTTTACCGACGTTTATTTTCGCGAAACCTTGACTACATTACCTATAATATGTTTTAGTTGGATACAAACATACACGAAATAGTAGGAGTTTAAACGAACAATTAATTTGCTTCTTAACGCTTAAGAAGAGATGATCCGATAGCTTCGAGGTTCAATCTTCGATATATCTGAAATCATTGTTAAATCATTTCACATTTTTATCTTCTTCTTCTTTCGTTTACTGAAATATTTAACTCTTATCACTGCCACAGCTTCTAACGCTCCAAAGATAATTGACCCACGTGGCAGTTGATGCTTTCAGGACATTTCTCATAATCATTAGAGTAAATTTGTTGATTCGGAATCAGGATAGGTGCAAGAGCAAACTTGATAGATGAGTAAAAGAAATTGCAACAGAGTTTATAGAAAGATGGTTTCGCGTAGCGTAGTCGACTCTAGATAATGATCGATGTTTCGTTTAACAATGAAGTTTACTGTTGGTTCATAGTACGCGTTAATCTCCCATTCTTTGCTCATTATCGTTTAAATTCGAGGACACAGCGTGATCTGGAATTTTCCCCGAGGTCTCTCGGTTTCGTTTCATTTTGCTTCTTCGGCCTTGCTTTGTTTATGGACTGCAAATCGTTTTGCAGCGCTGTTAAAACACCGAGGTACCGACGTCGTTGTTTTTAGGTAAATATTTTGGATGCGACACGTCGTCGACTGCTTGCGAAATCGAACGAAATCGAACGCCTCGAACAAAATAATATAATCCACGGATCGAGGTGAATTCCTACCTTATAATCGTGGCAAACGCATCGATCGAAAGTAAACGATCGAAAAAAACGTGATTGTTTCGTTCGATGTAAAATAACTGGTGATACGGGAACGCGAACGCGTTGATTGTTAAAATAAAATTATATAGCAACGCGTCGATTTCTTCGCGTAAAATCAATGGGGAGCGCGGGAAATTCAAACGCGTCGATCGATACGATATTTCTGAGAAATTCGATGGCATCGAAATAAAACGAGGAAGAAACGCGACAATTCGTCGCCGTAACGTTTTATCGTGGCCGAAATCGAAGCTGCTGAGAAACAACGGATTCTAATCAAGCACCTCGATCGCAGAAAAAAAAAGAATCCATCTGAATTTATCTAGCAGATTGCCGTTATCGTTCTTCGGCTTCTTGGATCACAACGACGTTAGGTAGCGTTAGAACCCGATACCTGCACGATATCGATGCGTGTCTGTTCGTCTTTCTTCGAGTCTTCTATCACGTTCGCGCATTCATAAAACTCTCTCGGACCTCGTGTGTGGACCGGCCTCGAGAGTTTCTACGATCGTCATTACGCCTCCAAGGCGGTCGTCTAGTCGGCCCTGGACCGTCGTACACCTCTATACTCTATCGTCTAGCGCTAAAGAGCGAGACAGATCGATAAAGACGAGAGATAAACTATTCGCTCTCTAGCCTAGCATGGCTTGCACACACATGCACACACCGAGAGTCCGTGATACTGTGTAGCCAAGTACATCCAATTATCGCTCGTAGACAATGAGTCCCAAGGTTTCGCGTCCACGAATCTCGATGACCGTCGTCCGTGCATTTTTCAAGCTCGTATCTAGTCGACAGAGAACAAGCAACGTTCGAAGGGATCTCGTCAAAAAAGTTTTAACGCACTTGCTTTTAAACGGATCGTTAAACGATCTAGAAGTACGTAAGCCTGATCGATTCGTGCAACGTATACGAAGTTTAAGACGTTTGGAAAATGCGACGGATGCTGTCCAACGGCAGGGTCTTCTAGCTTCGCTGATAGCGTCAATGCACCAAATTTTTCGAAATTTCGAAATATAAGAATTTAGAATTTTGGAAATTTAAAAATTGGACAACTTGCGAATTTGAAGTTTCTCGTTATTTTGCAAGAAGTAATCGTTCTGGCTGTAATCAGGAAAACCATGATCAGATATTGTATCTTGAAAATTTCGATAATTTCCTGTTAGTAAGTCCCTATATGTTTCTGCTGGTCGCGAAGCAGCGAATCGGTTATACAATAGGTTTAAAAGCCACTTGTACGGGTACAGTGTCCAGTTTCTCATACGATACAACGTATCTTCCAGCGTCGCGATTATTAGCCCATACCAATTCCGTAAACTAAAGTTACAGTCGCGTTATATAGCGTATCCGACATCGCCGAGATTCCCGCGCTTCTCCAGGGCTCTGGCTAAGGTTATGCCTTGCTCTAGGAGTGCATTAACCCCCGTCGACTCGAGAGCACACCGTAGAAGAAGTGTACAAGTGGCGCGAAGGGGAACCGAGAAACAGAGAGAAACCGACTCGACTCTCCGTCTCTCTCTTAAGCCGAGTTTACACGCTGGCGCAGCTTGCTCGAACCAAAACAATCGGACATAAATGTTTCTAAATAAATTGAACCGAAAACCCTGTTTATCGGTTAACGCGCGTCGAATTAGACTCGATACAGATTCGATAAAAATTAATCTTACACGATAGCGAACCGACGTTTTAGATTGTAAAATGTTAGATTGGAAAATTTTAGATTGTATTCCGAGTAATTAGAATTAGTCGGTGACACATTACATACCATAGCATGTCTGTTATCAGCGCGACACGCTGTTATTTATCGTAAAGTGGGTTAAAACCGGGGGAAAAAGATAAATGTATGCAAATTGCGCGATCGTGTAAATGGGGCATAGCGCTTTAGCGAAGTCAGGGGCGTCCTAGAGGAATCGAGCAGGAAAGGGGGGACAGTAGGTGGTGGTCAGACACCTGGAGAACCGCGGGGATACCGTTCACGAGGAGGTGGGACGGGCAACGGCCAGACTTTCTCCGGAGAGCGAAAGTGAGAGGGCCTCCACGGGATTGTGCGCCCCTTGGGTAAATCTAGGGGACAAGGGGGGCGCAGGGTTCTTGCTTTCACCGTGGCACGAACCACGACTTGGATGCACTTTTCTGCGACGTAGAAAACGAAACGGACTTACGCTATATATCGTGTTCGGGAAGAAACATACAGGCTGTAATTATTGCCGGGCTTGAGAAAAAACATCGACTGACATTCCTGTATCGTGTTCTTTAATCTGTTAACTGGGAATGACGAGTTAATTCGTCGTGTGAGCAAAAGACGTATAAAACAACGTATTCACCGAACAACTTCTGTATTTAGTTTTGTTCTGAAATGAACAAATCGTTGGAGAAAATAGATAACACTATTCGTAGAATACATGGTTATCACCGATTGCTTGTATTTTAAAATATGATCAAGCTGATTTTGAAATTTCATCAAAAATTTCCTCCATCGTTATTGTAAAGAACGACCAAGACGATGGTTTCCGACTATCTTTTGTAAATTTGAAATCGCTTTGTCGGCATCCTCGTATAATCGATCGAAACTTTCTTATTTCTTAAGATGCGCATTCCACTAGTACATTAAAGAGAGGTGGTTAACGCGCAACGAGGAAAAAAGCAGCCATTCGTGGCGGTGAATTACTCTAAAGCAGCGATAGAGCGTGGTCGAACAATTACGAATTTACTTTCTTCTGTAGAACTTCCTCGTCGACGGTCACGCTATGGATTAATAACATCTATCCGTTCAGGTAGACTCGAAATGAAATTATTAGAATAACAAATTATCGATCCTTCGTGTTTGCTGTCGTCCAAGGGCTTCAAGAAATAGTCGACGTTTACGCGTTAAATTCGAGAAAGTCGCGAGAAATTCAATCGCGTTGTTTGTCGTAAAATAATTAATTATGAATTTTTTTTTTTGAAACAATCGCGTTCGTCGCGAGAAAGTTTACGAGCCATACGGGTTCCAGGTTTCGACTTTCCGCGCGTGCCATTTCAGGAACGTAGATATACGCACCGGTCGCGAGTATCGGGACAGGTTCAACAAGCGGGAATGTAACATTCGTAAACGTTTATTCGAAATCGCTACAGGTTGCGCGCGTAAAGGAACACTGTTAGAAAATAAAAATAAGTACGTTATACAATGAACGTAGCGGTGAATCGTGGCTCGTACGATCCGATGCGTCGAGGAGGCATCGAGTGACGTCGCATATGTGTCCGTTCCTGGTGTGCCAAGACGCATTCACTGACTCAATTGATTTTGACGATTATAGCGACCTGTTCTCCCCTCAGCAACATTTGCGGCACGTGTCTCTCCAAGGTCTCCTTCTTTCCCTCGATCTTCTTCACGACTACTTTGGGCGCGGCATCGTCCTCTTGTTTCACGATCACGTCCTGCGTACCACCTAACACAAAATTTACAAACCCATATTTCAATAATCCTTTCTTTTCGAATTTCATCGCAGAAGGTTAGCATTCGATTTGAACGTAACTTTAATATCGACGCTTAATCGTTTAAAAGTACGTTACGTTACAGAAAATTGTATTTAAATGAAATATGTTTACAACATTATCTTACTATACAAATAAAGCTACGTAATAATTAGGTTTGTAGGAAGTTTACGTAAGGAATGATCGAATCGAAGAAAAAAGCAAATAAATAGTATGGTTTCATGTGCCCAGAAGAGTTTCAGGAAGCAAAATATTTTCGTGTCGGAGTTTCGTTGGGCAGATACGCGAGGGTAAATCGATAGCGAGTGGTAAAACGCAGAAAAGAGAAAGAAATACGTATTTGGAAAACGTAGGAGAGTGTGTGTAGAGTGTAGAGGTTGACGTCACGAAGAAACCACGAAAAGAGAATGTCGACGGGTCACGAGGTAAGTCTCGAAAGGTTGTTTATGTGCTGGCACGTGTCCGGTGTGGCTCGAAGGGGAAGCAGAAAGGCGTAGGGCAGGGCGATACGGTTAGAAGGGAGCAGGCGAGCACGAGGAGTCGCTGGGACACGTGTACTCGGCAGACATCGATCCTGGGAGTTGCTCTTCAAGGTCGCTCGGCCTGCCACCCTCGCTACCTCGTATCAACGACCTCTCGACCCCCTCAGGATATCCTAAAGTACGTCAGTAGGCCAACTAACCCTGAACTCTTGCTGTACCATGATTACTCTTCTCCTCGGGATAACCGATTCGTATTTCAACCAATAACAAGAACGCGAACAACTTTTGCTAGCCGATTTATTGAAATATTTATCAGAGTGTGACAGTTTCTTTCTTGTTATTAGATATCCAACGCTTTCGAATTTCCAAATGTTCGTTTCTATTAAAACTTGTTCGGATTCGACTACTTCTTAGTCTTTTTTCATTTACTCGAATCGTGTTCCGCGAGTATTAATCAATCATTCCCATCGTTCGCATTCACCCCTCTTTGTTGCCTTTTTTACCCTTCCGACGTGAAAATTGTTGAATCATGTCATTGATTCGCGAGATTACTGAAATAGAAATGAATGGTTTACGAAGACTCTCGAATTGAACGATGTAAATGTGCCTATTAGCCGCGCACAGGATATCGATTCGAAGATTGTTCACCGGAATCGATCGAATGAACAATCTCGCGATAAAACAGATTCCATAAAAGTTGTAGTCGCTAACGCACGTGTCGGCTGGCTAACCACGTGAATGAATGAAAACGTGTGCCGAAGGTTGTAGGGTTGTAACATGCGGCAGAACGAAGAAGGCGGAGGTGGAAGAAACGGAAGAGGTGCGAGCGAGAGGGAAACGGGAGTAGTAGGAAGAAAAGGAGCGGAAAAGAGATAAAAGGATGAACGGAGATAGAGCAAAAGGGGTCTTTGGCGTTGGCTGAACAGAAGGAGAAGAGTGTTAGAGACAGAGAGAGGAAAAAAGAGGGAAACGAACAACGCAAGGCACATGGGCCTTGTATCGAACGTAGCAACCACTATGTAGTCAAGGTCGGTCTTTGCCCCTAACGTTAAAGGGGCGTCCTCAGGATGTATCACGAGGGACACGACGACCCCTTAACTATCGTGCTTTTTTCTACGTAGATGTAAATAAAGGCGGTTAACGACACGATCGGCACTGGATAGCGTGCGTTAACCCTTCCTGATATTCGATCGCGCGTGTACTAATAATAATTAAGAATATAGAGATCTACGGATATAAAAGATGTATCGATACGAGGATCTAGAAGGATGTGGAGATCTAACGATACGTCTCGTTTTTATTATAGAGGATAACGATCACGTTTCAAAACTTACTCGCGTTTACACATTTATTTCGTCGCAGTGTTGAAAATATAAAATCGTAGAATAAAAGCGTAGACTCACTGTGCTTTATGTAATTTACGAGAACTATAATTTGAAATGTGTGCACGTAATAGCCTACTGTAAAATTTAAACAATCGATCCACGCCAAAATTGTAGATTATTCGAAATAAATCGTTAAGAGATTAAACGTTACCGATCGACCTGTGTTTGTCGATTGAAAAATAATCAAGCATCCATTATCGGACGAAGCTCGATTGACAGTGAGGTAACGTTTCGAGACATCTAAAAGACGTAACAGCGTTCAGGCTCCTATCGAGCGAGGTCGTAGCTATGAAAAGTAACGTACATTCTATTCGTGCATCAATTAGAGCCGCGTAAATAGAAAGAAGCGCGCGAGCGTGTCCCATTGACACTGGACAGTAGTAGGAGTCATTCATGGCCAGACCAGTGTAGGAAGGACTAAATTGAACCTTTGCTTGGGTCTTGAACAGTACACGGGCACCGGTTACTACGCCTATTGATATCACCCTATTAAAATTCTGAACATGCACGCCAGAAACGCGCGTCCATTATGTATAATTTGAGAATTTGCATACTTATTTGTATATTGTACGGCGGAAACGTTCCTTTCGAGGTCGATCAATGGATAGATACCGAATATGTATACGCATAGGTCCAACTCGAAAATTGTTTAAAATATTATCTAGTCGCCCGAATTAAATGTCTTATTTGTCGATTACATTTTTCGATAGTTACAACTTTGTTACGAATCGTGTTCGCTAATCGAATACACGTGTTCTTTTCTTCAAACTCACGAATCGTTTAACGGCACGAATTGCTTAACGAATTAGGTAAATTAAGTTGAAGTTTCAAATTGCGCTTCGTGACACGTTTCGCGTTTAAAATATCGATAAATCGCATCCGATGCTAAACGTATTACGTCGGATGCTATTGAAACGAAGTTGCAAATTGTTTCGAAAGGAAAGAAAAAAATCGAATGACTTTGAACGCATTAATGATCTTGCACAGCGAGAAAATTAGAAATATGTTTTTTGCTCGTTAGCTCGAAAGCACAGCGGTGTTCACTAAGAAAGTGCAAGAAACGCGGAGAAAAAGTAACGCGTTTTTCATCTGCTCGCCGTATCTCGATTTTTCATTGAACTCGCGACATTGTTTAGAATTTCTCGTCAAGTCGGACGGCCTTGAATACCTGTCAGAGATTCAATTTTTCTCTGTTTCGCCTCAGGGCCGTGTGGCACCAAACGTTCGCGCTTTTGCCGCGCGTCGTTCGAATCGCGAGCCACGTTACAAATGTCGGAGGTTACAGCTTTCAACCGCTTTTTATAGACCGTATTAGCATCCCAATGATTTCTGATTCATCGCAGATGTTCGTAGCTCGACTTAAATGGCGTCGTTCGGAGAAGAAAGACACGGAAACACCGAAAACCCGATACGAAATTAACGCGCGTCCACTGCCAAGTGTTCGGAGTCTCGAACAGAGTGGAGCTCGCAGAGACCCACGGGCTCCGCTGGCGAATCTTAATAGGCGTAGTCGAGGAGAGAAAAGGATGAAAAATATACCTTGCGCAGGTGCTTTCCTCTTCACTTTACGAGTCCAAACTTCAAAACAGTCCTCGAGCGCGAGGTTCCAGTGCTTGTCAAAGGCTGCCACATACGCTTCCACGTGTCCTCTTATTCCGTGCGCGTTCCTCGTGTAGACCTTCGACACAAAGGACGAACCATTATTCCTTTTAAATCATTCGGAGATTCCCGCTTACGTTCGTGCGTCGATTTCTTCGAACAGAATTCGATCCGATAGATAGTTCGTAAAGGATGAAATAACTCCTTTATACCTTCAAGGATTTCTCCGTTACTCTGAAACTTGAATCATGAATCGATCGTTTCGAACAAAGCACCGATCGATTTTCATTTTCCAGACGATAACAAATTTCATGAGTTTCGAAAAGAAAATTTAATTTCTCGAAGATGGTTTCCAGATTATTTAGCGGGATACTTGTCGTACCGTGCTTATGTGTCGAGTTAAATACAATTTTTTCGTTATCTTTTCGAAACATCTGGAAGAAAGTATCCAATGATTCGGTGTAGTTTCTCCGTTTTCCAGACAATTACATTAATGACAGTTCGCGCGAGAGTGTCTACGAGAAAACGAGCGCGAGCCCGTTGTTTGTCGCACAGATATGCCGCGAGACAAGATAACAGGCTGATACGCGGAAGTGCAGGCTGTGGCAAGGCCCCCTTCAATGCCTTTCGCACTGATATATACCCAGCTTTGTCGCAATGAAAACTAATTGCGTGACTCTGACTCTGACTCGCGTTTCTCTATCTCGCTCGCTCTATAAACCTATTCATTCTGATGTTCGCTACAGTCTCTATGAAGTTCTCGAAAAAAACCTACTAAATTGTTTTTTTGGTCATTTTTTATGCAACAATCTGTTCATAACAAAGAATGTTATCAATATTCTAACAAACATGTTAAGCAATTTAATTGCACCGTTAAAATTTTGTCAAGTTCCATTTTGTCGAAATGAAACTCTATATCAATGGTCGATCTACGACAACGTGGTGCACAACGAGAAGAAATCATTCAGTTTCGATGTCGGAAAGATGAAACAAAGTTATTCGAAATAATAGAGTGGCCTCTGTCGTTGCGTATATTCCGTCATTAATATTACGCACGTGTCCCATAGACGCGTAACACGCACACCGTCGAGAATCGATTCTAGGAGTCCTCAAGATTCCTTCGTGCTATATCCTTGCTGGTCCAGTAGGACAGGATTAACGCGAAGGACGACCGCGTCGTTCGTAGATTCGCTTAATCGCCGGTCCAAGGATCGATCGTCACAGCGAACGAAAACGTGGAAACGTCCGGGTCTATGATCGCGAATCGAGAATCACTCGGGCTGAACCTCAAGGCTCGGTTCGCGATTTCAATTAGACCGGAAAATTCAGAACTGCAACGGGCAAGATCGATCTAAGATTAAAGTTTCTTTTGTGTTTAGTTTCGTTTTGATTCTGATTCCGTTGCAATACTTTCGTAACAGCTTCGCTGAATTTCAATTATTCCCGTATCAAGTTTCCAAACATTGCGAAGAAAATTTGCCAAATAATTCCCGAGCGAAATAATCGTAGATTCTAAAAGATTATCCTAGACTTTTACGAGTCATATAAAAATGACGACTATATGGAACACATTCGCGTGTAATGCGAGTTGAAAAAATTCTATCAAATCACTGACTAAGACATACCGAGGTGTTATAATGCAAAGAACTCGTATAAAGGAATGGAAATGGCGGAAGGATGATCAATGATTGTCCTCGTGCAAATCATATTCGTCAATCATCAATTTTTTTCTTCCCTTCCTGCATATTTGCGTTACGCAACGACACATTAATACGTTGATATTACGTTCGCAATCGCAAGATGATGAGACCAGGTCCCGAGAAAAAGGCAACAGCACTTTCTTCCTCGATGATTTGAACCGTAATCGAAGGTCGAGCAATCGATCGACGAGGATAAAACTCCTCTTTCAGGATGCAGCCAGATATCCGAAGGTTAGAGATTAGGATCTGTAACCAAGGATAAACGGTTCTTCGTTGGAAGAACGACGGACGTCGCGAATGAAAGGCAATGAAAGTAATTAAATCGAGAAACACGTTACGATCTCTCGTTAGCGAGTCTCCGCTTCCGAAAGAAGTTTAATTAGGAACTCGATTCCGCTCGTTGAGAATATATCAAATATAGAGTGGCGCTTCCGCAGGAAGATCAATTGTATCAATTCAATGATTGTTAACTTTTCTTCTTCCTTTTTTTTCAATGATCAGACGTTCTGCCGTCGATTCTAACGTCACGTGTTACGGACTTAATCAGCGAGTTAATCCCTTCGTCGAAGACGTGCATAATACGTCCGGTGTACGTATTTAAACTTTACCGTTTCTCTATTTCAGTAAACACATTTTACGAGTGCGCGTATCCTTTAAAAAGTGAAATTTTCTTTCGGAAACGCGTATCGTTCCAAATAAAATCAAAGTCCAACTTTTTCAATGAATCCTCGGTATCTATAAAAGAAGCATAGCGCGAACAGCGAATAATTCCGAGCATTATTACTCGAAGAATGTTGTCCGAACTCGTCAAGATTTTCTAATCGTACGCGGTTGCTTTTCCCCGACAGTACGTATCGACGCATGCGTATCGACATATACGTCCATTCATAAGGAAAGCTTGATTTTGGTGCAGGAAATGGACGGGCTATACTTGTTACTGTCAATCAGAAAATCCCGTTTCCTGGCGATCACCAAACGCGCGACTAATTATGGAAGTAGGAAGTTGCGAGTACTCTCGAGAAGTCAGGAAGTGAATTTTTCCTGCTTTCCTCGCTGGCATAACATTCCGATTCGTCGGTACGAGAGCGTGCTACTACACCGCACCGCACCGCTCTGCGCCGCTCCGCGACTAGACGCAACGCATCGCTGCGATTTCTCTTCGTTCTAACGATGGAAGAAAATGAAAATAAAACACAAAGACCTTGCTCGTTGATTTATTTTCCGACCGCGAGAAAAATGGTTCGCTCGGGGACTGATACGATCCAGAAACATCTTCACGTGATTTCATCGGATCGCCGTGTGTCTGACTCACACGCGATATTCAGTTTCCCCGTCGAAGAATGTTGCGTTCGCGAGCTGACCAGATTAAAAACTTCTCGCTTTCTCGTTGCGCGATCGAACCGATAAAAAAGGTTAAAATGTTCGTCAACCGCTGTCGCATTGTCGTTTGACAATCATCAACGGAGGAGATCATCCTCGAGAAAGTGGTAACGTTACTTTCGCGAATGGCAGGAACGATCCTCCCAGCTCCTTTCCTTGTGTCTCAAATGTGCATGCTTCCAAGATGTCTGTAGCTGTAGACGCTGCTCTTTTCTTTATGAGATGCGATCGCGTCGGCGCAATGACGCAGTGTAAATTACTCGCGAAGGCAAAAAACTTGCATCGATAAATAACGACAAAACGAAAGAAGCACCGGTCGGTATGTGTTTTTGCTCGGTATACGTGAAACGTGAAAAGGAGTGGTCTGTCAGGAAGTGGCCCTTTCGTAAATGGATGTTTCGTAGGTAGGACCTTGTCTTTTTGGACAGTACCTTCCCCTTGTTCGAATAAGGGAACGATCAAGAGCGTAAACGAGACGCGAAGAAGGGCCCGCGCGTCTCCATGGTGACGAGTGTTGACCCGAACAGTTTCCTTTCCTCCCTCTGTTGTACCTTTCGGGGCTTTTTCGGTCCTCCTTTACCTTCGCGCACGTGTCTCCCGGCCGCGAAAGTGTGTCAGCCGCGTGTGCGTGCGCTTCGACGCACCAGGGGTCAGCCAGAAATGGGAGGCGTAGGTGTTTACGGTGCCTCCTTCGCAGGACTACCCTCGAATTTCCATGCTGCTCGAGTCGATGGAGACGGATCGAAATACGAGAATGCTATTTCCACGGTTTACGAGTTTTACGTGTATCTTCTAGCTGCAACGGTCGCCAACGGTGCTGTTTTCGAATTTCAAATATTCACTTTTCGGCATGAAACATTTCCAACGAACGGTTTCATTTGAATATTTCGTCAGAACGACCTACCTTAATTCGTGTACGACTTTCCATGTATCCGTGAAGCATTCCGAGCGGGCCGAAAGTTTTTTGCATTTTCAACAGAACGTTCTTCCCTTCTATCGATTCTCCTCGTCCTCTTCCTGTCTTCTTGCCAGCCACGGGTTCTGCACACACCATAAAAACATCCGAAAGCTAAGATACCATTCGTAGACGAATTTAGGCGCGTCATCGAATGTTAATCACGATGCGTCTTGGGCGTCCTATGATATTTATCCGTTACAACTTATGACGCACCTTGTGCGTTCCACGATATCTATCTAGCACAATCAACGACGCACATCGTGCGTTTTATACTATCTATCTAGAGCAATCAACGACGTAACTTTGTACGTACAGTCAAGAGCAAATCTGGTATCCCTACGAAAAATATGCCTATCCCAAAAATTTACCGATGGGACAATTACTTAGCGACTTAGGAGTTTATTTATTTTCGTTAATGACACAGTGAATGAAACTTGTCCTATCTATCCATTTCGGACGATGAAGCGCCAATTGTGTCCTATACTATTTATCTGGCACTATAGACGTACTAGTTGTGTTCTGTGCTATCTATTTCGGACGATGTTTCATCCAATACTATCTATCCCAGAAATGTCCAAAATGTGCGTCCGACTGAATGATGAGCGCTGAAACTTTAGGACGTGGTAATTTCTACATTTTAGTACTCCGAGATCGTAGGAAAAGCGTGTTCGGACTAAAATGGGTATTGACGTAACTAAGAAAACTCGTGGTTCGTGTAAGGGCCGTCTCGCAGTAAGATTCAGTCACGAATGGGTTAGAACGGATTGCGTGCGCAGAAACAACGGGAAAGCTCGAAGAATCGATCAGGAGAAATAAAGGGTAGCCGCGGGGGGGTTAAATTTACCGGCTAGTCGAGATTGTTATCAGCCTAACGAGTGGACGCGTTCGGTATTATCCTGGCAGATTTTTACAGGCGGCCATAACGGCGTGCTAATAAGAATTTATGTAGCTCTCGCGCCTCGTCGGTTCGCTCGACAAATCATCGGTCATCCTTGGTAGGAGCCGCGTACAGAAAACGAGCCGATAGCATCGTGCTTCCATTGCTTTTTGCTCATTTTACTCGTTTCTGCTAGCAGCACGAGCCATTACGCGTACGATTCGACTCGCTAGAATGAAATTGATGACGATCGTTGCAATTTGGTAGAGGTTTCTATTCCTTTCCGTTAGTGTTCCTTTGCATTTAACCCTTTTACCGCTAAGAATAACCGTGGTCATCCGGCACGCGTTACCTCTTCGTTGCGCGATTCTTCCAGTTTTTCTGACGAAGGACACTAAGAAGAATATAACTATTATTTATAGAAGAAGTACGTAACGTTGGAAAATTGGCAATATTTTGCAAGAAATGGACATAGCATATTCGTCGTACGATTACGTTGATTCGCGGCAAGGAATTCGTTCGGGAGCGGAAAAGAATCGTTAGCGGGCAACGATCGCGACAATCGACAGGGATCGAAATAGCATAGATGCGTCCCTGGCGTCGCGGCGCGGAAAGAGGAACGCCGCGGCAGAGTTACGTAAAGGCTGCATACTGGCTGCATGCGGTGCACACACGAGTGCACTTATTTCGCCGATGTGTGCGAGCAGCTTACACGCGCGGCTTCGCACGTATTTACGCGTTGCTCCTCTCGCGTCTGGCCGCTCGGTTAAGGTGTCGGTCGAAAGAGGCGGCTGTCCGGAGCAGCGTACTCGCTAGCGAGCGAGCGATCATCGCCGCTGCCAATCGGGCTTTCTCCGATAACTTTCATCCACCTTAAGCCGGTACGCTCGGCTACGCTCCCTTGGCAGCCGCGAGGCCAACGGCGCCGCGCCACTCGCCTCTTTTCCACCTTTCTTTATTCCTTTCCGCGTGTACACCACGCGCCACTTTCACTATCGTCGCGCGATCCAATTCCAGCTCGCCGAGCCGATCGAACGTGCTATCCGCGGACGATGCGTCGATGCGATTCGCGCGCCAATTTTTACGCGCTAGCCGGTTGTCGAGCGATTTCGAAAAATAAAAGCTCCTCGAGAGCCCCTTTTCGACTCGGCAAGGAAGAACCGTATCGGTTTATCTCGATGTTCATTAACAAGTCGCCCGTCGTTGTTCGTTGAACGCGACCTTACTCGTGTTTCCAGTCCACCCTCTTCAGGTATTTAGAAGTAAACGAGTTCGAGAAGCAACGCGGAAAACCATATAATGAAACGGTATTAAAATATGCCGTGTTCGGTACGACGATCGGAGAAACTTTGAAAGAATAGTAACGCGCGGATCGGTGGACATCGGTGAAATTAGAAACTGCCGTATCATAAAACGGATTATCGAAATTACAGCCGAGATAGTATCCAGCATTTACGATACATCTGGTCGATAGAAAGGAAGAATACTTTGGGGGCACGAAAGGGTCGCCTCCGCGTTTACGATAGTCGCTTTCCACCGTACTCGGTTGATTCTCGTTCTCCTCGCGACGATGCAATCGGCTCGAACGATCTTGCGCGCTCGAGAAAGCCGCGAGAGAAAGAGGAACAGACCAGAGGAGAAAGGAGGAGACCACGGAGAACGCTCTCGTCCACCTCCAACGTGCCATTATTTTTCCCTGTAATCTTGCCCAGCCAGAGCGAGAGAGATAGAGAAGTTTTTTTCGATCCTCGGGTTATGTACCAGCCTGACGCGCGAAGCGGATAAAGCGCGTTCACGTGCGTGAACCGCGATGGAAACCGTTAGCCGTGCAACTGCGTTCGCGAAACCGTGCTGTTATCGTTAGAGATGGGATCCAAGCATATTTGCAACTGCGTTTTAACTGCTTAGTACGGACAAATAAAGAGAAACGAAATAATATTATCTTCGAATTTCGGATATCTGCCAGTGTCCGAATATTGAAATGTTCCGATTCTGCTCGTACCTCGAGTATTCGAATTTTAGTCATAGTCACGATTGACCGTCATGTATCGTGCCCGCGCAACTTCGGATGCAAGTCGAGGGACAGTCAGCGGTTGCACGGTAGCCGAACCGAAAATTGAACTAGCGATCGGGTACTCTGCAACAGACGCGTGTTCACCTGCAAAAATTGCTCGGCGTGCGTGCGTGCGGAGCACCAGGGTCCCAAGCAGAGGAGGATCCTATGCAGGTGGGTACGACGGCCCCTGGAGAATGTTCGTACGCGAGGGCAGGTGGGGTGTCCCGGGTACCACCTCGCGGTGTGCCGGCGTGCCGGCCAACGAAATATCGCTTAGCGGGGAAAGAAGAGCATAGAATAGAAGACGGACAGAGAAGGTAGACACGGTAGCAAGGGTGGGGAAGGAGAGTGCTATACAGGGTGTCTCGTGTTAAACGTCGAATATTGCGTCAACTAGCGAGGTGTCACGTACCCCGATCGATCTCTTTTCGATTCGAGTCTTGTATAATAAACATACGTACACGCACGAAGATTACCCGCTGGATCAAAATGACGCTGCGTTTACTATGCAAGAGTTAAACATTCTTCTCCTCGAAGTAAGGATAAACACGAATTACTGTTGCGATCGTTGTAACGAAAGAACGCGGCATAGAAGGAAAGCACCCGAGGGTACAGTCGCTACAGTGAAAATGGACAACCGTGGTCAGACGCGTCGATCGTACGATAGACACTTAATTATACGATCGATTAAATTTCACGTCGTTTGGCGTTGAAGCCTTTACGCTCGAAGATTTTATTTCGGCATTCGAAACGCGTCCCCTCGAACGCAAAGGGTTATCGTTTCTTTCGTAATATAGGCTACTTATATCTTGCAAAATCGAAGAGTAAACAAACCGGAGCTTTGTTCCGGAAATCGTTTTACAACCCGCGACTTCGATTCGGAATCGTAAGAACGAACGAATTCCGCGAAACGATCAGCCGTCGGAGGGTGAAGATGGTCCCCGAAAGAATAGCGCAGTTGCATAAAAATGGAGGCGTCTCGCTTACCGAACGTTCCTCGCGAGACACCTTGTAGAGGGGAGCGAAGAGATGGAGGAGAGAAGAGGAGGTGGTAGTAGCAGGTCTGGTCGTACCCGCGGATGATCCTCAGGTTGAGTCGCGCTGGGTTCAACGTCCTGGCGGGCAGCGCACCCGAGAGCCGAAGCAGGCAGCCGAGCAGCCACCAGACCTCTCTACCAACACGCGTACACACGCATACCCACACACATACACACGTACACACAAACACAGATTCGCGTACACACATAGACGAACGCGCGCGAGCATGTTCGCGCACGCGACACGTACCTACGCTCCATCGAGTTGCACGTGCGCGCACGCGCTCCCTTCTACACAGTCACGCACGTTTTTTTCTTCTTTTTCACCGGTGTGTACGAACGGAGGACGGTGACGGTGTGTCGCGCACGGGAACACACACGAAGACGCGCGCACACGAGGAAATAAGCTGACTCGCGCGAGTTTGCTTTACGCGAACTATCCGTAAGGTACTGTTACTTTTGCGACCAGGCCCTTTCGATCCCTTCTCTCTTCCTGTCCCCTCTCGAGCTTTCCGTTGCACGAGCCTCGCTTTGTTTTCTTCTAGCACCTGAAACGACGCTTTCCGACCACGATACATCGAGAGTTATCGCCGGAATCTCGGCGTGTGCCATTTTGGCTGCCGATAGCTTCACCCGATGTGCTTCGGTTTCGGTACGTCGTATCTTCACGAATTTTAACTTCGTGGCTTAGCGACTAAAAATAGTTGGACTTTTCTAATTGTTGAGAATTACACGTTTCGGAGATTATCTCGTCATCGAAATTTATCGACGTAACGTCGTATCGCGTGTTCGTTAGTTGTACTTTCTCCGAATATTGTTTCAAGTAACCGGTAGTCTTTATACAAAATCTGATGGCGAATCTGTAAAGAAACAATACACGAATTTCACTTCGTTTCATTGTTTACAGTATCCGATGATCTTGTATCGCGTACGTTCCTGAACATTGTTGATTTTTTTCGATCAGTAATCGACGTGAAATTTTAATCGAACGATTAGCGATCAAGGCAATCGCTTTTCGGTTAACAACCGACCGACATCAAAAACTATTAATAGGTTTCCGGTCAGTAAGGTGTTTGCGGCGTTCGTTCATCGTCGATTCTGTTCTCGAGGAGACGCTATCGCGAGAAAAATTTGCTAGATGCATCGTTGAGAATCCGTGATTCTCGATCGAACCAAGTCTCGTCGATCTAGTTTTTCTCCGATGCCGCGCGTTACTCGCTTCGCCTCCGGGGTAAAAGTGATTTCTCCTTTCTTCTGGAATCTCTTGACTTTCCTCCGCGAGCGGTTCGCGCAATCGTTCACGGTTTCCCACGACTAGGCGAGGAAACCCGGTAGCGGTGGCCAGTGCTGCTAGTTCCTCAAAATCCTTCCCAACGTTTCCTTATACCGTCGTCGATGAAATCGTTTCTTCGCTCGCTAAAGAAAGAAACGAGATCACGATGTCCATCGATATTCGAATATTCGTATCTTCGTAACGGTTCCAGTTCGAACGAAAGTTTTCGTTAGATAAAGCATCGAACCCGTTATCGCTTTCCCTCGTTTCCCTGTCGTCTCGCTAGTGAAATACGACACGGTCTCATACGTTGATCGGCTCCATTCATAGAAACGACTCGTTCCGCGGGAGAACGAATACTCGGAGCGAAAAAGAATACTACTCTAAATTCTAGCAGGGCGAGAAGCGCTACCGTTTCAGCGTGCTCGATAGTCATCTGTTACGTTGGGATAGGTCGAGGTGGCGGGGTACGTGCACACGAACGGCCGAGGAATTGGATCGTCCAGTCTACCGGGTGTCGCGGTGCAACGTCCGACAAGATGCAACGTTCGAAAGTATCGGCTGTCAACGACCTTACCCACGTACGATCTACTATTGTCATCCGATCACCGATGCGAGATAACATCGTATGTGGGATGAGCGGAACGAAGAAAGACCGAAAGGGGGGATACCAAAAACCGTACGTAACACCGTAACATCGCGGTATTCCAAGACACGTAACAGTCGTCAACGACCTTAGGTAAGATCTAGTTGTCGGAGCGGTAAAGTCGATGCCACGACGAGTGCGGCCAACTAAGGATAAAACTAAGGATTAAAACTGTTTGCAATAAATCGAAAATCGGTGGACGATAGAAGCCAGGTCTCGAGGGTTGGACGGCTCGGCAGCGCGAGGGAAGGAAAGAAATATGCTCGTAGGTCGGCGGTGTGCAGTGGCTGCGACGAGCGGCGTGCGGATGCATGCGTCGCGCGCGCGTATAAATATTGCGCAACAGCGGGAGAATCGAAGGGAAAACATCGACAGCGCGACGTGTATTCCGTTACTCGAGGCGAACGACTGCAGTCCGCTGCTTTGCATCGCGTTCATGGCAGCCAACGAACGACACGCTGTGCGTCGATGGCTTAGCACGTTCCTTCGGCGAACGTTGGAACAACGCAGAAGACGCTTCGAACGCTGTCCAAAGAGGGAGAGAGATAATCGACTTCTAACGTTTCACGGAGCGTGTCGTCGTTATCACGGACGGTACGCGAGCGTTGTCTTAGGTCGGGTAAAAGATCATTCGCAACCTCGACGGAAAGTGCTCGAACCCGAACGGACTCGATTCCGCGAAAGAACTTTCTCTCGGTTTCTCGCGACGCGAGCGAGATACGTTAAAGAAGATCAAGGAGGAAAACCTGGTCACGGTAGCCCTGTAACCTAACCTCGTGATCAAGATTACGAACGTTACACGAGAAGGCAGAAATTAAGCAACGATAACGACGTTCGATCACGTTCTACATAAGCGAGCAGCCGCGATCATGAAAATCACAGTTCCGGCCGAACGTGTTCGGAGGCCGCCGAAGCTGGAGCCTCGAGTTGAGTCGAGGTCGACGTCCGGACGCAACAAGTGCTGCTGCGACTCTCGGTTGCGCCCGCGATCCTCTTCGATATCGTGCCGAGAGGGACTCGTAACAATATACCGACATTTTTCGCGATAAAACCGTTTCTTCTTCTTAACCGTTTCTCTCCTCGGATTTTCTTTCTTTCTCTCCCTCCCTCTCCGGTCCCCTATCTCGTTCTCCATAGCGCGCTTTCTAGACAGCTTCCGAGAGGCATTGCTGAAATTCCAGCGAACCGACGAGACCGGAAGCCGAAAGACCTCGACGAGGTTACGCGCGGCGATGTAACGCGCAAAATTTTCGGTCTAGAAGACGGTCAGTCCGGCGCGGAGCCTCGGGTTGAGTCCGAGGTCGACGCCCGGGCGCAACAAGTGCTGCATTACGTACGTATACGCCGCTACACCCCACCCCACTCACTCATACAGTCCCACGGCCAGCCCCTCTCCACCCCCTGCGGAAGAAGCCCTCTCCTCTAGCGCCATCTCTCTCCGACTCGACGCTGCTGCCTGCCCCCGCCCGAGACCGCGCTCAGCTCCCGCCTGCTTTCTACCACGGTGTCGCGCGAGAGAGCTTCACCGTACGAGAATAGTGTTGGGATTGATACCGCATCGATACTATCGATGACGCTCTATGAATTTCGGTTCTGTATCGAACATCTCGAATAACGCGGCTGTTCGCTCTTTCGAGGACCGACGCTTCGAGAAGCGATGCACCTTTTTAGTTTATCGTAACGTACATACTAAGCCATGTCCGGATATGTCGGCGTCGCTGGGGACCGTACCTGGCCATATATCCGGAGCGTTCGAATTTCTGAGAATCTTAAATATTATAAGTATTAAACAACCACTGACCACATATGGTCTAAACGCCAACTGTGACTCCAAGATAGAACCTGTAAAGTTCCAAGCTTTCCAACATCGCAAAATTCTCGATCAATTTGATTAGTCTTCGACACCTATTCGTTTACCGTAGAACCAGTATGAACCACAAAACGTTGGGCACCTTAGGATCAGGTTGGACACCGATAACGCGAATTGTTCGAGCATCGATACGTATCGTATCAATCCCATCGCTAGACAAGGGAGAGAGATACACGGCACACGTAAAGAGAAAGAGAGAAGAGACAACGTGAATGCCGTACGGCGAGTGGAAGCAGCACACGTTGCTACCGCTGTCCCCCTCTCGACTGTTTTTCGCTCCAGTGTGTGTGCGTGCGCGCGCGTCAACGTTCCCTGTAAATATAAAACTGCACTGGGTCAGGGATCCGTGATTTATCGGCTGCCTGGTGTAATTGGCTGCCGGCCAATAGATACATACCCCCGGGCTACCCGGTGGGACACGAAGGGAGAACTCGACTAACCTCTCCTCGTCTAACGAGAGAGCGCAACAACCCCCTCTGGTCTTTCTTTCCCTCTTTCGATGCCGCGCGCGCGTCTCCTCGCTTCTCCTTTCCCTCCCGCCATAACCTAACCGAGCACGTCCCTGAGTACGTGGCCTCGCGGTGCCGAAATTTCGTCGCCGAGCTGCTCGGTAACCGTCGCGCCACTTTCACTGAAAATCTAAGCCGACCTCGGTTTGGCACCGTGTCAGAATCACGGTTAAGAAGTGACGCGCGCGACGGCTTCGGTCAAGTTTCGACGAGGCCTATACCCGCCACCGGACCCGACACCGGAGGCCAGTTCGCCTTGTCTGACGTAATATACCCGTAATGCCACCGCCCGCCACGACCCAGCCATCTACGGCCTAACCTTTGCGACCAGACATTTCGAGCAACGTTTCGACAAATTTTGCGTGCTCCCCGTATCCTTATTACAAGCGTTTCTTTTTCTCTATTTGTTATAAAAAATAGCACCAACTCGTTGTTCGCGTAACAATTCGTTTATTCTCTTTTCCTAATCGGATCGTCGATCAGACACACTTCCACCGTAACCGTGACTTTACGGATAGAAATTTGGGGATTCGGAAGTTTGCGTGTCCATAGATTCGGCGATGGCGAGGGAAAAAGAAGATCGAACGGCCGATAACCGTGCGCGTACGCGGCAATGGTCGTTGTTCGAAGGCTTCCGTGGTTGCGAAACATTTCGGGAGAGAGACCGTCCGCAGCCGATGGATTCCGCGATGTTTGCGCAACACACCACCCGAGGGAAGGTCTCGACGGCGTAGGCACAAGATAAAAGGACAACGGCGGTAAAAAGGAAACGCGAACGAGAGCGAGCGACGCTTCCACGAGTTGACGCGCTTTCGCGGAGGTCAAATTCCACGCGAGTGTGCGCGCGAGCATGCGTAAGACACACCGACGACCTTCGTGGTATTTGCCGGGATCGTAAATAAAGTGTGCCAATATCTAGGATACTATGGCGTCGCGTCGCGCCGTTTTCTTCGTGAACGAAGCCGAGTAACGGAGGGGGATACGCACAAAAAAGTACGTTCGGATGATTCATTCGAGAGAATCTCGCGAATATGGAGCGGTCTGCCTCGACAATGACGAGTCTCGCGGGACGTAAGCCGCCAATAGCGTCGCTTCCGACTTACCCAGCAGTCGAGATGCGCGAGATTCATTTGTCTTTAGCAAATACGACTGCGAATGTAACCGATGGTATAACCGGGAACGGGCTGATTCTACGCGAGCAAGAAACGAGAGCGTTCGTTTGTGTTCGTTCGGTATAAACGACCATTCAGCAAACTGATCGGTCACGCGCTACGTACACGAATACGAGCGAGTATTTATAAAGTTTAAGCCGCATGTTCGAATACTCGATGCGAGGAGTTGAATCGGGTTAAATCGAATTGTTACGACTCTTGTCTTTCGACGCGTATGTACGCTACGGTTTTTCGCACGGTAGGTTTTTTCGCGACACGAAAAAGGGACGCGACCCGTCATAGACTCTCACGCGACTTCCCCTTTCCACTTCCGCGTACGTACACACCGTTCGTGTTAGCTAACCGTAAGCATATTGAAATTTGATACCACGTGCGAGTTATCATGAATGAAACTGCGACCTCCCGATGGTACGCAGGGCGTTCACACGGTCGCCATCTCTCGTCAAGCATCCGAAGGTTCGCTCGATCGAACGGTCTAACCTCACTCTTCCGGAATGACAATCGCGCGATACGCTTTTCACGCATTCGAAACGGGACAAGTCGAGCATCTTACCTTGATGAGGCAAAAATCGTCGTTTCGAGCATTCTCCTCGTCCAACCGTGTCCGTTACGTTTTTCTTCTGAAACCATTAAAACAGAACGGGAACAGAGAGGATCTCGGCTGATAACGAGTCGGCGTCGTTCACGTGTTTTCGCAAGATACGCACTTTCGATTTAGCGGATATACCCAACAACACGGATTCGAATTTCGATACATTATCGTAGACTGGTGCTTTCGAGGAGGAAAGCTGTATTTTCGAAGAATAGAGAGCTTTTATCGGATTAAATTTGACACTTTTAATGTCCAGACTCTCGTCGGACGTCGAACTGCTCTCGTCGTCTGCCATAACACGACTGGCTGGTGTGCTTTTTGGCGCGCGATTTCAAAATTCGTATCCACGATTGGAACGCACTTTCTACTAATAGGAACATCCAAGCTTTTTAGACTTTTATTAAGCGTTGCACGAACACGATTGCAAATCGCGTGCATAGTATATGTGGTTGGGCTGCGTGTCTAACAAATCGTTCGTTTTAGTTATACCGAATTAGATACGACGTAGAAAACGTATTACAACTCACGAATACATTTGCTTATCGAGTTATCGAACGCATACGCTTTGCGAATAGACACTTTCACCGTAACGCGTATAAATAAAAAGTTATTTGGCATAGAAAGAAAACGCGGTATAGAAATCTTCGTTCCATCAAGCATTGGCGTATTACGTAAAATAGAGAAAGAAGAAAATTCCATTAGGAAGGTTCGGGATTGATCGGCCTGTTTTCGAGGCAGCGCGTTGCTCCCGATTGCATCTCGGGTTGGCGAACGATATTTGAATAGGTAGACCAGAGGATGTTAACCTCCTCGCAACGATAGAAACTTTCTTTCGCGGCTAAGGATTACGTAAAGACAGCAGCGTGTAGAAGCTGCATAGAAATGCAACGACCGCGGCAGCGGTGGCAGGAGAGCGAGGTTACGCGCACAGGAAGTGAAACAACCTACAAGCCAGAAAGAAAGTTTTCACTCGGGTGTTTTCACTTTCATGGAAATGCCAGAGCGTTGCTCGTTCCGTTACACTCTGCTACACGAATTAACTCGTAATTATTCGAATGTCGGGCTGCCTCGCATCGGCGAACCAAATGATCGAGTCTATTCGCCGTTCGCCATAATTAAACCGTTCGATCCATCGATTCGTTTGTCGATATCGACGCGTATCGATGCCGAATCTCGCGATACGATTCCCGATCAACGGCGCGATCGATCGCGGAATCAACGCATGCGCGTACCGCGTAACGAGAGAAAGTCATTTTGAAACTTAATTAATTACAAGCAAGTTTCACGGCAAATGGATTTCATGGGGAATGAAATTTCGTCGGTTTCAGGGCAATCGGCGTAGCACGTAGCTCCAGAGAGGTAGATCTGCGGAGCGGCAAAAGAAAAAGGCGAAAAGTGGGGACGTTTCGGCGGTGGTTTTGGATGTTAGAAAGCGCGGGGGTGGCTAGAGAGGCCCCGCCGCAGGGTACGGGTCCCGATGCCGGTCCCCGTATCGCAAACCCTCACGCTGACCTCCACGCTCGTGCCCAAGGAGGAGTCAAACATGCCCTTCATAGACGACGAGTTGCTCTGGTGCCCTGACAATGACGGCAAAATGGTCGACTTAACTCAATGTCTACAGGTTGGTACGCTATCACGATCCATTATATTCGATTTCGAACCACCTACGTCTCGGTGCAATTCAGATTTTATTCGACGAAGGTGGTTGTAATTAATCTAGAGCGAGACTACTGCTAGATTTACCGATAGACCGTTAATGCTGACAATACTTATATCGCTTGCTATTCTAATATCTAGCAGGAGAGCAGTACCGGACAGTCCGTCGAATTTTCCCCGATGGAATTGAGTGCTCTCGTGGGAACACCAGCCGTACCAAATATGCCGGCAGAGGAGGGTGAAGGAATGGCCGGTGTCACAGGGGAAGAGCCCTTTGACACGCTCGACACATTCCTTCGAGAATTACAGGCTGATTTGGCCGAAGCTAGTCAGCCCACGTCAACCACCACTTCCGTCACTGCCTCCTGTAGACGGCAGAGGTACAACATTGCCGCTGCCAATCCTCTACTAGCAGGTGAGTATCAGGTATCGTTGATACCTTCGGTGCAAAAGTCTTCATTGGTTCGTATTCGCGAGTCTTGATATACCTTATATTTTCATTTCCAATCGTTGAGTGTCACAATTTTTAGATATAAGTACTAAATGCCCGATCGATCGAACATATTATGATGCGATATGACTTTCGCGCCCAAGCGGTTAACATCTACGGTATTAAAATTATTGTTTGTCGTTTTCTTATACGACAGAAAAGTTGGCCGCTCCTTCGTCGCAAGTAACACCGACCTCCGTACCCTACCCCACGAGGACGGAGATCAAGACAGAAAATATTCAACCTGAAACCGGTAAAGGTAGGATGCATGCATTTGTTTTCGTTCTTAACGCTTTGACGGCTGCACATTTCGTAGAACCTACGATTCTCACAATTTTGATACGTATAACGCATAACCATCAGCCGTCAAAGCGCTAATTCCGATAGTTACTTGCCTTACCATCGAGAGGTAATTCGATGCGATCTGCTTTACCGATGCAAATAGCAAGAAAGAAAGCTACCTTACCGACGCAGCAGCTGTTTTGTCGACGCGAATTCTTCTTTATCGACCGTTGGTTACCGAAAGAGCAATACGCGTCGGTAGGACAGAACGTTGCCTTTGTCGTGCGTCGATAAGAGCGAGTTTCGTATCGAAGACACCGCCCGAACTGTCTATGGTATCGAAATAATGCCGATTCGCTACTTCGAAAAGGAAACCGGCCAAGGCCCCGCGAATCGCGAGCAGACATCCGCGTTAGCGATAATTGCGCTTGCGTTGTTGCGCCGACGCGAAAAAAACTCAGCCAGCGTGTGTTCGCGTACGGACCAGACGCGTATGTGTGCACGCATTGGCCCAATTCTTACAATTTACAGCCGTGTCGTAACGACTACACACCCAGCGCGTACGCGATTTCGCGATCGCTTCGAGAATCAGCCTCGAGCATCGAGGAAGAACGTATCTACGCGACCTTAAGGCTTATGCGACGCAAATATTATGCCGTTTCGAGCGTCTGGTGTCGTGTTCTATGGCACGAAGCGTATACCTGCTGAAAAGAACAACGACACTCGTGGCCTAGCTCGCTCCGACAATAGTGTGCTCGACACAGACGCGCACACGTATCTCGTGTACGAGACTACAAAAGTGGTAACGACCTTTTGTAGGTCGCGTGAGACGCTTAGCCTTTAACCCGAGCATTTAAAACGATCCGAGGGGCGGACAAGCGTTTCTGTCTCTTAACACTTTGCGATAACAAAGAAAAATTGTAGGCTTCGGCGGATAACGAGAACATCGTTAACCCTTTCACCGCGAAACGCGTATCAATTGGCAGCGTTAAAAAAATTCAACTTCAAATTCGGACTTGTTCCGGTATTTGTGATGGATCGGGAATCGGATCGATGCGCGAACGTTGTTCGTAAAAGTTAGCTCGTTGAAAATTCGACGATCCGAATTGTGCGGTAAAAATCTGTATTTCGTTGTCTCGGCCCAAGTCCGCGATAGCCAATTACGTGCCGTTAGAACACGAATCGAGAATGGGTGCTCGTTGTTCTTTTCACATTTTTAGAAAGCGGTTGGAAAGTGAGAAACCGTACTTTCTAGCAAAACTATTATAAACACAGATTAGACCGCTCTTGATCCAACGAAATATCGGCGAATATGGAGCGCTCGATTCGTCGCGTCTTCCGATTCGACCCGATCGTTGGAGCTAATTGTTTTCTCGGCCGGTAATTCGTTTCCGTTTTGTTTACCGACACGGAAACCGTCGATTTCGTTTCGCGTTATCGATCGATCCTTCGAGCAACGATGTTCGCTTCGGCGTGTACGGTTGCGTCGGAGGCACGACCGGCTTCCAAGGGGAAACGGATTCCGAGTTCACGTCCGTGAACTATTCTACCCGGTGAACTCGTTCGTTGCGAAGGAGAAAATAGCCGATGTATACTTACTTTCGCGAGTATGCATTTACTTTTGCTCGGTCCGTCGAGGCTGAGACTGTCCCGTCTCTTCGACACGCATCACTTTCGCCGTGTGCATCCTGCGTAACCGACAAAAAGTGGATTTTCACGTGGTATCGCATCGTTGCACTCGCGATGTATCGACCGACGAGTCCACGAAACACGAATGATCGGTGAATTTCTACGTTTTTCGATAAGTTTCGCGGTGAGAAATTTTCGTGGCGCCAAAAGTATGTTAGGATGGCGGAAAAAAATTAGTCGGGATAACGCACGCGTGACAAGGCAACGCGTTTCTTTACCCCCTGTTGCATCCAGCTGCACGATTCCGTTGCACTTGTCGCTACCCTCGTTCCCTTGACCCTCTCCAAACACATAAATCCTCCTCTCCCCTTCTCTCGTCTCGTCCCGTTCTCTCTTCATCCGTCTGTTTCCGTCTCTCGACACTCGGGTTAGGGCCCCACGGAAATAGATTCGAGACCCTCCTTTGACTCTCTCTCTCTCTCTCTCTTTCTCTTTTTCCTACCTTCCCTTTTCTCTTTCACCCCATGCACCGCTACTGTTTGTAGAAGAAAAACAGGTGCAGCGAATCGATATTTGACCGTATTGTCATCGACGCATCTTTCTTTATCCTCCGTGACTTCGGTGAAACTTGTTTCTCCTTAAAAGAAATTAAAGGCTTCGGAAAAGGGGGAAATAAATCTCGAACACTTTCTTCGACCGTTTCGAACACGAATCGTGTTCCTACACGCTCTCCTAATTCTCGAGTAAGTTTCATCCTTTCGCTGGAAGGATGATTTTCGAATAACGTCGAACGAGAAGGAGGTCTTCGTTATTCTAGAACCTTCTCGTCGATCTTTGAACCGTGGGTAAGCGACTTCGGTATCTATTACCTCATCGTCGAATAAAGTTAATTCTGACCGTATTCGCGATTCGAGAAGTCTCTTGCCCGTCGTCGCTATCCGTTATCGAACGAAACAGCTCGTCGCGAAACGGCGGCATCGAGTCGAGGATTTAAAGTCGAGAAGCGAAGAACAATTGATCAAATCGAATCGGTACAACACGCTAAGGCGTCGAGTTACGCGGAATCGCGTGTAACCAGTGCTCGGCTTCGAGGGATCCTGAATCGTTGGGTAATCGGCTTCCTCGTATTGCCACACTTGTTCTCCTTCTCCGTTCCACCGAACACCGCGTCTTTCTTTCTTCGTTCAACTTGTTCCTTCATTCCAGGCCGATAGCGGTAGCCCGTTTGAAAGCGAACTCAAGATGGCCACTTTAAAGACACACCGAAGCTTTCCCCGCAATCGTATTCCCGCGTTCACGCATTACACCCACGGCTAACGATGCGACCAATTCAATAACGTACTCGTTAATCCTTTCTCCGCGAGTACACAAGGTGGCTTCGATACCGCAGATTCTCGCTAGCAGCTTTCGAAGTCGAACGACTTCGTTTCGTATTAATCGCTCTTATCATATTTTTGACGCGCGAGTACAAAAGATACCGTCTTTGGTTTTCCTTGGATTCAAAGTTGTCGTTAGAGTTCGGAGGTGAAAATCGATATCGTTTTCGATGCAGTCAACTCGATGTTAGTTCAGTAAACGAATTTGAAAATTTCCAACTCGAGCCGAAGTTATCCATTAGTTTTTTGACACCGTGTACGCGCGTATACTCGCTTCGGCCGGTGATAGTGCAGCTACGTAACGAGAGTGTTGACATTTTCTGCAATCGGGTCAGGGCCCCAGTCGAGCACTCCGGCATTACCTATAACCCCTCCCGAGGCGATAGTCGCGAGTTGCGTTCGATCGCCAGGCTGTCCCAAGAATTTGTTGCGATTCGTTTCACGGAAATCGGATTTACACGCTTCGGAATACCGAACGAAACTTTCGATTGTTCGGTTAATTTAGTGTTTGAAGTTCAGGGAAGCGAAGATCGCGTTCCGCGTTAACGCCTCGGGAATTGGTCACGGGGCTCGTCGACGAATCGATCGTGTCCCGAATAATTGCAATCCGTTGAAAAATACTCGCGAAAGAACGAAATATCGCGATGGTCGAAGAGTCAATTGCAAGTGTACGCGAACGATAATCCTCTCCTTTTAAAGAGCGAATTTATTGAGCAATCGCGAACGCGATTTTAGGGCAGAGGCTGACTGGATGCGCGGTGAACGTCTAGCTAGTGAGTCATCCGCAGCCGCTTTTCCTCGCGAAAGGCCTAAATTGACATGTAAATACGTAACGACGTGTCGAGGTAATGAGAAGAAGTCGCCTTTGAGGGTTCCTTTGCTCGACGATCTCTTCTTTTCTTTTTATTATACTTTCACGAAGCGTGTGCTATGTTAAGTCCGAGTTAAGCCGAGCTCATCGTTCAACTGTTCCGTCTTTTTGTATCGCATTGACGATAGATAACTTTAATTCGAGTGCTTTCTCGAATAGTATGAAACATACGAGGACAAAGAAAAAGAAACGATGTTTTCGAAAGCAGACGCGGAAGTCGAGATACCCTTCCGATTTCTTCATCGTAAAAACTTGGAATAATATTTACACGAAGATTCCTTCCTTCTCCGACTCGTTTCCTCGCCGTTTCGCTAATTTCTCGAATTAACTCAACGCTTGAAAATTCAAACTCGAGAAGTCGGCTACGCGGTGGGAAACAGATTCTGAGAACCACCTGTTGGAAATCTTACCGGTGCCTGTGGAAACATGTTTTCCTTCACGGAACACGAACTTCCTGCCTGTTACTTCATTTCTCAAAACACCTTTGCATTTCCCTAGCTAGAAACTTTCAGAATCGTAGGTATTTAGGAGCGTAAGAAATTACAGAAATACAAACATGCAGAAATTTAGGATCACGCGTCTCGTTTTTACAGCATAGATTGATCGATGAACGTAGGACACGTACGATAACAAAGGGTAATCCTATAAATCGTGTCCAACTTTTGGAATCGTGCGTGTCGTCAAGATTGGCCGGAGTAGTAGAGACAGGTGCGCGTTTCGTCTTTCGAAATCGGTCCAGAAGAGTTAGGAAAAAAGTTGAAAAGCGTGAACGGAGGGGAGAGAAGGCAACGTGCGTGGATCTGCGAGGGTAGTCGAAGCGTATTTAACAGGGAACACGTGCATCGTTTCGACCCCGTGCAGCGAACTCCGGTTTTTAGAAGCCGATACGCGTTCTGTGTTTACACTAGTGACTTCCTCACCCAGTCCCTTTGAGGGAGACTTTTTCCGGCTAAGAATCCCCCGCTGCTTTCTCTCGACATTCCCGAAATCGACGTAGCTGGAACTCTTTACGATCGATGCACGTTTCGTTTGGTAGCAAACGAAATACGCCTTTAACTCGTTACAGCAAGCGTAGAGAAGCACGGAGGTTTATATTCCCCTATGCTCTTAGATCCTTAATGTCTCATGACCCTTGCATTCTCGCAGAAGGATAAATAAAGCCTGGACACTCCGATCTCTGATCCGAATGTTTCAAGAAAATTTTCAAATTTTGCAAGAAAACTTTCGGACAAGGCACGTTGCAAGGGACTAAACAACGGCAGCAGCGGTATTTTTGATAAACGAAAGAAACGATTCGAGCGAAGAACAAGGAGGATCGTTGGAGCGAAAGGGATCGATTCCGAGAACCGTGAGAAACAAGTACGCGATGCAATTAATAAGGGCTCATCGATCGAGACAGCATTGTTTCTGTTTCTGTTTCTCGAAGAAACCAACTGGCGTTGCGAAAAGCAAAGGATGGATTGTCAGGGAAATTGCATGGAAAGACGAGGTGGCGGCAATTGTACGCACGGCAGAAGTCACGAAGCCGCGTGCAGCACGCCGCTCGTGGGAATTAAGTTACCGACCCGCCGGGTCCTTCACGGTTAATTATACTCGAGCGTATCGGCTACTCGGCTCCTAGCCGGCTTTGAACGCGTTTTATTGTTAAATAAAAAAAAGAAAGAAAGGAAGCGTCGCGTATCGACACAATGAACGAACCTTGGAGGTTTCCGTGGTAAGATTAAAAGTCTTTCCGGAGATTCGATAAAAACAACGCACCGCGTCACGCCAGTACTCTCTTCGCGTTTTCAACCAAGACGATTCTCCGCTCTTTCGACAGTCTGGAGCGTCTGCAGCTCCGAAGGCGATAAATTAACGAAAGACGACTCTCGATCGATCAAAAGAATTTCGAAGATTTTTCAAGAAAATTTCGTGTCGTTCGAAGACGAACACTTTATTGTCCATCGAGGACTCGTGTTTTCAAGACAGGCAGCATCGAAAAAGACTGTAAACGAAGATCGCAGTCGAACGTAACTGGTGGACAGAAGCGAGCTCGAAGCGGGAGTAGAATAGACGCGAAAGTAGGCCGATCGAATTCAGTAGCGGCGGAAAAATATAAACAAAAAAGGAGGGAGGCGAGAGACTAACGCCACCGGAGGCTCGTGTGTAATCTTTTATCCTTGGACCTATCCCATATGCCGGCAGGTAAACAGTTTCGCAAGAGAATCACGGCTCGCAAGATCGGGAATTTCCTTATATACAACGCGATGGTTAACGATGCCTATACGATACCACTCCTCCTGTCTCCATCTTGCAAATTTTCAACCAGTTCCATCCTCGCGAGATTTCGAATCGCCTCGGTGTTCGTTTCAAATCAAACATCCTTGAAATTCTTGACCGATTCCAGATACTTAACGATCTTGGGAGGAAAAGTTCACCCTGGAGGTTTAATGAGCGAAAGACGCCATTCAGAACGGTGTTTATCGAAACTATAAGAGATAACGTTGTTATTTTTACGAGTATTTGTCGGAGGAAGTTTTACACACTTCTTTTTCAACACGAATATGTTAACAGATTCTATTATTACACCTTATCATTCTGTATACATTCATTTTTATCCTCATAGGCAACGAAACCAAGTTGTTTTTCTCGCTCGGTGTTTTTTTCCTGAAACCGCAGTGGACTAGTGTGACTTCACGAGGAATTCCCAATTAATCAGACATATCATAACTAGTATTTTCCATCGCTTTTCGTGTACTAGAAACACGCGGAAGATTCGAACGGTGGATAACGATTCATCGTAAATGTCAAAGCGATTGCGAACACGCTTCGTCGACGCGTTTAGTGTTCCGTTGCGTGTGTAGATTTACGATTCCCGTGGAAGAAGAAGAAGAAGCATCGCGGGAAAAAGTTAAACGACATACGTCTAAGTAAGTCTCTCGAGTTCCAGAAGAGTCACGAAGACGTCTCTGGTCGAGAACCAAAAGAAATTGAAAGGTACTTTCGAAGGAAACTTTTTTGCTTCGCAACTCATTACTCTCCGGGATTCTTTAACCTGCCTGAATAATCGTTTAGATTACACGAAGGATTCGAACAAGTCTAGCCACGCGTTACATTATCGTGCACTAGATTACTACGTGTTAGACCATCACGCGTTGGATTATCATACGTTAGGTTATTACACGTTAGGTCGGCACGCGTTAGATTTATGCACATTGAGCTGGCACTCGTTAGAATTTCGAGACGGTAGAGAACGTTGCGAGTACCATTTCAGCAAATTGATAACTGCGAAGTAATTCTGGTTGCACCGTTCTAATTTTCGAGCGATTACATCGACGCGTATCGAAATCTGGCTAATTCGAAGATACGGGAGTAAGCTAATCCGAGGAAGGATCGGGAAAGGTGAGTTTCTTCGAAAGCATCGATGCATCGTTCGCGAGGGCATCATTCCCATCGCCGACTATCAGAACAAGCGAATAGAGAGAGAAAGAGAGAGAGGGAGGACATACGTGTATGGCAACGCAACAGTTTAGAGTGAAGTGTTACGTCAGTGAAAGTGTTATGCCAATGTGGGCCGAGGCTAACCTGTGAGCCCTGTCTCCGCGTGTAAATACTCGCACACGCGTGTACGGACGCGTTTACAGGAACGACGGAGGAGAAGCGACGAACACGATGTACCGAAATTCCGTGTCCGTGTGTCGCTGGTAACGTTACAAACTCGTATGACCCCTTTCTCTCTCTGTTCGAACGGGAACAGCGGCGTATGTATGTATGTAGGTACGCGCGAGGAAGGGATACGAGACACCGCTCACGGAAATTATAGTTCGCGAGAGCTTATTGTTAGATCGCGAAGGATGACATCCTTGGAGAAGAATGCGCCGTTAAGGATGCGATACACGGACCAACGCGTAATCGATTTCTGAACGTGGGACGTATCGTGCGTTCGCTTGTGATCGATCATGGTTCACGGACGATCGTGCATACGTGCACCTTAAAGGCTCTTTCGTATTATCCGTTCGGACACGTCGTGTTTCCGTAATCGTTCCATTTAAACGAACGTTCTTGCAACGATCCCAACAGAACTGTTTATGCAGGGTATTTTGGTACGAGCTGTTAGCGAATCGGTTGAGCTTCCTAGCAGACACGCGTGCTAGACTCGAGACAATTTCAACGTTTTATTTTCTTTTTTATGCGTGCATGAACGTTACGGTAAATTACCGTTCGGTAAATGATCGTTGATCAGATTTACGCTTATTGGTCAACGTATCATCGACGATGGACGTTATTCGAATAAAGAATAACGCTTGAAATTTCATTTTTATGCGACCTACTCTGAATTGGATTGTTGCCAACGATCGTACGCTCAGGTGCAATACGGACTTCTTTCGGATAAGTACTCGTACGACAACTCGAATACTCTATCCTTAGGATTTCTTCCGCGTAGGGCAGAGATCTTGCGAGGGATTTTAAAGGACCAAGTAGGAACTTTTCGATGTCGCGTCCGAAATACGAGCGATCGAAACTTCCGCGATGCTCCGCTTACGCCATAGTCGTTCGAACAGCTGACGTTGAATGAAATGTAACTAGTGGCGTAAGAGTTTTGAAGAGTATCGTAGAGGCGGTGACGGTTCGCGGATCGGGAAGGTGAGGTTCGCGTTTGGTCGTGTTGGAATTCCGGAAGGCGGGCCTTCCTGTGGTAATTCATGCGTGTCGCGAGTGCTTCGAGGGATTCGTGCATGACACCCACCCGAGCCGACGTTGACTTTCCATAACAGGCACGTGACCCTGAAACGAGGAACGCTTTTTCGATTACTAAATTATTACTCGACGATTCCCGAGAAAGGCACGATCGAACGTCGGTTCCGGGACGTTGTCTAATTGGGTCGCAACCAGAAAAATCTAGCTTCTGAATTGTTTATTGGATACCGCGATAGCCGGCCGATAAACGGTTATCAATTTTGTAAAGCGAGAGGAAGAGCGTTACGTCTCTTTTTCTTTTTATCTGTCCTTTATTTCGCTGTCTCCGTACGAATTCTGACGATAACGTTCGGCTTGCGTAACGGTACTACCGATGTATCAACGTCGAACGGATTGGCAATTCTCTACCGATAAAAGAATACGGTCAACGGAAGTGCTACTAGAATCGCGACGTTCGAAAGAAAGCGTCGCTCGAAAATTCTCGCGCGAACGAATTTGGATTTCGATTCGAATTTACGAATCTCCTCCAGTTATCTCGCAAATTGGTAGCGCGATTGGCTGAATTAACGGCTGACGACATCGAATCACGTGGCAGAGAACGTGATAAGCCAGAAATAAGTATACTACGTTGGTCAAATATTGAAATGACACGGAAACGATGATTAGAAAGTTAGAGATACATATTGTACGTAATTGCAATTTTCCATAATCGAGCGTTAATCTTCTAAATATATAATTGTCGCGATTGATCTCGGACTTGGCGAAATTGCACGTTCGCGACGAGACGTTTCGTTTAGATAATTGACTAGAATTTTTCGACGGAAATCGAGCAGCTTTCGTCTGGGTATTTTGGTCACGATAAACTACCAATGATTTACGAAGAAACTATCGAACTCGTTCCTCGAATAGCCGACTCCTCGAATATTGGGCGACTGATTCTCGTGAATAAATCGTGTCATTAATTTTCTGGTAAACACAGCCTTCTTATCTTCGAATTTCCGATAAATATTGTTAACCCTAATCTAATTAGATCCGTTGTATTTCCTAATGTAGCATCGATGGAACAAGCAATTATCTAAACATAGGAAAATAGAAAAAACAAAGAAAGGAAAAGAAAAGAATGGCGAGGATAATTGAAGGAGGTGGGCACCTGCAGTCGAGTCCAATTAAATGCAGGGTCTCGTTCCGATGGGTATCGCGAAGAAAAGGAAAAGCCGGTCGCGTACGAGACCGAGGGAAACCATGCTCGTGAAGAGAGAAACGTGGACCGGAAGTCTGCTTCGTGTCGCGATCGCGCGTTAACGCGTACTCGCGGATCCTCCAGGAAGAACCTCTGCCCTCGTCATGGGACTTACTCGTGCCCTTGAAGGCCCGACCACGTTTAACGAGGGTTGTCTGCCTAACAAACACGTGGCCATCCGAGTGTTAAGCGATTCTCACTACGCCCCCGACGCGTATCAGAACGTATCAAAACATGAAAAAGTTGCCATCGCGAAGGAGTAACGATATTTTCCTTTCCTTTCATCTTACCGATGTTATGCACTTTCGGGACAAGCACCGTGGATACACGATACGCTTCCTCGACGCGAGAAGAGGGACAGTCGTAAATTAAAAAAGGAAAAAATGCAAGGAATAATTGCTGCTAGCAATCTTATCGACCTACTAATTTCCAGCGATAAACTTGTTCCCACGATTAGACCCGCATTAGTACCGAAACGTTCCGATGATGATACAAATCTCGAGCCACTTGTAAACCGGAAATCGCCCGTTGCTCCTGGTGATCCCGAGTTCTCGTCGCGTTTTAGCCTCGATCTAGCCATCTGCGTGTCGAGGGACGCGTTAGAATAGAAGAAACGCCGAAAAAAATTATCGTGAAGATCGTTACACCGAGCAAAAAACGGAGCACAGCCGCGTCGCGACGCGGGAATAATTAATGAACGTTCTTGACGCGTCGTTAGTCTGCCGTTCGAGTACTCGTCGATGGAAAATCGTTGTAGTTTATCCGCACGATTTTTAAAACGGCCCCAATCGATCGACGACAATAGTCTAATTTTCTTGGACGTGGTTCACCGTTCTCCGATAATCGATATCAAAAGCTGAACACTATTTGTCCTTATTAAGAATGCATGCTGTTGCTTCTGGAATCTCGAAACGGATATAGATTTGGAACAATAACTGCATCGGTGTTAACGATACAACGTCCGTCTATATAATAATCAGATTGTAATCGTTAACACTTTGAAAGCAAAATTTTCTACAGACACGTCTTTTCGTGCATACTCACCTTCGTCGAGTTTTAAGTTTCAAATCGACTCGGCACGAATATCATTTTGTAATACACTTTTGCTGTCGAACCGTGTTGGGCTTTGTACGCTTCGTTGTAGCTAATTAGCAAGCATTTTAAATTGAGCATTGTACCGGAAGGATTATGTAGACATTATCGTCAATCTGTAAGCTTCGAGTCGATCTAATATATGTGTTAGTTCCTGGAATTTTTACATCATCCAATCGTGTTAGATTTACCGTGTTTCGAAATACATCATCTGATGTGTAGCACAACCTAATGTTTGAGAAATTCCATTGGTATGACGTAAAATTACAAATTCTGAATTACGGTTGATAACCGTAGTTACGCTATGTAGCAATAAAATAAAGGATGACGAGGCAAAAAAATACTTTTGTTTCCGTTACGAGACACTCGGTTCGACTTCTTCCGCGATTGATCCATCGTCGCGACATAATAGAAGGTGGAAATTATTTCTGACTTCTACGTGGATAACGATGCAAATTGGGTCATCAGACGGCGCTCGAACTCGGATAATTGAGCGAAAAGTCCGGGAAAATCGCGACGTCGTCGGTCGTTCCGTTTATTTCGAGATCGGCGTTAATTTTTCAAATTTCAATCGACGCGAACAGTTGAACCGAGATATTGCAGTCGCATTGACTGATCTACAAATAACCGGATCCATGTCGTTGGCCCTGTTATAAAGTCATAATCTGTTTGTCGTGTCTGGAAAAAGTCTGCGTAGAGTAACACGAACGAGAAAAACAATACTCGCGGAATTTGCATTTCCACTTACGCCGCGATCGTTCTCGAGCTGTCGTTTCACCGGCGCGTCGTTGTCTCTCGTAACAATGGCAGTTGCTCCAAATACCCGGAACCGATCGTTACTTCGCCGATACCTGCCTCGCGAAGATGCAACATTTCTGCAACGTGCCTTACGGGTCGGGTAAGTATCTGGATCACACCGTCGAACAGTCGAACGTTGTCGTGCGCGAAGAAGAAGGAGATTCGTTTCGAGGACATCGCGAAAACGGAATACACCGTGTTTGGCGAGCTCGAGAGAGTCACATGCTGCTCATGAAAAGTGCAACAGTTTCCCTGAAGCTATCGCGCGTTTACGCTTTGCTAATGCGCTCGAATAAAGTCGCTAACTCGTGCAAATGTCTGAAATGAAAATGTCTAAACCGCTTTCGATGCCTGGATTTGCGACGATCGCGAAACGAACAGCGGAAACGCAGAATAGAAAGAGAAAATGAAAAAGTGTCGAAGGAGGAAGGCGCTTCCGTCAGACGGGGGGGATATCGGTTCGAGGAAAAGTGGTCGAGATACGATCCGCTTGACGTGTAGGAAGAACTTAATAAATTGGGTCGCCACGAACGACATCACTGATTACAGTCGTCGTCTCTCGTTCTTCGTCTCTGTCTTTCGATTTGATCGTCGTAACGCCTCGTCTCTCTTTTTTGCTTATCCTTTTCGTTCCCGTTCGATTCGCGATATCTTCGACTCGCTCGAAGCTCGCCTAGACCCAGATGCAGGGCCGTGACCAAACACGAATCGGCACGCGAATACTCTCGTTTCGCTTTTAGACGCGTTTGTTTCTCGACCAGTAGACTTACTTGCAAAAATGGATTCGGATGCGATTCAACGTCGAAAAGGATTTGCCGAATACGCGTGGCGATTCGAACACGGTTTAATCGGCGCTTCGTCACGCTGATTCGTTTAACTCGCGACGCAGCGTGTCGTTCTAAATTATTGGTCCGATTAGACGAAGGCACTCCCTTCGAGCGATAACCGAAAGCGGCAACGAGGTAGCGTATCACCTTCCTATCATACTCGCTTTCAGTCGCGAGGTATCGTTCGGTTAAATCTCGTCGAATCTCGCTGTTTTCCACTCTCGCTCGCGAGTGTAGGTCAGATAACATCATCGAATCCCGAAGCGAGTGATTCCCTTTCTAAATGTCACAACACGAACCCTCAACCCGTACCATTTAGAGAGGCAACGATGTATTTGTACGTACAGGAACGTTGCTAGAGTCCTTCGATTCTCGAGTTGGCCAATCGATCCGAAGTGAGTCACATAGTTGAATCGATACAGCCCTGGCTAGACGCAGAACCGAGAGCGAAAGAAAACGGGTAGTAGGAGGTAGGAGAGCCGGTCGGGTCTCTCTGTTCCTCTCCCTTTCTCTCTCGCTCTCCGCCGTTCTCTCGTTCTATCGTCCTCTCGTTCTCTCGTTCTCTCGTTCTCTCGTTCTACGAGTCTATTAGCATCGGTCGTGCACGCTTAGCGGGGCCTTGACACAGTGCGTGTCAGCAGTTGCATGCCGATAGCGGAAAGCGCAATCTGTTTATCGAGGTTTATCGGCGATTTCGCGTACGAGCTGCCGTTAGACACCGCCGTCGCGCGCGCGCAACCGCCTGCACGCTACACACGTACGCAGCTTCGTTTCTCTTTAATATATCGATATCGTATTATGATTTACGATACGGCTTGCCGCAGTCGCGCCTGTTTCTACGTGCTTTTCGTCATGTCTTCTGCTTATTCCAGATATCGATTCTGCCCTAAGTGTAACTCGCGCGATGCAGATCATTCGAACACAAATTAGATATGCTTAAATTATTCTAATCGATCAACGATTCCATATTTTGCGACTTCGTATTCGTTTAACGGGTATACGCGTTGTATATCTTAAATTTTGTTATTTAGCTTACGGTTTGGCCTTCGGACCCGCTTACGCGACCCATCCTAAGCATTCATCTGCCGCGCGTTGTCTTCGGAATATTCGTTTTTCGAGGGTCGGAGCGCGCGATAACGGCCGCGTATTCGTTCGTTATTCCGAATCTAGTTTCCACGGTATCGCGGTTTTGTCGCCACGAGATCGTGGCTCTCCTGAGAAATCCGATAACACGGCGTAAAGTTTCGATGCTCTGTATTTCATGTAGCTACACGATATTTTCAGCGCGCGTTTCGACGAAACCTCGCTGATCGGTTTGTTTCCTCTCGATTCGTCGCGCGACATTAGCGCAATCGTGGCGACATCCGCGCGTCGTGTCGCGAATCTACTACCTTTTCGAGGAATTTGTTAATAAAACGGTCGACCGTTACGTAACTTAACCGACTATCGGCGTCGTTTCGAGCAGACGGACAACGGTAATATTTTCTGCACGGTATAATATGTACAAAGTTACGTCGAGATGAAAGCGGCGATGACCTCTTCGATCGCGGCTCCTCTTCCAACTCCGCCAATTTATCGCGAGATTTCGACAGTGTGCTCGTGCTTATTCCTTTTTTCTTTTTTATTCGCAAGACGTTGTTTGGATGTCGGAAATTATCAGCGGATAAAATGTTTGAAGAGCAGAATGAGTTTGTTGTTTCCTTTATGGGCTTACGTAACTGTCTTTACGTACAGGACGCTCCAATAATCGGTGAAATTTGAAAAATTAATTCGGTCGGATGACTAGAAGCGTGCGCGTAGGAAGAGAATATGGAAAATTCGACAGAAATCTATCACGGATCGAGTCACGGTTCCGTATTCTTCTCGATAAAGGAAATTATCTATGAAACCTTTAAACGTCAGAAATTTCGGAAGAGCCCGACTTCTATTTCGACCCAGATTTCCATTGGTTCGCTGCAAAATGACGCAAAGAAGGGGAAGAATCGTCGATTCGATGGAGGTATTAAGGATTGAGGTGACCCGGTCGGTTTCTCTGTCGACTCCAACGACCCTCTAATTTTCACGATTGCTCGCCAAACACTGTTGGTCACCTATGATTTTACGACGACCGTCGAATCTATGGCGAATATCGGGCACAATACGAATCGTGTATTCGATGAAAAATTTCCCGTGTTTCTCGACCCGATTTCCTTATATTTCATGCAATACCAACAATTTCTTTATTCGTCGCGTTATTAACATCGATGTTCGTGTCGTGATCTCGAACACGACAATCACGTGGACACGACCGGTCGCGTTAAAAGGTACTTAGTAAATCGATATCGTAGAAGAAATAGGTGCTCGATGAGAGGCAGTGACGCACCGGTTGACGTCGATTCGAAAAAGGGCAACGATTTGTCGACGACAACAGCGTAGAAGTTTCTTTCGCAAGGTCCTGGTCAAGCATTCACGAGCTGTTACTTCATTCTGCGCATTCCGGCTTGCGAAACAACCGGCTGGTTGTTGCGAACTTGGGCGCCGTTACCGCTTCTGAGGATGGACGTAAACCTTGTATCCTTTACTTGTCGTCCACTTGAAAATCCCTCTCCCGTTTCCTCTCGATCTATCGCGAAATTCTATCGCGTGTCGACAGTTTCGCGGAACAGACATCGAAACGAACGCGTTGCATTATTGACAGGACGCGCGACGAGGGTCGCGTAACTTTCGTTATTAACCGCAAAATGTATCGTCGTCGTCGACGCGTTCGCGACTGGGAAAAACTTTTTTTTACCGGCAGACTGTCCGTCGTACATTATCTACCTATTCTTATTTGTATCGCGCACGCTTTACCGACAGATAATTTGGTAAACTTCTTAGACACGGTAAAAACCGTAATGGAACAATCGGACGGTGGTTTCGAACCAGGGTGGTTGGGGTGAGAGAACGCACTGCCGATTGTTTGATTCTCTCGAGGCGGAATTAGCATGTCTGAGCGAGTTTCGATCGTTCGTTGTGACGGCTTCGTTGAAACGTAACAGGAAGGTGGAAGGACATCGTTATCCTTGTCTTTTCTCTTTCCACGATACACCGATGCTTTCAGGAACGCTCGGCTGCGAATGACAACGTTTACACATTTTAATGCGTGAAAGATGGAAGTGAATTTCGAGAAGATCCATTGTTCGTCTAGATACAATGAAACCGTTCGATCTGACTTCCCTTTGACGTTGAGTACGCATTATATGCGAGATCGACTATTGCGCAACCGATTGAGACCCTCAATGATACGAGTTCGGTCTATCTTTTCAGAAACGAGTATCGCAGACGTTACAATTTAGTCATTGGAAATTTTCGGTTCTTCTTTAGTAATCGTCGAACGACGATTGCCGGGTCAATCGTGGCTCACGATTTTTTGTCGAGGAAGTCCTTTTTGAATAAACCTGTACGCGGAGTATCACGGTTTCTTTCGTCCCCGAAAGTGGGTCACGAATTTTTTCTACGCCATTACCTCTCTCGACCAATCCATCCCTACTTTCCGTCCTGCCCTACCCCACAACGCAACCCTCTTATGCCGCCTCTATCCGATGTGCTCTCCATCGATCTCTCCTCTGACCACTTACGAACCGACGACAGTCCAAATATTCTCCCCCCGATTACCCATTGACATAACTGGGTTAGAATGGGCAGATATAAAATTCGGAAAAACTCTGGGCACGTTATTCGCCTTACATCGAAGTATCGAATGTAGTTTCGAGAATCGCTTTCTTTTCTCGATACGTCGTTCCTAGTAGTTTGTTCGCGACGGTCCGAGCGAAGCTAACGGAATTTCCTGGAAAAGATGAAATCGTGAAATGCGAAAAACGATAACGAGTCGTCCGTTCGGTGTTCATGCTTTATCACGGCTGACTTTCGGGGGTTATACACCCCCGAGTGGAGGTGGTCCTCGAAGGTCGTCTGGAGCGACCTTATCGATTCAACCCCAACCCCCTGACACTTGATGTGCCTTACGTGCCGTCGTGTCTGGATATACTTTGTAGCCCGACGAACGTGCTACGTGTTCCAGGATTTCCAGAAAAAATCTAACTTAGAAAGTGGACGTTAACTCGTTTTCGAAGGCCAATGTCGGGTCAAAGGTTCAAGAAATCGAAGATAATGACAGACGAACGTTGAAGAACGTACAAGAGCGCAAATTTTGTCTTTAACGATCGAACAGCTCATATTACTGTATGAACTCGTCAAAAAGCGATATCAAGTGGTGGAAGTGAAAATTTGAACAGTCGACCTGACACGAAGCAACCCTCAGGGGTTTTCTTTGTTACCCAGTGCATAGACTCATCCTCGATTCCTCCCTGGAAAATCTATTTTGGTTCCCGTAATCGATTATGACGCACCGTTACAAGTCAGCAGGACCAGAGACAAGCACAGGGGTTGAAATTATTTGACGAGGGTCGAAGGAACGAACGCAACGGGACAAGAACTGTACAGAGATTCGGTAACGACTTTGACGTTGATCGATTTAATTACCCGTTTTGAAATTCGAAACTCTCTCTGTTTCGTATTCGATGAATGAAACATTTTCTTTTCAAGAGAATCAAATTCGAAAGAATCTCGTAACTCGAGTTAAGAATTTAAACTCGTATCGATTTAGATAAAGGGCGTTCGATACGCGTAAAAAGGATTTGTTACATAAATTCCAGCCAACGAGTCCTAACGCGAAAAGAAAGGGAGGTCATGTAGGGCGTAAGAGATCTCTGGAGAGCATTTTTTCGGAAGAACAGGATAACCGAAGACTCTCCAGATTAGTCCAGGTTTCGATTCGAAGGGTGATATCGATGGAGTTGACCGGGGCGAAGACGATGTAGATCGATGCTGCCAGTACTCTACCGCCTGTGCTCGAAAGCTTCGCAAAAAACCAAGAAAATACCTTTCGAAATGTTAGATAATTCGAAAGGAATGTTTCTTCTTCGTATCGTATACCAATATTTATGGATATCTTAGTACGTACTTTGTCCGGATTAAACCGTCTCCGACTAGAGCCTGTCTTAACTTCGACTTACATTCGAAACACTTGCTCGATGGATTTTCCCTAGAGAAACCTGCGGTGCCCGTTAGTGATATATCGGTGAAACCGAAGCGTGGAATTAGCGTCGAGTCACGATGGAACAACGGGTCAAAGAACAGGCGGAATTCGAGCGTATTGAAAGTCGGGGAAAAATTTATTGCGGTTACGATCCGCACCTTCGAACTTGGAAAGATAACGAGCATAAGTAAGTAACGGGAGAGAAGAAACGCGGAGCGGGGGTGTATCGGTTGTTAGCATTTTTACCGCGACCTTTGACCCCGCTAGGTCGGAGACGTCGACGATTCCGTATCGTCCTAATAATCGTCCGAGCGAGACGCGGAGCAGAGTTAGGGGCAGGAGGGTGCGAAAGGAGTATGAGTCGCGGCGCGAGTCGGTGCAGACGACGTCGCGGGGGTTGCTGGCTGCTGGAGGCCACGGCCATGACCTTGACGCTGCTCGGTGAGGTCTGGGGGAGGCTCGAGGGTGGGTTTATCGAGCGTCAAGACTTTCACTGTTCTCCCTGCCACCCCGTGTCTCCCACTTTTTCTTTCGTCTGCCGTGTTCGCCCGCTTTTCCCACCACGCTGTTCCCGTGCTACCGTTTTCCCCACCGTGGCCCATTCAACTAACTTTCTTCGTCGATCCGTAACTTCGACCATCCCCGCGGCTCAAACAGCCGGACGGCCAGGACGAGTCTAGACGGTTTCCTTGCAACCGTTTCCTTCTACCGTCCCCCCGAAGAGGTGACGGTTAAAAGGACAAGGTGCCGCGCCACGTCCTCTCGTTATCGAATGACCGACTCGATCGCGACGCAGACGCGACGATGGTTCCACCTAAGAAATCTTCGAGAATAGGCTGGCCAGACGTCGACGAGATATATCGAACTCGTACTTAGTCTTTTGTTTTTCTTTCGTCGGAGGGTGCTTCTTCGGAGCAGTAAGATGTTTTCGTGGACACTTCGCAGATTTAATCGAGGCTCCAGTAGGATAACTAAGGATTATTACTGTTTCTTTTATTGTCCGTAGTAGACGTACACGTTATGTTTTCCCTGTGAATAAGGAAACTAGCGTCACTTGGTATATTTAGATAGAAGAAATGAGAAGGTTCAAATTGTGCAGCGAAGCGCAAAACAACGAAGAAGGAAAAAACGTCGACTTTAGCGTTTCGAAAGGAGGGTAAAACGGAAATATAGCGGGGAAGATCGATCAAGCACCAACGAGAAGGGACATTACGATTCGTGACGGTGATTGCGCGCCATTTTTCCTTCGCGTAGAAACGAAGATGGCGTACGAGTCGAATCGGTTTCCTGATAAAATTCTTCCCCCATTTCGCAGAAAACAGCGAAGGAGAAGTCGAGAGGTGGGTGAACGACTGGGGTCGAAGTCTAGACGACCTCCTCTCGCCACCCTTACTTAAACCTACCACCCTTCGCGGTTTTCCGTGCCGCCACTGGCGCAAATCCCACCCCGAAATAATGTTACGTCGTCTGGATCGCTTCGAAATCTTTTCTCCAACCTTCCTCGAGGTCATCTTTCTGTCGAATCTTGCCGCGATTCGATTTCGTCGAAAGGTGAAGCTCGAACAACGAACTCGGCAACTACTAACTTTCCGATTGCCGTGCCATCTACATTTAGGTAACACAAGAATATCTACAAGAATATGTCTTACATTTCGCAACAAATTGTCTTACATAAACGATATCGCCAGTTTTACCGAACACTCGAGAACACGTTTGTCAAAAGAAGTAAGATATACGAGGAAACGTTAGATCGGTATCGATTCGAAATAAAATAATTAATCGGTGAGGTATTGGACGACTTTGTCCAGTGATCAGTTTCCTGAATGGTTTTCAACTTGTGCACTCGCGACTCGTCGAAATAAAACTCCGAGCAACAACGGCGTTATCTAATTAACGAGGTTTATCGTCGAACTTTTAAATAGAACGGTCTAGCGCTAAAAGACCACGGTTTAGTAAGCTACGTTTATCTCGGTTGTACGAGACAAGCGATTTCTTCCTTCCTGCCTTCGTACCCTCTGCAACTTGTATCTAATCGTGCAACCTTAGCCTTAGTAGCCAAGAGAAACTGATACTCGCCAACAATTTCCTTTTGTTGTGTCGTCGAACGTTGCAATTAAGGAACTTTCCGATCGAACCACGCTATTCCACGCTCGTGTTCCTCCCTAAGCAGCGGCGAGCGAATGGGAACTTGTCGATATATCGGTATCGAGCGGCGGCCAGTGTCGGGAAGACTGGTCTCTTTTCGACGAGAAAAACACTTGTTGCTGCTCCACGATTCCGCGATACCGCTTCCGTTTCGAAGCGGCGTATGACGTCGCCGATAATCGGCGAGCTAAACGGAGACAGCGAACAGATTCGCGACGTTGCTTGACGCAACGCGATAAAACGCTGGAATTTACCGCAGGGAACGAACGGGTGACGAAAGGGCCACCAAATTTGCGAGGAGCGTTCGCGAGATAACGATAACGAGCGACGTGTGGTCTCCGTAATCTGTCTTTCTGTATATCGCGACAAATTCGATCGTCGCTAGAATCTGCTAACCGTGGTAGTAACAGCGATAGTCGTGCCGCGAACGCAACGTAATCGAATAAAAGTCGCTGTAAAATCGTATTTCTTCTTTGATACCTTCGGTAAATATTTCTCTTGTATCGACTGATTTCCCTTATCCGAAAGCCAATATCAATTTATAACATTAAAACGAGTGCCAATTTATGCGTCGCTTTTTTTCGGAACCGATATCGATTTGCAAGTTACACGAAGACCAGTAGCGAGACAATTGCTGGCGCACTGTTCGCAGAAGTAGTAACGAGCTGCATTTACGCTGCAGCAGACGATACCTATTGTCGAGTTTGTTTACGCGTTCGGACGTAATCGAGACGAATCGGAAAAAGTCCGAACGGGTGTGTCTCCGTGGATGGTCGAGCATCGGGAGAGGGAGAGAGAGAGAGAAAGAAAGAGAGACAGTGACGAGAGAACTGCTTTATGGTTTCGTGGATGACCTTGACCGTGGTGGATCGATCAGCCGGTTGGAACCCGGCAGTCGCCATGACTACGAAGGGTCCTCTACCTCCGTCTCTTCGTCGCGAAAATTCCAGCCGAATTCCGCGCCTCTCGCGCTCTTCCCCTCTCCTCGTTTCACCTGTCTTTTTTCTTTCGTTTCTCTCACCCTCGACCACCCAACGCTCTTTCGTCTGGCATAAGAAACAGCCAGGTGGTCGTTGAGCGACCCGACGCGAACGAAATTCTGCCGCGATGCTACCCTTCCGATCGATGTCGCGACGATTCCGATGAAAATTCATTCGGTTAATATCGTTCGTTCTTATCCGTCGAGGTTTCACCAATTCGTGTCTACGGGTATGGCACGAACGGTTTAGGCCAATTTCGCTCGACACGAGTTCCGTGTCTTATGTCACAGCGTTCCGAGCCTAAGCGCAAATTAGGTCCTGAAACCTTAGGCCTGAATGCCGTGAGTTGCCGGCTCATCGCACGAACTCTCGCTACCGCTAAATTATGTCACCCTGTTAATTCTCTCACGCTCGATGTTGTGCATGCACAACACGGTACACGCTTTCATTCACGATAACCGAAAAATGGTAAATGTATTTTTTCGACGTAACTGGTCTTATAAAATGTACAGTTACGAAAGAGAGGTATATGTATGAATTTCCTGCGAATCTTGTTTAAGCTTCTGTTCTTGATAATTAATCGAAAGAAGCTGTTCAGACTATCCCACGGGTTCTCTTTTGAAAGGGCTAAACAAAATCGTTAGCGAAGCGAATTGTAATTAACGTATCGACGACGAGGGAATCGATTTGTGGAGAACGAGTTTCTCGGTGACATAACTTGCGTCCGATCGGTCAATTAATTGAACGCGATTGAAAATGTTTCGTTTCGCGGAGAAGCTTATGAAGAAGGAAAATCGTGAACGCGACAAAGGATCGATACGAGACGAGTCGAACGAAAGGACTAAGAGGGCTGCGGCAAAAAGTCAACGTCGTCGAGGATTTCTTGCCTAACCTACCTTAACAATGTGGGGTGACATTCACGAGAAAATAAAGGAGAACCGACGAGAGGGTGTCGACGAGCTGTGCGATAAATCATTAATTAACATTTAACGACCAGCTTGGAACTTCTCGATACGCGTTCCATTAAAACTGTTACGAACTTCGAAATTCCCAGAACTTGAACTTGGAGTTCATCGCGGTGATAATGTCTATTTCTTCTACGAAGGGTTGACAAATAATTGGCAATGTTACTCGTGATTCTACGGTATGGATACGGTATGAATCACTTTTGTGCTCTATCTACCCGTATAGTACAGACTTGAAATAGAACTGATTTTTTTTTCGAAATTATCATCGAAAGAACGGAATACTTCGAACGGCAAAGATAACGTAAATTTGTCGCAACCTTCGAAAGAAAAAAAAAAAGAGCGAAGGAGATCATTTCGCAATGTTGCGGTAGAATTTTCCGGCGAGATACGAATCCGGTGAACCTATCAAAAGGACATCAGGAGGTAACTGTTCGTTTTCTGTGGCTCGTACGCAGAGCAAACAAAGGGTGGCCGAGCGAAAAGGGAAGCAGAAGAGGGATGAAGCGTAACGAGGGAGTGAAAGTAGGAGAGAAAGTGAGGGGAAGTTTGAAAGGGGGATCAGAGAGTGAAAGGAAGGATGGCGAATAGCAAGAGAGGGTTGTATCCGAACGAAAGGGAGAGAGCAGAAAAGTAGAGAAGGGTCGTTCGGAGGGTGTATAGGTAGGTTCAAGGACGACCACGCCCTGTCTGCTTACACCACCCTCTGAACGACCCTCTTTCTGGTAGTGGGCGCTACGCAGTTCGCAAATCGCTCGGAAACAACCCCTAAATTTCAGGGCCGCGTCCTCCAGCCGGTAAAGGACCGCAGGCTCGCTTGCTCGTTTGTTGGCTAATTCGTGCGTAAAAGTTGATCCGATCCCGGATCGACTGGCTGCATTTTTCTAACGCGTTACTCGTACCTTTTTTTTTTTTTCATAAAAATATATCTTTTTTGATAGAATGTTAACGGGTCTTTTTTTTAGGAATAGGCTGTACAAATTTCGTGGGTGCTACGTTGTCTTTCGATTCGCTTATTCGTTGCGTACAAGTGAAATTAATAACGATTATAATCAACAAGTTTTTTTTACACCCTTGATCGGTAAATTGTTTCGGACAGTTTACATACGATTCCTATGCACCTGTTTTTATATTCGAAACGATGAAAGTGATATTATTTGAAAAATTGCCTAACGAGAGCCTAACATTAATTGATTTACGAGATATTAATTATTGTCGTTAAATGACAACATTGTTCCGTTGGTCGGTTGACAAATCGTCGAGTAACAGTGCGTGCGGTCGAAGGAAGATTCAGAGAAAACACGAGTCGATATCGGGTCGAGGCGGAAGATTAGAAAGATGGCCCCTTGGTTCGCGTAAGGCCATGATAAACGAAATTCCCTATCAACGTTTGGCGCGGAGTAAACTGTGACGATTAAAACGATATGTAGAACGTTACTTAAATAATCTGGCAAGGAACAAGGTCGAACCGGAGATTCGAAAAGGATGAGACAAGAAACTATTGGCCGCAGATTTGGACTACTGGCCGATGATCGTGCGAAAACGATCGACTTCGAAATGTAGATAACGCGGAGGTCCGGAGAAGCATATTATTAGAAAAGGAAACGAAAGCTATACGTCGTTGTCGCGAGTAAGACAAGTAATTTTGAATTTTATTTGTCCAGTATGATCGGTAAGTTATGTTTAGATACAAGAAGACAAATAAAATTACTGAGGTCGTAGATTCGATGAAGCTCACGGTCGTCGAAAGCGTTAAAGAGCGTGATATATCTGCAACTTTTACTTCAGTCACGTAAACAATCTTCGAATCAACTCGATCCATTTATATCCCCCTTCTACACATGTTTTTTCTTTTCGTTACGTAAACACGCGATCCACCGAGAAATTTTGCTCGTTAATTTTGCACGTACGCTGCCACGATCGGGAATGGTTTGTCAGCAGTGGGCATCGTATCTCTACGCGATAGATTGCCATGCATTAAATCCTCGCGCGTTACATCCCCGCGCGTTATTGCATTAATATCGTGTTAACATTGTTCGTAACGAGCCTAGCAACAAAACGCGATCCAAGATAAAGCAATCGTCTCTTTTCAGTCGAGAAAGATTCTAATTTCATCGCGGTACTTCCTGTTTGCTCTTCTTATCTCCTATAGGGATGAGTCTTATCGAGTCTGATACATCGTTGGCATTCTTTTTTTTTTTTCATTATTCTCCCACCTAGACCGATGCTCGCGTTCGCTCGGGGATATCTTGAGCGGAAAAATCGGGTCGCCGGATACCGTGTCTCCCTCCTCTTTCGAATCACGATTTCCTCCACCATCGTTCGGTTAAATCCGTCGACGGAGTTTCCTCGATTTCGTCCAGCGACTCGTGTAACGCGGTCTGCACGTTCTATCGTCGCGAAATACGTAAAGTGCATCGGCAAGGGGGCTGACCCTCGACCTTAGATAGGTAGCACGGTCATTATCGACACTTTCAGCACGCTCGAGTTCCGTGACGAGGGACGGGAGACGGCACGTTGAAAAAGCGATGAAAAAATAACGGTCCAAATAACCCAGAAAAAAAAGACACCGCGCGAGATAGCGTCGGATAAAGAGGATCGTCGCGCGGATGAACGTTCCTGCCAGCTAAACGGACCGTTTTGAACCCGTATTTAACGCGTTTACTGCCATCTTACTTGCGCACGAAAGAGCAAAAGTCAATTTTCGTTTCGAGAAATAAAAAGTGTTATCTGTTTCTCTCGTATTATTCGTCGATGTATCGTAGCCTGGCTCGCTAATCAATTTTCGAAAAACTTTCATGTCCACCTCTCGCCGAGTAAATTTTCAGAAACAGAGACGCTTCCGTCTCGATACTTGGTCGAATAAAGTTGTTCGAACGAAAGGTCTATCGGTCAGTTTTCGCGTATAAATAACGTAGCGGACAAAGGGCTAAAACGCTTCCGGTCAATAAATTGTTAATGCGCAGAGGGTATCGCGTGCGAATTGAACTCGCGGAGAGGATGTTCTCGGTCTCGATCAGGTTGGTTCGCCGCGAGGAAACGCGGAGCGGATAGAAGAAGCGAGTAGAAGCATCGATCCGGATCTTCGTGAATCTTTCAGCGAAATTACACCGGTCGCTCGTAAACTCGACATAGTGAACCGTGTCCGTGTACGTGTATGCGTTTGCAAACGATCGAGATGTACGAGCAGAAGAGAAACCAACAGCCCCATCCAGTTTCCTCCTGTACGCTCGGCGCTCTCTCTACGGCTACGTCGAAAGGAGAAAAACGACGCCATGGGGCGGGACCCTGACCCTCGACAATCCGCCCCTGCTCTCCCTTTCCGTTTCTCTCCTTACTCCTTAGCACGACTTGCTACTCGGAATTGCGTCAGAACTCGCTGGCAATTAGCCTGGTAGCCAAATTGCCTCGTTTGCTTTTTTTTCCATTCGAGGGATATACAAGCCTTCTCCGAAATCCTTTCGCCACGCGATACTCGCTGTTATCGGACCGTTTCGAACGAATTTCGGTATTTTCCAAACCTTGTTCTCACTTCTTTCGCCTGCCATAGGTTGCTTAATAATCGGTAGAGTTTGGAGACTCCGATCGTTTCGATGACGGGAGGGTGGAAAATTCTCGATGGAATCGTAGAAACTTGAATGATTCGATATTAGAGATCGATTAGCCTAATTTCAGCGAGGAATTAATTAAAGGAGCGTACTGCATGCGACCGTTAGCCGAACATCGTGGTCCGGGTACCGTTTCGAGGAACTCGCGGCCGAAGGCTTTCTGGAACGATCGATACGAGGGGTTTTCGAATACCTGTGCTCGCGAGAATGTTCTCTGTTTCGGAAGCAAGTTGTGGGTGCGAGTATTGTACGTACGTGTCCGTTGCTACGTCATAAAAAGTAACTTTATCCGATATCGTCGTATTCGGTTCGCTAATAGCGGACGAAAGAACGGAGCCGTTTAAAGAGGTCGAGTCGATCTCGATATTTATCGACGAAAGAGCATTTCGGCAAATTTTACCTCTTAATCGTTGTTGCCCGAATTACTTATAATTAACGTCGCATTAAAGTTGTCGTGTCAAAAGACTTTCCGAGAAAGTCTGACGGTGAACGGGAGCGTCTGTAACTTTCGATTTCTTTCGCGTTCGAGTTTACAAAGTAACGAGAAGAGTGGAGAGACAGAGTAGGTTGAAGGGTGGTTCAAGTGTCGAGCCTGGATTAGTTTTTGCGAGGGTGGCCTCGATAGGACGGACGTTCCTGACGAGGGTTAGCGCGTACCCACCAAGGAATATAGAGGGCAAAAGCGCGAGTCGAATGGTCTTCGGTGTTGGTGGAAAAGCTGTTTGTCGGTGAAACGGATGTCTGGGTTGGGGTAGGACGCGCCCAGAAGGTCGTCCGTAGGACGAGGGGTTCGGGGTAGGGGTAGGTCAGCACCCACCTACGCATTCCGAATCGATATCTTTCGATTTAACCCCAGGCAAACACCTACGTCTTTTGCGAACGAAACCGCGCCTTCGAGGAATCGAACGAACAAAAATTCGCACCCTTCGTTGTCCTTGTACGCGTACACTGGTTTCACGGTCCTCGTCGTCGTCGTCGTCGTCGTCATCGATTTTGCCAGAACCCAAAAGTCCGCCCATTGTCGTTCGATGAAGCTCCTATGAACAGTCTTACGCTTTACGACGTCGGTAGGAGGACCTTGGAAAAAATAGACCCCGAAAAGATGAGATATTTCGAAGGGAGTATAGAAATCGAGGCTTGCGTTAAATTCTAGCAACGAGAGAGAAGGAAAAAAAGGTCGAAAGGTAAAGCACGATTTGGCGTATCACGACGAGACAGGGGATCGAAACGGTTCGATATTTTACGAAGGAGCTACCGTTTTCTACCATTTCTTTCGTTTATCGGCTTATTCGGAAGGCGAGAAACGCGTAGACGGACACAGTATTTTTTCCGAGCCTGGATCGTGTAACACCGTTTCCCATGATTTATAGGCAAAGAAGCAGAGACACGAGAGAACGTAACGACACCACAATCTCCCGCATGATTCTCGTCTCTCCTCTGTTGGAAGTTTGTCGAAATCTGTGGAGGGCTCGCCGTGCCGTGGCATCGTTCGATCGACTCCTAATCGTTCGTTGCACCGGTTGCGCTCGTAAACGCGTCAAGCGCTCGTAAAAACGTCAAGCCGATGTTTCACGCGCAAAACAAGCACTACGCGTATCTTACACCGACCCAGGTACTCTTTCCACGTATACACGCGTTTCCTATATCTCTCGCTCTCTTCCTCTTTCCCTCTATCCACATTGTTTTCTTGCTCTCCGTCGTCTCATTTGCGTTTCTTGAATTGCTCTTCTTTTGCGTTCAACATTCCGGACTTAAGTTTCTCGATATACGCTACGCTACCTTTACTTAAGAGGAAGTTCGACTCGAGCATTTCCGTAGCTTTTTTCAGGCTTTTCATCGTCGTGTACGTGTAAGGTAACTGCACCTAATATGGAACACCCGATTTTAAAAGCTCGCCAACAATGGAGACACGTCCTCCTTTCAACGAAACTAACGTCTCGATTCGATTCGAAGCATGACTCGATTAATAAATATTCCTAACAAATTAAATATCCTGAAATTTAAATGAAAAATAAATAATTATATTTCGTTTCTTTTCATTCGTTTTGTACGATATGTTTTTCGTTCACTACGCGTTGAGCACGTTTCTAACGCGCGAATACAGTGGACTCATTTTTTTCGTTGCTGTCACTATCATATACTTACAATGGTAAAAATATATATTTTATGATATTATGCAACGTTAACAAGGTACGTGTAACCGATATGGAACATGTTCTACATTACGTATAATCAACGTGTTCCACCCAAGCGTACACGCGTATTTCGACAAGAAAATAATAATTATACTACATAAAGAATAAATATTGCACTATATTGGTCAGTTGTCGTTTCTACCGAGGAAAAAAATCCGACTAACCATTTAATCGCGATGGTGCAGAATGTACCAGTGATATCTCGTTGAAATGTCCACGAAGGATTCCGATTTCGTAACGTCGCTTTGCTCCGAATACGTGTAGCACGTTCAACGGAAACCAGAACGAAATTCGTTCTCCGCCTCGGTAATTTCGTACCAGACGATCGAACGATGCGAGTAACAGCAGCCGAAAGATGAGGTAATCTCGAGACTTGTAGGCACTTTGAAAAATCTGTAATAAGAACTTAAGGTCAACGAGCAGTCTGTCTGGTTAAAAAAATGAATAATTCTTGACACGAAAGGTCGACGGATCTAAAATAAGAGCAAGAATAAAAATCGTCCGAGTCGTGAGCGGAAAAGCAACGATTTTTTCTGATTTTTAATCGCGTTCTCTCGAATTCGACCAACTTTCCGTGCATCGATCGGTACATTAAATCGTCACTGATCGAATCGGTACGGCATAGACGCAATTTTGCGATGCTTTTATGTCATCGAATCGTGTCAGACTTTCTATGTTTCGAAATCCGCCATTTGATATGCAACGACCCAATAACTTGGACGTTCGATAAGCTTCGTCGTTAAATGGAAAAAAAAAAGAGAAAAAGAAACAAGAATGGCGAGAAAAGAAGAATCGTGATACGCGTCTTTCGATTCGCCAGATACCAATAAGCTTTCTAGGGAACCACGTCGCTTTGGCGACGTCGAAGAGAACGATCGATCGATCGATCGTTAGATATACCGTAACGCTTTCCTTTTCCGTGACAAATTGACGAGGAAAACATGGCTCGCCGTTGCCTGGGAATAGGAACGAGAGATCTCAAATTGGATATCGCTGATCAGCCTTAAGCCGTTCGATACGTAAACAGAGAACGCTACACACGTAAATACTCTTTAGCATCGTGTCAAATTGAAACGTACACGCAGATTTCCGTGGAAATAAATGCACGATGTGCCAAAGGTCTCCACGAAAGTTAATGGATGGATCCGATACCTTAACAACGAGCGTTAACGGTTTAGCGCCACAAATACAGCCGATATATCTCCTAGATCGTTTTCGAAGATATTTTGGTTCGAAATTCTAACTCCTAAAAAAGCAGAAAAAATTGGAAGGAACGGCGGATCGTAGAGAAGCAGCAGGGTCGGTATTTTTGCGCCGTCGAAGAAGGTGGCTCGGAGGAAGGGGGTCCCCGGATATGCGTTCGCGAAAAGTTCTGCACGGTCGCTCGTGCTTGTGTTAGGACTCGAGACACGCACGTGCGTGTTGGTGGTCAGCGGCATTCTCGCGGAGCGTGCAGGTAGATGCAACGCGCGCGAGGCCGCCAAGAGGACTGAGCGCGGGGAAGGCAGGGGACAAGCTGCATCCAGTAAGCTTGGAGCAACGGCTCGGCTCGGCTCGGCTCGACTCAGCTCGGCTTGGTTTGGCGCGACGGTAAACGATCGGGCTGCAGAGGAGCGAAGAGGGAGATGGGAGCAGAGTACGGTAGGGGGCACTAAGAGTAGGAAAATTCAGGTCGCGCCTTGACATACTTGTACTTACCACGTGCATCGGCCAAGTGGCGCATGCGCCGACCGCCTTCTCTTCGATGCACCGCGCGAACGCGCGCCTCTCTTCGCGTTGCATCCCGCCAAAACCGACCAGACGGGCCTACAACTTTCGACAACCTCCGTTTCTGCTCGATCTTCGCGTTCTTCCTACGATACGCTTGATCGACGTCGCGTACGAAAGATCCAAGATAACGACGTGTCGCTTTCATCCTACAAACAAACCGCGTACGATCTATACTTTTTTTAACCTTATTACATCCGTTAATTTTATACAATTTTTTCGTTTCTTTATCGTTAAAACTTTGCACGCTTTATTACTTTCACGAAAATAACTCGGCCTTTCTGTATTTTATCGCGATACCGCGTTACCAACTTGATTCAGTTTGTTCGAGAAACTTATGGAATTAATACGAGCAAAAGTAAGACGACGGTATTTAATACAAAAGTAGAATTATTCTTTTCTGTCCATACCTCTATCAACGTTTAATAGAAACATTGTCACTTTAGTGGCAGAATGATTAAAAAATATACGGTAGCGAGTGCGATGCGAATTATCGAGTTGCCTCGTTAAAAATAGAGCAACACGGGGACGATTCGGGTTACCATGCATTATAATGCGCAAAATTCGTTTGAACTTATGCATACGTGTTTCGAACACGTTCACGGATAACCGCATTGATTCGGTTACGAAGCCTCGTGATTTCGACTCGATCCGACCTAATTTTGAAAGCTACCGATTCCACCGATGTACCCGCACTTTTCTAACAAACTTGTAAAGTTTAAGCTTACAACCGAAACCCGTTCTTTTCTTTCTGTCTCTTCGAAACGCGTGACGCTGCTTTGATCACGGTTTCGCGTCGTTGAACAAAAAAGCAGCGGCGAAACGCGCGCGGATTCCGTGAAAATAGATCGCATTTCACTGACAGGAAAAATGGCGTAACGTCATTTTCATTGGAATCGAGGTTACGGCATTATACGTAGATCTGGGATGCAATGACTAGGTTGCGACGTCTATCCGTTTATTCGTTCGTCAGTTTGGCGAACGCTTCGCTTCGACGTCCCTGTGCTCCAAAGTTTTTTTCATATCCGCGCAGGAGGATTGAACGAAAACGAATTACGATTTTGCTTTCTCGAAAATTCTGAACGCGCAGGAAAGTAGACTTTCTTATACCGCTTTACTTTCCTACTTTCGATGAAATTAGAAGAGTCGGAGTTTATCGGTATCGATTCTTTTCTGTACTTCATCAACGAAGAAAACCGTCCGGTTTCTCGTCGAAAATCGTCGAAAATCGCCGAAAATCTTGTAGGCGCATCGTTAGGAAAAGTGGTATTTGAACGGAAGGTGGATGATCGCCGAGGGAAAGGCGAGTCCGGTGTTCGCCAGTCGAAGAAAAGGAAAGAGGCAGGAGAAAAAACGGCATAGTTTCACTGTCCGCTGTTGCGGTGCGCGGATTCACGCGACCTTAAGCCGAGTTCTCACCGAAGAATCCCCTTCGAGCGACGTCGACCGAGATCTCCTTTTGCTTCCTCTCGTTTCGAACTCTCTGTTGATCGAAACTGCGACAAAGTACCGTCGGCGATCGATGTATCCCGTTTCTTAGCAAGATCCACCGTAAGATACACGAACGTGGAAAATTATCGGGCAGCTATTCGACGTTGGGTACACTTCTCGAAAGTCAGAGTAGGAGCGTGAAACCCTTCGTGCATGAAAATGGAACAGTCTACGTTTTCCCTAGATTCTTCGAAATCCGAAAGCAAACGGAGGGAGAATCCTTCCATCATTATCTAAGCTTCGGATACGGTTTAACCTGGCAAACATCGTGGACCATGAAACTCCGAAACAATTCCATAAATCAACGAAGCGTTGTTTGTTCGTTCTTCGCTTGCTAGTAATCCGAAGTAGCGGAGAATGCAACGGCATTATCAACAAGGAAATTTCGCTGTTCTCGTTCCCTTTCGAGAACAATCGTTGCGAGAATAGCAGCGAATTGCTGCTCGACAGCAAAGTGCCAACGACCAAAGGAGGAAAAGGAAAAAAGAAGAAAGAGAAGGAGGGACATCATAATTTACAAAGTATCGACTTCTTTCGTAACCATACGAACGGCGACGATAACGGCGGGGAAACGGTGTCACGAGAACGAGTCACGGAAATTAGCGAAGCTACGAGAGAGTCGGCTTACGGCTGTTTCGATTGCAGCTTCGTGTCAGGTGAAGTTCGATGAAATTAGGGAACGACGGGATTACGAGATGTCGAAATTATAGACAAGAGCAACGTAGATTAAGAACACGAATCGAAAGAATCGAACGATGATGCATTTGGTAATCGATAGTGGAACGTGTCTGACCACGTACGTCTGTTTTCACTCTGTTAAAAGCTGCTTTTTAAACGACCGATAGTATTATTCATGACACGAGTCGATAGTGTAACTTACAAACAAGGTTATTGGTTAACGCGAATTGTTCGAATAGAGAACTTGAGTGTTCGTCGAAGCGAACGGTCGAATCGGTTAGCGCCTAGACGGAAGTGCTTACTATTTTAGACTTTGCCGTAATCAATTGTTGTTCGTTCAAGTATATGTTTAGATACAATTGACATCGAACTATACGCCAAGCAAACGAAATCACGCGAGAAATAAATAAAAAGCTTGAGTAAGGGTCAAGATAGATCCCCGTTGTCGAACCTTCCGTGGCGCGACTGTTTAAAGCGATGCAACGATGCAAAGCCGAGTAGTCGGCTTATCTAGGCCAGGGCTAGCGTGGCGAACGAGCTCGTTCACCGTTTCTTCTCGCGTGTGCGTACATGTCTACGTATGTGCACACCGTCACCATCCTACCGCGTACACTCGAGCGCAACATAGCTTTCCTTTAGATAAGGATATACACTTTTTCATTTCCCAATTCTTCGTATTTCAACTTGCCGAATCTTCCAAATTTATTACATTCGTCAATTTTCAAATCCTCCAATTTCCAGATCGAACATCCACATTCCCAAAATCCCTATATTTTGAAGTCCTCGAATTTTTAGATTCGCAAGTCTCAATGTTCCTGAAACCCTCAGAAATCTGTAAACATCGACGAGTAAATTCTCGCGGTTGTCATGCTGTCATAAGGGAAGCTGGATTTGCCGTTGACTTTACACCGATGGAAACGATGGATCATGCCGACCGAAATATCGTCGAGAGTCTCGTGCGAACCTCTAACTTACCTACTTGGCTCTATCTCCTTAAGTAGAGCCGCGCGATCTCCAACCGGTGATCTCGATCTCACTTTCGATTTGCGCCACATACAATCAACGATTTCCACCTGTGATCAGAGACGTGCTGCGTCGCGCGTGCCGCTTTTGGCACCTTTTTTGGCACAAATTTATTTTTTTCCTACCCGTGTCTAACCCTGCAGTCCGTCTGTAAATGGGATTTTAAGCTTTGCCCGCATCTTCAGAAGTTCGATAAAGCCGCAGCCATACCACGGCATCGAAAAACGTTGAACGTTATACGGACTCGTTGAGTTTTCAAAATCCGTTGCAGTACCGAAACTGTAGCGTCATCTGGTGCAAGCTCGATGCAAATGAAAGCGGGCTATCAAGTATGTAGGGACGGAACGCAAACATTGATTTGTTTCGCTACATTGTTCGTGCAAAGGCGCAATGGCCGTGTTTTTCCTGGTCGTTGATCTTCTATGGCGAGAGATTGAAATCGGCAAAAACAAGAGACAGCTTTACGGCGCTCGCGCAATCTCTTGGCGTCTTTTATCTCGGAATGGACGTTGTTTTATTAAAATTGCTACAGTGTGACGCGAGCGAGGGATCCGCGATGGCTCGAACGGAAAGCCGTAAATTACGCGTGCGTCTACGTCGTTGTTGGAATTCGATGTCGATCGAAACCCGCCAGATTTTTGGAACGACTCGGCTACCGCCCTTAGCGGAGTTACGCAAGAATCCGACTCCCACCGTGCTGTTTGTCTTCGAATTACCGTGCGCAACTTTATTGTCGGAGTTTTCCAGCCAACGCGGGAGAGAAGCATCGAGACGCGAATAAACATCGAGACGATAACGCGTTGCCGCCTTTTACGGAACGACTATGCAGGATGTCTCTGGAAAAGATCGTACGGCTACAAGTTTCGTCCGTAACTAGAACTGCTGCTGCTTAAACAGGGTTTCGCGCTATTTTCCAGACTACCGCTCTCCTCGTTACTTCGATTTTGATCGTCAATTAATATCAACAGTTCCGATAATTGCTTTCGACGCTAAAGAAAAGCTGCACCTGTTACTCCAGGATTGAACGTGTAAGTCTTAGTCTTTGTTCGATTTCAGAACCTTAATGTTTCTAACACGAAACGATTGATTTACTCCGATAACCTAAACCACCTATCATTAAATACTTTTAGCAAACATTAACTTTCGAACGAATATTCTTCTATAAACGTCGTCAAACTGTATCGTACTTCGTGTGAAAGAATTCGGTCCTCGTATTAATTGGATAGAAAGGAAAAAAGGTAGAATCAGAAACGCGTCGTTTGATCCATCCTCCTAAGTCTCATTAATTCGCCGGTCGAAAATTCCGCGACAGGTTACGCCAGCGAATAAATTTAACGATGCTCGGCCACTCGTAAGAGAGTCAAACATAGGGAGAGAGAGAGAGAGAAGCGGTAAAAAGAAAAGGCAAAAAAAGAGTAGCCGGAGAAGAAGGACGAACCGACTGGACTGGCGGGATCGTTGGTCGCCGGTGTGCTCGCGCGCGCGTGCGATTAACAATCGACCCAGAACTCGAGCAGATAATAAAGCTCGCTCGTAGCCGCTTCGGGACGCGTCGACGACCACGCGGCTAGGAATCGCATCGTTTCGCTATCGATTCGCGGGTATCGCGCGCGACTAGCCTATGCTAACTATGTAGAACTCGAAGCAGGAAATAAAACCTGAGTCACTTTTAACCGCGTCGCATGACGCAGCGTGCATGACAGCCACACGGTACGCGCGAGCACCGCCGCGTATTTTTGCGCCAACGAAATGGTACTCGCACTCGCGCGCATCTGTCTCTTTGGGTTGGGTTTCCGCGCGCGTTTGCGCTTCTAGCCGCTTGAAAATGCGCGACGTGTTCGAAATCGTTCCGGGGCAGATTGAAATTCGTCGGACGTTCGTCGTCCCGAGCTCGCGACGCCGCGCCGTTGCACTCTCTGTGACGTCAATGTTTGAGGAGGTATGTAACGCGGAGGATAGGAGGAGATACGATTTCAAGGATACCGCGGGAGAGAAGGCGTCGACACCGCCGATTCTCGACTTTCTCAACCCCTGTATGGGGCAATCCGGGTGTATGCTCGTTTACGGTACGGCAGGACACTCTTTACCGCGGATTTTCTTCGCTGCGTACGCTACACCGGCGTCTAACAACGAATCCTTTCGATAAATACCGTATTAATCGGTGTATCGATCCTTTACCCCTTGAAATTTTCAACTTAATTTTGTCCATTTCAACTACGGCACAAGATGGATTAAATCGTGTTTCGTTCGTCCGTGAGAAGATGGCTAGGGAGTATTTACGTCCCGAGTATACGAGCTCTCGTTATCGGACGAAGATCGTGACGAAAATCAGTAGCAAGAACGCGAGATAGAGAAAAAAACTGGGATTGGCTGGAATAAAGCGAGGTCGTAAATTGCACCTAGTCGTCTTCTCACGGACAGACAGTAAATACGTCCGAATAAACAAAAGGCTATCTATGTCGAACAGACTCAGGGGATGTGCCGGAATAAAATTACCAACGCGTCTGTTATTATCAAACTTTTTTACGATATCGATCGCATGGTATTGTATTGACCCTTGCTATTGACTGCTATAAACTGTCCACAGTAATTTTATGACAGAATCGGCGATGATCGTGCCATCGAAAACGTAAAAATAAAGTAGCTATGGCAACTTAGAAGATACTTCTAAACACGCCCGATAAGTAATATTGGGTCGTGTCAGTGATAATGTACACCCTTCGTAGGGACAGTGTACACCCTTCGTCATTGCCGGATGAGCATTCGTAAAGGTTATAAAGTGGGTCGACGATGGGATGCGATAAATAAGGTCCGTGCAAGGTATCGGTTCACCTGGTGTTCGTTTCGTGGATCACCACAGTCTTCGAGTTGGTCCCCTACACAGTACAGTAAGTACTACATTGTGTTCGCTACTACAAAAACAGGGTTAATGTCTTCGTAGTTGATTGGTCCTACTAAAAATACGTGAACCCGACGATGACCCAAATGTATGGTCTAACGTTATTTCGATTTTCGATTCTACCTCTCAGAATTACATTTCTCCCTGATACTTTACATGAATAATGTATACACGTAAATGAATTATATTTGTTCTCGATCGTTTAATCGCATTAAATTCATGGCGCCGATATTCGGTAACCTCTGTATCATTCAACTTACCAATAATCCATTTTATCGTGTGCCTTGCTAGACACGGTTGTTTCTACCGTGGTGGTCAATACGACTGCCGCAGTGAAAATGGATATTTGTTGCGAGACACATCGAAACTCTAGTTATTAAAAATCGATTCGTAAGGTTCGATTTCCTATTCGGGTTCGACCAAATCCGCGTGACGTTCCGCGTATGTTCTTTGAAATCGTTCAAATTCCAACACAAAAGAGCAGGAAAATTCCCACAAATCTGAGGAAGAATTACATGGTCGAACGGCGTTGGTTCGGATGACCGCCGCAGTATCATCGTCTCGACATAGAACATCCGAGAAACCGTTCGAGACAAAAAGTTGAAATTTTATGCAAAACAATTTCTCGAGATTGTCGATAAATGAGGCGAATTGTAAAAAAAAATGGGCAACTAGGATCGCAAGAGCCGTGCGTTTTGACGCGGAATGGCCCGTACGCGTCGCGCAGTCAAAGCTTCCTCGGCTCCGGTCCGCGAGAGTTGCAGTTGCAGTGGTAGGCTCGGTGGGGGTACGCAGGCCTTGGGAGAGTTCGCTGCACCTCTCGAGTCCGTCCGTCTGTCCGTCCTCCCTCTTGCCCCTCTTCTAGCCATCCTACCGCCACCTTCCTCGCCGGTCTCCCTCTTGCCCTCCCCGCCCCGCCATTGCACCTCCTCCTCCTCCTGTTTCAGCTCGTTCTCTCGATCCTCGGACGTCGACGACTTCCCCTTTCCAAGTCGCCGGTCGGAGACGTGTGCACATGCAACCGGGGCCGCTAGCTTCGCACATGCACGCACGCGACTCGCTTCTACGCTCGCCGTCTCTACTAGATGGACGATGTACACTCTGCCGCAACGTAGCCTTCCATTAACCGGCGGTACGGCTACGGAAGAAATACCTGGAACCTAGGAAAATCGAGAGTTTGCGACGTCGAGACTATGGAACTTTACGTCTTTGGAAATTTCACGCTCGCGGAGTTAAAAGTTTCTCGGAAATTTTCATGTTGAAAAATGCGGTTAATAGTATGCCAACTATCGATGTAGATCTTGCTGCTTCGACGCGCAAAGAAATCTAGCAGATTCCCTAGATCTTAGGAAGGTTGGATCGCACGCGATTGTACGCTTTCCTCTTCTCGTTCTGCGTCACGGTTGGACGGAGAAGGATGCGACGTGTTTGGGCAGCGCGACGTGTGCCTTCGAGACGGATTCCTCGACGGGACTCGTCCCGCGCTTTCGATCGTACCTAACCCGGCGCAGCACGATTTATTGCCAACCGTACCGCGAGCGCGCTCGACCCGACTGGCCGTCTCTGGCTGATTTGTAACGTTCGAAAGGGAATACGTAAAGGACGATTTGTCTGTCCAGTCGGTTCAAGGATGGACGCGCGTCCAACGGCGAGCCGATAAAGAGAACGAGTCGAGAACTAGAGAAAATCTGACGGGTCTCTCGAGGGAAATCCGTGGAGGTGGCCCCCTGTTTCCGTGTCACTAGGAAGAATCGTGGCTTGCCAGTTGGCAGGCTCGACCGCTTTCGGCCGGCAGCCTGTTGTCCCTAACCTGTCGACACTGTTCGATACGGTCGTCTCTTTTTTTCCCATTTTAAACGATCTGCCATTGTAACGCGACCATGTGGCGATAAATATAGCACGCGGATATATAAATAGTCGGAGGAATTAGCGGGCAGCGAAGAAGGTACGGTAAATTAAACGCGATTCAACTTCCTGCCAAGAAGCGCGCCACTCGATGGCGCGACAAAGAGGATGGCGGAGCAAAGTTGCACACGGTCGAGCACGTTCGTGGAACGGTGCCAAGAAGCTGGCTCGCGATCGACTCGGTGGACACAATAACGAAAACGCTTAAGCGATAATCGTTCCGCCTGGACCTGCCTCAGTGCTCTCGGCGTTGTTGGCTGGACCGAGAGAACGGGTCTGGTCCGGTACGCAGGTGCTCGTACTGGCTGGCCATCTCGCGAGATGCGGCCAGGATAAAGCGTTCACGGGCACGCTAGTCGGCGAACGAGCTGCATCAAATTATTTCCGCGTGCAAATGCCTCGCGAATGAATTATGTCCTCGGCGTGTGTGACGCCAGTGACAGCGTTCGAATCGATTACGATCTACGCTGGAAGGCGGAGGCGACACTGCTACAGGAAATGGCGGCGTGAGAACGAGACAAACTGGAAATCCGTCTTTCAGAGGCTGTGTCGGAGAGTTTGATACGCGCGAGGCAACGTATCGGTACCTTTTAAAGCGATTTCTTACCTCGCGTTACAACGCCCGAATTAGTACGTAGCTACTGACGAGTTCCGAGCAGTTGTCGAAAAAATTCATCTAGCCAGTTTCCGTTTACATCGGCGAGGCTGTAACGCGTACGGAAAATTAAAGAATCGAATGCAAATCGCGTTGCAGTTCGGCGTAAGCTCGTTATTTCGAGCGTAAAGGTCAAGAGAGGACCCTGATGAGAAGCGATGCGGCGGTTAGTCGTGGGGCAACGCCCAGCAGAGAGCGCGAGGTGCAGCAACCGAATAGAATAATAAAATAAAAAGGTCGTTTAGCGAGGAGAAGGGCCGCAGTGGCGGCTGCTTGTTCCGGCCGCGTGTGACCGAGCACATTGTAGACACAATAAAGGGGAACGCTTTAAACAATAACCTCGCGGCTCGTTTGGCCGGACGTGCGTCTGAAGCACGCGTGTGAGAGACCGCGAGAGTGCGTGAGCGTTCGAGTCCACGCTCGTTTCTCCCTCTTTTGTACGCCTCCTGTTCGTGTGTTGTGAATTCGTTCGAATACGAAGAGCGCGGACCTTGGAAGCCGTTCGTAGCGGATCGAGGGAATCTTTCCGGTTCTCGCGGACGTGAGCCAAGGGGGATTCTTCTTCTTCTTCCTCTTCTTCGTCTTCGACCTCCTCGTCTTCCCTGATCCTCCTAATGCCGTTCCGTGGCTCCCCCTGTTCTTCTGCTTTTCGTGTTCCTCTCACAGATACGCGGATATTCCTTCGAATCGGCTTCTCTCGAATACCGTTTCCCTCGATTATGCGCGCAGCCTCGGATCGACGTCTGTACCTTCGGCCCTGATTATGTACGTCCAAAGATGAAACAGCGAAATCAACCACTTTCGTTCGATCGGGAAGGACGAAATCCAAACTTGTAAAGAAAGTGTTGCTGGATAGAGAAAACGTATCGACCGGTTAACCGGACGACGATGCTTCTCTCTTTGCGAGCAACAATTAGCCCCTATCATACGTTTCTAATTAAAAGCTGGCTAACGAATCACGGAATTTCGTTGCTTCGCTTTCATTTTTACGGACCGTGTCCCCCTAACGATTTTCTTCGAGCCCGCGTCACGAGATTTTCCAAAGAAGAACCGACGATGTCGCGTTCTCTTTCCTCCACTTTCTACGATGAGATCCGTCGATCATTTCGCTTTACGAATATTGGTCAAACGAGACGGCGAGGAGGAAAAAAACAAAAGTAGGGAACGGAGACAGTCGAACGACGAACAGAACAGTACCGGGGGAAAGGACAAGAGAGAAATTTCCTATTTTTTTTTTACAGAACAACGAGCAATGGCCGCGATATTTCCTGTCCAACCGACAGCGAAGAAAGTGTAACTAGGTCTTCTTTTTTTCCCTCAGCCTCGTATTTCCCTACAATTATGTCTAATCCAGTGATTCGATTAATCGACTCGTTGCTCGAGAAAGAAGTTGTTTCTAACGACGCGCATTCGGGAAAGTTCTCTCGTTAGATCTCAACGTGTTATATCGCCACGCGTTAAATCATCGCGCGCCGTAACGTTAATTGAACGCTGGTAACGTCGGAGAGATTAGGTAACAACATTCGTAGGTACATACGTGCATAAATGTGCATCACACCTCGAACGATGGCGAGTGAAACGGCAAAACACAGAAAGCGAAATGAATCGGTGAATCTCTCTAAATTTCAGCGCAACTTTCGTCGAGACGCTGCGATTTTAATTTCTTGTTAGAGACAGGGAGACGAGAGAAAGAGACGAGGAAGAGGTATTAGTCGACGATTCAGGCCGAGACTAACGCGCACTTTTCCTCGACTGCACGTTTCTCTCGTCTGCCATCGACGCGGATGATTTCTTTCGTTTGCGCCTTTCTTTTTCGATTAATCGATTTATTAATTTTAATCGATAAACTCTTGTATCCATCAATTTACACCGAGCCCTTCCGAGGTCGCATTTCTAATTACGTCCGATCTTTCGTTTATTGCCGCACGCTTGTCTCGACGTCCTCGAAAGGTATAAAAAATTTCGTTTCAAAAATGACGGAGAAAATGTCCCGATATCGATGGACGGGGAGCAGTGATCTCGTTAATATCGAAGCAAAATTGGTCGAACGGGAAGGAATTTTTTTCACGATGATTCGAGCCGAAAGGTGTTTCTGGACGAGCAGTCGATTCCTTCGACTCGATTAGAACGAGGAGAAGAAGAGGTGGCCGGTTCCGTGGCCGGTTGCCATGCCGAACAAGCTCGCTGCTGCTGTTGCCGTTGCTCCAAGTGTCAGAAACCGTGAAGGCACCTCCTCTCGCGATCGAGACTTTCCAAGGACACGAGGGTGCGTGGATCCGTGGCGTGCGTGTTGGCTCGTTTTCCTTTTCACCGCGAAAATCATAAGCCGCGTCGAAGAAAGAAAAGTCCACGGTCGCCAGCGAAATCGCCGCCACGTTCCACATAACACGCCAGCTATTACGCCAATTTCCCTATCGCCAACATTTTTCTTCTCTGCTACGCGGCTGATCCAGAACGCTTTCTTTATGATCAAGCTATAAAACGACCATTAGCGATCCAATTAGGTTCACCGCCGATCGAGAGGGAAAGATAAAGCTGCTGCTTTTACTATGAATTGATTCCAACATGATTTCTTTCGATGAAAACGATCTTCTAACGAGCTGCTGCAAATTTCAAATTACCGCTATATCATTTTCAGTTATGTACCATCGTTTATGGTGCTCGCGAGTTGCTCGTTAGAATTTCTTGAATTTCTCGACGAAACGAAGACGTTCGTAACGCGATGCGTTCAGCGCTCGAACGATATTGTACAACACGAGCCGTATAAAAATGTTGACATTCTCGTCGTAGAAGATGAAACGATTGACCTGCACGGAACAGTTGTTGAATTCTCGACGCGAAATAGAGGAAGATCGAAGAGTCGCACAAAACGACGTCCCGTGATCGTCGAAGAAACACTGTAGGCGAGCGTGGAGCACGTTGATGGATTAGAAATCGTAGTTTTCCTGGATTGGGCGTCGTCCCGTTCCGAGATCGGCGAGAGTTACGAGGTTTTCTCTCCCAGGCCGGCAGCGTCGGCCGTTTTTGCGCTAAAATAACTCTCTTGCCTGTCCCTCGACTCACCGTTGACTTCTGCATCTCGCCGAGAAACGACAAATCGACGATCGCGACGTTTCGTTCGTTTCTACGCGTACCCTTTGACGCGGACGTTCCTTTCTCTGTTCGTCGGATTCAGCGAGTTTCCTGTCGACAAATCACTCGAATCTTCGTCGAATCATCTACTTCCAGGAAGTTGAAACGGCCGAGAATGGAATCTACCACCTTTAGCTGCCTCGAAATCGATGGCACAACGCGTGTATTTTCTGTTCTTATGCGATATAAACGTAGACAGAGCACCTTCGTCGGACGGTATTTTACAAAGAGCATAACTGATTCGAAGTATACGAACGAGAACATTTTGTATACATTATTTACAACAAAATATCACAGTTTCGCTCGTTTACATTATAAGCTACACAATCTTGATAACAGCATCAGGGATAAACCACGCTCATTTTCCAGTTCCATTATCGCGTGTAGATCCCAAGCAATTAAAGTGGATAGCCATAAAAACAGTATGTAACAACTCTGTTATTTCTTACACTTTGATTCGTTATTTGCCTCGGTATGCTGCGCGAGCTTATTTTTACCCTCGCCTTTCTTTGCAACTTCGCGAGAAAACTTACCGCGAACAGGTGATACTCGAGATTAAAATAAATTTGGAAAAAATGCAGGTTTGAAGGTTCGTGGTACAGAATGATCAGTCCACGTATTGTATCATCTTAGAGTCTGAAATAAAAATTGGAAATATCGCAGTCGAACGTGAGTCACGTTACGGGATCCAACAAAAGCAACGTCGACTTATTTCCGTATGCAACAGAACGAATTTTTTCCCGCGAACGTTGTTGTTCCTCGAAATCGTAAATCTCGTTACGCGTACGAGTTTCGCGGAAAACGTCAGTTTTTCGGCGGCGGAACAATAGAATCGTGTTTTGGAGCTGGCCAGGAAGTGCAATTAAGGCCAGTTCGCTATCGAGAAAAAGCATCGAGCTAGTCGAAACCTTCCCTATCGAAGAAGATGCCTTGTACCTAAGTACTGCTTCTTCTCTCGTTACGTTTCCAGGATGGAATCTCGAAATCCTCGAGACAAGACACGGGTGCATCGAGCGTGGAACGAAAGAATCGCGATTTATCGAACCTTGCCTTCTTATGCGATCGCGACCCGTGCACGCACACGCATTGTGTGCAAGATAGCCGACCGATAAGCGGCCGCTGATAATCGACAACGATTTATGTACGATTCCTATCGTGCTCGCCCTACACGTTCTTGCGCGTGAGAGATTCAACAGTTGGCTGCAACTTAACGAGGACAATACCGATTGAATCGAATGCTACGATTCATTGACGAAAAAGGAAGATGTACAATAAAAACAAACACGTACACGTATATTATGTTCGTTTCCGTGCACGTACAGTGATTTCGATAATGAAACGCGTACGTATTAGTCGTGACGAGGTAAACACGTATTAGCATTAATACGACGACACGAATCGAAGGGTCTTTTAGCCTATTGCGAAATAAAATCTGGACAAAAGATGGTTTTTTTCTCGTTTCGCGGGGTTACGTCTCGTAATAGAAACGACGTCAAGGAGCCGAACGAGGGGTTACGAAATCGGTCAGTTTCAAGGTTCGCATTGTATGCCCCGTTGCAAAAACACTTCCGACGTTTTCGTTGCACCTGTGTTTACCGGCTGCAACGAGACACGTCGAATTGGAAGTTCCTTTCTGCGCGACCTCGCACGCACGTTCACCTATTGTGTGTACCGTGCATACGCAATCGTTCCAGTCTCGTTTTCTTCCCCGGCTTGCTCTTTCTCTGGTCGCTCGAATTCATCCTCGAGAAGACAATGTCAGGGACCGTGCAGCGAAACTCTCGTAGTAGCTCGTCGACGACATCGATCCAATCACCGGCGAAACGATCGAAAGCGTTTATTCCTCTCTCGATCCGTCGGTCTGGCTCTCGAGTGGAAAGAAAAAAATAGATCGTCCCGTTAAAACGACTCGTATTTCGCGTCGCCTACTCGTTTATAGCCGCGACGATCGAAGGTTAATGTCGTGACTGCTCCGTTTACTGGCTGTCTGGTGCGTGGGTCCTATCCCAATAAGACGGAAAATAGCTTTCCCTCGCGAAATCGAGAGAGAAAAGAAAGAGAAGAAAAGAAACGAGGAGAGAAGAAACGAAGGGCATAAGGGAGGACGAAGAAGAGGCGCGTAAGATAAAGAGTAAAGAGGTGGTAGAAAAAAGAAAAAAAGGAAAAAAAAAATCGTCGAGGGAGAGAAAGAGAGACGGAAAGAGAAAAGAGGGCTGAAAGTGGAGGGAGAGAGCATCAGTCGCTCGAACATTGCGGTAGGCTACGCATCCGCGCATCTCGAGCGACGGCTCGCGACTGTGTGTGGGTGCCGGCGTGTACGTGAAGTAGTCGGCGACTCTGATCGAGGCGTGTAGAGACCGAAAAGAACCGAAGTCGGCCGACGGAAAGTGCCGAACGCGGTCGGCTGGCGGGCCGAGAGTACTGTGTTCGGTGTACACGAGCGAGAGCGAGTCCGGCGCTCGTAGTTGGAGTGTGAGTCTGGAGTAGTGAGTGAACGAGTCTGGACTAGCGGGCTACCCCGGTTCCGAGTCAGTCAGTGTGCCACCGGCAACCGTAGCCTCGGTGTGGAGAACGTGGATACGCTTCGGCAATTCTCTCTGTCCTCGCGTTTTTCTCTTTCTCGCCTCTTCTCTTGTCGCTCCCTCCGCGACAAAACACACTGGCGTCTACGTAACTGTACGTACACGCGCACGCGAGCTTACACGCTCACCAGTGAGAACCGAGTTTTGTTTTCGACAGTGTTTTTAACGTGCGACCGATATATCCTCTGCTCTGGCTCGCTCCGATCCAGGTATCGAGCGCGACCGTGATACGTTACCGACCGTTTACTTTCGATCGCCGCCACCGCTGCCTGTCACTCTCCGTTTTCCTGGCGACAAGTGCAACGTACGTCGGTGTGCTCGAACAAGGAAAACGCGCGAGGAATGATCGATCGCTCGATACCGCGACGATCGAACCGATACGTCTCGAGCGCGCGAATCGCGTGAACGTAGCCGCTGATATCGAAAACTGTTTTTGCCGCGAGAATCCGCTCGTGCTTTGCGCTTGCCACACGGAACGAAGAGTACTCTACCTCCCACGAAGATATTTTATTTTCACCGAGAGTGAATCGGATTCGCTCGAGTATAACTTTTGCGAGCAGAGAAGCGACCGAACTGTTTTTCGGTCGGTGACATTTTGATCGTGCGTCGATTGTTCGATTCGATCGCGGGATATCGTCGTTGCCGATTCGTCGGTGAATTGTGTTGGATCGCGGAAAATAGTCTGTCGAGTGACGGTGCGACCTTTCGAACAGTCGAACATCGAGAATCGTTCGAAGCGGCCGAGAGTGTAATGTTACATTGTTCCGAGCGAGTGTCGAGTACGAATCGTTGAGGAATCAAGATGGCAACTATGCTGCCGTGGTAGCCGAGGATCCATTGGAAGACAGACCGGTGGCAGCAACGGAAACGAGCTGGCAAAGATAGAAACGATGCTCGAGGATCAACCGTTGGACTTGAGCGTTAGGGTGGGCGATTACGCCGAGTTCTCCAGGGACGAGAACGATCAGGATCAGGATCGCAAGGAAGCGATCGACGACTACGGTAACGCCGCGGCCGCGCTCAGGTTACGAGGATGCTTCGTCGGCGCTACGTCCACCGAATATTCCCAGGAAAGGGAAGATCGTACCTGTTCCGAGGATTCGGACGACTCGTGTTCCGACAACAATCAGAAAGACGGCACCACGAGGTCGAGGTCCAGACCACCCGGCACCAAACCTTACAAGAAGAATCTTATGAGACGATACCGTGAGTCCACCACACGACTCTTATTCACGCGTTCCTTCCGAATTCGCGTTACGCTCGATTAATACCGGCCAATCTTCGCGTTACGTTTAAACGATATCAACTTGATTAACCTTCCTAACAACGAAGTTCAAAATAATATTAATCGAATGTGACGCGAACGCACCGAAGCAGAGGTGTTACCGTCTATCGCCGATACGTTCTCGATATGCTACTGGTATTTAAGAAGAATTACCAAAGTACCGTAGATCGCGTAATTTTACAGCTCGAATTAATTTTCGTTTAAACTTCAGATTTGATCTAACCTCACGCGACCTAATCTAATTCAAAAACGAGTCCTCCCGCGAATAACAAACAGATAAAAGATTACCCCAACGAACGATAAAATTACGCGTTACAATCTATTTCGATCAATTATTCGGCTGAACGATATGTTTACGATATCATCGATAACGTTACGATGTTCATCGATGACGCTATCGATAACGGCAGTACGAGAACATACGCGTTTATCTCGCGAACGCCGGTGATCGGGTCAGTCGTGTACCCCGCTTATATAAACGTTGGACATAATTTGCGAATGAAAGATTTTGTTGCGTCACGCGAAGATTGATTTTTAAATTTTCGCGCCAAATTCATCTATCGAAACAGCGCGTACGTAGACAGTATAGTGGAATTGAATCGCTTGATCTTTCGATCATGACGCGTGACATTTATTTACACTTTAACCGAACAACCTTTCTCACCGTTTCGTTTTATTTTGAAATTTCAATTATTAATTTTAATGTTTCTTTCGCAATCGTCGAGAAATTGTACGAACGATTGTCTGCACGAATCCGCAACCACCTTATCTTACGGATCTCGAAGAGGATGTTCGCGGAACAGGAAGTTGCTTTTATAGGTTAGTCGATCGTTTCGACGATCGTAGTGAAACGTATCTACGCGTAAGATGGTACCACCCTCTGTAAAGATATAATTCAGGTTCTTACGAATATCTCGTACCACGCCGAATATGCTCGAACGATTAATCGAAATCTTTTAATCGGTGCGAACGCTTATATCTCGGAACTACGGTGCTCGTTTCGAGCAGAATAAGTTATTAAAATTCCCGTTGACGCGTACACGTATGCACGAGCGAAGATGCACGGACGAAAGGGAAAAGGGAAGGAGCGAAATAAAAATGCAAGGACCGGTAGAAGAGAGTGCGTGTCGTACTCACGCAACCGAAAATACGTGAGGCTGACTGGTCGTGCGTGCGTGCGTGCATGCGTGAACGTATACCGTACGTATGTGTAATTTCGACCGATAAAAATATTACGCAAGCCAGTCCGCGAAGGTCGTTCGACGAGCAGAGTCGGGTGACGGTAATACCATAGCGATATTCGCCGATTCGAATGTAATTTTGCAATTTCTCCCGTTATCGTGTCTTCCCCTTCCTCCTTCGTCTTGTCTCCCGGCCACCGGAGGAAGATAATATCTTGTGACCTGCCCCAACCCCAACGAAATTAGTCTCTCGTATCGCTCGTTCTTGCTCGTCCGCCGTTTTTCGTCTTCCTCGATCCTCCGCTAGATAATCGCGTCGCTTTCGACATGCTACTTACTATTACGTTTCTAAATTTTTAATGTGTGTCAAATTTCTTCGTCAAACTGGTCGTGGTGAAAATGGTCACTGTATCGGTTACGAATTACAACCTTCTTTTTTTAACCGAAATGTAAGGGTCGATGGGTAGTACTCTTGGAAAGCATTGTTTGCCCGAGCCGGAAGTTTGGGAAAACATTTTTAACCCTTTCCGGTACGCGTGCAATCCCAAAGCAGCAGGGGGTCCCTTTTCTCCCCTGGAGATTCTAAATGCTAGGAAAGGCGGAGGCGTGGACCTCTTCCTAGGTCGAAGAGAAAGCGAGCTGGGATTTTCGAAAAATTTCTCTCATTTTTCATTTTAGTCACAGTCCTCGATCTTGACCATCCTCCACGTGCCGCCTCCGAGGGTTTTTCCCTCGGTACAATATGATTTTTCCACTTTCTCTATTTCTGTTTGTTCGAGAAACAGATTTCCGAATAAGGATTTTCAAGGAGAAAGGCGTGAAATCTCGATCGTTTCGACCTAACTTTTTAACAAATAGTTGCTCTTTTTCTTCGTTCGTAGTTTTCCTAGGTAAAATTTTCGATAAAACAGTCGGGTATTCTCCGAACAGTAATCGTTGAAAGTATAATCTTAATTTGACCTAGTATCCGAAAACTATTTCAAGAATCTTAAAATTAAAAGGTCTTAGCGCCCAAAGTTCCTGCATCAAGAAGTTAATCGTTGATCGCGTATTTACAAATCAAAGAGATTTTTTAAAGATCACTGATCGTGGATAAAAAAGGCCAATTTCAGCATGCACGTGGTCTTTGAAGCGTAGTAAAAAATAAAAAGATAAAAGAGGAACGAAACGTCGAAACAACTCGTCCCTGTATTTTCCAACGTAAAAAAGCAACGCGTCCCCTCAACTTCGTCAACCATGAAACGTCAACAGTTTTTGCCGTAGTTTTTTGGTGTTAGCGGTGTCGAAAAAAAAGCCGGGGTTCGTTTATAAGGGAGAAAGGCAAAAGAAAACGAAGAAGAGAAAACAAGGATACCGTTTGACTCGGAACCCTTTCCTCGAACCGAGAGCCTACCCTCCATAGTTTGTGGAGAAAAGTCAAAACGGTATACGTGAACTGTCTCGTTTCGACCGATAGCCTGCCACGACTTTCTGTTTTCGTCGAAAGCAAACCGTGAGCAAAAGGTGATAGAAGGAAAAAAGAGAGGTCGATTTTCGCCGGAAGGCGTTCCAAAGTTTACTCGTGGTGCTACCGGTGGCCAAGCTCGTTGGTGTTTGCGGTCTTTCCCCTCTTTTTCCACCGGCACCCGGAAAAACTTTCGAAACCTTTCACGGGGCAGGTAGCAGCGCTCGACGGATTATAAATTCCAATTCCCCGCGACAACTCGGATTCTTGCTCAGTTTCGTGCGTGCCCTGTCACCAAAGTAAACAGATTGATTTTTCTGTCAAGCTTTCCTTTTACGGTGCTAATCCTGCTTAGAGCCAACATACTTTTTTGTATAATTGTCTTAACGAGATTGTCTAGTCGCTTGGTCTTGTTTTACGTCAACCACTCGAATTGTTACGTCGGCATCGCGCGCAATCGTTTTACTCCTATCTTTAGCGCGTACTTTATCCGAAAGTGTCAGGGTAATTAGATACAGAGTAGTTTCGTTTACTCGATTTCTTTCTTGACTACTATTAACCCCCGTGTCCGCGTTACATCGAAACGAAGCTTATTAACAATATTTAATCCGATAAACGCGATGTCAGAATGGGGACGTGGCAATAAACTATAGAGTGCCCTTTCTTTTTTTATCGATCGTAAAGAAAGTGTCGGTATCTTCCCGATTGGTCAGAAACACGTGGGCAGAGGGACAGAGAAGAGAAAAGCATGTTTCGCGGTCTAGGTTAAAATAGAGGATGATCATCGGCGTGTTAGGTTATAAAAGTGTCGAGAGAGGCTCCTAGTAAAAGATACGCGTATAATGGTTAAAGCATGGTGCGCAAGGAAGGGTGGAAGAAGGATAATTCCAGCCTTTAAATCACTCGATGTGAATTCGAGCGGACGTTCTGTCCGTCCTTCTCTCTTTCCGTCGTCTTTCCTCGTACTCTTGTACACTCTGGTTTCGCGAATGCGCCTCGCCGCTACCAGAGGAAGACAGATTACTTCCGGTTCTGTTCTCTTCTTCCATGTCCGAAGAGAACCGCTGTCGCCGTCATAGTTGTCTTCGTCGGTGTTGCTGGCGTCGTCGGGTTAATCAGGAAATGAAGACCGTTCGATCGTCTCGAGGGGGATGAAAGCGGTGTCCGTCGATCGAACCGGCCATCGCAGGGTTAATCGGTGACTAGGGGTTGTATTACTACCTAATGAGCCAGGAAAAGAAACCAGGACGTGTCCTTAGACACAGAAGAATCGTCCACTCGGTAGAGTCAACAGTAAACTCTGTCGTTTTACTATTTTATAATTTTACTATTTTATCACCTAAACAACCAGGATTTTAGATCATTCTCTAAGATACCAAATTGAAGTTTTAAACGTTTACGAGACACTCGCATTCATTTTTCGGAATGATCTGATAGTACCCATACGTCACGATTTCAGTATATTTCGATCAAGCTTTCATCAATTCCTTTATAATCTTCGTTATCGTAGCTTGTCTTTGTTGAGCCGATAAAGCGAACATAACGTTCCATGCAACAACTGTTGCGCCGAGGAGAATGCTATTGAAGCGATATATGGAAACCTGACGGTGGTTGTATTTAAATAGCTGACGGTTCGAGGAAGCACGTTAGCTCATTGTAATTCAGGATATTGGCCCGGCGAGGAAGGAAGGACTAACTTCCTGTCTGCGGTTACCCTCCTTCGGGTACCTTTCTCTATACTTGCCGCGGCGACGACACCTTTTTCTCTCCCTCCGGATGAATCCTAGACTAAGCTGCGTTTCTTTTCTTTACTCACCTTTTCTTTTCTTTATTTCTCGTTTTCTTCCGATTTCGGACATAACTTTTTAAATACACCGGCATATAGAAAAAGATTTTGATCCTTTTCCGGTTAATCCTAAGACCTTGCCTTTGACACTGTTTCGTGATCTTATTCTAAAGTTTATCGAAAGGAATTCGACTAGCTTTATTCGAATCTCAATATTGTTTCTTTTTATTAGCAAATCGATCTCTGTTAGAAAAATGACGTTATTAACGAGATAGTTTGGTATTGATAAGAAACGAATGACGACCGAGCAAAATGTGATTAGCGGAGGAAATCAGGCTGGAAACGCGCCATCAATTATACCGCGAAACTAGTCGCCCCGACTTTCACGGTTCACGAACTTGCGAGGAAAATTTTCTGCCCCGCTCCACTTATAGAAAGTTGCGTTAGTGGAACGTGGCTGCGGTTCGATCGTACCATGTACGATTCACAGGATTCGAGAAACTTTTGTCCCGATAGATCTTTGTTCGCTACCCTCGCCGAGAGAGGAACGAAGTCGACGTTTTCCTTGACACGCATCGACCGGGTAAAAGATTATTATCTGGCGTCAACGTTACGTTCGCGACTGTCCATTAAAATACCAGAGGAAAAAGGAAAGCGAGCTCCGTACAGTGAACGTTGGTTTCTTTACCGATTTCCCTGGCACGGTGCTAGTAGGTCTCGTTAATGTCGTTCTCATTTCAGATCGGTTTTTAACTCTTCCAATTCTCTGTCCTTCGAACGATACGTCGATCATCTTTCGGACACTCGGAAGTCACGATATAAAAAAGAATAAAATTGAATGTAAAATAAATGATCTTCGGCGATGACAGAGTACGGTATACTATGGTCCATCTTCCATTTTGATTTTCTCGCGGTCGGAAATTCAAATCACGACTTCCTCGACATCCTCCTCTTCGGAGACACCGTAAAACTTTTTTTTATAGCTCATCCATGTCCAGGTTCGCGCGCACGAAGCGTGAAACGTGTAGTTTATCCGCGTCCCTATTTTTTCCTCCTTGAAACGAAGGCATTTCTTGGTTCGTCTTTGACGCAAGGGGATGATCACCCTCTCTGGTGTCGGCCTTTCCACCGGGTCTCCACCCTTTTATCCGTGCCACGTTGGTCTCACGCCTCACGAATTTCCTCGGCGTCCGGTCAGGATCGATTTCCCGCCGCATTTTCCGCGCCGATCGGCCCGGAAGACAGACAGAGAAGGAGAGAGAGAGAAAGAGAGAAAACGAGAGAACGTTGTTGGGTAACGATGAGAGGGGGTGAAGGACGTGCCGTAGGCGGTCGCAATAGGAAAACTGGGGTAGACTGTCCTTGTGCTCTTGGGTGGTTATTGGAACGTTGGCACGGAGACGCTTACCTTCGTCTACCGGGTGTCCCAATTACAGGGACTCGCTTCTGACACTTGGCACCGGGTTAACCACGGTGGAACGTCGTCCATTTTTTTGCAAAGTAGAGGAAACAATTGTGCGATAAGTGGAGAATCGAGAAAGCACAATGGTCGATAGCTCAGATACTGTTAGTGGTTATCGGGAAATTATCGATATCTCGTCGATAAACGATACGTCCATAGTATTTCGATGTTGTCGATATTTATCGATAACGGTGTCGATATCAACGCCTCCGGGTCGATCGCGCGAACTTCCTTTTACGATCGATTCGTCTGGTCTTCTTTCCATTCTTATAATTAGATCGCGGAAGTTTGTACATTTTTAACCTTTTTACCGTGAAAGAGTTCCTTAGTAATTGCAATGTAGTGCGTGTGTATATTTTAACCTTTTTGCTTACGTTTACGCACAATAATGAGACCGTCACCGTTGCGGTTCATTAGGATCATAACAACTTACTTTTCTTGTCGTTATTCGATTGCACGAAATTCGTTTCTCACCTTGCGTAATTAATTCGATATTATTCAAATAGATAACCTCTTTTTAACCAGCAATCCTCCGCGTATACAGGTGTCCCGCAATTTTAAACGATCGACGGCTATAAAAAATATAGAAGATTGGCATCGAAAGCGTCTGTAGATAAATCGGACATTATTTCACTTGCAGTTACCAAATAGTTCCGAGTCGATAAGATTACAAATAATTAGATAAATCGAGCCGCTGAGTTATCGAACAGATGAAGTCCCGTAGAAATTGATTACTCTGGTAATAATATATTCTATTGCGAGCAGACGTGTCGTAATTGATTAGAGTTCGACCTCTACCTCTTTGTTCGGCCGGGAATCGAATCGTAGGACAGATACCGTTGGCATGATATCGCGAACGTCTATTTTCCGCCGATTAATTCCTTGCCTTGTATCATCGGCTCACACTTGTGACCCAGCTTACCATTCGAATACGAAAGATTGTCAAAGTCATTGTCGCAAAGTGTACCGTTCGCGTTGTCTCCAGTGATTTTTCAGCTCTTGCAAATTGGTTGCTATGAAATTTTGTAAATTCTTGTCGAATCTCGCCAAGGGGTATTGGGAAAACAACATACGTGCTGTAGCGTATATCGTATCAGTTGTACGAAAGCTATAGGATTAAACGGGGATAAGATATTGAAATCAAACGGTATCGAGCTACCGACGAGTCGATCTGTTAAAATCTTGTCGAAAGTTTCCGTCGTATAGTTGCATCTGATATACAGGCATATCACGGTGTCAGGCTCCGAGAGAATAAAACGAAAACGAGTTACATAGAAGCGAAAGAAGTTGCACATCGTGGATGAGACGCACGATCGGGTAACGATCTTTCTGCGAGGAGTAATTAATCTCACCTTGACACGATCGTCGACGCGGTTTTTGCAGCGCGATACGAAAGGGGAACTCGGTAGCCTTCCGTGGGTCATTCGCATCGGAGTCGTTATCAACGCGACAGAGAATCGTAGCGCGACGATTCTTTTATCCTCTCGCGACATACCAGTCGCCAACGAAGTTGCTTGTAGAAACGCGACACTCGCGCTTGCATATCGAGAATAAATATTGGATCCGATCGATAACGCGGACAGAGTGGTTTCACGGCCGGCTCGTTCGTTTCTCGTCGCTCGAAAAGATCCGGAACACCCGGTAGGCTCCGATCGTAACGTACGTACAAGCAGGCCAATTACCGACGTTATCGGCGCGATCGCCGCCTCAAAGGGACACCCTGTAGACCGTAGACCGAAAAGCGATCGATATCTCGCGCATTAATTACCAACGTGACTGCCTTGGAAGAATCACTCGGAAGCTGAGCGATTAATTGGCCAATGTAACCGCATTATTAACCCTCGCTCCTCGGCTAACTTCGTCACAATCCGTTTCAAGGCACATCTTGGTATCCGTGCTCGGGTCACGCCGAAAGCTCCGGCAATTCGTCCGTTCGAAGCTTCGGATCTGACCAGAGAGCATTGTTGCAAACTTGAACGTTCAATCTCGATTCTCTGCCGCACGTTTTCCGTAACTCGTTTACGCCGAAAGCCGCGAGCACGCAAAATCGGTCGAGGAGACGCGCGATGAAATTCTGATAAAGCGGTAAACGTGTCCGAACTGGAAATCAAAATTTCGCAATATAATCGTCGGAATCGATATCGTTTCCGTTTGTCGTTAAGAAGCGCCCACATTGAACGACCCCGAAGGAATCTAATCTCAATATTCATAACAACCGCATCTGGTATTACAATGTATAATGCTTTCAGGCAAATATCCGCTCGGAATAACAAAGCGAGCGTCGATTGTAAATTTTAACGAGCGATAGATGCATCGCGACGACCAACAGCTGGTGTCCCAATTAACGGATTTTCGAACGGTCCTAAATAGACTTTGTTCCCCTCAAGCCTCTAACTCGTTCAAACATGGTAAAACATTTGCTGTTCGAACACGTATTTGCTACTAAACCATAAGTTTCCTCTGGTAATTGTACGATTACGGTATTTTCGTGTCCAACCGAAGATCAACAAAACTTTTGTACAGCTCGCATACATACTTCCTTTATATCTTTCGATTCTGGTATTTCAAATGTTCTTAAAAATTGATGACGTAACCCTTTCGCTGTGCTCCCCTGTGCTGGAAATTATCTTGTCCATAATTGACGCACGGAATGCATCCCTTCCGAAGGAAGCCTACATCGCGCTCGATTCTAGGTAAACGCTTTGCGTCGAACGATCGTATTCGTCCCTGGTGTCCGATAAGCATAATCGCTGCTAGTAGCGAAGTGATCAGATTGTTGAGCGTGAGTTCGTTAAAATTCGCGAATGCGAAAGAAACGGTTTCAAATTAGATGCAAATTGTCTCCGTCCCAGTGACCCACTGGTCAATTTATATAATGGGAATTCGTTCGTAACGAAATTTGAAAAATAAAAGTGTGACACAAAAACGGTACGTTTAGGAGAGGAAAGAGTGTGCACCCGTTAGATGCTCGTTGGAGCGAAGGAAAGGAACTTCTAGGCGATGGAGCGGAGAGGAGAAGAGAAGAGGCGTGTGCTCGATCGTTCGCTATAGGTAACGCGAACGGTGCATAGAGGAAGAGCACAGCTCGCTCGTTGAATGCACCAGCCCTGACCTACATAGTAAAGCGTGTTGTGGGCTAGGCAAGAGGTAGCCTACGCTAGAGCTACCTAGACTATTATAGCAACGAGGTGCAGGGTATACCCCTCTGCTTCTCGACCATCTCCGCAATCGTCACCTAAGCAGCGTGGGCAAACTGCGAAATCGTATTAATCGAGTTCACGGTTCACGCTTTTTCCTTTTTACTTCGACCTCGATGAATCGAAAGGACAAATTCGAACTATTCTCGCTCTCTCCTCTCTTGCTCCACATTTCTGAACGAAACAATACGATAAATATTTTATCATCGTTCTTGGAGGTTCCGCGAAACTTTGCTTTTTAAAAAGCACACATATTTTCAGCGCGCGGTTTCAGTTTCGATCCGTAGTTTGAGAAAGTAAGTAATTTTAGAACGAACGGAAAGTAATATTAAAATATGTTAAAATATTGAAAGATTTCAAAGTACGATTACTAATTCATACATATTCCGTTGAATTTTTTGACGAGTGGCGTTGAAACGGTGACAATTGAAATTAAACGAATTATCGTCGTTTAAGTTTCCGTTCCAGAAGTACCGAAAGCGTAGCTGGGGTTGGGTTTTCGTCAAACATAAACAACTTTTCGTCAACTACCTTGTTCAGTTAATTCGAAAGAAAAAAGATGTCGAGCGCGTTCGACGAGATCGTCTTCCATCGCTTTCGTTGTAGATATTTAAAGATCGTCCATCGATCGAAGAGCGGCAGGGGATCTCGTGAATCGCTCGATAACGGTGGATATCGGGTAGTACAAGGACTGATAAGGCGGCGAGAAAAATTGAAAGTGAAGTCTAACGACCGATAATTTTGCGGTTAAACTGTCCCGTTAGACGAGACGCGTGTGCACGGTTATTATATCATCTTGCTAGTCCGGACAGTGGTACGGGACACTTGACATTATGTAATAAACAGAACGAACGAACGGCTAGCGGGTCGCGAGCTCGCGAGCTCGTACGCAAGTCGAGAGGCTCGTTACCAGCCGGTCCGCTCGCGTGTTACACAATAGCCGAGGCACGCAGGCAACGAGAAGGAGTACTATTTTCTAATCAAACGCAAGTACAATCTGTCGTTTTGTTCGACCGTTCCGCGACACGATGAATACCATTGTCGTTAGATAGAGATACGTATCGGGTACCGGGTGTCGAGAAACTATCGATTGTCCCTTATGGAGATGATTCTCCTCGGCGTACGCTTCCTGCTCGCTGCAATAATCGAGAGTTACCACGCGTTGTCCCTACTTTGCACGGTACACTTGTTCAGTCGCGTCGTTCTTTTTCCGAGGGAAAACAAGCTTAGTACTGCGCACCGGTAAACGCGATAAGTTTCCCTAAACGAAAAGGTATATAAGTAAAGGGGGCTCTCGCTTTGATCACGCATTTCGTAATCTCCGTTAATTACACAGATGGTTTCTTTTCGCGAATGGAGACTTACCTCGATAAACCGTGAACATTACTTTCCCAACACCCCGTGTACATTATGTATGAACGTGGTCGTAGTTGTTGGTCTTGTGTTCCTGGCCAGTACCGTCCTTGACACCTTTTACCCTCTTTCCTCTTCTCGTTGCTCGGCCGTCAACGAATTAACGGCACCCAGCGACACACACGGACCTCGACCCGGTGATTCGCAAAGTGGCCACTGACCTTTTCGACGAATCGTCTCTATCGTTGGTCTTTCGCTGTTCGCGTATCTTCGATACCGAACGACGCTTCTTCTTCTTCGTCGTCGATCGCCGATAGGGAACTTTAGAAAAAAGAAAGTCGAAATTCCAGCACAGGGGACACGTATTTCTTTGAATCGCGTTACGCAATTCAGAAATTAGATTCTTTGCCATTAGATTACGCAATCGAGCCTTTAACGGAGCTACGTCGTCGTTTCTTAAGGAACAACCGGATCGTTAATGTTCCGCGCGATAACCGGGCCCTTCTCGTTTAAACTATCGTTCGATTTTTTTTTTCAAACCTGGAAAATCGAAGCGAAACAAACGTGCTTTTCACTTAATTCGCTCGTTAACTCTCCAAGTATCGACAGTTACGTGGTAATCGGTGAATGGATCTATTTGCACCATCTTTTTCTTCTATCGCTTGGAAACTGAATTCTTTCGTTTCACCTCGGTCGACTACCGGTACCGTTCGAACGAACAGTATACGCTTCTTTGTACGAACACGCGGTTTTTACCCGTTTTTGTCGAAAACGAGGGACTAAATAGATATTCGAGGGTCGAGGATACGAAAGAGGATACCGGGGATTCGCTCGAGGAAATAACGTATAGAGATAACGTTCACGAATCAGAGAAAGCATCTGGACCAACTCGTGTTTGGCTGAAGCTTTTCTACCTGAATTTTTCTAACCGTGCACCGTTACACACGAAGCGTCGATCCTCGAAGAATAACCCAGTTTCTTTCATGGACTTTTAACGGGACACCGCCACGGTCGACGCATTAATGAGAGGATACGAGAGGGTATCCACCCCCCGTGAGAAAGGAATTTTCACTCTCTATCGAGCGTTAAACTGTGTTACCAGCCAACTGTTTCACCTGGCTTCCTCGGCTCTTTATTCGGACTTTCTGTTTCGTAAATATTCAAAATATACGCTATCGTTTGCAATTTAAATACATTTATTCGACTAAATAAAAACGATAATAATATTTTCCAGATCTTTAGGTTACAGGTAATAAAAAATCATTTTCGCGACGAATTCTTCTGACAAAATCTTGTTACATATGCATAATTATACTTTACGTATGCATAAAATATAAAATTTGTACATATTTTGATTCTTTTCACACTCGTATCAGAAAATTATGTTAACGGTTGATATAAACATATTATTATTTACATTGTGTCTGATACGTCATTACGTTAAGAGGATCGGAACATATGGTCGGAACATTGTACGACGAAGAACGAAGCGAATTTATTTCCTAATTCGATGTACCGTCTTTCACGAGGTCGTATACGAGAAATAACATTTGCATAAAATAAAATAATTGTACGTTTAATCGTATCGCAGTCGATCCCTACCCTAACGAATATCATTAATCTTAAAACGTGAAGTCGCATGGTGATGTCGCAAAACTTTAATGATACTGTTCTACCGTATATTACGGTATATTTTGTACCGTATGTTTTATTTTGTATTCTTCTGTTCGTAAAAATTGATTACGCGTATGAATTTCCCGCGTACTATTGTGATTACGCGCCGCAGCCTTTGAAATAGTCCGCGCATGCGCTTCGTAGTGCCGCGAAACGCGCCAATTTTAATGTACCGTTTAACGCGTCATTCTTCGCCGGCTGTTTCGTCGAATGTAAACGGTTTTTGCTCGTTTTCACTTACTTCCGACGATCGAAGGAAGTGGGCATGCGTGTTCGAGGTGTATTCGCACGATTTTGCTCGGCTCTTCTCGCGGGACAATAGGGGATAAAAACGGTCGTCGATGAAAAATAGGTCAGGGACGCTCGCGGCGCAGTCGTTTCCTCTTTCTCGAAGGAGAAGAGAAATGTCAGGGTGAGGGAGGGACGAAGGGTGCGTAGGTAGGTCGCGAATCCCTCGTTGGTACGTTTTCAAGGGCTACAAGGGTGGCTCCTCTCGAGTTTCCCTCTCGGTTGAATGGAAGCCGATGATGTTTCGATACGCACCCGCAATTTCTCTCTGTTGGCTGCGCGTGACCCACATTTTGCTCCTTTTTCCTCTCGAACCTTTTCCGAATCGGCTAACTCGAATTACAAAGCCGAGATAGATGGTACACGACCGTCTACGCACCTGGAATTTCCTCCAAGTTCGTTTACACGTTGAAAAGCTGACGTTTTCGCGTGAAACTCCCTTTCGTTTCGTCCCTTTGTACCCATTTCGTTCATCGATCATTCCGCTGTCCGTTCCACTCTCGATTACTGAAACTAAATGGATTATTGTGCTCTAACTCGTGTCGTTTGTCTTTGCTCGTTTGTCGAGTTCGATCGACCCTTTGTTTCTTAACCGTTTAACCCGAGCGCGGAATTTCATTACGAAATGTCCTCGTAATAACAGAGTTTGAACGTTATCCTTGAATACTTGTACTCGAGAATTCTTAAATAAGTTTTTCAGCTTCTTATAAAATACCTCGATTCGAGATAAATTGGATACACCATTCTTAGGAACATGCCTGAACCAGTAATTTAATTGTCATTTTCGTTAAAACAAAAGTTAAAGTTTTGTTTAGATCTTAAAAACCGTTGATTCGATTGAATAACAGGTATACGTAAGATGTGAAATATTTATTAAGAAGGATATCGAGGATGAAAAAAATTGGAGGAAAAATAAAAGGCAATCACGCGTAATGTTACGAGACACGTAACGAGAGTTCCGCGGAATCGAACGTTTCCTGTTTGCTCGAGAAAAGAGCCGGGGTCGTTCTCGATCGTTTCTCTGTCACGATAACGGGCTGGCTCTCTTTACGTGAAACACCCACTCGCCATGGCACACGGACAAACACGCGAACGATGCTACACAAACGAGTAGAAGCACTCTCGGTTTCGACGAAGGAAGTGGGTCGCTCACATACATAGACCGAGGCGCGTCGTACGACTGGCGCGTCGTTTCCGGTATCGAAATTTCCGGCTTTGGCAATTCGCGGCGCAACCAGCCAGCTTCTCTATAGTCGACCGCTCGTTCTGCTTGCACGCCTTTTGCCACTAATTATTCTCGCTTAATTAGCGTCGTTTTAAGTCGAACAGTCAACGCGACCAAAATGCCAGGTTTCAATATCCAATCGTTAAACGTGCCGGACTATTTAACATATTAAATTATAAATCCACCCTGGATCAAGACATCGTTTAACGATACGGTAGATGTCGCAGTTTTTTTTTCCTAAAAATTATTGACCATAGACATAAAATTATAGGCGATTGACATGTTTTTAAGCTTTGCCGATTATACGATAGAAATGTAATTATTACGTAAATAAGAATTCTAATATCAATTTGAATACCCTATCGTTTGAATCTTGCCATGGTGTATATCTCTCGACGTTTTAAAATTCAATAGCCGTATTAAAAGTAGAAGGTTGTCTAAGACATCTATTGCGGTTGTTCGAAAGCGTTGTTTTGCTATTTAACCTACACGTGTTGCGATTCGATGATGTCACTGGGTTCCGAAGCTTTGCTTTCGTCGAAAGTTTGATCGTGGCTCGATTTTGTAGTCTGTCTGAAGCGAATTCGCTTGTCCAAGGCCACTTTCCCAAATGCGAAGAACGAGTTACGTGTGACTTTTGGTATTACCGTATTGCTACTTTGATTCCTTTTTTAAAGACACTTATCCGATCCGTGATGTAATTGAGCTGAAAAGAGGTAGTCATCGAAAAATTTATTACGTTCTACTCGTGGTAGCGATGTTATCGAATTCAAAGTGTACAACGTTAGGGATCGTGGTATTTCAATCTCGTTAGCGTGATTGTTTTCAAACTTTCCAACTCTGTCGTCGCTGGCAAAATTTGTACGTTTTTCTCGCGTGTTCCATGTATGAACATGGAATGTAAATATCATATTTTTTTTCAACGATTTCTTCTCATTAAACTTTGTGTCTGACGAATTCGTAGACGAGAGCCGGTTTCTAGACGACTAACCGATTCTCATGAATTAAACAAGATCGTCTAGAATATTAAGGATTCAGAGTCGCGCGAGACGCTTAATTACCGGCAATTTGCTTTGACCGATATCGATCCACCTTCTTCCCTTCTCCTCCGTTCGTCCTACGTACGCTCGCGGAGATCGCGTAACATTTTTCAGCCCGTCTCGATCGAGAAAGTAGCATGGAATTACATAATCCAGGCCAATAACGAATCGCGACGAATTAAATATGCGTCTGGCGAAGGCAAAAATAAACGAGGAATTTTTTTGTCGTTGATATCGATTTCGTTCGTTCTTCAGCTTCGATGAATCGACACGAAAACGGGCTTGCGTGGACGAGCAACACCGTTTTTATGTTCGAACATATGTATACGTGCCAGGTTTCGCTCTAGAAATGTTGCTAACCTAATTACAATTATTATACATTTCTTGATCGACATTTTTATGGAGTACTATTTACACTCTGCACTCGTTTAATCGATGAATTAGTAATTATGTATTATTTTTTTTTGTTCGTAAGTGAAATCCATTTTACTTGTAACTCCTTTACGGAGTCACAGAGATATAGCAATTTGGGATTTTAATTTAACGAAATAAAGTTATTTCGATACGAAACTTATATTAGTCAATATAATATCTTACATTATGACGCAATCGGAAATACATTTAAATTTTTGTTCAAACAGTGAGATAACGGGTAGCACAGTATTACACGAGTAAATACATTTTTAAACTAAACAACTCCAAGAAAGTTCCACAAATCTTGTCTTACAGAAATATTCGAAACCTAAATACTCGTACCTATGTTATCAACATATTACTGATAACACTGTTACATTAATCGAACGCAGTGAACATTTCAGCAGGTACGAAAACATTGAAAGGTACTTGGTAAAGCGGCTCCTTGCATCGACAGTTACAAACTCGTTAATAAACGGTCGTGGACCAAAAAACTCGTTGAAAGAGAAACCAGAGCAGTGATTTCCACGCGCCAGAGTACAGGTGCGAACGCTTGCACCTGCGAACTGTCACGAAAACGACGTTTCGCGGCCGCAATTTCTTTTACGGTGTTCCGTCGAACACGCGCGTGGAACCTTGACTCGTCGATTCGCGAACGAAAATCTCTTTCCTGAAAAAGCCAGCGATATCTGGCCCCGTATATCGCAGGTGTCTTTGCTCTCGCGATTTTGATAACGTCGCTCGTCAAACATTTTCGTTTATTCGGGATAGATAACGGTGTAGAAAATATTTGACCAGAAGAGCTGCCCGTTTGGCCGTCGAATCGATGTCTCTGTGTCAAGGATTTTGCTCGCGAAACACTCGTGGAGAGACCAAGTCTCTTCTTCTACCTTTTGCAACATTTTCAACCTTCCTCTCGTTCTAGTCTTTAACATCTTTATCTCGAAATCTTTGAAATCTTCTGCTACTCTCTGGAGCTTTTTTCGATTGCCACTAAATAGGATGACAGTGTATTATCCGAATTCCCAGTTGAAATACAGTGCCACAACTTGGTACGCGATGTTGCTCCTCGATAAGCTGTTGCAAGGTAAAATCGGTTCAAGGGCAGTTTTAACCATCTTATCCCACTTCCAAAATCGTTGTACATACCCTTGTCGTTAATACGATATAGAGAGAAACAAAGTTTCTAGATCTTTTAAAAGTATAACCGTTCGAAAGTTTGTTTATTCGTGGATAAATAGATGGAATTTGCGAGGCGCGTGCGGTCGCGCGCGCAGTATGTAAGGTCAGCGTTTGCCCGGGCCACGGCACTTTCTCCGTCGCGTACGCGCACGCGCGCACACATCTTCCGGTAGAGCAGCCATTGCGTAACGGTAACGACTCTCTCTTTCTATGTGACATCACGCGAGCCACGTACGCGCATGCGCGCTACAAAAGCGCCGGCGCGACCGATTTCGTGAATCGAGGCAACATCGACCTCCTTACGCTCTCGCGTTTCAGCGATCATCGATTTTTACTGCGCGCACGCTCAAGTAATGCCAGTTTTTTTTATCATTTCGATTGAATCATAAATGGATGGTTCGCCATCGAGACATTTGTTATTTAAGAGCACTTAAGCGATAGCCGTTTGTTATTCGGGAAATCGCGAGGTTCATAAATTTGCGCCGTAACGAGCAGGTCGAGTGCTCGTAGAAAAGCTGACGGTATTATTGCGTACAGCGATGACGTGTTAGTAATATACGAAGATTTCGAATTTTCACGTTCAGAAATTTGGTAATTTAACTACTCATCGGTGGTGACGAATGCGCGTTGTTTACGCTCGTGCGTCGTCGCGTGCATGGTTGTTCATCGGTGATTTCACCGATTGGAATGCGGAAAATCGAGTATGTCAAACCGCGAGATCTTATTCACCGATCGCAAATGAGATCTCTTAGGTTCTGCCGGTACAGGTTTCGTATCGCTTATCGTGCACAGAAGACGACCGTTTCCGCGAGATCCACCGTCTTATTCGCGCGAGCAACCGAGCGTATCGGCTCGTTAGCGTGTAATGGAGTCTTTGGAATGGTTCGACCTTGCTTGACCTTGACTCGCCCTCCGCGACAACGTAGGGTGGGTGTCTCGCCGCATCGACCGAACATCCCCGCAACCTACGCTCACCGTTTCGACAACCGAGCAATTTTCACCGACGTTTTCACCTTCCATGCTCGTTGCACGCCTCTTATCCACCTTCCTGAAATCCGCTTCCGGCTCGGAGACGAGGCAAGCGCTCGTTAACGCGAAACGCTCGAGTTTCGTTCCATTGAATTTCTCGAACTCTCGAATCTCTACAAAGTGGCTAATTAAATTATTAGAGCAGCGGTACAAAAAATATCTTTCTATGTTTATAACGAGTCTGCGGATGTTTATGCATTTTTCATATATCAAAGTCTGAAAAGTACATATATAGGTTTCATGATTTATGTAAACTTTGTTTTCATGCGATATATCATAAATGTATAAATATCCGCAGTCCATTTACGGCAGATAACGTTGTTGAGAGATTTAAATGGATTCAAAATAGATAGCGTTGAATTGATTTTATTATCGCGTATCGAGTTTATTTACCGAAAGTTACTTATTTTGCTTAAAACAGTTTTTGATCGCGTGAAAACGAGAAACGTTCCAAAATATTTCCATTACACAGACTCGAAGCACAGTTTCATTAGTTTCTCGGTGACTCCTTTTACTATTCTCTTCTCCTTTTTCTTTTTCGTTTCTTCCGTTTTCCTTGTCGATTTCGTGTTTCGTTAATTCGCGTCGGTATTTCTCCTTGTGGCACGAAAAGAAATCGATAATAGGATTATCGTTTTTGTCGAACACGGTGAAGCGAGATCTACACGATCAGTAATTACCGAGTCGATTCACGACTGCATACGTGACGTCAGATATCGAGATATTTATTGCATCGATCGATGCTTGATACGCTCCGTAAAGATCGACTTCCTGGACGAACGACGCCACGTCCGGTCGAATTTTAATTTATCCGTCTTACCGAGAAGCGTTTGTCAATCCTTTCGAACTTTAGATAAACTTTGATCTCGTAGATTAACCTTTCTGTAACACGTGTCATATATATACGTCATCGTTTGCAGTTAGCGTGTACAAAATAAAGGCATTAAAACCATTTTTGAATCTACGGAATAGATCTCCTTGACCTAGCATATTAAACCCTTATCGCCTTTGCGTCTCTTAATTCCATGTATTTTTATATTCGAGCGATTTTACGATCTTCCACAGATTGCTTCGTGGAAAACGTGTTGTAAGACGTTCTTAAAACCGAAGATACAAGATTCGCGTCGGTGCCACACGTTCGAACATCGAGCGGATTTTTTTTATCGAAACGTATCACAGTGACGAAGTTGCAAGAAATTAGAATACACAATCTGTATCGACAACGAAAGTTGTAGACGAGACACAAATGCGCGATCCAGTCTTCGATTTCTCCTCGTGTTTACGGTTTCGATCGAAAGAAGAAAATCGACAGATGCTCGATACGCCATCGATCTTTCTGTCGATCCCGTGGCACAGTTTCGTCATCGGATTTCTCACAAGACATCCAGACTCGTCTGGAGCGTAAATATCGCAGACCTCATCCGATTACGTAACGAGATCCGATCATTTAATCGCGTGCATTGATGTAACTAAGTAGGGTCGGGGATAGGTCGGACCCCCAAAATATGGACTTACCCCGGTTACGTTTCATCGGGTAGAATACATAGTGTTAGAAATTTACAAATTCCTGAATGCTCTTTTTGACCGATATTTCGGGCGCATTGCGTGTCTCGATTACGCGATATATCGGAATATAACGATGCTCGTCGATGGCGAAAGATGATCGAGAACGAAGAAGAAAGGCTCGACATGGTGGGATCCCAAAGGCTCCGGCGATCCGAGCCGATTTTCCACGACGATTTTTCCCCGCCACGGCGAGAAATTGCTTAATGAAGCCGCGAGGTTGGCACTGCCTGAAAGGAAGGTAGAAACGTTGCAGTGGGTCAAGGAGAGACACCGGCTTTCACTTCCTCTCCGCAGCGCCGCGCTATACCCCTCGAGAACACCTCCCATGCTTCTTTTTTTTCATCGTGCTTCCTTAGCCTTCTCGCTGCTACCGTTAGGAAGCCGATACTTTCGTATTTTTCTGATATCTTTGCGATTTCCCTAGAAACGGGAGCAAGGGTTATAGAGGAATAATGTGCCCTTGAACCGATTTTCCCTTCTAATGTACCGTTCGATAGCTTACCAGAAATCAACATCGTATACCAATTTTCAGCCCTGTATCTTAATCTCGATTACCGAGTTTCACCCTACCTTCCCTCGTTTAGTGGCACGTAATTTAAGAACGTTGCAGACACGGCAAGGTATGTTCGAGAATTTTTTTTCGATCGATCTAGGGAATTGGGATCTACGTCGCTTATTTTTTAAAGTATTAGCCATTTATTGAACGTTGTCGATAAAGTATGCGGTTATAGAGGTGCGATATTTTTGATAAGTTATCGAACGGAGAATTGCACGTCTAAATTTAATTTAGACATTGTTTAAAGCTAATGCGATGATAGGTAGGTAGGAGCAAAGAGGGCTAGCATCGAGCGGCTCGTTAGTAATTCGTTTGTTCGTTAGCTCGATCGATTGACGTCGAAGAAGAGAAAGACTAACCTTGTCCCCTTGTTTTTTGCGCGGTTTCAGTGGACACCAGGGAGGTCCAGCCGCACGATGTCAGCGAAAAGGAGCAACTAGGACTTGCGAGCGTTAAAGCGGAACCAGGATCGACCGGTACGACGACGACAACCACGGGGACTCGTCTTTTACACGGTATCCTCTCCCAGCACCCCCAGCAACATGGTTTAGGGGTGCAAAACGGATATGGCCGTCATTTAACTGGCCATGCTCAAATGGGCCAACCGCCCTACACCACTGCCACGATCGCCACCACCAGCACACCAGGTTAGCGATAACCAATGCCGTTGATTACTCGCCCTTTGCGGTCCGATTTCTCGATGCGGTACTCTCGCATCGCTGATAACGTAAAATCAGAAAATTCTTAAAAGCGATACATTGGATTGATCGATCCGTTTTTGCCTTCGATGTTGCTATGATTTTCGGAGATGTCTTTTTAAGAAAAGTTTGCGCAAAGATGTCAATACAAGTGAATTTACTATTCTCTTAACTAGAGAAATTCTTCAATGATCTAACGATCCAACGAATGGACCGCAAAGGATCAACACTTTGCGCGGTAAAAACCTTTATGGTAACAACAAAACCTTTATTCAGAGACTGCTCGGTGTAGAAATATTAATGTAATGATTAATCAAACTTCTTCAAACACGACCACATGTGTTTTAGAGCACATGTTGTGGCGAAGATACTTTATGGGGGACTTAACTATTGTTAGATAAGAGATTACTCTTGCGCGTGAAGGTTCAATAGTGTGATGTTATTAAAATTCTTTCTTTTATCTACGAAACTGGAACGTGTCAGAGATAGTGAAAAGATTTGATTGGCTAAATAAGCATCGCACATTCAAGTAGTGACGTACCTGTTTAAATAAACATAATCTTTGGGCGATTGTGCGTAACTAACCAAAAAGCGATACAAATGCACAAACTTATTTCACAAATGCAAATCGTCTGTCTGACTGCCGGAATGTCTCGTTTACGCGTGTTTTTAATGAAATAAATATTTAAGACTCCATTTCTAAAACATAATGTATGAGTTGCTTAAACGCAGACGTTCAATTTCCATTTGAACTTCGAACACGAGCGCCTTGGAAGTCGGATCTTCAAATATATATCATCTGCGTCGCGAGAATGAAACTTTATATCGTAAAATAGTGTAGAACTTTCCGATTCCTTTCACCGCGAAGAATCTTCATTCACAAGTTTCACTGTATACTCTCGGGTGCAACATAGACTTCTCCTATTTAAGATGAAATGTAGTTTTTCCGAGATTCAGGAATGATCTAGGAAGCTTGGAATTCAGGTGACCTAAGACCTAAGGAACCTACGGCGTAAAAGAAACCTATGACCTGGAAAGCGTATAGCTTAGAAAGCCTAGAATCTAAATATACTCTAGATTTGATACAAGTTGTCCCGAAATCGAAATTAAATGAAGATGTTATATTAGACAAGATGTATAACGCGTTGCACGCTGTCGTCGCGACGAGATCTTCTTCGGTGCGATTACAATAGAAACGCGCGGAGAAAGCAACGGAAAGGATCGCGACGCGGAACCGAGTGAAATCAATCGGAGCAAGCGATCGTGGTGGTTCGAGGTCGTGTAGGCGCGTAGAAAAAATACGATTTTCCGTCGAATCGTTCGATTTTCCGAGCCACGGACCAATAATAATATTTACAAAGCGACATCGACGGTTCGGAGTGGTAAACGGTCGACAGGAAATCACTTCCGGCCTGGCTCGGAGCTAGTTAAAACGTTTGACTTTCCTCTCGGCGAGTTTTCATGGGCACGCTGGCGCGTTAAGCGTTACGCTCGCTCCCATTGGACCGTTTCCCGGCTCGCTCGCTCGGCCAGCAATTTTCTGTTGCTGACATTAATCGTTAGAGACGACGCGGTGGCAATAAAAAGGCGAAAATTCCTGTTTAACCGTTGCGCAGACCGGCAATATCGATTTCTCGACTTCCTGCCGACGCGATGAGAGATTTCACTCGAAGTTGGCTTCCTTTTTTTTAATATTCGTGCACGGCCAATCCACGCGACCATCTTGCGCGTTGCTCGATTCACGAGCTTCCGGTTTTGTGAAACTATTGACGTTTAAATGGTGCCGCGAGACACTATAGTGACTTTCTTCCGAACGATTTTTCAAGGCGAAACGGTACCGTAGTTCATGCAACGGACTTTCTACGACATTTCTACGCGTTTGATCGCTGCTTGATAACAATTTACTTGTTTGTTACCGTTATTTTACCTGCGCTTGTTTCGTTTAAACGATAGTGCCGGCTACTGATAAATATACATTACCTTTCATAAATATTCAGACACTTGGCGTAATTATAATATAAAATACTCGTACTTTTCCGTCGTTTAAAAGGTGTTCCAATAACGACGCTTGTAATCGGTAAAAAAGAGTTGCTGCATCGGAAGACTAGCTGTGTTCTATTAAAAATATTTCCGAAACATTTATGGAGTCGTTTCGAATGAATTTTAAACTTCAAATTGGTATACAATAAGTGTCATTTTGCGATACTTTTACTTCGCGAGCACATTCTTCGTACATTTGAAAATCGGTCACTCGATCTGCGACTTAATGTAACATCGTACGTGAATCGAGGTAATGCGCTATCGCTCCAACGAGGATCCTGCAAATTAGCCTTATTGTCGTTAAATGCGGTAGCACGAAGCGAAATAAGGGAGCAAGTCCAACCAACATGACATAACGCGTGTGTCCCAATCCTGCAGAACTCTTGGTGCACGTGATTCGACGCTTTGCAAAATATCGTTACGTAAGCGACAAGACCAACCAGAGTCACGGATAATCCGGTTCACAAGTGGCTCGTTGAAAACGAAACTCGTTCAGGGAGGAGGGTCCTCGATCATCGAAAATAATCGATTGTTGCAAAAGGAAACGACGCGGTGCTCGATTGCACGAACCAGATTTGTAATTTTTAATAGTTTGCGCATTTTATATAACAAATTCGACCGACATTGTGGCCAGTAGCATATAGAAGTTTGGGATATGGTGACGTACGAAATTTGAAATATTGTGAACAGTACGATAAGAAATTCGAGACAGTAGCACAGTTATGGACAGTAACGTACGAAATTTGAGATAGTAACACAGTTGTGGATAGCGACCCGTGAAAGTTGAGACATTATGGACAATAACATCCGAAATTCGCGATATTGTAGATAGTAACATAGGGGTTTGGTCGTCGAGTATGTAACGGAGCTCCATACGTATAAGAACGTGTCCATACGTACGACGAGCGTGATCGAGTAGAGTGTAGAGGTTAAATCTTGCGATATTTTGGGATTCTTAGAATCGACACGATCGACACCGAAGACGAAGACAATGACGGTGGCGGCGGTGGTCGTGCAGTCAAGAGCCAGACAGACAGACAGATATCGACGACTACGCTCCGTGCACAGACACATAGGACCACCGGACCTTTTAGGACTGGTTTCAGACGGTTACCTTTCTCTCCGATGGCCCGCTCGTGCAGAGAAGCGAGACAGAGAAGGAGACCGTGGGAAGCGCGAACGATATGCATACCCAATGACCGGATGACCTTCGCTCGTTGCATAAAGATGCCTTTAATTGACGGCGCACGCGAAAACACGTTCGATAAAGCGAAGCAGACGTTGCTCTCGGACCACCTAAGGAGCCTCTAATTCACCCAGGGTGCACAAAGAGCAGCGAAACCGAGCGAAAAGGATGTGCTCGCGTGTAATTCGACCGGATCCAACCGAACCTCTTCTGCTTTCGAATCCGAGGACCACGGTTCCCTGTACATAGGCTATTTTTTTTCGGATCGTTGCCGTGATTCGTGATTAATTCCACAGGTTCGCATTATGGGGATTAAATAGGGGCGCGGTGGATAGGATTTTGCTACGACTCGAGCATTGGCTCCACGAAGGAAAAATATACGCTTCGGTACATTCTCCTCGTATTGCTTTTTTATAGATTTTTGCAAAGATCGGCGAAGAATCCATGTATCAATATCGCGTAGTATTGCAACCCATTGTATCTCTATGCTCTGTATAGCAACGCCTTGATATCAGAACGCATTGTCACGCTATGTCTTAATAACGCAACCCGTTGTATCGCCACGACTTGGTAATTTCTTAAAAAGCGTGCAAAGAGTTACTCGATATCTTTTTACCGAATGCCGATAACGTTAGATAAGAACAGTTAGCAAAGAAAAACCGTGTGTTTCTGTTTCTGTTGTATGAAAGCAGGAAGCGGATCACTGCCAGCTAGTCCTGCAGATAGCGGAGTCAGCGACGTCGAATCCAGCACGTCCTCGGGTGGTAACGAGGATGCGAATCTCTTATTGAAAGCCAGGCTCAATCCTAACTCGTCCCTTCAACCGAGCTTGGCGTCCCATCATTCTCATCTGTCGTCAGGTATGTACGAATTCTACTTGCAATAATTTATCGACATAAAAAATTACGACTTACATTACGTTTCATTCGATGGCACTTTTTGACAATGCCACGCGTGTATAATTACGCAAGAATGGAAAGTCTTTTTTTATCGCGCGAAATATTGAAATCGTCGCTTTTACGATTTTTTTATGACGTTTTCCAAAAACGGAATACCCATTTGCATTCGTTGCTGCTCACCTTTAAAAACCTAACCAATGTCATCTCGATACTTGATCGTAAATCGTGTTTTGTCTACGAATCCTAGCGTTTCACAACGAATGATTACAATTTTCGAACATTCCGTAAATTTGAATTTCCTATTATTCCCGAGTGATTTGTAGAACGAGGCGCATCTTTTTATACGATATTTTTGTGAACTATTCGACAGCAGCGCTCGGCAGATCAGCCTGTCACAGTCCTGGCGTTTACCCCTCGACGGCGGGTTTCCTACCACCATCGTACCACCCTCATCAACATCATCCATCCCAGTACCATCCGCACAGAGGGAGTTCACCACACCATCAACACGGGAACCACACCATGGGCCCGACAATGGGACCGCCACACCATCATCATCACCATCAAACGCAGAGTCTACAACACTTGCATTATCGTCAACCTCCTACATGTAAGTCTACTTTATCTTATTATTTTTTCATACAACTGTCATCGTTTAACACGCCGATCGACGAAACTGAATCGGCAACTGAATCGAAACTTTTAGACTTAACTTTTAAATTCATTTATAAACGAATGCCAAAACGTTTAGAACGTATGAAATACGTTTCCCTCTCGTGTCCAGATCACAAGATATATTTTATTCATTTTAAATGCGCGGTTTCCTCAACGAGTGAATAACCTCTTGTATCCGTCTTTGAAGCAAGACTCGATCCTTAAATGTTATCGGAAACGTTCGATACGTAAGAAACACGTTTTCCTTGCATTTCAGTATCTAAGTAGATTTTACAAGTCCTGAATACATTTCCATTTTTTGACAACGTCTGCTGCATTTCAACCCGCGTTTGCCGAGAAAAAATACTTGGTCGATGCATCGACGGCGAGGTACCGATACAACGTTATGCAAAAGTCACCTTTTCCTCGTCCGATTTTAACACCCGTATTATAAAATTGTTGCAACCGGTAGAGAAATCAACATTTCAAATTTGATTTGAAATTCCACGTGCGAATCACATCGATTCAAGACTAACAATTTTTCGAGGAGAGTCTGCACTGTTCCACGCAGGATTTTCACTCGGTTTTTTCTTATTGTTTTTAAATTCCAAGAAAAAGTGTCAGCAAAACGAACCTATTTTCACGCGTTCACGAGAATCTTCGTCGTTCGTTGTTGATTCGCGGAACACTTCGAACATTGAACGATATAAATCGGTAATTTCGACACCTTATGACTGATATCGATGAGATACGATAGTCGTGACGCAACGACGACCGACTCGAGTTTATTTCGGCTTGGTGGGTATCGATCGATCGCGAACGGCGAAAGAAAGTGTCTCATAGTCTGTCAAGTAATTATGCTCGATGAATAATTTCGATTGGATACTCGTATCGGATAAAACATTGCGAACTAAAGATCTTGATCGATCTTCGATAGCGAACGATACGTCTTCGCAGTATCGTGAATCATTTTTCATTTAATATCTATGAAAGGTGCTTTAATAATTCTGTATGTTTATTAAGAGTTTCTACTGTACGGCTTACTTCGAGCTTTTACGTTGCCTCTTATTAAGTAAACGAGAACAGAAAGACAGTATTAATGCCCCCAAATTCAATGACGCACCGTATGCGTCTCTTTATGTATTTATGCATCCTATATATAGTTCTCTTTTACAAAATTTTAATTACGGGCTAGCAGAGAATGTAATAATTAGCCGGATAGCTCAAGACCCTGGTTCGCGTAACCGAAGAATCGAATTGTTCCAATTAGAAGCGGAGTCGTGGTGGAAGATGTCGGTCGAGCCAAGGGCTCGTTCTGAATTTCCGCGCGAGTCCGAAGCCGGTGAACGCGAGCCAGGAAGCATCTAAGTCGGTCTAAAACGAGAGAGTGGTACGCGACTTCCTCGCGGTGCAACGTCAGGTTAGATGCAAAGTGAAAGGAGAGTCTGGTTGCAACGGTGACAGGAAAAGCCGAAAGAAAGAGAGCTCGTGTACGCGTTCCTGCCGAGTTGCTCACCGTCCCGTGTACCTGCTGTATAGAACAACGTCATCATCCTCGTAGTCGGCAGAAGTAGCTACGACGCCGACGTCGGCCGCGAGCATTCGCGTTCTCTTGACCCACTTACTTTTCCTTGATTCAACGGCCCAGATTTGCTTCCTGCACCGTCGTCGCACGCGTCGATAGGATCGGCTCGATTCATCCTCCAACCTTCCTTTCCTCTTCTTTCTCCCTTTTTTCCCGACGCTCTTTCTTCTCGTCGTTTTGTCCACGCGTTTCATTTACTTAAACATTTCCCTGTCTTTATCGAGCGGAGAAAGTTTGCTCTTCTTCGTTGCGTTTCCAAGAATGTCCAACATTTCCTGTTTGCAGGCGCAATGACGATAACGGCGAACAAATTTCTTCTGCGTAACGAATTCGTTTGTAGATAAACTTCGTAGCATTTGCAACATTTTACGAACTCGAAACAAGAAGTCGTAGTCGCAATTAGCGCGTTTGTAACGCGATACGACGAAGGTATAATCGTAATTTATCGAGATGCCCGAATTGGAAGTACCAAAGGAGAAATAAAACGCAATAATCTTGCGTCGCGATCACTTTGCCAATCGGTTTTGTCTTTCCGATCGCGTTCGACCGAACGACAGCTGATTTCGCCGGGGCACACCTGGTCCCGTCGTGATTTCAGTGGTGCTGCTCGAATTGGATCGTCGCCAAGGTTGCAGACGATTGCCTTACCTGAAAGGAGGCTCCGAGTGAAAATCGAGGAACACCAACGAGAAATCCGCTCTTCGCGCGGTGATTATTAACCCTCCGCAGGCAATCTGGGTCGTTGACGGTTCTTACGATTTCCATTTCTTTTTCGCTTTTATTGCGATGGATTTTAAACTTTAAACTCGCACGATGGATTATAGCCGAGGTTCGATAGGTGTCCCAGATTGCTTCTGTCATTGTATGAAATTGTATTTCGAAGAATATATGTAATCGTCGGATATGTAACCGTTCGATTTTTTGTTATAACTGTTCCTCGATGGATGTAGCAATAGCAATTCTTCGATTCTGGTTAACCGACAACGAGGTCTAGCCAGACTTTCCCTGATTGAAAGTGTTCCTGAAGCGTGGCAACGCATCTAACCCCGTTTCCAGCAAATTCTCTATCGAATATTGTTACTACCAGGATGCATTTATTTAAAAATATTTCTCCTTTTACCGTAAAGCTTTGTTCGACGATTTCCACTAGCTATCTTGGCGAAACAACTGCATCAAAGCATTAAAGGATATAATCCTATATTTGAAGGCACAGTATTTTTGTCCATTGCACCTGTTGGGTAAAATGGATTAATTGCGTGCCTCGTAAGTGCAGTCGAATAAACAAAAGGATAATTAATGTCGAACGGATTAAGGTGCCCTGAAATAAGAGTGGTATTATCGACACGATGTAAAGTATCTGTTATAGAGGTTACCGAGACTCGTAAAGGCAAGTGGCTATTTTAAGCTTTCTTTTGTTCGCCACTGTATGTAGATTCGGGTGCAACGTAAGCTATTCGATTTGCTCGGTATCTCATAAAAGCCAGGAAGAACGTAGGTAGAATGCAGCAAGAATAAAGGGAGGGGCCAGGAAGAGGTTAGGGCAATACCTTTGACCAATGGAAGGCAGCGTCGCACGAAACCGTGCCGTTCGCCACAAAGGGGTTAAAGACTCCTCTGCCGGACTCGTTGCTTTCCTGGCGAACCGCGTACGATTACAGAACACGGTGTGTTTCGCGTGTAACGTAATCTCGTAAACCGATCGTATCGAGCCGATCGAAACGGCAACGGCAGAAATTGCATCGTGATCCTGCGGGTGGGTCCTTAACAGGTTGAATTTTCCTCCGACCGAGTTTCGCGTTGGTCGCGTCGAGCACCGCAATGGGAACACGGCCGACGCTGCGCTGGTGGGGTGCCCCGCAAAGTTACCAAATCGCTATGGCGTAACATTTTGCTTATTCACGTTCGATTATACAATCCGGCACACTTTTACTCCTCGAGCAGTGGTCTGTCCGTCGACTTCTATATACCTGTTCACCGTGTTGTCATTGCCCGTCCTACACGACGCGTATTCTCCTCGTCTCCCTTCTTCTATACCCTCGCTTCGCGTCGCGTCGTTCAATCGGATTCTCGTCTTACGCCTTTCGAACTTTCCAGCTGTTCGTCCCAATTAAATAATTACCGTTTCTCGTGTTATTCCTACCTTCAACGGTGATATTTCACTCTGACTTTAATTCCCGGCGCAGATTTTCACCGGTTACCTTCGGGCGATGGTGTCCTTTTTTTTTCCACTCTTTCAGCTGCTCGTTCCAATTAAAGAATTATTATGTACTTCTGCTGCAGCTTGGTGTAGAACCACCACTGATTTCTCATCTTTTTTTGTATCGGTGCAACGTGCACCGAAAGAGATTATAGCCTTTTTTAATCGAGGATGATATAGGAAAAGGTTAAACGGCATTACCTAGCGAACCTTTAACGGAAAGGTGCAGTCGCGTTGTTTTTCGCGCGGTGCCAAGTGGTCCGAGGTTTTTCCGCAATTTTGCCAAAGCAGATCGCCATCAGCCGCCTCTATCTAGAACGACGTACCAGATAAATATCGGAAATAGCCCCGGGGACCGCGTTAGTCGCGTGAAATCATCTCTACGAGTTCGCGAACGCGTACTTTCTGCAAAAGAAATGTATCTCCTCTTCTTCCTCTTCGATCATTGTCAAACATTTTCTTTACAAGAGTCAACCTCTTGAACGTCCAGCGACTGAAACAGCTTGCGTACAAGGATATTCTGTACGAAGCTTTACGTTGCAGTAGCAGTGTCGAATTTCGTTTCGTTTAAAAAATTCGTTGGTCGATTAAAATGATCGTGTACGGCTCTCCTGGGTATATCGTAATCGGCTCTTATTCGAATAGATCGTTTCTCGGGGCGACTATATATTTTATTCGAGTACCGTTTTATCGAAGCGGTAAGTGCAGACGAATTTGGTTTGCAACGAGGGTTAAAAGCAACGCGAGTGATTCGCGAACGTTAGGCGCCATGCTACGACTGGAATAGAAACGAGAGACCAGCAATAGTCATTCGATGAGTTATTTTAGAGCGGATCATCATCGAACTACGATTCGACTCTGTTCGAGGCGAGAAGCAAGGCGTGAAAGACCCCTCGAAACTCTTCAGGAACGAAAGTTTCGCGAGTCGCGCGCTGGCAACCGTCACGGCACACATTTTAATGTTAAGGACGAATAAAAAAGCGTTACAAGGCTCCGAGAGCCGATTAAATCCCGATTAACCCTTCGATGTGGCGCGAGCAATGCACCTTTCTACCTTTCCGATTTTAATCTCTTCAACTTCGAATCGTTACGTTATAGATGCTCGATTTCTAATGTGACAGGATGTAATGACATAAACGTGTCACAAAATAGCAACATGTCCGATTTTACGATACCTTTTATGTCGTCGCTTCGTTGCCAAATCGCGTTTACTTTTACGATGAACGATTTTAGTATCTCGATCGCTGCGAAAGAATAAAAAAATCAACGATGGAATTTATGCTCGTCAAGTGTCAAGGTGAGAACGAATCTTTCATTAGAATTCGTAAATATTCATTATCGCGATTTCGCGATTCGTTCGCTAGTCTCGGACGTTTCTTTTTCGCTGGTCGTTTCTTTCCTTCTTCGTCTCTTTCCCTTCCCTCCACGAACGATTTTCAAAACAGCAGACGTTATTTCAAACTTATTTCTGGACGAGTTCAGAGAGCGGGACGCGTAACACGGCCGACACTGTTTTCCCGGAATCAGTCATGTGATTCGAAACCGAATTTCTCGCGGATCAGAATAATCATTTTGGTTACGGGGCTTTTCGTTAGCGACGGGTTCAAGTGCACAACGTGCTCGAACATCCGAATCGGTTCAAGTAACTCAAACTTTACTTTGAGAGAGAAACTTTAATTCTGAGAGAACAAACGCTCGAATGATCGCATGCAAAGAACGCACATACACGTCTATAGAGCCAAGAATCAAAGAGCCAAAATGCGATACCGCTTAAACCTATCACTGCGACCGTTCGAGCTCGAAAAATTGCGCAAAAATACGCATGTTTGGGAACTGAGCCGACCGACTCGTGATTCGTCGGATGTCCTGGTTGCCCTAGATCAAGTACTCGTCGGATATTTTTAAAAACGATCGCCAGACGCGAGTCACGCCCGACGTAATTCGGACGCGAGCGAAAAAGTGGGAAGGAACAAGAAATAAATGACCAGGTGAAGGAGCAAGGGAGAGGGAAGCTTAAGGTGATATCGAAGAAAAAAATAGAACGGCTTTGCGATCAGTGCCGAATAACAGCTTCCTCTTAGCAACTTCCCTGCCTCCGAAAATATTAATGGACGAAAAACTTGATCGACTTTCGCTTTCAACCCTTTCATGGTGAATCACGGTGAATATTACAGATATTAAAAATCACATTCTCGATGTGACGTATCGTTTTCCTCCGTCTCGTTCCTGAATCGCTTAAACGAGTAGGCAAATTCGAGAAGATACACGAACGCCGGCAGGTGTTTCTTCTCTTCTGTCGTATCCTTCGTTCGATTGGTATATTTGCTAACAGGCGGTTGTCGTCGTGACACGAACCAATTTGTCGTTCGACGTATCCGCTAACGGAGAGGAGATGAACCCCGAGGATCGTTCGCTACTTTCCGATATAAGCCGCGACGCGAAAACATCATTTTGCACACGGGCTCGATGTAAATGAAAGCCACTTACGCAGCTGTTGGTTGTTATCGGTCACTGGAAACCGGTCTAGTACCATTCAGATACTTTTCAGCCTGCTGGAGCAGCGACCTCGGCGAACGAAATCTTTCATTCTTCCCGAGAGAATCAATCACTTTAACCCTTCCAATTTGTTCGACAGTCAGAAGCGTACGAGGTGTTCCATCGTATCTCATTATGTCTCGAAATTAATATAATCGACCGATTAAAAAAAGAAGACGAAAAAAAGAGAATCGAATAGCATTAATATACATAGAGTGGAATATTAAATACGAAATCGTGTCGAAGGCGAAAAGGAAAAAATCACGATTCGTAAAAGAGAAAGAAAGGAAAGATGCGATATCGAAGATGAAAATAATAAAAAAAAGTTTGAAGAGTAACGAAAGAATCTGCTCGCGGTTGTTGCGGCACGCTGAAAGGGTCGTGCGCGTTGTTACGTAACGCTTCGCATAGCAGCGAGTAAAAATAAAGGAACGAAACGCGATGCAGAGTGGATTCTGAGCATAGACTGGGTCTAGGTCTAGGTCGACTAGGCGGGGCGTGTATAGGTTATATACGTACGCTGTCGTCCCGTACGGTACCTCGTTTCCTCGCGCAGGTCGATCGTCTCCTCCGCCTTTTCCTATTCGATTACGGATTTCTGCGTCGAGCAGAGCGTCACCCGTCTTACAATTAATAATTCTTACACCATTGCTCGCGTACGAGTTTTACGATCGTGCTGCGGCAGCGAAAAAGAGAGAGGGAGATATCGCTTTTGCTCGGAATTCGTGTCGATATTTGCATTCGAAGGTATTTTCTTATTTCGCCGCTTACATCAGTCCGCGAGCTCGTTACCACGTTCTATCCGGCTTGAAAATTACTGAATCGAGACCAACAGTCTTGTTTGAACCTTCTGTTCCTTCTGGTTACTATAACAGTTCGGTCGAAACATTTTATTTAAACGATTAGTAATTTCTGGAACGAGTGTTCAACGTTTCTGTATGTTCTTCGATTACGTATTTAAATCAATGTCAAATAAGGATATATCGCCGCGTTCGCTTTAGTATCCTGTTGTAAGAATAATGCCCAAATTGCGATACTTCGATACTGCGCTACGAATGTAAGGTATCAAAAAATGTAAATTCGAAGATCAAGTTATATCCTCTTCATAAACTTAATAATTAGGATTTGAATTATTCTTTAGCATACATGTTCCATAAACCGCGTTAACTAATAACCATGTAAAACGCATACGATGCGTCATTAATTTCGAACATCGAAATTAATCTTCGATAAACTGAACGATAGTGCAGAAGCTGTGTATTCAGCTTGCGTTAGCCGGTAAAATACACGGCTCGAAGCGTTACGCCAACTAAACAAATTCCAGACGCGAATTAACATAAAACCTGGAAAGTTATCGCGTCGTAAAAGCATGGTTTTTGCGGAGTAACTCGAACATGAAAGTACGCCGTGTACCATTTTCTTTAGCTAGTTAGCCGTTCACCTCGTTTCGCCGCGCAGAGAGGAAAAGTCCGCGAGGCAGGCGGAGCAGGTGCAACAAAGGCAACGAGCAAAAACAAAAGGAGGGAAACACGCGGCGGCTGAGTCTAGGCTAGGTCTAGGTGTAGGTCTAGGTCGACTAGGAAGGGGTGCGCCGGTCTACTTCCTGGCCTAGTACCGAGGAATCGCCTTTTCCGTTCGCGTACCGATCATTCTTCTTCCGAAACTCGATATTTCCGCGATAGATAACGCACCACCTACGTGTTTGCTTTTAAAACATCGTTAATTTCTTTTCCGACACATTGTAACAATTGTTCGGTCTCCTAACGAAAATGATCGCTTTTATTCTCGAGTCATTCGTTTCGACGACCTATCTTGCAATACGTACGATTAACGATTAGCGTCATTTTAATAGACGTCAGAATTGACACCGTTTTGCGCAGTGGTCTTTCCTTATTATAATCGTCTAATAATATTAAAGTTTACGATGTAAGCAACGACTCTCGTAACAGTTAAAGTTGTCATAACTTTGTCAAAACCACGGAGAAGAATAAACGCAGACGGAAGGCGAAAGTGTTAGGGTCGTAAAGTGCATTCACACCGGTTGCACGTGACAGTAATGCTACCATCGGTGCTGATTAATGTCTTCTTAGCGCTCCGGAAGCACACACGGTGTCAGATTTTATTGTAGGCCAACAGACACGACAGAAAATACAGTTTATAAACATTGGCGTACCCTAGGATTTTTATGCGGCAGCTGCCTTAACTTGGAAATTGCGGAATTGGGGTTGAAGAGTTCGGAAATTTGAAAACTTGGATATCGTTTGGGAATTGGAAATTTCTGGTACGAGGAATCCTATGTCTTACGTTTGTTACGTTACGTAAGATGGGCCAATCAATATTTTAAGAGAGTCAGGACCACCCTGATCCCTATCTAATCACGCCAATGTTTATAAAGTACAACGAAAGCAGGAAATAATGTTTCGTCGCGAGTTCGACGCGATTTTCAAAGGAGCAATCGACACCGCGTACCGTATTACAGTAGCATATTGCACGTTCGTATCTTCTTCCTCGTCTGGTATTCGCGACGGTAACATCCATTTTGTACTTTTCTTTCTCTCTCGTTTCACGATGTGTGGTATAATTGGAAATAATACTAGCTTCGTTGCAAATTCTCCGTTCCAATAATAAGCGCATAGTTGCTTTAAATAGCTAGCAGTTGCGGTGAATAATCATGAACAGTATTCATGAACAAGTTAAACCGCGGTGTGCAATGCGTTACGATTTCCTGAGGGAAAGATTAGGGCAGTGAGATTTACACTTGTTAGTACTGGTTTCACTTATAGCTGCCGTACAACTAGCGAAACGTCCGCAAAAAATCTCGTTTGTACTACTTAACGAGTTCGAGTCCGAGATAACAGGTGTGTTTGGAATTTCCTTTTCATATATAGCAACAGAGTACATCGGCGTTCTACGAAACGCGTTTTAGTTGACCTTGATCTGCCGTGTCAGGCACTCATCGTTCTCTGTGTTTTCTAAATGAATTAATACGATTTTATGGCCTTCCACGTGTTACCGTTCTTCTGCAACGTGTAATTCAACGATATCTAGATACAAAACTACCGCCGGAAACCGTGCAATTGACCGATATTATCTGGCTCCAGTTATTTTTACAGCTCAGTCTCTATTAGAAAATTGTTCTTAGATCGTAGCTGTAAAAATAGTCAAACAATTGGCGAGTTTGCTTAGATATTATTGAAGTAAAATATTTGAAGAATGATTATTTAAATTATATATTGTTTTTCTCGTAAAAAGTAATAAATGTGTAAAAATATATTATCCGTGTTACGGTAATTCGATAGTCCGTATCGAGTCGGTAGCTCGAGAAATCGGTAAGGATAGCTCGGACATCGGTGCGTTTCACGATCGGGCCTGAATGCGTTGTCCCCAAAAAATCACCGTGTCACTCGGTAACGCGGTTCTTCCCAGCGTTGAATACGAAAAAGGGCGATGCACGCATGCGCGAATGCTCGATGAATTCGTACGAGATCGCGTCCGGAAGTGGCGCGATGTTCGGCGCGTTTTCGGGCCGCAGGCTCCCCGGTAGGCGAGGAAGAGGAGACGATGGATTGGCGCGAAGAAAGAGATGCGAAAGAGAGAGGAAGAGGATTAGGTATAGAGATAGGGGGAGAAAGAAAGGGAAAAAAAGAGGAAGAAGAAGAAGGAGGTGGAGGAGGAGGAGGAGGAGGAGGAGGAAACGAGACACGGGTTTACAGATAGGCACAGGCACAGGAACAGGCACACAGGGGCAGAGGCTGGCAGCCGGGCGAAAAGCAGGCAGGCGCAGGCAGCCGGCCAGCCAAGCCGAGCCAAGCCTCGCAGCGAGCGTCCTTCCTGGGTCTCTGCCCCTACCGACGTATGTATTGTAGTATTGTATATTTGCAGTGTACATATTATCAGAGCGGGTTCCTCTGTGTGCACTTGTCGGTGTCCACGGACGTGTAGGTGCGGTGGCGCGCGCAAACACGTACACACCGACAGAGTCACGTATACGCGGATGCTGGTATGGTCGGGAGAGCACATATGTGTAGAACGTTGCCGCCGCCGTCGCCGCCGGCAAAAATGCATAGCGCTGTTGCACCAGACGGTTCTCAACCGGACAGACTTCTCTCTCTTCCTCTCCCTGTGTCCCTCCCGTCTCGCGCGTAAAAGTCATCGCTGGCTGATCCGGCTTATCGGCGAGACAGTGAGCCGAATCGATTACCCGAAGGGAACCGTTCCTCCACCGGGCAAATCCCTGGGGAAAATATTTGCTATGCGCCGATGATGGTTGAACGATAAAATTAATCGGAGCAAAGGATGAGACAAGCGGAGAGGATGAGGGACCAGTAAACGATGCCTCTTCAAGGCCTCTCCCTCCGTTTCGCGGACCACTCTCGTGTCACGTTCGATTTGCTCGTCTTAATCTTCCGGCCGGTTCTCGCGGATATTTTCGAACGCTTCCGACAGTAATTGCACCTCGTTTTTCCTTTACTCGCGCGATTCAAAACAATAAAGGTGCGTTTAGACTTTGCGAGCGAATACTCCCGCTTCCTCGACTTTCGACAAATTTCAACTCTGCAGATAACGCGATTCGACGCGCGACCCCTTTCGATCCCATGGATATCATGTATAGAAGTAGGTTACGCGCTCTTCCAGAAAAATTGAGAACGATAGTACCTTCTCACGTGCACATGCATATTAGAGAAGACAATCGCATCAAATTTAGTGCCTCTTACGAATCGCGCAGACTATTTCTATCTATGTTTCGATCCAACCAGATTCGACTCGCCGTGATTTAATTTGCCTCGTTTCAATCCCATATGATTCAATTCGGCACATTTCAATTCGACGCTCCGCAATCCACCGTACCCGAGTAATTTACTCGATGGTCATTTACGCTAAACGAGGCGAACCAATGCTTTCGCTCATCTATTCCAAACGCACCCTAACGCGCTCGATAACCATGGAAACTCGTTTCCAAATTGCGATAATGACGCGATAACGGTTCGATCGCGAAGCTTCTTTCATCGGGGTATATCGATCGTTTCCACGAACTCCCAGGACGTTAATTGCCGACGAAAACATTTTCACCGGCGACGACGGATCGTCGTGCAAATATTTTTCGTCCCGGTCGTATTCGAATTTCGAGATGGCGGACAACGGCGGAGAGCAGTCGAGTCCAGTCCATTTCGTCATGAGGATCACTTTCCTTATTCCTATTATACTAGCTCACGCACGCCCTCACATGTGCGCGCGTACACGTGCACCGAGGCGGCGTGGCGCGGCGCGGCGTGGCGGGGCGATGCACATGCACAGACAAGCCTCGATCCAGGAAAGAAGGAAGAGGATCGCGCGAACGAGAAAGCGAGAGGGTACGAGTGGGAGGGTGCGGCGACGTCAAGAGAGAGAGGGAAAAGAGCTGCAGCTAGAGTACCACGCGAGTATAACGCCGAAGGCACGTATCGGCGGTTTTAGCGAGGTATAGACGATGACCTTGTCGCCGGCAATTCACCCCGTCTGTCTCTCCCTCTTTGTCTCTTTCTCGCTGCGCTTCTCTTTCTTTTCCCTCCATTGACCCTCTCCGACACTCCGTTCCACGGCATCGTTTCTCCACGTCGCTGCACCCCTCTTCCCTCTTGGCCACTTCTTCTTCTTCTTCTTCCGTCTCCCCGCGATCGTGTGATTGCTCCATCCCTCTCGCTCCCCATTATTCCACGGATGCACCGTGTCTCGCCGCGTCCTCCTTGCACTCGTCACCGACCCACGTCATCGCCTCTCTCTTCGACGCTGTCTTTCTTCTTCGATCGCCGCGTCGCGTCGCCTCGCGTCGTGCCGTACGATTTTTTTACGCGTGACAATGTCCTTCCTTCTTTCGCGCTCGCTACTCTACCGCGTAATACCGACATGCTCCACGCGGACTTCTTACTGCCCGCTCCACCGCAAATGCCACCCTCGAGATCCAAAATTTTCCGTTTTTCCTCAATAGTGGCTTGACGCTGTCTTCCTTTTATCCGCATACCTACCAGAACTACCGCCGTCTTTAATCTCGGCGGGGCAATTTTCTTAAGATCGAGAAAAGAAACGATTTAACTGTTTGCTGGAATGATACGTTGCTCGTTTTAAATCTGGTCAATTATGTAAATAAATTGTAAAAGAGTTATAATATACAAAGACAATGTTAATGTCTGCACGCGTGATCTTCGGTCGATGGATGTGAAAACAAACTAAACGTGCGAAAACAATTTTTTTTCTTCGGCAAGATCGAAAAGTTCAGAAAACTTATTTTTTCTCAACTGCCCGTGCTACCAGACACATATTTTTCTTGGATACAAAGAATTTGTCATTCGTCGGTTGCCCGAACACATTTCTTAGTTGTTATAACCCTTGAAATATACCTTACGTTTAACCACCTCGAGAGTGGTATTCCCTTTTATCGCGAGCTTCACAAAAACGAAATAATCGACCCGTATATCGTATCCTGTTCATCGTTCTTCGTTTCGAGCTTGTCTCTTCCTCGTAGAGAAGCACCGATGCTCTAACACGGTTCATTTCTCTTCGAATCAGCCAACGAACAAGTTCGACTTTTCGTTTTCATCGTGGGTTTCGTCTTCGTCGCGTTCGCGCATGCGCCCCTTTGTCATCGCGAATACGGAACTGGTTTCTCTTTCGCTCTCGCGTAGATACGTGGCAACGAGTTAAAGGTCCATTGGCGTAACTAGGATTTTCGTTCAAGGGCTAATCCGAACCACAGATGATGGCTCGTTACATCGTACGATGTACAGACAAGTGTCGGATCGCTACGCGTTAGATCTCCGAGCGTTAGTATCACCACCTGTTGTGTATCCGCATTGATGGGATGTAAGGCTCGTCCTGGTTCTAGTTAAAGGTCCGTTCACGAATCGCGCCGATTTCGCAGGTACTTGCATGCACACGCAACGCAAAACTGTACGTTCACTTTCATTGGCGAGTATCGAACGCGAGCTCTTCCGCGTGGCCTTTCTCGATCGTTCCTCCCTTTCCCCTTTTCCATCGCTCGTGATTGCACGACTCGCGTGCATCGGACCAACGAGAACACTCGACTTATTTTTCTTCTTCGAGCCTCGTTATCTTTCACGGCCCATATACGACGATGTCCTACGTACCCAACAAGAAAAACGCTGGCTGGCTGATTTTACGCAACGCGTCACCGTTATTTATGCAACGAAAACTGCGACGATCTCGATTCGTAATCGAACGCGTCGGATTTCATAATTGACTCGCGCGAAGGAAACGAAAATGTTGCGAGGGTAAGCAAGTACGATAACGGGTACATACATTACCTGCCAAAAGTTTCGAATCGCGTGCCGATTTGATGTCACATTGTTGAATAACAAATTGCTCTTATCAATGTCTACATTGTGTCAGACTGTTTTCGCGAATACGTAGAACACTTTCTACAACTAACTTGCAGTTTCTCGTTAAAGATAAAGTTCGACAAAGTTAGTCATCCGTTCTCCTTTCCTCTTTCTGCGATAGTATAAATATATTCAAGAGCGGACTTCCATTTTTGCAAGTACAGTCAAGTTCCTTTCCGTGTACATGGTTACATTGTATATTCGAAACTTGTAATCTACGTAATTAAGGAGCAATTACCGATTTGCTAATCGTTTCTTAAACTGATAACATACATATTCGGACATTCTAATTCACGCGACGATTCCAAACTTTTGACCAATAATGTATGTCTCTTCGTATCGACAGAAAGTAACGAGTCAGAACAAATTCTTCTTTCGTCTTAATCGACAAATTTCGCACCAAGCAACTCTTTTATCGAATCACGAAAAAGAAGCACCGTTATCGAAATTGCGACCACGTAGGGGCGACAGATTAGTGAAAAGGGTGTTACGCAACGCGCGGCACCAAAAAGTATTATCGTACGAGAAAGCGGGGCCCAGTTATCGACGTAATTAGGTAGTCTGGCCCCTTCGAAACGAGGTTCAACCACCTATCAAAAATTATTACAATAAGTAGTACGATCGCCGCGCGTATTAGGAATAAAAACTTCTACAATTATTACGAATATAAGCTCAGGGATTTCGTGACTTATTCGTTCGACGTTCATAGAATGGAACACTGGACACTTGACACTCGAAATTTTCCAGAGACCACCTCTCAGCTTTGAATAGAGGGGTGAGCGAGAACAGGGTGAGATTTTTACCCACTTATACCTCCGTGATGACAAGCTTCGTGGGGCGCTTTGGAATTCCCCCGGACACTTCTCGCATACATAGAGAACTTGTCGCGTGAACGTGGCCAACTCCGGGGGTGGGTTCCTGTAACTCACCCTTCTGGAGTGCAGAGGACCCAAAGATTCTAGTTACGCCAATGACCGTACGGTTGCGTGTGACGCAACCCGTCGATCTTTTCCGCGAGCAGAAACGACTTCCTCGATAATAAGCCACCTCTCCCTGTGATCTCGCCGCGACTCGATCGTTAACGCCGCCCGGACCTCCCCGGGGGCACGTGTGCGCTCCTCGCGCGTACCCAGCGTGGAACTATACTCGAAAATTGACAATTTCAAATGATTCATTTCCGCCGCTACACTGTCCGCTCGGCTCCGTGGGGACCGGCTCTCCTTTCCGTTGTCTCGTCGTTCCAGCGAGTAAAAGACCAGGAGAAGAGAGAGATAACGGGCGGGCGAGAGGAAGGCAGCGAGCGAGACGAAGAAGGGCATCACAGAGAAAGGGGACGAAACGGACCGGACAGAGAGACGAGCGAAAAAGGAAGAGAGAAGAGAACGAGAGGGAGAGAGCGAAAAAGAAACACGATGGACGTTGGTCCAACCGAGGCGGGTCTCTCGGACGCGAATTCACGCACACACACGTTCTCGTCTAAATATAATGCCCGGCGTGTTGCAGAGGCGTGCGCGCGCGCGCCAACACGCTCTTCTCTCGTCCGTGGCACTCGAATGGCGCGAATGCACGCAGCTGCCGCTGCATCGTCGGTGCATACTGCACGCACACGCGACGTTGCAGCCAGCCTAGACCTAGACCCACTGAGCTAGCCTAGACCCGCGGATATATATGGTCTGGTGGGGAGAAACAGGAAGATGCGGGAAGGGGCGAAGAGGGGGCTGGCTGTCTCTAGTACTATCGGAGAAAGTGAACGGGCATCAAGTACGGACCCGGTATGTAGTTCCCCGCTCGCCAAACTTTTCGTGTCACGTGATCCTTCTATCCTGCCTTACGTGTCTTTCACGATAAATCGATACGCCGCTATCGATACTTTTACTCTTGTATTCGTATCGAAACAAAATATCGATGTCGACTCGGTATCGAACCAACGCGTGTACGACTTTCTTTTTCGACGAAAAAACATGTATCCTCTTGATTATCGGAAGATCGTTACGCGCAGACTTGTCATCATTTTAATTCGTTATCGAAGGATTCTTACTTGCAAGTTCGATGTTTTTCAAAAATTGCTATTGTATCGATAATACGGGATCGGGATCGTTTACGTCGATATAATAAGCACAGGGTAAATTAGAGCGAGAGTTTTCGTTCCGGAAACAGTTTGGCGCGCGTGCGCGCGTTCTTCCGCCGAGTTCCGTTGCCACGATTTTCGATCTAGATTTTTTCGTTCGGTTGCGTAACATCGTTCAACGTATGCAAGTCCATTACATGGAACAACTATTAACTTATTTACATTCTCGTTGCAATCGTTATCTTATTATTGTATTTATTATAACGCGTCAGATAAGAGACTCCTTCCATGCGATCGGTGTCAATGCCACTGACCCAAATCACCTCGGTCGATCGCGTATTATCCGACGGCTGGGCGCGAAAGGGAGGGAAAGCGTACGCGGTTTTTGGCAATTGTCGGGTCTAGGTTATCTTTCGCGCGCCGACCGCGATAACACCCTTTCAATTTCAAGAGTGCACTATCGTCGCGACGCCAGTCTCGCAGCGCCGTATTACGAGCACAACATCGTCGACGTTATCAGATAATTGTTTGCGTAATATCTTCTAGAATGCTCGTCCTTATTTCTCGCCTCGTTCTCTCGAGACCATCTCTGGGAAAAACGAAGCAAAACAACTGTTCGAGATCGCTCGCTCCAGATTATCAAAAGACTCCTTTCTTCGCCGAATATAATTCTGGTATTTTATACGAGGACTAAGCTGTTTTTGGAAATCGATGAGTCTGAAAATTCAGATTTCGGATGTCTCGATATCTAGCAGCGAGCGTTCGAGAAGGACGAGCGACCGGTAAGAAGTACGCGAAATATATGCGTGTACGAGCCTAAAATAAATCGACCGGTGGATGGTCGCGGTGGCTCGTTACGCTCGGATCTCAATTAAGGGGCAGAGAATCAAAGGGTTGAAGTTCCCAGTTCCCTTTCGCCAGCCGGAGCAAGAGTCCCTGTCTCCGGTCAGAATTTATACAGACCGACAAGTTTGCCGGGTCGAGGAGAGACAGCGGTATTACCTCCCGCCTCTAAATTCGGTATCAGCCGACCATTAAATATCCCCGTGGGTATTTTGCGCCACGACGAACGCTCCCTCTCCCTCTCTCTTTCTCTCCGTCTGTTCCCGTTGGTTCTTCGAGGAGGCGCACGTTCTCTCTCCTCGTCCGTTGCAAGAAGTTGCGCCCACCGAGAGTGCGCACGATGGTCACTGACCTCGCACACGTCGTGTCCGTGACGACGGAAGAGGAGTCACGCATTCTTCCCATTCGGCCGTCGTCGTCTTGACCTCTGTCCGCCTGGCGAACGAAAAGAATGCGTGCGACGTAGGCAGCGCACACCGCGCACCGGATTGGTCCGGGAATACAGACGCCTCTTTCTCTAACGTTCGCCTAACTGGCTCTGCCGAAACTATCATCGGCCCTTGTGAACCCCTTTCCAACCGGGAACTACACCTTCGGACAAGCTTCGCGCATACCCTCGTATACAACGAGTTGACGTTCCCTCGGAGAAAAGGCGATTTTCTATAGGTCGTTACCAATACCCGCGAGTGGGACGTCGCCCATCGTTCCCTTTCAATTTTACGACGATCCTGGCGGAGTCTAGGGCGAGTCTACAGAGAACCTACGAGGAATTTAAAGAAAACCTCGAGTGGTCACGATAGGACCTGAGCCGTAGATGCTAAATTATAAGGGAATATTCTAACTCGCAGAGTGCATACAGTTCTAAATTTAAACGTAAACTACCGAAAAAACAGGAAGTAACTCGAGGGAAAAAAATCGCACAACGTTCGTCGATGCAGGTATCGCGTAATAGCTCGAAGTCGGCGAGCGTCGATGGGTCCGAGGGAACTCGGGAAGAATCAAAGGCTCGTAGGGTTCGTTCGTCGAAGAGGAGACTGGTCGTTAATTCAACGGTCGATGATGAAACCACGTTGCATCGGTTTTTTATTCCCCCGATGTTCAGTCGAACGACGTCTGCCGACGACGGAGTTAATGACTACCAAGTAGCCGGGGTACACGCGCGCTAGACCAGTCTGGAGATGCTAACGCGCGACAGGACGCCGTGTGCATTTATAATGCAGCCTAGATGCCTCGCGACGCCGCCTGTCTTTTTACGTTTCGAGGATTCCCGGCCGTGAGACGAGTTTAACGATAAGCACCTTACAGTGTCCGATGAAGTTATCGTTATCCCCGTCTCCATCGGTGATCTCGGAACCGTGTACAGCGGCTGCAATTTCCTGGGGCACACTTTCGCCGCGTCGTGTACGGATACACACACGGTCGCGCGTGCACCTATGAGCGGAATAATGGCCTGCGAGGAACATATAGGTGGTACCGTCTCTTGGTCGTCGTAGACTTCCGGATACCAGCTACAAAGAGCGTTACCCACCGCGAGATACGTGCAGCAGGAAACTAGTAATAAGAATCCCATCGAACGATCGACGAACTCGCTAAGAAACGTATCCTGCAAACGATGCACGCTCGCGATTACTTCGATCCGAGGAAATATTCTTCGGTCCGTCTACGATCGAAAGTAAAGCTTTTACCGTTGCACACTGATCTACGAGTACCAAAACTCGGATCACTGGCTGTACACTCTCGATCCGAGTGTCGTAACGTGTCCACGTACCCACGATACTCGTTCGATCGATATCCAAATATCTGCTTGCTTACGGCGAGTAACCAGACTAGTCGAATACTCGGTTAGCGCGAATTCTACTCGAAAGCGCGTTGTCCATTTATTCCCGTCAGTCGTCCGCGTTCGCTCGCGCTCGTCATAAATTATCGTTATATTTTATCAATCTGCGGCTGGTCGCGTCAGCCAGTTCCAACGGAAACTTCTAAAATATACGCACGTCGTTCTCGGTTACGCCGCGCATCGATACACGCGCACGTTCAGCGCATAATCTCTCGGTTGCTATTTTTCTCAAGCATTTCCGTTTCGCGAGAGGGAGAGAAGAGCGGTTTTGCAGTGTCGCTCGGTGGGGAGGAAGGAAGGAAGGATCGGCAAGAGAGAATCGCGAAGCCCACACGTTTGACGTACGTTTTATAGGCAGCCAAGGTGGACTCGTAGAAAAAGCGCTCGAGCTCCGGACGTAAATCTCGTTCTTTTCGTTAGCTTCGGACAGGTCGGAGAAGCGCGGAGTTCCTCCCTGCTCGAGCGCCGCTTCGAGGAACACAGAAACGGTCAAGAAATAACGCGTTCCGCCCACGGATGTCTATCGCGGACTCGACGACGTTTTTCGACGGTGTTGTGTCGCCTATTCTCGCGCGAACGGATCAAAGAGCAAACTTTTACCTCGACGTCCTTCGACGCTGCCGGCCCGTCGTTCGCCCACCGAATTTCCGATTCGCTCTTCGATCTCCCGTGCGAACGAGGACCAGCGATACGTGTCTTCTATTCTTCTCGCGACATCCTGGTTTATCCCTTTCCGGGTGCCGAGAAACAAAGAGAGGGACGCGTAGCGAGGCTGATACACGTGCGCGCAAAGCGGCTCGCAATTTGAACGGGTTTCGGGGTTAAAGATAGTATCCCGAGGCAGTAGGGTAACATAATAGGCCGGGATGGGGGTCTGGGTCTAACGAGAGAAAGAGAAAAAGGGAACGAGAGCAGAAGAGAGGAAGGAAGGAGTCGACGTCGAGACACGCGGTAGTAGAGGGGACGCAGAAGGAACACGCGAAAAACAGAGAAGCCCATAACGAAAGCGCGCGGGCAGGAGAGAGACGGAAGGAGAAAAGGAGACGACGATGTCGTCGTCGTCGTCGTCGTGGTCGTCGTCGTCGTCGTCGTGGCCGTCGTCGCCGTCGTCGTCGTCGGTGTGTGCAACACGGTGCATCGGACTAGCCAGTCGCGAATGGAGGTGGAGAAGAGAGAAGGAGGAGAAGGATAGAGTAGTTAAGTTAGTCTGTCGGTCAGTGACTGCCTGACTTTCCCGGCGCAGCTGAAGGTCAACTCTCCCCTTCTCTCGACCTCATCCTCATCCTCATCCTCCCCCTCCTCCGCCTGGTCTTCTTCCTCCTCCTACCCACTCCACCACCCGCTGAACCGCTGCTGCCGCTGCCACTGCCGTTCCCTCTCGGACGCTACCAACACCGACACCGCGCCTCCGACCCATCTTTATCCTTCCCTTCTTCTCTTCTCTTCTTCTTCCTTCCTCTCGCCTCGTTTTCTTCCATATGCGCTCGTACCGCTATACACACCACTCTAGAATCTACTGTACCGAGTGCCGCTGTGTGCGCGCACGGACACACGCTGCAATGTACCAACCGTATCCACGATCGCTTTGTTTATGCCGTACCAACACTTTCGGTGCCTTTTCTCTTCACGCTCGTGTCACTCCATCCTTCTTCCGCCGATTCTTGCCTCCTCTCCACGGGTTGAGGGTCATTCGTGCACTTAGGTGCACGCGGAATTCCGCCTCGAAGTCCTGGTACGTGAGAACTCGCCTTCTACGCTCGGCTTCAACGTAGGCTTCCTTTCCAAATCCGACTCTCCAAATTTTCGACGCAACTTCCTCAAATTCTACGTTCATAAATTTTAATATTTATTACCGAGTCTATGCCCTTTGTCTCCGGTACCGCGTATCTCGATCGTCGCCATTTCTACCGATCGAAATTCGCGCTTTCGGCTGCTACGATTGGATGTAGAAATTTAATTCTTTGATCGAGGTCGCGAACGATATCTCGAGCGGCGATACGCGGTATCTAGGGAAGAAATAACGGTGCGTTTATTGGTACAGTAACTCGTCCCAAGGAAATCGTACGATAAGTCATCGCGTACGCGTATCCGAAGCTTCAATTAAACGATCGTACGACTCGGCGATAATGGCGTTTCGCTAAATGACGGGTTCACGGCTGTTACCGCCACTTTTCTCCCCTTTTTCTTATTGCTGCTGTATATATCAGTGATTTGTTGCTTCGAATATTTTCGATGTCACGAGGAAAAAAATAAAATTAACGCGACCCGTTGTCCCCCTGACTTTTTACGATTGATAAACGAAGAGCCGTAAACGAGGCGTTACTCGAAATTAATCACCGACGCTTCTAACAGTGGCCATCTGTGTTCGAACGCATTCCTCGCGAAATAGGCTATCGTCTCGGCTTCAAGGTTTCCTCGAAGCTCGTGCATTCCATCGAAATTTATTTTTCAAACAATTATTCGCTACGCGAGAATCCGTTCTCCGCAGAGACGCGAGATTCCTCTCGGCGTCGTCTTCGCTTTCGGTACACGCGTCTTTCTGCCCGTTCCACCACCTCTTCGATTCTTACGTTCCTGGATATATCCCTACCACCGACCAGATCATCTCCTCTCGCTCTCTATCCCTCCCTACTCGCTATACTTGTACTTCCGGCCGCGAGGCTAGCGCGAAATTTTCGCAAAATAAACGGGAGACACGGACTCCCTGGATAACTTTCGATCCTCCGCCTCTCTTTATATTCTCTTGCTCTCGTCTCCCTCTTTTTTCGCGCGTATTTTTAACTATCGACTCGTTACCGCCTGCTTCACCAAAACTTCCTGCCACCGCTGTCAAGGAAGCCGAGTCGGCGAGAACGTCGAGAAACCCACTTGTTTGCCCGTCTTCTTTTACTTTCGCGAATTCTCCATTTCGCGCGCCAACTTCCTAAATCGTTTGTTTCGCCTTATCGACTTTTTCCAAAAGTTTGCCTCGATTCGAGCATTCTCTTAGTATCGTTATCGTTGTTCATTTTTTATTCCTACATTCGTTTCTCAACCTTAGCGAGCGTCTCAATCGTTCGAGTAACGTTGCGAATTACCCAACGTTGATAACGAAAAAATACATCGAATGTTACGTATCTCCTTGGTGGTATCGATAAGTGGGAGTAATATCCGATTCGCGCGTTCACGAAAATGTTTAGTTAAAGAAACTCGAACGGTTTAGTATTTTCGCTAATACGGCGTTGTACGTCCGAGAGACAAGGTCGCGACTGTCCCGATAGCCGACGTTGAAAAGATAAAAAGTAGACTCGGCTAGTAGTTGAAAGCAAAACGGTAAAATTGGATCGATTCTCGTGGAACGTACGACGCGTCGGTCGCGAATCTCGTAACAGTTTCCTCGAACGAGGTTTCTATCGCGCGAACGTTCGAGCGTCGATAGAAAATCGTCATAGAGTAGTAGGTCTGGTGTGTCTATGCAGGAGAGGCATCGCGTCGTTCTCTCGCATGCGTCACGAAACAGTCGCGTATATACGCGATGCATCGTCTCTAGCGGTGCTCCTTCGCTATACACGACGTCCGTGGTATAGGTCAGTGAAGTAGTAGCTCCCCACCAGGCGCCTCCTAGACAACGGGTCTACGATTGACTCATCTAGCCAGTCATACGGCGCGTAAACACGATCCGCTCCAGCTGTTCTCTCCGCTCTTTTACTCTCGATCCTCGTTCCGTCTCTCTTCCCCTTTTCTCGCTTCCTCTATCTCGCGTTCTCTTTCTCTCTTTTTCCTTTCCTCTTGCCCTCTCCCTCTTTCGCTCTCTTTCTCCTTCTCGTTCTCTACGCTCTACGAGTTGTACGCGGATCCTGAGAACAACGGGGCGTTCTCTTTATTTTTAGAGGCACCTCGAGAATTCGGTTCCTTGCCTCCCCATCTTTTTGTCCGCCTCCTTGCTTTTTCTTCTTCAACCTTCCCTCTCTGGCACCGGCTCGGAAGCGGAGGAAAGCTTCGCGAATAGAGAGGACTCGTTGAACCGCGCGCGCCTCCACGGAACTACGGCGAACGACGCGGAGCAAAAGAGAGGTGGAGCAGGAGGAGAGACGGCAGAACGAGTTCCGATTTTAGCGCAGTCGCGGCGGCCTCAGAACGAGCGGCGCTATTATGCACTAGTAGCTTGATGGCGTCACCCGTGCAACCTTGGCTCGGGTCAGTCCTCTATCATACACTGCAGCCAGAGTTCCCCTACCCCTTTTACTTTTGCCCTCCCTTTTCGCGTTACCTCTCTCCTCTTCAACGTGCGCTGCTCCTTCTTACTCTTATCCTCTTCTTCTTCTTCTTCTTCTTCTTCTTCTTCTCTTCTTTTCTCTTCTCTTCTCTTCTCTTCATTTGGCTCCGCTTAACTCTCTCCTCCTCGTCTCTCTCGCGATTGACCACCTCTTCTTCTTCTTTGCGCGCACACACGGCACTGGCCACACGACCAGTGGCGTAAGAATACTTTCTATTTCGAGGCATCCCGGGAGTTCCTTCCTTTCGCAGAAGCCGGAGAACGATTCCACGACGAAATTTTAATCGAGCTTAGAATGTACGTGTTCGGAAGGGCGCCGAGAGGAAATACACGCCGCCGAAGGAACGCGGAGATGCTCCGATCGATAATGAATTCGTTCTTACGAATCATAAGATGGTCTGTCAAACATCTTAAATTCCTGTTTGCGAATTATGCGTCATCTTTCACTCTCGAGCGTTATTCGATTCGCGACGAAACATCCTAGCGTATCGATTCAGTTGGTTCAATTAAATTTTTCAAATTTCCCCATCACACTATCTCTTCATTCCCATATCGGTAGATCTTCGAATTTCTAAATTCCTAAAAGCACCTAAGAATATTTGATCCAGAGAAGTCACGTTTCGGTAGGAAACACAGCGACTTACGTCGGAAAAAGCCTTACCACTCGCTCTGATATGCCGGAGAACTATCTCGAAAGTCGCCACCCGACAGATCGCAACGCATTTTACATGGAAGAAAAACGCTAGAATCTATCGGAACAAGAACAACTGTCTCTGCATCTGTTCAGTAGAATGGATCCTTCTTTAGTCAGACTCTTTCGCTCGATCAGAAATTAATCTCGCATGTAACGGAATTCCAGCCGTTAAATCCGACAGCTTTTCAATGATTTCTACATGTTAAATGGAAATGAAATGTTGAAACGTTGATATAAGGAATAAATTAATTCGTTCAATTTAGATTAGAAGATCGGTGCGTCGCGCGCAACTTTCTTGTAACACAGTTAACGATATCAATCGAGGATTAAAAACATCAAATTTCCGGTATTAGCAAGTAGTATAATTAAATGACACAAATAAATGAAGGTGGCTCGTTAAATAAACTAGAATTAATACGAGCGTTCGAAAAAACTGGTTCGTCTCTCGTTAAATTTCATTCTTTCGCAGGCAACTAGTGCACTCTCTTTCCAGTGGCGAAAAGAATGTAATAACCGGATTTACCCTGTAATTAAATAGATGGTAATCTACGTTACCTCCTACCGATAATAAGCACACGGTGCTGCCATCTGACCAAGATCTCGTAAACCCAGCACTCTAGCGTTCAGCTTCAATTTCGAATTCCCTTTAATTAACATATCGTAACTTTTATTGTCCAATTACCTGATCGCGTCACTATTTATCTACATCTCGTATTTTTTTCTTTTGCTTGCAGTGTCCGAAAGCTATAGCAGTTACGTGAATTCGATGTACGCCACTGGAAGCCAGTTCGCGGCTCCTTGCACTCCAAGTCCGCCCCGAGGGCCCGGTGGAGTTCCAACGAGCGTGATCCAAGCAGCTACCAGCTCGGTATCCGACGATCTGTACCTCCTAGAGTTAGGCTTTCCTCCGCGATCGAAAAAGAGCAAACTGAAGAAACCCCGACAAGGCGAGGGTGCCGCGGTCAAGAGGAAATCCCGCGAGGGTTCGACGACGTACCTTTGGGAGTTTCTGTTGAAACTGCTCCAGGACCGAGAGTACTGTCCTCGATACATCAAATGGACGAACCGTGAACGAGGCGTGTTCAAACTGGTCGACAGCAAAGCGGTATCTCGTCTGTGGGGTCTGCACAAGAACAAACCGGACATGAACTATGAAACGATGGGCCGAGCCCTTCGTTATTATTACCAGCGTGGTATCCTGGCGAAGGTCGACGGACAGAGGCTGGTCTATCAGTTTGTCGACGTGCCGAAAGATATTATAGAAATCGACTGTACCGGCGCGTGAGACAGGGCTCGACCTTCGAGGGAACGACACGAGAGGAGGCGAGCTGTACGGGAAAAGAATGATTCGCGTGTTCGTGCTGCAATCATACCAAGCAACTCTTCCTGCCACTACGTGCCGATTTGGCACACCCCTCAGACGATCTAAAGCATATGCCCTCTCTCTGACTTCGTTTGTTCCTTGTATTAGCATATACGCATTGGTCCCTCGATCGGGTTCAAAACGTGCACTTTGCGGGGTTTGTGTATAATATCATATAGGTATATGCGGGTATCTATAAATATTTCTAAACGTTTCAAACTTTTCACGTTCCGAGTTTGAAGCATTCCAAGTTTGGAACGTTCCTAATTTGGAAGCGTTTACAGTCTCGAACGTTTTGAGGTTGAAGCATTCCAAATTCGAAGCGTTTCGTTCTTGACCGAATAATGCGGAAACTGCAGAAATCGAAGGACCATTGTACATCTACGGGAATATGTATATTAACGAATAAAAGGAAACAAAACGCACGAACGCTGCCGCGAGAGGATGAATGTTTTGGTTTTGTCGATGCGACAGCTACCACGGTATATAATTCGTTCACCGTAATTTCGTCCTTCTTTGGTCTTTCTTTTTTTGTTACTTTTTTGACGGTGTACGTCCGATAGTAATCGTACTAAGCTTTACAACGTTTAATATATATATATAACATACGAGGAAGGAAAAATATAAATAAATGAATATATATATATATGCGTTGAGCTCGTTCAAATTTGTACAAAATTTAGTTCTTAAAGATAAACGATGCTACGGCACAAGTGTTATTAAATGTATTTTAAATCGAGCGGAAATGATAAAGAAAAAGATGAATCTAGTATGGACAAATTACTTAACCTATAGTCGGAATATAGGCGAACAATTGTACATTGAACAGCGCGATAAATTATTTATTGTATATTAGATGATTATATATGTTACCTAGAACAAAAAAAGAAATTGTTATATATGTGTCGACGAAGAGAGGTACGGACAAGAACAGTGGATGTGTAGAACTTTACACATTTGCAAACGTGGAAAGTTTAGGAAAACAAAAAAAAAAAAAAAACGAAACGAAATGAGGGCTGTGAAAAGATTCAGAAAGGAGGAAATATGATAGAGCGGAAACGACAAAGATGTTTTAAACAAAAAATGTTTTATGGAGCGAGCTCAGGGAGAGGTACAACATATTTATACAGACATGCACATACATGTTACACTTACGAACACACATTCACACGATACACGTTATATTTTTTTAAATGTAAGCAATGAAAAAAGGGCGACTCTTCTATTTGAGCTGAGGGTTCAACAACGTAAGGTGCTGGCTATACACAAGAGGTCCAAGAATGTTATTTAGCAAGCTAGTGTTACTAATTCATTAAAAGAAAAAAAAAAGATTATTGAGAAGCAGACATTATATCTCTGTATATATAAAAATACACCTTTAGTATATATATTATTGAATATTATATATATATTATATGAATATATATTGTATGTTATGTAGTAAATGGAGCGAGTTAAATGTGTCTCTATGAGATTTTTCCGTCACGTCGGCGTATCAAGGAAGTTGTACAACCGTCTTCGTACGATGTCTCTATTCGAGTCCTTTCTTTTTGTAAAAATAAACGTACGTTTCCGTTTTTTATTGTAGTTATACGCGACGGGATTAAACAACGAGAAAAAGTTTCAACTGTTTCTCTCGATCACGCGTCCCGATACAAAACGCACACTCTAGCGTGGTCTTTCGTGCTCATCCGAATTTGGGACATCGTACTTTTTAAACGTTAGGATATTTTAGCCTTCCTGGCACACGGGGCGTTCGAACACGATAAGTTAGAGTGAAATTTAATTTATTGAACTGCCCCCAACCTCTCAAACTCCCCCCGTTTCCCCAAAGGACGTGACGTGCGAGTGCAAGCGTATCCTATATAGTAATAAGTTTTTGTACATAGAAATTCGTTGAAAGCATATTTAGGAAGAACATATTACGCTGGTTATCGTTGGGGAAGAAAAGAGAAAGCAAAAGAGAAACAAAGAATAAGGGGAGCCAGCGGTACCTCTGAGGTGCCGGGGTGCTCTTGGTTAGACACGTGGTTCTTCTTGACGATCACCTTTCAAACACTTCGACGAAGAAAGAAAATACAATAAATAATAGATAAAAAACGATCAAGTGCTGCCAATAATGCCTGTAAACGGTCCCTTGCATTTGTTTTTGCCACTGAAAGAAAGGAAAATAATACAAAGAGTATAAAAGAAATGTCTGATAAAACGTATAAAGAAATGTCTTGGGACGCCAGACATACCGATGATACAAAGCGAATTGCCTTCTCTCGTAATTAACAAAGACGTGTTGCCTTCTAACAAAGAAAACATATAAGAACTTCTAGCAATTTGTATTGTAATACCATCGATTTTGTCCAGGTACTTAAAAAAAAAAAAAAGAGACCATTAATAACCCTGTATCTCCTATCGCCCTCTCACTGTCCCCCCAACTGTCCCTCCACCCATTTTATCGACATAGAATTTTGTAACTTTTGTCAAGAGAAAACATATATATATATTATACATATACATATAATGAAAAAAGAGTAAAAAAAAAGTTGAGAAACATTTTTGGTACACGAAGACTTTTTTCATATCGCACTTTGCATACACGTATCGGATAAAGAAAGAAAAATTACGTTTAGAAAAATATTGATAAGAGAAAGGACGAAAAGTAATACATCAGAGTACAATGGACAAAAAAGAAAGCAAGTACCTATATAAAATAGTACCACTTCTATACGTAACAACCACTTATAAACAATGAATGGACACTGCAACAATAAATCCTATTTTTAGGTGAATTAAATTTACATATACATAACAATTGACTACGCTACAAGATATTTTAACAGATAAGACTTTACTGTAATAGAGATAAATCTATAATTATTTACCTGTAAAATAATACGAAGACACGATGGATTGACGTAAGGAACTCTAATGTAACGTTCTGTGATTCGTTGTTTGTAGGTGAAATTTAATAAAAGATTACTGTATCATAATACTGCCTTTATTCCCCCTGCCCCCCTATTTTCTCTGTAATAATTAAGAATATTAAGAGGGTTTTAAAATTGAGACGGGACGGAAAATTTTGCGCTGACATCGGGTGGTTCTAAAATTTTCGATCTTGATCTTTCAATATGTGTATCGAATTAAATCGTGCCAATCTTAGCACCGTTTGAACAAATTATATTTTTATTATAATTCTAAATTTGAAATCGGATAAAATATGATTTGCGCAAATAAATATAATTAATATAATTACGATTCATTAGATAAGAACAAGTATTTCGTCACAGATCTCTTAAATCGAATTTTTTTATTTTTGACACGAAAACATTTCAGATAATGTATATTTAGTGACTGCTAATTCGTTTTTGGAAGCTTATTAAAGCGATTACACCGCAATGACGTAATACTTATATATAAAAGTGATTGATAAAAAGAGCACTTTAAGGAGACGTTTCTATTGGTTCTATGGATAACCATCTGACCAATCAGCAACGCGGTTCTAACAGAAAGTAGTTTACCGACTTACTATACACGTAGGTAAGTAGTTCCGTCATTCCTGTCCCGCAGTCCGTATCGAACCACGGCAATCGTTGCATGTTACTTTACGCGATCAATCTTGGAAAATTGTGCGAGGTACGTGACGTTTTTGTATTGTTTGACATCAAAATAATTGAACGAACAGTTACAAAACATTGTTACTTATTGTCAATGTCGAGAAAAGAACGTATCATCAAGGTTTAATTATTGATTTCATTACAATAGACGACTATAGCCACACCCCGTGGCCATTTTGGACAGCAGAAAGTTGTTCCGTAAACGTCGAACGATAAACGCTGTATAAAATGGATCAGATTACGCCGAAGGAAGTACAAATTTTGGAGAATCCCGAGGACATTCAAGAACGACGTGAACAAGTCCTCAGTCGATATGCAAATTTCAAAGCGGAAGCACGTAATAAGAGAGACAAACTCGAGGACTCCCGTCGCTTTCAGGTACATTTATCGATTGTTTACTCTTGTCATTTTGTATTTTTCTGATCATTGACAAAATTCCTCCTTTTTATAGTACTTTAAGCGAGATGCGGACGAACTCGAAGGCTGGATTTATGAAAAGCTGCAAGCTGCTTCTGACGAGAGTTACAAAGATCCCACGAATCTACAAGCAAAAATACAAAAACATCAAGCATTCGAAGCAGAAGTCTCAGCTCATTCGAATGCTATAGTTTCGCTGGACAATACTGGTTCAGAAATGATAGCTCAACATCACTTTGCAAGCGATATCATTCGTAAAAGATTGGGTATGTCATAGTTGCAATGCGATATTATTTGTAGTTATCGAGTCTTTACTTATACACCATTTATTTTACAGAGGACCTTCATCGGCTATGGGAGCTACTGCTCTCTAGATTGGCAGATAAAGGTCTCAAGTTGCAACAAGCGCTGGTTCTTGTGCAATTTATTCGATACTGTGACGAAGTGATGTTTTGGATCCATGATAAAGAAGCATTCGTAACCACCGATGAATTTGGTCATGACTTGGAACATGTTGAAGTGTTGCAAAGGAAATTCGACGAATTTCAAAAGGATATGGCTAGTCAAGAATACAGAGTGACAGAAGTAAATGAGCTGGCAGACAAACTTCTGTTAGATGGACATCCTGAACGAGACACCATTCTACGTAGGAAAGAGGAACTCAATGACTCTTGGCAAAGATTGAAACAACTTGCTGTTTTGAGACAAGAGAAGCTTTTTGGTGCACACGAAATTCAAAGATTCAATCGTGATGCCGACGAAACGATGGCTTGGATCGCGGAAAAAGACGTCGTTCTGTCTTCGGACGATTTTGGACGTGATCTAGCGAGCGTACAAACTTTGCAAAGAAAGCACGAAGGCATAGAACGGGATTTGGCAGCATTAGAAGATAAAGTTTATACACTGGGAGCCGAAGCAGATCGTCTGGCAGCTATTCATCAAGCGGATCATTCGAAGCAAATTCAAGCTAAACGCGCTGAAATCCTGCAATCGTGGGAAAGCCTTACCGCAAAAGCGAAAGAACGACGCTTGAAGCTTGACGAGTCCTACTATTTGCATAGATTTTTAGCTGATTACAGAGATCTCGTTTCGTGGATGAATGACATGCGTGCAATTATATCCGCAGACGAGTTAGCTAAAGATGTAGCTGGCGCAGAAGCTCTTGTCGAGAGGCATCAAGAACACAAGGGAGAAATCGACGCTAGAGCTGACAGTTTCGATGCGACCACATTGGCTGGCAACAAACTCCTGGAAAAGAAACATTATGCCGCGGAAGAAGTAACTAGAAAATTAAATTCTTTGGCAGAGGATAAACAGTCTCTTTTGAGTCTCTGGGAGAAAAGGAAGATTCTATACGAGCAGTGTATGGACTTGCAGTTATTCTACAGAGACACGGAACAAGCGGATGCATGGATGGCTAAACAAGAAGCGTTCTTGGCCAACGCGGATCTAGGAGATTCTCTCGATAGCGTGGAAGCTTTAATTAAGAAACACGAGGACTTCGACAAGTCCTTAGCTGCTCAAGAAGAGAAAATCAATGTCTTGGACGATTTCGCCGGCAAATTGATAGAAGGAGAACATTACGCTGCGGATGACGTAGCACAGAGACGTCAGCTTCTATTGGAAAGACGCGCCGTGCTTCTTGAAAAATCTGCTCAAAGAAGACGTCTTCTGGAGGATGCCTATAAATTACAGCAGTTCGAACGCGACTGCGACGAAACAAAGGGATGGGTTAACGAAAAACTGAAGTTCGCCACCGACGATAGCTATCTAGATCCCACCAATCTAAACGGTAAGGTGCAGAAACATCAAAACTTCGAACAAGAGTTAAACGCCAACAAGACTCGTATGGAAGAGATGGTAGCAACTGGCCAGGAATTGATCAAAAGTGGTCATTACGCCAGTGATCGAATTCGTACGCGTACAGACGAGATTATGTCTCTGTGGGAAAGTCTGACTCACGCTACCGAGAAGAAAGGCGCGAAATTGCAAGAAGCTTCACAGCAACAGCAGTTCAACCGCACCGTGGAAGACATCGAATTATGGTTGTCGGAAGTGGAAGGACAACTGATGTCCGAAGACTACGGCAAAGACCTGACCAGTGTCCAAAATCTTCAGAAGAAACACGCCCTCCTGGAAGCGGATGTTGCGTCTCATTCAGACAGAATCGAAAGCATCGCTCAGGCTGCCGAACAGTTTGTAAATTCGGGTCACTTTGACGCGGATAACATCAAGGCCAAACAGGATCAGTTGCAGTCGCGTTATGCTGCTTTGCAACGGCCAATGAGCATTCGTAAGCAACGACTTCTCGATTCTCTGCAGGTGCAGCAATTGTTCAGGGACATCGAGGACGAGGAGGCATGGATTCGCGAGAAGGAACCAGTTGCCGCTTCCACTAATCGTGGTCGTGACCTGATCGGCGTGCAAAATTTGCAGAAGAAACATCAAGCTGTACTAGCGGAAATCAACAATCATGAGCCACGCGTGGCCGCCGTATGCCAGGCAGGTGCATCCATGCTGCAAGAGAGCCATTTCGCTGCAGAAGAGATCAGCCAACGATTGGCGGCGTTGGATGAACATTGGGGTCAACTGAAAGAGAAAGCTCGACAGCGCAAGAACGATCTGGACGATTCTCTCCAAGCGCATCAGTACTTCGCTGACGCGAATGAGGCAGAGTCCTGGATGAAGGAGAAACGTCCCATTGTTATGAACGCGGATTATGGAAAGGACGAGGACAGTTCTGAAGCTCTTCTAAAGAAACACGAAGCTTTGGTCAGCGATCTGGAGGCGTTTGCTAGCACCATAGCTGCGCTCAAGGAACAGGCTGCATCCTGTCGCCAACAAGAGACACCAACCATCGACATCACTGGTAAGGAATGCGTCGTTGCTCTTTACGACTACACGGAGAAGTCACCGCGAGAAGTGTCGATGAAGAAAGGCGATACCCTGACTCTCCTGAATTCCAACAATAAGGACTGGTGGAAGGTCGAAGTGAACGACCGTCAAGGATTCGTTCCAGCCGCTTATGTAAAGCGAGTCGAGCCTGAAGCTGGATTGAGCGCGTCTCAACAAAACTTGGCCAGAGAGCAGAGTTCTATCGCGGCTAGACAAGCGCAAATCGAGGCCCAGTACGATGACCTTCTGCGATTGGCTCGGGAACGTCAGAACAAGTTGAACGAAACCGCCAAGGCTTACGTGCTCGTCAGAGAAGCAGCAGAATTAGCCACTTGGATCAAGGATAAAGAGAACCATGCACAGGTGCAGGACGTTGGCGAAGATTTGGAACAGGTAGAGGTGATGCAGAAGAAGTTCGACGATTTCCAGGCAGATCTGAAGGCTAACGAAGTGCGGCTGGCGGAAATGAACGAGATCGCCGTGCAGTTGATGAGTCTTGGTCAAACGGAGGCAGCACTGAAGATCCAGACGCAGATTCAGGACTTGAACGAGAAGTGGACCAGTTTGCAAACTCTTACTGCTGAACGCGCTAATCAGCTGGGTTCGGCTCATGAGGTACAGCGTTTCCATCGCGACGTCGACGAGACAAAGGACTGGATCAGGGAAAAGGATGCTGCGTTGAATAACGATGACCTTGGAAAAGATCTACGCAGCGTGCAGGCCTTGCAACGCAAACACGAGGGTCTCGAAAGAGACTTGGCTGCATTAGGAGACAAGATAAAACAGTTGGACGAGACGGCCAATCGGTTGATGCAGTCGCATCCTGAAACGGCCGAACAAACTTACGCCAAACAGAAAGAGATCAACGAGGAATGGACCCAGTTAACCGCAAAGGCTAATAGCAGAAAGGAGAAACTGTTGGATTCTTATGACCTGCAGCGATTCCTCAGCGATTACCGAGATCTAATGGCTTGGATAAACTCGATGATGGGTCTGGTCGCTTCCGAGGAATTAGCTTCCGACGTGACGGGAGCGGAAGCACTCTTGGAACGTCATCAGGTGAGTTGATCGATTCAACGAGCGATCATTGAACTGGCCCCAATAATCTGAACACGGTCGTTCACGAGTAATTTGAATTATAGAATCACAGAGCCGAGATAGACGCGCGATACGGCATTCTTCCAGAGGTATCATAGTGTTTGGAGCATGAGAAAAATGTGCGACTTTGCCTCTGAATATTATACTCATATTCATTGGCGCAATTTGGATTACTGACTAGAGTGGGCCAGGATCCACAGCTTTATTAATATCGTAGCTTTTAAAGATTTGACAATTTTTAATTTAGGAATTTGGAAATTGGAAAATTTCTAAATTTCTAAACACTGGCTCAAGCTACGCGAAGAAGGCCAGGCTCACTCTGGTATCTACCTGATTACGCCAATGCTCATATTACGATTAATCACTCGATAGATTTTGTTGTTGTTGTTGTTGTTATTGGTGATACTTTTTTATGAGGAAAAACACACAGATTGGCGAGTCAATGTTTTGCAACAAAGATATACCGCCTATTAACGCCTGGAAACATTTTCAATGCTTCTTTATAGTGTATTCGCTGCCTTATTCGCTTATCGTAGTGTCTATTGTCGAGTGGATTTGAAATACATATATGCAGAAAGTAGTTGTAAATCTACGTTTCATTCGATTGACCATTATGTTGCAGGAACATCGAACAGAGATCGACGCTCGAGCAGGCACCTTCCAAGCGTTCGAATTGTTCGGTCAGCAGCTATTACAATCCAGTCATTATGCCAGCGTCGAGATCCAAGAAAAGCTGGAATCCATGGCGGAAGCACGCCAAGAGCTGGAGAAGGCCTGGATACAACGACGCATGCAACTCGATCAAAATCTCGAGTTACAGCTGTTCTGCAGAGATTGCGAGCAAGCCGAGAACTGGATGAGCGCCCGAGAAGCTTTCTTGAGCAGCGCGGATACCGTGGACAGCAGCGACAACGTGGAGGCCTTGATCAAGAAACACGAGGACTTCGATAAAGCCATCAATGGGCACGAGGAGAAGATAGCTACGTTACAAACGTTGGCAGATCAGCTGATCGCTGCAGAACATTACGCGGCAAAGCCAATCGACGAGAGACGTTGCCAGGTTCTAGACCGCTGGAAGCATCTGAAAGATGCTCTCATCGAGAAACGCTCGAAACTTGGAGAGTCCCAGACTCTGCAACAATTCTCGCGTGACGCCGACGAAATGGAAAATTGGATCGCCGAGAAGCTGCAACTGGCTACCGAGGAGAACTACAAAGATCCAGCAAACATTCAGTCCAAACATCAGAAACATCAAGCGTTCGAAGCCGAACTGGCAGCGAACGCTGACAGAATTCAATCTGTGCTCGCCATGGGAGGGAATTTGATCGATAAGCACCAATGTGCCGGTTCCGAGGACGCGGTTCAAAAGAGGCTAGCCTCGATTGCCGATCAGTGGGAATATTTGACCCAGAAGACGACGGAGAAGTCGATGAAACTGAAAGAGGCCAACAAACAACGCACCTATATCGCTGCAGTCAAGGATCTAGACTTCTGGCTGGGAGAAGTTGAAAGCCTGCTTACCTCCGAAGACGCGGGTAAAGATTTGGCCTCCGTGCAAAACTTGATGAAGAAACATCAGCTGGTCGAAGCGGATATCCAGGCACACGAAGAAAGAATCAAGGACATGAATGCCCAGGCGGATTCTTTGATAGAGAGCGGACAATTCGACGCGGCCGGCATTCAAGAAAAACGGCAAAGTATCAACGAGCGTTACGAAAGAATTCGTAACCTTGCTGCTCACAGGCAAGCCAGACTCAACGAAGCGAACACCTTGCATCAATTCTTCAGAGACATCGCCGACGAAGAATCATGGATCAAAGAGAAGAAGCTGTTGGTTGGTTCGGACGATTATGGTCGCGACCTTACCGGTGTGCAGAACCTGAAAAAGAAACACAAACGATTAGAGGCTGAACTCGGAAGCCATGAACCTGCTATACAGGCTGTCCAAGAAGCGGGAGAAAAGCTGATGGACGTTTCCAACCTGGGTGTACCGGAGATCGAGCAACGTCTGAAGCTGTTGAACCAAGCATGGGCCGAGTTAAAACAGTTGGCTGCGAACAGAGGACAGAAATTAGACGAATCGTTAACATACCAACAGTTCCTCGCCAAAGTCGAAGAGGAAGAAGCTTGGATCACGGAGAAACAGCAACTACTTTCAGTCGAGGACTATGGCGACACCATGGCTGCTGTTCAGGGACTACTGAAGAAACACGATGCTTTTGAGACCGATTTTGCCGCTCATGGTGAACGCTGCAAGGATATCTGTAAAGCTGGCGAAGCTCTGATTCAAGCCGGAAACCACCGTGCGGACGCCATAGGTCAAAGATGTGCTCAGCTTCGCAATAAATTGGAACAACTTGGCGCCCTTGCAGCCAGAAGAAAAGCTCGACTCAACGATAACTCGGCTTATCTTCAATTCATGTGGAAAGCTGACGTTGTGGAGTCTTGGATCGCTGACAAAGAGACCCACGTACGTTCTGAAGAATTTGGCCGTGACTTGTCCACCGTTCAAACGTTGTTGACCAAGCAGGAAACCTTCGACGCTGGATTGCACGCCTTCGAACACGAAGGAATACAGAATATCACATCCTTAAAGGAGATGTTGGTAGATTCTGGACACGATCAAACTCCTAGTATTCAGAAACGTCACGCGGATGTCATTGCTCGTTGGCAGAAACTTTTGGCCGATTCTGATGCTCGTAAACAACGTTTGCTTAGAATGCAAGATCAATTTAGGCAGATCGAAGAGTTGTATCTGACGTTCGCCAAAAAGGCATCCGCTTTCAACTCGTGGTTCGAGAACGCGGAAGAGGATTTGACAGACCCTGTTCGGTGCAACAGCATCGAGGAGATCCGAGCTCTTCGAGAAGCACATGCACAATTCCAAGCAAGTTTATCTTCTGCTGAAGCGGATTTCGAGGCACTCTCTGCGCTTGACAGACAGATCAAAAGCTTCAACGTTGGTCCCAATCCGTACACCTGGTTCACGATGGAAGCGTTAGAAGACACCTGGCGTAATCTTCAAAAGATAATCAAAGAACGCGACGTAGAGCTTGCGAAGGAAGCTCAACGACAAGAAGAAAACGATAAACTTCGCAAAGAATTTGCTAAACATGCTAATGCGTTCCATCAATGGCTAGCAGAGACAAGGTATATATTTTTAATTGATTTACAGAATTGATTTACGTGAATTTGAGTTCGTTTAAAATTGTCATTTTGTAGGACATCCATGATGGAAGGTTCAGGGTCATTGGAACAACAATTGGAAGCAACGAAGGTGGGATCAACTAAATGTTACGTGACATTTGTTAACTATGAAACAAAATAACAAACACTCGTTATTATTTTTACAGAGAAAGACCCAAGAAGTTCGTGCACGTCGACAAGATCTAAAAAAGATCGAAGACTTGGGAGCAATATTGGAGGAACATTTAATCTTAGACAACCGTTACACGGAACACAGTACTGTAGGATTGGCGCAACAATGGGATCAATTGGATCAATTGGGAATGCGCATGCAACACAATTTAGAGCAGCAAATACAAGCACGTAATCAGTCGGGTGTTTCTGAAGATGCTCTTAAAGAATTCTCTATGATGTTCAAACATTTCGACAAAGACAAGAGTGGTCGCCTGAATCATCAGGAATTCAAATCTTGCTTGAGAGCACTGGGCTACGATTTACCAATGGTGGAAGAGGGCCAACCTGATCCGGAATTCGAAAATATTCTTGGTTTGTAATTTATTTGCATTATTTATTTACAAGGAGCTTTCAAGAAACAATATTTGATTTACGCTTCTTCCTTCTCAGATATCGTCGATCCTAATAGAGATGGTTACGTATCGTTGCAAGAATATATGGCCTTCATGATTAGTAAGGAAACTGAAAACGTGCAGAGTTCTGAAGAAATAGAAAATGCTTTCCGCGCAATTACAGCTGCAGATCGGCCATATGTTACAAAAGAGGAATTATACGCTGTGAGTATAAAATCTTGACGATTATAATCGTTGATTTATATACCTACATTCTACTTAATGCCAATGTATTATATATTTCCAGAACCTTACCAAGGAAATGGCCGATTACTGTGTAGCTCGCATGAAACCTTATGTTGACCCCAAAATGGAACGACCAATCACAGGAGCATTGGATTATATTGAATTTACTCGCACCCTTTTCCAGAATTAAGTTCATAAATTATTCATTTTTTAATACAACGGTTATTAAATTATAGCAACAGAAATATGAAACGCTTACTTTACTAAACACCTTGTTACTTCAATGCGGTATATACGTATACACAATTTTATTTATAGCATGTATTACATCACTGATTCATCATTCTTTTTTGTATTAATATATAAACTATTCGTGAAAATAGTGAGAAATAAATTATATACTTTATGTACAAGGATATCAACAAATATATTAAATTATATTAAATTTGGTTTAATTGGAGGAGTAAACACTTTGTACCGTTATTTCATTATAAAAGTGTTTTGCGTATTCCTTCTTTAAAAAAAAAAGTTTTATTTTAATTGCACATAGTACAAATAGAACAATTTATTTGTCGAACGCGATAAAGATAAGTAGAAATATGTGCAAGATATAAATACTAGTTCAATGCATAACAACTGTATATGTAAATTACAAATTACTGTAAAATATACATATTATATTCAAATAGTGTATGTCGTAATATTATGTAATATTAGATTTTGAATATATTGATCCGAAAACGATACACCTGGCGCCATCTAGCGGCAACGAGTGGGAACTACTGATACTACACTTTTGGAAGAGTGTAGTTCGCCGGAGAGATGGCGCCACTTGTTCCATTTCCGTGAAAATTCAATTAATATTAATTTTATTGGCTTAATTTACTACAATACGCATTCCGAAGATAATTAGTCTTGCACTCGCATGTAATTTAATGCATATTATAGTAAATTAAAGCAATAAAATGAATATTAATAGAATTTTTTCGAAAATGGAACAAGTGGCGCCATCTCTGCGGCGAACAGGGTGAACTACACACTTTTGAAACTGCAGTTTCATTAGTTCCTACTCGCCATCGCTAGATGGCGCCACGTGTACCGTTTTCGGTTAGGTTAGGTATAAGTATGTCTGTAATATTAGTGCAATTAATACAATAGAGATTTGTGCAACTAATGCTATTAATTGTACTAGTACAATGCATAACAACTGTATATGTAAATTACAAATTACTGTAAAATATACATATTATATTCAAATATTGTATGTCGTAATATTATGTAATATTAAATTTTTAATGTTATACGATTCAAACATGTATAGAAGTTGATTGAGAAATAAAAAGAAAAAAATTAATTTGCAATATCTATTTATTTTAAATCCTTACCAAAACCTATCCTTCATGGTCCAACTAAGGCAGTCACCATTCCTCGAAATTCATGTTTCAAAATTCCGAGAATTTTTGCGAAATCGGAAAGTTACAGTTCAAGATTTGTATTAGGAGAACATAAGTTGTGAGGAGGTGGCACAAATTCTACTTCTTGGAATTTTGATGACGTCATTTCCAGGAATTGTTAAGAGCTATTTTTGAAATCCGAGTTGCCGATTTTGAGTTTTGGTATCAGGAGAACATAAGTTGCGAGGAGGTGGCACGAAGGTTTTTCGAAACCGAACACTCGATTTTGAAATTCGGTATCAGGAGAACATAAGTCGCGAGGAGGTGGCACGAATGCCACTTCTTGGAATTTTGATGACGACATTTCCAAGAATTGTTAAGAGCTATTTTTGAAATCCGAGTTACCGATTTTGAGTTTTGGTATCAGGAGAACATAAGTTGCGAGGAGGTGGCACGAAGGTTTTTCGAAACCGAACACTCGATTTTGAAATTCGGTATCAGGAGAACATAAGTCGCGAGGAGGTGGCACGAATGCCACTTCTTGGAATTTTGATGACGTTATTTCCAAGAATTGTTAAGAGCTATTTTTGAAATCCTATTTGCCGATTTTGAGTTTTGGTATCAGAAGAACATAAGTCGCGAGGAGGTGGCACGAATGCCACTTCTTGGAATTTTGATGACGTCATTTCCAAGAATTGTTAAGAGCTATTTTTGAAATCCGAGTTACCGATTTTGAGTTTTGGTATCAGGAGAACATAAGTCGCGAGGAGGTGGCACGAATGCCACTTCTTGGAATTTTGATGACGTCATTTCCAAGAATTGTTAAGAGCTATTTTTGAAATCCGAGTTGCCGATTTTGAGTTTTGGTATCAGGAGAACATAAATTGCGAGGAGGTGGCACGAAGGTTTTTCGAAACCGAACACTCGATTTTGAAATTCGGTATCAGGAGAACATAAGTCGCGAGGAGGTGGCACGAAGATTTTTCCAAGCCGAATTCTCGATTTTGAAATTTGGTATCAGGAGAACATAAGTCGCGAGGAGGTGGCACGTATGCCACTTCTTGGAATTTTGATGACGTCATTTCCAAGAATTGTTAAGAGCTATTTTTGAAATCCGAGTTGCCGATTTTGAGTTTTGGTATCAGGAGAACATAAGTCGCGAGGAGGTGGCACGAATGCCACTTCTTGGAATTTTGATGACGTCATTTCCAAGAATTGTTAAGAGCTATTTTTGAAATCCGAGTTGCCGATTTTGAGTTTTGGTATCAGGAGAACATAAATTGCGAGGAGGTGGCACGAAGGTTTTTCGAAACCGAACACTCGATTTTGAAATTCGGTATCAGGAGAACATAAGTCGCGAGGAGGTGGCACGAAGATTTTTCCAAGCCGAATTCTCGATTTTGAAATTTGGTATCAGGAGAACATAAGTCGCGAGGAGGTGGCACGTATGCCACTTCTTGGAATTTTGATGACGTCATTTCCAAGAATTGTTAAGAGCTATTTTTGAAATCCGAGTTGCCGATTTTGAGTTTTGGTATCAGGAGAACATAAGTCGCGAGGAGGTGGCACGAATGCCACTTCTTGGAATTTTGATGACGTCATTTCCAAGAATTGTTAAGAGCTATTTTTGAAATCCGAGTTGCCGATTTTGAGTTTTGGTATCAGGAGAACATAAATTGCGAGGAGGTGGCACGAAGGTTTTTCGAAACCGAACACTCGATTTTGAAATTCGGTATCAGGAGAACATAAGTCGCGAGGAGGTGGCACGTATGCCACTTCTTGGAATTTTGATGACGTCATTTCCAAGAATTGTTAAGAGCTATTTTTGAAATTCGAGTTACCGATTTTGAGTTTTGGTATCAGGAGAACATAAGTCGCGAGGAGGTGGCACGAATGCCACTTCTTGGAATTTTGATGACGTCATTTCCAAGAATTGTTAAGAGCTATTTTTGAAATCCGAGTTGCCGATTTTGAGTTTTGGTATCAGGAGAACATAAGTCGCGAGGAGGTGGCACGAAGGTTTTTCGAAACCGAACACTCGATTTTGAAATTCGGTATCAGGAGAACATAAGTCGCGAGGAGGTGGCACGAAGATTTTTTCCAAGCCGAATTCTCGATTTTGAAATTTGGTATCAGGAGAACATAAGTCGCGAGGAGGTGGCACGAATGCCACTTCTTGGAATTTTGATGACGTCATTTCCAAGAATTGTTAAGAGCTATTTTTGAAATCCAAGTTACCGATTTTGAGTTTTGGTATCAGGAGAACATAAGTCGTGAGGAGGTGGCACGAATGCCACTTCTTGGAATTTTGATGACGCCATTTTCATGAATTCTGCGGAATTTATTTCGTAATTTAATCGAATTTCTTCGCGGTATTACTGTTTTCGGCTATTCTAAGTACTTCTTTTGTACTGTTCTGTTATTTTTGCATTTCAATAGGTTTGTATAATGTTTCTGAACGCTTGGGAAAGGTTTTTTTAAATAAATACACGGTTTATTCTTTTTATTTATCGTTTATTCAAATTTTATATTACATAGAAGTTGTAAATACATTGAAAGTACATAGAGCTATTAATTACATAGATGCATACATACATACATACATACATACATACAATTGTTAATATAATAGTCTGTTCTTTTATTTATATATATTATACAAATATGGTCGTTGTTTAATGTATAATAGAATGCTATACTCATAATTGATCGCAAATGTGCCCACCGTATGTTCGATGTATGAAAGAATTTTTCCAATTGACGCAATTATTACCGTATATAAAACATTACAGTTATTTATTTCTATTTTTGCCAGGGTTCGATACAAATCTATTTAATACTCCATAATCTTTTTGAGGTTTTTCTACCTTATTAGTATCTGGTCGAATATCAGCTTGACGAAGTATATCAATGGTTTCCTGCAACAATAATTCTTTTGTATACACAGTAGCTTACAATATTTAAAAGTTACTTACCCTTTTGCTCAAATCCTTTAAAATCTTTTTAGTTTTGATTACTTTCGCAGTTCCTCCTTTCCCTTTAGCTTTTGTCCTGCGAGGCTTGAAGTTGATATCTTTCGGTTTAAGATACTACAAAAAAATGTAAACAAATATATTAATTTACAGTAATTGTAAAATCGTATTAATTTAATCCTACTTAGACACTTACCAAGAGTTTTTTCTTTGCTTCTACTTTATCTTGTAGACTAGGCACATCTACTTCTGTTATTGAAATTGGATCTAAAGAAATTAACTCTGGTTGAATCTTATCTAGCAGAGCCTTTACTTCGACTTCACGTCTTTGGTCCTTAGTCTGGAATGGATTATTTTCAAAAGCATCATAATTTGCTTCTCCACTCCCAGGTACCAATAGGGAAGAAATTCCGCCTGATGTACCAATACCTAAAACATCTTCATATGGACAGAATTGCATACTTGTTACACGCCAATTAGGTCTATGCCGCAAATATGCTTTTGTCCCATCTTCAGAGGGTCTGAAAACAAAAATGTATCTTATACATAACTACTAATATTATGTAAATTTAGTTTATTATATTATATTTACCGATAAATTTCTACTACATTTCCCATCGACATTGCCAGGTGACCACGTTGACTGTAAGACAAATGATGAACGGCAGAACGTGTGCGATAATTATGTACTGGACCCGCTAATTGTCTGATATCCCACACCTTCACATATCCTCCTGGGCAACCGGTTGCCATGTAAGTTCCATACGGATGAACGGTACAAGCATTTACTGCCCGAGTGTGACATAACATTTTTGCTAATGGTTTGGTACTATTAGGAGACCACATAGAAACTACACCTTTTGAGTCTCCCACACAAAGTACTGCATTACTTGGATTTTGTGTCATCACCTATGAAAAAGTGGATACTTTAAATTTTTTTTTGTACAAAATATCATCACATGTTCTTATACTTACCATTATATTTCCTAATTTAGAATTAAAAGTGGATATAAATTTCCCTATAGAAACATCCAGCCAGGCCAAAAAACCTTCTCTGGATGCACTGGCTAGCAAAAAGTGATATGGCAAAAATTCCAGCTTGTTAACTCTATGCATTTGTTTCAAACAATGAAGTTCGATTCCAACATTGTCATATATGTATACCCATTCCTTTTGTGCAACTGCGTACATTGTTTCTACATGCAACCATGATATATCATGCACTGATTCCATGACATTCATTTCGCATGCTAATTTTTTGGTGATCCAATCAAAAGCAGCTACATGTCCTTTTCTTCCACCTATAAGTAAATGTCTACCATTTCTTGTATATTTTGTATAATATGGTCCAAACTGTAAGTTTAATGTAAAGTGTTTAGATGCACTGGTTATGTCTACATTGTTTGCAATTTGTGTTTGATTATATTGTAATGTTGTTTCGCCAGGATCAGCCTCCAAACAACCATACTCTTCTGTTAAAAGCAATTCAGTGCGTGCAGTATCCTTTATCGCATTATCAATAAGCTTCTCTTTCCTTTTCAATTTATGTTTTATTAGTTTATTCTTTATTGTAGACGTTCCTGGCTTCAAGTTAATTCCAGTACCTTTATCATATTTTTCTAATTGTTCTTTGCTGATGGGTACTTTGTTATATCTTCTGATACCTGTAAGCAATGTATCTTATGTAAATCAATTTTAACGAACAATACTATACTACAGAATGAAAAATTATACCTTTTCGTTTCACTTTGTTTGCATCCATGATTAAAAAACTAAATGTTTCGTTCTGTCATAATTTTAATCAAACACGTGTAAATACAACGCCATGCTTTTTAAAAGCGATATCCATAGATGAAATAGGTTATAGATTGCATACTTTTCACAAGAGAACTGGAGAACACTAGCGTTGTAAGGACGTAGCATCTACAAATTTCTAAATTTTTTAATTTTTGGACTTCGGAGTTTTGAAAATTTGAGCTTTTGAAAATAATGTATTACAAGTAGGTAAATTGCAGAAAATGATCATTTTTAAAAGTGGATTTACAACTTATAAAGGTTTAGAAACAATATCTTATTCAGTTCAAAATATTTTCAAACTTATTTATTGATGGCGCTCGAGAAGCGTTTAAGTGTAAAAAAAGGTATGACGGGTAACTCAATTTCAATCTATATGCTCAACGGTTATGCAACTACTGTGAGAAGCTGTGAATTACTTTCGTTTACTTCGCAATTTAACCTGACAAGAATCCGGCAAATTTATGTTTCAAAATACTTATCTGTTTATATGAAGAATAACGTAAAATAAGTAAATATGAAAACTGCGCCTGATCCAAAAGACGTCCAGGTATTACATGTTATTCTTTAAAAAGACCGTTTGAGAATAATTACATTTTAGTCTTCACCTTTTTAGATCGTATAAAATTAAGAAAATAATGTAAATACGAAGTATGATGATGTTTTCATTCACATTGTACATATTTTCTTATTGTCATGGATGTATTTTTCTTTACATTTACAGGTTTATTATAATAAAACCTTTGTTTCAGGAATTTCAATTCAAACAGTCACATACTTCCCAAATTTTAGATGCCTTCACATCCATACCAATTGCATGCAGTTTAGTGACTGCAGATAAAAGAAGAGGATTATTATATATAGGACAAGATAATAAAATAATTATTTTAAAACCTGGGGAAGATAGCGATCCAGAATGGAAGATAAAGCTCAATATACCAGTAGCTATATCTAAATTAATGCTTAATTGTGACTGTTCCTATTTAGCTGTGGCACCACATGGACCTTTAATTTTAATTTATGATGCACAGGCGCTTGTTACAAATGTACATTATTGAAAGTTATATCTTATTTATATCTTCTACATTCTTATCAAATAATTTAAGAGATTCTAATTTCTTTTTTCAGAACATACAATTATTATATGAAATTAGAATTTCTTCATCGCATATGGATGCTTTTGTAAATGATCTAAGATGGAATCCTGCTGTACCAGGAATGCTGTGTACCATAGCTAGCGATTACACGATTGGTAGTTTTAAAGTAAAGGAAAAGAAAGAAAAGACAATAGAGCTAAAAGCTTTAGAGAAATTTAATGATTTGGATGCTTTGTGTGCAGCATGGAGTCCAAAAGGGAAACAAATAGTTATAGGTTGTAAAAATGGAAATATTGTACAATTTAAACCCGATTTAAAAATAGCTAGAACAATTCCTGGACCTAATCCATATATCGGAGAAGTCATTAGTATTTTATGGATTAGTAATTATCAATTTTGTGCTGCTTATTTTGGTAGCGAACGAAAAATCAATGTTCTAATAATTGACGCTCCTAAAGGCGAAACAAATGCTATTTTCACTTGCTATGAAGATATCACGTACGGAATGACGGATACAGAAGAGGAAGGAATAATTCCACGTTATTACTTTGATCATGTACCAGAATGGGGTTTAATCATTGCTGCTAGTAGCAGCAGCAGTGAAGTAGCTGTGTTAGGATCCACAGATGGAGGAGTTACTTGGAATCAGTGGCAATTGGTTGACAGTGGTAGAGCTGAATTGCCATTAATCTGTACCACAGAAAGTTATCCAGTGGGTTTAGCTATTGATAAATCTCCTGTTCGAACATTACCATGGGGTGCAGATTCAACATTACCCAATCCAGTTCCTATACTTCATATAGTTGCAACATCTGGACAGTTATGTAGCTTCCACATGGTAAATTTAATTCCTAATTGTCCTGCTATTAATTGTCCACCTATAGAAATAGTTACACCTCCTTTACCGTTACAATCAAATCCTAATCTATCCGAAACGTCTATTATTATGAATGGTGCGATAACTAGTACACCTCGCCCTAAACCACCAGAAAATGTTCCTGAACGTCCAAAACCAATTCCTGCCGGAAATATTTTTGATAAATTTACCGAAGGAAATAGTTTCTTTGCACAGTCCCCAGCTGAAAAACCTAAACATCTGGAACAAAAACCTGAAACTGTTAACACGGAAATGAAAATAGAACCAATTCGAGAGACTTATCCTGAAGAAGTGAAATCGGATACAAAATTAGTACCGATCAAAGAAACAGTATCACAAGAATCCGTGGAACAAAAAACATCTGTGGATGATGATAGTACAGATATTCGTGCTTATATAGAAGAGCATAATTTATTTGAGAAAGAATTGCGTAATCAATTGGAACCACAGACGTGGGAATGTGGCACTGAAGAAGAACGTATAAAACTTGTCAAAACGTCTAATGAAATCGATAAGTTTCTTCGTCTATTAAGAGAAACAACGAACAGTCTATCTAGTGACATCGCATATTTAAAAGCATTACTATTGCAGTCGTTCGCATGGGTTGAAGAAACCAAGTCGAAAAATGCAGCTACTAATGATATTACAACTAGAAATTGTGGAGATAGTAATAAGATATCCGATCTGCAGAAACTTTATTATTATACTCAAACACAACTCAGCCAAGCTAGTAAAATTTTAGATTTAGGATGGTCAGATCATACGTCTCAAGAAATGTCGCGAATGAAAATTCCACATTTGGAATTTGTATATCAAAATCTCATCTTACATGATAAAATCATACAAAAAGAGAAAAGCAAAGTGGAGCAGCTGAAAAAACAATGGAAACTAATTTCTCGTAACAACAATATATTTGGATTGAATCGTTCGTTATCTAATTTAAGTATCACGTCATCTAAATCTTCAGTTTCTCTTCCAAGAAATGCAGGAGTGATAGAAGCACGTTGCAAGGCTATTGCTTCCAAAACTTTAAGTTTTACTCAAGAGAAACAAATGAAATTAAGAAAACATTTATCCATTTCTACTCCGACGATCATAAAACCAGTTAATCCTTCACCAATTCAACACCGTTTGGAAGCAACTTTATCCTCTTTAGCTTCTCTTAACACAGCAGTTGCTGATACAAAGAATAAAACAGAACAGCCTGTTGTAAAGCAGTCAACAACTGCTAAACCAGCTGCTGAAAAACCAAAACAGCAAAGCCCCTTAGCCTCGTTAAACAGCATTGTAGCCAGAATTGGTACAAATGAAACTAATAATGTATCGACGCAAAACAAACAACCTAGTTTTAGTGTTACTTTTCCAGCTGCATCTGGAAATAAACTTCCACAAATAGAAAAGAAGTCAACTGTACCGACAATATCTACTGTATCTCAAAGTGTTAAATCAAAGCAAGATGCTGTTACGTTTAGTCAAGTTAGCTCTTCAGCTCATACTCTACCTAATTTAACGAAATCGTTTCCTAAAGTTAACACTATTACATTCGGTACCCCAGTACAAAAATCTGAAGATGTACAAAAATCTATACTTAAAGAATCTAATACAAAAACTGGAAAAGAAAATGTATCAAGTGATTCCTTCAAAGTAGAAAATAGTTTATTTGGTACTGGCTCATTAAAAGATGTATTATCAGAAACCACAGCAGGAAGAGTACAAGGAATTCCTTCAAGTACCACAGTAAAGTTTGGATTGCCAATACCTGCAACAACAGCAGCAACTGCAACTGCAACAAAGACTGAAGCAGCAACCACATTTAGTTTTGCTACTCCAAATTCTGCAGTTGTAAAAAATATGTCACAAAATGCGCTTGCTATATCACAAACAAGTGCCCAACCATTTTCTTTTGCTTCAAAACCTTCAAATACTACCGCTCCGTTTAATCTAAAAATTCCATCAGTAACAACAACAGCACCTCAAACACAAGACTCGTTAAATATATCAAATTTAATGGTAGGACTTAACACATCTAATCAGGCACAAATTATGCCTACCAGTAATGTTAATACCGAAGGAAAGTACAATTACAAACCCACATTTGGAACATCTAACTTTCAAATGTTGTTGGGGCAAAATACATTGAGTTCCACTCAGATCTCTATAAGTCTTGTAAGTGGAACTCCTCCGAAGGGAACAGTTACAACTGCATCTTCAGTTACAATTGAGAGTATACCCACCCCTGAATCAAAAGCTCCCAGCCTGACAACAAGTTCTGTACAAGCTCTGCCTGCATCATCTACTGCACCCTTATTTAGTAATCAAATAAATACTCCAAATATTTCTGTATTTGGAGGAATGCCGAGTTCCACACCAACTTCGTCTACATTTACTGTTACTACCACTTTACCTAGCAATCAAGCTACTACTGCTACTACTGCTAGTACTACTAGCACATCATCCATGCCAATATTTGGTGGTTTTAACACCACTCCGGTAACAAGTACAGCCGCTACAGCGGTAACAACTTGCAGTACAGTATCGCCATTTCAAAGTACTTTATCAAAATCTAATTTTGGTAAAACTACAGTGAATTTGTCTACACCAAGTTCTACCACTGGTTCTACTACCGTTTCTACGCTTCCTTTTGGTAGTGTTACAACAACTTCAGTTACTTCAGTTTTTTGTAAACCACCTCTGGCAATTAATAAATTTGCCAGTACTCCGGCAGTTTCTTCAGCTGCTAATACCTTCGGCAAACCAGTTATCAGTCCTACTTCAATGCCATTCGGAGGTTCTACGAATACATCTATATTCGGTCAAATGCCAACAACTTCAGCAAATGCTTCGGTCTTTGGTGGAAGTGGTACCACCTCGATCTTCGGTGGAAGTAATCAAGCATCACCTTCTGCTTCTATCTTTGGAGGGGATACATCCGCAGTGAATACATTCGAAACACCTCAGAAATCCATTTTTGAAAATAATGCTCAGAATTCAATATTTGGCTCAATGTCAAACACTGGCTCTACATCTTTCTTTGGTGGAACCATGAATAATAATCCCCCAGGAGCAGCTTCACCCGGCTCACCGTCTGTATTTGGTGGTGCAACAACAGGTTCACCACCAATGGGTTTGGAACAACCTGGTTTTGGACAGGCTTCTACGTTTGGAGCTAAACCAGTTTTTGGATCACCACCTACGTTTGGAGCACCAAAACTGGGAAGTTTTGGTGGTGGATTTGGAGCAGCAACATTTGGAACTACTGCGTCACCTCCAGGTAACACGTTATTTTTGGTATTCTATAATTTATTATTTATTAAAATTAACTGTAAAAATTGCATAAAACAGCGTTTGGAAGTCCACCGGCAATGGGAGGGAATCCTGCACCAATTGATAACACCATGCCGAAAGTTTTTGGAAGTACAGACAATAGCAACACATTTGAGTCCTTAGGGAACCAACCGGGTGGTCTCACTTTCAGTAGCCTGGCGCAAAAGAATGTAGAGCCACCAAAATCTCCAGTATTTTCTAGGTATGTAGACATTATTTACGTTTTCCTTACGTTCAATAAATCGTAAAAGTTTAATATACATTAATATTTTTTATTGCAGCGGAAGTTCTTTTTCCACCTGGCGGTAATGTACAAATGTTTAAATCGAATTAAATGAATCGTCTCATTATTTTAATAAAAATAGAAAACAACACAATTTTAGTATCCATTTCCTTTTTGTGAGCTTAGATCATGTATTTATAATTGCTTTTTATTAAAGACATTATTAACATCGTCAATTTTAAAACATTGTTAATATCTACATTGTACAAAATCGGAGAGATTTAGTATGTTTTGAATTTATTTACAATAAAGACATTTTATAAAATATAACGTTATATAAAAATATAGTTAGATACCCCTTTTTATAGGTTTTGGTGCAATTGATACTTTAGTTGGTTTGCAAAGATCAATGACACACGGATCGTCAAGGGGGGAGTGTGTACACATAGCTGAAGATGGTACAAAAAGTGCTAGAGATATTTCTACATTGCAAGCTTCCATCCAAACTTGATGGGAAAGTAGTACCGTGGTTTTCAATCTATAATCATTCTGCTCTGTATTTTGCAATCGTAAATCCGATTGACGCGGTAATAATAGTTGTACTTGTTGATCGGGATGTCTCAATTTTATACGTAATATACTCGGATCTCGTAAATTTAATACTTTTGCCGTTAACGGGATTCCTAACAGAAGTCCGCCCGTAAATTTCAATGCAGCATCTGCATCGCCTCTAGGTTCTTCAATAATCGCTCTACAAAATCTAGTAGACACCGATGGTCTAGGAAGTCTTTCTTCTCCTTGCGATACCGGTGTTAAAAGTAACGGTAACAACAACCGAGTTAAGGATCCTGGTTTCACGTCGGCTAAAGTAGGAATCTGAAGTACAAGAGATCGAGAAAAAGATGGCAACTTGGACGTGTCTTGAGGTAGGGTATCAGCTTCGGACAAAAAATGACGCGCGAGCGGAAGCGCACTTCTTCCCGTTACGCTTCTAGTTACTCGAATTAATTCTATCGCTAGTGCTTTCAACCACACGTCGTTGGCTAATATGATTTCATTTTCATTCAATCCACTGAATAGTCGTTGCAATCTATAAATTAAATTATTTCTGAATAAATCTTTGCGTATATTAGATATAACAGATAGAAAAAAATAAACGTACTTTTGAGTGTTTTGAAGCAAAACTGAAACGTTAGTGGTTGTATTCGGTAATGGACTCGTCGATACTGAATTCGCTGACGATATCGAGAACTCTTTCAATACGGATTTCAGAAGTAATAAGCATCGTATATAAAGAACAGTGAAACGTGCAGCCCCCTCCATCCGATGATCCATTTCTGCTAAACGATCAAGATCAATGGCTGCAGCTTCTAAAAGTTGCGTATGAACTCGCCCACCGGGTCTTGCATTTTCCACGCCTGTGACCACTTTTTCTAAAAATTCTTTTCCACGTTCTGCTTCATCGTCAATTTTATCTTCATTTCTGAAATCTGGTCCACTGGTTATAGTTGGTCGTAAACGAGGAACCAGATGCGGCATAGTATCGCGTAAATAATGGTAATGTTTCGATGCGTGCTCTGTAAACAATGCATGCATACTCGGACAATGCAATGCGGCATTAAATATTAGTACTAGAACGCTTGCATCTATTATTTATAGTTAAGAATATAAAAATATTGTTACAAGTTTTATATGTACTCTATGAAGAAACTTAATGAAAGGATACAGGACGGTTCATCGACATCTGGCTCCGGTGTATCGAAAAAGGGGTGCCGTCCAAGAAGTTGTGGTACTAATGGTAACGTTAGATATGGATGCGAAGCTCCTAATGCTGCTAAACAGTTTCTGATACTTTCTTTGTCTTGTGGATAGCGACTCAAATTGTCAAGAAGACGATTTACACACATGTGAAGACAATTTCTTGTAGCAAGTCGGCTAGCAGCTAAAGTAGCGTGCAAACCTTCTCGTACTTCGCCCGAAAAATCCTCTAGTGCACCCAGAATTGTTTCTAATTGATCTTCACGAAGCGTAACGCTTGCCGACATTTTTCTTAATGACTCGATTGCACGCAATCTTACATCTTGAATTTCATCGTTGAACATGTCAACCATAAAATCTAAGGAAATTCTGGCTATATTTGGCTGCTCCAGAGATAATGTACAGAGGGCCTCAACAGCTGCTGTTCTTACCTAAATATAATTTGTATAAAATGTGTAGAGTATAGTTATCTAGATGTGCACAAATAAACATAATACCTCTAAAAATTCATCTTCTAAACCATGAATAAATGCACCACAAGACCCACTCTTTTCTTCTACTTCTGGTCTATCTGTTTCTACAACTTTCTGTTTTTTATCTAATGCTTGCTCTATGTATCGCTGTGATACACCTTTCATTGTTCCAAGTAAAGACATTGCAGAAGCTCTAACTCTTGCTGACAAATCACCCATAAGACCACATATTTGAGAAAATGCACAATCGACCATACGTATATCTTCTCCATCTGCTCCTACAATAATGCTGTAAAGGAATCAACATAGTATGTTGTCAAAGATAAATAATACTTATTTCATAAGTAGTAACAAATGAAAAAAAATAAAATATCATACTTTTCAGGATATTCTCTCCCTAAGAGCCATATTAATTTAAGAACCGTTCGACGAACTATTTCGTAATCATCGCGAAGCGCAGCACAAGCTTCTCCGAAAAAACTTGCAGGTAGTCGACAACCTCTATGTGAATGTAGTTCAGCCATTGTTTCGAATGCTTGGGCACGTACTCTAGGATCTTGAGAACGTGCATAATTGCCAACAAAAATTAAAGTATCATCTGTGGCATTTGCAGTCAAATATCTGCCAATGATAGAAAGACAACGTGTTTGTACACCATGCCAAGTATCCAACAAATGCTCACGGGCAATTTTTAATACAAGTGTCCTACAAAATTATTAAGTCAGTTTTTCTGTCAAAATTTTTTGAAGAAAATAAATTTCAAATCTACGTGAAATACCTATGGTAGTCCCCTAATTTTAACAATGTTGCTAAACCTTGACTTTTTACTCTATGCGATTCTTCGTTTCTTAAAAGTTCAGAAGTTTCAGTAACGATTCTTGTCTTTTCTGTCGAATCATTTGTAACTTCTCCTAGTTCTGCGAAAATCCAAAGTATTTTTGCACGGACTGCAGCTTCAGTTTCTATAATAAATCTTTCTGACAACTTTTTTACTACTGAAGGAACATCTTCTGGAGAAATGTATGTGATAGTATCAGATATACGAACAAGGAGCTGCAAAGCATCATTGCCACATTTACTTTTCTCAAGACATTCTATATAAGCTAATGCTGAACTCCCTTCTGTTCCATTTTTACTGCTACCAGCAGTAGCTGCAAGACGTAATGTTTTTAGCCTCTTTAATGGTGGTTCAGTTATAACCTAGAAATAAAAATAATTAGAAACAAAGTTTCAATAAACACATTTTAAGTAGAAATATGATTTACCTGACTTTGGTTAAATTCTGCTAAAACTCTTTTCTTCATTAAAGCTGCCATACTAGTAAAATACCTTACATCGACACGTATACAAGATATAAAGTTTAGGTTATATTCTTTAAAATATACCAATAGCTATATGTTTCTGTTCCTTCAACATACTAGATACAAAAATCAACATTTCTGTTTTCATAAAATTTATAAGTTGATATACAGTAGTACAGTGCTTATATTTTTTGCGTCATACATTTTATGTGAAATGTAAATGAAGAGTTCTTTATCCTAAAGACAACAATTGTAAGGTTATATTTCATAAATTGCACAAAACTGATAATACGAAAAGTTTTTCATGCTACTGATGGACGAATTATTCAATGTTTTACGTAGCATGTATAAGTTACATATAAATTAATATTATTAAAATAACATATTATAAAAGTTGCTTAGTTTATGTAAAAAAACCGCAACTTTCTGTTTGTAACATTAGCCAGCGATATTAGTTTAGTAATGCACGTAACCATGGATGGCACTATAATGCAATATCAGTCTCAATCGACATAGTAGAATGTGATATGAAAATGGATAGAAATTTACATCGCATGATAAATCTATTCTATATCTCAGCCGTGGGCTAATTTACACCACCTTCGCGTTGATAGTAAACGGCGCTAAAAAATCTCAAATTGTTGGGTTGAATTAAAATATGTTTTACGGCTGTAACTTTATTGTAAATTAAACATCATGTAATTAATTAAATAATGTTCTATCATATTCCTGATTCTCTTAAGTACTTGTTACAAAAACATCATATAATAATAACATTATTCTGTTAATATTAAATTTCGAAATATGAATGTGAAATGTGTTCTATTAATATTTAATTTACTTTGCAATGTTGGATAATTCTGAACTGCTTAAATAAAAGTAATACTATAAAATTGGTATTTGTTTAAAAGAAAAATTTACTAAAAATATCTCAATTTTTTAGAAGCATTTCTTTTACTTACAATTATTAAATAAAAGTTTTTATCTTTATATATAATCTACAATTCAATTTTATAATTACGCATAATAAAAGAAATTTTAGTCGGTATTGTCTATAATTGCATAATTTATTGAAAAAATTTTGTAAACGTATTAAACATAAATATTTATCTTTTTGCAAAAGTAACAATGTAAGAATCTGTCAAATTGACAAGTTAATCTTGCACTAACATGGCTGCCGGGATCAATAGAAAACTGTCATGATACCTTTTGCCCATGCTCGTTGGCATTATTAAATTTTTTAAAATGTATCGTATAAATATTTCCCGTGAATATGTATAATTTTAAATTAGTATCAAAGTTCTTTATATATTTCGTGAAAATGTCATAATTTTGACGATTGTAATGATAGGTGAAAGTGTTCTGAATAACTGTTGACCCGTGAAAAGAGGGTGATTCACAACAATGTAATTCAGCATTATGAAAATATCACCTTTTTTTACGATCCATTAAAATGTATAGATATTATAGCAGTACCTAGTATTTTACATAAATGTCGACGATATTATTGTTATAAAAATATTAGTTACATAAAGTTCGAATATATTTAATATTTTTACATAATTTTTGTTACATAGTTGTGACAAGACAGTGCCTATTCCTACAATTTTACTTAATATTTTCTGATCTTGGTAGAGCAGAAGTATCACGCTTAATAAAGGAAACTATTAAGTTTCCGATAGGTGAAATATTAATATGGACATTTTTGAATTTATTTGTACATCTGTGATTACATTTGTGTGTGGTATAATATGTACGCTATGTTTGGAGTTTTACTTGTTCAAAAAGTATTTGGAAGAAGCTCCCTTAGCAAGTCCTCCAAAAAGATCAATCCACCATGGAATGGCTCAGTTACCTAAAGAATTACTTGAAAAGATTCAAGATGAAAAGACAAATCCTAACATAAGTATATCACGCCAAGCCATGTGCCAAGGTAACGAAAACTTGGCAATAAATTTAACGTTGCAATTTTTGTTTAATGAACTTCGAAATGCTGAACGAGTTCGTCTTTGGTTGTATAGAAAATTAAATAATGAGTTCAAAGAATTATTGACTCAGTCTACTACAGGGAAATTATTGGATAGTGTACAGGTAAATATAATATCAAGTTGGGAGTATCCCTTTAAAATTTAGTTATAATATTATTAATGAAAACTAAGAATTGCAATGTTCATATATTTTTAGTTAAGGGATTTGAATTTGGGTACTCAGTTTCCCACCATAAAAGGTTTAGAAGTTGCAGATTCAAAAATAGATGCTGATACAGGTTTATTGGAAACATTGGATTTATCTTTAGATTTGCATTATTCTGGAAATTTTCAACTGTCGATAGATGTAAAAATGCTGCTGGGTAAAACTGCTTACATGGCTTTACAAGGTATACGAGTAATTATTTTTAATAATGATAATTTAGTAAATTTTTGTTAAACGGAAAGTGTGATTTGTTTCAGTGAAACGGGTCAGTGGGAGAGCGAGACTGCAATTTACACGTGTTCCGTATACTCATTGGTCTTTAAGTTTTTATTCAGATCCTATACTTGAATTAGAAGTGCAATCTCAATTTCAAGGTCGTCAATTACAACCACAAATTATTTCCTTAATCACAGGACAGATTCGCAGAGCTGTGCGTAGGAAACATACACTACCTCGCTATAAATTGCGTTACAAACCATTCTTCCGCAGACTGAACGATGAAGCGGTAGATTTATCCGAAGTAAGGTGCTTCTTATCTTTTTAAAGACATCAAAATAACAGGAAGGGTATCTTTGTACATTTAAACATGTTTGTTTAGGTTGCCAATATGCAATTAATACCGGGTTATTTGGAAGTATCATTACTGGAAGTGAGTAGATTAAATCTTGGACCTAATACGCTTAATGCAGAAGATAAATCACAGATCGAAGTGTATTGTACGATAAGTATAGACTCAACACCTTGGGTATATTTGACTCAATATACTGGAGTTCCTTATATGGTGTTGGATTTGATTATTAGTAAAGTTAGTTCTCAGCAACTTGGTGTAGTATTTAAACAAGAACTTGTGCCAGAAATAGGTCATGTTTGTGTACTAGTCGAAACTATAATAACTGGAAGCCCTGCAGCTATTGCTGAAATGAAAAAAGGGGATATTTTAGTAGCAGTAGATGGTAAAAAAGTATCTAACATGAATCAAGTAGGTAAACTTGTAAAGAGTGCTGTACAAAGGCGTTTTATTATAAGAGTTGAAAGAAAGTACTCAAAAGCTGATTTGGATAAACAAGCTAACATGAAACTGGACAGTGAAAGATTATCTGCAGAGAAAGGAATGGATAGAAAACCATTGAAAACTGATGCATTGAGTAAAGGAGATAGTATTCCTAATATCGAAGAGAGTGCAAAGATTAAATTTGAAAGTCAAATTAAATTTTCAGATTTGAAAGATTCTGAAAGCGAAACTTCTGAAAAGCCAGAAACAGGTAGTAAAATTTTTAAAAGAAGAAAAAGTAGCGCACATACTACAGATGATACTGCTCAAACACCTGACAGTATACCTTCCAGAAAAATTTCAACCACTTCGAATCAGTCTATCATATCGAGTAACTCTCAGTTTTGCTTTAACGACGATAGTTACATAATAAATATATCAGATTTGTATTATACCACAAAAGAAAAGGAACATGCCTCTTTAATTACTTTCGAAGAAACGAGAAACTTTCAAATTGACTCGGAACTTCAGTATTTGAACATAGGCGTATGGGGTCGTGTAAGAGGAGGGGAAATTCCTGCAAAATTATTAGGATATATAAACGTCCCCATGAAATTAATATTAGCACAATGTTACACGTCTTCAACTGGTCATTATCTTAAATGCCATGCTTTGTTACCACCAGACAGTGGTATGTATTATTATCAATGATTAATATTTATTTCATAATATCGTATATTTTAATGTCATGTATTTTAAAAAGCTTCTTTGGCATCTGTTCATCCAAAATTACAAGGATATTCAGGATTTGATCCAACGCTTTGTTACGGTGACATTTTATTATCTTATGTATGGGAGTCTAGTTATCCGAGTCGCCATTTATCTGGTGATTCAGGAAAGAAAGAGAGTACAGAATCTGCCAAAATACAGCCAACTTTGAACGAAGAGATCACGAATAAAAAGATGCACGATTTTATTAGAACGCATTTCCATAGAGCTACACATTGCGACTTTTGTACAAAGAAGGTCTAAATTTCTCTATTTGTTTACGCTCATATATAATCACCCAAAATAGGACATCGAAACTTATGTTTATTATACAGATTTGGCTAAAGGATGCGGTACAATGTAGAGACTGTGGCATGGTATGTCATAAAAAATGCGAAGTGCGTTGTCAAGCATCAGGAATGTGTGGAGCTGAGAGTATAACGACAGTGGCATTAGAAGCTGATGAAATAGAGCCTAATACTCTTATTGGGGATTCAGGTCCAGAAATTTCTCTAACCAGTTGTGAAGATAATGTACAGGTACTCAAGACGTAGTAAAAAGTTTTTAATTACGCAAAAATGGCATTGCCAACTCGTTAAAATTTTTAAATTTCCATACATATAAGATAACAGTGAACTTTTGTGGTTGGCAACTCCATAAAGCAGACTTGAATTTTTATTCGTTTTCCGCTATGATCCAATGTCATTTTCCAACAAACAATGATGATATTTAAGATAGGATAGGGTTTTAAATCATATTTTTCAATTAAAAAGTTTATCGAATGTGTAATATATATACAATCTATATTTTTACCGAAAAATTGTATATTAATTTTGAAAGTAAAAATTTTATCATTCAATTATCATTCGAATGAATTTTTTAGAAAGAATTATTATAAAATTACAATCACTATGCATATCTACGCTTTACTAGTCATATTTAATTGTACAGTATGCAATGCTGTAATCAAGGAATTGCAGTTTTGGGCAATTAATGTACTACTTTAAATAACTAGAGTATTCTTGGTATTTTGTATATAGGGAAACAACTGTTAAGTATAATTCATTTTATTGTTGGCAATAAAACTGATCATCCGTATATAGGGGAGGTGAAGGTTTTTTGTAGGTTTGCACCTTGACCTTGCTTCTAATATTTAGTATTTTGTGAATTTTTGTAAGTGAATAAATCACTTGCTAAACCGCGTATAAGTATTTCTTTTTACCACGCGAGTAATTATGAAATATCATACTCATTCAAAATGAAAATGCGGCCCGCTTGTACCGTATTTTAGCACTTTATCGGATACTACATAATTGGGCAAATAAAATTATTAATAAATTTCAAATCCGTTGATCGATTAATCAGGGTGCAACTATGATGGCCATGAAGGCTAGTATAGCTAACACTCTGTTGGGCCTGAAGAAGGCTGGAAGCACCAGTTGCTTGGCCCCACCGGCTTCCGGTACCGGTCTGGCATCTAGAAGTCTTCCCCCAAGTCCCTGTGCATCCCGCAAGGTAGAATTTAATAACACACAGATTTGTTCACTCGGAACAGAGAAGGATCAAATTAACACTTATTAATTAATTATTCTATATACAAACATTAGTACAATGATTTCATTTTTTCTTTCGAACATTCGGATATAGTTGTAGACCTTCTCTGCTCTGTATTTGTTCTTTGTCCTTTTCTATATACCAACAATTACGATGAATAAAGATCACGCTTATGACTAAGGTATCTGAGTGTCTAGTTTTCCAGCTTGGAACTGTTTTATCCTATTCAAGGGAATCAGCCGAAGAAGGCGCATTGTTTATTCAAACAAAATGTTATAGGGGTTAGATTTTTCTTTTCAAAAATTTATAATAGAAAATTTGTAGAGCATACGTATACGTTGTAACCACCAAATATGTGACTCTAGAAAATGAGTACTCAACTTCTGTGAATCTTTGAAAAGAAAAATCTCTAAAAGAGACAATGCTCTTTCTTCCCATTTTCCCTTTATTTGCGTTCGCATTTTTATGCAATATTTCTTAAACTTCTGTACACCAGCTTACGCTCTTCTTTTCTGTCGCTAACGAACACACTGTTTTCTGTTGCTCATGGCACTAATTATTTATTTGGGATGACAGATATACATGCAGATGCACATTGAGGCCGTCACGCTTATTATATAAGACATTATATATTGGTGCTGTTACAACCTTTTACAAAAAACAATAAGCGTTCGAATAACTTGGCTTTGGTTGCGTTAGTTTCTTACGTTTTTTAAACTATCGTATGAATCGAGGCAGGTGCATTATACTCTAGGATCAAGATCGAGTCTAACGTTTGACCTCTGACGAATCTGATTGAATTATTGAAACATTTAGAATTCATTGGTCGGAGGATTGGGCATAAGTTCTGATCTTTTGGAGGGTGCTGAGCCTAGTGTGGCAGCTCCTCTATTAGCCGGAGATTTGGACGATGGTCTTATGTCTAGAGCTAAAGATACCGGCAAGTTTTTGTACAAATATTTGGAGCCGCAAGAACGCGTTGAAAAGATTAATGCCATGGTAAGAACAATACTCTTTTTGAACTTAAGGAAGTTAACATCGATGTTGAACTGTTCGATACTTTTAACCGCAGATGGGGAAGCTGAAGACTGCGCTCGACGCGGAAACTACCTCAAGATTAGAATTATCACAGAGCGGAGAAATGGACAGTATTAAATTAATCGCACAGAGTGATTTGCGAGTTCAAGCATTGAGTGTCTTACTTTTGCACTACTGTGCCGGTTTACAGCATGCTCAGGAGGCATTAGATCGATCGAAAAGCGGCAAGGAATCTTAACGGACCTAAGATTTGCGAATGGAAACCAAAATATAGGATGAGAAAGATCATAATATCGACGTACAAAGATATACATACATATAAAGGCATATACAGTATGCCTATTTTATTTCATGTTTTTGGATTGCACAGTCAATTATCGTTATGTTAAAGAACTTCTTACTAAAATATTGATCAAAATAGGTACAACTCCTATGCCTTTGTATTTTTGCTCCTCGGTAATAATCTTTCATTTTTTATCATTGGGAGAGGTAGTTGGTGGTACAGGATGTTTCATAACATATAGAATTCGCATTAATAAAGGATAGAGAACACGTTAGGTCATATATTTCTTTGCCTTGCTGATCAATTTTTCGATGGTAAATTGAACGAATGTAACTAATTTTTTTAAGAGACGAATTCTGCACATTTTACTTTTTACGATTCCTTCTGGATTCCTGGTGTTATGAAACGTTCTCTATAATTCAAAGGTATACCAAATTCGATATTACACTTGCGCATTGATTAGTTTGTTCAATTTAGAAATTTTCTGTCGTGTATACTGTATGTAATCGAACGAATTCAACGGATCGAATATGCTTTGAAATTCTTCTTAAAATCGTACCGCGATACTCGTATAATAGATCTCGAAAATAATACTCGTGAATTTTACCGTGATATCTTTATAACTTACAGAGAACACCAAATACTAAGACTTGTATTTACAGATTATTATATGTATATTCGTAGAGAAGCGAGCGCAACGTGTATCACCGCGTGTTTACGCGATACACGAGTCTAATATTTTGATCGATATACGTGTAGATGAATAGCTATAAAGTAAAGAAGATAAATTAGTGTCTTTGAGTTCAGTAGTAAGGTAATGGGCAATTAGGTACTTAGATATAGTAATCGATAGCTAAGTGGAACAGGAATTATTCTCTTTGATATCAGTATATAATTAACTTCAATTATCAAGCGTTCACTCGAACAATTTACTCAATTGTGTTTTTTCTTTGTCGAAACGTGTTTTAGTAATTGTAAAACCAGCTGCAACGAAAATCACATGAATTGCGACTGAATTTTATCAGATAACAATGCGTATCAATTATCTATCGTAAGCATGAATGAAATACACGATACGTTAGAATTCCATCCAACAGAATAAAACATTTCAAGCATCGGTGTATGTACGTACATTCCGTTGCTTTACGAAACGCTACGATTCATTGTTAACAATGTAAAACGAATATACAAAACAAATGAATATAGATTGTTGAACTGAGATTTGTAAAATTGTAATTTATACTCGTACTATTTTAAGATCAAGAGACAGAAACGGAGAGACGATTTTGCAAAATTGACCAGCTGCGTGTCTATAGTTATTGGCGACGTTTCCGTTGACGCTGCATCGAACATCCAATTTCTCGGTAAATATGAAAATACTCGAAAAACGGAGACGCAGTTAACGGACGCAGCGCACAAAGAATCTACGTCAGAGCCAAAGATTTTATAGGGCCAACGTTCGCGGTCGAACGGACACGTTTTTGCGAAGCTTGTTCGAACAACTAGCACGATCGCCAACAGTAAGGGTGTGTTTAAACTAAACGAACAAGTGTAAGATCATCTGTTCGAATAAATAATTGGATCACGATAAACAACTGAATCTGGGCGAAGTTCAAATTAAGTTGCTTTGATTAACATTATCATCTAGATCGTTGTACCTTTAGTGTTCGTAAAAGAATAATCAAGGTGGAGAAGAACGAGCATTTGTTCACTCGGTTTAAACGCATCCTAAAGTGCAGCATAAAACTCCAATTCCTGTCGCAACTTATATACACGCTTTATTGCGAATCAACGAACATCTCCGATTTTTAATAGCGTCATCCCTCCTTTCAATAGTTCTCAGATTTTCGAGCACATTTGAAAAAGACACGTCGTCCGGATTATTCGTGGAACACGCGATGTTTTCTCGTGTCACGCGTTGGCGTACATCACGGTTGGCGTAAACTCAGAATGATAAAATTGCGCGTCGTTTTTGGAAACACGACGTTCGTAGAATTCGCGAAGTACCTACAACGCTCCGAGTAGACGGGCTGGCGACTGGAAAGTCGGGGAACATCTTTCTCGCTTGCAACAAGAGGTTATTATACACGCGAATCGGTAGCCGTGTGCACCGATCTTGATGAAACAGCTTTTATCTCGTCCATGAGAGAATCAATACGAACACGACGACAGAGAAGTCATGGGGGATTTTGGCCCGCGAATCTATTCTCGTCCATGAAATGCACGCGCAGTATCCTCTGGCCACGTGCCAAACATGCCGAAGAATCGTATAAACATTTTATCCCTGTTGGGCACTAGGCTCTACGATGAATGGAGAGCAACGGAGTCCTCCAAGTCCGAGAAGAAAAGAGCCAACGTTCATTCGCGTTGTTTTCATTTCATCGGTTACCCGTAGGATTCATGATTTTGACTTTTTGCTTACTTTTTATTTTATTTCATAGATATTTTCGATAAGTATCGCAAAGATGAGTCACGTGGACTTTTCTTTTTTAGCATACTGAAGAGGGGATAGTCCGAGTCGAAATTCGAATTCTAGTTTGACCCTCTAAAACTGTTTTGGTTCTGTCACGTGCGAAGATTGAGAGGTCTTTAATTAGAATTAGCACTCATTCGAACAATTCTGACGCCTAGTCCGCGAATTCAATACGTTTGTTTCTAGGTTGAAATCAGAAATAGAAAATTAACATTTGGATATCAAAACAACCGATCCTCATCTTGTTTTAAGTAACACAAACATTTCGAGGCTTTAGTTTACTTTCTTCAGTAATTGCAATTGAGAGATCCGAACCGTATCGAATTTAAATTTCGATTAAGAAATCGTAGGAACGTTGTTTAATTTGGTGAAACATGCACGCTTCTCGATCTCGTGATGTCGGCCAAAACTGAACGCGCAGTCGGGATTTTCTTTTGTCTGAAACGACTCTGTAATTTTCGCCAGGTCTTCCAGACGTTCACGCGGCTGTTTATTATCGCGATGAATGTATACACGCACGCGTACCTGATTTCTATTTAAACGACTCTCTTCGTAATTGCATTCTCTGCCTTGACGCGATCCGCTCAATTAAAATAAACTACATTTATACCATTATTAATATCTGTTCGACAGAAGAGAATATATGAGTTTGATAAATTTGTTTTTCGTCGTTACGTACTATCGATCGTAAGATTCCCAAGATCCAAAAACGTTAACGCATGAAAATTTCCGTTTACAACCAGCCACGTATGCGCACGTGTCATTTTTATTCGCGGAATTTACGTGGCTCGCGTATTTGCGAAAAATACGAAGAAATGTGGCTGAAACGAGATCGACTGGAAAAGTTCAGGAAATCTGGACGGCAATAATGACACTTGTAATGGCGCAGTAGGCATCGTGCCGAATCAACGAAAGAACGAATGGTTCGTCGTATTTTCGACCTTGGTTTCAAAACGACTCTCTTGGAAAATATCGCGAAATGAACAAAGCTTTCGCCGCGAAACATAGGGCCGGAAGCGCGTTAAACGCGTCGAAGATCTTTCGTCGAGCCGTGCTCGCTTCCTTCTTACTACGCGAGCTATGCCGCTAATTGCATGTTTATATAACTACACGATGAAATATATGAACATATGTACATATATATGAAATCAAATATTCGACCAACGACAATCTAGGAATCATTCGTACAACGTTGTGTAATTCCTTCTTGAAGATATGCTACTCGATGAACGCTTTCTTCACGCTTCCTGGGTGTGGAAAATTTAATTCGCTTTTGAAACATTGCATAAGTCAGCGGATACACCTGAAAAATTGAATCGATATTAACCAAAAGTTTGAAACTATCTGAATCGTTGCTACTGGCGTAACTAAGTACACCCTATTAGATATTTAAACATTTTTTATTTTTAAAATTCTAAATATCCAAATGTCTAAATCTTCAGAAAGAATTTATCCTTTCTCATGTAGATTGTTAACATTGTTAGTAAAGTTGGAGGATCTGGCCTTTCTCCCAGACGAAAATCCAAGCTACGCCAATGATCGTTGCATTATACAATAACGTTTAATAAGAGCGAATGCTAGGATGCTTTATTTCTTTCACATGGAAAAGAAAGAAGATTAAATACCGTTAATATTCAAAATACTGGGAGATAGAAATTGAATACTTATTGCAGTAATTGTATAATGCGAGCGGAAACATCCCGTGTGTAAACGGAAGGGACTTGAAATAAATTAAAAAGAAAAAACAGAGTTTAGAAGTTGATAAATTGAACGTTGTAGGAAATTCACCGACATCGTTCGAGGAGTCACGTAAACGCGCCACTTTCCAAACATACACGCACAATACTCTCTTCCTAACTAACGCGCCATTAAAAAACAGCTTCTTCATCTCGATAAAACGTGCAATTGAAGTGGATGAATCATCCTAATTGGCAAGAACTTTGCATCATGAAATATTCAAACTTAACCCTAACCTAGACATACACCTAATTCAATTTTTGTACATCTCAAACTATTCAAACCTAACACTAACATAGCGAGCTCTTGTATCATGAATTACTTAGATCTATCATAAAACGTTTGCATTGCAAATTGTCCACCTTTATAATTTGATTATTATTTCAGGTGATGGTAAAAATTATATAAATTTAATCCAGATGCAACACGTTCGTGTTTCATTGAATCCCTCCCTGTTTCCATCGATCTTACGCGTACGTTTCTTTCGAACAAGAACGCAAAGACCTTCGACTAGGCTCATTTATCTACCTATTTCTGTACGAAGAACCTTCAATGCCACGATCAACGTAGTTCGATTCGTAAGAGGCGTAACGCGGAAAAGTCAGCATCCGATCGACCAAAGGATCAGTACAGCTGGTTCTCGCGTAGTTCTTTCTCCTATCTGCGGACAAAACATCAAGAAAGACTCTGAAGAACGAGATGTCGTTGCAACCTTGGTGGAAAAGTCAGGCGGGATTTTTCGACAGGTTGCAGGTTGACTGCACTTATAGTCGTGCATGTGCGTGTCTGTCCCTACATTTGTTTTCAAACAAAGAGAGGGAAACGAAACAAAGTAGTCAGCTGATCCGAGATACATCTTTGGTGGGAGACTCGCGACGAGGGCTTAAATAGCACCGCGTGGAGTTTCTGCACTTCAGTGCCAGGCAGCGTCACCTGAAACGCTCTCGTTTGCCAGACCTCGAACGCAAACAAACAGAACGGTGTTCTTTTTTGGCTTTGCGAAAGTATCGATTATTCGAACTCACGATCAATTTGTCCGTTCGATGTTCATGAAGCCGACGTTGCTGCGACGTTTTCTTGGTCGAATCGTCCGACAGTATTGAAGTCGAAGATTCCTCTTGGACGCGATAGTTTGTTTGAAAGTGCGCGTTTCGAGCTGAGGCTACGATTCGAAACATGATAGTTTCCTGATGCTGGAACAAACGACGAATACCAAGAGTGTTGCATCGATACCTTGAGGAAGAAATCGTAAAAACTTCATCGTTTACCTGCTCGCTGTGTCCTTCTTCAAGAAGATCCAGTGAACGTTGAAGAGATATTCGGAGATAGCTCTCACTTTCTTTTTTCACTTGGAGTTTTCGCGTTCGAGGTAGTCGAAAAACACAGAAGAGATGAGACCACCCGCGTACAATGGCGAGGATGTGCAGATCTCTCAGGAACAAGGCGAGAGGAACGTGGCTATGGCTGTTTGCGTGCAGTTGGCGGGCCGGGCAATAATCAGGGTAGTTTCCCGATGCGAAGAGGCTCAAGACAATTGCAATCTAGGTTGGTCGGATTCATATAATTCTACGGTCATTAATTATCCTCTTTCTGCTCCGTTTCGCTGACTTACATTGCTATAAACTTTTGCTTTGTTTATTATCGTATTCGACAGTCATTTATTCAAAAGTTTCCACGAGAAAGTTGTTCGAGGAAACTCGTTGAATTCTGATCGAGAGAAAACAGTCATAATTTTGATATATATTTCTGTTGATTACAAAAACAGTATCTTCTTTTGGAAATTATTCCTGTTAATGGGAACAGACAAGAAAGTGTACCCCTTTTTTCTATCGCCTCTTAAGTCGACTCAATAAATTGAGATAGAATCGGTTAACGAACTTAATTGTTTCCTTCGCGTTTTATATACTTTCTAAGCTGCGATATCTTTCCGGCTTTGAGGTATTACACTTTCGCTCGACGAACATTTCGTTCGTGGAAAATGTTCCCCGAGTCAATCTATATTTTCTTTCACTGCTCGAATGAGGAAAATGAAAACACGACGCGTTTCATTAAAAACCAAACAAAGAAATGAGCTGCGTAGATTTAGTCATCGATGTTGTGATAAAATTTTAGATAAGATATCGAATAATGTTAAAATTACAATACTTTGCAAAACGTTGACACGCGGTCTGATACTATTTTTTAATCAATTATTTTATGCTCCAGAATTATTTTTTACAAATTTCATTAAGAATGTTATAAATGTTGATGAACAGGTATTGTAATATATTAAATTGTATTTTATGAAATTACCGTTTAGTCGATGACTAATTCATAACATTCATTTTACCTAAAGATTTGTAATATTTAATTCAACGTGACGTTTTTATATTGTACAATATAATAGTATATGTTATGAATCGAGAAAACTGTAAATCTTATGTGGAAAGTATCGAGTTTAAGCTTTGGTTGGTACGTAACGCATCGTCTGACCCCCTGCTGGCATAATCTACTTACGCCAGTAGATTCGATGTTAACGCAACTCTCGACGTTCCTATCACCGTGAAATCGGTAATAATTTTGTAACGAATTGCAAAGTAGTGAAAGCAAACTGATATTGTTCGCAGTGTACATAATATTATAAGAAATTTAATGTTTAGTCTTCGTGAAAGTTTATCAGAACAAATTAACCGTTTGCGGTATAAGTGTGCTTTGTAGATATTCTTATTATCTACAATATCAGTAACATTTGATATTTTTAATCGGAATAGAAATATTGACATAAATTCGTCACCTTTAATTTCACTTATTCCGTATTTTGCAATATTTGGAATAGACTGGTAATTTCAGTCTAATATGTAAAATAAATGGACCGCGAAAGGTTAATAGACACATATGATCGAGCGACCTTAAAATTCGTTCAGTTAGAGGACTAATAAAGTTGGCAACGCGATACGTGTTTCTGGCCGGCCTTGATTCGTTGATTCAACCGACGACCTGTAACGAGCTCGACTTTCAAACTACCGTGACAAATTAGCTCGACCAGGATTAGGTACACTCGGGTGTAACACATGTTCCCTTTGGGATAGACGAAAATGTCTTCAGTTTAGGAAGAACTTTAGCAAAAACCTCTAGATGACTTCCTCTTTAGTATCTCTTTTCGTTCACTTAAGATCTCTATAGATTCTTCCTAAGATCTCTGTTGAGTCATTCCAGAATTTCCTTATGCTCTCATTAGGATTTCTCTAGGATCTCCTTAAGGATAGTAATCAAGTCCTTCGTGTATATTTTCTCTAAATCGAGCAAATCCTGTATTGCATGCGACTATACGCTATTGAAAGAACCGATCGTTGCACCTTAGATCTGCATTTACTTTTAGAACACAGCGTACATTATGTGAATCGTTTCCTGATTCAATCTGAAAGAAAGAACAAGTCTCACAGTCCTTGCCTTATTCGTATACCCGGATAGATTTGAGACCTTTCTCAATGCCGCTTCTTCCAGCTTTGGTCTGACTCAATATCACTGTTTTCTTGTCCGTGCCAGGCTCAATCGTTTATAAAAAAGCTTCTACTTCACCGTACGCAATGCTTCATTGTTGTATTCACAAGTTTTTGTTTGGTCGTAATTTTTCAGACGTTTTGTTAGCAATGCTTGTTGTCGAGCCATCCAAAGTAAACACGATATTTCTAGTTGGTAAGTGGCGAAAGTCTCGAAGCGGTGAAAACGAGAGCGAGAGGCACTTGCCAGCTACTCGAGAAGTCGCGTGCGCCTACAACAACACATGTCAGTAATCACGAAAATCTCGGTTATAATTAAGAATGACACTTTCTGTAAGTTTCGCGTAAAAGCTTACCCTATATCAATGATCGACTAGTGGGTCAAGAATGATGAAGCGAAAATGTTCCAAAAATATCCTGGGAATTTCTGTTCACGGTGTTATAATTAGACTGCAGGTGTTTATGCAAACGTGTTCAAAGTGTCATCTTGTTTTCCGTGTTTTTCACAGTATACATGTTTTAAATATTTCGTATTGATCGGTTAACGTGCAGCTATGTGTCTTTGTATACATCCGCAATCTAGTTATAACGTTTAATTTAGAGCAGTGCGCTAGGTGATAGCGGTACCTAATAATGTAGGCACACGTAACAGGTGGTAGTTCCTCACCGCGATAGTGTGGTTCGTGCATCAATTGGAATAAAAGTGAAATGCTTGGTCGGGGTTCTAGCATAGATAATTGGTTGGATAAACATTGAGTTGCACAACTCGTATCCGGTCTTTGTTCCTGAAGTTGTCCATGCAACGATCGGAACACATTGTAAACCTTGCGCGCACGAGCATGCGTTGTTTTTGTGAGCGCAGTTTAAGAGGCATATAAGGTACATACTCAAGAGTTGGCGCGCAAATTTCACAAAAAATGAGAACAAACGATAGAAAATGAACAATGCATGTTTCATGGCATCGTTATGCTTTCTATGCATTTCGTTTTCTACTTTTTCTAATAACGGTATAAAATTGTAAGTTACTATTAAAAATTTAAATGATTAATTCTTTACATCGATAAAAATCAACATACATTGCGAAAAATGCATCTCAATAAGTTTTATATCTTAACAAGTATTGCTGAACAGCGCTAACGCTTTCACTAGATCGTCGATGTTAACACGTTCGTTGCGGACAAACAAATTCGCGACACACTAAATTAATATTATTCTTACTATTAATACTAGTAATATTAACAAAGCGTAACGAAAACATGTTAAAGTGATTGGTGCACACAATCGATGCGTCAATCATGAGTCAGTAGTCTGTTAGCGGAAAAGATCTTTTGCACGTTTTGGAAGCATTCGTGAGCACGAAAGGTCAATCTCGGAATAGTGAACCGCTATGAGGCCTTGGCAAAGTAAATGCACGCGCTTTGCATGCCACACTAGAATCGTTCCTTCTTCCTGATCCTTTTTACATAGACTTACGGCAAAGTGTTAATGAACTAGTCAGCAGTTACATTATTATATTACTTATTTAATTTGTTCCCTATAAAACGTCCTTACAGTTTAAAAAAATTGAAAAATTTTTCATTATTTGTATACATCTGTAGGAAAAATTAAACTTACCAATATGTTGTATATCTATCCGATGTTCTTGTTGTTATCTGTCCCAGTATAAATCGGCGATTCGTATTTGAGTAAATGAGTCATCTTATCGTCCAATCTGAACACTATTTCCTAAATAATATTTACATTAGTAGATAATTATAAATAGAGAAAGTTAATTTTTATCGAAAAATCAACGATAACATTTTACGTGGAAAACACGTTTGCGACCGTGTCTTCGTATCTACGCGGTAAAATAAAAATGTATGCATGCACCCTGTCCTATGTCAATACAGGAATGAGAGGCGCCACCATGTACGGAAACGTAACCTTAAATGGTAGCTTGCCACCAAAGCCATTTTCTACTTCACAGCAAAAAGTTATCGTCACTGTCAATATAAACAGCGAAACGTAGCTAAATAATTTACTGAGTTAATAACGTTAAAATTCTTGTAGTTTAATGTTGTCAAAAAAACTATGAAAGTACTCTACGGTACAATAACGGGAATTCATTGTCATTAACATTATTTTAAATGTCTGACATAACAACTGCATATCATATTAAAAAAGTATCTTATAACATTCACATCTTTATGATAAAGATAGTAATATTTAGCTTGTACCTTTCTTATTAACAGAGGAAATCTTAAATAAGTTTTAATGATACGAATCATGTCTTATTCGATTCAAATGACACAAAATTAAAACTGAATGCGCGTGCGCGATAAACATGGTCGCCAAGAATTTCCAGCGCGGTATCAAACAAGCGAATGTCCCTCAACTATTTTCACATCTTTAAAACGCGTTCTCTTCAATTTTTTTGTACATTAAAATTCATATTTCAAATTAATAGTTTCTTTTGATCGTATAAAAAATTAGATTATTCGATATATAAAAATGTATGAAATACTGCGAGAACATTATTAATTTCGGTTTTTGCGTTGTTCTATCGGAATACAAACTTCCGGAAAATAGAATGAATGTCAAGGCCGGAAAACGGATGCTATTTATTTTTGAAATTCGTCGAAAATAGATGTTTCGGGGTAAAAGAGCCAGACGGCGGATTCGAGAACTTGCACTGAATCAGTATGCCTTAGCAAGATGGCGAACGCCGTCACGAGAGTGGTGTTGCGCTGTGAAGAAGCACAGAAAAATGAGAATCTCGGTAAATTGTCTTCCAAAATACACATAATAAATCACTTTATTAGACTGTCATTGTTTTATTTTTGCCTGTTACTTTAACTTTATCTGTTTCAATTGGTCGGTGCATATGTAAGTGGTAGAATGTAGTTCATGACCTAGTTATCGCTGCTACAGGTGTATCGCGGGTTTTATAAAACAAGCATTATGTAGCTCCATTTAATTTTTCTTCATTTTCAACATAATATTCGCGTGTCATAACAGAATAGTCAGAGTACTGCGATCAAAAGTTAAAGAACAATATTTGACAGGTGTAATTTCGATTGTCATCATCATGTGGTACTGATACACTGACCTAGTTTAACAGCTGATATGTCAAGAACACAATGGGACGTATACTATGTTATCTTCATTCTGTGATATAATAATTACGCGTATCATATATTTATAACTAATTCATGATTTACGAAAATGAGAATAGTAATTGTTTTATGTTACGGCCGTTGAAGTATTCAATTACGTGAATATAATTAACAAAAAATAATTATATAACATCTATTAACATTGAATTTTTATTATTTCAGATCTATCGGAATGCCAGTTGATGCAGGTACCCGATGCAGTTTATCATTTAATGAGACATACGGAATTGAAAAGATGCGATCTTTCCGGAAACGTGATAACAAAAATTCCACCAAAATTCGCAGTAAAATTCTCATTGATTACTGGTAAGTCTAATAATATTATATTTGTCTGCGTGTATATATATATATGTAAAAGTATAATAGTCATTGTTGTATTTAAGCTTCTCAAAATCATTTTGACTTCACTAATTTTTTTAAATTTGATTTTTTTTTTATTCAAGCTATAAGGTAACACTGTAACATAAATTCAAACACATAATCGTTTCTAGAACTGAACCTCAGTCACAATCAAATGAGCAAGCTACCAGAGGAACTTGCAGAATTACAAGCTTTAGAAAGGCTGGATATATCACATAATACTTTCATTGCTTTGCCACCTGTTACATGTCGGATACCACAGCTAAAACGGCTTCTTGCCAACAACAACTCAATCATTGGTAAGCATTGCACATCTATATTACATAAGAAATACTTTGAACAATACAATTGCTGCTACTGTTCAAACAGCCACTTAAATCTTATAACCTCGATTCTATAATTTCAGATATAGACGTGGAGAGACTTAGGCATGCTCCAGTTTTGGAATTTATTGATCTTCAGGCTAATCCATTAACGGCCAGGATGCACGATCTTCTCGGTACTTTGACTCGAATTAAAATCGAATTGACGCCCAGACAGGTCGAAGAATGGGAAGATCTTACTATTTGAAGCGAATTTATAGTTTAAAGAAACAATCAAATCTGCCAAAGCGGCTACTAAACGTCGAATATTCGTCCAGCATGGACGTAGAATTGCTTTTCTTGACTGAGATTGTTCAAGAGTTCGCACACGGATCGTTGCGCGAATTAAGAATAAACAGCAAGTATATGTACAGTGATAAAAAGCATATGACTGACCGATATCTGATGTGGCGATAAGCGGCAACAAGGATCATCGGGAACGTGATTGATCGCAGTTTCGTTCCTTATGATCTGTACTTAAAGAATAGAACTTGCCGCGTACCTGAAACTTTCTTCATTGATCTCGAGTGAATACCGATCAATCGTCACTTCATTTTCTCGTTTTGTACCGTGTGGAATTTTTTTAGATTTAATTTCGTTGCTCGCTCATTTGACCGCGCAATGCTGTGATTAACGTACGCGTAACATCGCGAGCTGCGATCCAATTTATTCTACCACATTTATACTAACTCCAAATAAGTATCCTGTAAATTTAAGATATGTTTATTATTTTTTATGCGTGGACTTGACATATTATTGTAATAAATTTTTACGACTGCCAGTTTACAGGCGATCGACTGCTAATAATGTTCGCCATAATCAATGAATATTTTGATTTTATAATATACAAAAGGGAGTAAAGAAATAAAAAAAAGAGTCATTCGGGTATACCTATTGAGATGTAAGAATTTACAATTCTTTTTCTGTTTAAATAATATATATATATGACGGACTTGTAAAAATTTTGCAAGATCGTTTGTATTTAATTTATATGAACAATGTATATTAATTGAAATGTGTTATGTATTAATTATACTGTAGCTACGTGTACATGCACAACAGACATCAGAATGTATTGCTCTGTATTTCTGATCTAGTCAATTGTCCGCGAAATGTTGCAATATACTTTAAGAAACACAATTTTCTATTTTATTTCCTTCGTTTCCTTTTATAAATTAGAAGGAATAATTGTATGTACAGAATGTTAAATTAATTAAAGGTGGGACATATTGAAAGCTATCTATCTGATCGTATAAAATATTTCTGACACATGCATGTTGGTTTAGTAGCTATATTTTTTCAATATTAATAATAATAATTAAACGTATAATGAGTCACAGAGTTAATTATCTACAATACTTGCTCATGGATATAAAATCACAAAATATACATAGAATGGACGCGGTTTAATATTAAGAATTAAGGTAGACATACGGACCGTTCCTTTTTTTACTTTTGTTCTATCATTATTTATAATAATTTTCTCTTTTCACTTTTAAAAAGTGATACAGCCTATCGGCGATCGAAGTTTAAGCGAAACGTACATCGAGATCGACTGTTCGCTGAAATCGACAAACGCATGCGAAAATGCTAACGATTCCCGCAAAAACCTGAAACTTCTCGATGCTCTCACGACTAACAGATAAATTAAAAAGCGTCGTAATGGACGCCGCACGCGTTAGCAGATTGCTCGAGAAACGGAGCAAAACTTACAATAGAATCGTATATCGGAGCGAAGGGGAATTACGATATATCGATTGGCGGATGCGCCAGAGGAGAGGGCCGAATGACTTTTCTTTACCTGCACATACTTGCGTATCTTATATACCAAAGCTACACTTTAATGAGTGATTAATAATTTTATATATATATATATACATATACATATTTTTAATACGCGAGTATATATACGACTACACGAGTTCGATACACCGCAATTGAATCTAGGACGAATCTAGGCTTTGTAACAGCGAAGCTAAGAGTTCCTTCCAAAAGATACTGAAATGAAGGCGTTCAAAAAAAAATATGAAGGGAAAAATGAACGCCATCATTTCGTACTTATTTTCTACGAATGGAAACAAATTCATTGCTTCGCGCGACGCATCGAATCTGGCACTCACACACGTACCACGCACTTCATTTCTTCTCCCATGTCCTTTGCAAATATGTACACAAATATATCCTAACTAAATTCACATCCAGGCAACGTCGTAAACAAAACTTGGCCGATCGTTCTTCGGAATCTACTTGCTGTACAGAGCACCACCTAATCACCCTCCTCTTGTGTATTTAAAAACAAACACGTCAATTAATAAACTTACATAACAATAAAAGATACAAATAACGACTCCCACGAATTGTAAAGTGATGGCATCGCTTTTCCTATCGTCGGCAGAGGCAAGAAACCGATATTGATATGATAAAACAAATAATTCATTAGTTTGTTCCTATTCGTGTATATATTAGGAGTGTGCGGGTAATCGAATGTGTCGTATCGGATCGAAGAAAGTCGGACGAGCTCTGGTGGAAGCTCTCAGGTAGTTTGATTATATTCGACCGAAGTAGATAATCATCACATTTGAATGCTGAATGTTGGGCTTCCACTGAACAAACGAGCACCATAAAAATGCCTCTGCTATGAACCATATAGATATAAATATCTTATCGACGAATGGTTCTCCCTTCCTCGTTTGCTCAATGGAAACTTTATTCGAATATAATTGGACTACTCAGAAGTTCGTACATACTTTACTCAAATCCGAAATGTTGGGTATCCTGCACATCCCTAATATGTACTGTATATATGCGTAAAAAAAGAATATAATAATGCTAGGGTTGATCAGTTTCTTGATCATCGGCAGAGATAGCGTGAATGAGAGTTGCCTGCTTTACAATCAAGTTGAATAAAAAATAATACACAAAACTCGTGCAGTTACAACAATCACAATCTTTATCCGTGACGTGTATAGGCGGGGCACATATTACGTTCATGGGAAATTACTTTCATCGATGAAGTCTTAACTCGTTCACTTGTGCACGTGTACATTTACAGAGGCACATTTACAAAAGTGATCAGGGTGCTTTTCATTGTTTTCCTTGGAGAATTATGTCGTATCACTGAATCTATACGAACAAATTCTTTTTAAATGGTTAGATACGATATCGTTCTAAGTAATTGTACGATCTTAATATTCTATTTAATAATTAAGTGAGTTTAAGATTTCTTTTTAATGGAGCTAGATTTCAAACACGAAACTCGTTTCCACTTTGTTCTTCCTTGTTCGATAAGCTAATTGAGAAAACAGAGGGAAAATGTGCTGGGCGATAATTGACTAAATTTCTGACGTTTAATACGCTTTTTCGAAAAAGGTCGAAACATTGGCACGTATCGATTTTTATTTATACGAAATCGTTCGTTAACATTTAGGCCCATTACTTGACCAGGCAGTATCTGGAATCCTGTGTGCCAATCAACCAACACACACGTAAGCTCTTTCGATTATATAAAAATCTCATGATTGCTATTTCATATCGTTCAATGTAAGCCTTGTATTGAAACGATAGCGTTTAATAACCTTGTTCAAACTTCACTTCGCGTTCGTTCAACGTTCCAAGAGAAGTGGCTAAGTGTTATAAAGGTGACACTCAATGTAAGACGTAGGTACAAAGCCCTCGATCGGTTGAGATATACGACGAACACGCGTCCAACCATCCCCTTGATCTAATTCTATCATGTACAGTTCTTCTCCATCGTACATCGGTATAGAACCTTCGCTGGTAGCTAAAAAACACAAATGTGAAATTTTCTCACAACCCTCCAATGTTCTATATTGGGTTAAATATACTATCAACCATATATTTTTAATAGGGTGGATCATGATATCGTGGAATTTACAATCATTTTTATATATAGTAATTTTCTTGATACTTCGTTTCTGATATGCAGCAATTTAGTATCTCGATAATGATATGGAACACGTACCATCGAAAGGATAAAGAGCTCTACATGTTCCCAATGGTGGTTGGGCGTCAATTTCATCGACATAATACTCTTCGCCGCCGCTGCCAGGAAGAGATGTCCTCGATTCCCCAAGGCCAGATTCCGGGCTATTCGTGGAACTGTGCATCAGTACCGTAAAGCGAAAAGCGTGTCTAATTGGTCTAGTTAAAAATTCTGATCTGTGCTTTCATACGAGTTCAGAAACTCATTATCACAACGATTCTTCCGTTCAACATAAAGGAAACCTTTCGTTTCGGATCCTGAGCTAAGTCGGTGAAACACAATTCGAGACACGAATTTAATTATTAATTAAAGCTTACCCATGCGTAGGTTGCGGCGTACCGGGAGCACTTTTTTTGTGCATCGATTGGTTGGCATTCGTGTTGCTAACGCTGGAATCAGAGGCTGATCTCGAAAGACTCTCCTCGCCTCCCGAATGACTGGATCTTCTTGAACTCAACGGCCTCGTCGCAGAACCATTACTGGTAGGTTTTCGTGGAGCTTGACTGGGGCTGGAAATGTTAATTGTACAATTTACTACGGAACTAAAATAAAGAGAGACCTATGAAATTTTTGCAAGGTCACCTGGATAGACTGACACCAGCACGCATCGCTTCCTCGAGATAGCCTTGAAACTTTGCCAACTCCGCTCCAAGTTTATCCAGCTTGTTGCTCGATTGGTTCAGTTGTCCTTCTATGCTCATTGGATCTCCCAATGCAGGATTTTGCTCATACACGCCTTTCATCTTCATCAAACCGTCCCTCGCTGCAGTCTCTTGTTGAATCTTCGCTTGAATTTCATCCAGTCTTTGTTGAAGTCGTTTCTTTCGCTGATTCGGAGGCAGATCGCTACAGTCCTCCTTTGCACCGTCACCGTATCCAGGCACATTGTTCTGTAACGTTGCGAATTGAGAATCGAAATCTTCGCGATGCTGGGACGAATGAATATATCGAATGAAGTACGATGGAAAATAAATAGAAGAGGAAAGCGCGCGATTCATCGCAGATAACAATGATACATGAGTTACTTCTACGTTACGATCGAAAAGTTAATGAACACAAAGAGTCAACGACAGTTCGTTGATATTATGCATCACTATCACGAGCATACTCGGGAGCTGAACAGAGACTATCGTGTGAAATAAAAAATATACATAAAGATGATATTCTAAAAGATAATTTAAAGAACGGGTAAGTTAAGGACTGTCGCACGGAATGACAATGGCGATTGTAAAGAGAAAGACAGACCTTTAAAGCTATGCACACCTCGATCAACTTCTGTTTTGTTCGCATGAAACAAATTCCAAAAGCGTATCATTCAGCGAATGAGTCAGAAACCATCTCAGCGGTTGTGTTGAGTAAAAACTCAGTAAAAGGAACAAAAGGAAACGACGAAACGTAGTTTCGTTCTACATGATATATCTTTCCTTTTTTTTTTAATGTCTGAGTTTGTACTCGACCGACAAGACATATCTCTAACGATACACAATGATTACTGAACATTTAGATGCAGAAAAACAATAAAATGCTGGGCGTTACACAAATGGCAGGCGAGCAAGCGATTTCATACTGTACTTACTAAGTACAACAGTATCCAAATTCATAGTCCACGGGTGTTTGGAAACAAGAGACCACAGACAGATCGAACCATCCACCAAAATTAATAAAAAGTACAGAAGACAGATAAGTTATGCTTGCATTGCTGTTGCAAAATATATCAACTAATCGAATCGATCGAACAATTTACGTTCTTTTCGATCTTGTCGAAACTACTCCGTACTACAATTATTTAAAAATATAATTGACAAAATAATCGCTTGAAAGATACGAATCGTTCATGCCATAACCCTTTTGCTATAATAACCTATAACTGAAAAGCGGGTCTGTACAATTGGGAACAATGATGCCTTCTATCAGTGAGGACAATTGTACAGAAAAGTACTAAGTGCTAAAGCTACATTGGTAAGTCGTGTCAGATGTACAGTAGAACATCGTCTTACCTTCCTCACCAAAAAAAGACATCATCATTGCCTAGAACTGTACATAAAACATACTTCTTCCGCCTTTCCACGTAAAACTACATAATTTATTTCAGTACACATTTCAATTCAATAAGTATATTACAATTTACTAGTCTATTTTTGTTTTGGTTTACCCTATCTTTTGCACGAACGACTATAGTCATCCTTAATAGCAAAAGGGTTAGAAAAAAATCTGTGTGCATATTACAGGCCTGCTGACGAAACGATATTAAACAAATAGAAGAATAAAGGAATGTTTCGTGCATCTCGTAACTAGTTTTTCTTTCATACTATCGATGTTCTGACACTCTTGGGGTAAAACAAAGAAGAAAACGCGAGCACACGCTCGAGTCACAATCATATTTCCGGACACAAAGTAAAGATCTACATTCGTGAAATGCATCGAACAACAATTACCTTATTGCTACTGAATATGCCGAAAAGACCGACCCTCTTCTTAATTTTACCGCCGGAAACGGTACCCTTTACCGTGAGATGGTGATTGTGTATAGGCTGCATCACCGGTTGCGATAACTGACTATTACTATCGTACGTTTTGGCTACGGAAAGATCTTCGAACGGGAAATCTCCTGGAGGTTGGAAGCCGCTCTTGTAACGTTCGATCACCAATAATGTATCTTCCTTCTCGTTAATCTCGTTCGCTGCTTTCTCGATACCGTCTAAACATTGAGCAATTATCGGTGCTACTGCTCGTTCTATCTCCACTGACTTCAACATGTAGTTTCGCATATTCTTTATTCTCTTTTCGTCAAGTTCCTGAAATACGAGAAACAGTTAGTATAATTTGATTAAACGAAGATTAACCCTTTAACTGAAAATTCATGGACTTTTGCGAGGAATTCGTTTCTACTCCTAATACAATGGAAACGGTACCTGTAGTAGTTACATTGGTAGCGTTACTAGCACTGGTGTACTCCTACCTACTATAATTAAATTAGCAAGGCCACTAGTGTGTTTTATCTGCGCTAGTTACATTGACAATGCTACTAGTCAACGTGAAGTGTTAAAATACGTTAAGACCCTAGTGTGTAATATTACAAATGTGAAAGGTGCAACATTCTCCACGTTATCCTAGAATGTAATAATGTAGTAGTTAATAGATGTTTACGTTTGCATTTGACTATAAATTTGGAACATTGACTATTAAAGTCCATGGTGGTCTCAGACAAAGGGTTAAATGTTTCATAGATAATATTAACGAATGTATAGCTTGTACTGTGATCAAACAATACCTGAAGGTGCTGAAATACTTCTGGCATGGCCGTGTGGTAATGCTGTGTCTGCATATCGTTTGTTTTCTGTAACTGGTTCGCGTACTCGGTCTTGGCCTCTTCACTTTGCTGAGTCTTTAAAGTCATGTTCATCCTCTGCTTCTCCACCTGGGGTGTAAATAAATCGCGTAAAGTTCATAGGTTCTACCACATTTTATCGACGTTTCTTCTCCTGTGTTAGATTCAAGTAAAAAGCTAACACCATAAAACGTTAAATATCAGTCACGTTATATATTAGTCGCAGTTCCGCCATTAAAAAAGAATCCACCTACTTCCGCCCGTGATAGGTGCAGATCAGCATCTGCCCTCTGATAATTCTCGACCGCTCTTTCCGCCTCACGGAAAGCTTTCTCGTACGCCTTCCTAGCTCGTTCCAGATTCCCAATCTGACCCGTCAAGGTCGCCATCAATCTGGCACCTTCCTGAAGATGCTTCTTGCGATCCTCTTTGAAGTCTTTCACAAGTATATTTAACTCTCTCAATACATTCGCTTGCAGATTCTCCGCGATCACTTCCCTCTGTCCCGCCTGATCGTTCACCTCGTTCAGCTCCATCTTGAACGCTCGACAAGGACTGTACCTGCAGGCCAAACAGATTTCGATACGTCGATAGGTCGTTCTGGATCTAACGATGCGAACGGGAGATCTGAAATCTCCTATTGAAACGAACGAACACGACGGATCAGACGAGAAAAAAAGCAGCGAGCTTGCAGCCACTAACCGAGCGAGTTAGTGAACTTATAAAGCAACCCACCCACGCTCTCAGATAACAGAATAGCTACTGTTTTCCGTCACGTCACGCGTGAATTATTAACCCCCTCGGTGTTTATTGAAAAACTCTATTCTCAAGTAATCTCCGACACAGTTTGTTACTTATTCATTACGATGCGACATAAGAGATTCGTATTCGAAAAGGTTTTACATGTGTTTCATGTGCAATCTTGTGCATAGGTGAACTCGATCGTTTATGTTTAGGCGAAGCGTGAAGGTGGGACTTCCGAATTTACAACTTTTCATTTGGTAGTAGGCACTATGCAGTTATGAATACGAAGGCATTCGGTTATGCATATTCTACTCTATCCCCTAACCGAAGAAAACCTTGTATGCGACCACTGCAGCGTATAATGGTTTCTCCCCCCCCCAGTTAAGTGGAAGAGATTATCTTCCCTTTAATCGGAAGAAATCATAACTATAATGACTTTCTTCCCCTAGATGTTTTCTAAGTGTACCCAATAGTTCGTGATATTTTGAAATCTATTCGTTAACTCCTTAGGGTTAAGCATTAAACTGCACATTAGAGAATAAAAATGTTATACAGAAAGTAAGAGAACCGCAAAGATATTTTGAAATAGAAATTATTTTGACGTATTATTCATGTCGGAAACATTACTACGGAGCGTGGATCCGGTATGACGCTTCTAAGTTGGCTCATACTTACTGATAATCCTCCTCCTCTTTCTTCTTAGGTTGATAGCTCTTCACAAGACGTCTGCAATCAGAAATGAAACAAGATTACCGATGCACGTGCAACGAATGATCCTCCGGAAACGGTTTATGTTGGTAATTCTAACATGACCTAATACGAACGATACTGCGAGGACAATTCTTATAAAGCCAAAGAAAAATCTAGGTTTAAACGATGAGTCTTCTTTTTGTGCGGTTTCAGATTATCTTGCGGGTTCCGCTTATTAGTAACGCAGCTAAAATTGTTTCTCGCAAAGACAGTCGGAAGAAATTCTGCGGAACGTCGTGAAATTAGGTTACGAGTAATAATTGTCTGATTTTTGTCAAAGAATCTAGCAGAACTTTCATATATCCTCGTTCGAGGTATCAAGTATCTGCTTCGGTATAATTTCTACGATTTCTTTTTTTATTTTTTGAATTATCGTCTCGTGTAAGTAATCGATTAATCAAAAAGTACTCTGAGTCAATCTTCTCTGCATCTTTGCAAGTTTCATAGTAACATGGGTTCTAGGAAGGAATTTGAACAGTGAACAACGTCTCCAATTTAAAAGAGGAAATCTGAAATCCGTGTAGCGTTAAACGTTCCTTGGAATTCATTGCACGAATTGAGTTTAGTCATTCGCGTGGCAAGAAAATAATAGCGGCCAAGTAATTCTAATTTGAACGTCAGGGATTGCCACGAGGATCAAACTATAAATGTGTGCCGACTTCTAAATGCACTATTATCCGGAAGTTGACGTGTCCTTGATACCAGATCAACCATACGTTAACTGGCCTTAACGTGCTCCGAAACCGGAAAACGTTCGTGAAAACGAGCATCGATTTCTAAAATACCAAGATCCGTGAACGCCGTAAGCCACAACAAGCAAGTCCAAGTAAGTAGACAGAGTAGTGTGCGTGTCCGATTGGAAAAGCTATTTTCGAGTCAACTTGAATTCCTCTTTCTAGGTCTGGGTTGCTGTCCAAAAATTGGTACGGCTGTGCTTCGTGTTAACTTACTTTCATTGACGAACATATTTTTTTACAACAATTCACCTTCGATGTAAATTAATATATCGTTCTATGTTTATTTGAAATTTTCGTAAATAATCGTGAAACGCGATCGAATGAAACGTTCTGGATTTAAAGAACACCGTGATTTGTAGTCGTTAGAACGTTTTTGATGGAAATGAACGGTGCATCGAGGAAAATTGCCACACGGCGAACGGTACTGCATTTGTACAAGTAACGCGGGCATGTATCGCTGAAATTACGACGCATTAAGGCGAGGAACGTGCTCGTGATAATTTATATGCAACGAAACGAACGTGCCAGGGAATAGATGTGTGTGACGAGCACGCGAAACGATTCTCTAGTTTTACACGCGCGAACTGATTAAGGGACAACGATAACATCCGTGCCAATTAAATCGATCGGATTCGAAAGAAATCGAGCAGACGCCCTTGTATCGTTTCCGATTCGCTTCCTGCTTTGATTAAAGCGAGCGATAGGACGCGATTAAAGTACGCTTAACACGTTAATTGGCAACGGTTAAAACAGTCAATGTGGATTATTAAGGATTTATAACGCATCAATTTCCTATTTCAAATTGCCTTTGCAATTCAAAGTTTTCTGCGTATTTTAATTACTTAAATAAATGAAATTTATAGCATACATTATTTATTTCAAATTGCTGTCGTAATATTTCTTAAGTAGAAGTAAAGACGCTTTATTGCCGTTTCCAGGGAATACCATACTTTTCTAGATTCGAGGAATATCCTTCTCCCAATTACAAAGATAAAAGTACAGTTAACGATAATTATTTAGTAGAAATATTTGATTATTCCATTAATTCGAGGGAAGGAAATAAGCTGGTTCTGAGACACCCGGTAGGACAAAAGTGTGCAACAGTAGACGGCATTCACGGAACAAACAAGGGGTCCCTTTAATACAATATTACTGGCTACATCTTGTGTCCGTGAACTCTATAGGGTGCGTGAGACACGTTCATTATACAGGATGTCCCATTGAAATCGTTAACCTCGGATATTCCCCTGTTGTTAATTTATGTAGAAAAAGAAAGGCCGCGTATGCGTCAAGGCTTGGATAAAAACGAGTGCATTAATGAACCACGTGATAGTAGCTAGGTACAATCTGCTTAGAACGGAATAATAGACTCATATTTCTTACCTGAGTTTTGCAGCGTATTCCACTTCGATAGCGCATCGATCACGAATGAAGTGGCCATACCTTTCGAGGAATTCTATCCCTTTTTGCGTGTGCAGGGACAGATTCTCGAACTGGTCCTGTAACAAAAGGGAACAGGTAAAATTAGACGTGCTTGACGTTTAATATCCGCTCGTGCGATATCGCGTATTCGATTAGCGCTCGTCACACGGCGAGACAGAATAGCGATCAGAATGGATTATAATTTTTTAAAGCGCAAAAACTATACTTCACTTCTCACGTATCTTCAGCGTGGGAGAACAATTGTTTACAGCAGTTGTACACCAATCAGATCGAAAAACAAAGGGAGTAAACTAATTTCTCCGAGTTCACAGAGCTTATCTTGTAGCTAGAGTACAGTTTTAAATATCGACTTCGACGTAATTAGGTAAAGGCCACAATGGTATCTCATCACGGCAGCCAGAACAACGTCCTACAATTCGTTGTAAAAGAAATTTGAGAATTTTGAGATTTGGACATATGGAAATTGAGAATAGACGACGTCGAGTATTCAGATATCGATACTTGAACGTTACGGGTACCGGCCCACTCTCGGTCTGCGCAGCGAACGCGTTAAAACAAATAGCGATAATTTCTCTTGAAAGCAAGCAAAACGAGCGTGCATAATTTCCATAGCGAGACGCGTCGCGTCTCGTCGGCAACATTTCTTTGCGCTCGGTCGTCTGCAAGCAATAGAGAAAATTTTTCTTCGCAGACACGGCCGAACGGCGCTCGGTCGTCGACTGAGAAAACCTCCGTTGGCACACATACACTGGCCGCCCTCCTCGGGACAATGAGGGATTTCGCAAGGCTGCACACGCTAGCCGGTAGAAAGATTTCTGACCGTTTAGCGGCTCGGCACGAAAAGTGAAACTGGACTCTGTTACCGCAACGTGGCAACTCTTCTAACTGGTCGACGGCCCAGGAACCGCCATAGGTTCCTGGTCATTTATCGGGCTTAGAAATCGCACGCTGCGCCGCGTCGTCGCAGCCCAAACTTTCGCTCTCCTTCTTTCATCCACGAATTTTCATTCACGATTTTGACCAAGTCCGATGAATGGCCAACGTAGATAAGCTCTCGACGTCTATGAGAGCGTGACCCGATTAATCGGTACTCCGATTCATTCATGCCGAGAGAACATATGGTTTACACGGGATATCTTGTTCTCGTTCTGTCGGTACCGTACTCTTTTTTTCATCGTATTATTAACCGAACGTCGACGTAGCGCCAGGATACCGAGAATACCCAAGGTTCTGGGAAAACTTGGAGCAACTCCGACATTAGCCGAGTCACGGAATGCGAGCTTTATCGTTCAAGGACGATCCTGTCTTTCAACATTTAGCCACGGCTTAAGGACAAGTCGAGCTACCGCTCCAACGTTTACCTGGATCGTGTTCAGAGAAAGAGAGTGGAAAAGACAGAGAGAAACCGATCGTGTCGCCTATTGCTCCGGCATTCGAAACGCGTTACTTTCATTTCCAACCAGTAACCATTCAAGGGCCACGCATCGATTGTTCAAACAGGGGACCAGAGGATGCGTGTGTTACCTGCTCGATCACCGGCTCTTTCCTTTCTCGAGATCCACCTAGCAAACACGGTGCAGCAAAAAAAAGTACGAGAGGATCTCGTGACGCATCGATGTCACGCGTGCGTAGCGTATCTGCGCGCCAGACATTTCTCCGGACGCATTAAAGTAATTAACTTTTATGCTACGGTTCGACAGTGAAATATGGAAAACGTAGGAAAAAACTGCCAGTCATCAAATCATACGTTTCGGGTTTAATTAATCGACGTTAATGATTCTTTCCAACACCGTGCGACCTGAACGTCACCCTGCCACTGTGTATGATGTACGATCTCGTCATCTACTCTACTGTCGCTAAATCTTTCTTTTTACGATCGTTACTTTTTCTCTTGATCGTTCAGCTCAATCATAGAAGATTTGAAATTAGCAGTCGATCACAGATTGCGACACGTCTTTATTCTATCGGAATAAATAGCATAAAACAGGTGCATCGATATCGAACGTATTGGAAGACAGATTTCGTTGTCGCTGTAAAATTATATACCAGGATACATAAAACGAAAGGAAGGTTTTGTAACGCAGATTCGCGACAACCTCATTTTATCGTCGCAAATAGAAACAGCAAGATGCAAGCTAATCAAACTAGGTATAACATGATACGCGTATGAATAACGATACACAGCTTGTGATACGATATTATGCGTGCATCGATACACGGGCAAACTGGATATCGACGTAGTCGGCAGCCGATCACGGATCCGAAGAACGATTTCCCGGGAAATATATTTTTCCCAAACGCGAATAGGTTAGTCGTGACTTTCTCATTGTGATAACTGTATGCGGTTGCCTCGTGACCGGCCAATTCAAACTAAAATAACGGAGAACTGGTAACACAGGTGGTAGTCGAACTCCGACTTTCGAACGTAAGGAACAGGAAAACCTACCATTTTACCTCTTTTCCTCGTCGATCCACTTTGTCCGTATCTCGACCGAGCGCTGATTTTATTTTCACGTAACTCGGATATCGACCGTCTAATTATTCGATTAACGCGTTAAGCCTTTCAGTTTGTCCGAGAAAACACGAATGTTACGTAAATCGGTCTGAAAGAAACGGTTAACGTTCGAGTTAGGATATTACGCTAACGATACGATAGGAGAAACAAGCACCGACTTAAAAACTCGTATCGTACTTGCGATAAGTTCTTTAACGGAATTTCTACACTAATTACATGGTTAATATAGTCGACCGATTCTGTTTCGTTACCTAGTTCACTGCTATCCAGTTTTAATTACCCTTCAAATTCGGTCGAATCTTCGGACCATAACGGTTTTGGAAACCATCCAAATTAATTTTTTGTATTCAAAAGCAATCAACATTTTATCGAAAAACACGCAAACGGATAAATGATCTATATGCAGTAGAAATAAATTGAACGAGACGGGTGTAGACAAACTACTTATCAGTCTATGAAGGTCTGTAAGGCGAATCAAGAAAGCCTCGTCATTGTAGTCGAAGCTATTCGATTATCAGTCGGCGAGATGCGAATGAAATTATAGTCCATTATCCAGAATCGATTTCCAGGCGTGCAAAGTCCCCGGTTTGCACGATGAATCGGCCTCGACGAGTTTCCCTTCCGACCAATCCAGCGTATTCTGTGCCGCAGGTCGATAGATGGAAAACGCACACACTAAGCCACCCTATGACTCACCCTGGTTCGACCTTTTTCTCTTTTTTCAAAGAGCTGCACTTGTACGTCGACCTAACCTTGCCAGGCGCAGACCATTCAGGTCGGGTTTGTTCGTCCCCAGAGATCGGTTCCAAGCTTTCCATTATGCACGCGTATGGCAGGTACCCTTTGCCGGAGCACCTGCCGCCTTTATCCGCTACTTTCTTCTTGCTTTTACCTTACTGCCATGACGACCGAACTTTCAGGCTTTCGAATTGGTCCACGACAAATATTCGGGACACCGCGAGTGAAATACTTCGATGCAACTCTCGAACGTATCGGTTCATTTTTCAAATTTTATTACACGATTTTGTTTCATGGTTCAAACTTCGTATCGATATGTAATTTATAAGTTTGACGGTCATTCTTCTATATCGGTATTTACATACATTATTGCTATGTATAGTAGCGAGTACACTACATGGCCATAGAAAAAACGACAAATACTCTATGCTCTTTACCGCACAATTCGTTCGTGCCTTTTTTAAACGCTTACTATCCTCCATACATTCGTTACCTACTATCCTAAATACCAATCACGAAATAACTTGTATTCAGCACTAAACTCGTTAAATTGCAAACAATTTAGTTAGAGATCAGTCTCACCTGCTACGATTTGCTATCGAATCGCTCTAATTCCTTTATATTTTATTCCTGACACACCTATCACCGTTTCAAATCCTAATCGACGTGAAAGTAGCTGTTGCCACGTTACAAAAGCTCTTGAAACGCACGCGCGAATCGACCAAGGTGTACAAAGTATGTATCGTCATTCTTTCTAATTAATTAGGTGTCTTGGTCGCACAAACGCGACCGCGCTCGTCATCGGGGCCAGCAAAGACACGCGTTTCAGCAAACGGAGGATAAAAACCTTTGCACGAGTGAACCGACGTTAATTAATTCACGGTGAACCAGCGGTGTTCACCGTAGCGCCGGGAAAAGCTGGAAAGACGAGCATCGTAGGAAAATCAATAGCGGAGGGCAAGCGAATTACGTGCTATCGCGAAAGGAAGTAAAAACGAAAAATGAAAAAGGCGTGCAGAAAGAACGCTGTGAAAATAGTTTATAAAACAAAGAGACACGCGAGCGAGAACGAAAGCCTGCGGACTCGAACAAGTGTGTATTATGAGTCACGAAATCGCGTTGGGGTGGTTTTGCTTTCCTACCATGCACCCTATTGATCCTGAATTTCTCTGTATATACACTCACGCAACTTGAAAGAGCGAGCGAGACAGACCAAGGGACCAGAGGGTGACAGACAAAGAGGATAGGGTGACGAACAGACAGACAGCAACCAACGGAAAGAGAAATTTGTCTCGTGATATACAGGATTAGTCACCGGAGAGACGGAACACCTAAATATTTTCGTTCTTTACGAAGGTATAAATAGTCAGAGAACATTAAAGAGTCCAGGTTGGTTAGGATTCTTGACTGTAGGGTGGATTCTCACAATTAGATGTATCGTATTAACTTTCGTTAGAGAAATTATATTGCGTTGCCACCCACTGGTTCATACCCTTTCCATACCCACGACCCTTGCTAACCAACAAGCGATGTCGAACGATAATATTTTAAAGTGGCTACGAGGAGTTATCGTGCGTTGCTCAAATATTGGCAATGAACGATCGAGTGTTATATATAAACAGGGTGTGGCCCGCGACAAAAGGCAAACGTTTGCTGCCAAAACATATTTCGAGCATGTTTCCTATTAATCTCTATTAACTTGCTTCTTGCAAGTTACATCTTCATACGAGGACATTACAAAGTACAATTTGTTTTAAAATAACAATTGACACGAGTATCCGCGTATGTGCTCAAGCTACATTAAGGCTTTCGGTAAAAAAAAAACTTGAACAGACAAACTAAAAGGAAAATGGATCAAAGAGAAACAATGCGATTCACCAGGTTGAACAAACTACTCGCTGATACGCTACGACGATGCTCGTACTCTTTTATCGTTGCTTATAGGACAGCTAGTCGGTGTGTAGTAACCGATGAAACACGAGAGCATGGTGGCTGCATTTAATAAGCAGACGGTACACGTTGAACCAACTTGTGAGAACGTACGTGCACGTCTCTAGGGTCGGCGGCTCGTGCGGTGCATACGGGTGCACGCAACATGCTCGAGGTGGTGCATAGTTAAACGCGCGAAAGAAAAAAAAGAAAGGGAAACATAGGAAAGACTAATTGCCAGTACAGTCGCGAGACCGTTGACGGATACACGGTACAAGGCTGCTGCACGATAGAGAAACGTTGAAAATGCGCCTTCGCTGTCTTTAATGCAACCCCGAGTGAATAATCCTCCGGAGAGATGCACGGTTCGCGATGCGTTCGGACGTCTTTCAAAAATAGCATGCTTAACCCCCAAAGACAGAAATGTTGTTCGAGTCTCGTACACCGGGTAGACGACTTTGGACCGTTTCAATTTTTAGAGCAGGGACGAGCAACGTAGCAATCTTTTTGGGGTAACGTGATATATTTTGCACCCTAAACAGATCAGAAGGGTGACAGGACACGCCGCTTCAACTCGGGAACTATTGTGGTCGGGTCAACCGTGGACCCAGACCGTGAAATCTCTGATATCTAGACTTCTCTCGAGGCCAGAAAGATTTGCGATAGATTTTCCTTATGTATTCCCAAAATCGAGAGCAAATTGTGGGAGGATTACCCTTTTATTCTCCCCCTTAGCTAAGTTGAACCCGAGTGTACTTTTCGACTAACGACTTTTCAAGGACTACAAAACGATTCGAAACACACCCTTCTAGTTCGTTCACTCCCGCCAAATGGGACAAGGTACAGAAAAAATACTCCAGATTTAGGTACCCTCGAGTTTCTTTGTAAAGGTCGTACGTGAAACGAACGCGAACGACACTCGACCGATGAAACGCCGAAATTCAAACACGACTTTCTTCCTTTTCTTCACCCGTGACCTTCCGAGGACGTACGAGCCGGTGCTTCGCATTCGTTTAAATGCCTTTAGCATACTCTCGACGAATGACGCGCAAATCCAAGCTCGATGTTCCAAGGACGCCAGACTTTTCACGCGATTTTGACCACCAACGCGGCAGATCCTCGCTCTTGAGCTTTTAATAGGCACCATAAATCGTGGCGATGTCCGGACAAGTGCCGAGCCTGATCGAACAAGAATCATGACGTTCGTCCGATTCCCTAATTAACGGACCATCTTCGATAAAATCACGTTTATTCCAGACCGATCGACTTCTAAAATGATCTTCTGTGCACCCTCCACGTTAAACGTGCTTCGCGTTGGTGCAGTACGCCGCGCCAATGCAAACTAGGCTTCAACCATCCTCGAAATCCACGTACGATAATGTTTCTTAGCCCCCCGATAGCGTGCCAAGTGTTGCCACGAAACGGCGATCGTATCGCAGCCACGAGGAAATACGGATCCACGATAGGGCGTCGAGAATACCCGCAAATTCCACGGAACGTTGTCCCAGGTTAAGAAACACGCTATCGCCGCTCGTAAGTTAACGGAGTAAATGGGTAAACTTGTCTTCAGATCGTTGGCGTAACGAAGTAGGGATCAGGGCGAATTTGACCCTTCCGAAATATCAATTAGCCATCTCCAGCGCGAGGGCCGGGAATTTTTAAATTAAAATTTTAAAGCTGCAAATTTTCGAATTCCCGAATTCTAAAAATTCTGCTATTCCTGAAAATCCAAATTTTCATATCCCCACATTTCTCAAATCCCTAAATCTTCAAATTTCCAACAGTCACTATGGGACACTGACATTATCGGTAAAAAGCTAGGGAATCCAGACAAAGATTTTAGTTACGCCAATGATTCTAGTGAGAGGAGAATGACGGAACAGGGACGTATTACGGTACAAAGGGCCCCCCTTAATCACGATTCATCTCTAACAATGAAGGAAGATTCACCAGCAACGTTCAACGTTTATTATCATTCATCGTCACTGAAGATGATACGAGAACGCGAATCAAGCGTTATCGAAGTTAGCACGACAATTTGAGTACACACGGTTTAGAACGATCGTATCGATATCGCGTTAATTCTAAACGTTTAAACGCCCACGCTAAGTAGCTCGGACCATCATAGTTATTTCAGAACTCCTATCTACGGATCAAAGATGGTTACAATCCAAGACAAGTGAGGTCCGAGTATGCTATTAATTTTCTGATCTTATCACTCGGTGTGTCGAGGTAAACTTTCTCTTTCAGACACCGGATACCCTTTTTTTGCGAATCAGGACTCAATTATTGTAAATCTCAGCAAGTAAGAGGTGAGATAATCATGTATTAGATTCTTCGCTTTAAATCGTGGTTCATTAACATGTGAATAGACAAACTGGAGATTAAGGTCGGTTCGTGAGACTGTTTCTTGAGTTTTATGAGCTCGCAGTTCATTTGCGCTCCGATTAGTCATTCAAATTTGCTATTATGAATTAATCGCACCGAGGAAAAGTGCCCGTGCCCACGTGAAAATTGCAAAGTGCAAAGAGCAACATAAGACAAGACATACTCGCATATTTTTAGTTCGCATGGAAATGGAAATCGTTATGACACACATTCGTCGTTCTACGCTTTTCTTGTTTAACCCCTGACCTTATAACATCGACTCATTCTCGTGACGCAAATTACGGTTCAAATGTGACAAATTTAGATCGTGTTTGCACTAAAGCTGAATTTTAAATCTAATTCGCAGTCAAAGATCAAACGTTTCGATCTTCTTTGCTGGTTTCAATATCGCGGCAATAAAGAAATGGCAAACGCAACCAGTATCCTGTATATGAAACAGTATCCACTTCCTCTGCAAAGATTACCCAGCGATGATACATTATTCCGGTTTATCAGTGTTTATCGTCGAACCTGTATTTAACCAATGTATTGGTTTGCTAATATTTTTCTTGGTGCGGTTAAGGTCGAAGACCCTGCGTCCCACGGACCAAGCCTATTCATCGTCGTCCGTTAAAGGTGGATCCTCGAGCGCGTGTAATTGCCAGCTACAAAATCTCGTCGCTCGTTCTCTCGTAAACGGATGTCCTGTTTAGTCAACGCGCGAATTCGTGGAAAACAGATCGTCCGATAAATCCTGTACTTGACATTATTTTTCAGTGTATCACGATTCCTCGATTATCTGCCACGCCGCAGTCTCGGACTCGGCTATCAACGATATATGTAATGAGCGGTACACGAAGTAGTTTATTTATAGGCGATGGAAGCGGCCAGCCACCGCGAACGACGCAAACGCTTCACAGAGAAACGATCGTGGGATGCTAAGTCTGATTGATCGTTACCATTAATACTCTATTCGTGGTACCACGCGCTACTGAATAAAAACAGAAGCCATTCAGCTCCGCAGACCAGCCGTGTACAATTCCGTCCATGGATAGCTTTTCAATGGTAGGAGGTACAGTAAGAGAAAACGGCCCCTGCAACTCGGTCCAATCGCTCGTGCTTCGGATTCGGGATAAATTCACTCGTGTCAGCTGGTAAACTCCTCCTTCTGTCCATATGTGTAAGGGACAACAGTCAGCGTGAATGGTACGACTGTAGAGTTTCCAAAATTATATATATAATAGTCGCTTGTATTCCTCAAAGTCCTAAAATTCCAAAGAGCTAAAGACTCAACGTCCTAAAAACCTCGGAGTTAAAAGATTTCAAACTTCTAAAGTCCTAAAGTCCGGAAATCTCAAAGGTCCTACAATTGCGAAGGTTCAAAATCCTCTCGCATGAAAGAAATGAAAGGCAAACGAGGAAAGAACGTGTTCATATTGTTTTTCTTTTACTGGTGAGCGGAAGCTATCTATGCAGGCAGGTGTACGACAATTAGATGCGTGATCACCGCGCTTCTAACCTAAGCACTTATCGTTAGAAATTGCAGTTTCTGAAACGATACGTAGCTATACAACGCAGTGCCATTATCCGAGGGACTATGAATACAGTAAAATCTACAGAATTTGAATAACAGACTCGAAGTTTGGTTCCAAAGTTGAACGCTCGTCCAAAGCAATAATGATGCAGCCAACTTGCTCGTCGTCGTGCAAGCGTAACAATTCTTCCGGAATCGCATTCATCGCCTAGTATTCTCGTTTCTTGGCCGTCCGAGAGTCAGAATAATCCTATGTCACAATGCTCTTGTGTACGTGAATAATAGAGACGACGACGTACACTCGAGTGCAACATCGCCCTCTTTCAGATAAGGAGACATGTGTAAACTTGAAAGTTCTTGAATTCACACATTTTCAAATTTCCAAATGCCCAAATTCTCCTGAATTTCTAAATATCCAAATACTCACATTTCCCCATCCCCAAAACCCAAGATTCTCAAATTTCTAAGTGCTCCAATTTCCAGATTTCAAAATTCTTAGATTGCAAGTACCTAGTGCCCATATCGCCAATTGTCAAATCCTCAAAAATCCCTAAAAACGGTGGTAGACTTGATGGCGGTATTTTTCGTAAGGAAGCCAGATTTGCTCACGACTGTACATTCGTGTCGCAGTGACAACTCGCGAGAAAGACGCTCGAAAATGGAAAGGGATTCGAAGAAGCGGAAGAGAAGCGTGCCCAATTGTTCTTAGAGAAAAAGAAGCCGAGGGGACAGACCTAACCCTGCGGCAGGTTAAGAGTTCTTTTTCTTTGGCGACAATAGCACTATGCGACACGTTCCTCGTCTCGGTTCGCTTTCCACTAGGCACGTGCGAACCTGACAACTCGTATTAGGTGTGTGCACAAGTAAATAGACGTTCTCATCGTAAATTAATACTTATTTTGAGTAATTGCTGTAGTTACCGCTTAAATAGTCGTATCGAGTGTTTGTGACTTTGTTACGACATCTTTTCACCGATGTATTCTTTGAATACCTGATTCGTGAAAATTCAAAGTCTGTCACGTTTTGATGACATGGAAGTATCGTGGAATAGTATTTGTGGTACATCAATTTGGAGCATAAAGTTTGACCGAAATGACTATGGAAGCGTTTCATCGATATTTTTATACAAAATGGCTTCTTCGTTGGAACGAATGAATGATCAATGTGTAACCGTTAACAAATATCTATATTGCTTAGCGAGAAAACAACCAATCTATATTGAAGAAAATTGATGAAACATTAACGTGGATATTTTCCCGAAGCTGTCAGCTTCAATTTTATATATCATAAGTAGTATTTAGCGATACTTTTATGTCATCAAATCGCGCCAGGCTACACAGTAAGCGACGAAATAGGTCACTGTTGCTCTCAAATAACAACCAGCCATTTTGCATTCGGAACACTGATAAAACGTTTCCATATGCATTTTCATTAAACTTCAAGCTTGAAATTGATATATCACAAGTGCCATTTGGCCGTACTTTTATGTCATCGAGTCGTGTCAAACTTTAAATTGTTCCAATTAATACCACGGGCGGTGAGAATACCACAAATTCCAAGTACTCGAATAATTAAAAAAAAAAAAAAAGAATGAGTAGTAATGAATTGCCACGAGGAAATGGTAGTGGCGACTTTAACATAACGGCCGTTAGTTTTGCGTACGCTTAATAGAAACGTAAGTATGCAACGCGAGTCAATTAGCACGGAATCACCGGAACATTTCGTTATTATCGTTGGACGCGGTCAACGACTCAGCAGACCTTCACACTGTTTTTTCTCCCTCTCTAGATAACTCGAGCAATCGCTTGCATACATTGTCATTCAGGCTCATTGTCTTCTCTATTTTTTTTTCTATCCCTCTCTGTCTGCCATTCAACTGCAGCCAGCATTGTCGTGGAGTGGACGCGTTCTAGTATCGCGATAGCCATTTTAGTGGAAACACGAGCACATTTGCTGTCCATTGGTAGCTGAAAAATAGGAAATAGGACAAGTTTGCCTCGCGATTTTTTACCGTAACTGGATACACTATTAGCTATTTATCGCTCGAATGGAAAGGGAGAACACTATCACTTCGACAACCTTCAACCTTGTAAATTTTATTACCTATCTAGAACAAAATTTAACTATTGTACAAACATGATTTGACTATTACACAAACGTATTTGGACTGTTATCTGTGATACAAGTGTGACTCGTTAAAAGCAAACGGTTAATGGTGGAAATACTATGACCTTATTTCACGCAACGATAGCGACTTTGTTTTCATCGCACAAGCTCAAAGTTCGATTTTAAAGTTGTACAACGTAATTCCACCTAACCTTTGAATTTTTCATAACGAAGAGTTGTATAATAATAAGCAATAGAGATGCAGAATAAATAAATTCTTTAATCTGATTATCATTAGCATCAATTTTCTCTATGAAGACACGTTTCTCTGACACGTTTAAAATGTTTTTTCCAACTTAGGGATATGATCCCGATGATCCCTACTTTTCTCCAAGTTTTAAAGGGTTCGAGCACAATCATTCGTCGTTAGTTATTTATCCTATTGAAGAAGACGAAATCCCCGTTCACGAAACCCTCGACGAAGGACCCTTAAAAAGCTCCTTCTCGCTCCTGAACAACATCGCCGCTGGCACAGGGTCGTGGTCTCGTTATCTCGAGTCGACACGATCGTACGCGACACTGATTCATCCAACTTTTTCCTCGGGTCTCTTTCCTTTTTAATTGAGAGACTCCCGTGAATCATAGGACACGATTTGTCATACGGCACAGAACGAGAACAATCGTTGAAGTCGTCGCTCGAGGAGGAGGGCCACCGACCGTGTAATCTACTCGATATGAACGGAGGATGCAACGTTGATAAGATTCCCAACGAGCGTGGGCTTATTTCTGCTTCGCGCAGCCTACTTTTCTCGAAATAAGTACACTTGGAAATATGTTAACGCACGAATCGTTATTACTAGAGGAAGTGCTCTAAATATGGATTACAACTTTTATTTCGAGACATCTTGCCGAATCAATTTTTTTATGATGTAAATTTTAAATAAGCTAAACAAATGTTTGTTACAAATTATGTATTTAAAACAAAACCTAACTTCACCCCTAACATGCCCCTATTTAGTCTATATTAGGTAGTAGCTTCTTTACGAATAATTTCGTCTAGAATCTTTTACATTGACATGAATAGTGTTACCACGCGTTGCTTTGCCATTCGCTGAATCCTGAGGCGTTACATCGCCACGAGCGGTATTACCACGCCAGTGTATCGCCAAGCGTTAGATCAACACACGATATATGGCCACACCAACAAGTGCAGTGACAAACGGGTAAACCTGTCAGTTCGATTCCTTTCCTTCCCCCGACACGCGATTTTGTAGCTCGTGTATTGGCTCGTTATGCATGCACATAACATGCCTCTTGCGTAAGGAGTCAAAAGTACGATTTTTGTCCGCGACGTAGTAGGGTATGGCAGTAGACGGGTATATAATGAGCGAAAATGCCTGTTACACACTCAATTCCGTAGTCACACGTGAAAACTCTGTTCACCTTCCTTATATAGCTGGAAATGGTGCACGGTTAGACGCGCGACATTAGTTCGTAACTTTAGCGCAGAAATTACGACCCGTTATTCCATCTTCTTATGCACGGTAACATGTGTCCGTGGCTCGAATGATGAAGCAAATTATGATGCTAGCGGAGCTCGCTGAATTATTATCCTCTTGAATGCACGGACTCGACTCTGTCTTCAATTACTAGGTAGTGATTTTTTCTCGTGTAAAAGCGACACGAATCGTTTTAATCCCTTTATTACTTCAACACAGAGATTTCTTGCCTTACATCGAATACTTACATTCGTGATTCAATTTACGAAAAACACGAACACTGTTTGTGCTGCAATTAATTTGTCATTTGGAGTTGAATAGCAATGCAGATCGTTAAGTGTGATCATTACACGATACATGAATTTTGTTCGTGTACAGATTACGACATTTATAACCGACCATTACAATAATTCGCTTATTTTCGATACTATAAAGTCTCCTTTTTTCGAGTATTCGATGAAACGTATGGTACTAGTTACTAATGGTCCATACAGCGCTCAACGCGTTAAATGTCGAAGTTCGAGGATCGAGTAAAACTTTCAATAGTTTCGACATTGACTGACCTCTTGAATTTTAATTTAACGTTGATTAGAAATCTCATAAGACATTTTCGAATCGACCGAATTCTATCTCTTAATTGACCAGAAAAGTATCTAGACCGACTCGCGATTAAATTATTCTAGCGTGTATTCCTACGTATCTGAGAGTGCAAAAATTTTACATTCGTGCAAAAACGTGCATAAGAACGAGTGCCTCAGGGTATCATGATGCGATGTAAATGCGTCTTCGTTATTTGAAAAGAATAGCGTCGTGTTCACAATTAGAAACCGATACGGCAATTAGGAACGTCTCGAAGGAGCAACTTTTAGCACTGATTTTCTCGAGAGAGTCGATTCGATCGATAACCGGGGATTTTATCGTCATCGTTCCTTTGCGGTCCGAAGAAACGATCCAACTCGTTGAGACGTAATAACCGCGGTATAATGATCCGTCTGTTTTAGCGGAGCAAAGTCGCGCGCGTTTGCTTTTTCCTTTATCGATCGACGTTGGAAGAGACCGTACGACATCGGCTTTAATGCTCCCGTCGTTCGCGACGCACCGTGTGCGTCCTATACCATTTACGTAATGCGTCTTATATCAATTTCGTAATGCAAGACGCGACGCATCTTATGCGACTTACACTTATTCCTTCAACGTGAACGTTGATGTCTCTGCAGATGTCCTATACCAATTTTATAACAAATTCACTAGGCACCGTTCGCACTTGTACAATAAAGTGGACTACACACCATGTGCGTCTTATACGAACTGAAAGAGATCAACTAATAACTCAGCAGGTCCTATAGCAGTTTTTAAAAAGTCCCGTTTGTATAATAGTAAAATATGAATAAATCAATCGATATAAATTGGTCTGGCAGTCGATGCTCTTCCAAAGCAGAAGAAAACGGCAATCTCGATCGGCCCTCAATAGCCAAACGAGAAAAGAAGAGGCCCTCCTTTGCCGTAGAATTTCATTCGAAGGTCTGCTTATTGATTCTCGAAGTCTCGAACGAGCCAACGCAACGACGGCGAACGGCCTGCATAAATTAACTAACCGAGCTACCTTGCCGCTTTCAGCTAACAGCTACAAGCTGTCGCGAAGAATAGACTCCGGATATAATGGAGTCCAGATAGTCGGCACGATTACGAGGAAAGTCACAAATACCCCCGGCTAACACCGTGCCAACGTCGAAAGTCTCGAAAACCGTTGAAAGGTGTCGCGATTTCCTTAATTACAACGATCTCGATCGCGCGATTCCAATGAATTTCGCTCAGCGAGACGTTTGTAAAGGCATTACGTTTACCATTAGAAAACAGATTAGCCGGACAATTAGGTACTCGTTTGCGCGTTAACGAGCACGGTATTCGAGTCTTTAGGGAATGCTAAGGATTTAATAGCAACATGCGTCGTGTGACGCAAGGTAAAAGGTATTCCCGTGTCGACTAAACGAAACGTAGAAAGAAAAAGCTTCGGTTTATCCGCATCGCAGACAGTACGTTTACGAGCATCGGTTGTAGGTTTCTGCCTGCAGAAGAAAGGTAAGAGATAATTACTTGTTTATCGGTTCTTAGACTTCCTGATTTCCCAAATCTTTGAAATTTGTTACTCGTTTTATTCTACTTCGTCAATACTTTTCTCTGTATCTTAGCGATATTACCGCTATATCGTTGAGTATCGATAATCAATAGTCACCACTCTAATTTGTGGTTTAATCCGATTGTATCGTCGTTAAACGCGATATGGATGAACGTTTAATTCGTGGACGCAAAAAGTGGTAAAAAATATCGTTTTTAGAGGTCCACGCCCACAGTAACGACAACCTTCTACCTATCCTACACCACACGCTCCGTGGCTGTGTGCGCGAAAACGTACTCTCGCCGCTATGGTATTTATAGAGATTTGGCGCAATGCGTGGGTGGGGCAAGTTCGCGAGCACTCTCTTTCCCTCTCGTTCACGCACACGTTTCCATCCACGCACGCCACGCACAGAAAACACCAGTCGACGAAACGTGGGCAAAAATACGTGCCTCCGCGGAGAGACGTTCGACGACGAATCAAAGGAGGCGCTCAACATTTTTTCACGATACGCGCTACCATTCAAAAGTAGCCAGACATCGTAATTCTTGCAAGTTATAGTATACAAGTGATAAGTCTTATAAATTATGGTATAAAAGTTAATATTTTTAATCGAATACTTTTGATTTGACCCTGACGAGTGACGAGATTTTAATCTTAGTCATCGGTGTATGGAGTTTGCGAACGAATAGTCGAACTTGGAGCGAGTACTTCTCGAGTGTTGACCTACCTGTGAAATTTTCTTGAAATAGGTGAGCAACACGAATTGAAGTTGAACGAACAACAGAATAATGAATGAAATTTTTCGCTTCGATTCGATCGCATCGTAGTTAATTAGCCGCGAGTACGACCGGTTGGCCATGTAGCGGGAAACGGAACCATTCATCGCTCTAGGAAAACGTAACTCAACGGCAACGGGGAACCGTAATATTCCTGAATTAATATACCGAGCAACAACACCATAACACATATTTATAATTAAGATTATTATCGTCAACAATCGTAGGAAACTTATTTCGAATAAAAAATAGAACAGTCAAAACATAATCATTATTCATTTTTATAATTATTCAATGAATATGTTATTAGATATCTCACGTGTTTCGGTGCAATGACAAGTTAACTCGTCTCCGTCGATTGACGGATTAAAAAGGAAACCATGAAGAAGGAATCTTTGTACATTTCAACGGCGAACTTTCGGCGCGAACGAAAAAAATTCAAGTACAAGTTCCTGCGGTCTCCGTCTCGCTGAACGACCTCGACACGCGTGTTGTGCCAAAAAAAACACAAAAATTTTACTCGGTATATATGGTGTTGAATTTTAATCTATCCGCACAATTATCAGGATTTCGCAATTTTCGTCACATTACTTTAATTATACGCTACAAATATTCATGTGCAATATACAATTCATAGACAATACAATACCAATATTATAAGTGGAATCGAAGTGGCCTTGATTTTTTAAAAATTTGATAAGATAACAGGAGATTGTATACATTTTTTAAGTATCGTATCAATGCACATTAAGCAAACTTTAAGTAGTAACGGATCAATTTATTCGAACAAACACAATATCGTAGTAAAAATTTCCAGGAGATAGAACCTAGATTATGAATTATTCCAACAGCAACATAATACATTATTCATTAATGTGAACGTGCAAACAAGAAGCTGGTTATTTCGTTATTAATTCAAGGGTTAAAATGAGACACCCTATATAGCATCAAGTCGAAAACCGGCTACAAAAGGGACACGCAGGCTTCTTAAGGAAAGAGGGAGTCACCTTTCGAGAGCGAACGGTCACGCCAGAATCCTCAAGATTTTTCTTCCCCGATCTTTCATGGATCCTCACGACCTCCTCGGGCGGCTAAACCCGCTCCGATAATCGTCCCAGTCCCGATATTAATTCGAAATTCTATGGACGAAAGCCATTGACTTGGATAACGAGCGAAGCGATCGCATGGAACGCCGCGTCGAGCACTCGAACGAAAAAAGAGCCCTCTGCTCGCGAAAACGGGCCAACCAACTCGTTCACGATCATCCACAAGATAGCCAAGGTAGAACCCCGGTATCTTCCTGCTAAATAAATTCCCGATTAACATGCGTGACACTTTTCCGTGGCCAATTAGTGCAACCGGTATATTTTTCGATGAATATAGAGCGTTGATGCAATTCGTCACGCACTATATCGCCACGCGTTAGTTCACCTCGCGTTGTGTAGCCATGCGTTGGTATATCTACGCGTGCTTGTACCACACGTTAGTATTTCCACGCGTTAGAATGTCTACGCGTGATTACACCACCCGTTAGTATTCCCACGTGTTATATCACCACGCGTTAATTCACCTCGCGTTGTGTAGCCATGCGTTAGTATGTCTACGCGTGGTTGTACCACACGGTAGTATATCTACGCATGGTTGTACCACACATTAGTATTTCCACGCGTGTATCATGCATAGTATCACCACGTGTTGGAAACTCCTATATGCCACACGTTAGTACTTCAACACGTTGTATCACCACACATTAGTATCTCCACGCGTTATTTTGCTATACGTTAATATCGCTACGCATTAATATCGTTATGCACTATGTTACCACTGTGTCGTGTCACCGGGCGTGCAACGTCACAAATCAATTTCAATACGTTATTATTTAATTTCCACGTTTCTGCAAATGTCGGATGTTCTATATTGAAGAAGCCCGGGTAACGTCGGTTAATTTGACCCAATACTCCACATTTTCGAGGTAACACGTTTTATGAATCGATCATCGCGAACGAAGACTGATTAGTTGAAACAAACTTGCAACGAACTCGTGTACAGGATAGAAAGTTCTCAATGGGGTATACGAGCAAATACTCGTGAACGGAATGTTCTACACAGTGAAAGCAGCATTTTTGAACGAAACTAATGATTCAGTGTATAGTTTAGACGTTTTTACAAGAAAGACCACGATGACTTATTTATACGTAACTGCTCGTTTCTCGTAATCCATGAATCCACTGTTCTTATCTACCTATTTCCTTATCACTTACCTGTAATTGTTTTTGCTCTTTACGAGCTATGCTCTGTTATCTCGGCACGACAGATAGCTAAGATTTTTCTTGCAATGCTTCTTCGTCTCGTGTTCCAAAACGAACGTGCTTTCTTCTTGGCTGGACTTTGTTTGCTCGGGTTAAGCAGAGAATTCTCGGGAATGGAAACAGGTGGAACAATTTACGTTCACGACGATTGTTCTTCTTCGCGGTACTAGTGGATCGCGTCGTAGACAACAAGCCTTGTCTATGATGGCTGGAAATACGTCGAAGTGATTATTTTGCCGACAGGAAGTGTATTTTGTACAGCAATCAGTTGCTGAACTATGTGTACATTGTTTTTTATCTGCTAGATTCAACTTTCTCCAATTCGTGTAGTTTGGATATCTGTATTTGTGAAAACGTGACAATAAAATGAATCCAAAACCTTTGAATCTTCTGAGAAAATTCTCGTGAAAATTTTCGAGGAAAATTACAACTAAGCCCATTAACGAAAATACTTTAGAACTGTTTGTACTATGACGTTCTCCGAATAGCGGTGAGGCAACGCTCAAGTGATTACGGTCCGAGCAGATAAGAAAACGGAGCCGTTCGCATTAAGGTGCAAAGTCATTCGACGAGCTTTATGGTTACGGTGTACAATGGAATCCATGAATTTGAAATTCGAAGCGGCGTCAAGGGGATCATGGTTTCCCACGTCCCATGGACATAACCGGGTAGCTAGCCCCGAGCTTGGCCAAGAAGGAAGATGTTTTGCATGATTACATACTTTGTGTCTCGTCCCGTGTCCAGGAATTCTCATAAGACTTACGGATTTCTGAAATCGCTCTTTCCGCGTATTTCCTAACTCACGACCACTCTGCTATTTATTTCGACTCTGTATAACTTATCCGGTACAACAGACACTCGGTATATTGCCATCGACGAATCGAAAATTGTTGGCGATAGTGAACTCTTTAGATAATGGGGGATTGTTGCTGGGGTGAGATACTGATGCGCTACAAAGATGGGCAATTACCACTGCACATGCGGGGATAGAGACCAAGCATAGAAATATAACGCATAGAGGTCTGGCACGTAGATATCTAATGTGCTGAAATTAGTCTAACATATAAAGTTCTAACGCGCAAAAATTGAACGTGTGGCGATATAACGCTTGGTTATACAACGCATACGAAATCGGAGTAGGTCTGGGTCATTCACTGTAACAATTACCGTGCATATTTTAGCGTAATATTCCGTTATCCATGATACAGCTCGAATAAATTTAAGCAAGTCCATTAATCGATGCAAATTGGTTAAGCTCCATGATCCCGATAAAAAATCTAATTATTTTAATTGTAAAATCGTGTACACATCTATCTTGAACAATGTTTAATTTGCCGTCTGATCCATATCTACCTTCGAGTTCTACAAGTTACCCTCCCATTTACCTGCAGTTATCAAATTTTCGTTAAATCGAACCGAAGTAAACTTTCAACGAAAATCACGTTCAAACGCCTCGAAGAAACGAGTGTGAAATTTAATCCGGTCACGTTTTTTTCATACCGCGTTATTAAACGATTTACGGTCAATTTGTCGGGCAACGGGCAAATTGTCTGTAAAGTTTTTTGCGCCACTTGCTCGTTGGAAAATTTGTACGGTTTATCAAAGCCTCTCGGCGATACTGTTTCTCTTTAAATACCTTAGAACATTGAAAAGCTTTGTCGATATCGATTCTCAATATACGTAACCAGGCTCGGCCGTCTCTCTCGCCTATCTCGTCTCCTCTGGTACCCTTTTTAGGTACTCCAAGTCCGAACAGAGAAAAACGCACCTGACCTTACTACCTGTCTGAGCCATGACCAAGGAATGTGAGCCACGACTCGTGAAATCATCGACTAGCATACGAAGTTCAACCGTTGCCTAAGTTTTCGATTGGAAAAGTAGAAGAAAACAACAAGCTTATTGTGATAATAAGATAGCGAGTGAAAATATTTAATCGTAGAACCGATCGTATTCTGAACAGTTACAATTGTGTGTATAGTACTATATAGTGTCGAATCGCGAATCTTATCAATGATGTATATCAAAATTATTGCAATTAATCGAAACCCTAAATAAGCGAATAAATATGGCGATTCAAAGTGCGTAGGAGAGAACATGCATTCTAGTTTACGTAGAAAAATGCTATTCCTGATTTCATCGTAGCAGAGAAAGTAACTCGGCGTTCGTAACCTTCGCGCTTTTCCCGCCCACGTTGTTTTACTTCCATTTCCCGCGATCCTGATGACAGTGTCTCCCATAACAGAACAAAAAGAGCGTGTCGTCTCTATGGCTCTCTCGCCCGCAAATTTCATTACTCCACTATTATTAGAAGCATTACGCTTTAGAAGCTGCCCTTAAGATAATCCTAGAGGATTAGTTTTAATGTTTGAGAATTTGCTATTCGTTACGGGAAAAATATCGTACGAGCTAATAATTTAACTGCCACATTATTCGAAACAAATTGTAGTCATCCTCTTGTAAGTGTTTTGTCAGTGATTTTACGAGATATTTTTGAAATGTACATCTAACGAAAGGATAAACTTTAAAATTGAACGAATTCAAGTAAAAAAATAAACGAAGAGAATCAGGTTTAAACTCTAAACCAAATATCGATAGAAAGATGAAACAAGATATTAGTTATCAAGATCGTTCAATAACGAGTTCATCGACACGCAACAGAAAGTACACGACGTTTGCGAAGACGGTGTGTGTGACTTGCAGAACCAAGTCAATAGAATCCTGGTATGTATCTGCTGACCAACAACTGTCGACGAACGATAAGGACTTGAGTCATTATTCTGCAAAATATTAAATAAATTTTCGTTCGTTTTAACAAACATGGTCAAACAGTATAATGTACATCACATGTATTCCTTTGACGAGTTTACCAATTTTCTGACAATTACAATACAATTATGATACGCTTCAATAATTTCACAGAAATTAGACTGATAAGAATTCGCAAATAATATACTTTAACGACACAACATAATGATTCATTCATTTCAATTAATCATCTTCGAAGTAATAGAGTAAACCAAGGGATTTAATTCTGTCAAATATTTAATTTAGTAAAGTATAAGTGAACAAACAATATCGATTATCAAGTTTATCAAATGATAATATTTTATCGTTAAATCAACAACTATATCGAAGGAAACGTATCTCCTTGCGAAAAAATACCAGCACGAGATGGGACAAATTCGTACTTGGTATTTTTAAGGAATTCTAACGAGGACACTGTTTCTAACAAATTTAGAAATTTAAATTCCAATCTAATTCAAAGCAGAATCCTTTTAATTGCGATGTTTCAACCACGTCGATATTCTGAAGGTCGTGCATTGCCCTGGTAAGTCCATTAACTTTCACGTAAAATGTAGCTTTGTATTTGTAATAATTAAAGGCAAGCGTGTGTACACACTTACACTAAACACACTGTTTAAATAAGGATTACATTCGACAGAAAAATTTTCAAAGCAACGTTGTATCTGTATTCTCCTTTTCTCTGTCAAGAGCATGGCGAGGCACGCCCGTGTTGTACGTGTACATATGCTCACGAACGGCCGTTAGCGGTTAAACACGAACGCGTCCTGTATCATGATTCACGAGGGAATACGAGTAGAACGTCAATGAATCGTAATACTCGATGACAGATACAATCGCGTGCGATATCGTTTGAAACATTTTCGAGTTAACCTAATCCCGATAAATATGCTAGAATCGAACGAATCGATTCGATACAATGTTGCATTATGCGCTAAAACGGCTCCTTGAAAAAGTAAGGTTATCATCGAGTATTTCAGGCGTTCCGTTTTATATCCCTGAACGGCAACATTGTAAGATCGAAGTAACCGTTACCGAGTATCGAGGCATGCGTCGATATTCGTACCGGTCTGGCTGGTAATTTACAATTTTTTAAACATATAATAAACCTTATTATCTCAAGACGTCAGTGACGCGACGAAGAAAATACACGATACGCGATCATGAACGTGTCGGAAGTTTTCGTACACTGTCGAGAAATTCACCGATCTCTATACCTGTTCCAACGAGATCGTGAAAGAAAAAAAAACGACAATTCGGAATGCTCGAATGAATTATTTATAGAGAACAGAAAGTAAGAAAGATGACGAACCGGGACGGAGCACCATTTCCGAGTCTATGCGTAAGATTGTAGGCAGGCGTAAATGCTAGTATAAGAAGAATACTTCGCGACAAAATTTTGAAATCTATTAATCGCGATAATAAACTTTCGATCGATTAGATGCTTGTACCTGACAAAATCTAATGAGTTAAATTAGGATGTAGACATATTTTTGTAAATAGAATAAAATATAAAGGCAATCCGTGTAATTGTCGCGATGTAGGCCTGACAAAGTTCGTGTCGTTCTTAGATGACAAGTTACTGTCACACCGGTATTCATCGAAGATTTCATGAGAAAGGAAGCGAAGGAGCACAGCGATGAGTACACGTACAGCCGGGTTGGGTATGGTGGAAAAGGAGGGGATATACCAAAGGAGAGAAGAACGTCGCCCGCGGCTAGCAACCGCAAAGGCAAAACTCCCGTGAGTGGTTTGCCACCGTGAACTGGTTTTTGGGGGATATCGTTGTTACGCGTTGGCGACAAACATGGGTCAGCATCCGATGCTGTTCAATACGTAAGAAATATCCGGTACGTCGTTATACGTGTATACATACCGCGAAGAAACAAGAAAGGTAGCGACAAGTAGATAGAGACGAACAGTGAAACGGAGATAAGTAGACTTACCCAGAGTTCTGTACCCCAGCTCATGTTTGCTGGGCCGGGTAAACCAGGCACAAGCAGAATTCCCTCACTCGACACTTCACATGTAGCGTCGCGATTCAAAAACACTTCTTGTTATCGAACGAACACGCACTGAAAAACGCATGAAAAATCACGCGTCAGACTCACCGCGCACGATCACTGAAGAAACGTCTCCAACATGTCGGCCTGTAACCACTGACTGGCCGGACCCAACTGTCCATCAAAAACCGCCCGGAATTTTACTGTGGCGCGCTCTGTCGAAGTATTCGCGTATAAATAGAGACTAGTAGGGGGAGAACGTTCTTCTATTGGTCGAATGAGCGCCAGGTGTTGGCGCGAATATTTTAAATTTTACTTCGCGTTACAACACAGAATAATAACAATTAATATTACTTGTTTTGTTTATCAAACAAACAAAATTAATAACCAACAAAATACAATTATTTGTATGTATATTTATTCGTTTATTAACAAATTTTTTATTTCAGAACATATTGTTACGGTATTGATATGATATCGTTTATTATAAAATTATGAAACTGTAAAAGAATTGTATTTTCGCTATTTCAAGAAATAAATAAATTAATATTTTCATGTTTTTGTGTTTATTATTTGATTATATTTTCATTTATTTCACAATGATTTTGCATCGATATATATTATATTTTAACTGGAACTTTTTATCTCGAAATTATCATACATTAATAAAATATGAATGAAACAACAAATACGTTCTACAGTATGTGCATATATATATATATGTGTGTGTACATAGAGAAAGAAATCTTACTCTATAAAATGCATAATAGCGAGAAAATTGATTTATAAGTTGCAAACTTGTAAGTGCGACTAAAATGGCGCTGGATGACTCGAGCGAAGTATCAAAGGTCATTAGTTCAGTATAGATAAGTAATTTCTCGCATAGAAAGAGTTCACGTTATTTCAATTCGCTCACATTGCATTTTCATGAATTTTTACCTATGAGTTCGTGACGCATTCTTCCTGCATAATTCTACTACAATCTGATGGAAGAAATGAATACCCACTATGGAGGTTGTATTGCATTTATAACATTTTATGATTTGTTTATTCTTATGATACAAAATGAAAAATGTGCATAGAAACGTTTATTATTAAATTAATTATTTTTAATGCTTTTAGGTAGTGGAGTTATTTAATAAATGCAATGAGAATCTAAAATCTTTTATTGTATCAAAATGGATTGACAAATTAATCGCAGAATATCAAGCATCGAAGACATTGTTTATAGTGATAATATCAGTTTTGTTAATTATATTAATTATATCGATAATTATTCTGCGAAAATGGAAAAACAAGGAATTTCTACCAGAAGTAAAAGAATTTGTTGGAGTAGGTACAGGCAAGCCCAGATTCAGAAAAAGAGACAAATTACTTTTCTATGGAAGAAAAATGTTACGCAAAGCAAAATCTATCAGTGGACAAGTACATGCAACTGGACAAGGAAAAAAAAGAAAGGCTGTTATGCGATTTGCTCGAAGACTTTTGCAACTCAAAAAGGATACAGTACCGCTACAACTAAAAGTATTTTGATACGATTTTGTTCTTTTTTTTTTTATTTTTCTTCTATTATGCATTCTACATTACTTGTTTGTATTTAAACAGGTATTAGAACCACCAGCTGAATATTTAGAAGAAGATTTAGGTCCTGGTGATAGAGTGCCACCTGATGCTTTGTATATGTTACAAAGTATAAGAGTTTTTGGTCATTTTGAAAAACCTGTGTTCTTAAAATTATGCAAACATACGGAAATTATGAATTTGCCAGCTGGAAGTACTTTATTCAAAATTGGAGATCCAGACGAGAATTTATTTATAGTGCAACAAGGTTTAGTTAATGTTTATATCACAGGACCTGATGGCTCTCAAATATCATTAAAGTTGGTAAAAACAGGGGAATCAGTTACTAGTCTCCTTAGTTTCACTGATGTACTTACTGGGCATACAAGTACCTATAAAACAGTTTCTGCTAGAACTGTGGAAGATTCAATTGTAGTTAAGTTACCAATGAGTGCATTTCAAGAGGTACAAACCAATTAATCTTAATCCTTAGAAGGTTTTATTGTTAACATTCTAAATTTAATGTTTATATTTCCTAGGTTTTTCAAGATCATCCTGATGCATTTGTTCGAGTTATCCAGGTCATTATGGTTCGCCTTCAGAGAGTCACTTTTACTGCTTTACATCAGTATCTTGGATTATCTGCCGAATTAGTTAATCAAGGGACACACAAGAAGAAACAAAGTCCATTTTCTGGATCTCCAGTTAGGTCAAGGACAAAAGAAAATTTTGCCTCACAGAGTGCAGAAAATCAATTCAGTGGACCTGTAAGCACTTCATCGGAACAGCATGCTTCGAGCGAAACATCACATCGTGATATCTCTTCACTTAATTCTCATCAATCTGTACCTATTGTTATAAATCGACGGTAAGTTTAACAAAATAGTTGAAAACAAAAAGTATGTTTTTATTAACACTTGTTTTATAATAGGCCAAAAACTAATCTTGATTGGAAAAATCCAAATTTAAGTCCACAATCAGGTCAGAACACAGCAGACATGGTACCGGAATGCGATTCTCATTGGCCAAACTCTTCGCCTATTACCCCACAGCAGTCGTTCCAAGGACCTCAGCATGGATCTCAACCAGATATCATACACACTGGAAATTCCCATCCCAACAAGAAACGGTCTACTGTTATTGAACCAATTCAGCAACAGTTAGATGATGCACATCTTGTTCAGATAGCTACAGAGGCGTTTGTTAGAGAACTTGGCTTAGAAGATGATACTATACTGAAAGATGGCAAAGTTCAAATTAGAGAAGTACCAGCTGGAACTTACTTAATGAAGGAAGAATCTCACAAGGTTATAATGAAATGTTCCTACTGATCAATACAATCCATGTATTTGTCAAAGTTTTGTAATGTTATATATATCTTTCCTTTAGGATGTGGCACTCGTCTATGTTGTATCTGGTGCATTATTAGTTAGCCAACGTGTTTCGGAAGGAAGAGACGTCGGTCAAGAAGTCTACATGTTTAGTGCTCATCAAGGTGAAATTGTAGGAGGTCTAGCTGTATTAACTGGAGAACCTTCTTTTTATACTATTAGAGCGAAACATCCTAGTCGCATAGCTCTCCTTAGTAAACCAACATTTTTTGCTATTATGCGAGAACAACCCACTGTGGTATTACATGTAGCCAACTCGGTTGTTCGAAGACTTAGTCCCTTCGTACGACAGGTATAAATACCCTAGTTTCATGTGTTTATCAGTTAATGCCAATTCTTTACTTCATTCTTACTTTGTTATAAGGTCGATTTTGCTCTGGATTGGTTATTCTTAGAAAGTGGTAGAGCAGTATATAGACAAGGAGATGAGTCGGATTCGACGTTTATCGTATTAAGTGGTCGTTTACGATCGGTAATTACGCATCAAAATGGGAAAAAAGAACTCGTTGCGGAATATGGTAAAGGAGACCTAGTGGGTATCGTCGAAATGGTCACTCAGACTCCACGATCAACTACCGTAATGGCAGTACGAGACTCTGAATTAGCGAAACTTCCTGAAGGATTGTTTAATGTCATCAAACTTCGTTTCCCGATAGTAGTTACCCGACTGATAAACTTACTTGGACATCGTATACTTGGTACTTGGCAACAAGCACACGCAAAGAATGGTAGTTCTGATACACAGTACGTATCTGAAATATTTTGATCCTAACCGTAAACTTTTGTTATTACTCAACCACTTGTTGATTAATAGGCGGGCTGCTGCAACAGTCGATGCAAGACCAGCCCAAGTGAATTTTTCAACTGTTGCAATAGTTCCAGTATCCGATGACGTACCATTAACCGCATTTACATATGAATTATATCATTCATTATGCGCTATTGGGCCATGTTTACGTCTTACTTCAGAAGTTGTTCGCAAAGTACGTAATTGATATCAATCAAACATTTATTTGATTTCGTTACGAGTACCAAAACGTACATAGTGAATGATTCTTTTTGTCAATAGACATTAGGTAGTAGTATCATGGAACCTGCAAATGAATATCGACTAACGTCATGGCTTGCACAGCAAGAAGATCAGCACCGCATTTCATTGTACCAGTGTGATTCGACGTATACACTGTGGACTCAACGGTGTGTCCGGCAAGCTGATTGCATTCTTATCGTAGGGTTAGGAGACAGACCTCCGTCTATAGGTAGAACTGAACGAGAAGTTGAACGTTTAGTGATGAGAACGCAAAAAGAATTAGTGCTTTTGCATAAAGAAGGTGGTCAGAGGCCTTCAAATACAGTACAATGGTTAAATATGAGATCTTGGGTTTCTAGTCATCATCATATTCAATGTCCTAAACGAATGTTTACGAGAAGATCTCAGTACAGAATTGTAAGATATAACATATATAGTTGCGTTAAATAAAATGCTAAAATAATTTAATGAAATATTTCTTTTAGAATGAATTGTACTCCAAAGTTCTTATGTCAGAACCAAATGTACATAGCGATTTTAGTAGACTTGCTCGTTGGTTAACCGGAACCTCAGTAGGGCTCGTACTTGGAGGTGGTGGTGCTAGGGGCGCAGCGCATGTAGGAATGCTCAAAGCAATTATTGAAGCTGGTATACCTATCGACATGGTTGGTGGAGTTAGCATTGGAGCATTTATGGGTGCGCTATGGTGCATGGAAAAGAACATTACGACAACAACGCAGAAAGCACGTGAATGGTCCAAGGTATTACAAGTTTAAAATTAAAAATAAAATATATTAAATATTATATATACACAAATGTAGCTTTTACTTTTGACATTTCTTATTTTACAGAAAATGACACAATGGTGGAGACAAATAATGGACCTAACATATCCAGTGACATCCATGTTTTCAGGAAAAGATTTTAATAAAACAATTCAAACCACATTTGGAGAAACATATATAGAAGATTTATGGTTACCATACTTCATAATAACTACCGACATCACTGATTCGTGCATGCGTACACACACACACGGTCTGTATACAAACAAAATGTTTAACGTTTAAAAGGCATTGATAGTTTCCAGTTCTCTTTGATTAAATACATATATTTAATACGCGAAACTGAAATTCCTTCCATAACTGGAAACTCTCTCGCTGTTTTTATGCAGTTTGTAGAACTCGCAGTTGTGCTAATCTACATTTTTTTTTTTTATTCAAACTGTGTATCTTTGAACAAGCGCTACCGTAGAGCATTGCATAGAAATAAGCTTGAACAGCGGGAGTGAGCTTTCTAAATAATTATTGTTGACGTACTCTCCGTTCTGTATCGTTTGTTAAAAAATACCGAACATTATTTTTTTTTATTCGAAACGTAGATATATAAAGAACGATCTTCCTGTATTTGCTTTTAAGTAAATTATTGTATTAAAGAGCTTGAGGCTACCGATACTCTAGCGTCAAAGAACATAGGAAGTATCGAAGAAATTACGCGGACATAAATTAAAGAACTTAATTCGTCGTGTTTAGGATCGCTGTGGCGGTATATTCGGGCTTCGATGTCTTTGTCTGGTTACATGCCTCCCATGTGTGACCCAGTTGATGGCCATCTCCTGCTCGACGGCGGGTACGTCAATAACCTCCCAGGTAATTTGAGCGATACGTTAAAAAATGTGTCTAAGTTTGTTATGTCATCTCAGCTTGTGATATTATATACTAGTGTGTATCTTACATAATAAGCAATATAGTGTAAAAATATTTTTTTTTCTTTTATAAAATTACCTGGACATTACAAATAATTTTACATCAGAAAACAGATGATATTGCATTTTGTTATTTTTTTCATTGACATAACCTTGAAAAAAATTGGTGATAATTTAATAAAAGAATGATATAAATTTGAAACCAATAAAGAGCTCACTCCCGTTGATAAAAGATGCATTTGTCAAATTCTGAATAGCTAAGTCAACTCAGGTTTACTATGGAGATACATTCGAGCCAGTATGACGATTGCGGGGGTTTTTCCTCCTATTTGCGACCCTCTTGACGGGCATCTTTTGGTCGATGGGTGTTATGTTAATAACGTGCCAGGTACCTTAAACGTGTATTGTTTTTTTATCATAGATATAATGGCGTCGATACTGTAATCAATCGTCAACATACAGTTCTCTTATCTTCTTTGTTTAAGCTGACGAAATGTTGAGGCAAGGAGCGCATCATATTTTGGCTATTGATGTCGGGTCACAGGATGATACAGATTTAACGAATTATGGAGATTCTTTATCTGGTTGGTGGTTATTATGGAAACGATGGAATCCTTTCGCAACACCTGTTAAAGTTCCCAATTTACCTGACATACAATCCAGATTGGCATACGTGAGTTGTGTACGACAACTGGAAGAAGTTAAAAACTCCGATTATTGTGAATATGTCAGACCTCCGATTGACAAATATAAAACTCTTCAATTTACTAATTTTGATGAAATTAAAGATGTTGGGTATCAACACGGTAAATATTATTTACTTGTGTTCTAAGGGAAATCACGTACGTTCTATAGATATGAAGATTTTAATATATTTATAGGGAAAACGTATTTCGAAGGACAATCGAAAGCCGGTGTTCTTCCTAGATTTAACGCCGATAGAGAAATTGCACGGGCATTACGTGCCAAACATCAAGCGGCAAATCAACAATCCGTATCTTCGTATACTTTTACAGATTTAGCTCAAATGGTCTGTAAAGTCTCCAGAGGAAATCGATATGTAGATCTTGACATTGATTCTGATACAGATGAATTAGAAGAATATGAAGCAGATCTTGAAGAAGATGCACAAGAAGTAGGTTATGCCTCTGAACCCACTGCCGGTATTTTAGACCAGGTAATAATTTATATTCTTAGTTCAGAATATTTTAAAAATAATATTCTTTATTTAAAAACAACAATATACACGGTACTTGGGATGTGCACATGGCATAACCAGGATTTTTGTCTGGGGTAGGCTAGGTCCCCTAGGTTTACTGGGAATTGGAGCACTTGAAAATTTGGATCTCTGGAAATTTGAAAATTTTTGAATTTCATTCTACCTGAAGAAGTCTATTCCGTATTTTGAGAGGGCCAGGCCCACCCTGATCTGTACCTAATTATGCCAAAGAATGTGCAACTCGGAGAGACGATACGTTCGATTACCTGCACATTCTTACACAACATTTATAAAAAATTTTTAAATTTATATACATTTTGTATATACATTGTATAATATTTGCTTTACATGCTTCAGAGTCCTGACGAAAACCATATGCGAGGAAGAGCTGGTGTTTCTTTAAGTTTATCTGACACAGAAGCTGAATCAGAACTAGACTATCATACAAAAATGTTTTAAGCGCTTTCTCAATTCTTATTTTAATACCACATTTTGTGTATCATACGTGAACGTATAACATTTGCTTGTCACATGTACAAATTATTATAACATTATGTTTACGTAGTTTTATGAAAAATATATTTATACTAAAGTACCAAAAAAAGTTGTTAAAGAAAAATATCAACGTGTACTTTATGATGTCACAGAGATAACGATACAGTATCTCATTACTAAATTATAAAGCAATTCAACTGTTATTATAATTATTAAATACATAAGTATTATATGCACTCCGTTATAATTTTTAAATACATGTGTTAAAACTGTGTGCTCATAGTCAAATTTGGGTCTAAAATAGCAAGAACTGCCCCTATTAAATGTAACGACCCCGTAATAAGTATTTGATATTTCTCATCATTATTATGACTAACTTCTTGTTTGGAGTTCTTTTTTATATTCTGTAAAACCTCATTAACACTATTTGCAACTACTGAACCTGTTCCCCACGTTTTAGAATTTATTTCACACTTAAATCTTTGTTCGTCTATAGATATACAATTTGCTTCGTCATCTATGCTTCTGATTCCCGCAAAATTTGGTACAAAATACGCTCTGTAAAAATGTAAAGTTTTTAATGGTATTAATAATTTTGTCGAATCTCGAGTTCCAGATGTATTAAAAATAAGAAACTTCTTCCCTCGATTTTTACTGGTTAAATCGTTAAACCATGAAATACAATGTTCTATACTTTCAATTGTATGTGCACCATCTAAGTAAAAGTTACCTATACTACTTTCCAAAATTTGCATTCTACCTGGCCATTTACAAGATACTAATCCTACTGCAATTTTATCTACATCTATTATATTTGGTAGCTGTGTTTGTTTCGTAGCTATACTTAATTGAGCATTTCTGTTCTTGTAAAATTTACTGTCATTTAGAACATTATATGAAATATCTGAATATTTATCGGATTTGGCCATCCATGTAATAGCCATCTGAATTGCTAGAGACGCATTTTGTTGCTGAATACTACTTGTTATGTTTAGAACAGGTGACAAATTTTTCCATCTATATTCTTGATAGGGAGGAACAAGATGTAATGTACAATTCTTTTCCATGGCTCTTTTTTCTAGTACAAACATTGCTTGAGGTAACTGTGGAACAGTAAATGCAGAGGTTTTTGGTTTAAAAATTCCGGATTTTTGATAAGCTATGGCCTCAATAGTATTACCCAATAAAGATGTATGCTCTAATCCTAGACTTGTTATACCCACACAAACAGGGTTTCTTATAATATTTGTAGAATCCTGTTCCCCCCCAATTCCAACTTCAATTATAGCAACATCGACATTAGCATCTAAAAATATGTTAAACATTAGGATCGTTAAAAATTTAAAGTACATAGGCATATCACATTCATGTTCTTTTGTATCTTCCAGCTTTTTATAAACTGTCCAAAATTGTTCTGCAAAATACATTTGACTTATTGATTGTCCATTTATTTTTATACGTTCTCTTACAGTAACCAAGTGCGGAGAACTGAAAAATCCTGTGTTAAAGCCATGCTCACGCAAAATAGCTTCTGTATATGCACATGTAGATCCCTTCCCTTTCGTACCTGCTACATGTATAACAGATAAAGTATCCAACTTCTCAAGTGTAATACCAGATCTATAAAAATGATATTAATGAAATTATATTTGTATACAAAGTTTATATAAATATGTTTTACGCAGAAAAAAGAAAAAATGATTACCGCAGCAAATACTTTTTTATTTCCGATATTTTACAAAAGATATTAGAATTATTTTTCGTTGCTATCTTTAAATACTGAGCATTGCTTTGTAATGAATTCAATGCTTTTAGAGCAGCCTGCAAATATAATCAGTATATGCATAGTATCTTTACTGTTTCTATTTGGCTTGTTTGTTGCAAATTAAATGAAAAAAAAGATTTCAGATCTACCTCGTACGAATTATCATGACGATGAATACCGCTAAACGTTTGTTCCATAATTATATGTATGTACAAAACTTTACTCTTAGTAATTTTAAGTAACTAAAATAAATGTTATACAAGTTACCTTATAATCTACTAGTGTGCAAACATAGCGATTACTGAATATATACGTCTGCATTGCTTTGATTACTTTACAAGATAAAGTAAACATCTAAATCCGAACTATTCCGAGAGAGGGTAAAAAAATATTCAGGAACTTATCTCAGTCTTACAACACGTGCTATGGATGGTGACGTCCACTGGCGTTGTGTTTATGTGTTTATAACTTATATTTTTCCCACGTGTGAATTTAATATAACATAGAGAGAGTTATGATAGGTATATGTAAGAGTAATAGAACGAAGAAGGACAGATTTCCTAAATATCTTCCAATATTCCTCAATTTATACTTCAATTAGTGCAGAACTCAATGATATACTCTTTCGCTACCTACTTTTTTTTTCATATTCATATATTTTTATTCGCTACATACATATACAGCGTGTACAGCTACAAGTAGGCCTATTTTTTCCTTTAGCGAAATGTTCAGTAAGGCTTAGTTTTTGAATTATTAATGAAAAACACCGATCAACAATAACGCGCGTAACACGCGGGTTCAGTCATGAGAGTGTTGGCTATGGGCTGATGTTAACCATGGTTGCGAACAAAAAAATGTGCGTCGTATCGGTAATGTAGTACGCATCAGTCAATATGTAGTTATAAAATTCGTCATTATTAATAAGCATAAATTTACCGACAAAGCTAAATGTATGGATCAAAATAAAGTAAAAAGTAAGAGTGAAAATTTTACATTTTGTTCGTTCGTGATCATGATTAATATCGATACATAGCCAACACTCCCGTGGTTTAGCCCGCGCGCTATGCACGTACTCTTATTGGTCGATGTTTTTCATTAATAATTCAAAATTTTGATAAAGGAAAACCTTGTTCAATATCATCCCAGTTATTACTTCCTACAATTATGCCCACTTGTAACCGATAAGTAGGGGGGCCCTCTGAACTCATTGTCAGTCGATTTGTGCTTTCGTCAAACCAACAATTAAATACCATGGCGGATGCGCGCGCATTTATGTATTAATGATTTACACAACAGATTGGTTGTCTGCATTGACATTTTTGCCGTCGAAAGAAATAACACCTCGTGCTAAAACTTTTTTTCGATATTATCTTTAAAATTGATTCGTTATTTCATTTTTAAAGATATATATAAATTCTCAACAATGGCAGATATGCCAATAAATATTATAACCCCGCGAAAAATGTCCTTTGGTATTAATGGGAAATTAAATGGGTTGGAAAGTAAAACACCTTTTCTAATCGGAGTTTCAGGTGGTACTGCTAGTGGTAAAGTAAGCAAGACTTTTATCCTTCTAAGAATTGCTTAATTTTGCTTGTCACTCTGTAAATAGTGTATTTTCGATATAACTTAACCTTCATTCAAAAACACTGTGTTAAAAGATAGACTTTTTTTAATTAAATATCTCATTATGCAATATCCTACTATTTATTAATATTTGTTTGTTCTGTTATTTCAGTCAACTGTATGCAAACGTATAATGGAAAAACTAGGTCAAGTTGATATGGATCACATGCAACGGCAAGTAGTTTGTATTTCACAAGATAGTTTTTATCGAGATTTATCACCTGCTGAAAAACTGAAAGCCGAGAGGGGTCAATATAATTTTGATCATCCTGATGCATTTGATAATGATTTGATACTTCAAACTTTACAAGATATATTAGCTGGAGTAAAATGTGAAATACCTGCTTACGATTATAGGACTAACAGTCTGTATGTATTAATAGAATCTAATTATATTTAAAATCATATCAAATACTTTATTATAATGTTATCAATCATTTTCTTGGGAATTTAGAATGAAAGATCAAATTACAACAATCTATCCTGCGGATGTAGTTTTATTTGAAGGAATTTTAATATTCTATTTTCCCAAGATACGAGAATTATTTCACATGAAACTATTTGTTGATACCGATTCAGATATCAGATTGGCTAGGAGAGGTAATGATATAACATCAGTGCTAATGTTAATTATAAATATATACTCCTAAGTGAATGCTAATTATCTGTATAGTGCCAAGAGATATAAAAGAAAGAGGAAGAGATCTAGATTATGTTTTAAATCAGTACATGAATTTTGTAAAACCTGCATTTGAAGAATTCTGTCTTCCTACTAAAAAGTTTGCAGATGTCATTATACCAAGAGGCGCAGACAATACAGGTAAATTATACAATATTGTTACAATACATAAGAATTGCATAAAATATTCTAACATAAAACTTGGATTATTTAGTTTTATACAATTTTTCATGCATTTATTCAATACTAAATATGTAATAAATGTTATTAAGTTTATCATAAAAATAAATTTATCTTCTATTATAATCTCAATTCATTTTTAATAAGTCTGCAGCTGATCAAATACTCAATTCATATGTAATCCTATAACTATTATAATCTATTGTGTTTCAATTTTACAATTTACTATTTATTGTTTGTTATATTGATAGATGATAATATTCAGTCAAATTTAGCTGCAGACTTTAAATAGTAAGACAGCTTAAATTTTTACTGTTTGTATGTGTATATATCTATAGCATTCATGGGTGCTGCCTGGTATGTAAGGGCTAACAAAACAAGCTGTCTTAAGTTAGTGCAGAAATGAAGGTCATATCAAAACGTACATAGTTTGGTTGTTGTATGTTTCCAGTGGCAATAGACCTTATAGTGCACCACATCTGGGACATATTGCGTTTGAAAAAGGCTGAAAACTCATCCGGGCAGCATCCATACTTCTACCAACATAAGCGTACCTCGACTTCATCCGATACACTCACCAGATGATTTAATCATAATATGCTCACTTATAAAAACTATGTCTTTATATATGATATGTTTATGTAGAATCAAATTTTTACAGACTTTTTTTAAGTACGTAATACATCCTTTCTATAGTAATGCAAATGTATTATATCTACGCTAAGCAACCAAAAATATTGCTTCTAGTGCGTATGCATTCATTAAACTCTATAGATAAAATTAATTTTACACTGTTCCTAAAACATGGACAAAGTACATAATTATATGAAGTACCTTGTTCAGGTATTATAATTCCACTGATGCATAATTATTCAAATTTATACATAAGACTAATATATTAAAAAGGTTTTAGTATTATTTACATATATAAGAATCTTTATAAATATGTATGTGCAGTTTTACATTCTTGAAAGTTTGGATTTTTTTACATAATATTGCCCCCTGATCACCATACTTATATAAACCAAAATTTTTATATAAAACAATTTAAGTGAGCATAAAATACATTAGCATAATTACTCTTTATAATGTGATATATTTAATTTAAACTAATGCATTATTCTCATACTGCCATATTCAAACAACATTAATTATATTGATTCGGCATGATACTAATCTCTTTATTTGGTACTCTTATTTCTTTCAAATGCTCAAATCATCTAAATCTGAATAATGATATTATACAAGTTAACTACAATTTTGATTATGTAATTTAATATATTATTTGTTTAGATTGTAAAATGAAATAATAAAGAAATCAGATTTCCATCATCATAAAACTAATTTTTAACCGTTCATTTATATTTTATATTTTGTTGCAGTGGCAATAGATTTGATAGTGCAACATATAAGAGACTTCTTAAGCGACAGGGGTAGGGTTACAGTACAACCTGAAAGTTCAGTATATAAAACAGAAAAATTATCCAAGAGGCCACATTAAATTTTTAGAAAGAAAAAAAAATTGGCTAAACATGAGTTAAATTATTATATATTTGTTATTTTTAATACTCATATCTTTTAATGTAGAAATTCTACATTAAATTAGTGATATATTTAAAGCAATGATTGAAATAAATTTTAAACAATATATCATAAACAATATATTTTATTTTGATTATAAATATAAATGTAGAAATTTAAAACCAATCAGAAAAAATTCTCAAATAATTTAAAAAGTTAAATATAAGATATTTATAAAGAATGTTATAACATGGAAAAAGATATATTTGTGGAAAGTGAATTTGTAAAAACGTTGCAGCAATACTTAGAAAATAGGCAATAATATTAAATAGCAGCCTCGTACGATATAAATGTTAATTAGTAATAATATTGCGAAATAAGATCATTTTGTAGTTATTATTTATGTTTATTATATAGTTATTATGTACATTGTATATTTAGATATTATGTAACATAGAAAATCTTGAATCGTTTAAATATAAAAGTTACTATTGTTGTTATATTATTGTTTATATCCAACATTAATTTATATAACATTATTAAAAAATTATTGATAATATAGTTCGAGATTCATACCATCATGAATTTCATCTGAATTGTTAAATTAAGGAAAAAGTTATTGAAATCTTGTATAATATCCAATATAATTTATTTAAAAGGATACAATCTTGGAGTTTTATGTGATCCTTAAAAATAGTATACCATTTCTTTAAAACAATCTTTTCCCAATGAGTTCCAGTTTGAGCTGCTATTAACTTTTTCAAGTCACCTATTGTATCATCTGGATTACATTTTACTCTAACTTTTTTCCCAAGACGATCATTACACGTTATTTCTAGCATTTTTTGCCTTAAACGAATGCAAAAAAAAAATGATTCATATCATTATTAGTGAATATGGAGCAAATTAAACAAGTTGTATTATATATAATAAATTATTTTGGCGAAAAATCTTTGTATGATATACAAAATATATATTATTGACTTTGCAGGTTATGAAATATAAATAACAGTAATTATTAAATAATTTATTACTTGATATACTTTTGCATCCTCATTAGCAAACAATATAATAATTTACTTAAAATAATGCTATTAAATAAGCATGATATACACAAAAATAATATTTTATATTTACTTACAAGTTATACTATATCAATATTCCTAAAGAACGTTACTCCGTTTATGTGCACCTTTATTAACTAAAAACACTTTAATTTGATTTGTTCATAAAAGAACTTTAAAACTGTGTGTTTAAATATTCCGATAACCAGTGTTACAAAATTCAAATCGTTAATCAAACGAAGAAACTGATACTATTGATGCTGCTGACAGTATAGCTCATCAATTTCTTTTATAACTGACATAGTTAAAGCATGAATTATACTTATTTTATTATAATATATCGTAGCGATAAAGAGCACGGTGATTATAAAACAGAATAACAGTATAAAAGAAAACGTTTACGTATTTTTGATATCTTCTGCCATTACCGAATTCGTACACGACGATGGCGGACGCAGCAGATCTTCCCGGCGCTTCATCCAGTCAAAAGATGTCGTCGAAACTTATAAGACAAAAAGCACAGGAATTTCTGACTTCTAGAAAACATGCAAATAATTTAGTAGATATAATTGCTCAATGGGATGTAAGTACGAATTTTAAAATCATTTCAAATTGACGAATCTATGAACTTTTTAAGGTTATGTCATTTACTAAAATTCCTGATCACTCCATCAGGAATCCACCTCGTCCTGTCTGCTTACTATAGAAACGATATTTGTCGAAGTTTTGAAGAGAGGCGACATGTATTTAGAGCGTACAATAACGCTCACAATTTCAGGTATATCTGAAGGTTTTTATGTTTTTTATGGTATTATTTGACAGTATTTGACATTGTATATTTCTTAATTTTTTGGTAAAGATGTTACGTTATAAACATTTTATATGTTTATACTTTGTGAAAATATATTTTTGGGCACAAAGTGTAAATGTAAGAATCAGAAACTGTAATGTTTTAATGTAGTAAATATTAAGAAACGTGAACTAGCTTTTCCATAAGATTTATGAAACAGAGCCAAGCCCTGAAGCAAGATATATCAACTGGTTGAGGAACTGTTATGAAGAAGTATGGGAGAAGATACTTGTATCAATAGAAAAATATCGGCCAGCCATTCAGTTACAAGCTCTCACAACTGCCATAAAACTTATGGCAGAAGAAGGTAAAAATCCCTTGGAACCTATTGGTAATTTAGGATATTATTTTCCACTACATCGGTTAAAACCCATCTTGATGAGCTTACTTTCACCGGAGAAGGACAATGCTAGCTTGATATCTAGATTTCAAGAAATCATAGAATATCCAGATGCTCTTTACTACACGTGGAAATGTCTTCCTTCTCTTACTCCAAAAAGGCAACCTCACGAAATTTACATAAAAAATTTACTAGAGCTGATACACAGATTACCACTGCCAAAAGAAACAGAAGGTACAGATTAAAGATATTTAAATATTGCAATTTCCTTTAAATTTAAAGAAAACTACTAATAAATTTTGATTTTTTTTAGAAAATGAAATATCCGAAAATAAGAGTTTATTATGTAGACCTCAACAAGGTAAAAGAAACATTTTAATAGTTTTTTTTCATCATATTTATATCAATTATAATTTTTTTGATATATCTTATATGATTCTTAATAGCCACTAAAATTTTTGTATGGGATCAAGCTGGAGCTAGACGCGCCCTTAATAAAGTGTGGGCATGTGTCATGCACTGGGTACTGACACCACAATTACACAAACAGTTATTAGTAGTTCTTCTAGAACGAGTTATGCCACATTTAGAAAAGCCTGTTCTACTAACAGATTTTCTTATGGATTCATTAGATGCAGATGGGCCTATTGGCTTACTTGCATTACAAGGTGTATTTTTGCTGGTCACTAAACATAACTTAGAATATCCTAATATTTTTACCAAACTGTATTCCATGTTTGAACCAGAAATTTTTCATACGAAGTATAAAGCTCGGTTATTTTATTTATCGGATCTTTTTCTTAGTTCAACGTGAGTATTTGCAACATCTTAAAGTGTTTTGTAATCATAAATTATATTAACTATAACAATATTATAATGTTTCCAGACATTTACCAGAAGCATTAGTTGCTGCTTTTGCAAAACGGCTTGCACGTTTAACCCTTGTAGCACCACCTGAAGATATTCTTATAATTTTACTTTTTGTTGGAAATCTTTTATTAAGGCATCCTGGGTTAAAACGCCTTATTGATCATCCGCAAGGAGGAGAAATTTCATCGGAAGAAAATAACGGTGCTGGAGATCCGTTCTTAATGGAAGAACGAGATCCTTTGTTAAGTAACGCACTTCTTAGTAGTCTTTGGGAAATTAAAGCATTACAGTGGCACATTGTACCAAGTATAGCTAACGCTGCACGATTTATTCGTGAACCTCTTCCTTCTGTTGAGTATGATATGGCGTCAGCTTTAGAACGTACCGGAGGACATTTGTTCGATAGTGAATTAAAAAAGAAAGTCAGAGATATTATGTTAACGTTTGAAAGACCAAATTCTATGGCTTTACCAAAAGGTGAAAGATTACTGCAATATTGGCAATTGACGACAATGCACTGATCAGTAATATCAAAGTTATGCATTATATATGCATATTGTGCAATATGCATTGTTATAAAAAAAAGAACTGTTTTTTCAATGAAAACGCAATGGAAATAATCAAGGACTTTCTGCGTTTTTTTAAATACATTAAAAACAGTAATAGGAAAATACTGCAACTTTTTTATTATTTAAAATCTAAAACAATTGCAAAGGAATTGATTCAGAGTATATTGTTTCACGAGCAACATGTAGATATGTATTTTTAGATCTTTAATCATGCAGCTATATAGCATAACAATTACTCGTGAATGCTACCAATTCTGTTAACTAAAGTCATTTGTATGCATGAATGTGTGATAATAAAATGAAAGATATTTTAATTTAATAAATCACCCGTGTTTCATTTGTAACGCATTGATCGATGAATATCATACAGGTAAGCATAAATGGATTTATAGATAGTACTATAATACAATTTTATATTTAAACTAGTGTTCAAACAATCCCATACTTTGCTATAATACATTTAAATAAGCGCCCCACATATGTATAAAAATTCTATGTACATAACTAGAAGTACTTAATCTGCATAGTATTATGTATGTCGTTTATTCTCCAAAATCTGTAATAATAAAATAATATTAATTGTATATATTATGCAAAACCAACAAAACTTGTACAAAAAACCATTGTTTTATAATAATACAATCTATTGTAAAAAAAGACTGACTTTAATTTAAAGTTACAAACCCATGTTAACTGTCGCCATTCATCCCCATTCAATGCGTGTTTTATTTTCACTAAAATATTTGCTGGAATTCCAGGCAATATACATTCTTGTTTAATAGGCACATATTCTATTTGTAAAAGTTCGGCTACCGTTGGTCGTGCCTTAGGATCATGTTGAAGACATTTACGCATGACCTCGATTAAAATTTGTGGTGACGATGTAACTTTATTGCCTTCTCTTGATGATAAAGTTGCAGGAAAAGGAATGTTTAGGTTTGGATTAGTTATAGCATTCACTTTGGCCCATTGTGAACGAATATGATGGAACGGTGTATGACCATACACTAAACTATACAAAATGCATCCTAACGACCACACATCTGATTTAAAACTTATCTGTAACACAAGGGTACTTGTAATGCAATTGTAAAACTCTTAATTATTATTGTGCGTATTAAATCCACATTTACCTTGTATTTTACATTTTGATTAGAAGAATCTGAATTTCCACCAATGTCCATTAAAGCTTCTGGGCTAATATAATTTAAAGTGCCGATCGGACAATTCTTTACAACTGATGTCATATCTGCATTCATACTAGAAGCAATTCCAAAATCTATGAGTTTCAATCTTCCTCTCACTAATAAAAAATTTGCTGGCTTCAAGTCCGAATGAATTACTCCTAAAAATTTATGCATATAAAAAAATATTTATCGTAATAAACGATTTTTTTATATCATATTATTTACCATTATCGTGTATATGTTTCACAGCTGTCAACATTTCTGTCCAATAATATAGAATCATTGTAAGGGGAATCTCTTTTTCTTGCAACATTGATTTTGTAAGACGACTGAGATCAGTATCTCCCATTTCCATCACCACATAAACCATAGGATATTTAATTTCGCTAAGACAAAAATACTTCAATGTAAATGTCAGTGCACGTGTTTATGTGAAATATATATTTGTAAAATGATTTCTTACTAATCAAACATCTTTACTATACATGGTGCCTGTAACTTATGCAACATTGAAATTTCTTCTAAACAACCTTGGGCCGAGTCCTTGTCCATACGGGTAAGATTAACGCATTTAATAGCACATAATTCAAGCGAAGATAAGTCTTGTGCTCTTAAAACATCTCCACTCATACCATGACCAAGTGTACCCAAAATTAAATATTCTTTTCCTTTTACGAAAAGCGTTCTACCTTGTTTTGATTTAGGTATACTAGATGGAATTGAAAATTGTACGTTCGACGCATTATCTAACATTTTTTTGAACTCTTGCTGCCAACTTTGATTATTACTTGTTAAATGCTGGTTTTGAAAATCATTGCATACTGGTTTCAAATTTTCTTCACTACCTTTGGTACAATGAGCATGTCCATCATTTGATATCTTATTTTGCATTGCTATTTCTTTTACTGCTACATTTTCTGCATTTGGATATTCATTTTCTTTTAATTCTTCATTAACATTGGATTCCAAAGGTACAAGGTTTTCTAATGTTTCAAACATCTGTTTTGCTATATTTGGTTTCTCATTCAAAACTTTATTAGATAATTTATTCTGAACCCTGGGTGTTATTTCATTTACTTTAAGTAAGTGAGATCCTTGGAACAAGTGTAGATTGGAAATATCATTTTGCTTGGAACCTCCTGTATCTGTTAAAGGTTTTCGTACTTTACTTCCTGTATTTAAATACCTGTAATAAAATATATATTTGAATAAGATAAATTAATACAAGATGTTGAAATAATATATAATTTACTTACCCAGGAGTATTGTGTTTTACTACACTTGGTGTAAAGTAAACTGTATTTTTTGGAGTTTGCATAGAATCCCTCAAATTAATACTTTTGTTTTGTAATGGTGTTTGCTTTACATTACTATGTGACCAATGACATGAAACTGTGGCAGGAGTTAGTCCTTGAGTATTAGGTACATCAGATACTTTATTTTGTGGTGTTTGTGTAATATTTCTACGAGAAAAGCATGGATCTGGTCGTGCAACACCAATTGATGCATGTTTTAAAGGAGTTTGTAGTACCCACTGATCAGAGGAACCTACTGATGTTCCTATATCTAACTTTTCTTCATTTATTATCACTTTTGATTCTAATGGTTCCATTTTAATGTTTGTATTCTGCAAATTATGAGATCCAGACTGTAGTACATTCTCAATATATTGAAGCTTAGAAGCTACAGATTCACCGTTAGTGCTTTCTTTGCAAGAGCTTTGTTCATTTTTAATATCAATATCTGTGATGTATTTATTTCCTAATTCGTTTTGAGGAACTTTTTCTTGTTCATTTTCAGTATTTAATTGCACCTGATTTAAATGTTTATATTTTATACTTCTTTCATTTTCTGCATGATGTTCAAGTTTATCAAATATTGAAGATTTATTTTCTATCTTATATTCTACAGTATTATTAATTAATATAGGTTCTTCAGATTTTGAAGAAGTATTAGTACATGAAACTCCATCAATTAAATCACTCTCATGTTCTGTATCCCGCAAAGGTAATGACTTATTACAGTCATTTTCAGGACAATCATCTTGTGGCAAAGGCTGTGGATCATCAGAATCTGAATCAGTACCAGAATCCTGCGTCTTATCTTCACTTTCATCGTCATCACTTTCACAAAAATGTAATAATTCTTTCACACGTATTGGTTGAAACTTTGGACGTGAATTTGAATGATTTTGAAAATCCATGTTACTCAACATGAACGCATTTGCTGAAAAATTTGATATCCTTGAAAAATATTTTAATTAGTCCACATTAATTACAAAAGAGAATAGTGTCACTTGAACATGTACTATGAAGCATCAGTTTAGGATATAAAATTCCATTGTAGGAAAACTGTTAAATTTCCAAAGTATTTAATATATTTAAACGCTTTCAAGAACTACATGAAATAGATTGATTCCAACTATTTCTTTGTTGACTTTCTGGCATTGTTGTAATTAAAGAATCACTTAAAGTTTAACATTAAACTGTCACTTTAAATAGACATTAATACAAGTACAGTATACTTTAGTAAATACCACCATAAACTGATTTGATCTTCAGCTAAACATTAATAAAAATATTTAGTTGAATTATACGATTCGGGTCTTTTTGATTTGTATTGTACTGGTTTTCCGTTTACGTCATTAAATTCAAATTTCAAAAGTGCATGGCGATTGGTTAGGTTTAACAGTGTTGCACCACATAACTCCCAAAACTAGGGATATTTTCATGAAACTTGATCAACGCTTGATAGAACTGATATCGCAAATTGATTTATCTCGAACACTTTAACATTTTTATTGAATTACTATAGTAAAATTAACATAAAAATATTTTTAATATCTTACACAATAACATATTACAATATGTTACATTATAATGGTTTATGTTTATATTTCGCAATAAATGTAGTTTAGAACGAATAATAAAAAAATTAATGCTAATTTCAATATACAACACAACTTATTTGTTGCGTCGTTCTACAAAGTTTTTTAAAATAGTAAACAAAAACTGTATATACAATTAAATTTTGTTTTATGAAAGTTGTAAAAATGTATTTTGCAGATTTTATAACTTTCAATAAATTTCGAATTTGTATTTAATCGTAGATTTAAATATATTATTGAACGTTCACATTGAAAAAATACGAAAATGTACTTATTTAAAACTTCCTACAATATATTACATAACTATAGGAAATATTACCCTTTATTCTTTTGTATGAAATTTGGTTTTAAATAATTTAAAGCTTAATTTTCTTTAAACACAATATTTCTAAGAAGAATCTAATGAGTTCAAAGCATTAAGTTATTTAATTTAATTTTGAACAATTATATAATTAATTATAATACAAAACACAAGTGTATTAATAATTTCCGTGTACGAACTGCTTATATTAGATGCATATTATGTTAAGAAAAGTGTACTGAATTTTATTTCACATTACTTAACATTGCACATACGTTTTCTACGAATGGCAATAGAAAACAAGACTATAAATAGCAGCAGTCTTTACTTTTAAATTTATTCCATATTTAGTTTATCTGAACTTAGTAATTTATTAAGATAAATCATGTATAAATAAATTCATTTTTTCGCATCTTAATTCGTATTCCGTATAGGTACATTAAATTATATTTAACAAAGTATCATTTTATATATTGTTTTCCTTGTTTAAAAATCATAATCCAATGCTACCTACTCCTTTTTTATTTCACGATCGATCTTCATTTGTGATTTTTCTTACCCGTAGGAACTAATTGGTAGCAATCATGAAAAAGTAAAACGTCTAAACAAGTATATTCTTTTATAATCTTCATCTGCATTCTTATACCCTAGTAATTATCTTAAGTATGCATTTTATTTTTTCTTTAATCGACCAGATTTGATGCAACGATACAAACACGATTTTCAACATGAAAGAACATTGTTACTATAACTGAAATAAAAACGAGCGTGGCGCTTAACGAATATTAAAAATTTGCTATATTACTCTTCAATCTTTTCGGTATACTACAAATACCGTGGAAATGTCCGAAAAGTATCGAGTGTCACGTACGATCTTGTAACCGATGGATGATTAATTAAAATGATTGGTATTTCAGCGCCTTGCTAAAATGTGTAAAGAGCAATATAAAAAATAATATTTTATTTAATCTTTAGGGACGAAATTAGGAATTATTATGAGTAATGAAAAAAATGTTCTAAACTATGTCGCAATATTCTTAACGTTTTCCATTATTATAATTAACTGCTCGCAATGGTGTTTTAAATGTTGATGCAGATTGTTGTTGAAACTGATATGCTAAAGGGTGAATTTTAAAGCCATATAACCTGTAAAAACATTATTTTTCTTTTTACATAATTTTATAAAAAATATAAATTTGCGTTTACATTGTCATTTGACTAAATCTTTATATAAATTAATAAAAAATCTTGTCAATAACAAAACTTTCTTTCTTTTATCTTACCTAGGTACAAATTGATTTGTTGGACGTTTAGGTCGATACTCTGGATGAACCATAAAAAGCATATGTGGGAATCCTGTCCCAAAAAATGCTCCATCGGTATGATGATACCGAGAGCTTTTCGGCGTATAAACATCCATACATTTGGGGCAATAACTTTTCACCATTGCCTCCCCAGGGACATCGCTGAGACCCAAAGGTAACATCGGTTGCGATTCACAATAAACACGTGGACAATGGCCAAAATCTCCAGCTTGATATTTCTCGATCATCTGAGCGATACCCCGATTGGTAAGAATATAACGTGCATGAATGAGTCCATAAAGTAACTCTGCTGCTTGTTCAATTAATTCAGACTGATTCGGATGCCCATCCAATTCATCATCTGCATACAAACGCGCTTAAAAGTACTTTTATATTTTCTAGTAGAATGTTAATATTATATTTACCAGGTTCGAGATCAAGAATCATATCTAATGCTTGCCTATAATGTGGTACTTGCTCATTTAGTCCAGTCAAATTAAACTTATCTTGAATATAATCCTCGTCAACCTGACAAAAAAATATTATATTAGTATTTGAATATAACATATAAACACATACCAACTATTACTACAAAATCCATATTATACAAATCTTTTATCATAAATTGCTCGTTAGTTAACAGCAAATTTTTTAACCTCAAAAAAATGATATAGGTTAAGAAAGTAAAACATCTAATACATAATACGTGATCTTATAATATTAAATGTATTTACCTCACAGAAGAATTCATTACCCCTCAGGTTGCAAAACCATGAAATCCAGGATACCTCCTCAGAACTGCTCATCTTCCTGTGAATAAGAAAATGGTAGAAATACCCTTTTGACACTATATAGCGGAGAAAGATGGATCACCGCGTCAAAGGCGCGCAGAATTTGTGTGTAATGCGTAAAGATACGGTGCGCAAAAAGAAAAAAATTCTCGAATCTTCGTGTATTATGCACACATACACGACGTCGATGCTTAGTGCACGCCTAGCAATTGGTTAGAAAGGCGCCAACGAGAAGCTAGGTATGGGGAGTTCAGAGTGAGGGGAGCAAATGGAGTTTTCACTTTACTAGGCAAGATGCTCGACGTTACAGCCTGTCCTGGCAGTTCACCTACGTTTTGGTAGTCATTGCTGCTTCCTCAACACGACATTTTCAACGTTTTCAACATTTTCAAACACAATGAACAGTTCGCCGCGATCAGGAAGCACATTACTCAAGAAAAAACCTTGCAGAACGAATGAAAACCCAAAAATAAACAGCCCTTACGGCTTACCTTTTGGTGCTTTGATTAGCCACGCTTGCTCTTCCCAACAATGTAGATAGCGCTGTCGTGCTTTATTCGGTTCGCCACCTTCCGGATTTTTTTCATAAATCCTTATGTTTTTTATTGCAATATGTATTCCTAATTCAGCGTTCCTCTTCTTCATGGAATTAATCAAATTTTGAAGTTTATTTAACGAAACTGAACCTAATAAGAACTTCAACTGGAAAACGTTAAAAGACTTGTAGCCTTCACTTTCGTGTTTGTGTCTTTTTCATTGACCAATGAACGATCACTGTATTCTCGATACATTATTTTAGCTATAAATTTCCTACAAATTTTTTTATTAAAATACCATACGAGTACCAAATTATATTATCCTTTTCTTTTCCTTCATTTTTTATAAACGTTCACTCGGTAATGAATTAAATTTAAGTACACAAATTATGTTATACCTAATACGATATCATATGACGTGTCTGTTTTCTAGCAACTTGAAACAATGCAGGCTCCGAAAAACTTACCAGAAATACTTTTTGTTATACGTGAATGGGCATTCCATCCGTGACTGCTGCGATTATTTACAATTTATAAATTTGTTTCGATATCACAGTTTGATGGAAGCTTATCTTCTATTTTATTCGCAAGTTTCATTACTTGAAAAAAAAAATTATACATACATATCTAATTTTACGTGACCCTATTATTATATATAATAAACTTGCAAAGCAAAATGGAGCATATAATAGTAATCTGATGAAAGTATAAATATTTATAAATACTGTAATGCTTCTTCCTGTGTTATCAATACTGAGCTGTTAATTGAGTTGTTAATAAACAATTGGGTAAAGCTAGGTGGAGTTCAGAATGTGAAACAATTATGTACACAATCCTTATCAGTTCTCAAGTAATTGTTTAAAAATTCAGTTAATTGTAGCAGATTAAGGTCGATTATGGTATGTATGATCGTGTACATTCATTTCTTTTAAATATTGTATTAAATACCACATTTGATTATTTATAGATGCATAAGTGGTTTTGGTTTGGAAACAATTTGGGTAATTTTCTTTTACCAGGATACAATGTTGTTACAACGTCAAGTTTCTTTTGCACTTGTTTAGGCTTAACTGCACTTGCAATATTATATGAAGGTATGAAGATTTTACAAATTAAATTGCAGCAAAGTACTACAATGCTTATACAAAAACAAATGCCTAGAACATCAGAGAATTCTTCTTTATTGTCTAAAATATCATCAAAGTCTATTGGGACACAACTTCCTTTACATTGGTACTATATCTTACAAGTCATTTAAACTTAGAAGACAAGTTTATTTATAATAATAAATTAATATAATTTTTAATAATCCTATATCAGTACATATTGGTCTGCATGGAGTTTTCAAGTGTTACATTGGTCCATACACACAGTTCTTGGCTACATTTTAATGTTGGCAGTTATGTCATATAATGTGTATATTAACATTGCTCTTGTACTGGGAGGAAGCATTGGATATTGGATATTTGGCCCAAAACTTATAGAACTCAATATGAAACGGTTTTATCAAAAACAAAATATGTTAGACTGTGATAAAGAATGTGCAGGTATGGTTTCAAATATTTTATAATTTGTTTTACAGAAACATCATCCATAATAAAATTTATAGATAATTCAATAAATTATGAGGGACAGGGTTCAACAGTTTCTGTTGTCACAGATCAGTTAATAACAGAAGCTACTGTTGATGTTCACATGCCAATTGGTATTTAAATTAAACAAAGATTTATCAAAATAAAAATTTATTGGTCTGTATATATTTAAAGTATTTTATGTTATATTCACATATTGCATATAATTTATATTTATTAATTTATAACAATGTTATTATTTGTAAAAATAAAACACCTATTCATCTTATAGTATTTGTTACTGAACTTTTAGCTACAAGCACATCATAATACTGTTCTGTTTCATTTATTTGTTAGATATGATTATATGTTATGTATTATTTATACATATATTTTTCTTCTATTCTGAAGATTTCTAATCAAACAATCGTGCGTAACACATACTTCTATTCAACAAAAAATGGTTGTATGGATTTCCTGTAGTAATTTCTGTTCCACAAAGCCAGCAAAACTGAGCACGGCAATAAGTACATGTCATTTTATTGCAACCATCTATTTTTGCAATCGTGGTTTGACATTGCGGACATGTTTTTGTATTTTTCTGTAAGTTCAGTAATTGTATTGTGTAATTATTAATACACGTTATTTTATTAATAAAAGAAAGTTTGTTAATTCAGATACCTTTAGATAGTTTTTACTTAAATGTTTTTCAACTTCTTGTATTTGCTTTTTACCATATTTTTTCTGTAATAATTGCTTTTCACACATGTTACCTTTTTCATACTTTTCAATAATTTTTATAAATTCACCGGGTATTATAGCACAAGGTGCACTTCCATGGTATACCTGACATATCTTTCATTAAAATATGTCAACAGAAACTTGTTACAACATAAAATGTGAGATTAAAATATACCTTGCGACAATGACTGCAAAAACTATAATCACATTTGCTGCAGACAATCAAGGTGTTATCATCGTCTCTTACGACTGGACATTGACATGAAATTCGTGGACAAAAAACTATGTCTTGCATAGAACTTAATGTTACATCTAATAATAAATCTTCATATTTTAAGAACAAATTTGGACAAAGCGTTTTTATTTCGTTGTATGTAATGGTACAATTACAACTTAAGTCAGGGCATGTGATATTTTTAATCACATTTTCACTAATTTTTGTAGTAATGTGTTGTTGTATACAGTTCTTACAGAAAATATGACTACAATTTTGTAGTTTTATACAATATTTTCCACAGTATATTTCAAAACATATAATGCACATGTAGGAACTATTCTCAAATTTAAATTTAAGTTGATAGTCATTATAATCCATAAAAAACTTAATCGGATTAAAAATTAGTGCATTGCATATAGCTCTAGCATCTTTTTGAAACATAGCATTTAACTTAAAGTAATCTGTTAGACTGTATTTTATCAAATACAGAAATGAAATATCTAATGTATCTTTGATTTGAAGAAAATTAAGAAGATCATTTCTTAAAAATTCAAACCATAAAAATAATATTTCCTGTTCTTTATTTTTTAACCATATTTCATCTAATCGTTGACAAACAGAAGATGTTTGCCAAGGAGTAAGCCATGAGGAAATTATATAAAAATTTGGTAAACTTTTTGTAGGATAATCTTTTGGAAGTTGTACATATATTCGTATAGGTGGTAGATATTTTATTAAATACTTTGAAAATTTATTACAAACATTTTTGAGATTTATTACCTTATCATTATTTGTTGGGAAAACATTATAATAGATTTCAATAATATCACCTTGAATATAAGAAAATTCATTATGATTGTAAATACTTGAAAGTACTAAAATTTCGTTCTCTTGTCGGTCTCGGTTATTCATTACTTTCAGAATATTTTCCTATTCTAATAATCGTGTAACACGTTATTTACTACATATATATTGGATTCGTACATAATGGCGCGCAACTACAAAATTAGATTCAATACATTTAACAATAAGATTCCAATTATTATTTACAAGTTCGACAAATACAATTATTATGCGAAGCTGATTTATAAATAGTAGAACAAATAAATATTTGAAAAGAATTTTCTTTTGAAGCTATTTATTCTTTTTTAATAGAGAAAATCGACGATATCTTTTTAGCTTATCATGCTGACATTTAGTTTTGCAATTTAAAGTGCAGTTAAGTATTTCAGAAACTAAGTTGAGTTTTCGTTAAAAATAAAAAAGTTCAATAATACATAAAACAATATAAATAATTAAATTATAAGTAACAAAAATATATAACACGATATTCATTCATTTTTTGTCTTTCTCTTTTCGAATATAGAAAGTCGGTATAAACGAGTGCATACAAGAAATTAAAATTATCTTTTGTTTATTAAAAGAATATAATTGCAAGTACATATAAAACTTGTATAATAAATACAAGAAAGGTGAAAGTAAAGAATTTAAAAATACAATAAATTAGTACATACAAAGATAAAACAGGTTTAGGCTAAGCTTTGAAGGCAATTAGAGGCTAAGTTTCAACACGTAATAAAGATCAAGTAGCACAAAACGTATTATACAATGGTAGAAGTAGAAGCGAAACATACACTTCATAGTGGCATTTTTCACCCTGTTTTACGACAGTGGCAATCACCAAATGTAGAAATTACAGTTAACAATCTTATGTACCCAATTTTCGTCTTGTAAGTAAAATTCATAATTTACCGCTTACGATACGGTTTTATGTATATTAACATATGTATACAGCTACATATGTATTTACAGCTGCACATGTGTAATGAGATATATTCATACTTTTATTTAAAATAATAGTAAATAAAACCAATAAAATAAAGTAGTTTGAATTTCTTTGAAAATTAATTTTTGTTACATGTTACATAATAATGTGGAAAAACATATTTAATATTTAATTAAAAATTCATTCATTTTCATTTTTTCCAGAGATGAAGAAAATGCTAAAGATGCAATTACCAGTATGCCTGGTGTTTATCGGTATGGTATCAATGAATTACGAAAAATGTTGCAACCATTGGTTTCAAAAGGTTTACAATCAATATTATTATTTGGAGTGTCAAAACACTTAAAAAAGGTAAGGTGTACATAGGAAACATTCAGTAATAAATTATTAAAATGTTGTTTTCTCTTTTCAATAGGATCATACTGGAAGTAATGCAGATAGCATACAGAATCCTATTATACAAGCTGTACCTTTAATAAGGCAATGGTTTCCTAACTTATTAATAGCATGTGATGTTTGTTTGTGTCCTTATACTATTCACGGACATTGTGGAATTTTAAACGAAGATGGAAGCATAAATAATAAAGCTAGTATAGCAAGAATTTCCGAAATTGCTGTTGCATATGCGCAAGCTGGTAAGAATATTTTTTCCTATAGATACATATAAAATAATATTCAATATGTAACATGAATAAAATTGTGTGTCGAAGGAGCACAAATTGTAGCACCATCTGATATGATGGATGGAAGAATTGGTGCGATTAAAAAAAAATTAGCATCAGTTGGATTAATTAATAAAATTGCAGTTTTATCATATTCAGTGAAATTTGCATCTGGATTTTATGGACCTTTTAGAGATGCTTCACAATCTGCTCCAAAATTTGGAGATAGAAAATGCTATCAGTTACCTCCAGGAAGTAATGGGTTAGCAGCAAGAGCGGCTGTTAGTAACATTTTTAAGCTTATAATTTATTTATCTTTAAACTATTATGCTTTTAAATATATTTAAAAGATATATCTTTTCTTTTTTTAAAGGCAAGGGATGTTGCAGAAGGAGCTGATATGCTTATGGTAAAACCAGGTCTAGCTTATCTGGATATTGTTAGACATACAAAAGATGCACATCCTGAATATCCAATGTTTGTATACCAAGTTTCAGGAGAGTATGCTATGCTGTATCATGGTGCTCAAAATGGTGCAATTAATTTAGAGAATGTTTTAAATGAAGTTCTTCTTTCAATGAGAAGAGCTGGGGCTGATTGTATCATAACATATTTTACCCCATTAATTTTAGATATGTTGCAACCAAAAAGCAAGTACTAATGATGTTACTCATTGTCATTATGTAAATGATTATATTGATATAAATATAATAGAAATCAACATATCAATAAATTTTGTTTTGTGTATATTTTAATAAAAAATTATATATTCCAAATATTAAATGTAAGTATACATACTATGAATTAAGAAAATTTACTTCGTTAATTAAGGTAGCAATTAAGTCTTGTTAAATATTATTTAGTCAGATAAAAAATTCATAATTTTAACAAATATCTGTAATGTGAATAAAAATATATGTTTAATATGCACATACGGTAATTTTATTAAATAATTTTCCTCCAACTCATTGATAGTGTTATTAATAAAAAAAAATTTAATTATTTGATAAACATAATATTGATATTTATACATGTATATATATGTATAAACATATCCAACTATGTTCGATTCAATTGCACATAAATTTACGACATATTATACAGGATTCGGTCCACGGCCGCCTAGATTCATTTACTTATTTAATAATGGCTTTATCTACGATATGTGAGATATTAGACTGCATATCGGTAAATGCTGCATTGACAAATACAATTTCCACTTTTATTAATTTGTTAAAAAAATGAGAATTTAATCTTGCTATTAAAGGAAGAATATATACATATAAGACATTAGTAATAAATTGAGAGTAATAGAACAGATATTATATTTGTATTTTTTGCAAAATAATAAATGAATTAAATGTATGTGTGAAGAAAATCATGTAAATGTAAATGTATACGAAGAGTCATTGATATACAAATCAAACTGTGAAGAGGATGTTACTGCATCGTCTGTAAATTCGTCTATGAATAAAAGCGAAGACAATGATAGAAAAATTCGTTTTGTAGTAAAATATAAAACGGTTTTGCTGTTAGCACAACATCTAACGTAGTTAAATCGCTTCAAACTAAAGAATCCAAGTTCTTAAGAACACGGATAAAATTATCTCGGTCGATAAGACAAGTATATTAAGGCAAGGATGTTTCAGAAAGGACAAAACGAGAAGAATCGACACGCATATCTACGGTAAGTTCTGCAAAACATGAGATGGAAAAATGCAGAATGGTAATATTCCGATTGTTGTAACAATGGGCCATGAGAGTAGAATGCCAATTTTCGGACGAAGAGGAGTATAAGGAATTGAATACATCGTCACATTGAATGCATAATTTTAAAACTAAACATCGTGCAACGCAGAGGAAAATGACGAAATACAGTTACTTACATTAATATTCGGACACTGTAGTACTTCTGTATTTTGTATTGTATACAGGAAGGAATAATTTGTACATATATGATATTACTTATTTTATGAAAACATAAATCATTTATTGCAGAATGAAAATATATAAACAATTTCTTTTTAACTATAACATTTCGATGTGTAATACAGTTTAAACAATAAGTTATCACATTTTCATGCCACTATAATATTCGGACATTTTATTAAAAATGAACAATTTATACATATGTACGTATATAAGTAATAAATTGGTAACAAAAAAAATAGATATCATAATACTTTTTATAAGCACATGCGTATTTTCTGATGTTTGATAATATCAACCAAAATTAATTTCACACGTTGACAGTAACGTAATCGTACAATGATTCCTCCAATAGTAAAAGTATTCGAAATTTCCAGAAGTACGGTATTATTGTGACGTGGGCCTATCGATAATAGCCAACTGTATGTAGTTCAACCAATCAGTGTACGTCTTTCCATTGGTACGGATCTTCGGGGACCAATCAACATAGGCCACGACGAAATCGTCTCGTTTAATATCCCGGTACTGAGATCGCTCTGTAGTCAGTCATTCCGAGTTACTCTTGTTGTTCGTTGAATTTGTGACACGTTAAAAATAATTTGTACTTACAAGAAAAAGGTTGTACAGAGCGACTTTTAAACTGGTAAGTATGGCATGTAATAAAACATGATTTAGTTACATTAATACTATTCAATTGAAAAATCTAGTACTTCGTTGAGTGCTAAGAACATTTCATTTGCCACGTCTTGCTGTAGATAGAGAAATTCATTTTTTGAATATGGTTTGAATATAATTACACTTTTAAATGCTTCTGAAACACGTTCCATGTAATTCTTATTCTATTTGCACGTTTTCTAATGATTGATATACATATCTTTAAGTTGTTCATTCGCTACGATACGTGTCAGAGTTCTATATGTTCGCCGCAAAGAAACATTATAGGAGTTTTTGAAGTATGGTATACGAAAATGTATACCGTATTTTACATCGATACTAGAATTTTCTACGTGTCAGCGATTCATTTTGTTTGAAATATTTATGAACAATTAAATATGTCACCATACGTTAATGATAAATTTAGTATATTAGGAAAAAATTTCAGAAGCTAGGTATTTATTTACCATATGCATTTTGTAGAGCTACTTGTATATCAAGAAAAATGAAGGGAGCCACAGCTCTACTTTTAATAGGCTTAATAGCCTTTGTTTCTGCGAAAGAAGATATTGGAACTGTCATTGGAATTGATTTGGGTACAACATATTCTTGGTAAGTGAACTAAAATTATGTTTAATAAAATCAATCATTTAACCAGAAAATACATGAAAGATTATTTATTATTTTAGTGTTGGAGTTTACAAAAATGGAAGGGCAGAAATAATAGCCAATGATCAAGGAAATAGAATTACTCCTTCATATGTGGCTTTTACTTCTGATGGTGAACGCTTAATTGGAGATGCAGCAAAGAATCAGTTAACAACAAATCCAGAAAATACAGTTTTTGATGCCAAAAGGTTAATTGGTAGGGAATGGTCAGATCCTACGGTACAACACGATATTAAGTTCTTCCCATTTAAAGTAATTGAAAAGAATAATAAACCACATATAAGAGTATTGGTCAGTGGTGAAGAAAAAATATTTGCACCAGAAGAAATCTCAGCTATGGTTCTTGGTAAAATGAAAGAAACTGCTGAGGCATATTTGGGCAAAAAAGTTACCCACGCTGTTGTTACCGTGCCTGCTTACTTTAATGATGCCCAAAGACAGGTAATTATTTATTTATTTTTATCTAACAAATCAAATTTAATTGTTAAAAAACTAATTAATGATATTCTTGTTTAGGCTACCAAAGATGCTGGTACTATTTCTGGACTTGTTGTTATGAGAATTATTAATGAACCTACAGCTGCAGCCATTGCTTATGGTTTGGACAAAAAAGATGGAGAAAAGAATGTGTTAGTTTTCGATTTGGGTGGTGGTACTTTTGATGTTAGTTTACTTACCATTGATAATGGAGTGTTCGAAGTGGTGGCAACAAATGGTGACACTCACTTGGGTGGTGAAGATTTTGATCAACGTGTAATGGATCATTTCATCAAACTTTATAAGAAAAAGAAGGGCAAGGATATTCGTAAAGATAGCAGAGCTTTACAGAAGCTACGACGTGAAGTTGAAAAAGCTAAGAGAGCACTCAGTGTTAGCCATCAAGTATGTATTATAATCTTTTGCTTATAATCATTTTGCTTAAAAAAAAGAATCAGTGGTATTAATTACTTATGTTCGTACTTTTTCATAGGTAAGGATCGAAATCGAATCATTCTTCGAAGGTGAAGATTTTTCAGAGACTTTGACGCGTGCGAAATTCGAAGAGTTGAACATGGATCTTTTCCGTAGTACTTTGAAACCTGTACAGAAAGTCTTAGAAGATTCTGATATGAACAAGAAAGATATAGATGAAATTGTCCTTGTTGGAGGATCTACTAGAATTCCAAAAGTTCAACAGTTAGTTAAAGAATTCTTTGGCGGTAAAGAACCATCCCGAGGTATAAATCCTGACGAAGCTGTTGCATATGGTGCTGCAGTACAGGCAGGTGTACTGTCCGGAGAGGACGAAACAGAGGCTATTGTACTTCTTGATGTTAATCCACTTACTATGGGTATTGAAACAGTTGGAGGTGTGATGACTAAACTTATTCCTAGGTAAGAAAAAAAAAATGTATATATATAATTCATTCTTTGTGTTCATATAATAACCGTATAAATAATAATTTATTTTGTATCGTTTACAGAAATACTGTCATTCCGACGAAAAAATCCCAAATTTTCTCTACGGCGTCAGATAATCAACATACCGTTACGATCCAAGTATATGAAGGTGAACGTCCAATGACAAAAGACAATCATCTTCTTGGTAAATTCGATCTTACTGGTATTCCACCGGCACCTCGAGGAATACCACAAATTGAAGTCACTTTTGAAATTGATGCTAATGGTATTCTTCAAGTATCCGCTGAAGATAAAGGAACTGGAAATCGCGAGAAGATTGTTATTACCAATGATCAGAATCGACTTACACCTGCTGATATTGAAAGAATGATTAAGGATGCTGAAAAATTCGCAGATGACGATAAGAAACTAAAGGAACGAGTAGAAGCACGTAATGAACTTGAATCGTACGCGTATTCTCTAAAGAACCAATTAGCTGATAAAGAGAAACTTGGATCAAAAGTTAGCGATTCGGATAAAACTATGATGGAAGAAGCTATCGATGAAAAGATTAAGTGGCTGGAGGATAATCCAGATACAGATCCAGAGGAATATAAGCAACAAAAGAAAGAACTTACCGATATTGTTCAGCCCATTATTGCCAAATTGTATCAAGGTGCCGGCAACGGAGTTCCACCTACTAGTGGGGACGATGATGATCTGAAGGACGAGCTTTAACTATAAGAAAATCAGCACTCGTATTCGTCCTAATATAGACTGAATTAACAACAGTCTCGTGCAAATGTTGCCGAGATTAATACGTCGTTGACACGTCGACTATAAAAGACTGATCGACGAACGTTCGTTTATTCATTAAGTTACGTCAGTACTAAACAATACACGGTTGTGAAAGTGGCACTGTGTATTGTTCCGTAGTGTATTTGTCACATAAGACATAACAGTCATCTTGATCTTCTGGTTAAAAGAAAAAAAAAAAAGGAATATACCTAATGGAAAGAATTTTACTACTGGAAGTAGCTTTTCCAATTTCCAGAGAAGATTCTGTGCGTTATTTTAATTTAATTAATTGTTTTGTATGTTCCATTACATGTAATCATCTAAGCCAGTTGTATAATTCGCGTTACAGATTTTGCAGCATGGGTGAGAATTAGAATGATTGAGCAAGTGTGCATGACTTGCGCCTATTACTATCTGTAGAAAAACTATATCGTACTATGTACAATATAGGTATTCTGTGTGAATGAACGTCATATGTATCAGTATCACGGAAATAAACATTTTTTCAATAAATTATAGATATCGTTGAACGTCTTATATTAGAATGAAACATATTTATTAGTTGTAAATTAATAGAGAAAGGAGGAAACTCGTGGAAAATAAATTTGGAACAAATTTTATTTGAAGATATGCAGTTTGATCTTGTAACAAAAACAGTTGAAACTTCATAGACGGGATTCGTTCTCTGTAACTTCGATCGTCTATTGTGTTTTTGTATCGAAATATAATATTAACAGATATTATAATAATAATAATAATAATAATATAACATACTCTTTCGTATAACTTTTTTTGATATTTAAGTTTATATCGTAGCAATTCGATTACTAAATATATTTGTAAAGTATACAGATCATTTTAGGTACAAAAATAACATTGGAAATACGCAACAATCATTTTCCAGTATATAGCGAAATCTGTAATGAATTTCATATGATTGTTTTTTTCTTCCGCAATACAGATTTTGGTTTTATAATTTACAAAAATAACGATTAGAAAAAAGAAATTAAAAAATAGTAATACTTTTTTTAGCATAAAAGCATGTATCGTCATACAACCGTGGACAATAAATAGTCGACATCTGTACAACTTTAAAAGTTGTTGAATGAATGTCTACTTTGCAGAAAGATTCGTACTTTTTGTTTTCTTTTTTTCATAAAAAAGTAAGGCCGGAAAGTAGGCATTCCATGTAAACCGTGATTTAAATATTTTAATTTTTGCAAACATTATTAGCGCAGACCCATTTCGAACCCATTAATATTGTTCGGAATAAACATAAAAATTCAATGTTCCTTTTTTTGGCATTCTATCAGAAGATTTATATAAAATGATGGTTTTTGAGCATTCCTTACTCGGATTCGTTGATGGGTAATGCACTAAAAATGTTGATACAATAACTTTCCATTTTTTGAATCTCATTAATCCTAAGGAACATTTTTTGTCACTGTATTTACCTCTACTTCGAGACTTCATCTGAGAATACATATTCGTAACACAAGCGATTTGTAAAACATTATTCTTACCAAGGAAGCTGATCTCTTTTTCGTTTGTGTTAAAAAAGAGTATAACGTAATCAAGATTACTCGACACTTTGTGTAAATAGTATATCTTGACTGCTATTATAGTTTAATCTCGCTAAAATTTTCACATCCTTGACGCTAACGTGCAAGGTAACTCGCTTAGTGGGCCAAATAGCGAGACTTCACCGTATGTTATTTAATTACTATGTAACGTGGAATTTTCGATTCCATCATTTTTCTTGCGGTAAATATCTTTCTTATTCGTTTTTTTTTTCTAACTTAGGCAAACACATTTAACATATTATTTTTCAGGTTTTAATCAAACAAAACAGCACAACCTGAAATCAATGTATCTTCGAAAGAGAAGTATGAATTTAAAAGTACCCTTCAGATTTTTACCTTTCTCTTCTTCTTTATTCGATACGATCGAGAAGAAATTTTATTGTGATTTGAAAGTAGGATCAAGAAATTTTTTGCAAATAAAAATGATAAAACTAATCAATAGTTCAATAAAATGTTTAAAAATATACCGATTATAATTTATATGAACAATCCTAATATTGTAGCATTAATTGCTTTAAGTTTTAGTAGCAGCACTAAAGTTAATTCAAGAATTAGAATGTTTAGTACATAAAAAATGGCAGTTAAAAAATGACAGTGACCAAACGAAAGATTATTTCTCTTCGATCGTTAGATAATAGCACGTATAATTAAACTACTTTTACGTGATATCATTGAATATAATAAGCTACAAATATAGATGTATTATACGGCCTGTTACCCTTAATGCATAAATAGTAGTTAGATGCGCGACTTTTAAAAATATTTTGATACCTATTACTGCAATAACTTTATAAAAAAAATTCATTTTTTTTACTCTCCCATTTCAGAGAACGAAACGAGATTTCATTATGTATAAATAATCTTCTTTCAAGCGTATTATTGATCCATGAACTTCGTTTAGAAAAAATTTCTCTAAAAAATACTATTATTTTCGAAAATGTATGAATTAAAAAATTTCCTACAAGGTGTCGCGCAACTATGATTAAAGATTACAAGATGAACTTCAATTCGGAAAATATTAATGCTAATACACTTTTATCCGATTAAATTTTGTTTCTTCTATATGTAGGAGAAACTAAAATATCGCTATATATCTATATTTATATGTGTATTAAAATTAATGATACACGATTGGCATCGATCTATGAATTACCGAGCTCTGGCTGCAAAGAACACGTGAATATTTAGGCACTTAATTTAAACGTTTGTCAAACCTGAGAATTCATCCACGCTGTACTTTTTAGCGATATACTTTAAAAAAAAAAACTTATTTTTTCACTTTAGAAACTAAAGGTTCTTTTTTATAATGGTAATTCAAAGATCGATTTACATGATTTAGAGGTATCTCTGAAAATTGTTGTATTTTTTAACAAAAATTAATGTGCTAATAGATGTACTAATCAACAAATCAAGCAGGCATATGGTGCACCCCTGGTTTTATTTTTTACTTATCTTTTCTCCTAGTTTGAACAATAACAATGTACTTTGTATCACAGTATTATATTAGTAGTGTATTTAGTATTTGTCGTATTTACTTTGGATATGGCAAATATGAAATATAACAGTAAAATTATACTAATGTAAGTCTATATTCTTTGGGGCTAAATGCATATCACAGTGGGAAAATTTTCAACGTTCTAGTTTTTTTTCTCTTTTTTTTTAACTCTAATTCAAACTTCCAGGAGTGCACCAATCCTAAAAGTGTATTATCTTAAAATTACATTATAACTAAATGTCTCCATAGAAATTTTACAGACACCTTTACTGTTAATAGGCATCTTTTACTATTAGTTTAAAATGCCCCCATAGGCTGTTTTAGATACTTATTTCGTATCTAATATGCAGTCTTATCCTAATTTCTTTTTAGCTGCGCAACGGATTTTATAAAATGGAAAACGATATATCAGTAAACGTATACCTGTTGGTAAATGATATAAAGTGGTCCAAGTCATTTGAAATGTCTTCGTTTACCTAATTAAATGGTCGATCACAGATGTATCACATTCATTTACTTGTCAATTATTAATTCATTTATCAGTGTATCATCCGTTGTAAATAAATATTTACAGAGTTCAGTGGACCACTCTCAAAACGTAAATAAAATTATATCAAAAGTTACACAGCTCATCCTAAATGCTAAAAACATGCAGTAAATATTTAATAATATTGAGATATTAGTATTAATATGAGATAATTATAATGTTAAGAATTAGAGAAATAATTAACGTCATGTGCCGAACCATTCTTTCCCTCATCACACCAAACTTAAATAAAAGCAAAACGTATATAATTTCTTATAAATATGGCTTTGTACTAAACTAAAATATATAATGTCAATCGGTAATTTTGAGAATATTAATACAAAACTGTCAAGAAAAATCTTTTGCAATTAAATTTTTTCGGCACTGGTTTAAAACAAATTTCATTTTTGACATTTTGTTTAAATATTAGTATCGTTTTTCTTTGAATACTTGCGTCATATTATTTAATAATCATCTTTTCTTGTTTTAATAGCAGAACAGTAAACTTTCTAATTTTAAAGTACTTTGAAGAACTTGTTATTTAACCATTGCATGCTTTGACTACTTCAGAAGTATCAGACTAGTAGCATTTATGGATTATTGGAAACTATTTAGTATGAGTCTGATTGTAATAATTTAAATGTTTTGACGTATTCCTTAATTGACAATGTCTTAAAAATCATGTAGCATAGTTAGTTAGTACTCCTTGCCAAAGAAAGAACTGCTTTGTGCACAGTCATTAAAAAAGAGATTTTGCAAAAGCCTGTATAATTACAGGGACAGTAGCATCAAAACCATTAATTGTCAAAATATTTTTGTCAATTTTCTTCTTACGATACGTCGATGAAGAACATACAGCACAATTTATTAACCTAAGAATTAATAAATAAAAAAATTATTATGTTATTTCGTATTTATTCAATTATTTAGAAAGACTTACTTTGCATTTGGAAGTTTAACTTTAGTTCTGTATGCCTGTAGAGCTTCTTCAGAAGTATCAGTTTTTTCGAATATTTGATCTACGACGTTAATAAATACGTCATATTTATTATTTTGATAAGCGGCCCAGGACATTGGTTTACTCAAATTTACATTTCCAACAGGCATTTGTTGCAATCTCCTCATAGCCTGACCAAAGGAAGCAGTTTTATCAATATTTACAGTATGAACTCCAACATTTTTAAACGTTGCTATGGTGACATTCTTCTCGCTACGAAGAAGCGCAAGTGCTATCATGCATCCTGCTTCTGCACCATTTACATTTCCACTACGCCAAGCATGCGTTTCCAACATCACTTTGTTCATATTAATTGTTACCATGTAACGTAGACCAGTTGGTTGAATATGCTATACAAAAAATAGATTAAATAGTACATGAATCAGAAAGTTTATAGTGTAAAAGTATATGTACTTACAAAAAATGAAAGATTCAACAGTTTATAGAGAGCATCAATGATTTTAGAATTTGGTTTAGGTGGAGCTGGCAAAGGTTTCTCAAACTGTTCTCTGATTTTTCTTTTTTCATATGTTAGTGGCCTTGAAAAAGCAATATAGATAAGTTTTAGAAAATATAAATAATAAAGTGTTAAAGTAAACTTTATTAATTTTTAACTCCTGATACCTACTTCCCAGAGTTTTCATAATTCCTTATAGTAACTAATACTAATGCTGGATGAACTTTACTTTGGGCAATCTTCTCGTCATTAATAAGTTGTTCTGTTATTTTTGAAACTGTTGGTGAGTTTGGTTTTAATAATTCAAGATTATGTATTCTCTGCAGATTAGTCAGAAGTGTGTGCAAATCCATTGATGGTATTAATGCATTCCAAATCTACAAATGATGCGTAATTATAAACCATGTGCCCAAAATATAATGGACAATTTTTATTATCTATATTACTTACTTCTTTGGACTTCAGCAAATGTCCAGGTACATGATCCAAAGTCAATTTGTACGTTTCTAAAAGACCTGCAGCCCGAACTTCGTCCGAACAATGTTTAAAATCTTCAACGTGTTTAATATATTCTATTATTTCTGTCAATTCTAAGTCTTCTTCAGATGATTTATTAATTTCTTCCAAACCACGTATTATGTATTTAAAAACAATTTCTTCACCTATATGATAATATATTATTTGACTCGTATGATTAGTTATTTATTTAATAATTGTATTTTAATAAAATAAATACCAGGATTTTTGGACACAGGATGTGATAGTTTTATAATATCTTTATGTTTCCAACCATATCTGCCTTTATACCTCGTAACACATCTTGCCAATTCCATTGGAGTTTTTGACAGATACCAATTATTTACAGCTTTCCTTAAACCCTGGCCCCACCCATGCTTCGAACTACTGGTAGCATCAAGTTCTTTTTGTTTACTTATTTGGGATGCAAATTTTATAAACAAAATAAAATGTTGCGGCAATACACAAATTTTATTCAAAGCTACATAAGCTGCATGACGTAAACTTTCACTTTTCATTTGCCTACAGCAAATAGCAAGAGCAAATACTAGCGTTTCTGGATTTGGAACTAGATTACTTTCAAATGCCTATAAACAAATACATTCTTAAAAACATGAATTAATTGTACATAATTGTCTTTGTTAATCATTATAAAGCTTTACCTTTGTAATAATTTCAATTGGTAACAGTTGTTTCTCTATGTTTTCAGCAAGTTCTTCTATACATGGAACATTTTTAGCTAAAAAGTAATTATGGACAAACCAGTTTCCAGGTTGATAATCAGGATATTCTTTCCCAACATAAAGAAATTGTGATAAACGTATTTCAGGATCATTTGGATCCAAGTCTACAGCCATTTCTTAGTACACAGTACTGTAAAATATAAATTATAAATTTATATAAACACATATATAAATATATAAATATTTATTATTTTTTTACAATAAAATAGAGTATCAATGTGACTCTCCATAAAAATAATTATAAAATCTAAACTTTAGGCAACGTATAATACAACATAGTAACAGGTATCATTGGATGACCCGATAAGGTAATACGAAAATACGGTATATGCCATTATAATAGCACACGGTCAGCTTCGTGCACCATACAATTAATATGGTCTTTGGTTATATGAACCTTCATTATTGAATAATACAGTCGTCATTATGGATATCTTGATCCTTATTACCTTGTGTTAATTGAAAAAGCGATAACTTGAAACACAACCATACAGAAGGACGTTTTGTGACGTACGGAGACGTACTAAGCGTACTTGGACGTATCGTATCACTGACCAGTACCGACAGAATAAGTTAGAGGATCTGTGATCTGTGTAGAACTTGGGTCAAGTATAAAACATAAAAGCTCATTGACCCTAGTCAACTACAAATACTCGAATAATGTATAATTTTTTATTCGACCAAAAGTAAAGTTTACTTTTTTTTTTAATTCTCTCTCAAATTTCTTTTCTTTTCTTTTGGAAATTGATAGGTCTTCAAATGTTTTTAAGTGATTTTTTATCGTACAGAGTCATCTCATACGGAGCAATGGTGAACGTTCCCAAAATATAGTGAATTTTTTAATAGATTATTACCAATTTTTTGCATCATAACTTTATATATAATAGTATAGTATAAATAGCGGCTGAAAAAAGCATTTATTTTTATTTACTAGCTATTAATTTGTGTTTATCGCTTGCGTTTAGGCTTCACAAATTATTAAAATTTATTGATGCGAAAAAAAATTGTTATTAAGTTGGTATTTATCATTCATTCAGGGGCGATCATAGTTATGTCAAAGAGTAGATATAACAAGAGGCGACACTAGACAAGGAAACCCACCTCCTAGAGAGAGACACAGAACACAACCAATTTAAATGCCCGAGACAAAAGAATCGGCAGTGCGCATGTGCATACTGTACTAGTATGGCGGTCGAAAAAGAATAGTTTAAACCTGCACATTCACCAGTAGCTTATTTGTAATAAATATTTTGTCATATCTCTGTAACACGTTCATTTGTAATTTCTTGTGGTATATAGTTTTTCATTTTCTTACAAGTTATTTCTAATAATCATTTCCGTAATGCATATTCTTCAAATATATTTTATAGAGCAATCATTTTCCTATATTCTTTTCCTTTTCAACTTTTCAACGTCGTACAATTGATGCAAATACCTCAAAAGACAATATTAGTAGTATACAAAAAATTTATTACAAACATATTCTAAATTATTAGAGGTTGACATGAAAGTAGATTTAGTTGATTTAAATTTCCCGCTCGTTTGTACAACCAATTTAAAGGGACGGCGTTTTCGAGAGATCAAAGGTGCCGACAGAGAGTGTCGCCTCTGGTCTACTCTGTGGTTATGTTTGGCGAATTTCTGTTTATTTTGAACATGTATGCGCTGATTGGTTCAAATAACATACTGCGCTTTACAATTTTGCGACACCTAACAAAACCTCATACTCTTCATATTATATGTAAACACCATGTATATATGTGTAGTAGCAACACAAAGGTAAATGATGGGGAACTAATGAAGTTGTGGCGTAGCGTGAATTCAACATTGGTATTAGTGTCACGAAATCTTCCCTAGTGAAATTTGGAAAAATGTAATGTCAGTATACCGGCCATCATGACAGAGTGGTTACAGTCAAAAATTGTTCGTCTTAGCGAACTACGAGATGTTGAAGAAAAGAAAAGCATTTTGTCAGAAATTAAAATTAAATTGGGAAATCTAGGCAACAGAGAAGTTGAACAGATTTCTCGTAACGTGGATTTCGGTCAATTGTTTATTCAGTTAGCCTCGAATGACAGGTACCGTGTTAGCATTTAGTTTTGAAATAAATTCAATATCTATTTAATTTTGATATAATCAGCTGTGATAGCAGTTAGATTGTTTTTGAAGAATATTATACAAGTAAGTATGACAAAATAAATATTCACCATTCCTTTTTTTTACAGCGAAGTTATACATGAAGTGTGTGAAGTTTTGAAGATATTGTTTACTATCACAGAACCTGGGGAAGTATATCAAAGATATTCAGCAGAAGTATCTCAGTTATTAAATCATCCAGATGCTATAGTTAGATCACTTGCTTTGCATGAAATTTTGTGCATTGCTTCTAATCCACAGAAGATATCGTTATTACTCACAGATATCAGCTTACTAGTGACCGTTATAAATAAAATTGCAGATGATGATTTAATGGTAGCTAAATGTGCTATGTGCATAATGAAAGAAATTGGTAAACATTCAAATGGATTACAGATTTTATACACAGGTGAATTATTAAGAAGTTTTGCTCGATTGTTGGTAAAAAATGACATCATTACTTTTCGTATATATGAAGTGGTTGTGGATGTTGCAAAATCTTCAAAGGAAGGTTTAGAAGCATCTGCTCGATCAGGATTTTTGAATAGTTTGTTTGACATCCTTGAAAGTGAAGATATATTGCTTCAAGTAAATGCATTAGAAATTTTGACACAATTGGCATTAACGGAAGAAGGGTTATGTTATTTAGAACAGCAAGAAGTATTGAGAAAATTGGTTCAAAAAATTGCACAAGCTAATGAGAATCCATTATCAAATTTATTGATTCCTGGTTTAATGAAATTTTTTGGCAATGTTGCTTGTCATTGGCCCAATGAAATTTTTTCAAAGTATCCAATTGTAATTTCTGCATTGTTCGAAGTAATAGAAAGCGGGGATCAAACTATTCTTGGTGTTGCATTAGATACATTAGGACATGTATCTACAAGTGTCGAAGGTAAATATACCTTGCAAGCTTTAGGAGATGCACTGCCATGTACATTAAAAAAAATTGCTGAGGTAATACAGAAAATGCCTACAGAGCTAAGAATTCGTGGGCTCAACAATTTGGCACTTATACTTGATGTACCAAAGGCAGAACAGGATAACAGAATTTTGTCATTAACAAAATCATGGTTTGACGCATTATGCGATGATCCTATGGGCATGATTGTAGGAATATGTAGACAACCATTTACAGATATTAGGCAAGCAGGTTTAGAAGTGTTAGTGGTTCTAGCATCTCAAGTATGGGGTCAAGAATACATATCTTCATATCCTGGTCTTGTAGAATTTTTATTGGATAGGAACATTGAAACTTTCAAAGAATGTAAGGAAGCCAAATACGAAGTTGTAAAGCAACTAGCCCAGGCTGAAGAAAATATATTCGATGCAAGTATAATGCAAAAGTTTACGGAGTTTATAAGCCAAGGACCCCACTATGTAGACATTGGTACAGAAGTTGCAGTAGAAGGTGGCCTTTGAAATGTTATTTTTATTTTTATTACGTTATATTAAAGCATTTAAGATATTAATAAGTGACAATTACTTTAAGCATTGTGTAAAACACGAAGTAACTTAAGCTAGATACTAAATAAAAAGTATGCTACTATTTATTTTCTATACAATTTATGTGAAAATAAAGTGCATTGGTATACAAACAAAGAAATAATTTTTTTTCCCGTAGAATGAAGGAGACAGATATACAAAGACAAATAATTTATTTCATAAGTAATAGTACATATTAAAATTAAGGCTATGAATTTGCAATAATGCAAAAGATGTATGTGACTTACATCGTGTTTGTAATGTGTCAATATTTTCTCACTGGTTTATACTGTTTTTACATTAATTACGTACAATAAAGACGTATAAATACTTTTACGAGACACGTTTTATGTAACAGTTACACCCATGCCTCATTGTATGCACTTCCGCTTTTTTGGAGAAAGTATTTTTAACATGCTCACAATAGGAGCCTCGAAGGATACCGAGATGATGAACGACAATAAGTACGACAAAACGAGCTGCCCAAAGAAAGTAATCATCTGAAAATCATATCATTAAATCAGTTTAGCAATGATGGATTGATTAACAATCAATGTAATCATTATGTAATCATTACCATAGTATAGTTTCCTAAATGAAACGGTGAATCCAAATTCATAGCTGTTAATCGAATTACAAGGGGATGTACCAAATAGGCACAGTATGTTATCCTGCTAACTGGATACAGAATCGGTGCTGATAGAATATTGTTCACGTATCCTATAAATGTTTGAAGGAAACATTCTTAAATTAAAAATATCTTTACGACAAATGATAGTTTGCCTATCTCTAAAAGCGATATTAACATGCGCATGAATGTTTACCTCCATAGCCTGTGCTACATGCGACAACGATCCACGATAAACCCAGTGCCCAGATGCTGTGACTTAACGAGGAATAAGCGGCTGCCATTATAGGAGTAAGTTCTGTCTCGTACAGACCGTATAACAAACTCAAAAGACACGCCGAAGAGAGGAGCCAGCCCACGACGACGGTCGTCTGCAAAGTTACAACATATGTTAATGTTTTCACGCGAATTCAAGAAAACAATGCTTAATTTACCTTGGACATTTTCACTTTGCAATCAGTCTTAAAAAGGAAGTACCCTATCGACATGCCTATGAGGTAAGGACCTAGTCTGGTCCATGGTTTGTCATAGATTTTATCGAATAAAGCCAACGGATCATCCGAGCTAGGCATATGATTGTTCACCAGAGCAATGTAACCTGTCGTTAACCAGGAACTGAGTAACAAGGTGGTCATCGCGAAGGTTGCGATCTTGAAGTGGTTGGTAGCTAGGATTAGTATTACGGCACCGACTGTATAGAATTGCGTGTCGTCCGCAACATACCAGCTCCAAATCATACACTGGAAAATAAGAACCCATTAACAGATTCTATGTATTCAATCACTATTCGATAATTATTTCACATAGGTACTATTAGTAACTAGCTGACTTACCATTTGATCGACTGGGAACAGTGTATTGATATAAAGCAGATTTCTCCACCAATAATTGGGACAATTATAATGATCAGCCGTTGGTGGCTCAAACACAGAGTTGGAATAAAACCATTTCATAGCGATCTGTACCACGCCAAGAACAAACATGTAGGGAGCTGTGAGTCTACAGAATCGGTACATAATAAGTCCGATGAACTTAAGACCTCCAGCTATGAAACCTCGTGTACCCTGTGTCAATTTGTTCAAATCTCCTTTCGCGTTTGTTCGAAAATACAAAAAGCTCACGAGCAAACCACCCATAAAAAAGAACGTATCGACGCTGAATGCTCCGTTGGTAATCGTTTGGAAAAGGAACTTTCTTTCCACGACCTTTCGATACTCCATATTGTCGGAATACTTGAAGGCGGTGATGCAGGTGTGACCGAGGATAACCCAGGCCATCGATATCGCTTTCAAACCGTGGATGGTGCTAATCGTGTCGCCGCCAACTTTATCGTCGCAGATGATCTTTACATTGGCGCGAACCGAGAACGAAAGTAGGAGTTCCTCGAAGACACCTATGGACAAAGTAACCTCAGTTACATTTCTTTCTTTGTTTCCTATTCATTCGTTTATCACGTATTCCAAAAAGTTCATATGTTAAGTATTAGAACTGAAAATCTAAATGTTGAACTTTCTAGATATTTACTATGCATTGCTGGAAACACGAGTAGTTCTCCTAACGCAACTCAATCTTTTCCTAAACTAACAGAACTTATGTTGAAGCCAAATATATCTCTGATAGAGGATAAGAAGTCTGGTACTACTTGTCTTACTTAATTCTGGGAGAGTTTGTAAAGATTTGTAGATTCCAATAACGCATAGTAATACCATTAAAAATAAAGGTTTACTTACTGAACTTGTGCACTTCCGGACTTGCCGATCGTAGACTACCTTCGTGATCATTGTTGTTATTAACCGGTAACGACTGTGATCCGTTGATGATAGCTTCTGCCGCTGGAACAGGAAGGTAGACCTTACCTTGAAAAGCTACGGAATATAATAATAAAAGTGTGTCACTGTATGTGCTACTGTCCTTGTACTGTGCTAGTCTGTAAGCGTTAGTATACCCTTATTCGTTCTCCAGCGAAGGAGGGGTATCAAATACACAAATGATAATAGCACATTGCACGGAAAGGAGGAGCGTTACAGGAAGGACACACCAAGCAAGATAAACAGGAAAAGATTGTCCTCTTACCACTCAATGGTTTTTGATTTTTAACAGCAAGCTGTTCTAATTTTGCGTGCCTTTCCAAATCATAAATCACGTTTCTACCACGAGTATATTTTCTCGTTACATAAAGATCGTATCCTGTCCCGATCGCCATCAGGAAAAGAACCATAGCACTCACACCGCTAGAACAAATTTACGATGTTCATTTCTAGTTAATCCATAGACGCGGTTTCCGCATTTTATATGGTACTTGGGCGAGGATTGATTAAACATACGATAAGATCCAAAATACTGGGTCCTCGTACATGTTGTACTTGTCGTGTTGATCTCGGACCTTCTCGATAGTCGAATGTTTTGCTGCTAGTTCGCTCGCGGCCAATTTTGCTATCACGGAAACGTCGGAAGCGGTGCATGAAAGAGGTAGACAGACTCCGAGGTAGATTGTTCTTGTCTGCGAGTCAAAATTACGACGTTACTTTCCACAATTCACTGTTTTTGACTCGGACAATATAGATCGGCACAGTACATGTGGCCTAAAGGATATAGGACATAGGATATGTTTAAATATTTACCATAGAAGACAGAGATGCGTTTACGGAAATGGTCATCATATAAAATCCCAATTTATAAGGTGGTTTGTCCGATTTAATCTCGGTCCAGAGATTATTTCCGCTGAGCCCATCGTTTCTTTTTCGTGGTTCCGAATTAAATTCCTCCACTTCTTCCATCTCCGAATCTCGATGACTGTGCGGCATCTTTCTGCCATAGTCTTCGTTAATGTAAGTGCACTCGGTCGACGAACCAACATAGTAAGAGTTTCCCCAGAAGAAACCGTTGGTGTATCTACCCGAAGCGTCGTCCACTGCAAATGAAAATCGGTAAAATCGTTTTGGAACGGATCAGATTCTAGGAAACCGGTCGAATGACTTAGCTGTAACCCATGACCCACTTTATCAGCCAAAACGCTTTCCCTTCGCTCGATGAGTACCTATTTCTTGTTCGAATAAGATTAAGAATTTTTATACCTGTACAAGCTTCCGGATAAAAATCTACTTGGAATTTTGTCGGGAAATTCGAAGATATGTTATTTCCTGAAAGTTTACCTACAATTCGTTTGCGAATTCCGTCTGATTTTTACAATAAACTGAAGCGTAATGGTTGTTGCACACAATATTTGTCACATAATCGAGATTACGTTTCCCTCAAGTTCTGAGTAGCCTAACAGCGGATGTCGTAAACGGAATATTAGAAACGGTCATTCGCAAACGTCGATATTAATACATAATTTTCATTACCAATGGATTACAACATCTATCTACAATCCAGCAGTTCTCTAATAACACTTTCTATTCGAGAAGAAAGTAATATTATGTAATCGTCATCGTGGTAACGTTTAGACCATGTTCACAGACCGTATGCACCTATTTGTGTAGTAACATACATACCCTAGTCATGGAATCGTTACATCAACGATTTACGGTGTTATCCTTCTATGCGGAAACGCACTGATCGATAACGATTTCCTTTCTGAAATATTTTGCGATTCATTCCTATCAACGAAGTAATTTTCTAGTATGTAGGTGTCTGTTGCTTCGATTCTTGTAGCTGCGTAATTTAGAAGGGTGCGACAAATTTACGAAATCAAGTATATAAGAGTCTAGAAATTTGAGGACATCGGGATCTAAAAATACAGAGACAGTGTTGCAAAAATAGACAAAATCTTGGAAGACTAACCACCGTTCACCAATGTGTTCTTTCGATTCTAAAGTTCTTGACCTCACATTGTTGTATTTTGGTTCAGTTCACGAACTTCTAAGTGTATTACCTAATCACGATACTACTAGGATTCTTATTATCGATTCTGTTCGCAAAGAAGCGTGCACGCGTAGAAATTAGAATAACAATGGATTTTACGAACGTGCCCACGATCTCTGGCACAATAAAATCCATTGAACAGCCAAAGTCAAGTTCACTGTTCGCACGTGATTCACCTCATTTTCTCGTTGATCACAAATCGTGATTAAATTCAAATCGATTTTTTTTCTCTTCGGTGAGCAATAACTTTTTCACAGAGTATTCGTCACGTATTATGTACATATTTTCAGCGAAAGGCTCGACTGATTTATCTTTCGCAAACTTTTATGAAAGTGTTAAGTGTCAAAGTCTGTGATCGTAATTTTTAAGGAATATTCGAGGTAATCGCAGATATGGTAGAATGGCATTGGACAAGATATATTTACACGACTGAAAAGGGTCTTACAATGTAAAAAGGACATGAAACAAATGCCATAGGTTCTGTGCAAGGAGAACGACCGGTTTGTAATAAGGTCTGTTGCTTAAAGCATTACTGTTCATGGTCGAGGTTTATTCCTCAAAGTTCAAGGGCTATTGCAATAAGTGTTACTGAAAAAACACTTGGATTCAGTTCGCTGCATCCGTTCTTTGCCTATTGCAACAACAAAATTGCATTGTGCATTCCAAGTAAAGAATGGAAATTGCGTTAGGTGGTACACGCGATTCTCTTAATCCTTCGTTAAAATTCTTACCGTATTTTCCACTCAGTTAGAAATTACTAACCCGTGTATCGTCGATTTACTGAATGGATCCTTGCTGTAAATTATTTATACGAAGATCATAAATAATTATACAATTTTATTGTAATCGAATTCCTCGGAAACTTGATGCACGATGTATCGAATGTCTATCATAATATAAATAACAAATTGCAGGTCGAAGAAACGATGTCTCGTTAAGTGTAAATTTGGCATAAACCGAGAATCGTAAGGTGAAGTAAGTTAATTCGAGGCCTGTTTTACGATCAATTTCAAACAGCCAATTTTCTACAGTCAGCAAAGCACAATTTCTGTCGACCATTGACCGTGATAATATGACTTACTACTTTTCCCAGACCCATCAAAACGTGTCAGATATCACGTTCTGGACAACCGGTCAGGGAAAGTAATTTGGAAAGAGAAAGGCTCTTCTTTACATAGTTGATCGTGTTGCAATATTAATGTGCCTCTGAGCGGACGTGCTTGAGTTTAAAAAAGAAAAAACCCATTCGAAGCACGTGGCCTTTGATGATTCCCTGATTCGTAAACAAATATATCATCGATTATATTCTTCCTTAAATAGACAACCTTCATACCACAACGTCCCGTACTAAATTAAGCGATTTTATTTAGCAACGCATTGCTTCGAGGCTTTTTTAATTGCGTTTACAAACGTGACCAGAGAAGATAGCGTGGCCGAAAGTCGACGCAGACGGCGACAGAAAGGATGCACTTTAGTTGCATCACGGTAGCGATTACGCGAGCTTCGGAATAAAATTATAACGCATCCACCTTTTCCGATGTACGTACGTGCAGAAAGTGAAACGCACGAGTCACGCCTAATACATACTTTGATGGCAGTGTCGCGTCAATGGTTGCGAAAATTTGTACATTTCAAAGGTGTCCCAAAATCGGTTTTGTTGCGTTTGCCTGCACTTTATAATGGATCGGTCGATTTGGCAAGTGAAACTGATCGTACCTTGCCTTGGAATGATCCAGAAGCTTTTGGAATACACTTCCAGTAATTACCATTCATTTCAATTCGAATAACTTCCCTTTTACGTTGAAATTTAACTTGAATTTATTTGAAAGTAACGAGCGGGTCCTTCCGCGAGCAACGGGAAACACAAATATAAGAGAATCACGCTAATACGAAAAGATGTTAAATCGAGTACAAACAGAGATATCGTGATTAACAGAGGTGTGTTAAGCAAGTTATTGTGGTATCTCTCTGTACATATAACTTTCAAATTTAGTACGTGTGCGGAAGAAAATGTCTATTTGGGAACAAAAGATATCAACTCTTCTTCTACTAAAATTCTACCATAAGCAGAATTAAATATCTTTTTCCAGCATTTTCACCGGTATTTACCGTTCGTTTTCCTCGGACTTAATCGAGTGTCTTAGCATACGAAACAAACAGGTTGGAATGTATTTGAGCTATTGCACAACTCGTACGCTCTGGCACTGGCACTTTCTACTCTTCTACTCTTTTAATGAGCGATGTCGCGTCGATCGAAAATTACATCGACCAAACTTTTGGTCTTGATAAAGCGACAAACGATTTTAAGAAAGTTTCAAGAAGGCAAACGGGACAATAAACGTGGCGGTCCGTTAGACAAGTTCTATTTGCATTTGCAAGTTTGCCTAGGAGAGAAACCTGTTTAGGTGGGTGCACGTAGAAAGTACATAAATGAATATGTTTATCTTATATAATCAAACGGGTTGAAACATTAAAGTCTGACAAATGTTAGAGCCCGCTATCGAGTTTCTGCATAAGCTCTATTTGTTAATACAAATGCAAACAGTATTCCATATTCAAGGATATTTTGCTTTGGAATAATAAATTATGTATTTGGTATCATTGTTTTCCTTCTGAAAATCGCACGACACTAATTGGTATGAAAATCTACTTTACAAAATTTTTTAACTCTTTTCTCATGTAAACGATGTCAAGACTAGCGAGTATCAGGTATATTGTGATTAAAATCTTCAGATTTACTGCTAAGAAAGAAAAAAGGATTGCATTGTTGCTGTTATTTATGCAAAATCATTCAACATTTTTTCTCGTCTAATTTATTCCAGAATATGTACACACGGTATTCATAATGTCGTTTTTCCACTTTGGCATGTCATTATTTTTAGAAAAATCTGTAGGTTTATCGTTAGAAAAAGTGGTAATAAGATATTAACGTGGTTATTTAATAGATAAGAACATTTCAATTCATTTAAACGTTCATTAAACTTGAGACTTATCAAACCGATTATATAAAATTTGATGACAATCAATTGGTTAAAAATGTTCAGTTTAGAATGAAAGAATGTTACAGCTGCACCAGGTGCTAGTAATTAACATACGTAACCTAAACGCGGCTGTTGCATACAACCTGGAATATTTTAGTAGGCGTTGTGTATGTGAAACGAAGGAGTACCATAAAAATATTAATGTATCGCGATCACAAACTAGGAAGCTGCTAGGTAAACGAGACTCTGACCGTTACATCACGTTTATGAAAACGAGAGAAAGAGAATAAAATGAAACGAAAAGAAACACATATTATTCAAGAAAAGTCCGGTTACGTGAAAGTTGCGCGTTTGCAAGCCCGGCTTCCACGTAATCCTTTCTCCGGACGGTTTTTTTTATTTAGCGTGACGTAATTTCGATAATTGCCGCAGTTTCTACTTCGACTCATGTTTCTTTGCAGAAGTCTTCCTTAAACTTTCTAACGTTACCGTAGCGCGAACCATCGGATGGCGGTTCGTGCAAGTATCGAACTTATTGGTCATAGTTCATTCGGTTACAAACTTAGGTACAAACTTTATCTACGGTTCAAGATAGGTTCCTAAAATAAATGTCATCTTAGAGATATGGGTACATGCAACCAAGAATATAGAAATTTTACTTTAATTTTAATTCTACTTTACATGTAAATGTATCTAATACATATACGCGTAAGTGTAAATAGAAAGTTGAAAGACTGAGTCACTCGAGGAACAGAGCGTCGAAAGTCGAAGTACCGTAAATCGCCGACCTTCCGGACGCATCTTTGGTATCTACAGAACTAGATACATTCTTAAGAAACTACCCGGTGAAAGGGTACTATTCTAGTTACACCAACAAGTAATAAATCCTATTTGACAATTAACGACTCGAATAAGTTTACAACGCAGCGTTTACATAGAATTATGCAAAGTATCCCTAGAATTAAATGCATTTTACATCTATCGCAATATGTAAGTGAAGAATGCCACTGGATATACAAGACTCACGCAACATCTAAGAATAAAACATGTTTTCTTTATGATACCTTTGAAAATCATTTTCGAAAATCGAGGTTGATACAGGTGAAAGGGTTAAGTATGTCAAGGTTATCCCTTAGTTCGTACACGTTAAGAATAACTCGTTGAAGAACAAAAAAAAAAAAGAGAGAATGATTTATTAGGTCGTGGATGGATAATTTCCATGGCACGGTAATATATGTATATTTTAAAATTAATTATGCGACAGGTACGATAGCGATCGTTTTCAGGGGAAAAAGCAGATCATAAAAATTCATGATCCAAATTTCGCGTCTAAAATCGCTTTGAACTTGAGACGATATCATCGAGTAGAAAGTTTGTCGTAATTCTGTTGTTGGCTAGGTTGGTTTCATTGCAACTTCTCACAAGTTCCTGTTATTGTGCGACGTTTATTGTTTCCGGTTAGAATTTTCAAGAGGAAAAGCCCAACGGAACAAAATTTCTTCGCTTTCTCCTTTCGCGGAGACCCCTGCTCTGTTAACATCGTAGGAAACATTGGCGTAACTGGAATTTTTATTCGAGGTTGAGCCAAGCCATAGTCTGAGAGATGTGTAGGTCCACCCTGGTCTCTACATATTTACGCCAATAGTAGGAAACTAACTTTGTATAATTGCAGAGGGAAAAGGTGAAAGGTAGTACGTCGTCAGTAGGAAACATTAGGAGCATTACCGTTATGACATTTGAAATGACTTTCATAGCGACGACCATTAATGGTGGCAAGCATTCCCTGTTTAACTTTCGATCGTGCTTAACCTAGATCGACGCTTCCGGTTTATTGTTCACTTTCTGAATATCCTCATTCTACGTCTATCGATCTTAAAGCGAAGCATGGAAATAATAATCGGAAGACAAAGCTTCCCAAGCATTAAGCGGACACGTCAATCTAGATATTATCATGGATGTTAATGAGACTAATTAAAACGTAACGCTTTGTTTGATTATTTCGTTACCTCGGGGATAAAGAGTGGCAAATAAGAGACGGAGAACTTTCAGAAACAAGAAAAAGGTGGAACAAGAATGTTGCGAAAAGTGGCATTGACCGAGGTGGAAATAAGCGAAACATTGAAAGCGAGATTCGTCGTTGAGGCGAGTTCGAGCGATCGTGGAAGTCGCTGGTTGCTCTTTGTGTCGCGAAAAGTGAAATTTCACGATGAAAGTAGGCAAACCGGGAGGAGGAACTGCCTGCTGGCTGGCAGATGTCTATTCGAGGACATTTCTGGCAAAACGACTCGTGACCTATCAAACTCTCGATTTCCTTCCTCATGAAAGTGAATTAATTGATTCAACCCATTTTTAGCTGATCTATCAAAAGAGATATATTGAATATGAATGAGTAACAGATCTTTATAGATCTTCTTGAGTGTTTATTTAAGAGATTCGGTTAATGTATCTCATCTTAACGTCCGGTTTCTACTCTTTTACATTTTTTATAGAAATTTCGAAACGTCATTGTTGAAGGTCAGCTTGAAGATGTAAAAGTGACAAATTAGAGAAATGTTATTATGTAAGTTAAACACGATATAAACATTATTAGACTTCAGGAATATTACTCAAGTTGTAATATTATTTTGATAATTTAACTCGTTGATTATCAGATTGAATAAAAGATTGACAAATTTTCAAAGCCGTCTCTGATAAAAATCCTAGTTATACTAATGATGTTACGATATTTCAAGTATAACATGAACGCGTCGTTCAAGGACTAACGATTAAATTTTTTGTCTTATATTCATATTCAATTCAACAAACGCGATAATTCGAACGGAGCTTAACTCGCACACTTTCTATTTGCAGAATAAATTTTTACTCTGTACTAAGAAGTAGAGTTGAGTGAAAATCTAATTTTTCTACGGAAAATATGGCAACCTAGGGTGGGGGGTTGATTTTCCAGGATTTTTAAAGATTCAAAAATGTGGGGGTTAGTTAAGAATTTGGGGGTACAGAAATTTGAGGAACTTAAAGACATGGAAAATTTGAAAATTAGGAAATTCGGAAACTTGAATATTTAAAAATTTGGCCATATGAAGAAATGGTAATTACAAAATTGTCAAGTTTACATATGCAGCCTCATCGTACGTTCACTCGAGTGTACCGTTACATTTACGTGTACATACAGGGAAGAGAAAAAATAATGTTTACATAAGGCTACTTCCGAATAATCGATCGTTAAATATTTACAGAAATTCTTCCTACCAAAATCATGATTTATACCGTAAATTTTCAGCATACCTTTCAGTGCCCATCCTTCGTTTCTTCTCAGCCCATCGATGTATCGTGTAACGTGTCTGGCGCATTGCTTTTCAACAGGATATTTTCCTTCGGTCCAGTTACTAGCAAGATGATGTACGTTAAAAATGTCCAGTACATCCGACAAGGTAGTCCAGCTTTCATTGAAAGTCGTATCGACAACACTATCCGCCAAAGTTCGTGATCGGTGGCTCGGAAGAAGCTCTTGAACGGGATTCTCCGAGACGTTGGAGGACGATTTAACCCCCTGAATCGCGAGGCACAACAGAACAAAACACCACGATCGACTCATCGTGCTCGAGTAAAAATCGAAAGATTCCAATCAATTCCGACTGATCATGATCAAAAATAGATCTATTTTATGCACTCTTGAACTCTTCACGGTGCGAAGTCTTCTGGACTACTTGTCCTCTGAACAATGTCAATTTAAATATCACAGTAAAAAAATAATACGAATCACAGGTAGCCCCTCTTTAAACTTCCAACGGAATATAAATCTTTCACTGGTCGAGGTTGACACGAATTGAAGATAAAAATTAAATGAAAAAAAAAAAAAATCTTGATCAGCTTCTTCCAGAGTCACGTAAATCTCTGCAGTCGCATCTCCGAGTTCTTCCAGGGTATTTGTACACGGACCTGTTTCGTTCTCGTTGTCATAATTTCCGAGCAGAACAAACGTGATCCGCTTCGACAAGCCTGCGAACCTTCCGAGTGTCTCTCTCTGCGGCTTCTGCTCGTGGTGGTTTCTTCTCGTCCGATGGCCAAGAATCAGCTAGGACGACGAAGTTGGTAATGGTGGAAAAATGGCTCCTCCGGATGAATATCTTGGTAGTAATGAAAGTACGAGCATATGGTGGGAGAAACCTCCCCGTATTGAAAAGTGAGCGCCAGTGGACGGACACCTTAGGCCCGACACGCGCACCATGGTTCAAACTGTACGTAGTTAGCATAATTTCGTGTCCGTTGACGAACTGCACGAAGAAAGCCAAAAAAGATACGTCACAGTTTCTTTCGAGAGGATTTTTTTCAACGCGGACCAATTGGTAAACATCCCGTGGTTTGAAAAACATCTATGCTGCTTTTGTTTTTTTCAACGCGGTCTAGACACGCGTGGAACTTGGCCATGCTATGAATGATAAACGCTTACCAGACTCGGGATAGACTGATCGTCGATTGAAACATAACAATGATTATCTGACAGCGGATGGTGAAGATGCTCCAAGGTAGTGAACCACTGACGTCTTCAACATCAGTAGAAATTTCGGAAGACGATCTCCAGGAATTACTGGCGTAACTAGACAGGGACCCAGATCGATCTGAATCATCCAAAATGGCACTTCCCATGTAGTATCAGTAATGTAGGGTGGAGGAAAGTTATGTATTTTCAAATTGCCAAATTCTAAAACACCAAGTTTGAAACACCTGGTATGGTAAAACATTGTCTCTGATGAACAAGGTAGAAAAAAAGGAAGGAGGCCAGATTTAGCGTATTAAAATTAGAAAGCTTACATAAAACCAAAGATTTATACTGCTGAACCGACAAGAATGTTTGAATAGCGACTGATCTTTGTAACTAGTTTCTCTTCTGGTAGATTTTTTTGTTTAAAATATTTCATATGAAAATAATTTTCACTTTTTTTCTTTATACTATCTGACATTGAGGTTGAAACGATTTTATGAACGTCCATTTATTTAACACAGATATATATTTCAATATATTACATACATTACAGATAGAAGTTTAATTATTGATTTGACCAATACAGATAATAAAGCTTTTAACTATCATAGATGATTAATCGATCAACAAAAGCGAACTAATTGCCAGCGGTGATGTCACGCAGCTTTCGACAATGTTTTGCATGAGTTCGTACGAAATTGACACAGTCTAAGGCAGAAGTTTCACCATGAAATTTCATACAATTAGGAGATGATGGTTTCTCTTTCTACCGCGTAGAACTTTCGTCGGACGTTGTCATTGGCTGCTCAGTCGTGCTGAAATTCAATTTCATTTTCCTTATTTTTAGTATTATCATTATTACAGCGGTCTGTCATCGATGTCGAAACATTACGACGAAATTTCTCGTAGTTGCAATCGGTCGTTGCAAGCGTCTGCTACTACGCATTCGGTCGATTCATCGAGAAAGTAGTAATTAAAGTGAGCTACAACAAAAGAGTTGTTAAATCGTGTTCGAGTCGCGTGGCAAATTGAATACGATATCTTGTTTTTCAACGTAGCATATATTTAGATGGATATTTATTAACGCGTTGACTGAATCATCGATAACTGACGCTGTCAATTTAATTTAGTCGAAAACGAAAAATCTTCATCGCGACGATCATATTAAACGCCATGAAATACATTGGCGAAATTAACATGGGTCAATGATAGAACATGGAAATAAACAATAAAAAGAGATAATTATCTATTTCCTAAGCAAAACACATTGGTTGTCATAAAGGTCGCTATAAATTAAAACACAAACGAAGGAAATTATACACACCGATAAAATTACGCCAGTAATGCAAAACAGCAAACATAAGCATTAGATTAAAATATACAACCTTCATAATTGGTATTATCAGATGTTATATTAGTCATGGTTACTTTTACTGAATCAATGAACATATTTCATTAATTTGATCGAATCGATCGATTTTGGACGTTCAATAAAAGCGAAATATCTGCACAGGTTTCGATCATTGAATTCAACAGTGAAAGTATTAGAAAGAAATCGATAACTATTTTTGGTATTGCCACGCACCACGTGTTATGAAGTTCAAACCAAGATGAATATCTTTCGTCATGGTAATTAGTCTGCTGCTGAAGTTTGAATAATAATCAGAATAGATTGTCGAGTTCAAAGTCTAGTGTATGTTCTTTTCCTTTTTCAATTCTTGAATTATTAATTCAATTTCAACACTCTTTTTCCTTCTTATTCTATGTACACGGGCTACGTACCGTTATTTCAAGACTTCGACAGTCGTTCATTGACTTCTGCTGGGCTCTCCCTAAACTCCCTACAGGTTCTCCCTAGTATTGACGTAAACCCAGGAATATGAGAAATTTGAAAGCTCCATATTCCATACCCTCAAAATCTCAAATCCCCAAATTACTAAAGTAAAAAATGTCGAGTCATCATTACTTTTAAATTACATCATGTCACAATTACCTGTTACTTTCATTGAACATGTTCATAAAAAAATCTGCAAAGTCATTCGAAGAATTCCTCATTCTAAAATTATCGTGATATGATTCCTTGTAATAATTCCAGCGAAACCGGAGTGAAACTTATAAAAATAAACTGAATTCATCTTTTGTTTTTTCTTTGAAAATAAGACAACTTGTCCATTGATGTGGTCGAGAATCTTTCGAAGCTTGAAAGTAAAACATGCTCAGGTTCGAACGAAGGTCCAAAGTTAGCCTTGTGTGATGATTGACCTTTCTTGTCGAACGGTTCCCATGTTTCATCGACCACCGATCTTTCGTTACAAAATTCATTACCTTTAGATACTAAATTCCTTGTCTGCTTAGATGTTTTCCTAAAATCTCATTTATGGCCTGTATGGTAAATATAATCCAAGGTAAACGAATACCAGCGAATCCCATAACGTTTAAGCCTGATGGTTTATAGCAGACGACAACGACTCTGAGCAGAATATTTTAAACAGTATCTTGCCATGATAATATTCGTATTTTAATTTGTACTGATAGTTTCGTGTTTGGAATCGAGAATTTTAAATAATCCATTTGTACACATATGTTTAGATGTAGACTTCTTTTTAATTGCTCGACTAGTCTCCCTTGAAATTCTTCCTTTGATTTATAAATTCCGTGGATATTGCTTTCGAAATTTATAAAATTCGCTTTAATAATATAGTGAAAAGTTGTGTTGTGAGTTCAGGAAGTGCTCGTGGTTGCTTTTTAAGCGTTTTGAACGTAAATAAATCTTACTACATTTTTTGCTATGTATCTTATACAATATTCATGTTTCGTAACCAATTATAGCGTGTCTGATGTTATTCAGAAAGTAAAGCAGTGAACAGTTCATTGTTTCTCCTGAATACTTAACATAGTTGTTAAAACGTAAGAATATTATATTATAGTATGTATAATTTTCGTCGAGTTACTTCGTACTTTTCTAGTAATTAAAACGATGAACTATTCTCGGTAAAGGCACTATGGGAACGTCGAAGAACAATGATACTGTACATGATGCGACTAAAAATAATAATACTTATAAAACATAACAGTATTATATTTAAAATGTACACCGTTATAAATAATAGAATTAATGTTATTTAATATATATGTATATTGACAGTTATTCCATACAGGAAGAATTCTTGACACTATTATAAATAATAAACGCAAAAACATTTTGTCTCTGTTCCGAACGATGAATACTTTCACTGGTAAGAGGGAGTGAAAGGAGAAAAAAAATGAAAAGAGGGCACAGAGTGGGAAATTAAGTAAAAACCAGAAGTGAAGTTAAAAGAGTCGAGATCTAACGGAACTTACAGAAAAGAAATGCAATGTTGTCCCAATCGATAAAGTAATCTATACTATAAAACGGAACGTGCGTGTGTAACCAAAACGCATATTCCTAAATTACGAGACCCCTATTACCCCCAGATGAGAAGAATTTAATATGTAAATTCTTCCGTTAATACATTCGTATATTTGGAATAATCAGTGTTTGCCGCGGTATCGAACTTCTACGACTATCGATTCCCATTCTTTTTCTTCAGTCTGAATGTCGCAAAAGCCACATTGACCATATTCATATGTAAAGTACATTATTTTGCTCGTTTGTTTTTAATGATGGATATTATTATTGATACTAGAGGTCAACAGGAATTATTAACAACAGATTGTTTAATACAGTCAGACGATGATTTTGATTTCGAAGAGACAGGTACTGAAATGCATTTTTGAATTTTTCTCCAATTGAGGTTAGATTTGTATGACAGCTTATGAATAATATTTTATTATTTTGACAGGCGGAGAACCGTCAAAGTTTTTTGACGTAGAAGAAAGTTTAATTGATAATGACGCCCGAATAAAAAGGAAAGTGTTTAACTCAGCAAAAGATATCGACCTCAATGAATTCGAAAATGATATGGGATGGTCAGGTACACAGAACAAGAAGGGCAAAACATCCCCACCAAACTTAACAGCTTTAAAACAAGAATTAGTGGTAGTTGATGACATTATGAAAAATAGCGTTATCAAGCCTGGTTGGGAACAACTAAAATATGTGCACAATGAACATATAGGCAAAAGAAAATTAAAAGCTAAAAAACGAAGAGAACGGGCTAAAACTAAGGGTACTGGTTGGTTTAATATGCCTGCTCCTGAAATGACACCACAAGTTAAACACGATCTTCAGGTCATACAAATGAGATCAGTATTAGATCCAAAACGTTTCTATAAAAAGAATGATTTGAAAGTTTTACCAAAATACTTTCAAATTGGTAAAGTTGTTGACTCACCTCTGGATTATTATTCTGGACGTCTTTCAAAGAAAGAACGTAAGACAACAATTGTGGATGAGCTCATGGCTGATGCTGAATTTTCTAAATTTAATAAACGTAAATATAAAGAGATTATCGATGAAAAGAAAAAGACACATTATAAAGCTCACAAACATGCAAAAAAACTTAAGGGGAAGAAAAAATGATGCATATAACTTGTAAATATTTATTTTAAACAAATAAATCACATTTTTTATAAAACTTTCATTTCATAATCATAATTTTTTATATTGTTTATGTACACAGTTGTATATATTACATCCATATCGAATTATAAAAATATATTAAAATGTTTCTAAACTCAATACATTCCCCCTGTAACTTCAATAGAAGCACCATTGATATAAGAACTTTTACTGGATGCCAAAAATGCAATAACTTCTGCTACTTCTTCTGGCTTTCCCATTCTACGAAGGGCTACTCTTTTTATAAACATTTGTTTTACATTATCAGGTACAGTTCCTGTCATAGGAGTATCTATAAAACCAGGTAGCACTGTGTTTACACGGATTCCAAACCTATAATCCAAATATATATATCTGTGATAGTGATCATAAACGAAGCAAAATGTTCAATAGTTATTAGTTTAACACTTACTGTCCAAATTCTAAACAAGCAGTTTTTGTAATAGCTATAACACCAGCTTTTGATGCAGCATAATTAGCTTGACCCATGTTTCCTACTTTGCCAATGATGGAACTTAAATTAATAATTGAGCTACCTGTGCTTACATTGGCATTTACCATTTCTTTCACTGCTGTTTGAATCGTGAAAAATGTCCCTTTCAAATTTACATTCAATGCTTGATCAAAATCATCTTGTGTAAGTTTTAAAATGAATTGATCGCGTGTAATGCCTGCAGAATTGACTATAATAGTTGGTGGTACTGAATATTTATTTACTGCAGTTTTAAATGCTTCCTTAATACTACTTTCATCAGAAACATCCACATTTAGTGCCAAATGTTTGGAATCTAAAACGTTAAATATATATAATTGCCAAAGGAAAAAGATACAAGAAAGTGTAAACAAATGTTTTATAAGGACCATTTAAAGATGCAACAGTTTCTTGAGCACTTTTTAAATCCCGGTCGGCGGCAATAACCTTGGCTCCTTGTTTTGTCAAGATACGGCATACTTCTCTACCTATACCACTTCCTGCACCTGTGCTTAGATAAATTTCATGTAAATCCTTTCTTTACAATCTTTTATTTTAATCTTCTTTTGTTTTTTAAATACCCACCTGTTACAAAAGCTAGTTTACCGGCTACCATTTTTGTTTCTTATCAGAGAATAACACCACTCTATAGAGCAAATCTGACTTCTTGATTGTGAAAGCTTACTTCTACTTGATATAAATAAGAACAAAATGTCATGATATGTGGTGTAATGATAACGAGGATTCCATCGGTTTAAAAAATCACCTTTGGACAATTTAAATGTTCTTTTTTTAACCACTATATATATACAATACGCACAAGCGCATACGTAAGCACGCGAACATTGGACCAATTACGTCGGATCTCTGTTGCCTAGGTAACCACACCATATGCTGCTGACGTCAAGCACGTCTGCAGTGACGTCAGAACCTAACACGAGTAATGTTTACGGAAAAATTGAACTTGAATTCTAGTCTAACTTGAAACAGTTGCTCCCCAACAAGGATGCAAAGAGTTTCTTACGTTACATTTTACATATTAACAAATAGAATAGAGTGTGCTATTTAAAAATACAAGGATCGTTTTCAAAGAAACTATAAATGGTGTATAAAACTAAGTTTAAATTTATAATAAGTTATAAAAAATATGTAATTCAAGTCTGAATAAGTAGTAACAAAATATATTAAAATATTATTATAACAGTGATAAAAGTTAAATTGATCTATTTGTTTGTAAATTCTCAGTGAATATTAGATATTCTTTAAATGTTTACAAATTAAACTATAAAATACATTTTTTTTGTTCTTTTTAAACATAGAAGTATATCGAATACAACTTGAAGAGTATATAAAATTAGACAAAAATAATGATGTTATCTTGAAAAAATGATAAAGAATCTTTGTAAGTAAACAAATAGAATTTAAACGGAGGAAGAGGCAGAAAATTGGTTGGAGGGAGAAAGAGGTTGTACGCAGGAAACTGGCAGCACCGGCGCTTCAAGAAATATAACCTTGCGCTTTCTCGATTACGCAAAATTCGTGCCAGTTTCCTTTCGGAAGGGTTCCAGTGTGGAAGCAATGGGGGGACTAGACTGAAGAGTGAAATGAAAAGTTTGGTGAACGTAAGAGGAGAAAAGAGATAGGAAAGAAGTAGAAAGAGGTGCATGACGACGAATCGTCCAGTTGGAGGGAAGCGACGACGCGGTGAGCGCACGAACTAAAGAAAAATTCGGCGGTAACTAGTAGCATCAAAATTACCAACTAAAGAAATCGTTCCAAAAATAACAAATTAGCAGCGATGTTGTTCGGTAAAATAATGAAATGGTTATAACTGAAAATTAAAAATGTTATTATGAAAACATTTATATAAATGCGAATATGATGTTTTCATGATTCAAGTTCGAGATAGTGAAAACTACTATATTGTCGATCCTTTTCTCGCTTTCTTCGCATCGTCGATGAAGAGAAAAGCTACGTGTTCATTTGCAGGATTTGTTAAGGACAGTTGAACCGTAAAAAAAGAAAGCCAAAAGAAAAAAGAACGGAAAAAGGAAAACAAAACAAACGTGTGTTGTTTTGATGACTACTAACTAGTTGATCTTATCAGTGAGTTAGTAGACTCATGTTTTTGGTGCTAGAACGATCATTCGTTCCTCATAAGGAATATATATAAGAGATGAATGGTAACACGAGGACTTTCGAGAACTGGAATTCCAGATGATCCCCCTGGTGGCAAGCGCGGGAAGCACCGCCACATCACCCCCCTGCCAGTGGTTAACGATATTCTGGTTGACTGTCCGGCGTCTCTTCTTTGGTGCGTGGTTAGGCGTTGTTGCGACGGTGGATGTTCGCTGAAGCGCCGTTGCTATGTCCTCTTCACGAGGCAGTGGCCCGGAATCGGGAGAGCTTAGTGATTCTGAGGACGGTTATTTAGATACAGATCCATTAAGGTACGAACTGAGAAATATCCAAAATGTGATACACGTTACTCGACAAAACATTGATGCTTTGAACAACCGCTTTGCTGGATTTCAACATCCACCTTCTATATACTTGAACGAATATCAAGAGCTAACTAGTAAGTTACATGATCTAGAATCCAAGGAACAGAAGCTCAATGAATTGTTAAATGCCAGTCGAATATCTGGTAGTGCTTCCACTTCTGAAAGTGAATCACGTGAAGCCAATGCATCTACAAAGGGTCAGAGAACACCGATGAGATCTCTGCTTAGGGCTTATTTGCCTAATCAACAACGCACTAGTGTACAGGTTCGTGAAGGACTTTCATTGAGAGACGCGCTTGCCAAAGCGATGAAACTAAGAAACTTGACTACTGAAATGTGCGTGGTATATATTTTGGGAACAGATAATTCCAAATATTATACATCCTGGGATACGGACATCTCTCTGCTTGATTGCGATGAAATATCTGTGGAAATTTTGGATAAGTTTCCAATAACTACTTCTATTTCGCATAACTTTGTGCGCAAGACTTTCTTTTCACTAGCGTTTTGTGAATGTTGTAGAAAACTCCTCTTTCAGGGATTTTATTGTAGAACATGTAATTATCGGTTTCATCAAAGGTGTGCAGGTGGTGTACCGGCTTTGTGTCACCAAGTACGTATGCAGGATGCTTATTACCAAGCATTACTTGCTCATAATCTTGAGAGTACCGCTGGAATTTTGCAACTTCCTTCTGGTTACGGTTTAAGCAGAAGTATGTCCCCATCTTTAGCTCCTTCAAGAAATCAGAGGCATCCACGTTCTTTGGGACAACAAGATCGCTCCAGTTCAGCGCCTAATGTTTGTTTTAATATGGTCAAACCAAGTGGAGATTCTGCTAATTTAGATGAGTACAGTAGATCTCAAAGCTTAGGTCGTCCTATTGGTATTATGCAAAGTGCAGTGTCGCCTAGTAGCAGTCCAACAAAACATAGTCAGTCAACACAGGCTAGTCCTACCAGTACCTTGAGGCCAAAAAGACCAAGAGCAAGATCAGCAGATGAATCGTCTAAAAATCTTTTAGCACCTAGAGAATCCATAGAAGATTGGGAAATTCCAGCAGATGAAATTTTAGTTGGAGCTCGTATTGGATCAGGTTCTTTTGGAACAGTGTACAAAGCTCATTGGCATGGACCTGTAGCTGTAAAAACACTCAATGTTAAAATACCGACTGCTGCTCAGCTACAAGCATTTAAAAACGAAGTAGCAGTTTTACGCAAAACGCGACACGTAAATATTCTCTTGTTCATGGGATGCGTGAGCAAACCACAGCTCGCAATTGTTACTCAGTGGTGCGAAGGGTCTTCTTTGTATAAACATTTACATGTATTTGAGACAAAATTTGATTTATTCACGTTGATAGAAATTGGAAGACAAACTGCGCAAGGTATGGATTACCTACACGCAAAAAACATTATCCATAGAGATTTGAAAAGTAATAATATATTCTTACATGATGATCTTACTGTGAAAATTGGCGATTTTGGCTTAGCTACGGCAAAGACTAGATGGTCCGGTTCTCAACAATTCCATCAGCCAACAGGATCTATTCTCTGGATGGCACCAGAAGTGATACGAATGCAAGAAGAAAATCCATACAGTTTCCAATCCGACGTATATGCATTCGGCGTTGTTTTATTTGAATTATTATCTGGACAGTTACCATATTCACACGTTAATAACAAGGATCAAATATTATTTATGGTTGGACGAGGAAATTTACGTCCCGATTTAAATAAATTACGTTCGGATACTCCAAAAGCATTGAAGAGACTGACAGAAGATTGTATCAAATTTTCTAGAGAAGAGAGACCAATATTTCGTCAGATTTTAGCTAGTTTAGAAGGTCTTTCGCGAGGATTGCCCAAAATAACAAGATCAGCGTCTGAACCAAATTTGAATAGGACACAACTACAGTCGGATGATTTTGTATACACCTGTGCTTCACCAAAAACTCCAGTGAACTTCCAGTTCGGGGCATTCTCTTTTTATCCTTCTGGTGGAAACATATAAAAGTAACACCCGAAGCAATGAGTCTGATGCAATTTGCATAAATAGAATATTTACGAAGAAATTTTAAAGGAATCATAATAAACTTAGCTACGAACAATCTATGCAATTCTTTCCAACTACACTTTGACAGTGTTGCAAAACTGTTTGCTCGATGTAGAATGTGATTACAGAATACTTAATGCAACTAAGATAAAAGGGACAAGAAATTCATCTTATTAATCAACGTATCTGATTGTATTTGGCAAGAACGCATGCGTAGCTTTTACCTTTACATACTTACTATCTACGAGAAGGACTTTTATTTAATGAGTTGTCGCTCGTGTGTAAATGCATATTCTCAAAGCGTGTGTATACGCGCCAAGATAGTGTGTGTAGAGGTCTGTTACTTTTGTGGAATCCTTATGAAGGATGTAAAAATAAAGTAAGTAATAGAATTAAACGGCATTTAATTCGCGTGGGTCGTCGTTTGTCTGTGAAGTATTTTTGCAATCACCGAAGTGATTTTTGTACCTACTTCCTTCATAATGTCTTGAATATGCTCACATAAGAATTGTTCCTTTTTTTCCATAACTTATAATTTATAGTTTATCATTAGAATGTATATTAAGTTTCATTGAAGGTCACTGTCAAATTTGTATGTATATTGTTTTTAAAAGCAGAACATAAATACTCTGTGACTCTGTCACTAACTAAGTAGATACTATAGTATTAGACGTAACATTTACACAAGTTTTACATAGATTACCTCTTTTTTCTTCTCTCTTTTTTTTTTCTTAAATAATCGTTCGAATACCAATCTTATTCGACTGACTTTTTTACTTACATGTTTTTTTTTTTTTTTTATAGATTAAACTATTTTGGTTGAAAATAAAACCAAAAAAAGATTATGTGGTATTGAAATGACAAATCAAATTAGAAGTCAAATAAAAAGAATGAAAGTGATATGTACACTTGACCTATTGACTTTAAGACTTCATTAATAAAATATTGGACTCTATGAAAAGCGTGAGTCACTTATTCTAGCTTAAAAGTTTATTGAAAGCATAGGTAGGAATTTAGGGCCTAAGCCAATAAATTTTATCGATCGACAATTAAGGGAATGCATTCATGTTGCGACTTAATAATTGAGAAAAAGGGAAGGAAAAAAAGAACGTTATCGACTAACTTCCATTTTCCTATCTTTATAGTCGACTTGTTGTTCCTTGTATTTTAATATTTATTCGTTTATACTATAACTACTTCTCTCTCTCTCTTTCTCTCTCTCTCTCTCTCTCCCCTTGCTCTCCCTCTCCCTCCTTCCCTCTATCTCTCTCTTTCTTTTCATTTTTTTCTTGTAAGCTGTTCATTGTTCGAGACGGACAATGCAGGAAGAGGCGCGAATTTCACTTCGAGCCGATAGATCAGAAATAAAAAGATAAGTATTTGTTACACGGCATCGAAGGCTCGAGTTAAACAAGTATGGCAATTAAAGAAACTTTGTTACAACTAAACGTGTTTCAGATAACGGCCCCGACGAGCAGTAAATAAGTTAACAAGTGAATCGTGTACGGACTACAAGTATAATAAGTATATACAGGGTGTCTTATGAAAATAATATGAACTATTTAAAAAAGTAATTTTTGTAAAATTTTCTTTTCAGCGCAAAACAATCTAAGAAGTTAAAATAACAATAAAAATTTTAAGGCGTCGAACTAATTTATATACTCTGATGTATCGTAAGCTTTTGTTTTAACTGAGAAAAGGAGTAGGGGGAGAGATTTTCCACCACCTTCGATCTTTTCTTTTTAAGCTTTCCATAGGTTTTTTTCTAGTCTCTTTCGAAATGCTTTCTGAGCACTCCTTAGATCTCCATAGGCTCTTCGTATATTCACTCTATTGTGTTTTGTATTTACAATTTTTAAATTAAAAATTAGATACTTTTTATTATTTGAACAATGATTATGACATAATGTGTACATTCTTACTTATATTCTTTCTCTTATACTAACAATTACACGACACCCTGTATATAGAAAGATACTTGACGATAAAGTAAGCGTATCAAAATTTATTTATTCGTGACGAGTAACTAGGGAAAAGTTAAGGAGGGGGTGAAAAATTAGATAAACTTGTTCGGTACGCGTCTGATGCGATCGATAGTGAACTTTACAATCGTGTTAAGCGACATTTTGCAACATTCTGCGCTAAAATTTAATGTCGACTCGAGACACGTTTCCAACAAGTATATATATATATATATATATATTATATATATAAATGGCCTAAGAGGAAATCTTCGAAATTGATTATTAGTTGTATAGACTATTATAGTGGTCTTGTTTCGACAGAAAAGCACGCGGCATCCCGATTTTTGTTATTTATTTATTTATGTATAATCCAGTGTGATATAGACTGCGACTAAAAAAATAGTGAAAAATAAAAAAAAATTCGAGAGGAAAACTGTGCGTTGGAGATTGAAATCTCGTTGAGAATGCGTGAAAAAAGAAAACAAGGAAAAAGGTGAAAAGCATTGCTGAAACGCGTTCACCGGAAGCAAAAAGACGCACTTTTCATTGTTAAATAACGCTTTCTCGTCCCAGGGAAACAGTGAACTGTGAAACATAATTAACGATATTACAAAAATACTGCGAAAAATAAATAAAGGGCGGAGGGTTAAGCACACTTGATCTGCGAAATTCCTTTGAAGTTAGTACTAATTGAGTAGTATTAATTCCCGCAATAGTTTGTATAAAAACAAGAGGTTTTATTTGATATACGTATTATTTCGTAACATTTTGATAGCCGCAAATTTTATAGGATTTACGGCCTTGCTTGATTTACGTTTTTTTTTTTGCTATTGAAGATGAAATTATTGATAGATTTATATCATTTGTAACTGTTGATTCTGTGCACTGAGAAAGATGGCAAACTTTCGTAAGAAAATTAAAGTGTTGAGTGTCATGGCAGAATCAAGTTTGATCCTTTGAAAAAAAGCATTAACTGTAAATAAGAATTTATGATCTTGTGCTTTGCTCTCCTCCTTAATCGATCTTCCTGCACGTTATTATCAAATCTTAGGATGTTATTATTATTATTTTTCTTGGGAGACATTCCTCTGTACATTGCTTCGATGTAGAAGGGTTTGAAAGCGATTGCAAGCGATCGAGAATGTAATTTTGTGCCGATTTGCATGTTGAAAAATACAAATTATGTACGATGTACAGGATGTTTCAAAAGTTGAACGATTAAATTTTCTCATTCTATTTCATAAGTAGAACTTAAATAAGTTGTGAACATTCTTAATGAAGAATTAATAAGTAAAATTAATAGGTTGTTGCATATTGTATAAGCGATTTTGAAATGTACAAAATCTGATACAATTTCATAATGCAAATGCAATATATAAGTTCGAGGATTAGCGTATAGTCAAACCAGATAAATAATCCTGCCCAAGTAAAATGATAATTTGAAATGTTTCATAGTTTTAATTATTGAAAATTTTCTAAAATCTGCCATTTCATCTGTAACAACCTAACGTTTGAACATGAGAGGAACAACGTGTTTTAATTATCTAAAATAATTGAAAATGATTAACTTAAAAAATTGATATTTATGGTAACGTATTGAAATGTAGTGTCTAACTTTGAAACATCCTGTACAATCAAAGAGTTGACTCCTGAAGGCTTAAAATCGATGTTGAAATAGATTCGAATAAACTGTAATTATTTAAAATATCCAGAAACAGTTAAAATAACCTAATGTATCGATCTACGAGTCTTGAAGAGTCTACTTGAATTTGTCGATGAAAACTACTGAACTTTTATAGCTCTTAAAATCGATCAGATATCGAAGCAAAGTGTGATTACTTTAGAGAACATAAGGCTAAACAGCATCGACATTTGTTAATCGTGTAGGAGTTTAAAACGAATCGTTTCCTTCGAATTCTGCCAGATATAGCATCACATAGGTTTGACACGATAAAAAAAAGACTGGATCGAGCGAGATTTTTAGTTTGATCGACGGACGTTTGATCGTAACAGGATTTCGGAGCATCGTTTTTTGTCAAATCACCCTGAAACTGCTGTCAACCCGAAACCGCGTGTCTTATAACGAGATAGCGTGACCGAGATTGGAGATACTTAATTCAATCAATCAAGACGATCGATTGATCATTGTATTCAACCAAAAAAAAGAAGCAAAAATAAAAAATTAACTCTTCATGTAAACAAGTCTCGTTCTTTTTATTTTTTAACAACATTTTCTTTTTTCATTGATTTCCACAAAATCTTCAAATATATTCTTCATAATAAATTATTCATTATTTTCCAATATCTTTTCCTTATTTGAAATTTTAATTTGAAGATTAATCGAATAATATCTGACCTATGCATATAACGTACTATCTATATGGAATGTTGTTCGGTCTTCTTCAGTTTTAATGAATATTCTTTTGAAATGCAATCAATACTGATAAACGTTTGATCGAAAACTGCTCTTTTCTTTGAGGCTGCATTTTCAGCATCAATCAGAATCAATTAGAGGGATTTCGAATAAATCTGAAATGTCATTGATCGAATCGCGATATGATTTTAATTCAAGGATCACTCGAAAGAAACTGATGAGTACCACTGGCCTAGAAACTGCATTCTTGTACACTCGGGTGCAACGAAGAATTCATTCGGCTCAGAACAAGTGTGAGATCACTTACCTTTGTTTTTAGAAAATTAAATACGTAAACTGGAAAATTTCTAAATTTAAAAATTTATTTGGTTCACTCACAAAATATTCGTCTTTATTTTAAGAAGCCTACCGTGCTCGTCAGTGCACACTGTAGTGCAATGTAGGCTTCTTTCGATAGGAGAAGAACAATCAAACTGTACTATTATCTTAGGCTTGGGAGAATCTAAGAAACAAATAAGGAGAATTTAAAGAGGGCCCAATAAGAAACTAGGGAAAGTCTAAGAACCTAAAGAGAACCGAGGTTGGAACTTCGTCCTCGTACATAAAGAAGATGAATAAAAACGAGTAGTGTAAGGTTCCTTATTCGTAATTTCCCCTTAACCGAGTGAAACCTACAGTGCACGCGATCGTAAAGCATAATATGTACGATAATATCTCAGCTTGAATGGCAATACGTAAGTACCATGTAATTGCATTTGAATTAAACATCATGTTCAAGTTAAATATCCATGAAATTCATTAGCATTTGATAGAAAGGTGAACGGACATTAGAACAAATTGTAAATGATTTTATTTCGATAACAATCTTGAATAGAAGTGATGTAAATATAAAAGTAAAATATTTCATTTCAGATGGTTGCATACATAACGACTTACGCATGCGAGTTGTGAAGATTAATTTAAAATACAATTAATCTTCATAGTATAGTTAATTGCATTTGGAATGTTGGGCTTAGAATATACATATATAATCGTATTTATATACAACGATAAGAGTATCAAATGAGTAAGTACGGTCATGAAAATGAAGAATCCCTGTTGGAAGGTCGTGACATCGTGGGACTCGAGTAATCCCTTTGTGAGGTCCCTCCTACTTCCTCTTCCTTTTGCGCCGTACTCGCAATACCCTAATCCGCGAATGCTGGATTAATTCCTTTGGTACAATTGCAGTTTCGTAATGGAGACCTCTGACGGTCAGTATATATCATCAATATTTTAGGGATCTCACTATTTATTAACAATATTGTATCGACAGTGCATAGTGATCACGAAAATCCTGAAATATTGACATATTGACTATGGAAAGTCTCCATAATATGCGTATTTGAAACGCGTCAAAAGTGATTCAATCGATATGAAATCGAATCGAATACATATGAACTGTAGCGTTTATTTTTCTTTTTTCAACCAGTATTGCGTTACATTCGCCTCGAATTAATTCATAACGATGAACTATGTAGTTTAGAGCCACTCGATTTCCATAAAAATGCTTGTTGTATCGCGCGCAGTTCAAAGACGTATGTGTCAGTGATCACATTCGTACACAAGGCTACGGTGTGTTGCGTATAATAAAAGGTTCAAACGTTTATGTGTAGATACATCAACGAACGTACACACGTACGCACAAAGAGGTTAGACTCGAGTTTGCTGGTAGTGCGTGAGTGCACATGCGTTTGTGTTAGAGCGTACGTGGGATGTTACGGAGGGAGCGCGCATGCGCAGAACCAGCTGGCGCCTCGACCGGCCGAATAGTCGATGCTGGAACTTCGAAGTGCGAGTGTCCGTGTTTATTCGCCCTTCGCGTTTTATCTTTACTTTGTGAATTCGTACGCGAAATATATTTGCGTACGTAAGTGCACGTACACACCGAGGTACAGAGGAATAGGTAAAGAGGCCCCTTCGCTTACGTACGATTGTTGTGAACAGGTGGACGTCGAGGTCGCTCGCCTTACTTCGCGAAACGAGGTTAGTTGACTTCAAATCGAATTTCGGATAACGTCGCCTCCAAAGGGGAACGACATTGCGTTGTGAAGAACGACCCTTATGTGTGTGTTTTTTTCTGTGCCACGCATTATAGCAGGTGATAGCACTCGTGACAAAATCGAGAAGAACTTACGGATTATGCTTCTCCTTAATTTTTTTCTCTGTATAATATTTCAGAGAGCTAATGTATCGGACAAAAATAGTATCAGGGGTTTGGGAGTTTGTTTGAATTTTCTGAGAGTTCTTTTCGCTGATATTTAAAGATACGAATTAATGTGGTATAATTTGCGGGACGTAGTGTATTGATACAAAGAACTGAGTTCGGATATCGATACACGGAGCATTTGCGAACATTGACAGATCGTTTAATAGTGAATATCTTGACGTCAAACCATCGTTTTGTCTTTCAACAACGAGCGACAGTAACTTTATCAAACGAAGAAAGCTTATCGCAAGGGAATCGATAAGGGTCGATTATACAACGATATAGTAACAATAACACAGAATTCGATGAAACGTGAGCGTATTGTATGTCTGTAATTGATGTAGAATTAATATACTGTTAATTAGTCGTCTACGGTTGAAAATCAAAGGAAACGACATTGACCGAGAAACGGAAAAGCAAGCATCCCGTGCAAACTTTACATTACGGAATATCGAACGTTGATTCGATATTGATACGCTTTTATCATGTGTAACTACTTCAAATCGTATCGACTGTAGCAAGTCGTCGAATATAACACAATTACCGTTTTGGCTTTGCAATTTTACTCGAGACGCCACTTAACTCGAGTAACGACGCATTTTCGATGAAAATTAAGTTTCAATCGTGTATCGAAACGAATCGATTTCGATAGAGACGATCGTTTCAAATTTAAACAAATTTTCGTGGTGCCGCGTGCTACTCTACCCAGTCGATAACAGTATCGATAATGCTGAACCATTGATTGAAATCGATTTCCACGGAGAATTGTGATTCTGCCACATTGTACAATGTAAATTGCTATCGTGAATAAGTTTTACACATGTGGCTTTATCGTGTAAGTGTGTTCCATTCTTAGCCACGCGTGTGCGGTGCGTCCGTTGAAAGCTGGAGCATGTTACACATTGTGCCAAAATTAACAGTATCGATCGCTCATTCGATTTTAACAATCCATCGAGAGATGAAGTCACTGAAAAATCATTAATTTTTATTAGCTAAATTTTCGCTATTATCGGTGGTCTAAATTTATATGAAAAGTTGAACGACGCGAAAATTTAAACGGATAGAAAATTTAGACGTTATGTAAGGGCGAAAAAATGTTGGCAGTGTACAAATGTCCTTAAAATTAATAAAAGATTCGTCAGTAGATACTTTATATTCGTAAGTCGTATTTAAAACCGTTTTATATTTTCTTTTTTTTGCAGCGTAGAATCCTATAACTGAAAGCCGTTCACCTCTACTGAAAAACAGAGGAAGGAGACTAAGGAGACCGAGCTAATTCGTCTCGAGGTCCTTCTTCGATTAGTTTCATTTCTACCTTTCATCTTCAAGGATTCTATCCACTGGAATTTTGATCCCACGGAAAGCATTCGTTATCGTAGCAAACCGAAACAGCTGTTGCCTGTAAGACGCTTTGCCAACTCGTTCTCGTAACCGGAACATGTGTCAGCCACTCTTTTAACTGCACCCAAGCGTCATCACTGCCTCCCGCTTAAAACCGGAAGTTTGCTCTGCAATGGAACAATTTTACTCCATCCACGGTTCAACCTCGATCAGTCGGTAAGGTGGATCGTGTAGATCCGGGTTCAGAAGCGTTTATCCTTCCGGGGCAACAACCAGTGACGAGGGAACGAATGTATAGAACGACAGATTGGGAGGATGCACCGCTGGCTCCTATGGACATGGGATAGATGATAGATAACGAATGATGGGGTGGTAGAAGGAAATAGGAACGCAACATGGATTGGGTGACTCGGCTCAGGTAGCCAGAGACGACAAAGTCCACGGCCACCGGGGCAAAACGAGCCCCGATAGCTAATTTTTTCCGGAAGAACAAATTTCGTCACGAGAAGACACAGAACCGTGTTGCGGTGAATTCCTTCAAAGACTGTTTTATCATCTTTTTCCCTCACTCTCCCTTTCTCTCTGCCGTCTTCAAGTCGGTTACAAAGACTGAACGTATTGAAAATCAATTCATTCAAAAAAGTTTGCCATTCAAGTTGGTAGCGTTAGTTGAATGTAAGAGGAAAATCAGTGGCTCATGAAAAGACTGAATTCATTAACTCCTTTAGACATTATCATTCGTGTTTACTGTTGTATCTACATATCTTTTGAGATCTCGTGTGATTAACAATCTATCTGCTTTGTGTATACGTATATACGTACACATACGTGTAGAGAAAAAATATATATATGTATGTATTTGTATGTATACGTGAACAAGTTTCTTCGCTGCCTAAAAGAAGAAATTTTGCCTTTGAACAATTTTCCGTCGAGTTAAAGTCAAAGAAAATTTCGTTGTCTTGGTCGTAACGTTTACGGAAATTGATAAGGAAAATTGGAAAGTATTCAAACTTACTATTAGTGAGAAGTGAAGTTCAGTGTGAGCGCCGTCCGAGCAACCAGAGCAGGATGGGTTGTGGACAGAGCAAAATCGGCAATATCTATCCGAAGAATAAGAAAAACAAGAACAATAATGGCAAGAAAAACGGTGATTCTGTGGGTAAGTGACCAATTCAGAATATGTATATGTTGGTTAACGCGTTGACTGACGTGTTGAGGCTACTGAAAATTACATTGGGTAACATTTTGATTTTTTTCATTACCAATACAACGCGTGGTAACCTATATACCACTCACATGTCGAAAAAATTTCAAATACAGACGATAGAACAGTATAAAAATTTAAGTACTACTCATATGTGGATCACATGCCAGTCAACGCATTCATTTAAAGAGTTGATCATTTCGTATGATTATCTTGTTAACCTTTGAAACAAACGATTCAGCGTTTTTAAGCGTTTCCATGATAATATAAATTTTGAATGGATCATTCACTTGCATTTTCTTCGGAATAAACGTACGCAATGTTTAATTCACGCTCATTATGCTCGAGTACCAAGAAGCTTATTCATCGCTATACGCAAGAATCGAAGATACGTATGTCGAATTACGTTCCAGAACAGGTGGAAGTTACGGAACGTATATAGCTATCTATATTTAGATTTCGCATATGCGTCTCGAGGTTAAGTCGCAATTCTCCTTGTATAATTACTATATTAGTAGTTTCTCGCTCTACTCGTCCTCAACGCGATGCATCATGGCGGCTTAACGAACTTTTTACCTGCGGCGTGCGTATTAAACATATTAATATATTGTTTTTCTTCTCCGTCTCGAAGAAAAAATCTGTGCGTGGTCACACGCACGCGTGCGAGAACGATCGATTTTGTTCTTAACGTGCATCACTTGAGGTAGATTAGGCCCTGGGTTAGGCTGTACAAAAGGGGAGCGAAACCTTCTGGCACGGTAAATTGACGTTCAGCAACCCTCTTGTACCGTTCTTCAACTGTTTCTGTTCGCTGAAAAATGAACAGTGATGTTCAAATTAGACGACTCGAATGAAGAATACGTTTTAGACTAAAAATCACAAATCTTAGCTACATTTTGTTTTCCATAGAAAATTTCAAAAGTATGTTTTTCTGCGATTCTTAATGCTGAATTAAATTCGACAATTTGAGTCATCCCAAACTTCCGCGAGTTTAGATAAAAAATTTGTTTGCATTCGTTTTTTTATTACGATTAAACTGGGACCACCCTCCGCGTTTCTATAGATTGATAATCGAGTACGTTTAAACAACGACATGTCTATTTCGAGGAGTGTTTGTCGCCCCAATTTCGCTGGTAATAAATTATCAACGACTTAATCACCGTTGATAGATTTTCTAATTTGTGGAGTCACGCGACCTACATTCGGACGTTTTCTATGAACAAATTCAGTCACGAACTCGGTGTCTGGACTTATCTTTTTTCAATTTTATTGGGCATTAATGTTCCAGTATACGTGCACTCGGGAATCGCAACGCGCAGTGCTACTGTCCGATCATAAAAAAAAGAAGAAAAGAAGGATAAAGAAAATAAATCTGTACGCTGGCAGTTTTGAAATCGTATGTCGGATCGTGGTTTGTTGTTTACCGGCTTCGACGTCTGTGAGCTAAATATACCATGCGATAATTCTGATATTTATATCATTACGATAGCTTCGCTTATTACGGTACTTCGAAACTTCTCGCGTTTAGATGTCGGTATTCTTACTTCACCTTTCTTCCAGACAACTCTTTAAACAATCATTAAATAACATCTCATGATTGTTTATCACCGTTCGTTGGTAACCCTGAGAAATATTTTTACACTTAGGTAAACTTGAAAATTTGCAAATTTACTTGTAAGAAGCGAAAAGTGACAGATCTCTTACCCTTACGTCGTCATTTTTCCTATCTAAGTGTTCGATACTTGTCACAGTACATACATCGTTTTATGATTGAACGTGAAATTACGTTAGGAATCTATTCGTTACGTCACGAGGAGTGCTATTCTAAAAATAAAACTACGTTTCATTGAAGTATAGGCTTGTATTTTTCTCTTTGGAGAATGAAAAAAGTAGATAAATTTATACCGATACGAGATAATTGTAGGGATGGAATTCCGATGTTGACTCGTTTCTTATCAACGATCACCACAAATCTGTTGTACAAAATAACCAGCATGAATGCATATACTTGTTGTTATTTAGAGGACTACAAATATGTTTACGAATACCATTTTTTTAATTCTTTTGTATCCACCATCGTTCTTAGATTAGCTCAATCATAAATCATTTAAATTTATGAATTCAAGTATTTTATTAACCTGATTAAAAATTAAGTCGACTTAAAGAACAGTATAATACCTAATTAAAGTCGGTTAAACTTCACTGAAGCACAACAAACATTTTGAACCAAATTCTCAGAGGTTCAAACCCCCAAGTTTAAGAATTGTATAACTTATGGTTTACCTTGTGCTGTTATATTGATTTTTTGCCTTCTCCCCTGCATTCGAAATGTCTACACGCGTTTATAATACACGATACTACGCATAACGAGTGCTTTTAGAAGAATACAAACACGGGTCAATTATTTTTCCGGCTGAAAGCAAAGTTTAACCTTAACATCGATCCTTTGACTCGTTCGATTGTTTACGAATGTAAATCTATCGGTTTACCGTGTCAATTTTTTGTCCGTACGTTGTTTACCGTGTTCTAACATTGGCTCGATCATAGGATTGCATAAATTTATGGATTAACATATTTTTCTAGTCTGCTATAAATAAAAATCGACACAAATAGCTATCGATTTAATAATACCGATCGTATGACTCGCTAAATGCAAAATAACATTGAATTTCCAATTTTTCTCTAACCGCAAAATGCTGCGCGCGCATCCTACTTGTCAGTTTACACTGTTCACAGCGTTGCCATGGTTTGAGCGGGAGAACGCGTTGCCGTCAAACGGTCAAAGTGCTTAAGCGTAGACAGGGGAAATCCGTTGTGCTCGTTCGTATTTTTTAACAAGTCGCATATGTCCCGAGTTTAAAAGTAATTGCGTTTGGCCGGTACTTCGTCGAAATACATACATCACACTGCCGAGTCGTCTTTGCTTGGTAAACAAGACAAGTTCCAAGGCCCGAGGCTGATATTATCGCGCTCGGTAGTAGAGCAGCGAACGACTTGCCTACGTGATCGTTGTCCCGCCTATAAAAGGGTCGCGCCTCTCTAGCGTCGATGTCTGTCTGTCGTAGCAATTTCGTGTGTGAGCATCGTTCAGTTTTTAATCTTTTCTTCTGAAAAAACTATTTCGGTGTTACACGATACTTGTATTACGTCTTTCGTTCGATTATCGTACTGTCGACAACTTATCGGTCGTATCAAAGTCGCGTAAAGTGAGGTTAAGTAACCGGCAATCGGAAAGGATACCGTTCAGGTGACAGTGGACGATTTTGTTTAAACGACTGGAGGATTCTTTCCTGCCAGGACGTCGGATTTTGAGAATAAACAAAAGGGAGCGAAGATGTGGTTGAAAGTGTTGAGGCAAAATATATCGCATCTTGCTCGAAGAACGAAAGGTAAGAGTTGCGTTTGTTTTTGAAATCGGAGGAGAAACGAGACTGATCCAGTAATTGTGACAAGTTATTTATACTTGCACGGTGCTTGACGTTAGAATACTTAACGACGAGCGTTCAAATTGTTACTCGTAAACACGTCGCGATTCGTGATGAATCTAATTATGTAGTTGAAACGAAGGTCCCTCTTTTTGTACGTATGTACTTAATCGTAGTATGGGTAATTCTATACTCGAATTAGGCTGCATCTAATTTAAGCTCGTCTCGCGTTTCGCGGTCTTTCGAAGATGGGAGGAGAATCGTGGAATGTCGTTGATGACGATGCTGTGCTGCAGCCGGGTGTGACTCACAGCTGCTTCGGCGTAACGTATATATCCGGCGCGGCGTTTGCATTGTTCGACGTTTATTAACCTCGCAGAAAAATCGCACGAATGCTATGTTTTGTATGTAGGTTAGTCTAACTTGATGCCGCGTGACTCGGGCAATTACAACAACCGTGATAATGTGCACATACTACGTCGAATTTGTAAGCGCCTTGTGTTTGCAGCGGAGTAAATTGAACATGTATTTTCCATTTTCCTGTTATTTATTGTACGACGACTCGGTGTTTTCGATTTCAAGACAGACGATGTGCGAAATAGACGCACATCCGTGTACGGTAAAACGTGACCATAGTCATGTGAACCTTCTCCGACCGAATAACCTTGGGAAAACAAGGTAGGAGACTCCGATACGTATTTCGGGCATTCTCTTCGAACTGTTATCGACACGTTGTTAATTCTGACACGGAGAACACCACCTGTAGCTTTTTCAGGGTCGTGGTGGGGGGAGAAGTACGATTCCGAATCGATGTTTTCAATTGCAACAATCAAATCAACCCAACGCCTACATATTGTTATAAATAGAATCTTGTTAACACGAATTCTCAAATTTATAATCTAAACATTTCTTGAATTTATTGAAATTATTTTAAAGGTTTTACGTTTTTTATTCTGGGGAAAGTTTCAAACTCGTTGTTGCCAGCAGTTCGCAGAAAGCCACGTGACAATTCAACGTCATGTACGAAGCATCGTCGAACTGTATTAGATATAACACCGACAACGTTATAGACTTCTATTTCACCCGTGTAATATAAAATGAATTTACAAAGGAAAGGAATTCAGTTTGAATAACTTATACGTGAAACGAGAGGGAGGCGTTCAATTTTTCTCGACAAATCTCGGTACTGCGCGTCTATCTATCACGTGACGCCAATCACGTGCTATCGACATCGTGGATATAAAAGGAGGCGGGAATTTGAAAACGATTGACGTAGGCACTTAGAAAAGTTAATGGATATGGTTTTGCGCGCTTTCACGATATCAGTCGACCGGCTCGTTAAAGATAATGAGATGCAAATGAACAATTTATTTCAAGGAACATTTATAATTTTTTTTACTTCGATTTCATTTTTAACGTATTTTTTCTTATTCCCGCATATACGTTCAAGCTTCTGTGGATTTTTACCTGAACATGAAATTTGTATTATAGGTATCTAATGACTGATTAATTTTATTAATGGATAATGACTCACTAAACCAGTACGCCAATAATTCATGGAATTACGAGTTATGATGCAAGACATTAGTAACGCGCTTTCAGAACAAGAAAACGATAGGGACATCATATTTTCTACGCATCGGTTTTTGGAATTCGCGTTGTTTAAAAAGCATGCATCGGAGATAACGGCAAGATATTCAACGATATCTTCCTCTTATCTGCTAATAAAAATCTTTGTTACACGCGAAATCAACCTTATCTGTTCCTGTTGTCGACTAAGAGGCTTTGTGTCGGCGCCTCTCGCGTCTTGCAATTAAACGGGATTAACCAGCTTAATTAAGCTGTTGCGTATAAAATCGTGTGTAATTAGAGAATGCATTTGTTTTCCTCTGCGCTGGAGAAAATGTTAAAAAAAGATTTCGATTGAATGCAACAGCACAGCACAGCATTATTAGCCACGTCATATTTTTGCGATTGATTCAGCTTGGGTTAGGTCATGCTTCAAAATATACGCAGTTTCCGTCTCATTGATTCGACTTTCAGTTTCAAAATATTTACAAGTTCGTATCTCGTGAATTTAATCATTCCTGAGATAAATACTCTAATTAACATCATTAAACTTTTGAAGATCTATTATTTCGAAGATAGCAACAAAAGAAGACTTTGAAAAATTTTGAAACATAGCTGTATCAGAAAAATTGAAACAAACTGTAATCTATTGCCTTTAAATATCGAGTCAAGATGAAAGAAATATGAATTTACCAGCTGTGATTCTCTCAATGTGATCGAATTGAAATTGTTTAAGAGTTGAGCAACTACTCGGAGGTGAACGACCCGCGCGGCGAAACCGCGAAGAAATCCATCGATTTGCAACAGGGAGCAGCGTTCTGTTCTACTTTATGTCACGAGAGAAAAAGGAAACTGTTAATTCCAAGTAGGATCGATATTCCAACAAGGAACAATGGCAGTTCGACCGAGAATGCAGCTTTATCTCGTGCCAAAATTGACCTCGATACCGCCGGCTATCTGTTCCTGTTGGGAACGAAACTTTTTTTTAGGGCAAACTGATAAGCTCGATTTCTTGTCGTATGCACGAAGCCGACCAGTTGATTGTGTTATCGCCACAGCATATTTCCAAGCTCAAAGGAAGACCTAGACGAAACGATGAATAATTCATTTTCAAACGTTAAACAGCGAGCCGAAGTTCTCGTGAAAATGAAAACGAGCCGTTTTATCGATATTCAGCGAGTCTACGCCTGGTGCTTTTCAAACAATTATTCGAGTAGGGAATTTCAAAAAGTTTGCATTCATCGATGCCTGTTCATATTTAAATGGTTCAAAGGTGACCCACGTTTCCTATTAGCATACAAAAAACACGAGATCGATTCGTGAAACTTCTTCGTTGGTAGTTTTAAATATTTCATCTCGGTACTGTAAAATGAAAGTGGAGGCCATGAACGTGGTGCATACTACGTCTTTCGGAAGAGTAACGCGAGATCCAGTGAACCGATGGCGATCGTTAACCTCGATTATCTGAACTGATACAACATTAATGACATTCATAACTCCCATTTTCCTTCTGCTGAATCATTTGATAACGTTCGTTGCAGTTAATGGATGCTCGAGCGCTCGAAGTACTATCTTACAGGGCGTCACAAAAGTGATGTATACCGACAAAATTACAAGTACTTAAAACATTACATTATCATTTTCGCATATTAGCACCTGAAAATTCTCAAAGCACCTCAGAGTAACTTGGTCCCCTCATTCTTTATTTCGACCAATCATTTCGTGTGAGTAATATCGATGAAACGTTTACATAATCATTTTCGTCAAGGTTTAAATTTTAAATCGATACTGGACGTACCATTTGGTGGTACTTTCATGTGTCAAATCGACATTCTGTACATACAACGGAAGAAAATTGTACCAGCTGACGAGAATATTTATGAAAACAAAGAAAAAGAAGGCACGTTGCGATCCGCAGTCGAATCGTATCATACCGGATATGGGTTGGGAGTTCGAATTACGGCGGTATAACTGGTTTCCGTGGAAATCAATACTTCCACGACGATTGATAGCGATTCCTATACTTCGCCTTCCTCTTTATACGTACATATGCACACACATAAGCAAAATAAACGAAAGGAACGAACAAAGTTTTAGTCTCTCCGCAATCTCCATTAAAGCGCCAGGTAATTTCTTTGCAGAAACGTAATAGTCCAGACGGAACAGGGGCACCATGAATAATCGCAATTTATTTCTAATTAAAATTTATTATGCATATTAAGTATATAAAGGTCTAGGGATTTTAGGATCTAAGGATCTGGGAAGATAGTGAGGGAGATCCTCTGAGAGATCAGAAGATGGAAGGATTTGGGTATACAGGGATCAAAGTATACGTATAGAGATTTGAAGGGTGTAGAAATTTAAGGGATACAGAATACATGAATTAGGAAGGTAGGAATATGGGTAGTTAGAGATACAGAGGTATAGGCATATTTAGAAATGTCGGGATATAGAGATACAAGAATTTCGGAATACGCGTCCCGATATATCAGATACGGGTTTTATCTTAATGGTAGTGTAAATATGTACCGAGGGATCCGAATCCAGATTCAATAACGTAGTTTCATTCGGTGGAATTTGTAACGCACTATGACATTATAGGTGTCTAGTTATCTTATGGTAATTTAGGTTCGTTATTTGTTGATTTCGCGGGAAATTGATAGTTGACGAGGCTGGCGGGTAAACTAGGTCGGCGTCACACGACCCTATTCAATCGGTGGCTCGCTAAATTTAACGCGCGTTGTTTTCTTTCCGTTTCACACAGGCAAATCTAATTGTAGACGGCGGCAGGCTTTCTGCGCGGTCGGATAAGCCTTTCAAGTAGGATTTTATTGAATTAGATTATCAAAAAGATGCGGCTTCGTATCGATCCATGTCGTCCTCGTTCGCTCACGTCGAATTATCGAATCGTCTTTCTCTACATGACTTTCAATCGAAACTAACCAAATATTGGGCACGGATTTAATCCTTTTCGATCGCATTCGAATCGGACGTGCACGAACATTGCACGTCATAAAGAAAAAAATGAAGCTGCACTCTCTTCTTGTCGTATGGTCCTGAATCAGAAGTAAAAGTCACAATTTGGTAAATGTTAATTTCGAACTGTTACACGCTGAGTCACGAGATTGACTCGATATCGGGCATCGAAAGGTTAAGGCACGTCGTCATTCGGTCGATTCGTATTCGACGCGAGACAGACAGATCGGGAACATTGGCCGAACGACCGTACAAAGAATTAGTATTCGTCTCGCGCGATCGGTGCGTTACGAGGCGCGAGCTGAAGCGTTGAGTAATCGCATTCCCGTAACCATTCGACGTGTTATTATTGGAATTCCACGTTACGGATGTCCGGCGAATGAAAGACGCCTATTGCGGTGTATAAGTAACGAGCCGACGGAAATTTGCGATTCGAGCGATTGTTAACTCCTTTTGTCGAGAAAGGTGTTTCGCTCCGTTCCCAGTTTCGTGGTAATTTGAAATTTTCATTCGAAGAAACGATCTTTAACTTTATCTTTAAGCGATGATACAAGTAACGGTGTTAACACGTTCTCGCACACGTTCTGACGAGTACGATAGCCCTTTGTTGGTTTTAGGATTTTCAAATTTACAAACTTCTGTCGAAAAGAAGCTGTGCAGGATATACCTCGACATAAAGAATGAGCGGATTCTTAAAAGTCTCGAATCTATCTCCAGAATTTCTTGCGATCTTGTCGCGTGTATCAGCGGTAGCACGAGCACGTGGAACGTTCTAATGAATCACGTTGCTTGTCACGATACTGCCAGCTAAACATAGTCGATCCACGAAACACGGGCGACAACGTGTATTTATGGAACGTGGAGCAGAACATCTAATGCTCCTGCTGCTTCCTTTCAAACGAACGGCGAATTTTTTTACAATTACGTCCGCAAGGCGTAGATTCCTCCTAGACGACGCTCCTCAGACTCCTTATAGTTGATCCTGTCTCACTTTCGAACGTTAAAACTATCAAATGGATCAAACGATCGATTTACAAGTATCTGATTTAACATTACAAAATTTCTTTAGATAAAGAATGTAACGTGTGTGAATTTTACGTCTCGAGAACTATTTTTGAATGTATTAGCTCTCAAAACTTCAAAACCCAAGTGGTTCAAAGTTTCAGTTTCAGAAGTTTCAGAAATTCTAAAGTTAGAAAGTTCCAAGATTCTAAACCTCAAAATTCCAAAGTGTTCTGTAAGTCACTGCATGAGATAGAATTTTGTGCGGAATTGAATTTACGTGGGATATCGTGCGCGCACGCATTCAGGTACACGCACAATGCGAATCTATTAAGTGCAGGTCGAATCTATCGAATTATAGCACGCGACACCCACGTTGCCATGAATAATGCATGGGACCAATAGCGCGACGTACTCGACCGGAAGCTTTTACCTCGGCGGAAATATATTTCGAATATATACCGGCTCGGCTCGCCATCGTCAACGACCCTCTATATATCGGAGAAATTAAATTAAACCTGTCCCTTTCGCTTTGCATTTCTCTTGTTCTTCTCTTCTTCCTATTATTCAATTTTATCTTTAGAATCGAGTCGGGCGTGAATTTAAGAGCGCCTGTAATTTTGCAGAGAACGAAATTACGTTCCGTTGCTGTAGGTGGCTAGATCGATCGTTCTCTTTGCATGGAACAGATTTCTAAGAAGGTCCTTCATCGATTCGATCAACGAAGCGTTCGATTATCTGCGTGTAATTGGTCATTGACGGCCGGGAAATGTTAAAAAAAAATGACGGTGACTAATTCGAGATATCTTGGCGTCGAGGACAAAAACATTGCGCGATGGTATCAGCGTAATTGACTATTGCTTTAACAGTCCGCTTGTTAACGCATTATTATGAGAATCAACGGAAAGCTTAAATGGTAGAAACCAATATTTAAATTGTTAATCGTATGCAAATATTACGTGATAATATCGACGCCATCGATGCTATTATTAAACTTAAGATGTCTGCACGAGAAGGTGCAAAAGTATTGGAAGTTGAAAAGTCGAAGTTGATTATTAAATGTAGGTAGTTTGAAAAGTTGGTTAATTAAATATAAGCGGTTGAAAGGTGAAAGTTTCCCAATAACGATCGTATCAACGCAATCGTAAAAGTCATAAAAATGAAATAGATAATAATCTTCGAAAGCAGAGAGATCGATAAAAATTAGTCGCAAAATCGTGTTGGCACACGGTCTTCGACTAAATTTTCGAATTCCCTTGAATGATTTGAGGTACGATGTTCGCTCTCTTTTGCTCTCTTTTATTTTTACCGGTGGCCTTCGCGAATCCGTATCCCTCGCTCTCGAATCCAAGGTGAACGCGTCGCTTTCAGGTTTACGCTTTGCTAGCTTCTACCATCCGCGTGTTTCTGAGTTACGTTAGTCATTCGTGAACAACGACCGTCTTCCGGCAATATTCCGACACGATTCCCTCTCGTTTTCTCGTCGGCGCAATTATTTTTTCAACTCCAGCTCGTCTCCCTCGAAATTCTCGCGAAATTTTAGTCGTTAACCCAGCAACCACGTTTTTACGGCTGTTACGTGATTTAGGAAGATGAAGGCCGTTTTACTATTCCTTTTTTCTCCTGACTAACAAACATTCTTGTTGGAATAGCATTTCATTCCGTAGTTATGTGTACGTTTCGCGAATAATGATCAAGATATAGGAGGAACGTCATTTATTAAAATCTCATGATTGTCTCGTAAATTTTTAGTCATACAACGGTTAGGCTCATTCATTCGTGGAATTGTTGATGAAATAAATAAATTTTGAAATAATATATTGCAGTTCTTTTTCTTTTTTCTACGAACTATTACGGAGTCAACGAAACTTTTGGACGCAGATAAATTTTCGAACGTTCGCAAGGCCATTCAATTACCAAGAGCTCATTCTATTTATCAAGAGATATTCGTGTTATCAAAAGTTACGGTTTCCTATCGAAATAACTTGGCCTATAAAAAGGGAAATCGTTGAATTCATGTTCTATAATTACGATTTTTATTGCGTAAAATTTAATACTCTTGAGAATTTTTCCTTAATATCGTAGTCTGGCCTTGAAGATAAATTGTTTTTATTGGTAACCGTGTTTCGTTTCCGGTTTCATTAGTTTTACGGTGACTCGTGCTGCAATGTAATTTTTTTCGATCGTCATGTTCCATTTACGCTACAATTATATATCTTTTGCGAACTTTTTAATCGTGAACAAACACGTTCGATACCACACGTTTCATGGCATAGAAAGAACTGTAAATCCTCGACAAACGACAGCGAATTCAAATTCTAATCGCCTCTGACATTCTATCGATAAAATCACAAATTTGTTTGTTTCATTCGAATTTCCGACAAAAATACTGTCTATGATAATAATTTGTCATAGATTCGATCGATTGTGTCAATAAAAGAATTGGAAGATTGATCGCTGGCGTTATCAACATTTTCTCGAAACGTGACGAACATCTCGCTCCAAATCTACGTTGTTCCGATGAACAATGTAGTTAGTCGCATTAACTTCATAACAGAAAGATAAATTTCGAGTAAATGAAATGTCATGACTTTAAAAGCAACGTTGATGTAATCAAAATAAAATACTCGTAACGGAAGTTGATCGATGGCATGATTAATCTTTCCGTGTCAGATAAGCTCAACTATTCGGGGAAAGAAATAAAAGAAACGATGCAACAATGACAAAAAGTCAAGGCAACCAATAAGTGTTTGATGACTACTCCATTTTTTTTCATATTACGAGCTAGCTCAAATATAATTTTCTAGCAAGACACACATGGTGCGTCAATATAACCGGTCCTTAAGGATGTACATGGAGGACCCAGGAATATAAAGACATATATGGATCTAGGAATTTAGAAATATAATTTATTATTTTCTTATATCTGGCTGCTAGGATAACGATATATTTCTTTCCGTAAACGAACTCCAGGGAAAAAATATTCGATCATTTTTGTGTAGAAACGAGGTAGAGGCTTTCGACCTATTCCGGAAGTCGAGCGAAAAATAGAGGTATTGAATCGCACGCTGTGCCCTTAATAATGTTAATACGAGCCGAGAGAAAAAAGAAATAAACGGTGACGTTTCTTTGCCTCCACTCGTTGTGGAAAACGATTAACAAGGTTAATAATATAACGTCGATGAAAGGCCGTCGCTTTGAGCGACTCTACGTCGGACCAGGCTCGCTGGTGCACGATAAACGTGCACGTAAAACACGTACCAGATACGTAATTAACTGCGACGTAATTAGCTCACCTTCCAGACCGTGTGCTCTCGCTGCACTGTACGGCCACGGTATTGCATCTCTGTGTGGTGAGATTTCTAATGGCTGTGTGTCAAGCGAGGGTAAGATCCCGTACGCACATGCGCGAGTCAGCTGGAGGGGGTAAGGGATGACGAGTCGGGTCTATAAAAGATCGTGCCGCGGGTAGCACCCCTGACACGCTTTCGCGCCCCACTACGGGCGGTAAGGGGTAGAGTCGGAGCGCGGGAAACGCTCTGATTCAAATACGGAGAGCGCAAAAGCGTTGGAACTATTTTAAATAAAAACCATGGAATTAAATCTGTATTACAAAAACGAAATATGAATGCGTGTAGATGTATGTTTTTAGATGTTCATACTCTATATCCTTATATTTATAGATTTCTGTATTCCTCGAGTCTTACGCTTCTAAACTTCTAATATATTTAACACGATAAATATCGCGTCAGCCGATATTATACAATTGAAGTAGAGATGTTCTTTGACTTTTGGAAATGTTTTCCAGAAAAAATTCCAAGCTAAATGTAAATGCGAATGCTACATCAAAATAAAAGGATGTTGCACGGATGAATCCGTCCGTACGTCATAAATTTATTTTCACTTTTCTCGGTAGAATTTCTGTTCGACAAACGAATTCACGCACGTAGGCGTTCCATGGAATTTCTGAATTTTACTCTGTTCATCGACCTTCGGCGTCGTGCCAACTTGAAATCGAGCTGGATGAATGAGAACCGTTTCCATGGATTGATTTCTTGTTACGTCAACCAAGATCCCTGAAATATTTCATCGATTGTATCTGAACCCAATCTCTGTCCGCTACGCACACGATTTCGACATAAAATATTTGAGAAAGGAGATAGGAATAAGTTAATTGACTCGTACATAAAAAGATTGCGTGTAAATGTAGGTCTGGTTTTCTGATAGAATAGATGTTCTTGTTCTGATTAAGCATTCTCGTTCAACGATACGATCACTCGTTTTCTGACCGAGGAATTCATATCGAAATTCTAGTTGGCTGCGGAATTTGTCGTCGACGATTTTCGAATTAATTCGTGGAAAGTTACAAATGTTATCAACGTGCATGTACACATGTATCCACAATTTCTCATGGTAAGAAGACCACTTGTCAAATGACTCGAAACCTATATAACTCGTTTTATCAGCTTTTGAATGACGTTACTTATAATTACAAGGCATCAGTATCGTAAGTACACAGATATTTACGGTTGCTCGGAAAGTACGCGGTTTTAGGAGTCTCTGTACGGGTTCTGAGAACCAAGCGTATTATGCGTCTAGCATGTAAACACAGATCGAACAAGGTTAGGTAACGATGTTAAAGCTTTAATAGGATCATGTGGCAGGACGATCAAGCAGTGAAGACTTATCGCTGGATGAGCAATAAATCGACAGCTTAACTCCTTACTTTATGATTTCTTTCGCCACTACGTGTCTAACAGCTAATAACTAATACGTTAACCGTTGTTCGTTGAGTAAGCGGCGCTAAGAATTCTAAGAAAAACAGGATTCTAACATCACGCGCACGCTTCTAACAGACTGGGACGACATTATCTCCAAGTTAGTACTTTCTTTTTTTTAAACATGTACGTTTTCCAGAAATGACGCGTCATTGCTCGCAGATTGATAAAATTTAACCACGATCAGAAAGATTTCCATTTTTGCGTTCTTCCCATTCGATCTGTCCAGGCATCAAGAATGAAATAAAGTTCAGCAGAGGCATTCGCGTAATTGGCGATTCGTTCACAAATTGACAACCGATAGTTCCAACAACTCGTCGTCGGTTTTCTATTCCGACAGGTCGATTCGATCTTCCGCTTCATGCACCAGAGTTTCATTTAAAACGGCTTCCACCTGAGCTCGTTTTTCTCATGTTACACAATCGATTCCCTTCTCGTTGGTATCTCACGCCTACAGCTTCGTATTCTGATCATTGATTTATGATTGTTTTATTTAAAATAATCGAAGCATAGTCTAATTCGTATTTTACTAGTTTTTGATTCTCGAAATTGTATGTTATTCTTTCGAAACACCTGGTGCGTTACACGTTATTCGCTTGATGTTTCTGAAAGTCCACCTCGTGCGTCGCATGTTAATTCATTCGACACGATTAAAGACGCAGCTGGTGCTCCTGAAAACAGAACAAAATTGTGCGATAAAACAATTCAAAAAAATTTCTGTTTACTTTCATGCTCCTTTTGGACTATTATACCGTAGTGTGCGTCATACGTCATTTATACGGTACCCACTTTTAAGAACACTACCTGGATCGTTATATTGTGGCTATTCATTCGATATGTGTAAGGTCGTATCTTGTACGTCAAACGGTATTTATCAAACATACATGACGCACCGTATACGTCGTACGTTATTTATTCAATAGACTTGCAAAGCGGTATGCATGTTTGCGCTACTTGTCCCATCCGCGTAACGAGGTACCTTATACGTCTCGAGCTAATTATTCGATTCACTATATGAGACACCTCGTGTGTGTTACCTTGTCACCCGGTAGACTCGATAACGTGACAGGTGCACAAATGCATTGTCAATCGCCACTTGAAAAACTGTTTGAAATGGACATTGGTTCGAAATCGCGACGAGTAAATTGTTCAGAAAGAGTAGGTAGCTCTTGGTGGACGTTTTAAAGCAAGATTCGAATTTGCTCCTTGAATGGGTTGAAAGAAATGAAAAGGCTCGATGAGAGGAAATTGCAAGATAATTAACGGAGTATGAAAAAATTGAGCATCGAGCTCGAAGCAGTCGCGTGAACGTGGACGCGCTTGTAATGTTCACGCATGGATGAGACGATATCGCAAAACAAGCGTCCAAGAGTCGTGTCGCGTAATTGTAACGAAGCGAAGTTACGCTACGATCGTCAAGACCCACCTACTGACCTACACGCTTCTACATAGAGCCAGCAACCGTGTTTTGTCTTTGCAAGTGTACGTACGTGTCTCGGGTTTATTTGCGTTTCATTGTAATACGAGTTCATTCTCCTTTTCCTCTATCTCTCTTTCTCCCTGTTTCGCGCCTTACGTGTGCCAATGAATGGACCACGTATGCGTGCGCGTTGCACCGATTAACTATCCGACTTATCACCCCTCGCGAATAATTGCATCCGTTTCGAAATGCCAACGAGCATCCTTCATCGAAAAACCCCTCGAACCGATCAGAACGGCACGGCGATGCTTAATTCGCATATACCGTTTGAATTATTGAGTATTTAAAAGAGGATCGCTTCGTTTACGTTAGTTTAGGTACTAGACTAGACTTAGCCGAGTTAGCAACATTTATTTTTACCTTTACAAAATTTTACCTTCAAAATTTGACTGCCTAATTTTAGTCGACGCATCGTTCGTACCCGTCTACAAGTTGATCTGGATTATGATTGACCCGCTCAACGTCTCGAGAGTCGATTAAACGAGATTGAAATTGATTATTCGTACTGATCATAGAACATACTTATCCGTTATTCTTCCTACTATCGGTATACATACATGTCGTTGGAAACTGTGACGAGATGCGCTTCGCATGCTTTTCAACAGGTCATTTATAGTCGACGGTCGGTCTATTTTAATCGAATATTCCGTTTGGACTCGGGCCTGAGCGTGTAGTGGTCCTTAAAAATGTCAAGTTATCCGTGATAAGATTATAAACGTGTTTACGAGCGCAATATCGTGAACCTTGCACCCGCGCCGCGCTTTTACGATTTGAAAACTCGTTGCACCCTGCCTGTGTGTGGGCATCGCGTTGTTCCTTTCCTTTATCCTCCGTTTCCCATTGTTCGTCTATTATGCACGATAATACTCGAGTTCGCGACCTTTTCTGAAAGCCCCCCCGCTTCTGCAACACATTTTTTTCGCGTTTATTTTCCTTCTCGTTAATGAAAAGAAAGTGGCTTGATACGCTGCGTTGACTCTGCACTTTGTACACTCGAGTGTATTGCAGATCTTCAAGTAGACGATAGATCATTGCTGGTCAGGGCTAGCCTTACATCGCTACGCGTTACAAGTACTTATATATCGCTGCACATTGCTTAGTCATGCATTGTATCCCTACATTAAGGCCGAGAGGGCCATCCTGACCTCTCGTTTTATAACCAGTTTAACAATCTTCAATGTGTGCTTCAGCGATACCGTTCGATTAATATTTTGATCCTTTTTCGTGTCGCAGGTTCTGCGTCCGTGGAGCAGAAGAATGGAAACGGTAGCGCAAAAAATAATAAAACGAACAACAACGGGGTCGAGGTGAATCGGAACGAGGAACAAAATGGTTCTAGCGAGCTGAAAAATCAAGCCAAGAAGAAGCCAAATGCACCTGGAAGCGGTCCTCTGTTACAACAAGCGTGAGTTACAATTTCTAAATCATTCGAACGGAGAATATAAAAATACAGAAAACTAAAAGTTCGTTTTTAACGTTGCAGAGAGATATCCACCAGTCAACTTGACTTCTTCAAGATGCTCGATGAGAAGATCGAGAACGTAAGTGTTGCATCTTCCTCGATCAAATAGCGGTTCTTGTGATCGTAATCGAAGAAAACCATTCTCCCAAATTTCTCCCAGGATTCTCCATAGATTTCCCTAGGTTCTACATAACTTTATAATAATCTGCCTAGCTTTTATTCAAGTTCGTCTAGGATTTTCTCAAGGCTATCCGTAGGCTTTTAATGAATTCAAATGTGTATTACATTAAATACCATTCTGAGTATTCCACAAAATACTGTTTGTCCGATTACATCTGTATTGCACGGAGTACGCCATCATAGTAATCCAGTATATGACGAAGCTTTTAGCTTACGCTATGTAACGAGAATCGGGATTAGCCTCGAATTACGCGGTGTATTCTCTATCGTGTCGGCAAAATACATTGGAATCAGGCCGTGTAAAATAGATTGTGTACCTTTAAGGCTTCGCTGACCTTGCTTGGCCAGCCTTGTCACAATAATAATATTAATCCGTGCAGCAGTTGGTCAACCAGTTGCAATTTTTATCTACTGCGGGACATGAATTTGTTTGGTATTTCATCGGTTGCATACTAAACGACCTTGCGACCATACCGAAGATGCCGCTCGTTCCTTACCCTTTTTTCTTTTCATTCGTTCGTACCGGTTGTTCTTGACCGCTCTAACGTGATCTCGATCACGTATTCTTCATTCGTACCGGAACGCACTGGAAATTTATTGTAAACAGTTTATCCCGAAGCGTGGTCGATCGTCTTGTCGGAACAATTTGGAAAATTTTCAGAGACACTCGAGTAAACCCAACAGAGACGAAGAAAGGTTGTTGCTAAATGTTGTCCGAGAGAAAGTTGATAGAGGCAAGGACAAGAATTTTAGATGCATAATTGGTTAGTGTTCGTCATTTCCTCTACTCTTGAATCTAAAAGCTATGTTGTTACTAGGGTACAGACTTCGTTTGGTGAATAAAAAAAGAAAAAAAAATTGCCTTAAAAGAACCTAGGGAAATCTTAAAACGTGCCTCATTCACCTTAGCGATACACGCGTGATCATTTTTCGATCGAAATAAAACGTTGACAATCATTAACCAAGTTAAACGTTCATGTTCAATCTTTGTGATTCTAAGAGATATGGTAATATTCGTGATCACAGGGACCAGATTACGATGAAAGCGTGGACACAATGGCCAGAGCCGAACGAGTATCCAACCTTCTTCGTCAATGGGAGCTTGCCAGCGTGACCTGGTCCAGCGTATCCGACCTGAACAACAGCTCTCCCTCCTGTACAACGAAGAATCGTGGATCTGGATTGAATTCGTCCCGGCAAAGTTTGAGCGCGAAAGACAGAGAAGGAATGAGAAACATAGTCGGTGGTAGACCGGAGAGCGCCCCGATCTACGTAAGGAATGCAAATCGCGTAGACGGCCTGCAGGAGACTCACTGCCCATCGCCAAACATGCCAAGGCACGTGTTGGAGTCCATCACCCAGAGTCCTACGCAAAGCTTGAAGAATGTTACTCCGCCAGGCTCATCTCCTACCAGTCTGCGCTATCATCAGGACACCTACAAGGAGTGCAACGCCAATCAACCATCCGTGAAGACTGTCAACGTACACTACGGTACTCAAAATCCTGTAAACGGAGAGTATGTGACCCAACAGGCCCTTTATCGCGAACAGTATTTACAACAAACCGGAATCATTACCGTACCGTCGCAATATTCGACCAGCTCGCCCGGTGGCAACGTGCTAAGAAACAATCCGTACATGCAACAGTATCAGATCACTAATCCGCAACACTTCACCGCCTCGAGAAAACGAGGTTTCAACGCTGCCCAAATGACGTGACCGGACTGGCCATGCACCACCAGATAAAAAGACTGAAATTATATCTTGTGAGAGAAAGAGAGAGGGGATGGGGAGAGAGAAAAGCGCTAGCTGAACTCGACGATGATCTTTCTCGAGCTCTTCGTCGAGATGATTCTACGAGACAAGAAAGAAGGAGAGAGAGCCTCTGCAAGGCTGGAGACTGACCAACAAACGGAGAAGATACGGATGTTTCTCTGTATGTTCCTAACGATTCCGTACATTTTCGTTGCGGCGAAGACACATAAGGTTCGGTACAGACGAACGATCTTCGTCATTGCGATTTCACACCGGTAATATCTTGCGATTCCAAATTGTGACACGCGATCGTAACGATATCGTTTTATTAATTGCGACGTAGTATCGTAGCGATGTCGTACGCTCCGCATTGCACAATTCGTAATGTAAACCTTTCGAATTGTAGAGCGACACCTGTGCGAAATCGCAACGAGTCATTCGTCTGCACCGAGCCTAAAAGGTACACGTATATCGTGTGCATGGATGATACACAGCGATGCTAAAACACGTTGGTGATGGCCTAAAAGATATCGCGATCGTGAAAACAGGCAGCATTATCTGTTCTATGGAAATTCTTCTGGAGTCTGCTGACAGAATTCTTCGCTATAAGTGCCAAAATGCTTTCGTAAGCAATTCAATTGTCACGGGAAAAAGAGAGACATTAAGGTCCTTTTATGTGCAACCTTTCCGTGCTTATTCCGAGTCAGGAATTTCCCTTTTTCTGCTCATTCTTCTCGTATAGACTGCAATTTTGGTGCAATATTAATCTTCTTTAAGTTTAATGTCCTTTGAAGATAGTCACGATATTAGAATAATTATTTTGTATATATCTAAATGAATGTATAAAAATAAATGATGAACGTTTTGAAAGGACATTGCATTTACCGGAGTTAATAATGCGTCAGATCTATCAGATACGCGAGAGAAATGAATACGAAGATGGGAAAATATCAGGTACGATACGGTTGTTTATGAATGGACCTTTATCCGTTGAACCAATACTCCGTTCTTTGTAATTCGTGTAAATGAAACTTTTCGATGTGTATATGATATACATATTTTTTGTTTCGTTCATACTTGTACTTTCGTTCTTTTTTTCTAATCGGTAGCATCTCTACGTATCATTAATAAATGTATATTTCTATATATATAAGGGAAAAAGAACAAATATATATATATATATATATCTATATTTGTATATATATATATATATATATATGTATACAAAAAATAAAAAAGAACCACACGCGAACGCGAGTTTCGCCGTAGCGTTTTGTATAATTGTGTAATAGACAAAGGATATTTCTGAAATGTATGTATATGTACATCGCATATACGCGTGTATGCATTTATGTATGCATCTAAAAAGCATCAAAGAAACCGAAAACATCAAATGTATTTAGGAGTCTTACTTATATACCGTGTATAGATTCAATTGTATGTATTGTATGGATACATTTAATTTAACGTGATGACTGTATATTTATATGTTGACCATGTTCAAAGTTAACGATATATATAGTTGATGATGAGAGTTTTATATTTCATGTTACGGATATGCTGTATATCGTGGAATACACTCAATCGAATTCGCTGCATCGCTGTCAAATTCAAAACTACTACTTTCTTATTTTTTTCTTCCGTTCAACAACCTTCATTTTTTCTGCTATTTTATAAATAAATTCGTAGTTTTCCCCAACGAATCATACTTGTATCGTCGTTTGGTACATGCAATGGGTTTTCATAATCCGCCAAGGAAAGATTACGGTATGTAAATTGAAGACATTAAAAAAGTCGATAAACAATTAAATATCCGTGTCGGTCCAATTAAATATTCTTAAGCGTGCTTAGGAATTGAGCCTTTCACTGGTTTTATAATTCAATATTTTTGATGACGCAGCTTTTTGTTCCTACATTTTCCATTCTTTATCCAGATATTGTAATTGCATAATTTGTATAATAAAAAAATGAACTTTGTGTTAATATACGTATCTTCGTTTGATATTTCGTATTTAAAATTGACATGAATTCGTATTTTAAAAACACAAGTGCTGGCATTATCTAGTAGCGAACATCGAAATTAATGAAATAAAAAGGTATTTCTTACTTCAAAATAAGCAATCTTTATACTTTATTGCAATAAGATGAACATTTTACCGTCACAATAAGACTCGAAGAGATTGTTATAATCGTATGCGTGAGAATATTTTTAAATTCCTAAAATAAATCATAAGATTCGAAATGTCGATAATATAGGAAGTACACGAAATTGGTAAGAAAGGTATTTTCAAAAAGAAACATCTGTGAGAATGTTTTTTGGTGACTTGAACGAAAAATGTTTACCATTTCAATGTTATTCTCTATACTACCGACGAACCACAATATAGTATGCAAACTGTTCTGAACACATAACCCACATCTTCGGATCCACGGAATATATTGCAAATACCATGAAATCAATATTAACAAATATATAATAAATATATAGCATATTAATCAAAAAAATCAATTTTAATAGAATTTTTTCGAAAATGGAACAAGTGGCGCCATCTCTCCGACGAACAGGCTGAACTACGCACTTTTGAAACTGCAGTTTAATTAATTCTCATCTGCTACCGCTAGATGGCGGCACATAAGAAAGGAACCCACAGGTGAATTAGGATTAACCATAGAATGGCTAAAAATTGATAATAGTTTAGTAACGTCGAGACAATTGGAAGTTAATTGGTCTTGCACTTCTATGTAATTCGATTTCTATTATAGTCAATTAAGCTAATAAAATCAACTATAATAATTGATTTGATCCGAAAACAATACACCTAGCGCCATCTAGCGGCAACGAGTAGGAACTAATGATACTATACTTTCGAAAGTGTGTAATTCGCCAGAGAGATGGCGCCACTTGTTCCATTTTTGTGAGAATTCAATTAATATTAATTTTATTGGTTCATTTACTACAATACGCATTCCGAAGATAATTAGTCATGCACTCGCATGTAATTTGATGCATATTATAGTAAATTAAACCAATAAAATCAATATTAATAGAATTTTTTTGAAAATGGAACAAGTGGCGCCATCTCTCCGGCGAACAGGGTGAACTACACACTTTTGAAACTGTAGTTTCATTAGTTTCCACTCGCCACCGCTAGATGGCGCCGCGCGTATCGTTTTCGGTTAGGTTAGGTATAAGTATGAATGTTATCTATCTTTCTTACATTGTAATATTAGTACAATTAATACAATAGAGATTTGTGCAACTAATGCAATTAATTGTACTAGTGCAATGCATAACAACTGTATCTGTAAATTACAAATTACTGTAAAATATACATATATATTCAAATCGTGTATGTTGTAATATTATGTAATATTAGATTTTGAATATGTAATACAATTGCAAACATGTATAGAAGTTGATTGAGAAATAAAGAGAAAGAAACTAATTTGCAATGTCTATTTATTTTAAATCCTTACCAAAACCTATCCTTCCTAGTCCAACTAAGGCAGTCACCATTCTCATCGATATTCATTTTTCAAATTCCGAGAATTTTTGCGAAATCGGAATGCTGCAGTTCAAGATTTGTATCAGGAGAACATGATCTGCGATAAGGTATTCGTGCCACCTCCTCGCAACTTATGTTCTCCTGATACCAAATTGCAAAAATCCAGATTTTTGATTCCAAAACCAGGATTTTGAGTTTTGGTATCAGGAGAACATGATCTGCGAAGAGGTATTCGTGCCACCTCCTCGCAACTTATGTTCTCCTGATACCAAATTGCAAAAATCCAGATTTTTGATTCCAAAACCAGGATTTTGGAGTTTGGTATCAGGAGAACATAACATTCGAGGAGGTGGCACGAATGCCACTTCTTGGAATTCTGATGACGTCATTTCTAGGAATTGTTGAGAGCGATTTTTGAAATCCAATCGACCGATTTTGAGTTTTGGTATCAGGAGAACATAACATTAGAGGAGGTGGCACGAATACCACTTCTTGGAATTCTGATGACGTCATTTCTAGGAATTGTCGAAAGCGATTTCTGAAATCCGAGTTGCCGATTTTGAGTTTTGGTATCAGGAGAACATGATCTGCGAAGAGGTATTCGTGCCACCTCCTCGCAACTTATGTTCTCCTGATACCAAATTTCAAAAATCCAGATTTTTGATTCCAAATCCAGGATTTTGGAGTTTGGTATCAGGAGAACATAACATTCGAGGAGGTGGCACGAATACCACTTCTTGGAATTCTGATGACGTCATTTCTAGGAATTGTTGAGAGCGATTTTTGAAATCCAATTGACCGATTTTGAGTTTTGGTATCAGGAGAACATAACATTCGAGGAGGTGGCACGAATACCACTTCTTGGAATTCTGATGACGTCATTTCTAGGAATTGTCGAAAGCGATTTCTGAAATCCGAGTAGCCGATTTTGAGTTTTGGTATCAGGAGAACATGATCTGCGAAGAGGTATTCGTGCCACCTCCTCGCAACTTATGTTCTCCTGATACCAAATTTCAAAAATCCAGATTTTTGATTCCAAATTCAGGATTTTGGAGTTTGGTATCAGGAGAACATAACATTCGAGGAGGTGGCACGAATACCACTTCTTGGAATTTTGATGACGTCATTTCCAGGAATTGTTGAGAGCGGTTTTTGAAATCCGATTAACCGATTTTGAGTTTTGGTATCAGGAGAACATAACATTCGAGGAGGTGGCACGAATACCACTTCTTGGAATTTTGATGACGTCATTTCCAGGAATTGTTGAGAGCGGTTTTTGAAATCCAATTGACCGATTTTGAGTTTTGGTATCAGGAGAACATAACATTCGAGGAGGTGGCACGAATACCACTTCTTGGAATTCTGATGACGTCATTTCTAGGAATTGTCGAAAGCGATTTCTGAAATCCGAGTTGCCGATTTTGAGTTTTGGTATCAGGAGAACATAACATTCGAGGAGGTGGCACAAATGCCACTTCTTGGAATTTTTATGACTTCATTTTCATGGATTCTAAGGAATTTATTTCGCCATGTTTTTTTGGCTATTCTACGTACTTTTTTAGTACTGTTTTTTTACTTTTGCATTTCGGTAGTTTTGTGTAATGTTTCTGAACGCTTGGGAAAGGTTTTTTTAAATAAATATACGGTTTATTTTTTTTATTTATCGTTTATTCAAATTTTATATTGCATACAAGTTGTAAATACATTGAAAGTACATAGAGCTATCAATTACATACACGCATACATACATACATACATACAATTGTTAATATAATAATCTGTTCTTATATTTATATATATTATACAAATATGGTCGTTCTTTAATGTATAATACAATAGTAACTCATAATATTAATATAATATTGTATAGTGTATCGTGAGAATGTGTATAAACGTAAATTTTGAAGAACACGTAAAAGTTAGGCTTTCAAATTGTACTTCCAATTTTTTAAATTAAATTCTTTGCAATAAACTATTGTTCCTTTTCTGTTACAAAATGAACTGGTTTCATCTACAAAATAAGAATTTGTTTGAAAAAATGTCATTATTCACTCATTCCGTTGAATGAAGAATAACGTCTGCGAATACAGGAAGACAATAATGAATGGTGGGGACCATTTCTCCCAACTCCCAGGGAAATCAGACATGCACACGAATGTACGAACTACGTTAGTCGTTGAATGTTTCCATGCAAAGTATTGAAGCGCGAAAGATGTCAGTGAAACACAATTTGTACTGACAGAATTGAGCAGAATGAAATACTTCAATTATGTATGAGCAAGATTGGTGTATTGAATTACTGGTTGCATGTAAATGGTATTCATATTTATATATACTTTGATGTATAAAAATTATGCCTCTAATAGTTTTGGGTGTGGCATAAAACATTATATACAAATTCGGTTTATGTCACCATTGCAACTTATTTATCGTTTCGAATAGGAATTGTATATCTTTTATAATATTTTTGCAAACGAGCAATAATTAATCACTTTCAATGCTATGGTTACACGTTCAATGTTGATACAACTTTGAGGTTAAGCGGTTTAAATTGTAATGTACAAGTTGTATATTATTTGTCATGTTTTTGAGTTTACAATAATGGTTTAGTTTATTCGTATGTAATAATAAAATTTCTTATTTAGATTGTTGTAATTATTTATTACAATCTTTTAATATATTGATGTAAACACAGCTAATAAATATAAAAATTAATATATTATACATGTAAATGTCTCCTTCATTATTTAATATTTTGTTACTAAAATAATGTTTGTTTCCAGATGTAATGAACAAAGGTGTATATAAATATGTTATACCAAGTATAAAGGTCAAAGGAAATACTTGAGCTATTAGCATGGAGAAGAGAGGCAGCGCCGAACTTCTAAATATAGAGCAAAATAATTCTAAAAATGCAAGTTCTGACTCTCTTAATTCTGACAGCAAGAGCAGTTCTCTTAATTCCAAGATGGGCCAAGAATCGGTAACATAACTTATTTAATAAAATGTACTTTTAATTTAGATTTATCTGTATCTAATTGTATGCAAGCATTTAACTTCTTTAGGAAAGCTGGGATAAAGCTTCGCGTTCAAAAAGTTTTTCCTCCAGTTCTACTTCTACAGACAATAATATTGTGTCTGCTTTAGAAACTAGAAAAGACAATCAAGTAAAAGTGAGTTCTATTCAAAAGAATGTAATGAATGTAGTTTTTATCTTTTGAAGCATTTTCTTATTATTAGATTATGTTTTCTTTTTCCAACAATATGTTTTTTGATTTTATTAGTTTGACATATTTCCTTTTTTAATTCCTGAAAATTCTATGACATCACTTTTACTTTTTCAGTATTCAAATTATTTAGAACCTTTATTCAGTTTTAAGTAATTAGTAATCATTTACTTCAATGATTTAACATTTATATTAAATTGTCATAGTCGGCATGTTTATCTTCTTTTTCACAGAACTTATCTGGTGGAGAGACAGGTCCACCACTGTTGAATGGTGAACGTGTCCAAGGTATTGCACAGGAAGTAACATACGTATGTCCTTATTCAGGACTTGTCAGAGGAATTCTTAGTGTTACAAATTATAAACTTCATTTTCGGAGCGTGGATCGTGAAACACCTTACATAGTCGAAGTACCTTTAGGTGTAGTTAGCAGAATTGAAAAAGTTGGCGGTGCATCGAGCAAACGAGAGAATTCTTATGGAATCGAAGTGTTTTGTAAAGACATGCGCAATCTCAGATTTGCTCATAAACAGGAAAATCATTCCAGAAGAGACGTTTTCGAGAAACTACAACAATATTCGTTTCCTTTATCTCATAAGTTACCTCTTTTCGCGTTCGAATATTCCGAAACGTTCCCTGAAAATGGCTGGAACGTTTACGAACCTATAGCTGAATTAAAACGAATGGTAAAGAATATGAAATATCTTTATCTCATACATTGTAATTATGTACGTAAAATGTTATCATTGTTTTCAGGGTGTAAACAATGATATGTGGAAGATATCAAAAATCAACGACACTTATTCTATATGTGATAGTTATCCAGCTGTGTGGGCAGTGCCAGCCGCAGCGACGGACGAAGATTTACAAGCGTCAGCAGCTTTTCGAAGTAGAGGAAGACTTCCAGTTCTTTCATGGATTCATCCAGAGAGTCAAGCGACGATAACTCGTTGTGCTCAACCACTAGTGGGAGTTGGTGGCAAGCGTAGTCGTGAAGACGAAAGATACGTGCAGCTTATTATGGACGCTAATGCACAAAGTCACAAATTGTTCATTATGGATGCTCGACCAATGGCCAACGCGATAGCGAACAAAGCCAAGGGCGGTGGCTATGAAAGCGAGGACACTTACCAGAACGCGGAGCTAGTATTTCTTGATATTCACAATATACATGTAATGAGAGAAAGTCTCAGGAAATTAAAGGGTGAATTTTTTTTTAAGAATCGATTCAGGGTTTCCCAAACTTTTATGTATCAAAATCTATTCGTTTGTAATGTACTATTTTCCTAATTGTCAAAGTTCCGAAATCAGTTTGCAGTTTACTAATAGACCGGTGATCACACTTTGGGAATCTCTGTTCCGGATTGGTTAGTATTTATTAACGGAGGAAAGTTAAATCATCAACTAATTTTTAGAATTATGCTTTCCAACGATCGACGAAACCAGATGGCTATCAGGGATAGAGTCTACCGTCTGGTTGAAACATATTAAATACGTACTTGCAGGGGCGGTACGAATCGTAGATAAAGTTGACAACCATAAAACTTCGGTACTAGTGCACTGTTCGGATGGTTGGGATAGAACAGCACAGGTTAATTATTAAATAATGCTTCCTGCAAGTATTTTCGCGTGTTTCTTACGGTGTATCTCAAATATTTATTACCTTTTTACAGCTCACAGCGCTTGCCATGTTGATGTTAGATCCCTATTACAGAACAATCAAGGGTTTTGAAGTACTTATAGAAAAAGAATGGCTTAGTTTTGGTCACAAATTTCAACAGGTATGTAACGCAATATATATTTGCAGATTCGGTGTATTGATTTCAAAGTTTTATAATTCATAATTCTCGTAACGCATATTAGAGAATTGGACATGGCGATGAACATCACAGCGATGCGGATAGGTCGCCAGTATTTTTACAGTTCATGGACTGTGTATGGCAGATAAGTCGTCAATTTCCAGACGCGTTCGAATTTAACGAACATTTCTTAATTACCATTCTTGATCACTTGTATTCTTGTAGATTTGGCACATTCTTATTCAGCAGGTATTTCATATTTTAGATTAGTCACTTCACGCGTATCATTGATCACTGTTGATATAAATTATCACTTTTACAGCGAACGCGAAAGAGTTCAAGAACAAGTGAAACAAAAAACTGTCTCCCTTTGGTCATATACAAATAGCCAGTTATCACTTTACCAGAATCCTTTATATTGGGCCGCTGCAAATTACCAACCTGTTTTAATCCCGATCGCCAGCATGAGATATATCAAACCATGGAAAAGTCTGTATTGCAGATGGAATCCCAGTATGCGACAGCAGGTTTGTCAAAACATATAGAATACATGATAAGTATTCATAAATATCATTGTCCTTAATTCTTTAATACTGGTTATCGTTTACGTTTTAAGGATCCCGTTTATCAACGTATAAGAGAACTTCTAGTCTTAAAGGAGCAACTGGAAAAACAGCTCGAGGAAGGGCGGCGTGAACAAGCCAGTCGAGTAAATAGATCTGTGACCTCACCAGCACCTCCTAGAATACATTCACCGATTCATTCATAGCACAGCAAGGATTCTTTCTCGTCTTTTAATGATTTGTAATTATTTGTAAATGAATATCCTTTCTCGCTCGAGTCAGCGTATCATTTATACCTAAATTTACTTCGCCATGTACAGAACGTTCGTCGATAAAGAAAATAAAGAAACACGTTTACAAATTTTTCGCAAATGGTTTTGTATATTTGCTCCATTTTCCCATTCATTCATTTATATAAAAATTGACATTTAAAAAAAAAAGGAATTTTATGAATTATTAAGAAAATTCTTACGTACAATCAAATGCGAATGTTTTTCCTACAATCGTCAGCTAGAGAATTTTGGTTCCAGGGTGTATTCACGGGTGAAGTACGGTCGCGGAGAGACTGTCACATTCATGTTTTGTAGATTTGGCACATTTTTATTTAACAAGTATTCAATATGTTACACAATAATATGTTACAAATATGAACGCGAAAGAGTTCATGAACAAGCGAAACAAGAAACTGTCTCCCCTTGATCATATATAAACAGTCAGTTTATCAAAATCCCTTATATCGAGTTGCTTGAAATTTTCAAATGATTTTATCTTCGGCCTCCGTCATAAGATACAACTAGTCCTGACGAAGTTTGTATTATAAATAGTATTACTATATGCGAGCATTACACCAGTTGTGCAAAACCAGTATATTTTTCAACAAGTCTTATCAAGCATGCGTAGATATCATAGTCTTTAATTCGTTAATTTCAATTACCGTTTGCTGTTTAAGGATGTCGTTCTTAATCTCGAAAGAACAACTCGAAAAAGGATGTTGTAAACAACCTGGTTGAACAAATTGTTTTTTGTCTACACCAGCGTCGTCTAATGACATTTACTGTTCAAATATTGCATGGTAAGGATTCTTCCTCGCCTGTAATTAATCTATATTTATTTGTAAATAAATTTTGTTCCCCTTTTTCAAGTCGGCTTGTCATTTATAACTAAATTTACTTCGCTATGTACAAAACGCTTATCGATAAAATAAGAAATATATTTAAGATTATTCCGCAAGTGGTTATGCAGCTTTAGCTCTTCTTTACAGGCGTCGAGTTACATAAAAAAGATGCATTCCTGAAACAAAGCGCATCACATTAATTACCGAGAGCATCCTTGAATAATTTTTCCGCGTTCGATAGTTCAATCATTTGAATATGTACTCATTTTATTCTTCTGTTGAAGGAACTTATTATTCGTAAGAATAATATCACTGGTACTTCAGTCATTGCGGACAACGCAAATGCACAAATGAAAGTCACTGTACATATTCCGATGCAAGTGGTACCCTGAAACGAAATGAATGATCAATTTCGGAACCGACGTGTTGTTTACGGAATACGAATACCATTAGAAACTTACGGTAACTAAAAGGTCAACACTTTGAGGAGTATTGCTGTACATGCCAACTGACATGATTAAAAATGGATTTAAAAGATAAGCGCAGAGCGAGACTCTGCTGAACGGAATCCAATATGGTAACGATAAAAATTTATTAATGATGCCTGTAAGAATAAAAGTAATAAGTATAAAAAATATTGCCGGTTAGATAGGTGAATTCGGTAAGATTGTTTTACCGCCATTGTTCGTAACACAGGCGATTACGAGCCAAGCTATTCCAACGCTCCAACCGAGTCTGCTAAACGACTCGTAAAGGATCGATAATCCTACCGATATGTGTCTGTCCGACACACCAAACAGTATCGAACAATTGCATAAAATGCTGAGACACCAACAGGTGACTAATGCTTTCTGAAATACGAACAAAAATCATATATAACGCGTGAATTATGAAACTGCAGACAAATATTTAGAGTGGTTGTTAAATATACTGATAACGTAAATTTCAAAGCGTTAACGAATAAAAAGTTATTTATTACTTTCGACAATCGCAATTTATAGTTCCATTTTGTAAGAAGAAGAGCCGTGCCCATCCCTACTATGTACGGCTGGATTCTCATCCATGGTCGCATGTACATGTAAGTCAACGTTTCGAATTGCATGTCCAACCTACGAAACGTACCAGCTTCAGAAATTTTATACGCAATTGGTTATCAATATTTCGTATACTCACGTAGGAATATATCCTATGGAGTATGCAACGTAACCGTGCAAGAATGTGGATACAAGTAATATCGCAACATTTAAACCTAGGGAGAGGTAGTAGTAACTGAAACGATAAATTACAGTCAGACACCAAAGAAACAAAATTGTTTTAAGGGTATTATGTTGTCCACTTACCTGGTCGATAACATCAATACAAAGATACCATAAATATAGAACTGCATGTCGTTGGAGAGATACCAACTCCAGGACAGACACTGAAACAATCGTTTTTTTTTAGACGATCTATTCTACGAGGTATGTATTTGTATTGCATATGAATAACAAAATTACACGTACCAAGTCCGACCAACCGAAGAAGTTATTGATATACAGTATATTTCTCCACCAGTATGTCGAACATAGTTCCTGTATCGGTTCGCTAAAGTACCACAACGTAAACTTTTCGTACCAAGAAAAGTTTACGATCACGAGCAATATCATGACCAAGTACGCAGGTGTAAGCCTGAAATAAATTTACGTTAGGATATTTCGTATAAATGAGGTGTAACGGAACGATGTAAGTGCACAGTGTGATTCAGAAACGAGTAATAATACTTCAGAGGATGTATAAATATCTTGTGCCCGAAGGAACACAAAAATTTCACGGTTTGCTGATCCCATAAAATATGCAGTCATCGAGGTATTAATATCAATAATAATATCGTAATCGAGTCCGTTAGTATGTCCATGGTTGTGGGTTCGTAGCGAACGCGTTGAAATTGCATTTAAATTGTTGTAGCCTGAACGGTCCGCCGTTCAAGGGTTAAGCAGTCGTCACGACACGGTGTTTAATCACCTCGGTAATTCTACCGACTATATTTGCAGTAGTTATATAAGATTAGAAACTGAGAAATATAATTAAAAGTAATATCGACAGGTGATGGCCAAGGTAATATGTCAATTATAGATTGAAACATTCGCATCGTCGTCCTGATGTGTTTACGTTAATCTGTCACGTTGGAGCAACTAAAAAATGTAGTTTGCTTTTTATAAAAATTACATTCGTCCAATGAAGTAATATTTACCGTTTAAAAATCACTTTACATAATTTGTTAGCCTTCGTATGATTTACCGCTATGATCGACAGTAATGAAGGCAAAGGATGAAGATCAAGTACACGCATGAAAACAAGGTACCTCACGTATCTCTTGAAGATAGCGTTGAAGAAATTGATCGCATTTCTCTGAAACGGATACACCTTTTTCTCTTTTACTTGCGCCTTTAGAAACACGTACGCCAACAGAAATCCGCTAATGAACAGATACGTGTCCACGGACAGTGTCGCGTTAGACAAGATTTGGATCTCGACATCGCTGGTCAGCATATAGCCTTCCGCCTTGTTACCTGTGCAAACAAAATGTATCTATAAACGCTTCGAAAATTGATAAGAGAAGCCAGAGAGAAAAATACATAAATCGTACAAATTATTGATCCACGATCCGAACCATTATCTCACCTATAATATTCAACGTGTAAAAGATTGTATGTACGATCATGATCCATATCATTCCAAAGAATTTCAAGCCATGTAACGCTGCTACATTTTCGGTACTGTTGTTTACGTTGAATATGTGTTGTATGTTCGAATAGAAGGAGAAAATCAGAAGAATTTGTCCGATCCGGCTGTCTGGCTGCAGCTCTTGCGGTATGGCAGCTTCTTGATCGTGTTCGGGCTTCTCCTCCATTTCGCCTTTCAGTTCTGTTTTTCGAATACATTGTATTAAATATTCTGCAGGACATTCGTTTAACGCGTTGATTGTCGCGGTGCCAAGAACAGCGAGTAACATTAAGGATATTAAGCATTTCACTACATGTACATCGGTACGTTCCGGGGTAACTGAAGTTACTGTCGGCGATGAGCGAGTTTAAAGGGGAGCATTTCTTACCGCTTGCCTTCGTCCTTGGCAGGATCTATGGTGAACCTAGAGACAGTAATTAGGTGACTAGATGAAACTATTAATTTAATTTCCTAAATTTACGAAATCCACTTGATGATAGCCGATGTAGGGCGTTGACACTATCGATAAAGCTAAAGGGAAGGGACCTACTCTAGATTCTATAACAGATCCTAGGTACATCGAAATAAATTTGTATTTTGTAGGAAAACTACTTGAAACATAGTAATTACTGCTTTGACTATGAAACCAATCAGCGATACGAATTAATTATCATTTCACGTACTTTTTACAACTTGTTTTCTTTCTACGTTATATTAGCATTTAATGATCGGACTGCAGATGGTTACGTAAGTATATGTGTATCATTAATAAATATTTTTCTGCAGGAATGTGTCAAAAGGATATGATCCTTCGTGTATCTCGAGAAAATTGCATGCTGTTTTGTTACGCGTAACAAAACAGATTTTGCATAACGTTTAACACGTTTCGATGTTCAAATCATCGCGCGAATGTTTTAGGATGCAAGAGAATATTATTCATGGTATCGAAATCATTTTTAGCGCCTCTTTTGCAAACATTACTTATCTTTCAATTCTTTCGATGATCTCTTCTTCGTAATTGCACATTTTCAATGTTTGCAAATACCTACTTTTTTGTCACACCGATGCACGTGTTTTGCGATAGTCGAGCTATTATTAAATGAAAAATATTCGATAACGATAAACTCTATGACAATCAACGCGTTAATATTTCTTCTCTAAAAAAATATCTTAATTTCGTAACTGTGACAAATGAAAGTAAGCTAAATTTATTAGAATAAATGAATGAAAAAATGAATCGGTCCAGGCTTACCGGAGGTGTTGTTGTTCTCGTAAGTAAGAAAGTTTTTCTTGCTCCGTAAACGCTTCTGGTGTACCAGACCATCATAGAACGTGCCCACTATCACTATACCGAGTATTGCTGCCAAAATACAACTACCAACAGAAGATTCATCATTCGATAAGTACTTAATCGTTTATTTGCTAATTATTCGAGGAACTTTCGGTCGTCGAATCGTGCTTACGTACAAGATCGAGATTATTTTTCCATTGAGAAGCCAGGTATGATCATCTATCATATTCGAGACCTTGATCAACTGGAAGTCTGTCGAATAGAGGTGTCCGACCTGAAGAAGCCTCTTGTCGAACACATTGTTCAGCATCGTAGCCACTTCGTGTTCTGCACAGGACGCAGGTAAACAAAGACCCAGTACTATCACGTCCTAAAAAGACGTTGTTTAATAACGCCGTTATTAAAGCGGCGTATACAATTAATCGTACGATTAAAGTACGATAGCCTTACTTTCACGAATAACGAAATACGATGATATTGTAAAGAACGTGAAAGTTCAGGTTGATCGGAGATAAGAACAACGGTGGTTCTTAGATGATCATGCGATGATCATCCGGTTTTAGAAAAGCAAAGAATCGTCCACGCATAAAACATTAGTCGTTCACGTGCTTACTTCCATGCCTATCATGATATGATACTGTGTCGTCCCATTGTGACGGATGTGGGCACCGAAGAAGTTGAGTCGAAACGGTGGAAACTCATCGGCCGGATTACGGTAGATGGAATTGTTCTTCATCGTCCTCTCCGACAATTGTAACGAACGGTTTTGACTAAGGAAGTTGCATTGTTTTCTGCTTCCTACCCAATAGTTGTTCCCCGAGGTGAATCCAGCCCTCGGCACTCCGCTGGCGTCCAACACTTGAACAAACAGAGCATCCCATTTGGTGACGGTGAAACGGTGACGAGAGAAACTCGGCAAAGAGCACAGCTGATCGAGAAAAAGGGTACCGCCACGAGCGTCGTCGCTTTTCCGCGCACCAAACAAACTAGTTTCTTGTGTAACGCGAAGAAAGTCGCTGGCCTGGGGTGGCACGACGAAAAATCTCCGCGCAAACGGACACAATATACCGCTTTGGCCATTGCTCGCGTAATCGACGTAACGCGGAACGCTGACTACGGTCAAGACTATGCGCAGAATTTGCGTTGCACAAGAGAACACGCGTTTCCTTGTTTTTCGTACGGGCGATGCGACGCGCAGATTAATCGTGGACCCGTCCTCGACAACCGGCAAACGAGCAAAAATTACGAAATGACCAGCCCCCTTTTCCTTCTCTCTTTTCTTTAATGTTACTATTAACCAGTTCGAGACCAGTTTCCATTCCTTTCCTTGTGTTTAGCCGTCGCCGAATAAACATGCGATCGGAGGAAAGCGCGCTACTAACTTTTCAGACTCCAGAGTACACCGCGGTCCACCGAGTCACGGAATTTCTCCATTTCTGTGCGGCATCTGGTCGAATTCAGTTGTCCGATGCTGGCGGTGATCGCGTAAGCCGGCATCGTTCCCTTCAACACCTCCGAGTCTTGAACGTATCCCTGGACGGACACGCACAGCCACGCCAACGACAGGATGATCCTGATTCTCAGGTACTTCATCGTGTGCGGTGAATGGTTCGGTGAACGGTTCGATGCTTTTTCTATGGAACTATGGATTCACTGGCGAATTTGGCATCACTCGTTCGACGTTTACTTTTCGATAGCCTAGCTGAAACTGGAAACAGACTGGAGGGGATGGAAGTGCGTCGTCGACTAAGGATCGTGGAAAAGAGGAAGATCTACGGCGCGATCTCGACGTGACAACCGGTGTATCGATGAAGGAACACGGAATTTATTTGCATGAGCACCGACCGAGGAGATACGACGACCGGGAAAGGACTGCCGTGCAGGAGAAGTAATCACAGAATCCAAATGGAAAGCAAGCCCCGTCCTCGTGGCCTGCGTCGTCATCGTCGTTGTCTTTGAAGTCACACCGCGATACCCCACCATGTGCGGTCCGCCGCGATTATTATTCCTACGGTGTTGCGATCGACTATTATTTCAAATTTACTTTGTATTTTATGGATATTTCGCGGACAAACTGCCCGTCAACCGCATCGAACCTCCATCTTTTACTCCTTTCGGATCAATTTACACGCTGGAGTCTGCAGGCTGGGAACGTCGCCTGCTTTCATTTTCTGTTCCTCTGTTTCGGACAATAGGAGACGAACGGTCGGAAAAGCGACGTAGGATAGCTTGGCAAAAAGCAACATAAAAAAAAGTACTATTCGTCTTAATCGAATTGGCTGATTAGTGGGAACGTTCCGCGAAGGAAGATATTAGGATACGGTGTCAAAAAATGAATATTTTATACGAGTCTTTTATGGCCAAATAATGAAATGTCGGATCCGTTGAGCGTCGAGTGTTAGATCGTCATGCACGATATCGCTGCAGAAATTTTTGCCGCTGCATCGTTTCGGACCTGCCTCAAGGACTTGTAAATCATCCTCGAGCCTCTTCAAGTCGCAACGACATTCGTAATGATTCATGAAATCCTATAAATCCTTGCGATTGCTTCAAGAAAACCTCTTGCAATACTCGTTGACTTCTGTCTCAAGCGACATCGTATTGGGTAACGTGCATTCTGTCGTTGCACTTGTTTGCTTATTTTTCTTTGCGGTGCATCTTAAAGTACGACGGAAATTTTCGAGTACGGTACTTGGAGATACAACCGATAAACCCGAGGACGTGAAAGAGTCAAGGTCTGAAATTTGTCTGGTTTTCTAACGCCACGTGTCGTCTCGGCTATTATGGAAGCAAACGATTACAAAATAGTCGCTCTCGTTTTCACTCGCTGCTGATCCTTACGATCCGATGATGGATAGACGACGCAACGAGAAAATTGATAGCTGTTTCATTTCTTTGATGCGCTCGCATAACTTTAAAGCGGTCATTAATCATTAGAATTAGCACAAATGATAATAAGTTTTAATTAGTCGCGGACACGTTGTCGTTTATTTTTGCAAAAAAGAACTTTGCCGTTCGTCTTTCATTGATAATATCGTTTTCTTCAAAAACTTTCACCTATGCGTTCAGGCGAATGTTTAATGCTCTTTCGAGGCGATTTTACGTTCGCGTGTAATTAACATTCTTATTTTATTAGTGCGATTAGGTAAAGTCTTGCGTCGTCCAGTCAACGTATTACTTCATCAAATTTCGCCAGCATGGTAACATTTCACTAGCGATAAGAAGCGTGCGATTGCTGGTTCGTTCCATTTTCCCGAATTCCAATTCTACAGATTTACTCGGTCGGAAGTTCAAATGATAATTTTGCACGTTCCTTCGATAAATATGAAATTTCCCAAGTTCGACAAGTTTTTTCATCAAAGTTTCAGAATTAAAAGCTTGTATGCTCTTGAACGAACGCTCTCGCGATTTACATTTGTCGGACTTCGATGTTGAAATAAACGTAAAGAATTAGTCATAGGTGTTTGTTATTTGCTTAACAGGCGCTATTGTTCCTCAGGTGTCAAGTATGCTTTTAAAAATCGACCTCATCGCCGGTTTCGTGCCCTCGTGAACGTCGTCCACGCCTTTTCAGCTCTGGTGGACGAGTACATAATCGATACTCTCTAGTATTTCGAAATAATCTGTTCGAAACTGATAGTTCTTCTTGAAACAGGAACAATTCAAAAAATTATTTGATAGTCTGAAGCGATACTTGAAAATGATGGATATTTCATTCAATTATGTACGATTCGAAGTGTTTCAACGATTACATAAAAGTATTGAACAATAAAAGAAAGTGTTTCATTTTGCTCGTAAGTTACACTGTATCGATTCAGAGATAACGTAATTACATTCAAGAGCTCTGAAGAAATAAAAGAATTTTAATATTTCTTTTCAAATCATTGGCTACAACATCGCTTCGAGCTAACTAAAAACAAATGCTAATAAAATGTATACAAAACATTTAAAATGACGGATATTTCTTGTCTAAATAAAACGAAACTAAGACAATTGCACACAGTACTTGTGCAGTTCGATCGTATTATTCGCTCGCGTAACATCTTCATTCGTAACGAACCAATTATTTATCCATAGTGCTTAGTCTAGCCCGCGGTTGTTTTCGGTGCAAACCAACCGTTGCTAATGGAACGAATTCCTCGCGAATTTTTTCCAAACGGTCGAAAACAATATCTCCGAACTTTGGAATATAATGTATCGGTTTGGAACAAAAACCGTTTTCAGAAATGGCTTTTGACGCACCAGAGTCTGAGAATTCCGCTTTAGCTCGTTAATCACTCCATACCGTATGCACCCTCCATACAAATATATTTTCCTAAGCGATAGCTTGCCCAACACCGCGATATTTTTGTGCCGATGCCAACGAGAGAACTAAAAACGAAAAATTAAAAAAAAAAAAGGAAGGAACGAATTGTTGTGGTGGTCGGGTATAATAGTGCTACTGACTGGATTTCAATTCTTGTGTAGCGGGCGTGAACGTTCTATGGACCACTTTTTCCACGAGTAAATGTGCATGGTCGAGACCAGATTTCAAGCGTGCACATGAAAACTTACCTCGCGTTCGTTTTCTTTTATTACTTGTAACTTAGGGTGTACGCGAGCGAACCTGGTATAAATTCTTTTTCCGCTGTACTTATATAAGCGTGCGTCAGTCAAAATCTATGCAAACCACATTCGAATAAAAGTTTCGAAATAGATTGCAGTAAGGAAAAAGTTACAAAAGTCCACCAACTTTTATTCGCTCGCTTAACCGCTCAGCAGGTTGATCTTGGGTGCACACTTCAGATCGTGACATCGAATTTTTCGGGACCGTATCACAGATCGCTGTTGCAGCTAATCGAAATATTATTTGAATATAAACGAACACGATTGACCAGTAGAAGAACAGGTAGTATGTATTTCAGATGGAATTTTTACGATTGACTATATACTTGACGTCAGTCGTTTCGTGTCGTAGTGTAGCAATTCTTAGCGTGGATGATATAGTATCTATAGGAGTATCGATATTTTGTGTATCTACCATTGTGTCGAAATGTACTTATTAGGAACATGTCCAACGATAAATTATTCAAAGTGGTTTAGCCACTCTGACCATATCGGTTTCGCGTCGCACAAAATCGTACATAATACAGGTCCGCCGCGACTTGTTTCCTTTGTCCTTTGAGTAAAAAATTCTTAAGAGACTGAAGCAAAAAAATTCGCTCATGGTTAACTCATCGTAAAAATATGTTTCGACGATAGACATTAGAGAGCTCCAAGATTGTCCTAAAGCTTTCTTACTGCAACTTCGTAACGAACAATAAAGTTTATTCCCATTGAATAACAATTTTCAAGATAATACAAACAAGTGATTTGCATAAAACGTATTTATCGAGTTCGATCCATCAATGCATATCCAACTGCATTAATAGTAGCAAAATGTCGGGCAATGTTGTCAGCAAGACTCATGCGTCAACGGAATCACGCAAATAGGCCGTTAAAAAATCAAGGACGATAATATACGTGTTATTAAATTATCGATACGGCGATTGAATTAAAAATTAGCAAAAAAAGCTCAGTGACAATCTCATCAAACTGTTCTAAGTAGTACCGTTGGCGTAAATAGGTTTTCTGTCTCGCATAGGAAAAATTCCATAAATTTATCCATAGTATCAAACATTACGCTATGTCCGGCCAAGTGGCTTTTGGAAGCATGGAAATCTGGAAATATCGGTAGAAGATCTTATTTATTACATCCCTCGCGAATCATACTCGTTTTAGTTCTCATCTGATTACATTGATCACTACAATTTGCATGCTGTTAGTTACAATTTGCAACAATGAATTTAATCCTCCTTCGAAACAAGATGTTCACGCAAATTAATTACTATAATTAATCGTGTTTCATGTTTCTTTAAAGTCATACTTCCAGCGGAATCATTAACATGAATCGAGTGATGAGTGTGATTTTTCATAGACACGAGAACTGGAAAAATTCAATAGAGATGTTAATCAGCTTATCGTAGGTTGGAACGACAAGTCCGATGACTGAATTAATCGATAATCAATAATCAGCATAAACTAACTGGATGAAAAGAAATGAATATATCCGCTTTGATAAAAAGGAATTAACGCATAACGTTTTTAATGAACTGTAGTAATGTCAGCTTGGCATGACTTAGCTAGTTTGCATAGCAGCGCTGAGTGGTTATAGAATCAGGTGAACTGGTTACCGAATTACGATGTATATCAGTGTGTTCGTAACGAACGATAAAATAAACGAACAGAAAGGAAAAGAGAGACGAAATAAAGGAAGATAGAATAAATTGGAGCACCGTAATAACTTCTCGCGAGTAACCAGTTTTCTTGTGACGCCTCGCCTTTTATTACGTTAGAGGGCAAGATTCCCGTTTGTTTTCATTCAGACGTAACAGACAAGCGAATTACGTCGTGAAAGCGTTCGCATAACATTCATAACTACGTGTACGCGTCCTAGTATGAGCGGATGTTAAGTCAACGGATGTTACAGCAGAGAAAGTGAGTCAGTTCTTCTTCCTGGTTCGCGGCGATTGATCCTTTTTCTCGCTCCAGTTTTCCCCTAACACGTCTAATGGCGTAACTAGCATTTTTATTCGATACCACTCGGCTGCAAATCTGAATTCGTCTCTCTGAAGCACCTCTCTTTAGACTCGTCCTTCGTCAAAAGCAAATGTTGCAGCCGGATACGTTTTATCTCTACTAGGCCCATCCAGGAGTTTGCCTATTTACAGATTCATTCGATTACTTTGTAAAATAGATCATTATTTTCAGATGAACAGTTTTCATTTTGTTAAGAGTATTGACTTCTCCCGTACGAGTTTCATGCCTTGTATACACTTCGTTCACTCGTGACCGCCGTCCATAGGTCATATAGGCTTCATCGTTTTTTATCTACTCTCTTTTATGCAAATATCTAATATATTAAATGTATAGAGGTTAATGACATGTGTAACAACTTGTCCATATAATGTACGAGTTCCCCAGTGTAACGTTAACACATTGGCCATCGCGCATTTTCTTCGTACGCGGGGAATTAATTGGTGTTGCGTTTGGTCGATGAAATTCGTAGAACAGAATACAATTACACGTGAACATCCAATGCGCTACCTGTCTTCGTCCTACAAACTTTACGCTTCGATGTTGCCGAAATTTATAGTTAAAGGTAAACAGCCTGATTGACGAAATTTATAGTTAAAGGCAAACAACCTGTTAATTAATAAACGCATGCCAGTCAAGACCTTGATGCTTGAGAAATCTTACAAAATTCTTGTACCACCGAAATCCTTTGGGACCTCCGTTGCTTGCTATTTACATACATCTCACCTTGAACGCGCTAACGAGTCTGGGCAAGACCTCGTCCAATTAATCCTCTCGATGCGTTAACGTATTCGACCATTTCGTCGTCTTTTATCTTGGACATCTCGACGAAGCACGATGACACTAAGGAAAATTACGAAGGTGCATCAGATATAAACGAGAGTTCTCGTGTACTGGTATTGCGTGTTAGCACGCGCCAAGTTCACGTTAAAATTCTTCCACCGAGGGAACGATTAAAATCTGGAATCACAAGGTAATAACAAAAAATCTCGTTTATACTCGACATCGATCATTTTAATTAATTATAAAGAAATAAACGCTGGAGCTTTCTGGTTTTCAGAAGTGTTATTATCAGCACATGATAGTATTCTTTCGCATCCGTCTCAAAAAACATAAGGACCAGAACGGAACGTCAACAATTACAAATCAGAAAAAGGAAAAAAGAACACAAATCTTACACGGCGCCATAAATAAAGTAAGAATCATTCGTAATACAATTTGTAATACACTGGCGATAACGAGCAATCGTTACATTATTGTAAAATATCACAATATGTTAATATCTGTCGGCTAGGGTCGAGGACGCGCGGGAGAGCCGTAAAAGAACACTTGCCTACTCTTCAGGCTGAAGACACGCAACTGTGTACATAAACTTACAACGTTTATTGTTTAGGGTTCCAAAATTCAAATTCGACCTAACTCCTGCAGAATTCGGAATTTTCGAACCAACTAAAAGGAAGCTAAAATTTGAGTCGTGTAACGCGATACTCGTACAAATACTAAACGTAACGCGATAATTACAATTTTTCTTTCTCGATTTTTGTAAGAAAAGAGAAAAATTTGAACGGTGTCCGGTTGGTTTTCGCGGACGTGTCCTCAGTCTTAACGAAAGGAATATTTGAAATCGTTATAACCATGAAAAGAAAGGAATAGATCACGCGCGGGCCCGAGTGTCTCACCTTGAACACGGCTATTCCAAAATCTGTCAGACGTTTTTAAATGTTTTAGTAACCCATAACGGACACGTGAAATTACAAAATCCGAGTCGACTTAATGAAGAATATATCTCGGACATAAGTTTGTTTCGACTTTGAAGGACCTACGACGACGCACACGATCTCACGGTATGGGACATAAAAATTGACGACAAGCAAAATCTTTCTATCTCGAGGCTGTTCTCTCTCTTTCTTTCTCTCTCACGACGTTCTCGACTCGGTTAGACCTCGACTCAAGACGCGTTGACATACACCTTGGCCAACGAAGAGCGATATTTTCTGACCTGTAACCAGCGGATCGGTACACGAGAAAACGAAACGAACGCACCAGGTTTGGACTTCTGAGCGAGGTGAACGTCACCGGTTCATTGCTCGAATACATTAACCCTTTGCCTTACACGATTTGTTAAGCTACACTCGTGTGTCTCTTAGATTATGCAACTAATTCAATCGTCTTCGTAGAGTAATCGCGTTTTGAAGTGTTCTTATCGCGAACACGATTTATGAGGACATTTTTTATGTCCACTTTCCAATAAATTTTGTGTATCTACTTTAAATTTTATATATCCCGTATTGGGACTACAAACGTTTATGTATTTAAGATAAATCGAAATCGTGATAACACTGTTTTAAATTTTCTGACAAAAATTAAACGATTACAATATTATGAATTAATTAAAAAAAATGAAAATGATTTACAATACGAGTCCATCTCGCTTCACTAATAACAAAGTCATAAGGCAAAGGGTTGAAGGAAGAATAGAGAAAACGAGGGATGATCGCCGTCGAATAGCATGCATCGTTTCCAATTAACTTTCTAATCGATTATTTCTTTCTAATGCAGGTACAACGATAAAATTACAATCAGAATTATTTTGACGAATGCCGGTCTATCGAGCAGGTCAACTCACCTCTCCTAGGATTAAAACCTGTCCTATATGTGGTAACATTAAGAAAATATCGAACAAGATGCAGGCTGATCGACAGCTCCTCTACTTCTACGAAGGGAAAAGAAATGGACAAATTCGTGTGCGAGCTGCTCGATGCAATAATCGTATGAAAGTCGGACAAGCGTAGAAAAATACTGTACACGTAACACGAAAAGTAGATAGAAAAAGAAGAAACGGGCGGTGAAGGAGGACGAACGGGGAGTAACGAAGGAGTTTCAGCCTCTCGGTTGCAAATTCCATCCGACGATGTTTAAACGGCGACGTTTTGCCAGCATTGCGTAACATGTTTCTTACGACGACTGATACTGTTTGAGACTATTTAGGCTTTCTTCGGATAAGGATAATTTTCAAGATCAACGATATAAGTTTAAGAATTTTCTAAGTCCTAATTTCCAAAAGGTCGCCATTTATTAACCCGAAGAAAAAGAACCGTACGATCGGATTGCTTCATAGAAATCGATTCAGTGCCATCCTGTATCGATCATAAATTTCTAGGTCAATGACATATTCCTTTTCCTTCGAGCTTAAAATTCATAAACGAATTGCTTAATCCAAGACAGTTGGAAATCCCCTTAAAAACTGATCAGAAGAAAAAACCAAACGCGAATCAGTCATCGAATCGTTCGAATTCCCAGAACGATTTTCTATCGATCTGGTGGGCTCGTGGCAAACGGCAAACAAAGCTACTCGGATCTCTCTTGGAGCGAAAGCATGTTTTGTACACACGATAACTAGCTTCACACTTTTCTTATCTTTCTTTCATTTTTTTGGTTGCTTTTTCTGCGTATTTGTTTTCGTTAATCTACGCGGAATCAAGGGCTGGTCGCAAGGATTAAAGGATTAAGAGTGAGGCCACGAGCGACGACAAAAATAGTTCTAACAAATGCGTTTCTATAACTGCGTTCACGCTGATTACTCTCCGCTAACACGTTAATTCTACTCAACGCTAACGCCTTCGCGATTGAGAAAAACAATCGTATAAACAACACTTCGATGTACAGTTGCGAGCAATAGCAGCTCTCCTTGGTACGGGGAAGTGTAAAAGAAGATAATACTACAGCTGTCTTGTTCATAGTAATTCTTCTTCTTCTTTGTATTGTCTCGGGGAATTTGAATGTTTAAACTTTTAGAACGTTTGCTTGCAACTTCGAGTGGAATATATTAGCACTGGTACATTGATGTAATGCGAGAAAGGAAACGATGAACTTCTTTAATACTTTACCAACCACTTTTTCAATCGCAAACGCATATATAGCGCTAGTGTACTTTATCGATATGTATCGAGAATAAATCTGGTTTCTTTAAGGAAAATATTCCAACCAAATGGGCAGACATCCCACTCATTAATTCTAAGGTATTTCTGGAGACTAATAATTTGAGTACTTAGAAATTTGTGGATCTAAAGATACGGGGAAACAGGAATTAGAGGGCCTAGGTATTTGAATATCAAAGGATATTGGGATTTAAGGATTAGGTAGTTTCCACTAGCCTGATAGAGTAAGGTTATCATTATCTTTCTCTCACCACTCTAATGTACTAGCGTTAATTAATGTATCGCCGTAACCTACGCTTTAGCCGCGTGATGTAACTTTATCACTAGCATATTTCCACCATTCCAATACAACAGTGTTCGTATACTCGAGTAACGTAGGTGTGTAAGAGTTAATTTTAACCACACAGTTCGAAGGTCTTCTTTCCCCATACTTCTCCTTACCAAGATCAGACATCTTTGCACGTAACTACACACCTGCTAATTTCTGACCAATGTACACACCTCGTGACCTAACGCATTATCCTTTGTTCGTTTATTGATTCATCATTGCGTCGCTGGAAGTAATCACCGTTTTCTCGAAATTATCACTCACACCTATGCTATATATACACATATTTATACATACATACTTACACACACGTTTGGAGAACGGTATCGTTTTCTCGCGTTTCCGTTCGCGGTACACTAATAGCTTTTTTTACAGGTGATTCCAGTAATTTTCATCTTTTCTTAGGGAGAAGAGGGAGAATGTATGCGTGTAACACCAGCCGTTTTATCTCTAAGTAACAATTACTACCGCTATATGTACAACGAATCGCTAATGCGGTCGCCCGAATGCACCAGAAACTGAAAAATCTCAGGCGAACTTTATTCTCGTCTCGTCTCTCTCTCTCTTTCTCTCTCTCTCACTCTCTCTCTTTATGTATAGATGTAACAGGATATAGAGAGAGAATGTAAACGGGTACGAGATGTAGAATAATTAGAATAATATCACGGAAAAACGTCCAGCCTCGAGGATTAAATAAAATATTGTGGCACTTGTTGGTGAATCTCGGTTCCACCGGCTCGAAGTGTCTAAGTAAAATGGAATATCATTCAAACAGCGGCTTCGATCCTTCGTTCGATAAAACGACGCTCTTCTCTTGCACGAACAAGTCGTTAAACGAAAACAGCGTAAAAGGATAAAAATACAAGTGATCATCAAAGTTGTGATCGCGACCGACATACAAAGATGTACCAGGATTTATCTGCAGCACATCGTGCCTACATCCTACAAGCAGAAATAATTGAAAACGCTAGTAAATTCGAACACTGTACATTTCAGTTCTTTGCAAATACGTATTGATTTAAAATTTATAGTTACCTATTTTTAGACGAGTCAACATAATGTATTTCTAACTTTTGCGCAATCGTTATTGGAGACTTTTAAAATTTAGTTTCATCGATTTTTCTGAAATAAATTAAGTATATAAATCAAGTATCTTGTTCAGACTTTAGAATATATTGCACAGTGTAACCGGAAATTCCTGAGACATCCTGTATATAATATACATATATATTACACGGAATACTATAAAGTGGAGTGAATCCGAGAATAAAAATAAATACGTTATCGAAACACCGACGAAAACATCGACGATGTCCGCTTAATTCGCGAGCGGACAGACGAACCGAATTAATAACGATTCTATTAACGCGTTGACTGCCACGAGGGTCACCAGTGACCGTCACTTTCAATTTAACAAAATTGCAATTCCAGAAATTTTCAATTTACAACTTCGAATAAATCTTTACGCAATAGTTCCTATTACGGTGGACTTTTGATACATTGCCACCTTTATACAGACTTTCATGCACACTAATGGCGCTATCTTATCACTGCAGGACACAAAAATCCGTAAAGTCTGCTGTACAGGAAGGTCTATGGTTACAAAATTTGAGTATTTCTTTGTTAACATGAATATCAACAATATCATCAGCGGCAAGAATTTTTTCTAATACTTAAAGTTGCATCGCTCGATCGACGAGTTAATTGGTCTTTCCCGGTTAACAGCTAACATGTCGTCTATACATACTGGTTTTTTTTTTACAGTGCCAGTCAACGCGTTAATGAAAATTGTACCTTAAAACGATAATAATAGTAAGACACGACGAAAGGAAATCCGTTTTTGTACGTAGCACGCAAAGCGAATCATTGCGAGAAACACACGCTCATCTTGATCGTTCTTCGAGGATCGAAACGTATTAATTAAAAAAGAGTCGTCTTGAAACGATTGCTAGCGATGGGCATTCTTGCACATTTTTGAATAATTTAATAGGAGTACAATTTTTAATCGACTCGACGATGTACTGTATACAAAAAATTTCTAAAAAGAAATATCATTTATTTTTAATTTGAGCCTCGGAAATGTTGTGCTATGATTGATCGTTGAAGAATTCGTAATCAAAATTTAAAATTTAAATCCAAATCTAAAATATTTTTGTGTCTGACAGTCTGCAGAAGTAAGAAAAATCACTGTATTATTTAAACAATAATAAGAGAATGTAGACATTTTCGATATAAATTTTTGCAACGATTACGTGAAACTTGCTGGAGGAAAAAAATATTTTTTCTATTTACGTACGTCAATATAATAATATTATCATAATATAACCATTATGTCCAAAACTGCCAAACTTCTTAATTTGTTAAATATTTATGGTAGACAATTCGCAACGACATGAAATAAATTGAATACGTCAGCCTTGAAAAATACCTGTTGCGGTAATATTGAACAGATTTCTAATACTGTTTTTTTTTTTACTTGTACTAGCTTTCATTGCGATAAAAAACGTGTTGTTTACGTACATTCTGGCCATGAACTGGCTACTTTTGGAATACTTTTGTAGATATGGCGTGTACAGGATAAAAGACGTCAGCGTTATTCTCTTCAAGATTGAAAAACATCCGCAGACAAATTAATAAGTAATCAAGCGATTTTTTTATACAGTTTGTTCATAAGTGCAACGATGAACAGGTAAATTATACGCGCTTACAATTAGTAGAACTTTACGATCTTTATTTACATGGATTGATTCTTCGAATCATTTAATTACCTGAATCAGACACGTCAATCGTAACTTCAGCAAATTATTGTCAGAAAGAATTCCAATCATTTCCATACGATTAACTCTTTCTTGCTACATATATAATAATTCTTCTCTGTCTCTCTCTCTCCCTTTCTTTATTCTCAACAAAACAAGAATTATAGATTGGTTCAATTATTCATTTCACTTTGTACATATTACGATCAAATCATTTTTAGCCCATCGCTAGTTGTCATCAATATATCCTCAGGAATATCCGAAAACAAACGAAATCGTCCTTTACTTAATGCAATGTTCAATGTTTAATTTTCAGTCTTTCCAAGACGTGTTCAAATTAGGAGCTGCATAAAATTGATGCAAAAGGTTTGTCGTACATTTGAATTTAAATTCTACGTATATTACGTGCAAATTATAATCAATTTATTTTCCCATTTAAACGTTCTACTGGATTTTCATTCCGAAATTAATATAATGGTTAATCCTATCTGGAAATATCTCCATGTTCTTTCAACTGTTGGATCATATTAAGATGTTTGTGTCGGTTTACACTATTATAAAATGATGGCCACAGGAAATCATCTATGGAACTAAATTTGAAGATCCAACGATCTGATCTAAGACTTTTATAATCCTTTACGAATAACGATGTATTTTCCATTGATCTAACAGTTACGTGCAAATTTCTCAGTTCATTCTCAGAATACCCTGCACAATTCTATCGTCCAAAGAGCAACAAACTCTTTTGCATCAATTGTAACAAGATCGAAATGGTGGCTCGCATAAGAGCAAACGCTGGAAAGACGGATACTCGAAAGGATAATTTGTCGAATAAGGTTGATCGAGACGCGTTCCGCGGTTCGTTTCGTCGTTCATCATATTTTTCGACGGTTTCCTCTCTCCTCGTCCAGCAGCATCGTGTTTTGCCCTCGTAACTACCGTGGCTCATAAGCCTCGTAGACGAGTTCTGGCACCAGGGCCAACGAGAACGTGGCGCTGGTCTGTCTTGCGTACTGCCTTCTCGTCCCGATAGCTTCGTGTTACCTATTATTCTCCTCCATGACCACCTGCTTGAACACGCCAGCGGGCATTTGACTTTTTACCTCGTGGCTACCCAGAGCCGTTGTTCCGTCTTTCGCGATGAACAACTGCAGTCCAGTCGCTGCAATCAGAATTTAATCGATCAATCATTCTATTTCCGTTCATTCGAATCGTTCGCGTGCACGGGTTCGGTTTTGGGAGCGCCAGTGATACAAGGAACTGTCGGTAGTGTCTCTCAAAAGTGGCTATTTACGATTTAACACTGCGCGTTTCAAACGTGTGGTGAAATAAGGCTTGGCGATTCAATACGTTGGAATCCATCGCATAGTAATTGAGCACGTGGGAATATTTAACACATTACGGTCTAGCGAGAAGCGATTCGAGACAGAAATGTAAATCGCGTCGACGCAACGCTAACGTTTGAAGATCTAACGCATTGAAGATCTAATGATGAAGCAGGAATAGATATGAACGCACTTTCGGAACTCTCGAGATCCGTTTGCTCCAAGTTCGTCGCTTTGAGCAGCTCGTCGATGAGAGAATCCGGGTTCGGCCTGGTTACCTCGACCCTGCACAAAATCGAATTTCCCGTGCCATCTTCTGCTTTTTTCCTTCGTTCCAAAGCGGCCTTTGCTCGATCCAAAGATCCCGTTTCGCTCAGGCCAGAACCGCCAGAAGGATTTCTGCGAAACAAACGGACAGACAATGAAATTCCTTTCATCTTCCACTTCTTTTTTCTGCTTTTCTTCGTCGTTTCGTCTCTACGCGTTGCCTGTTTACCGAATACCAGCATTGAAACGAAGATAAATGTATACTTACGAGTATATTGGTCGTTAACAATTTTTTGCCGAATAATTGACTATTAATATGCATATACTACGCAATTCGAAGCAAAAAACGAAGACTAACATAATACATATTTTCGAGCTCGACACTAGAGCCTAAAATAATTGAAATAGTCACGTTGAATACTTGAACGTTTGATGCAAAATGAGAATTCATAAGAGCCTGGAGGTATCCGATGTAATTTGGCTAAAAAAAAAAAAAAAAAAATAGCAATTCGATGCTGGTGTTCGGTTTCGTGTCAATACAGGACAATCAAGAATTAAAAGGTCAATTAATTCTGACACGACACACCGCGTGCAATAAATGGTCACGCTCGATGCAAAACGAAGGAACACGAGGATCGTTGCTGCTGTTGTTGTTATTGTTGTTGCTGTTCTTTTGTTCGCTGCAACACGAACGTAGAGGGTGGAGAAGCGACAGATCGAAGCTGAAGCGTGTGTTAGAATTTGTGCAGAAAGCGGTGAGATTGATGATGATCTTGAGTAGAAATGGGTTTTCTCAGGCACAAATGACCAGAAAAATTTTGCAACAACGCAATTCGAATATTGCAGAGTTTTGGATCACTTTTATATTCAATAAGATACTCGGTTAGTTTGCAATATCGTTAGATCATTAAAAAACCAACGGATGCAAATTAAAATTCTTGGCCCAAGATAATACTGTTTTCCGTAAAATTCTAATGTTAATTCAGTATTATACTCTACCGTTTCCATTGTTGAAATTTTGAGAGATTATAAGATATTTCTAGCCCATCGCTACTCAGATAAAAGCTCAAAGCCAGGGTGTCACATTGGTAGTGGGTTAATTACTTGTATCTCTAATTCGCAAGACACCTATTAACCTATTTGTACCAATAACAAGGAAAGGAATGTGAATAGCTTACCAAGCTATTTTTTTTAGGTAATTACTATTACCTAAATTTGTCACTTTCTTTTGGGAACGTCTTTGTTCTTTCAATTCTCGTTTGTAATATTTGTTCTAGAATTGTTACAGAGATTACTTTAGAAATTGTATCTTCTCGATCGCATAATCGATGTTTACGATCAAACGAAGATACATTCTGTCAATGTAAAAAATGAACCGTATAAGATCATTTCTTACGACACATTGTATGCAAATGATATTATTGCTTGATATTCACAGGCAAAATGCTAACGGACAGTTACACGAAGCTGCATGCAAGTGAGTTCTAAGGTCAAAATTAATCCCGATACTTTGATGTATCGATTGAAATGAAGAAATTTTCAGAATCGTTTAAGCCGAAGGAATCGGTTTGTTCCGGTAAAATGTTGTGATAATCGATCGATCCGATGATAGCAAACAGACGTAGCAAGGTTTTCATCAGAACTCGTTTGTTGCATAGTTCTTATACTTCGCTGAAATAGTGTTTTCCTATTATTTTTATTCAACATTCAGATTTTTAATAAAAATTCCGGTAATTGTAATAAATCTTAGTAATTAATCGCGATGTTAACAACGATACATATTAATCGCGTTAAAATTGAAAGTAAGATGCGATAAAACTTGTACTAAATGTATTTACCTTTTAATAACCAAGTTTTTTCCTAGGATCAAATTGACAAAAAATACTTAATGATACCGTATCTGAATATAAATATATTCGATGAACCACTGCAACGAACGAGGTTTTATACACGAATATGTTAGAAATACATCGAGAGTAGTGAATAATTTTTAAATTGGCATGAATCAGTAATTTTTTTCGAGTCATTTCTTCATGCTGTGAATCGGTGCACCGGCTATGGAAATTCGCCAATTAACACCTTACGCGATATCCTTAGTAAACCTCTTTTTTCCATGCATACATTTTCTGCTGACGCATATTGTAATTACTTTGTAATGTCAAATGCGCGTTATTGCTTCGACTGATCAGATCGTCGCTATTTACATCATTTCAGATATTTTCGCAATTATCTCGGTCCAATTTGTACAACATATTTACAAAAAGCAAAATTAATATTCCGTGTTAAAAACCTAAATCCTTTGATAAGCACACATTTCATGGAAAATATGACTCTCTTAAATTTAAGTTAAAATAATATTTTAAATAAACAAATTTAATTCGCAGAATTTCTTTTTCGAGATTTTATGTTCTACGTTGCAAAATTATCGATTTACGATACCCAGAAAAGATACATTTGCATTTACATAATAATTACAACTGTACCTATAATGCACCTTGTACGTGCACGTACAAACGTTTCACCGACCACGAATACATCGTACAGATTCATTTTGTCATGAAAGGGTTAATTTGGGTCGAGATAATGGAAAAGTACCAATTTCGAGCGCAGACTCGACGAAACGAGTTCGTAGAAGCCTTATTTGCTTCGAGAGCAATCTCCTGTGTCTTTCTTCGTCGATGAAGCCGCTCTCGAAACAAACAACCGATTCTCGAACTTGATTATTCCTGGAACCCGTAAAAGTTCTTCGGATTTGTAAGGTGTCAACATGGATAACCGTGTTCGCTAATTATGATCCACGTTTTCGTATGTTGTGTACATCGTGTTACAACGAAGATAACAACTTTTCATCGGAAGAAAATTAATTTTCCACTGCCAGCCACTCGGCGATTACTCGCGCAGTATTTTATCATTTAAATTAGGTCGTTTGATGCAAATCACTATGTCGTCCAACGGTGTCCTTGAATGTTGGAATTTGATTTCGAGAGTGGAAATTTGGGAATCTTGAAACACGATACTTTGGGTTTCGCATAAATTAGACTTTTAAGAATTTGAATTCTATAAAGATTTAGAAATTTTTCAGTGTGGCCTTTCAGGAATTTGAGAATGAAAAAATTTGCCATCACTGATTATGAAAGGATCGATATTTTCATTGTAACACGGCGTATGTATTTACGTGTGGTCGTGGAATGATAAAGCGAAAGAAGACAGAGACGAGACAAATAGGAAGAAGAGATTTAAGACGAAAGCATGGACTGACGGTGGGGTTATGCTGTTTCGGTGCTGGGAGCTCGGTGGAACGACTTCCGGTACCCCTAAGGAGGACTCCTCAGAGTCCGCTGGGCTGGTGGCGACCGTAGCCAGCTTGCCACCCGCCCCGTCCAGCAACTTCCGGTGACCTCCGCCAATACCCCTGCAAGGATTCACAAAGCCATCCAAACTGGAAGCAAAGCTACACCTCTTCTCTTTTTCCTACGTCTTTTTATTTTACCCTCCCCGAAAAACTTCCTATGCATTCTTCTTTTTTTCTCTCTTTCTTCGACGCTGACCCGTTTCTCGGATGTGTTTCGTTAACGTTTCGACGCAAACATTTATTCTGCAAAAACGCAAACTTTTCTACGACGCTTTAATTATATTTGCACGCGTCGACGAGCCTCGAGTGTTCGGGTCGATTGAAATTTACGGATTGTTTCAGCGAAGCTTGTAATACACCGTGAAAAATTGTAAACTTTCCACGGCAAAATGAATTGGAAAGTTCTTTGAACAAACTTTTTGCTCCAGGCTCCTTGCTATTACGAAAATTTCTAATGGTACCTGCTTCGTACACGGCTAAACGTTTAACGTGCGTTTCGAAAGAGAGAGTGAAGCGAAGTGCACAGACCTTTTTCTTTTTGTTTTAATATTTCCTTTTGTTGCTGAATATCTTTTGACGAACGAGTGTTACGTAAATATTCAGTACCGAACACTATTTAAGTACCGTGACACCTAAGATTTCCATAAAATCGGAATTTTTTCTTGTTTCTATTCATCTCTTGTCGGCTTTTCTAATTATTACGCAACCTTGCAGGAAACTCTTGAATAACTGTTTTAAAATACCAGAAAAATTTGTCAATACGCCGCGTTAGAAGCTTTTTAACGCTGTATAATTTGTACATAAAAGACGACGAATAAATTATATTCACACTGTCCGACTATATGACAATAGGAGATTGACCTTCTCGTTTTCGCTTAACTGGACATAGGAGAACATACAGTACACACGAAGTTAATATTTAGTACCCAAACACCTAGGTATATACCCATATATCTATAACACAGATAACTAGATACCTAACATATGATAGTTGGTTACCCGATTACCTATAATCTAAGCACCTAGGTCTCTCGAACTTGTAGTCCTTAGGTTGCTAAGTACTTAGATTCCAACACCTAGAGAGTTAGGTACATAATTATCTAGTTATCTAAATGTATCTTTATCGGACACACATAACGAAACACATCCTTGTTCTAGCACATTTGTTGTGTTTTAAATACAGTTGCACTGTGTAGGACGTATGAATGTTACGTTTAAAAATTAGCTTATTACTTGTCAAAATTAGCCGACATTTGCGATCGACGCGACTTTCATCGTTGCAAAAGAAGGCGTTAAAACGAATAAATGCAGCATTCGAGAAAAGATACGCGGATACTATTTAGATCACACTCAACTGCCAAGCAATGTTGTTAACATGATTTTTACGAAGTACGCTTTCTCGTCGACGATCACGAATCGCTAAATTTAGCGGATATTATGAACGGTTAGTCATTAACACGTTCCGTGCCATTCGATATTGGTTAACGATAATTGCTAATGATTCATCTAGAATTCGAGATAATAAAAATTATGGTAATAAAGATTTTTCCTTTCGGTGTATTGTCGCGATTAAATTATCGGTAGGATGTAAATTGAATTAGATAGTGCCTATGTTCAAATGTTGTAGTGGTAATTATCAAGGGTTTCCCTTCGTACTATGACGCTGTTGAATCCTACAACATTTTCTCTTAATTAATCAAAATTGTGCTCTTGATGAACGTTGTTACATCACAGCACCAATGACCCACTCACAGGGCACAGAACGTGTTAATAAAGCAAAGCGGAAGCTCATCTCGCTGCGAACGTGTATGCGCGTGTGTCTATTGTGTTTGTTAAGCGTTAGACAATATCGACGCGTGGCGAGTGTCCGTGATTGTTAATTGTCTCGTTTCGAGCACCAAGGAATGTTAATCCGATACAGTACACAAAACAAGCGGGAAAGAAACGAAATTCACGTTGAATTAGAAGCAAACGATTCGTTAATTGTATCATCAAAAATATAATACAAAATCCTGTTAACGTTCCTGATCGGAAAGGTGTTCATGACCGGAGAAAAACGAATCAACGTGTTGATAGTTGTTGATTTCAAGGTAGTCGAAGCAACAACAGTTGACGCGTTGAAGATTAAATAAAGGGTAATCGAACGTACAAAATTATCTAAATCAGGGAAATCGAGGTTTTAACCCCTTGCGTTGGAATTTTTAAACAAAATTCTTAGGAGAAAGGTGAATGTGCCAATTCATTTTTCGTGTTACACAATCGGTCATTTGATTCATACTCCACTTTTAGATTTAATAATCATAAAGACCAGTTTTCAAGAAATATCAAAAACATCTTAACTCTGAAACAGAGGGTATTATTGTAGCAATAAGCACCATTCTAATCTTGGAAACAATAACTGCAACCTATATTCTAAATATGTCAAGATTACGGGTGGTCGAGCTTCATTGTTCAAGAATTAAACAAACAATCGTGTTCAAGGCGATTACGAATGTAACAACAACGCAAGGGGTTTAACAGAAAAAAAAATAAAACTCGCAAAAGAGAAAACTCGTTGATGAATGAAACCTACCTGAGGGTTTGAGTGGTCGTCGCGGAACGTAGCGAGGCTCTGGGGTTATCGGGCCTATGAAGGGGATCTGGGGAGGATACGGCTCTGGCCTGGTCCGCCAATCGCAAAACCGGACTCATTTTACCCTTCTCGATGCAGTCGCAGGTTTTCGAAATACTTCTCCAACTTGGCTGTCCGATTCTCGGTTTTGCGACCGGTACCACCGTGTCGCTATTCTCTTGTTCGTTTCTGTCTTTCAACGTGTTGTATTCGTTGCGCGAATCGAAACTATTTCTCTCGTAATTTTTGCGCGAGTGTCGCGGCACGTTCTGCGATCTAGGTACCCTAAATACGCCGACCTGATCCTCGTTGTTGGTCTCGTTTGAAACTACACCGTTTTTCAATCTACCAGATTCGTTTCGTTGGTTCGCAGAAACGGCCGAGACACTTGTCCTGGTGCTACGCTGTCTGCTCAACTTCCCGTCGCGAGACGACAGGGGACTGGACATGGACCAGAACCGATTTCGTGGGTCTAATAACATGAAGGAAGACGAGGACGGGGAATCGGAATCGAGAGACGTCTCGGGTCTGTTGGGCTGTTGGCTCGCAGGGTTTTGGGAGACATTTGGGATACGTGGAGCCCATACCGGCCAGGAGGGTGACCTATAAAGATCACAACACAAATGTTCAAGCATGCAAAAATAATAATCAACTGAATAATACATAAAGACAGAAGATAAAAGGAGTAGTACCGTATACCAGTCATCGTGTTGTTGCATATCAAATGTTCATTACACGAAAGTATCGCGCAATAGCGATATCAATTCGAAGCGTGAAGATCGATGATAATTACTAGGTTAAAGTTTGATCGATACTCTTAATACAAAATGGCTGATTGCCAGCAACGATCGATTTTGAAACGTAGATAGTCTGACACGATTTCATAACGTGGAACTGACGCAAATTAACACTTATATCAATCTGAAGCTTAAGGTTTGACGAAGACGAGCATATAAACGTTTGTTGAATTTGCAGATTTGTCTTTTTTATTAGCGAATATCTAATTTCCAATAATATATATTACAAAACTGTACTGAATTTCTTAGTTATTATACTATGAAGACCCAACAATATTTCAATTATACAATTACGTTTATATCATTTTGGGAATGTAAACATTCAGAAATTGATATCGATTAAATGATACATTGTTTACTGTAACGAAGTACCAGTCATTTTGTATTAAAAATATTAATAAATCTTTTGTGTAGTCAATTTGGTTGAACTTTCAGAGTCAAAGTGATATGCCACAAGTACTATTTTACGATACTTTTATGTCATGAAATTCTGTCGAACATTCTATGCTTCGAAATCGATCGAGTGATACGCAACAACTTAACGACAAAACAGAAACGTGGGTATAGATAGAATCCAGAGTCTCTGATTGATAAAACAAAAAAAAAAAAAAAAAATTGTGTAAAAAAAAGAACTGTAAAAACAAAGGGATGTTTCCGTCCGTCGATTTTCCTTGATACCATTTCATTCTTAAATCATTCTTAATACACCTGTTTGCGTATAATCGTTTAAATTCGACAGCATAGAGAAGAAAATTAGTGTGCGTGGTTCGTGTACCTTTGTTAAATGGCAGGCGTCGAAGATTGTCCTGAGAGTAAACCGACAGCGAAGATCAGAAACGTTCCTTATGTAAGATCAGTCGAGATAGAGACAAGCATAGAGTTCGAGAAGCGAGATTAACAAGCGCGATCGCGTTCAAATTTGCTAATTGTTAATTGCTCACCGTGCAACGTATACGCGAGTCGAGAAAGATTGTTAGGCGAGTGTGTTACAACGATTATTTGCCGCGTCTTTTTTCATAGAACGACTCGTACAAGCAACTGTATTCCTGTCACAAAATCCTCCTTAATCCCATGTCCAATAACCATGTTAGCTTACAATCTATGTAAGAAAGTTGAAGATATTAAAAAGAAAAAAAAAAGAGAGATCTTCAGCTGCTATGGTACTCGGAAAGAAATAAGTAACAAAGCAATCAATGAGGCGCGAAAGTAGTCGAACCGTGGTTTTTTGTTATAGAAAGAATCGAGAAGAGAACTCTGGACGTATAATCAGCACGGTTTTTAGACCCTTATTAACCATCCTTCGGTGCATCTTGGTTAATTCTGACTCCATCAGGAAACAAAATATCCTGTATACACCGGTCAATAGAGTAGAGTATACAACATTACATTAAACAACGTGTCTTTACGTTAACGATACAAAATTAGATACTTCAATGACGTTAGTTGATCCCGGGTATCTTCTGGTGAAGCCAGAATTAACCCAGATCCATCGCGCATCAAGTGGTCGAACTGTCTATCATCAACGATGAAAAGACTGACTCTGCTCTGTTTAATTTCTTGTTCGACTCGGAGCTTGCAGTCATATATCTTTCACGTTCGTTCGTCGAGGGAAGAGTTTTACTATTGTTTTTTTTTTTTTTTTCTTTCCGCTTTGTATCCCGGCTGGCCAGGTGGCCTTACCTAATATGGCCACTGTCACCACTACTGCTCTGTCTACTGTGCTGACTGTGCGAATTCAAGGACCCGTAGCCCGAGCCTTTGCTTAGCTGGCTGGTGTTACTACTGTTACGGGAGTGGCCCGATTCTGTGTGCGCTTCAGTTAAAGTTTCCACTGGAAGAGCCGATGGTATGATCTCGCTAACGGTCATCGGGTCGTACGACTCTGCCCCGCTGAGGAGCTCTGAAAAATAAATATTATTCCTATAGATCAGCAATGGACGGATTAAGTGTCTGCCGAAAAACACACGGCCAACGGTACGTAGGAAAGATGCGTTGAGATGTGCAAAATTTCAAGCTCGAGAATTTGTAAATTTGAGTTTTTAGGAATTCGACGGATGCGGAGATTTGAAAATTTGGAGATTTAGGGATCCGAGGATCTGGAAATGTAAATACTTGGATGTCTGGAAATTTGATAATCTGGGAACAGGGAATTTGAGAACTCGGAAATTTTAGAAGCCTCTCGACGACGCTGTATACAATGTTAGTATAAAATTAGTGACAGAAGCGGAAACGTGATTCGTGTATTACCCGAGGAAAAGAGAGCAGGCCTCTTTTTAGGAAGACTGCCGAAACCGCTACTAGCACTAGCTATGCTTCCGGCTAACGAGCCACTAGAAACATAGTCTTCTCGGTTGGTACATCTCTCGGATGCACTTGCTTCGTCCGCGGTTACACCGGGAACACCTGGCACACCCGGCACCGCGAGTTGCGTTTGCTTCAACGACGGAGAAGGTCTGAAATATAGATTAGTTATATACAATCCTGATAAGCGAAAGTTGGACTAGTTGAACTTACACTTTGAATAGAATATCTCCGGAGAGCATGTTCATTTTGATGGCAACCCGCAACATGGAGTTGTCTTGTCGATGCCTCGCGTCGTAACCTTCCAGAAGGCACCTCGTTCTGCGGAGTCCAGCTCCTGCGAATTCGGCGAGGTTCAGGTCGGTGAAGCCGAGCTTCTGGAAGGACCTGCCTCCCTTCAATTCCTGCAAAATTCACAGACAATTAACAAACGACGTACAAGACAACACATAATTAACCCTGCCGACTCTGAAAATTACTTAAGACCTCTTAGTGTATTGGGTTGGCCAAAACGTAACGACCTTTTTGTCAGTAAATGACATTTATTCAAGCTTATATTTTAGGATATTTTATTTTAGGTATATAAGAAGGTGGTGCTAAACGATTACAGATATGCAAATCTGTACAAAATTCAAGTTTACATATTCGTTCTTATCCGAAAAAGGTCTACGTTGCATCCGAGTGTGCTATGCTTTGCTGTAGATATCAAAGATCGATCCGAAAAGTCGACGACGCACGGAATATATGAGCGACACGGGTACCACTTGAATCTTTCAAACTTGTCATAGAACAGAATAATGACAGAGTCAAACGGGTTATAAAACGAAGATGAATTTTTCGATCGAATTACCTTTCTGACGGATATCCTCAAAATACAGGGTTCGAGAACACCAGTGGACGCGTTGGCACTCATTTTGCATAAAAACTCAAATTTGGCGTTCCATCTAACCGTGTGCTCCTGGACTTCCTCTCTGAAAGCAAAATAAATAGTCGACATGAGAAAAATGATCGTAGAAAGATAACACGTTTAAGAAAGGAGTACTTATTTTCGAATTGGTTCAAATGGACGAAAAAAAGTAACGAGCGAGGTAATGATTCGTAAAAACGCGTTAATCGCTTTAGGATCGCATACTATAGCTAAAGCATTACTCACCCCCGTATAATAAATCGGTCAAATTTTCGCGGTAACAAAAGAATCCGACCAAGTTCAGGGACAAGCGAATGATTCAGAGTCCCGAAACGAAATCTATCAACTTTCACCGAGATACCGTAGCAACCAATCGAACCGGTCAAATGAATATTCAGAATACTCTGCTTCCGGTAAGGAAGCTTCCGCTGGCTGGGACACGCGTGCGTCACCGCTATGTATCCGAACGTATGAAAGGGTTGAATTACACGTTGTGTCATTGTTGGTATATCTACCATGCTGAATTACAGATGAGCTTTCGTGGTCGCATGTACATATTTGGTTAGCAACCTTTGATAAACGAGCAACTTCTTCGTGCCCTATTCTTATTTGATTACACACGAGTTGCTTCTAGAAGCTAAATTAACTCCATCTTGCCTTACAATGCGAAGGAACGCTAATGGGGTAACTTCGACTTAAATCCTGGAAAATTTGTCATTTCTTGGTAGTTTTATTTGTCAGAATGTTGAACGATGAGCGATTTTAAGAGCGATAAGTACAGTAAACTTACCGTCACACTGCACGTTGCGTTGCTGTACGTTGTGCAGTTACACATTATATAAACAACTGATTGTACACATCGCCATATTTTTACCAATAGGATGTATATTTTACCTGTACTGTGCAATATGCATTTGAAAAGAACGTAAAAGTATAAGTATGGATACGAGTGTTCGTGAATGAAGTTCGAACAAGAGGTCGATTTCTGCCTTAATTGGTTGGCAGATGGCTGGCTTTGTCCGAAAGAAGAAAACGATAATTGTTTTTGCGAAACGGAACAAGTGGAAACGTTTATATATCGGACGATCAATCGCGGGAGAAACTAGGACAACAGGGGAGGGAAAAGTTTTTCGAAAGAAACGCGATTCGTGATTTTTCATCCGCGATACGGCTTTCTCTTTTTTTATCTGCTGCCATGATACTTTGATCTGTATTTCCGGTCGTTAAAGAACGATTCTTTGACGTGGGGCAGACGTGACGAGGCATCGAGTCGTTGAATTATCGAACGCGAAACGGAAGTACTCGCTAGACTCTGAATATCGATGTAACGAGAGCAATCTTCTTCTTCCTTCTTTACAAGAAGCTTTAAAACGTAATCCTAACCAACCACCTGGTGTCTGCAACTTCGGTTAACCTTGATTCGATCTTATTTTTCATTTGCCTGCTAACTCGTTGATCCCTTGATATTACCGGGATTACGTTAGACGCCGTTCAAATTTCCCGCTTAATATAATATCTGGCGCAAAATTTCAAATCCATTACGAATACATTTTACGCGAGGCGTAAAACGTTCTCGACACCTCTATATTTTCTTCGATATTTTAATTATCCACTGTAAAGTAACACTTTACGAGTGAAATGTTTTTGTACTTGTTAACAGGTCCAACCAATATGAATTCATTTAAGGAAACGTTAATTAAAACCGAACGATTCGTTTTAAATTGGAAATGCCGATCAGCGACGAATAGCAGCGTCAATGGTAGCGGATCCGTTCGATTTAGCATGAATCGTTTCTTTGTCGCGGATAACCGAGTCTGGACGATAACGTTACCTCAGCACCCGACTATTATCAAGCCAACGTATTTGATTAGCCGAACGTAACACGAGGATACTGTGGCAGCTCGTCGCGAAAGCAGGGCGGAGGCGTTTAATGAAAACCACGGTCAACACTTTCTCCGCGAGATATGCGACCATCCAAAGGATTCCAGCGAATTTCGCGTCGCTATAAGGGCAAACTGTTGTCCGACCAACGGAACGAGCCAATTACTGTGGAAATCGGGCCAACCTATCATCCGACGTGTCCAAAAATTTCGATCTCCGTGGACGTGTGAACTAGCGAACATTATGACGCGTCGAGCAATCAACACCTATGAATTTCGATTAACATTCGATCGGTCGTTGCTACCGCTACCTTCTCGAGTCTACACAAAGGGTTGGTGAAATTGAAACTCGAGAAACAGCGAATCCTCTGACAAAGAGTCTACGTAAACATTGAAGATAGACGATTGTTTCGACAAGACAACCTGTTCCAGTTATAGATACATGATCGCACATCGAAAGTTAAGGTTATTCGATTAAAGGGACTCGTCTCGTGGTAACCGTTTCACAACAGAAGACACGTGCCGCTAGAAAACTTATCGATTACTCGATAAAAGTAGTTATATACACATGTATCCAGGGAATTGAAACAACCCGGAACCCGGAAACATGATTAACATGTTTGCTCGCGTGCCAAACGATAGTCTGCAATCTACTATTCGTACGAATACCGCACGTGGTTAGCGATACAAACTATTATTAAAAATTTCTAAGATCGTTCGGAAATTTGTTCATCTCTATCGTGTAATACAAACAATATCTAACGCGACTGGTACAGTGCGCAATTTTTGCTATAAAACAATACATCTGTCGCTTCGAGCACACGATACAAGAATGTTTGCACGGTCCGGTACGGTGGATATCGTCAGATCGTTTGATCAAAGTAGACAAAAGTGCAATTTCGAACTGTGCGATCGGAAGTCGTTTTAACTTGATTGAAATTCTGTACACGGAGACCTCGAACGTGCAATAAATTGTCGATACCTCTCAATATTTATCGATAACACTAAAATATTGACAATATTTTGTCGACGATACGTATTGATCGTTCAGAGGTTCCTAAGAACCTACAGTAACATTAAAGCCGAGGCAAGATACTGATGTATTATCAATATTAAAGCGACGAAGTGATCCGATGATCACCAAGATTTCTTCGTTTACTCGAGGATGTATTGGACCTACTTTAAGACGCAGCGAAGTTAATGAAAAAATAACTCGATCTTAGTATCTTAATACAGAACAAAGCATGCATTGCTACTCGCCAACGTACGAATCATGAATGTATTACAACGTTGTCACGTTTTATTCTCGTCAATGGGAACAGAGTACTATCATTGATAACGATAAGTTATTTATAAATATATTGTACGATTCTCGTAACTAAACTTTTTCGTCAGTATACTAGATGTATTCAGTTAAGAGTTTAATTTCACGTTTCGAAGCGAATTTCTAATTATCGATAGATTGATCGATATTCGTGTAGATGTCGCAAGAAACAAAGATTATAACGAATTAAAACTTTTCGATAGATTCGATTCCGAAACGAACGTAGTTTGTCGATAAATCATAAAGTTCGCTGTTACCGATTCATAGGAGAAGAGAGGCGTCTATCGATAAAACTGAAAGTTGTTGGACACGGCTGACAAAGTCGAATGTCAGTTTAGATAGGACAAGATCTCATCCCTTCGATTCGGTCGGTTCCCGAGCAAAACGAAAGGAAAACTTTCTGGCGTCCGATCGTGTTTTTGTTCTAGTAGTGGGATCTCGTTGGTTGAACGAGCAACGTCGCTTCTTTTTACTTATTTCTTTTTTCAACGTCGCCACACTGGTCGACCATCGACGTATTTGGAGCAACGCGACTGGGTCGAATTGTCCGTGGAGCCAGCATTGCAGTGGCTATCTTTCACTGGTGATACCATTTCGTCCCCGTCCAGGTTCGTTTCCTTCTTTTCACCGACACGTTTTGCCCGCTCCCGTTATCGATCCTATGTTCTGGGACGACAGTCGAATAAAATTATTCGGAAGATGAAATTTTCGCCGGCGCACAGAAAGGTGCGGGAAAAATCGACGTTTTATCGCGGTTACTGGAAATCGAACATCAAGATAGACCGGCACCGATTTCTTTTACCAGATAAAGCACGCTTCTGGGTCGCACCGGATAACAGGTGTCGTTTTTATTACAGATATTTATTATACGAAGAAGGCAGCATAAATCAGTTGTCACCGTGTGATAACTGCTGTACGCGGACTATCTTCTGTACGTTCGCGTATTTGACAAATATATAAAACTCGTACACCGCTCCTTTTATCAACAATTTTATCAGAAAGAAATTAATTAACAGGTGTCACAAATAGGACGCAGATGCACGGAACAGGTATTAATTATTGGTCTAAAAAACCAATTCATTAACATATCTTCGTTGATGCTAAAATAAGAACACGTCTAGAAAAGTTTCCTCTGTGCCTTAAAAAGTCAAAGACATTGAAACGTGTTCAGATTCTAGCTACAATAGTCCCAGAAATATAGCGTAGTTGTAAACCTCGTCTAGTTTTGTCGGTTGTAAAGACTGGCTCAACGAACGTGCAGTCCTGTCGATGAACTCAACCGCTGTTCAATGTGTACGATATCGATGATCGCGTTAATTCATCGAAATACTTCTCGTAACGTCGACGAAACGTTAGTTTATTTTAATTCACGTATTGAACAGAATCGACAGTTACCTTGGTACCGAATGAACTGAAGGTGGTACTCTGTTTCGAGCCTACCGGTAGAACGAACCGCGTATCAGTTTATGGGTTTAGCCGATAATTACAGGTACGCTGTGTACTTGTACGACGACTACGGTAGCGTAAGACAACGGGGACTTTCACCTGTATCACCCTGTATAATTCAGGGATCCACGAACGATCGCGAGAGTTGCATTAGCCGTGGGCAAGGCTGCTCCAAGGCTGTCCGGATTGTGTGTCATTCGCAGTTTCGCAATTGAGCTCGGATGAAAACGCACGCTTAGTCTCGTGCACCTTGCTTTTCGTAATCGAATCAGCGCACGTTTCTCGGCGTACTTTCACGCTCAGCTTGGCTGGTTCGCTACTGAATTAACGATAATGAGACAGGTCACTCGTAACCGTTCGAATTCGGTCATTAAACAAGCTGAATACATGGCTCGCGGTACGAGCTCGACGATGTGCCTTGTTTTCGTTGGAAAATCCACACTATCCGATCGAATAAGTGAAATTCGAACGACTATTTCTGATTCACCTTGCAAGCGAACTTCGCCGTGACGCACGCTACAATCGCGTAATATTTCACCCGGTCGACTTAATTCTCGCCTTCGATCGTTCCCGTAAAACGTCCCGCATTATCTCGTCCCTAATCTGCCCTAATAAATTAACCCACCGTCGAACCACCGCCTTATCGAACGATAAATCTAATACCAGTTTAACGACCATATTCGAGCACCGTGGAAATTAAAAATCATTTTTCGACGTCGGTCCGATCGATTTACGATTACTGCGTTTATCGATTTTCGTTAAGAGACTGCCTTGTACGTTTTCGACGAAAGTTCCGATAGTACCATCGATTACACCGTAACACAGAGAGAGATCCACCTAATCGTAGTTGAAACTGTACAAGGTAATTTCGAGTCGAAGTTACGACGAACGTCGACCGTGACCATGACACCGAAAAACAATAAAACTGCGTATCCAACCAAGAGATCGGAACTTTCCCGATGGATCGAGGGGTGAACGAACGTGTCGATGAATCGAATAATTCAATTAACGGGTCATTGGTACGACGAGGCAGGCATTTTACGTCGGATGAAGCGAGACACATTGAACTTCGAATTTCGTGGGCGTCCGTTACGTCGGACGAGCCGTAGGCGGAGGTTATTTCCGAATCTTGATAGCCGTTTCCTTGGAAAGCAGAAATCAAGTTCGTTCGACGAAAAGAGAGGGAGAATCCGGCTTGGAGTCTCGATCTCGATGTTTCGATCGGTCGATTATCTTTCCCCGCGGACGCGTCTTCGAATACACCCCAGTTATTTCCTTGGCGTTCTCCGTTCTCCCTCGTTTTCCGAGCTTGGTAACTGCCAATAAAACCAACAAACCTGGATCGTCTGCGCAAACAGTCTGGTTCGCGAGGCGGTGTTTTTTCGAGAAACAGACTTTTCGAGGATACTCGACGCAACACGAGTTTGCATCGTGCGCGACCGAGATTAGTCGAATCTGCTTAGCCTGGAAGTGACTTTAACCCGATGGTGATCGTCAATCGCGCGGACGAAGAGAAACAGCGAACTTTTTCCGCGTTTCGTTGCGAAAGCTGTCGCTTACAGTTTTTTCCGAGTTATAATTCAATATCGGTCAATGAAACTGTGTCGGTAACTGCTCGCAGGTTATGCCGCATGGCGATCTAACGCGTAGTGCCGGGATAATTAATTGACGTAATTTCGTGTTTAAGTAGATGCCCTGGAGCCGAGAAAGCAACGTGCTTAAAATCGCGAGCAGAAACGTTTGCCAGGCGAAAAATCGACGTACGAAGCCGCGATGTCGAGTGTCGTAAGCCTAGAGGAATTCGAAATCGAACGACTAAAAAGGCTAAATATCGACGACGAAGGGTAAGTGGTGCACGATTCCGGGTCGACCAGTTTCAACGAGCGGACTCGATCTTGCACGGCATCTTACGACAGCTTTAAGCTGTTCCGTAATGAGACCGTGGTTCGTACCGCTCTTCAGAATCAATTTTACGCGGATCGAGCTGGATTCGGCAAAAAAAGGACCACGGCTTTACGCCGACGAACAGAGAAATTCACTTTGCGATTTTTCGCGAGCCACGAAATCGTTGCTCAACCATTTCATTGGATACGTCCGATTCGTCGACCAATTTTCTCTTTGGATACGTTGCATTCGTACGTCGTTATCGTATCGCGTAATCTGTGGTGACTGGAGCGATTTATTCGGTGAAATTGGAATCTCAATTTTGAGAAAGCATTTAACGTAAGTCGGAACTAATCACAGTTACAATATTAAATCAAAGAAAGTTGAAATGTTATGTCAATTTGGTATCAATCGTTGACTATGTAAATAATTGGACTTGAATTCCAAATTGAAGCGTGTTCAAAATTCGAGTAAAATTGATCACAGTTGAAATACGAGTGCGTCAGACTGTTCAAAGTGCGGTAAGGGGTTAAAAATAGTAAGCATATAAAATAATGAAAAGAGAATCCATAAAGGGTATTGACAGAGGTTACGTAAAAAACGAGTACCGCTAAAAATAGAAACGATCAGCTCGTGCAAGAGAAATAAAAGTTTTTCCACTTCGAATTAAACGTATTTACATCGATATTTGGCTACATGTATCGAACATCTCGCACGAATATGTAACAAGAGCTAATAACTGCTTCAAATATTTAAACTCCTACTTTTTATCGCTTACGCGCGGAGCTTGCACGTGCCTTAAAATTCAATTATTAACGCCGTTAAAACGTTACAATTTAGTACCGCGCTAATGTGGCTGTCGTCGCGCGTTTTAGCGATCAACGAAATCGAAAGCAAACGAGCAGACGGAAAATCTTGGGTCGCTTTCTCGAGGCAGATACGCGATCGACGGGGATCAAGAATCGCGATTAAGATCGACACGAGCCGGAAGAATTCGAGTCGGCTCGTCAAGAAGAACGATTATCGAATTGACTTCAATCGAAATGCACGCGTCTGAATTGTCGAAGGGAAATGGATAGTGGAAGAGCCGTTACGTAGGTTAGAAACGGGACAAGCCAGGAAAAGAGACACGGGTTTGGAGTTCGCTTCCGGCGCGGAGAACACGTGTACGAACTAATAATAAGAACTACGCTAATTATAAGTCGGCAATTAACCGAGACCTTCCGTTCGAAAGACCAACATCTCGGCCTCTCGAAGACTGTGAAACCGTAGCGAGATTCGCTCGCGTAAGCTATGTTTCGAGTGCGGACGATACAAATTTGGGAATTTCAGGGAATTAGGAATTGTAGGAGATAACCTCGAGCCCGTACAAAATCGTCCGTTTAGCGCACAGAAACCTAATAACTACGTTCGAAATTATTGAAACATCTGTAAAAGCGGTTGTTCTCGCTAGTTTCGAATATTAGATTTAATTGGATGATAATTTACGGCTTTTCGAGCGGTAACCGATAAGCGACTATCGGTAACACGGTGTTTTCTCGACGCATTATCAGGCGTTATCGCGAGCAACCACGAGCCGCGCTAATTATCGGTAACGACGATGTCACGTGCCGTATTGTTCGGCCAGCAGCATTAACTAACAAGTAACCGATGGCGGACGAACAATAAATACCATGATCGTTTAAGGTGTACAACACGGTTGCCAGGCCACGCGCCTATACGTTATTAACGCAACAATTGATCGTGTGAGATATCGTTGTTCCTCAGGTTCGCACGATCGATACGTTTCCGACGCTCTTTCTCACGACACTTACACGCTTTGCGACAACTCGACTAATCTTTACTCTCGTTACTCTGTCTCTTATTTATTTGGCTGGACGCGTCGTTCGCGGTTCTTCTTCGAACGCGCGACGCTCATAATTGCACTCGTTGGAATCGAGGAAAAGCATCTCGCACTGTTGGCTAGTTTTCTGATTTCAAAATTTTTCCACATCGACGAGGCTGTTGACACCTCGTTAGGTATTCGGCTTTAATTTCTACATCGATTAGCGTTAGAAAGCAAAAGTAAAACACACGGTGGTGTTTTTCTATGACCAAGATCGATATGGTAATTAGCCCGGTGGATTAACATCGATCGAGGAACTCGCACGGTGTATCTTTTTCTGTTTCGACGCTCTTCCTGACCACCTTCACTTCGCATTGTTACGTATTCATAATCGAGATTACGTAAGCGACAGAATTTCGCCCGGAAGCATCGGCCGTGTCGAAACGAGCCACATAGAATCGTGCATGCGTTGCAACTGCATTAAAGCGGAAGAGAACTGTTCGACTTTCTGATCCAGAGAGATGGTCAAACGTGTTAACGCGAAATGCTCGACAAAAATCTACGAATAAACCTGTTGATAAAAAGGCTTATTATATAAGAGCCGATTAATTTGTTTCCGTTCTTAATGATTCATCGTGTCGACAACGGTAATATAACATATAAAACCGGTCGCGATAACGACTTCTTTGTCACTCGACGATAGCAGAAATTCGTAAACAGCACTCGAACCGTTCGGTTGAATTCTCGGAAAGTTATTCCACGTTAGAAGGTAGCTTACGGTACAGTACTTACGAATATCGATTCGCACGATAGGAATCGTTGCGTGACAAAACTTCTCGGAAGAGTTATTTTGCAAGAGGAGTAGAGCGAGAGAGGAACGAAACGTTTGGCAGCTAGCGACACGAAAATCGACGAGGAGCGTATAAATTAACAGGGGAAACGGCTCGCGAGGCTTCCAATGTGAAAGCAATACAAATCAGAGTCTGACTTTGGGACCAATGCCAAAGCGCCTCCCAACATTCTAATCAAGGCTAAAAAAGAGCGGTTCACAAACGATCGTTTCGCATTTACGACCCGATTCCGTTCAACAATCGACAATTGCTTTATTCGTTTTAAATTCGACGCGAGTACTTTTTCACGCCTACCAGTCTTTTCTTTCCATCTTTGGATCTTTGGACGATCGGTACGTATCGTCGGTATTTTGAACGTGGGAATTTCCTGTTAACGTCTGTCGACGATGTCGAAATATCGACGATATCGTCCGACCTTTTCGTTTCTTCTTCGCTTTCGTTTTCCGCGAAGATCTATTTTTCCGTTTGCTCGTAAAAGACAATATTTTAGCTTAAGCGACAACAGCAGCCAGCAATAACAATGACAGGAACGTTCTGCGGAGCCACGGAACGTTGAATTATTATCGGTGGTCTCTGGAATGCGATATTGGAGACCGTGTCTGCGGAAAGGTTGCCACGCGAGTTCATTTACGATAACGTTCGCCCACGTGACCATGGCATGAACATAAACCCGAATCGATAACTTTCTCTTAATGGTTCCCTGTCGAAATTGCATGTCTCCTTTGTGCATCGCGATATCATTGTCGTAACCGGTGCGATTCACCTGGAAAACGTTCCGTACCGTCACTGTATTGAAACAACGATTAAAAGTCGAAATACCGAGGGCATACAACAGGATCGTTTCTTTTTCGCTACTCGTTTTTAGAAGGAAAAGAACGATTACGCAGTAATATCGCGTACGTCGTCGAATATCCGGACAGATCTTTGATATTTATTGTGTGAATATTCTGCGCAAGAAAGTGTTAAGGCACGATACAATAGAAGTTTTACAATTTCTTTGCCCTCGTTCCATCGGGTTCTTTGCACGAACAAATACTGCATTAATTCAGTTTCATTAAGAAAAATGCTAACCATGTATAGCTGAATTAATCCTTGGACCCGACACAGCCGTAAGTTAAAAATAAAAAGATCAGATACATATCGAACAAAAATAGAACCAGGAAAGTAATTTGCACAGAAACGTCAACACTTCGTACTTGTCGAAGATATCCATCTAACCAGCAACTATCTAAAATATACCGATGATAGTCGTAGTACATTGGAGGTAATTGTTTCGCTATCGATCCAGAGATATCGTTTCAACATGTAAGGTCACCAAATAACCCCGGTCTCGTTCCAAAGCCATAGAAACAGTGGGTTTCGCGACCGAAACGAGAGAATTCGATGACGACTCAATCAACGGCCAACGCGTTCGTCGGAGAATAATGCGCAATCGTCGCGCGACAGAATTGAAATTATTCATCGGCTTTGCAACCTTGCGAAGGTGAAGATTATTAGCGATCGAGAGAGAGAAATAGGTCTGGGAATTCAATGGCAATTGTCGCACGAAAAATAGAATCTTTCAGTCAGCCATGATTTAATCGTTATGTAACGTGCCGCCTGTCTTGTTCACCTAGCAACTGGATTTGTTGCTGCAATCGGCATTAAAACGTCGTTAAAATTAAGCAATCGAATCGGCACGGAGAAACGAAATTTCTTCTCGAATCATCCTCGTTAACCTCCGACATTTTTCCATCGAATCAATTAACCTGGTATCGATGTTCTGCTGCTTCGCCGCGTTAACGATCGTGACTAATTTTCTCACGAATTATTGTTTTTAAATTCAACGCATAAAATTCTTTAAGTATGCAGCGATTTTAATCGATAAACAAACGACGGCATTCATATAATATATTGATGCGTCGAAAGGGTTCAAATCGAACGTATACCTGTTCTCTCGCAACTAGAACATGACATTGACCTGAAGAACTCCAAGAGGATGCATGCGCAGCACTTGCTGCACGCTACGCATGAAATTACACGTGTCGTAGCATTTATCAGACCAGTCATTAGATGAAGTTGCAGAACGATCGAAAGACACGATATCGCAACCGAACGTTACGAAACGAACGTGTCTCGAAATTTCACTTATAAATTTCCTTCGATGAATACGAGTCGCTCGGATTCTTTGAGAAATCCTGTAGAAAACTGCCTCGAGTGTTTTCGAGCAGTGGTAAAACGAACTGTGTAACGTTCGAACGAGAACCCCGTAGCGAATCGACGTACATTGGCCCAATTTAACCGACGTTGGCCACGATACGCATAATTAATGAACCGGGTTGAGCAAAGCAATCGACCGAAACTCGTTCGTTCGAGTAAAATGTCCCATAATGATCGAGGTTTGATTATATTGTTATACAGCAGCGAAAGAGAGCTTTCGTTCCGTTCATTCGCGTCGAATTACCGCTGTTTCATCGGGAACAGAATGGTTAAACCAGCCGTGATGATCGTCAACATTTAACCGACCTACTTTCCATTTACCAACTCTTTAAACTTTGAAATATTACCGAAAACATCGAATCCAAGACTCTCGCCGTTTGGGCATAATCCTTCGCTGCTTTCTTACATATAGACAGCGTATGTTTCTTCGTTAGTTTCGAACGAACAAGATCAATTTGGTCAGTTTTTGCGTCACCAAACGATCACGTGTCGCGTCCAAGAGCTTTTGCGTCGCGAACGAACACTTGGTCACAGAAAATTCCAGCACGATTGTGTCAAGTCCGCAAACAAAGCGTGCATCAGGCGGACACTAGGAGAGACCAACCCACACGTAAGGTCCGTCGATGTCGGTGCCTATTAAACGATGCTCGTCATCTCGTTCGCGAACCAACCGCGACACGTGCAAATGGAACCTCCTTAAACGCGATTCAGAGCCAATTGACGGCGCAGAAAATATTTTGCTGCGAGATTCCCTAAGTCTCGTTTCACCTACGGATAATACTACATTTAATCTGGTCTAACGCGTGGCGGAATTCCGCGTAAGGTTGGCAACGCGACAGGAACCTATCGTGATAGTAATTACTTCGATACAGCTTTTCGCGGTGGTATTTATCGCGTTAAAACGATTTGTAATACCTAGAGAGGTTCAGTCGCATCATAAGAATATCTGCTTTAAAAGCTTGAAGCCCAAGCAGTTCATTCTAAGCGCGGGTTCTTTCATCCGCGTCTTGGAAGGAATCAATTCATCCTTCCCCGTTTATCGATTAATAAAAAGGATTGAAATACCCCATGAAGCGTGCCGTTCTCTATCAAAGAAAAGATCATAAAACGTTCCAGTTTCGTTTGCGGAGTCACCGAAACGAATGGCCCGATAACTTCCGACCGTGGATCGATATTGGAAACTTTTTGCCGTGGAAGGAAACTCGTTATCCAGCAGTTTGGAAGAGTCGACGAAACGAAAGAACAGGGACGATGCGCGTAGGATCAAGTTAAACGGAAGCAAAGGGTGCATACGCGTGGGGCGACGCTTCAAAATCCTTCTTCAACGCGAATATTCAAGGGTGTCGAGTGCGTATGCGTGTGCGTTCGACTAATCAATAAGTTTCTCGACTGTCGGCTAAACAATGTCTGGCACGTGGCTTACCGTACCCCTCGAACAGATTTTCGAGACGAGACACGGCTGTTCGCCGGTGTTTCCTATTTATCGATCGACTCGAAATATCGATAACAGAGAAAAACGGAAAATACACAAACCGTATGACTGGGAAAATTGTATCAAAAGTCGATATTCGTGCAATGGTCGGGAAATTGAAACTGATATCTGGTTGAGCCACATCGATCAAAAGTAGACAAGTGATCGACAGCTCCGAATGAAAATTTCGCAGAATATCCGATACCTAGAAACGCGTTTCGCGCCTCACGATCCGACAAAGTTTCGATTCTCGATCAGCGATATCCAATATCAAATTCTGCCGTCCGATTTGATCTACTTCGAGAGAAAAGACTCGTACCGAGGAATACAAAGCGAACGAACTACCGTTCGATCTTTCTGCCAGGACGCTTTTTATCCCGTCTGTAAACGAGATTCACGGATTCGTATCGTTGCGAATGTCGAAGGTCGAGCGTGGACGCGAGTGTTGGTCAAGGTTAAGCAATCGATGCTGGAGATACACGGACGATCCAAAGCGTGGCTTGGCATTGGGCCCTGGATTCTACCTACGCTCCTGCGAGGGACATCGAAGAAACAATAACCTTAGAACACTGTCAACCGGTTTATCGCGAAAAGTAACCTAACGCGAATCGATTGAAATTCCCTCGGTTGAAAAGAAGTGTCACGGTTCCGTAACTTTGTTACTCGAACGCGTCGTCCTTCTTCCAGGAACAAACTACCTAGAGCCTGGTAACGAATACGCGACAAGGTGATGCAAAGGGAGGGAATTAATTTCCATGGAAATTTCAGTCTGTCAAGGACGAAGTACGCCTCGTGGACGGGACGGGAGAGCTCGCGAATATCCGGGAACAGAGGCAAAACGTAGCGTCGGCCAAGGTCGCCGGATCGACACTGAAAATCCCTCTGACCCTGCAATTATTTGGCAATGCACTTTGGCCAGCTACGTCCGCGACTAACGATGGTGTTCAACCGTGTTCCAAGTAAATTCGAACCTTTCGCGAGTACATTATCGGGTTAGATCAGCTTAGATCGCGAAATTTTTAACAAAGACAAGAGTTTCGCGTACGAATAACGCGCGAGAACTGTTCTTTTCGATTTGTTCTTCGAAATAAGTATAGTGGCATAAGTTAGGCGAACTCGAAACGAGAGAAAAGTAAATTGCCGCAGAATTAAAGGAGTCTGGCCGACTTCCGTATTGCGAGCACGACTTTGAAAGACAAAGGCGACCGTTTCCCGGGCTCGCAATGACAAGTCCTAAGAATTAGGAGCAACGAACAGTGGACTTCCTCCTGGCGGCGACGAATTTGCAAGCAACGAGCCCATGGAATATCGCGAGGAAAAGCCAAGGGAAGAAAAGACACGGCAAAAGAGAATTCGAAGAGGAAAAAGCGAAGCAAAACGAGTTCCCCTAGCTGGAAGTTCTCTTCGGGCTCGAGTATTTACGCCGCTACGAGCGAAACAGGAATCGTGACTGCAGACAAGAAGACAAAAGGGAACGAAGAAACGAAAAAAAGGTGTCGCAACGTACGTTAATTGTAGTTCTTCTCTCGTCCCGTTACACGAACGAAAGGTACGAGTTTCGCCGTACTAGACCCACTTTGGAAAAACTCTTAGGATTTCATTGACGATAACGCACCGCACGTTTCTCGCGATAAACGTATCGCGAAATAACGCTTGTGTCACATTCATTTCAAGGTTAAAGTTTGGTTAAATCGTTACACGAGCGTTGCATCGATATTCTGAAAAAGAACAAGCTGGTTCTTCGTTGGAACGAACAGTGCATCGATCAGTTTACAGTTTATCATTAGTAACGATTATCCGATGCTTGAAACATGAATCAGCCATTTTCCACTAATAATATCGATGAAACGTTCACGCAGTCATTTTCGTTAAACCTTAAACTGATTCTGTCTATCCATGTTTGCGACTCTGTACAAAATCCACGATTCTCGGAAATGTTATTTTCGTTTTACGGACACTCTTGTCTCTAGACGGTTGCTTTTATTCGATATTATCTATAAATCGTTTTTATTTCAACCGATACGTATTCCATATCGAGGAGATATTTTACTTGGACAAGCGATCGATAAATAGTATCGATATCGCGGCAGCGTACGTTAAGGCCAACCTTCGTCTTAAGATTTCCAAGGAAACACTCAGGAAGACGATAACGCGATGCCGTAATACGTTACAAGAGCACGAAAAACGATCGAGAAAGAAAAAAGAAAGGAAGAGAGGACGAGCCGGTTTCAGGCAACGGTTCTTCTCTCCGGTAGCAGAGTCGTTCTTCGGGGCGAACGGATCGATCGAGGTCCACCTCGATGAAATTTCCTGGCAGCTTGGCCATCCAGTACAAAGTTCCAAGACAGTCACGAATTTCGCGTGATTCTCGCGCTTCGTGGAACACCACGAAATCTAGGCTAACGCGTTGTCCCACCCACGCTATTTTTCCCCACCCATTTCTGGCCTATGGATACTCCTTCGCGGAAAAGCTGAATGAAGACGAGCGACGAACAGAGAGAGGAAAGCCTCGTATCGTTGGCGCAGCCGCGCAACATCGAACAATTTCAAACGATCGAACGGACCACCCACGCGAACCAGCACCCTGACGTTACCAACTTCGTACAGAGCAGGCACGTGATTTCCTGAGGACGGTAGCCACCGATAGTTACCACAGTACAACGAACGTTACAACCGTCATGATTAATGCGTCTGTCACGATCGTGCCGTCGGCATTACGGATAATTTCAGGACGGACGTTTCGTCACGAGATCCGGTAAATAAAGGGTGCACCGACAACAAGCAGCTGATTTCGACTTGTCCCCATTTCTTTTCACGCGTCCGCGTCAGACGGTTACTCATTATGTTGCAAACCGTTGGAACATCGTGCCTTCTATGGCCAATGCATTAGATCATTGCGTTCTATCTCTACGCGATGCACTCTGGCGTAATCTGGTACCGCGCGTTATATCGCCACGCATTGTATCACCATCATGCTCCGTATTGCCACGCGTTGTATCGCCACACGTGGTACCGTCACCCACGGTACTGTCACGCGTGGAAACCTCGTATCACCGTGCGTAGTATCGTGACGCGTGGTATCGTCATGCGTAGTATCATCATGCGTGGTATCGTTACGTGCCGTATTAGCATGCCCGGTACAGTCGCGTATAGTACAGTCAGCGCAGCGTGTTGTCACGCGTGATATCGCCACGCATCGTATCTTGCCTCGCGTTATACCATTGATCTTCCTATAAATCTGTTCTGTCCTACTATACGATCACAAGTTAGAAAATATCGAGAAGAAAGAGCATCCCGGCGCGCGAATAAAATTCCAGCCCTGATCGCAAAAGGTGTCTAAATATAAACGACAGGAGAACACGGTTAAAAGATACTACCGGTGTAATATGACCCTACGAGTCAATAAAAATCAGGGTGAGCTTCTGGCGGCACGCAGGATCCCTTCGACATCTCCGACCCTACGCGACTCGTGCTCCAACCCTCTGTTCTGCAAATATGTGCACGGTTATACGATCCAATGACGACACGACAGATAGTATCCATACATAATCGTTCCCGTGGATACACGCAGAAATATTCTGTGCCTCGGTTGGAGCGTTATAATCGGGTGTTTCCTCATCACAGCACATTGAAGCGGTGTCAGGTCCTTCACGGTGACCGTTCACTTCCATACACGGGACACCGGACGACAGGACATTGTCCATTATCGTTCTGCCCTCTTCTCGTCTCCTCCTAATGTACACGGTGTCCCTAAAGGTTAGACCAAATTGATACGTCGCGTTCAAAGGGTCGACCAGGCGAAGAAAGTGCCTGAGAACCTGCTCCCTAAACTATATCACCGACCACTGTTAATTAATCTTCGGCTCTCTGATATTTTTGGGAACACGTCGAAACTTGAACGCTTTTAACTCGAGTCTGCTTCCAAAATAAAAATGTTCAAATATTAAAGCTTCGACGTTCCTACATCTACATTTTCTTCGACACTGCTCGATACTCGTTTGAAAATATCGCAAACTTTCTAGTTATCGAATTCCAATCAATAACCACTACGTCATACAGAAATAGATATGTCACGTATCCCAGGACGTGATTTTACAATTTCGGATTGACGAAGATTTGTAAACAAAAGTGACCTTGACTCTTAAACTCAAGGTCACATCTTTTCATTGCCTTATCGTGTAGCACTCGTCGAAAGGATAAAATGTCTCTGAAAGGGAAATTCTGATGTCATTTTTTTTCATTGAAACGGTTGATTTGTGACATATGGTTCCTTTCAGACTTTCTATCCTCTCGACGAGGATTACGAGGATACGAAAGTTTGACCTTCGCTTTGAGAATCAAGGTCAACTTTGCGGTCACTTACTTTTACAAATCTTCACCGATTCAGAGCTGTAGACTGACGCCCCGAGATCCGTGACCGAACGACGAAGAAAAATTCTGCCAGCGAATCTTTCGACGTTTAAACTCTTTAATCGAACACTAAACTTTACTAGCGCACAGTATCAATCGGATCCCAATCTTTAGATTCCTTGTATACACGTACCCCTTCCGCTCGCGAGAAGGTTAATTCTTCTCTGCTTTCGTGTAATCTCATTTTCACTTGGCAATAGTTAAACTTTTCTCTTTCAATTTTCGCGCCTTGTAAATCAGGACGAGAACGAATCAACGTACTTTCTAGCGGTATCGAAGCCGAGAGAATCGCGCGTTTCTCTTTCGACCGTTTCCCACTGTCGCTTTTCTTTGCATCGATGCTGACTTTCGAAGCTACGAAAATTACTACTGTGGCGGATTTCTAATTATACGTTTGTTCGACTTTGTTTTATGAGACATTTAAAAAATATCGTTCAATTTAAAACATTGCTTCTTAAAAGACGCCGCTATAACGCAAAGATTTGAACTTTTCCCGCTCGGTTCGAGTTACCGAAGTTCGACCGTATTCGATAAAAAGTCACGAATGTTATTTATAATTTATTAGTTCGAAACCCCCTGGCTTTCTCTCAATGACACACATAATCCAATTCATTTTCCAGCGACGCTCGCTCCCCTAATTTGCATGGCAATCTTTTCTACCATCTTGGCGAACCTGCTTGTTGGAACTTTTCGTCACGAGATGGTTTATTTCCAGGCTCTGGTTCGCCCGATTCCACGGAAGGTCATGGTTCAAGGCAAAGGAAACGGGAAAGCGATCGTTCGATCCTACGAGCGCCACCGCTACGCGGGAGACCTCCTGACGATATAACGCGAGTTCATTCTTTGTAACGACGCTCTTTCGTTGCGAATCTTTTTCTTGCAGAGTTAGTGTTTCTTCTCTGTGTGCCTCGACAAAGCCGGAATAATTAACGGCGGCCGACGGTCGAAAGCGTTTAATTAAACGAGCCGACCGTCAGTTTTTTCGGTTGATAAGTTTAATCGCGGCAATCAGTAGCCGCTCGCAATTAGTTACTTCCTCGTCGCTGGTCCCCAAAGCGTGTTCGGTAAACTCGCTGCGGCCTCGATCGATTCGCTTCCGACCTTCCGTTGAATTTCTCCCGTTGGATTCGCTCGGAGGAAAAGCTGTTAGTGAAACTTGTTCGCGTCAGCCGCGTATCCTTCGGGAAAAGACCTTGGACTCGAGGGAAAACGGGATACGAGCTTCACCTGGATTTCCATTCATCGATTACCACCGACGCGCACCGAGATAATCAGTTCACGAAGCCATCCAACGTCCTTATTTCTCCCTTGCAACATTAACTTTTTCTCTACCCACTGTTTACGGCTATTCAATCGAGACCAGTGATTCTTCCTTAATTCGAACCGAAGGTTCGAACTACATCCGAAGACTACTTTTACGCTGTTTTCGCTCTAATTTTAAACCATATTCAAATTCGATATTAACGCTTTCAAGTCGAATCCTGTAATGTTACGTACTTCGGAGAGGCGGGAGATCTAAACAAGTTCGAAGCAAGGATCTGTTTCTTCGAAATCTTATTATTCGATCGTACTCCGTAATCGAATTAGGAAACGTACGATTTTCCAGGCCCTGTTTGTACGAATTCGTGGAAATATCGTAGTCACGAAGAAAGAAATCATCGCCGGAGAAAGACGATTCATTTAGATCTATGTCAGTGAGAACGACGCAAGTTTCTACGAGATTTCTCTCGTTACTTCTCTTCAAGTTCAGTCACCGATGTATTTCAGAAGTTCGTTACCGCCGCTTGCGATTCGTATACAATTTCATACAGTGTAAACAGAATCGCGTTATTTATCTCATTTTATTGGACAAACTTTCGAGCAATTAACGATATTATTCGTGATTCGTCGAGCGAGATGGTTCTTATTAAAATGGATAACAAGACTTTTTAAAAATTTTAATAACACGATTCCAACTGAAATTCGCAGGATATCGAAGAAAAGTTTCCTTCAGAATTTCTAAGAACGACCGAGAAACATCTTCAATCTTTCAAGACTTTTGAAGAAAAGCTGTTGTAGCTGTTGAAAAGAATATTGCAATTTCTTTCGTCTATCGTGGTATTTCAGGATAGTTAGCCAACGCTGGAGTACAAAATCCTTGGAAAGACCCAGATTTCTGGTTAATTCGTTTCGTCGCGTTATTCGTCCACGCGATATATCGCCGGAAAATAAAGGATGTTTCGTTCGGACCTGATCCAACTAATCCGCGCCAACGCAGAAGCGACAACGCATACCGATCGCGAAATAATAAAATCATCGAGTCGTTCGCTAAGAGATAGAATTCATAGAACATTCTGGCACCGATCCAGCCAGTTTCCTTTAATTCTCTCGCGATACCGTGGACGACGAGGGGACACGATCCCCGGAAATCTTCCACGAGAGAACAATATACCTACTCGGAACGTGACTCATTTCCCTTACCGATTTCCTTCCCACGAAATCATCGTTCGCATCGATTTTCCCCCTTTCTCGTGCCAAATGATCGTAGACGAACCGAAGCATGCCAGATTTTACATCGACGATAAAGTGGATCTTTCCTAACGCCCTTCTCTTTAGACTGTGCTAAGTGTTGTTCGTACAGTCAATCGCCTCTAACACCTTCTATGGTGTTAACTATCTCTACAATGTATATCTAGTCAAAAAGGCATCGTACAATAAAAAGAAGAAAATTATACATCTTAAACGCAACTCCGATTTCGAACCCGTTAAAAGTCCTAAGTGACAATGGTACTCATCCTTGAAGCACGCTCTAACAAATCCTCGAGACTAATAGAGAATTCTTTTTTCCGTAAAATAGACAGTCTTAAAGTCAGCCGTTCCGTGTCGACTCGCGAACAAATTCCTCGGCTTCTGCTCGACTAAACTAACCGAATAAAGAGGGGGAGCAAAAATAAAAAATCGATCGGTTCTTCTGCGGCTATCCGCTTTAATCGAGCCCCGTCCACTCCATTGTGTCACGAGCGAAACATACTTTGCGGTTCACAGTTGGAGCTCGCCTCTTATCTTTCCTAACTAATTTGTCCGCTTACGCGTTTTCGTGTGAGCGACATCGGGAAGTTGAAAACTGACCAACCGAAAGCCAACAAGTAGCGGTGCCACTTTCTCCTATGTCACCGTTTTCCCTAGGGAAGCCTACCATGCTCGTCAGCGTACAAATAGCTACTTGCATACTCGATTGCTCGCACGAGGGTTGAACGAGGCTCCCGCCGGTTGAATATTCAACTTTGAATTGCTAATTTCTCGGGATCTAACGTTTAAACTGTAAAGCTAGCGAAACAAGTTTTTCGCGTGTTTTAGCGCCTATGGGTTTCACGGTGCAACACCGGATAGAAACATCTTGGACTAATAAGGGCATATTTAGGCAGGTTTTCGGTGTCCCGCAACATTAAACCCGAACGCAAAAAAGTTATAGGTCGAGGAAATCTTGTTACCGAGTTTCAGATAATCCATTCACGATGAAACGATTAATTCGCGTCGGGAGCACATGTTTCATTCACAGGCAATATGTACACGAGGAACATAAAATCCAAGTTTAAACGAGTTTCTAACGCGCTTCCGGTGCTGTACTTTCAACAGGAACTTAATCATTTAAACGGATCCATGAACGTCTTTGTACTAAACATAGAATAGTCTAATTCAACGAGTCGTAAAACGCTGCTTACCGAGCTGAAGCAACTCGTGTACGAGCAGCGCCGACCGTTCTCAGAGCGATCGTTTATCTCGTCGCTAAATATCCTGCCGAATATAACGAAATTACCTAAACGATGAAGAACAGGGGGAAATCTTTTCGGACCAACGACTCGAACTCGTCTAACAATTTGCTTGTTACGATACGTTATAACGATGCACGGCGAAAAAGCCGAGGTAAAGTTTTCAACTTATTACAAAAGTTATACGACTCCACCGAGAGTTCACAATTACATAGATACAAACAACTCGAATCGGTTCAACTACTTTCTATTAGAATTCTTATAGTCATTTCGCGTTGAAATTATATAAATTGTGCGAAACAAATGTTTTCTCTCAACTGCCTAAAACGAGATACACTTGCTAGTGTGACACATCATAAAAACGACTTCTCTTTATAACTAATCTTTGCAGATATCTCGAAACAAACGATTTACGAATGCGTCACTCTTTCTAGCACGCTGACAATTTATTATTTTAGAGCGGCACTCAAAGTGTCAAAAACGTGCTTGTAACAAAGCCTTCTGCAAAACATTACCATAAAAAAATTCACCGTATTCCAAGCTAAAATATACTCGTTTCTTGAGTACACAGGGTGTTTGCGGTAACATGAAAAATTAGAAGAAAATGTTCTATTAACAACGCAATTATCTACGTCGACTGTTTAACTTCAATTTCTTTTATTTGTGCTTTTGTATCGTGCTTTTGCAGGTTTTCGTCAGGAATTCGCACGACAATAAAAAATATATAATATTCCATTTGGATGAGTGAAACGTCTGTTTCGCGAGAAATAGTATAAAAGTATAATATAAACTTTTTCTGTTCACATTGTTATCGCGATCAGCCTGTGCACAGGGGGTGTCGGCAAACTTCCCTGTTCGTTTCGTCGAACGAAAGGAGTAGCGATTAGCGGTGAACATAAAAAGTTGTAAAGACGAAAAGATAGCGAGATGACTTACCTCGTCGAATGATCGACGAAAGAACCACCGTCCAGTAATCGGAGTTTCGCGAACAGCACTGCGTTCACGAACGGCACCGCGGTCAACTCTTCCAGGTCCACCTCAACCGAGAATTTATACTTCTTCTTCTTCATCATGAAGGCCATAATCTCAGCAAAGATCCAATACGCACACGCGGTTCGCTCCTAATCGCGACGAGAGTCGGACTCGAATCGAGATGCCAGCCAGTCAACGCGCGACGACGATTTTACACTAAATACGAGCATCAACACGGTGATTGCGAGTCGAACTTATTCTCACAGAGAACGATCGTCCACTAACCCGTCTTACGTTTAATACAAAAAGAAAAATATATATATATGTATGTATATATAGATATATCTTGGTGTTTCTGCTCCGACAATAAGGCAGTTCCCTTTATTTTTCCTTCGCCCTTTTCAAATACTAAGTTGCCTTGCTTAATTATATCCTTTGTTACGAGTTAATTAGTTTTGATTTATAACGATCTCCAGCGACGAAATTGAACGTTTGAAACCGACTGAGCGGATCGCGTTCGAAGCCTCTTCAACGACATGTTGAACGTTGTATTTTCCTCTCGGTCCCGACGCTCAGAAACAGCGATTGCCCTTGCACGCCATCCTCGTCGTCGAGACTGAAAATTAAAGGAACGTTTTTAGTAAGAAAAAACTGGACGATGATCGCGGTATGGTTTCTTGCGCGCGGGCATTAATCGAGAAACACGTGTTGCACGGATGTTTGGTAGCACGGTGATTGAACGAGAGGGAGCTGGATGCTTTTCGTGGAAGAACGCCCAAGAAAAACGGATCATCGACTTCTGCTTAGCTTCTGCCGGACTTTTTAAACAGATTCGAGGATCTGGTTAATGATTCGATGGTTACAAATATTTTAACACGGCCACTATGGTTTCTAGCTAATACAGGCTCAGCTTAAAAGATATGCAGATACAGATAGTTTATGTTCGAAGAGAATAGCGCAGAGCGTAAAAGGAAAATCGTTTAATATTAATTGAAACGTTTCCTTGTCTCACCGCATAATGCGATCGACGCGTTACGCAAAAAAGAACAGAAGGAGTAAAAGAAAAACGTTTAGCAACAATTTAATGACAATCAACGATGCGGAACTTTGTTCCGCTAGCAATCGTTACTAAATAAACACCGTGGTGTCGTTCGTGGGTGAACGTTCTCGCGAGCGAATGTCAGTGAACCTTTATCGACATTTCCAATAGGCATGTTCGCACGACTTCGAAAGCTACCACCCTTCTGCCAAGCGAAGATATAACCACCGCGTGACACGCGGCCCGAAAGCAATTGTTTTGAAAATGTTAATTACCGCTGGAAACGTGCGAGTAAGCGAAAATGAATGCGCACTTCCTGGAGTCAGATTACGAACTACAAAGTAGGTGACCACCAGTTGTCTACGTTCGCTACGAACAATCGTACGATGCAGCATTTCGCTTCTATAAACCGTGTGTCGTATTCAACGTTCTATTTACTTTGAAACTCTAGGTGAACTCTTGACCAGACAACGCGTTGTATCGTCGCACGTTTTATCACCGCTCCTAACATCTCTACGCCTTCTATTATCGCATACAATTGCCATGATTTCTCCCAACGCGCACCGATGAACTTGTCCGATCCAGTATACTCCCAACTCCAAGAATGTTCCGCTTTTATACCTTCGACTGTGATAATATAACAAGAGTCCACTGTACCGTGCAAATACAGGCTACAGTACAGGCAGTTCTAATAAATACTGTGCGAGTTCAAACGGTTGCACATCGTGCCGATAAATGAAATGAACAGTATTCTATTATTTTGCAATCTACATCTTTGTTTTCGATGTATATCTAACGATTAAGAATTGGCCTTTCAATTTCCGAGGTATCCTACTTAATCGATTGGTTTCTAATCTTCGAATAAAAACGGGAATTAAATTTTCTCGCGATAAAATGAAAGAGGTGACAAATGTTCCGAAGCTATCAATTAATTCAACTTCCTTCCTTTGACCCTGACGTGCTATTATCTTGAACAAAGCAAAATTAACAAAAAATTTTAATTGTCACAATTAGCGGTGCAAAATAACTTTCAACTTATCAATGCGTCATCGATAAAGTGACAGAACAATTCATACTTGTACCTTAGATTATTCTGAAACGATTGTATATATTCGTCACCTTTGTTCGTTCATACGTATAGAAGTAGCATAAAATTTGGAAAACAGATATTTGGAATGTGGAAGTTGAATTACAAGAAAATACGCGATATTAAATGGAAAAAGAACATCTGCCTTACTCGACGAAAGGAACGATGCCATTCGTGTGCCTCGAGCAGTTATCGTTTTGTAAGGAAGAGAATAGGTGTTCCACTTCCGGTGGACCACCATACAAAAACTGTAACGCGGTCCAAGTCAAAGACACTTTCGCGTACCATTCCAATGAAATAAAATGAAACGTTTTATCGCGGTAGCATGTGTAATCGTTAAAAATGGTTGCAATCACGATAATGTAACGCGATCAAGGGACGTAAACGTCAGGAATTACGAATGGAATCGTTTAATTCTCGATTACGCGCGAACGTCGTTGTCGCTTATGTGTCATTCGTCGAGAAAAATTTTGTAAGAAAAAGCATAACGCTGTACGCGTTATCGTACTTTTTCTAACTTATTTCCCAGTAATTATATTATCATGTTAACAACTTGACAGTTTAGGTGTATGTCATTGTATATTATTATTTAAACGAACTACTTGTCACGTGCTCGTAACGTACATTTATATAACTTCTAATTGCACGGGAACATCAACTAAGATACGTATTTCAATCAGGATAACCTAAAAACGGGTTACGCGTAAAAAACCGCGAAACGAAACGATAATTACGTAAACCGTTCGAAAGTAATTCAGTTATTTTGAGCTTAGATGGTGGCCGGCTAGAAACAACGCGTGAATAATCCCGATGACATTTTCCAACTGACATTGAGCTTTTCTAAAGATAAAATTACGCGAGGATAAACAAGCATATACCGTTGCCATTGCTTCGACTATTGCAGTGACAGATTTGCGGATATCAATTTTCCGATTAAGCCGTGAGAATTCCGCGCCGATATTTTATTCCTCGTTCTGTTAAACGACCTTATTATCACTGACAAATAAAACCCGACGATCATGCATCGCGTCGTTACAGTGTACATACATATCCCGTTTTTTCCGAACGAATACAAACAGTACTCGAGGAGATCTGCCGTATTGTCACAACGTTTTAAGAACTTCTTGTTAACTCGAAAACGTAAGTTGCACCGTGATAAGAAATTGTTCGACGGACAAAACACATCCCATGCTCCGCAGAAATACAAAACCATCGTCTCATGATGGCAGGTGCAGGACAATATCCGTCTTGACTTTATAACCTCTCATTTTCGTTCCCTCTCTTAACGTCTCGAGAAGTGTACGTATCTTATTTCGCGAATCCATTCAATTGTACGCGAATAGGGACGACACGGTGTTTCGGTATCGGTAAAATCGTAATAAACCGCGAAATCGTCAGTGATAGTGACGCCCGTTCCAAAAAAGAAGCAAAGAAAAATAGTGTCGAGCACTGAATTGTACTCACTCGTTTTCGACTTGTTCCTGCTCTCGTCGATGCTAGCCGATCTCGCACAGTCTCACACTTTTCATGATTACGAACTTATCCCACGGGAAACGCGAGATTATAACGAGCCTCGATGCGGGGACCCGACAATTTTACGACGAAAAAACTTTATTCACAACACACGGAACGGAGGTCGTCTGTGAACTGACGCGTCGCGACTCTGTCTCGCTCTCCGACGACACTGTGCAGCTGCGCCACCTACCGACATTCCTTATAGGTTATTTTCAAGCGAGTCTCCTATTGGCTGAAAGATAGATGCGCGACGAACGAGACGCGCTTCCTGATTGGTCGGCGCTAAAATGTCCAGGACAAGTATCGGCGTTTTTGTGTACCATTCTTCTCTTAATATCGAATAACTTGCGTTTCTTCGATAATAACGAGAGATATCTCCTCCAATCGAAATAGACATTTAAATGGAAAAGATATCAATTCAATTTACAATTTTTGAATTAAAATATGATATGGTATTACACCAAATAAGATTAAATGATTTGAAATAACATTGTATGAAACAATTTTGAAGTAGTTTATATATATAAATATATTTTATCATTATTATATTTACATAATAACTAAAATCATTATTTTATTTCATAAGTTTTGTTAATAGGGACACGTACAATGATAAAATAAATATTTATACGTTGACACTGATAGATATATGTTAAAAATTCAACGAGATAAAAACTGAATATACATATTACTAAGTAATATACTTACAAACAGATACGCATATGTTGTTTAACGTTTCGTAAATGCTGAAAACAATTATTGTTATTAACTTGTAATCTATGATGTGAACAACTTTACATTTTTCGTATTCGACATTATATATATATATATAAACATTTCTTCGAGATAAAAACAGTTATATATTATTGATATTGTACAATACAAAGAAATATGAATATGCTTAATTAATGAATATTAATGTAGAGAATAAAACGATAAATATTCGAACCAATTCGAAGTTGTTGCGCGCTCTGAAGTAATTCGTTCGTAATTCGTCGTAACAAACGAGACTTCCGGAACCTTAGTGCTCGAATGGCTGACGCCAAGGTTGTCCTTTCTGTCAAACGAACTTATTTCCAACTCGTGTAAAATCATGTAAACGTTAACGGATCCGTTGAAAAAATCGTGCAAACGTGGGAAGATCGATGCGTGGATCGAGGAATCAGGGTGTGTCCGTGGCTTTAATGAACGGTAATGCAAGGAGAGACACCGGTGTTACCTCGAGTTTTGGAGCCAGCGAGAGGGTAATCCCTGTTCTTTGCTGGGGGTGCAAATTAGAGGCGAGCAAGTAAAGCACGCGACGGAGGAAACTGAGGCCTGTTCGATTTACTCGAGAGATGAATTTCAGATGATCCGAAACATTCAACAATCAAATCGACATTATGAATTCGAGTTAGTGTGTTTTTAGCGATGTCGCGTCGAACTTTGTACGCCCGATGCTTGTTTTGCTTTTCGATCGCGACCGAGTGAATTATTTTGTTCGTATTCAAATGGATCGTGCTACGATAAATTACGAGGTTTATGTTCGATCATTACAGAATCCACAGAGTGAAAATTTTTCCTGTTGACTTCAATTGTTCCCATCGAATTCATTACTCAAATGGTATTCCCAGACTTCTAAATATAAAGATTATATTGTACTTGAGAAATATAGCGAGTAAAGTGTAATCAATTATGAGAAGCATTTTCCTCTTCTGATTCATTGTTATTCCATAAATAGAACACGAGCATTATGTATCTTTCTTGCGTAGAGTGTACACACCATTCAATTTATCTTTGGATTTAATATGTGGCTGTATATAATGTTAATTGGACATTTACTTTGTTTTAATTTAGATTTAGTGCCACGATTTCTTTTACTGAAAGTATATGAATTTTCATGTGTGTGCATTAATTTGCTGAACAATGTTAAAATGTATATCTAAACGTTTACTTGCATTTGGTTTATGTCATGCATTATGAAAAAGCAATAATTTTATATGCTCTATCGTAGACATAGTTATGGAGGATAGTATGAGCGTTAAATCAATGGAATCAGTGGCAACAAGCGATGAATACGAATTTGTAAATGATAGAGGTAACGGAAAACAGCAGCAAGCATTAATTGAACTACCCATGTTGAAAATTGCCAACAATGGCAATTTGGAAGATCTTCAGAATAATCTTCGTGAGGTTCGTGTATATTCTTGATATTATCTTGGCCATTGAATAGAAATATTTATCTGAATTATTGATAACATTTATAGGTACTAACAGAAGACTCAAAAATGGAAAGTAACGAGTATAAAATAGTGAGCAGTGTACAACAAAATCAACCAAAAATAAAAAAAGTAGGACACAGTAAATTTTATGATGTAAGTTCTTGTATGGTCACATCTGAAAAACAGGATATCATGAAACCAGAAGATTTTATCGACGAAGGTATAAACGATAATTTTTTCTTCAAATATTACATGTTGATGAACAGCTATAACATTGCAAAACATTGTTATATTATAGAAGTGAATTCCTTGGCTCATGTACAACAAGAATGTACTATTTTTAATGGTGTAACTTATTTGGGAGCAGCAGCAATCAATGTACCAAAATCTGAATCTGAAATACAACACAATATGAATATTTTAAATGCAGAACAGACTCTTAATTTAGGAATCAAAGTTTCTGTTTCTGTACCTAGCAGTTCTCAAGGTTCTGTTGTGTACGTATTACCTAAAATTGTGTGTTTTCAAATCTAATCTCTATATATGAAATTATTTATTATTTTCGTTATATGGCAGTTTATACGATGCTGCCACTCAACAGCCAATTGCACATTATGAGGTACAACGGATTTTGTTTTATGCACGCGGAGAAAATACTGGTCCATGTGCGGCATGTTTTGCTTTCACATGGTCTCATGGGGATACATTAGAATCTGCCATATACCAGTGTCACGTTTTCCGATGTGACATACCAGAAGCAGTATGTGTAGATCTCGTAAAATAATCGCAAATTTTAATTAAGATATAAAAGTACGTTTATTTGTTGCAGGTGGGGCAAGTTTCTGCTTGCTTTTCGAAAGCTTTTCACAGAATACCACGATCCATGACTAGTTCGTTAACAGGAAGTGATTTCAATGGTTTTAATATCGGAAGTGAAAAAACCAATTCTCGGGTATTTATTTTTGAAGTAATAATGGAAATTAAGGAAGAAGATGGAAAAGGAGGTTTTAGTACAGTTCCTAAAGACAGAAATTGTTTTAAACTGCGAAGTAACGTAGCTAAACAAGTGTGTTTAAGTATTCAGCAAGTGTCCAGTAAAGAAGGAGGAATTACACTTGAAGTTGAAAGGTGCTTTGGAGTTCTTGTTAGTCCTGGACGTAACGTGAAACACAGTGACATGCGGTTACTTGAAATGGTAAAATAAAATTTTTATAATTGACAATGAATAATATTTTTTCTAGAATTCCATTAACGAAGTATTGTTTTTAGCAAGTCAATGCCGGCCCAGTAATACAGGACAAGCAATGTTACAACATATGTGGACATTGGGATCCTGCAGATCCAGCTTTAGAAGCTCTTAACGTAGAAATTCCTAGGGAAGGAAAAACTTTCATGACAGTTGCTGTTGATTTAGTAATACGCGATATTCGAGAACCTGTTAGATTTATAATAGAAACATCGGTTAAAGTATTTCCACAGAATGAAAGATTTTGGTATTTTAATAAACGAAATCTTGTACAACAATTTTACCTTAATTCAAAAGAGGTACGACATTATTGTGAATTTAATCTTTCATTCGTTCAAACATCAGTTAGTCTACATGTATTAATTGTTATTTTTAGATAATATCTGGAGATGGAACAGAAGTTCACTATGAAGTACAAAGTATCGAAACTTCAGGAGAGTTAGACAGGAACAGATTAAATCTTGCTCTTAATTTAGCTTCATTGATTCGATCACCGTCTTTGACTAGTATTGATACACTTACACCTAAGGAAGAAATAGATTCAGGTATAAATGTTTCAGATTATTTATTTCCTTATAAAAGGATGACCAGTGTATCAATGATATATTTGTATTTATACAGATGGTGACGAACCAATGCTAAGCGGGACAGGTGAAGTATCCAAGGATTGTTCCGCGGATGAACTAGCCAGTTGGGCAGAAGTGTTGGATAGCTGGCAAGTGAACGAACAACGTCCGAAACTTCTTATAAAACTTACAAAGCAAGGTATTCCTGAAGCTCTACGCGGGGAAGTGTGGCAACGTTTAAGTAACTGTAATAATTCGCAAGAAATGATGGATAAATATAGAACTTTAATTACTAAGGTAAACCGAAGCAATCTATGAGAATATGGATATATATTTTTGTCGGTGTTACATTGTATTGACATCCACAGGAAAGCAGTTGTGAAAGCGTTATTTTAAGAGATATTAGTAGAACATTTCCTGCCCATGACTATTTCAAAGAAACAGGTGGTTTGGGACAAGATTCTTTGTATAGAATAAGTAGAGCGTACGCAGTTTACGATGAAGAAGTTGGATATTGTCAAGGACTTAGTTTTTTAGTTGCTAGTTTATTACTTCACGTAAGTAACGGTCATCCAGTGCTTATAATTTAAGGAATATTTCTGTATCTGTAACAGTCATTTATTAGGGTATTTAATGACAAGAAAAACGTTAGGTATTTCTTGTAGATGCCGGAGGAACAAGCTTTCTGTGTTCTGGTTAAATTGATGTACGACTATGGTCTAAGAGATTTGTATAAGGATAGATTTGACAATCTCCATATGCGATTTTATCAGCTTAACAGATTAATCGAGGTAAGTTATATGCTCGTTACTTATTACCACATAATAATGATACATATACTAAGTATTATCGACTTTTTTTAGGATCAGTTGCCAGAACTTTATAAACACTTCTGTGATCGTGGCGTAGAAACACACATGTTCGCTGCACAATGGTTTTTAACTTTATTTACCGCCAGGTTTCCACTTTATCTTGTTTTCCATATACTCGATGTGTTCCTTTTACAAGGGCTCGATACGTTGTTCCAAGTCGCTCTTGCATTATTAATGGTAAGATATCAAATGCATGTATTTATATTGATCAATATGTTTAAAAAACAAGTCACGAATAAAGTCTGTTCTCCTAGTTGTGTAAGAAGGAACTGCTCCAGTTGGATTTCGAGAGTATATTGAAGTACTTCCGCGTACACTTGCCCAAACGTTGCCGAAACGAAGAAGTATCACGCTACGTAATGAAGTTAGCTTGCTCGGTTACCTTAAAGAAGTTGAAGAAGTACGAAGCAGAATTTATGACGCTAAAAGGTAATTGTATATTTTATATTTGAATCACACCAACACTTACAGTGCCATTTGACAAGTCACTTGATACTATAAACAATATTATGGTATTTTGTGTGCATGTGCAGTCTGTATAAGATTGAGCAAATATTGGTGAGAGGTTGTAAATTTATTTTTATTACATTGAAGCTTCCCACACACGTATACGTTTCCGTACAGTTAAAATTCGGATACTTTGAACATAACATTTTAAAAACCTATTCCTTCAATTACGTAACTTGGGTGACAGATATCTTCAATAGTAATTACACGATTTCTCTACTTATTAAAATAGAGTAGGCTATGAGTTTAAATCAAACTATATAACGTTTTCTACTAGTCTCGTTTGCTAAGAAAATCGTCAACCCTTTATTGATTACTAAATGGTGATGCTATTACTATTAATGTCAGTAATGTGGTGCTAGTTCTTCATTATACGTACTAGACGTTGTTTAAGTCGCGTAAAGGATAAATTATGTCCATCTAGTCTCGTTAAAAATTTGTTTAGTAAATTTTCTTCGTTAGTATTATTTGATATATATTTTGCATCTTACATTGCTCTCTATTATCGAAAGATAATTTATTGCACAAAACGGGCAGGTGCTAAGCAAAATGCTATAAAATTCTTATCGTCGTATAAAAAGAACAAGGATTTTATAGCAAAACAGATTATGCAAACACGAACATGAAAAAGTAATTGAAAGGTGATTAATATACTCAAACATAAAGTTTAACGATCTTAGATTTTTTTTTCATATAAGTAGCTTTTAAATTTTTAAATCGACTATTTTATATATGCGCGTAGCATTTCGCTCGATATATTTTCATCATTTCTTTGACACTGTGTAAAATTCAGCAGAGCTGCAAGCTGTGTAAATGCGCTGATAAAACATGAATTCAATGATAATTATACACAAGCGTAAGATTTCAACCAGTTGTTGAAACATAAAATATATGTATACTAATATCATTGCTATTGTCGTGTACGTTTATCCCTACTCAATGTCGTATCACTTCAAATAAGAATTCTTGTCAAAAGTATTGTTCGTGCGATTGTACATAGTCTTAAACGGTAGTAGAACGCCCTTAAATTCAGCAAACTTGCAAGAATCTCATAATTGTATCGTACTGATGCACATTTTTCATTGTTTGGTTGTGTTATGCTTAACACAGGTATTTTTTTACAACTGCTAACGAAGCAACAATTATTAGCATTTCTTTTTGTTACCATCAATACGCACTTCTTACACGTTATAATTAATATAATTCTCTATTTTTGATCAAATTTTTTTATCAAATTATTTATGTTGTAATATTTGTACACTTCTACAATTGTGTTGTTTATAATAAAATATTTTCATGCTTATTCAGCTATGTTGCTTTGTATACTATCTTATATTTATTTTTATACAAAAATTATTTATTACTTCTTATTGGAAATAAATCGTCCATTTAGAACATCGTTTCTAGTTTTGTCAATTTACCTGTGTACATCCTGTTCCTCAAATATTCTTGGTTTGATTTCTTTGCTTCGGTTGGAATTGCATGTAACAAGGTACTTGTAAAATACGCTTCCAGCTTTTATTTTACTAACTACTAACCGTTAGGTAGAAGAAATTGTATGCACTATTTAAAAATTGTTCTGTAAGTTAGCCTATATAATAAGGTAAGAAATTAGGTTTAACAAGGGCTTGTATATAAAGTTGTAAAGGTTTATGAGCACCGATAAATATTAAAAGATACTGTAAAAAATACAGTTTAAAATAGTGATGACACTATTCCTTAGCAAGGGAGTGATTGAATCGCTATGCGATATTATACTGGTTTAAAGCCGAATGGCTTTAAGAAAATCAAGTTTCCTTGTATTTTACGTTTTAAACATTAAAATTCCATTATTATCTACACATTTGTAATTTATGATAGGTAATGTATCTAGTTAATTGCCGTGCCAGCAGTTTAAAATTGGGTATGCTATGCTCTTCACCAAACAATGTGTAGTGGGACATCGGTATCTGCTTTCGCAAGATATCGCGCGTCCGTCAGTAACGTTGAAACCATCTGGTTTCAATGTTCTACTGTCAGAACCATGAGCCATGAAGTAAAATTACTGATAAAGAGTAAGAATGTTTTTAATAAACTTGGAACACTGAAATATCATTTCCGTAAAAAAAAAATGATTACAAAATCAGTATGAGTGCTCTTGTAGATAGTATATCTATACAGAAATGTTTTTATCTTATTTCTAATATGTCGCGCTGTTTGAAGCAGAATGCATACTGACGTGTAATGTTTGTTTGTAATGTAGAAGCACAAGAAAATGCGGATGAATATAGTAACGAGGTAGAACAGCTACGTGGAACAGTTGCGAGGAACGAGGAAGAGAAACAAAGATTAGAGGCTGAATTGATTCAAATTAAAGAGATGTTGCAACGGGAAGTGGCGAGGGCAGATGCAGAAAGTCGACGAAGCAATATTATCATTGCTGAATACAAACAGGTAAATGTCCATGACTAATTCGTTTAAGTGAACTAATTTTTATTGGTACGAATGTACTAACGGGTGCAATATCTTTTTTAGATCTGCCAGCGTTTAGAAGACGATTACAATGCTGCCAAAACAACGTTGAGTGAGTTACGGGTAAGTGACGAATACTAGATTAAAATTTCTCGAAAAATTATTTCTAAATCCCAAAATGTATAAATTGAAAATGTCGATGTTTTATAAGAAACATCTGTGCCTTCTAGTCTAAGGTTTCCAAGTGTGAAAAATGTAGGAGTTGCATAATGGATTCGTCCAACATATTGGCAGACATTGCGCATCCTTTGGAAAATAGGATAGATCCTATGTTGCACAGAGTACAAGAAAGGGTACGAGAATTGGAACTGGAATTAGCCCAAACTAAACTGGCTCACGTCGAAGCTGAATGTAGGAATCAGGTAAATACATGTACCGTATATTATTCGTATGCGTTGTCTAGAATTATAAGGATCACAAGGCTAGTTTGCTTCATAGGACTTGACGCATCAGTTGCACGCCACTGCTTCTGAACTTCAAGCGGCGAGAAATAGCTGGCCATGGCTTAGCAAAACGTTGTCGAGCATAAAAGAAGCAGCGAATAAGAGAGAAGGGATCGCTCCAACCTTGATGAAAGATTTAAGACGAGATAGCGCACCTGGAGGTGAAATGCATCACCTGATACATTCCCGTAATCGCGAAACACGCGATAACCTTAAAGAACTTGTGTGATGCAGTAAGTATTTTGATTCAAGTGTATACGTGTACGTATGTTCAAACTAGAAAGGCTATGTTAAATCAGAAACACAAACTTAATCGTGAATATTATGCATATACATATATTAAAATAAGGTTACTTTAACTAGGGAAAGCGTTGGAAGAAGAACTTGTACTTTACAAGAAAGAGACATATGTCAGACACAATTTTGAATACACAATGTACGTCCATAATTACATGTAGTATTCTATTCGGTCTGTTAACGATATATGCTCGGTATATTGTTCGTCAGGTTCCTCAGATGCACTATTCGTCGCGTGCTTTTAGCGAGGGCAGCTTTATCCTACGATACTGATATTGATCTTGAGATATTACTTGTTGATATTTGTTACTTTTTTTTAGTATACTCGTTTCTTTTTTTACTTAAATTCGGTGCGTATCTTATTGATATTATTCGCCAAGTATGTTTCGTGCTTTAAAAAATGGTTCTGTATTAAAGAATCGATTCCGAGGCAGTGCGTATACAAAAAAAAAAAAAAATGCAAAAAACGTTACAATAGATGTTAGCGATAAGTTCACTACGTTTTGTATGAAACTAGTCTAAGACGTGGAACAATAGAAGTGCTATAAGATCTACTGTACATAAATGGTACTCTCAGGCAAGTAACAAACGTAACACACTGCAGATATCGAGGATTCCATTGTTAATGAACAATAATCCACAAAGTGGATCGTGTAATTGCAGTTTCATTTTACTTTTCTGTATCAATTGATTACGACGACATTCCAAAAGCACACGAGGAGTGCGTTCTTTTTTATTCGAGCAACTTGTTATTTTTTAATCAAGATATCGGCAATTTTTGGTAAAACAAATATTTATCACGTCAACTGATACTGAACGTTTTCACAACTACTTTAAATCACCGCTAAATTAGTGAAAAATAAAAAAGAAACGTTTCACATCACATAACTTTTGCGTTTGATTATTTCGTGGTGATCTTAGTAATCGTTAAAAATTTTTTTTTTTTTATAAATTGTAACAGCCTGTATAACATAATATACCATAGGACTAGTTGTTATTTTTTAAAAATATATACTTCGTTTTGTTTTTGAGAGTTTGATTTTCTAAGTTTGCTAATTCATGATTCGTACAAAATATGACACTTAGAAGCATATTTAATTGCTATTTGCGCTTTGTTTAGACCGAGTCTGTAAGAAGTTAGACATAAGGCTATAAATTATGTTAAGGCACACCACTTAAGATCAGAATTTGATCAGACGTTTCGTAAACATTTCACTCGCGCGAACAATAAAATGAACGCTTGGGAGTATATTTTAGATTGTTCAATCTAGTTTCGTAATTAGTGCCATTCATTCGATAAAAGTGCGCATTAATTTATTTTTTACGATTGATACCGTGAACGGTCTTGACAGTTTACGGTATCAAGGATTACTGATATCGTGCCATTATCTTGCGTCGTACAATTTACGGAAGAGATTGGTAACGATAATTTCTCATTTTCCATTTTTCCTTTGAAGATGTTAGTTATTTAATTGGTTTTACTTTGTTGATATAATATGTACTCTAATATTATATATATATATATATATACACACAAACACGATAAATGGCAAAGTTTCACCTTAGAAACTCATACAAGTAGTTAATAATAACGATAATAATCCTGCGTCTTACACGAAATAAAGGATAATATACTTTTCTGTAAATATTAAAGAAATCAATATCTATTAGAGACGAACTATTAACAAGTCATGTAAAGATTTAGGATTACTACGTATGTATCACTGTACACCTTGTAATGTCATTCCACTATTATTGAAATAAAGAAGGATATCATATCTGTCTATTTCATAAGGGTCTTGTTGTACTAAAAGAGCGTATGATAAACCAGTAAGATTGATTTTTCGTATCATTTAATGTACTGACTGCCACGTCACGCACATATTGGTGACATTTGCATTTCTATAAGAATCCCTAATTTTTACTTATTTATTTGGAAATATGCCTATTAGGTACTTGAAATTACGAAATTTTAAATAGTTTTAATGTAGCAGTCAACGTGCTGAACCAAGTAAGTAAAGAAAAACTATTTACTGAGAAGATGTACATTTATTTTATTTATCCAAAATCGATACCGTGAAAATGAAACGATGTACCATTTTATTTTTTGATAGATTTCAACACGTAATGAAAAACGTTATTATAAATTAAATGGAACATTTTATTAAACGAATGCAAGTAGACAAAAACTTAACGGATTGATAAACTTTTGTAAACCATATACAGGTAAAATAGCCCGTTACAAATTCTGTTTAAGTACTTAAACGACACGACGACAAAGTCTTGAAAATTGTAAGAAAAAATATATATATATAATAAGATTATATTTTTTTTTTCATTCTTTTTTAAATTCGACGTCTTAATACTTTGAGTGGTAACAAGCAAAACTTACTAACAGTATACAGATATCGCTACTAAAACACTGTTTTACATTTGCTAATGATACTAATTTGTCATTACAAAGAGAATGCAAAGACAAATTGTGAAATTGTTTTTGCACGATCATATAATGTCAGCTAGATAATTATAGGAAAATAGCGAAATATCTTTGGAAAAGAAAATTATTTGCCTCTTTGTATAAAATAAAAAATGTTCTTCTCAACGAATTTGTTGAACGTTTCCTTCTCTTTTTTTGTTTTTTATGAATCTTGTAGCACAAAATATCCATAACAGTAATAAAAAAAAATTAATAATAAATTATTCGGAAGATATATGGAACATAAAAGAAAATATGTACATGATAATTACCTTAGAGCTTGTCTTTACATTTTGTAAACAAAGTAAAGAATGATATGTGACACCGCTTTTAAGTAAGTATTATTTCAATAGCATCACGAATCACCTGCAGCAGCCCACTCTTCACTTCCACTATCACTATTTGACACATTTTCGTTATCATTTTCAATATTATAACTAGCATCACTATTGTCGTCATTTCCCATCTCGTTGTTTTCTAAATTACTGTCCTCTTCAGAACTGCTACTGTTGAAGCCCTCATCATGTTCTATATTCATGTACCGCACATCGTCACCTGGAGATAAAAATAAAGACAAAATAAGATAAAAATGATCAATAAAACTTTTACCAAACATAATCAATTACCTGCTGCTTCGTTTGGAAACCTGATTTCTCTACGATCCCGCATATGCATTTCAACATCAATAGGATTGGCCATGTTAAGTATTCTTAACAGCCAAAAGGGAAAACCATTTTCCACAACATATATATCATTCTCGTTTTCAAGATCATTTTCAAGTGCATCGATTAATGGTTGCAAATCTTCTAAGTCGTTTAATTCTGCAGCAATCATATTGTTACCCTCGTTATCTCTGTTGTTATTCACAAGGTCTCCGTTTACAAGTTCAACTATCTCGGGAGCTTCGAGCCTCGGTGCTTCCGCTATACTCGGTGGCTCTGAATCTGATATATCATCTTGAGCTATGCTCGATAAATCGTACTCTGGTGTCATATCTGGAGCCGAAGTTGAATTTGGATATCCTGAATCCATAACTTCGGGTGACCAGCTCTTAGGAGGAGTTTCCACAGTTTCTGGAGAACTCTTCAATTCAATGGTTTCTACTGTTTCTAAACCATTTGGATTTACGCTTTTACACGTGAATTCATGATTCTCGATGTTACATTCAATTTGTTTTCCATTTGTTAATACTGACGTGGATTGAACATTTTGTGTATTCTCTACTTGAACACTGGATACAAGAGGTACGCATTCTAAACTACTAATCTCTTTGGCATGATTACACGACGACTCAGCAGTATCTGTATTTTTATTGCTTCTTAAATTACAAATATCGTGCAACTCGGATTTTGTCTCAGTCTTACCTTCACTTTTGTCAATGACAAAATCCAGACAAGATTCTGATTTAACACTTACTGGAACTTGTTTATCACAATTTATTGATTCTAAGCTACTTGTATGTATTATGGCAAGCTCATTTTGCTCTGCTGTTTGTACAATGCAGAAATTTGGCTGTTCCTTAATTGTATTAAGAGTACTAGCAAGATCTAATTGTATCAGTTCATGACTATTTGCACTGTTATTACTGCTTAAAGAACTCCTTATCGACAAATCCTTTGTCATTTGTCTATCGTCATTTGACATCGATACACCGCTGCTTGCCAGAGTATCATCGTTACAGTTATCTGTTAAATCCTTTTTATCTTCCAATAGTTCTATATCGTGTGTACGAAAAGAGTTCTTATTTTCGTTACAATTAGTCTTGCTATTGCTTCCTAAAGATACTTCTCTCTTATTTTCTAACAAATTATTGCTACTGAGATTAGTTAAGCAAGACTGCTGTAGTCCTTTTAATGAGCTGGAACTACTTGTTTGCTTGTTTAAGTCTAAAGATCTTCTTTTCTTATTTACAGTATTCACCTTCGTACTAACTTTTGGTGAACTTGTAAATTGTGGTTGACTTTCGGTCAAGGTATAACTACTAAACGACATGTTACTGCTCAATTGTAATTGATCTTGCGATTGAAAATTACTTTTGGAGATGTTACAATCTTGTTGAACACTTTGCACCTGCTCTGAATTAGAATACTTTGAACTCACGCTTTCCCTACTGCTTAAAAGTTCGAAATCAGAATACTCGGGTTCTTTATACGAGGTATTTACATATATACTGCGTAGAAGATTATCGTTAAAATTATTCTCTTGCAATAACTTCTTGTCTCCGCTATTACTCGCATTCGCAGTAATGTTCAATGATTCGTTTGTCTGCTCAAAAGAATCGTTCAGCATCCAGTGATTACTCATACTTTGATTGCACATACTATCGTCTTTCAAATGTTGGTCCATTTGAACAGTTTGTAAAAGGTATGGTTCAGGTGAAGTTGATGCACGGGAAACGGACATGCATGGCAAGAGATCTAACGTTCGGTCAAGTTTAGGTGCGGTATTTGTCAAAGTACATTGTTGCGCGTCTAAAGAGTACGGTAAATCAAGAAACGAATCATTCTTTAAGCTTTCTTCGGCATTAAAAGAAGAATCAGGAAGCCTTGCAGATTCTTTGAAATCTGATGGTAAATTACACTGAAATGAATGATCAAGAACGTCGATGTTTGTGTGATCAGTGGTACTCGAACATGAGAATTCCGGACCTAAAGTTCCTTCGCTATTAGTTTCACTGTACTTTTCCGAGATTTCAATGTCCCTTATTGCTTCTGATATGTTACTCGATAAAATGTTTTCTGCGTCAAAAAGATAGGTATTTTCTTCAATGACAGAATTATTTTGGGGGATAACGATACTCGGTTCATCGTTCCAGTTCTCACTGTCCCAAACCTCTGAGCTGGTGTTCTGTTGTAAAAATCTAGAATTTGCAGGTGGTCCAGGATCTCTATTCCACTCATTATCATCGCTAGAATCATAACCATTGGACCAAAAAGATTCACCCACGGTACTGTAGTCAGAAAATGTTGAATGTGGCGGTACAAGTACAACCGGTCCTAATTCACGATTCGTGACCGTCCAACCAGCTTCTTCTAAAATCGCTTGTAACAATTCTATAGAAATATGAAATGATTTTAACATCTCCAATAATTTGGTCAACGGTACTTCCTCTTCCATAACGCTATCTTGAAACGACAAATGTCTAATGTAATATTCAGCCTCGTCGAGAATTTTTTGTTCGTCAGAACGGTTGTCTACCCGAAACGGATATTCGTATTTTGCTACAGTTACAAATAAACCCTCAATACCGGCATTACAACTATCTTTTTCACTCAGTCGATGAAATACTGCCATTTGAGTACAACATCCTAAATCTTCTGAACCTTCTGGTCCTTTACAAATACCATCAAAAGTTACTACATAATCTGGATATCTTGTAATAACATTTTCAGCCCTGTCAATAAAAATCATATACATATTACAAATACAACTTAAAACTGTTAATTAAGAGAAGTTGAGTTTATTTACCAATCCTGGAACTGTTGTCTAGTCCATTCAAATTTATGATCAGGATGCCGAAATCCAGAAAAGTTTGGAAATAATACATTAAAATCTGCATTAGGAGTTGTTATTATGGCTAATTTTGGTTTAATAAATCCAAAGATATTATAAGGAAGCTCCTCTAGAGTATCTGGATACAAATGCTCGATCCTGAAACATGAAATTATTTGTTGTACCTTCCATGAAGCAACAACATTTAAATGTCCATTTCATATATAAAACGATAACTCACAATTCTATGCAAATTACAGCATCAGTCTTTTCTAATTTCTTGTCATTATGAGTGACACTACCCTCACATATTTCAACCACAAGAGGCGTTGTCCTCGTGTGTAAATATTCAGAAATTAGTGGGCCTCCCTTATGTTTATAACTTTCTAACACAATTCTATCAATATCCACACATAATATTTCCTTTATGCCTGTTGTATTTTTTAGGTAAACTAAAAAATCAAGTTCCGCGCATCCAAAATCAACGACCTAAAATAGAAAATGTATAGCCGTTTATAAAATCATTGAATATTAATAAAAATAATAAATTATTTAATCATTTGTTTAAAACATTGTCAATGTCCAATTGCTGCTAAAATATTATGCGAGATATGTATGCTGTCGCAAAATGCGCTATCGTAAACAAAGAAATATGTACCTACATAAATACCTCATTACCTAAGATATTACCAAAGAATTAAAACTGGTACAACATACCTTGCATAGTTTCCCTTGGTACTTGGGACTCTTGAGCACATTGCTAACAGCAACGTATCTTTGTACGTATGCCGGTGGAAAAAATCTAATAGATTTTTGTTCGAAATCCTGAGGTGCTTCAGGATCTCTCATCCTATAATCGTTTTCGCTAATCTCCAATGGTTTTTGTGTGTTGATCACCTCATTGCCTATGGCTTTTTGTTTTTTAATTCGATAGTTCTGATATACAAACTTTCCGAAGAGGTAAAGCACGTGGAACAGTACAATGATCATGACAATGACGGAAATCAATTATCACTTTTCTGAAGATTGAGTTTTATCAACGCATTCCGGTTCAGTTCCAGTTGTGCGCACTAGCGACCATATTGTTTTGTTTTAACGGCGATCATCGAAGCACGTTCGATTGGTTAGGACAATTTGAAACGGACCAATAACGAAATAGCGCTGCAAAAACTTCTGTACCGTCAGTCGGTATAAAATTGCTGCAAGCAGTATGAAAAATATATGTCTATGTTACGAAATATTTGCTACGTTTTGATATAAATTTGATTCGTATACATATTCATTTTATAATTTATCAAAAATTAAAGTTTTGTTCCATTTAAAAATTTGTCGGTAATCACCGGTAAATACAATTTCTAAAATAACTTATTTTTTATTATTATTTTTTCAGCATGTCAAACCTACCTGTTACATTGGAAGAAGTCTGAAAATTCCAAACTTTTAACAGTTAACATCAATATTAAAAAGATTAATGATAATGGTTCGGATCTACAAGGTAGATTGTGGTATATAACAAGAATTGCGAAAGAATAGGTCAATAATTAACGCAATACTTTGATAGCATAATTTATTTGAGGTTTAATAATAATTAATTAAAATAATAATGCGTTAATTATTAATATTGGTAGCAGTCTACTAATTTTCTAAAAAAGCGACGGTATACACGTTACATCGTTTACATAAATTAAAAATAACAATCTCTCTCGTGTACCGTTTGCAGCATTTGTCCACGTGTATACTTTGATGATTGAGCTTCGACAATTATCGTTCTCGTTCTCATTCTCTTTTCGTCGATAGTAGACTTGAATACATTTTATATCATATTTCATATATTTTATATATATATTTATATGGTTTTTTATTTATATAGGTATTATGTATATGTATTTATAAGCGCGCAATATATTATGCACGAGATCTGTTGATGGCCGTTCGTTATACAGCCTACAGGAACATAAAACTCGTTTCTCTATCGTTAAAATTTATTCGATTCTCGCGTAACGCGACTATCTACATGATAATCTTGTAGAATTCCGAGGAATCTTAACAATAAAATATTACATACGTATCTTATCGTTTTATTTACAAATAAAAGAAAAAGAATTGTCCATAGACTTTTCTTTCCTAATAGTATATATAATATATATAATATATATATATATTTCTTTCCCTCTTCGAATGTAAGGATTGTCGATAGTTATCTTTAAAATTCATTTCTTAAATTCCGCTCGAAGACACATTTAGAAAATAGAAACTTCATTTTAAATGGAAACGCTCTACGTAGTTTTAAAATTAAAGACAGGTACCCGCAAGGATTTCTCTCTCGTTCCTATAAAGACCAGGGGCGCAAAAATTATCCTATCGATTAATAAATTAAACAATGCTGCTCTACTTCGTGTTATTGGTACGTCGTAAAGAACGATCGAAAAATATGATGCTACCGAGTGTGACCCTCGTGTCTTAACGAACAATTCTAATCGTGCTGTATACGAGTCTGTAAACGCATCGCATGTACATATATTGATTATTTGAAACTGATTGCAGTTTAGAAAACTTTCACTTTTATATGTATTGAGAAGTTAAATCGCCAGGCTGATCGAAACAATTGCTATAGTAGAATATAGTTATTTGGTTAAGAGAAAGGTATTATTTCTACAGTCATTATTGTTCATAATGTCTTATCGTTGATAATGCCTATCTTACTATTTCTTGTCATTTTTCACTATCGATAAAGTCGCATGTTGGATCAGCACGCAGATCGCATTGTGTTAGGAAACTTTTTAGCCAACCGATCGATACCAAGAGTTTTACAGTCAGTGGCACTATAACAAGAGTTTGCTGTACTTTACAAACAACGTTAATTGGTTCGGTCAGTCTGACGAGCGAATCGGTGAGCGAGTTTATAACGGAATCTCGATAGAAAAGTGAAGGGTGGCACATTTCTTGAACGTTGTAGCGCGACACGTTCGTTTGGTTGAACGCTTACGGTTTACAGGAAAGAAGCGTCTCTCGTAAGACGCTCGAACAACATTGATTAAGTCTCGCATTTGATGCATCGGAAACGTTTATCGCTCGTAGATAAATTGTATAGGCGGAGGAGAAACCGACGCGACAGATAGCGATATATCAACGATACTCGATCGGTTTGTATATAGAGTGCTTAAAAAATTGAGCTCAGGTCTGTATGATTGCGCAGATATCTGGTCTTCCCGTTTTTTTTTAAAACATTGAACGTACGTCTCGTTTTTCTGATTGAAGCTTCGCGTCAATCAACCGATAGGGTCGTAATTGACAAAAAAGGAATCCATTGGAACGTCGCTATAGAACATGTTCTATCGTCCTGAAACGCAATTTACGAAGAAGAAACCGGAAATACGGTAAGAAAGGTTCGCTCGATTACGTGAATCTTACGCAGCATTATTCTAAAATAATGTCCGATATCTTTTATGTAATTTTTTCGTTCAATACTTGAGAGTATATAAGTGAAGTTTTTCTTTCTAGATAGTACAATAATACAGTAATGTATTGATTCCAAGAATGTTTTCGTACAGGAAAAATAGAAAATTGTGATTTAGTACAATTTAGTGCTCAAGTGGTAAAGTTGTACGTATTTAAAGTACAAACATTCTTTTCGAATAGTACTGCGTTATCTGGTCGAAAAGAAAATTTGAATCGTGGAAGAACAGGGTACATCGTGTGGGTACGCACATTATACGTCATACAATTTGGCAACGCGATTCGTGACAACAGAAGTTAGGCTCAAGAGAAAACAAGGAAGAGAAGAAAATCTCGCAAAAATTGTTGCAGTCCATCAGGATTTGTTATTCATTGATTATCTCGCGCTTTCTCTTTACTCTTCCTTTTTTATCGTTTCAATCGCGACAGTAATTATCACTAGAATAACGTGGTCGTATTACAGTAAAATCATTATACAGCGTATTTGAAAGAAAAGGGCTCCGACTCGCAGGTAGCACTCGTTATTTCGTGAGAAAAGTTTTTAATAAACTGTGCACGAACAAAGTCGATAAGCCATGCAGAATTTATTCAGTTTATGTTACCATACTCTGATTTACATATTCATAAGCGATGTATTTAAAAGTAGAATGCCAATAAATGCTTTGAAGTATACAGGTATTATATTGCAAACTAAGAAAGGATTCCTTAATATTAAGAGAAAAATTTGTAATATTTATTATATTATATTTTATTTCATTCTGATAAAAGTTTATTACTCATACGGGAAAGGATTCCAAAACTTGTTAGGACATTTAGGTTGACGCTTCGAATACAAAGAGTTTAACTCTTCGTATCTTTGTCTTTGGTTTCTTTCATAGAAAGCATGTACAACAGATTCTCTTATATTTAACGACTGTCTCTGATTACGCGACGAAAATGAAAAGAGAAGCAGAAATTAATGATCGCGATAAGACCACCTTTTCATAGTTTCTGAAAGCGAAGTAAGTAATCTTCGACTAAAATCAAACGTCCACCATGACTCCAAAAGAGCTCGCTAAAGATTATTCCCCCGATTCAGCGAGTACCCTGTAAGTTCTGAACCCTTTTTCTTCAGTATCCTGCATATATCACAAACGTTGAAAATCGTCCACGCGCAACTTCTTCCGCAATGCGGAATATTTTCTAATTAATTCTCGAAACACTACAGTAAATATCACATGGAGCGATGAGAATTTCAATAAAATATACCCCGGCGATCACGCGTCGGGTTAATTTCCAAAAATTATCCCTCGTGATCGCACAGGACGTTGCGTTCTCGATTGTGATCGCCGCTTTAAACGATTCATTATATACTTTCAGAAGGTACAGATTCAGGCGAAAGACTGATCCAACGATAGACCCATTTTGTTTCCCTTCTCAACCCAGTTTCTCAGCCGTCCCCTCAACTCTTCCAGACTTTTCGATTTCGCTTTGTTTATCCTCTTGTACTTCACGTCTTTTGGTTTCGTCACTGACCTGTGATTGCTCATTACCCTGTTGTACGTGACCTGAAAATGATCGTGAATAAAAATTTGTATTTCGTTCTCTCGCTTAAAAAGCGTTACAATTTGTACCATTGCCGATTAATTCAGCCCCAAGGGACAAATTGAATCGAGAAACCGAAAATTAACGAGATACAGGAAAACTTTCGAAGCGACCTGGTATAATTTTTCTTTTCATACATTCGATTTTGCAATTTGACCGATGAAACAAGAACGAAAAAGTTCTTCACCTGTGCCTGTTGACTTTCGTCTCTGGGTCTTTCGCTGGGCGGGGAATCCGCTTCTTGCGCGAGTCTCTCGAAGCTACCATAGAGATCCTGAAGCCTGCCTTTGCCATTCCCCAAATTCTTTGTCCGTCGTTCCTCGCATTCAGAGTTTTCCGTGGACTCGGACGGGTCCTGATTGTTTTCGCTGTCGGCATCCTCTTCGACCGAGTAAACGGTCTCTAGGATTTCCGGTCTCCTGAGGAATCCGTTGCACCGTCGCATCGACGAATATTTACTCGACGGCTCAACAGCGTCCGATACAGAACGAATCACCGTCACGTCGGTGATATTCGAACGAAATCTGAAAACAAAATGTTAACGTCCAAAATGCTATTTTTTTACATCATTCAGGTGGTCCGCTACTCGCTGTAGTACTCAATTTCGATTTATTTTCATTCGCTTTTAATCGGTCTAATACATTACATACAATCACTTGAATGCTATACCAGCACCGGTAAGTGCAACATCAGTCAACGCGTCAGTTCACGTTAATTCTATCGCGTGTCAATTAGGTATCGACTATCGACGTACGTATAAATATGTCAATTTCAATGATTCATTTATTCGAACAACACACGCACTCTCTGGTGAAACGTAGATTTCCTTTGGATAACGACACACGCGTTCAATTGAAATATTTTAATTCTCCAATTTTTCAAATGATTAACTCATCGGCAAAATTCTGATTTTTGATCGCAGTATTTTTAGCAGAGAAGCCAGATTTGTTATGGAGTATACCTAGGTGGTGCGAGGTCATCGGCAGCTTCTTCAAGGACAACGGCACTGTCACTGTCACCGAGACTGTCCAATCTATCGAGAGCGTCGCAGGGTGGCGAATCCCGTGTCCCGGTGCTTCTTTCCGCCAATCTGCTTTGCAGTTGTTGAATCACCCTCTGTTGTCTGAGAATAATGGATTCCCGTTGAGCCAGACTAGCCTCGATCTCCTTTTGCTTCCGACAAAGCCTCGATTCGAACAGGAGCAACTGCGAGGACAGTGTTCGCAGTTGCTCGGCCTTTTCCCTCGTCAACCGGGCCACCAGGTCCTCCTGGAATAATCAAATTATCCGTTCAGCGAGTTCGACGTATAATGCATGTGTTAATCTGTCTAGAATTGCCGATTATCTCTCGGGTGGAGAATGCTGGATCATTCGAGGCTTACTCGAGGATGCGACGATCTGGCGATGGTGCGATAATTGTACGATAATTGGCAAGGAAACTGTAAATTTAACTCGTGGAGTTGAAGGATCGATAATTGTGTAAAGTATGTATCGCCGCCAACGTTACAGAAATCAACTGTACGAAATGGGATTGACACGACACGATGAGACGCGAATGGAGCGCAAGGGACACATATCTAATAACTACACAATACCGTAATGCGGTTTGCGCATACCCTCCGGTCTTCCTAATTAATTTCAAATTACGATCGAATCGAAAACGCGTCGCACCCGAGTACAACAGGGTGTGCAATTGTGGCAATATTGCTTCCGGTTTATCGATGCCATCTGGGCCCTAATTATCGCACAACTGATCTACGTCTCCTCCACACAAATTCTTCGATTAATCTGTCAACAGGATTAATCTTCTAATCTCTAAACATTTCAAGTTATCGTTAATGACGTGTCTTTTTCTATCAGTTACCAACTATTATACGTTAATTTCTTCATCGTTGTTCACAGGTGGCAATCGCGTGTCCTCTGACGGTAACGTCGCGGATTATCGACGATCTTGTTACACGGGGAGCCTTCATTTACGTTATTTTCAGGTAATTACAAAGTAACCATTTTAACTTGTGCCTTCCGGGGAATGGTAAACTTCTACAAATACTAGCAAATTTACTTCCACCAACTTTTGCCACTTTCGCGAGTTTTAAAGCAGGAAAAGTTGACGGCAGTTTGCAACCAGCCACGAAACTCGTTAGCGTCTTGCTCGTGCACCAGGAATGGTTAGGATTCGTGTATCGTCTCTTTCGGAATTTACATATTGCAAGTTAAAACGGAAGTTGAAACGTAGATGCGTACAAATCGAGAGCCTTTTCTTCCGAATGCATTAGAGAAACGAATACGCTAATGGAATCGTCGTAAGTGTTACAAGTTGTCTTCTCGGATATTTGAAAATGATTACTACGACGAATCTTCTTCTTTTAGGAATCGCGTACAGTTTGAGCAGAAATTTTTGCACGGTTGGCGAAAATTACAAAAGTTGTGCCCCGAGTTTGCAAACTTTCTAATTTGAAAATATTAGTAGATAATAGGTTCCAGTTTGATTTTTCCGTCTTATTTTCGCGAAGTTAGCAAAAATTAGAAAAGTTTCGCTGATCTTTAGAAATTTCCGGCTGAATATATGATAAAGGAAAGGTTTTAATTAATTTTTAATTAGGTACTGAATAAGTAACGAAGCGCACGCGGAAAATACTCGATCGTAACTAAAATTGACGGCTCGAGCGATCTTTATTGTTAACATCGTACCGACGGATTTTTCGACATACGTTCGCCACCCATTTTTCATTATCTGTCTGAAGAGTCCGTACTCCATAAATATCGAACTCGTTTATCTTCGCCGTTCCACGTAATCGCAGCTATCTAGTTGGCCGTCGATTATTCACGGACGATCGTTGAATTTTCAAGAGGGTTTTTTCGCAAAGAACATCGAATAGATTGTTCGTAGTCACGCTACGTCGGAAGCGAAATAGCGAACCGTCACGAGACGTCTAGTCCTCCCCGGAAGCGGGTACCGATTCCTCTTCAAACTTTTACCGGATAATGGCTTTAACCAACGAGCAGACAAGACGCCAAGGTAGAAGGTAATTACGAACGCGTCTTTTATCCTTATTTTAACGGACGAATAAAGAGGAAGGAAGTTTACCTGCAATTTCAGAGTCCTTCGCCAGGCGAGCATTTGATGCGCTTGTGCCCTTTGCCTCGCTCGCAACGCTGCTATCACCGATTTCGCCTCCTCCAGGGACGTCACCTCCACGTCGCTGCCATCTTTTGATAAATCGTTCCCTCTACCATCGCCGACCGACGCCAGTGGACAGCTTTCCATCGACGTTTCGTCAAAACTGCAAACACAAGTTCATCGTCTTTATTCTTGGCTTGACTTCGGCTTTACGAAACATTCTCGCCCCGTCTTCGGCTTTACGAAGCATTCACGCCCCGTCGAGGTGATTAACCTTTTACAGAGAGAGCTTTGGTCAGATAGTGATTTATTTTTTATCGCCACGATATACTGTTAAGCGCCGTACGTGTGGACCTACAAAGTGTTTCATGAGTCGCAGAAAATTGTTTCAGGACAAAGTTGTTCAGTTTGAAACGATGAATATGACGATTCTTTATGTACAGATTCTTTTCTTATGTAAAAGATCAGAATAATTCGAACGAGTACAATGCAAGATGTTTCAACTAATTTCCATCGGTTTATATCTGTCCGGTAATTTATGGATTCTCTATCAGGGAAGAATGGTATATGGGTCCGAAACAATTAATTCGCAGAAGTCCACGAACGATATTTACGTTCAACTTGTTCCGGGGGTAATATTTAGATAGGAGGTATAACAACCATTTGAAAATTTACCATTAGCCGGGCACATCTGTTTCATGTTTTAGCATGGGCAAGTTATTTTACTCCGGATGGAACGAGATAATGGCCAACGAATTCATTTGCAATTTTCAGATATCATTAGCATAACGAAGCCTGTCGTGACAGTTATGGAAAGCGTTGCTTTTTCTGCACGCGATCGCTATAATAAAGTGAAAATAAATTATGCATGAGTCACCCACTGAGTCACCTGCCGCGTTTGACGTTTCCTTTTCCGCTGCAACGATCGATTCTCAACGGTGTACCCCTGTTTGTATCGCTGGCTTAACTTTCCAGGTGTCGCCAATCCCGAGACAACCAACCCTCAACGACCCCTTCTTTTTCACCGATGTTTACGAGTTTGCTAAGTGATATCGAATAACTTTCCAGCCATTGTCCATCGATCGATCCACCTGATTTATCGACGAAACACCTTGCGAATAATTCAGGTTCGGAGAAAGAGTGATCAAGAAAAGGCAAACTGCAATCGAATTTGCGATGCAAATTTACGGTACCAATGTGAGATAACATAGCGAGTTCGGTTCTAATTGCAGTTTGCGAGATCCAGGGTCGTTAATCCCTTCGCTGCGGACGTTTCGTGGCTTTCTATATTAAATTATTTATCTTAAACTCTAATTCCAACTAAATGCCGCCATCTTCGTTCGGGTGTTTTTCACATTTCCTTTAGCAGCAAAATCGTAAACGCAAAGACGTATGCGCGTTTCAACTTTCTGTATTTGCTTTAATATTGCGGCAGTCACCTCCGGACGTAACTAAACTTTCGTATATTTCCGTGCGAGTCGTCGTACCGTCACGGCGAGTCAAACTTCAGTATATTTGGTAAATCTAACCTGAACTAAACTCAAAACAGCGAAATTCTAATTAAATTTGCGGACATTTCGGCGTGAACGTTCGAACCGACGAAACGGAGGTGTCTCATAGCATGTTTTCGAACTACATGGTGCACGTTTCGATAATTAACGAGATGGTCGCCAACGTATGTTTCCCAAATTTAACCTAAAGTCAACTCAAAGTAATTAAAATCTGACCAAATTTACGGATATTTCGGTGTGGGTAGCCGAACCGGCAAAATAGGTGCAAGCGCATATTTTAGAACGGGCGAGCTAACCAGCTAGATAGAAATTATCGCGTACTTTGGAAATCTATGCCAAAATTAACATTCTTGTATAGGTTTCGAGTAAAAAACGACGGCACAATTAGATACGACGCTTCGCTTATTACCAAACGATATTTCCAGAACGTGTCGACTCCGACACGAATTCGATCGAAGCGTTAATTACACGATTAATTAGCAAACAGCTACTCAAGAAGTAGCTAATTGCCGAATCTGCAATTTCCCGTAATTAGCTCTGCCAAGTTTTAGATCAATAAGCCATTGGTACCATTCGAAGGTACGGCCTGAATGAAAGTTATTCACATATTACAAATTGAAAGCATAGGAGCACGATGTGCTGACTGTTTAAAGCAGCGCTTGACACCGCCTTGGTTTATTTGGGTTACAATTTATCACGTGGCTCTGAAAGGGTTGCCCCGATGCCCATCTCTGGTTCTCGAGGGACAACTACAGCTACTCGTAAATCAGTCCAATTTAACCCTTTAAGCACAAGCGTGGTTTATAAAGCACAGTGTACTCTGTTCCTCGGAGGACAGTCGTGTATTTATACATCATTTCTGAAAGAGGACCATTCTGATAAATAGTCACGATCGCGTGCTAAGTATCTTTTTACGTTAAATGTAAGCAACTTGTCGACATAGATACACGATTTTCGTAGTGTTTAATAGAGACAATGCAACATAGGAAGAAGAACATTTAATCTCTTAACATAAGACATGGGAAATTAACAAATGGGAATTTAACGTTGCGTGAACGATTAAAAGTTTAACCAAAGTTGCTTACTACATGGATAGTTTTATTTCTGTGTATCCGCTTCGTTACGCGCGGAATTTATCATTGTGCTCAAGAGGAGGATTTTCAAGCGCACAATGGAGTCTTCTAGTAGCAGAAATGCGTATAGCAATTTCGACTAAAAGCTTTCTAACCGAAGTACATACGTGCTGCTCGATTAGCAAAAATAGCTAAATCCCCAAAAATCAACGAGTCACGATTCTGTTTCCCCTCGGTTGCTGCATTATTTCTAGAGAAGCATCATTTGCTCTTGAGTGTACAATACTTTGGTATAAGCGTTGTAGTTTTGTTTTAGTATCAATTTTGAAACTCGCTTCGTGCGTACAGTTTCGGTAGGTACATTCCTTGTAGTTTCGACTAATTGGTGATTAAACCTTACACGGAGAACGCAGAGTCATTTCGGCTCATTATGTGCAGCACGTACGCACCTGCACCCCTTTTTGTGTATACGTTGCTTATTACTGAAACGTATTTACACGGAAAAACATATGCAATTATTTAAACTTTGATCGTAGAGACAAATCGCTTTTCAATTTTCTTTTCGTGTCGAGTCATTCGAACTCGCCCATATAATACTGTCAAGTGACAAATTTGACCACGCTTTCACCATTTTATTCGCGAATAAATCGCACTTACTGCGAAAAGAAAGAGGGTTCTTTATAAATCTATCGTGCGCAACCGCAGTCTGTAATCGATTAAACTACTCAAGGGATGAGATACAAGAGAAGTCCGGTAAAAATTCGCACTTTATTTTCTACACTCGACAATTTAACGTACGACCCTGGATTTTCAGAGAAAGGTGCTTGCGGACTGCAACGATTAATCGTCAAGATCTATCTGCCGATAACGTGGCCTGGGGAGAACACATTACAATGACAGGTGGTAAGAAGCAAAGGTGGTATAAAGTGTCGAGTCTCGCAACCGCAGATGGTTGTAGATCGTTGTATCGACCATTTGAACTCTACGATGGTTATGTTGCTCTGTTCGCAACCGCGGGAAAGAAACGAAGCACTGGATTTGTTAGTGGAAATCGTCGATTACCGTACTCGTACAAACGGCAGGAAAAATGGCCACTAAAGCAACGAAGATAATTATCGATAAACTTCGGTGCAACAGTATACTTCATCGTGGTTTAATACTTTAACGGCCATTTGCTCAATCATTCAGAGAGACATAGTAAACAGATTCCCTTGTTAGCATTTGCGCGATCCACGTAAACCAGCCGCAAACACGTTTGCAGGAAATTCCATCGGAAGGGTGATCCCTGTTCGAGTCGATGCATCTTTGGTGTTCCGCATTCGGAGCTCCTCTCATTTGCCATTGGGTTTGTCCATATTTCAAGTTTAACGTACTACCTCTTTTCTCGAATTTACTCGCCGATGTTGATAGCGTATTTTCAGACAAAATCTGACTTCGCTCATTAACGTCGGAACGACGTCTAAATAAGCGCTGCGTTTCAGTCATAGTTTATTTTGCAGTAAAACGTGAACAACGATGGTACCGATGCGTCATCTCCTCTTCCCACCTTCCATTACCAGCCCCAACGACTACTTTACGACATCAACGGTCGAGCCAATTCAATTTTAAAACATGTCAGTCGGTTCGGCGCCACGCTGCATATACATCAGTAGTGTACGAGCGTTGGTTAAACGAGAATTTGCAAGAAAGTAAACGGTTAGAGAACAACTCTCGGTCGTACTTATATTTTCTGTTTCTTATGGACATCGTAATCGTAACTATTAAACTCCTTTTAAGTCTTTAATAATTATAAAAACAAACTAAACGTCCACGTATGTGTCAGTATCCTCGAAAAGGTTACCATAAAACATTTTATTCTACGATTTAAACTTTGAACGTGTTACTGCAGTCACTCGATTATTCCCCCTGTTGAGACTCCACATTCTAGAGAAAGATCGTTCGAAGAAATGACGTATTTTTATCGTAGAATTTTTCAGTTATCCGATCGTATTAAACTTGTAAGCGAATCTCCAGCGACTTCAACGCGTTAATATTTCTCCTTCATGGTTTTAAAAAGTTCGCGTATACGTATAAATATTAATTTCTCTTGTATCTACCTTTATTCGTTTTAAGCGTTAAACTGCAACTGTTCAGCAATTCTCCGGTTATTTTTCCAGCTAGTAAAAATGACAAATCGTCCAGGTGCAAACATAACAACCTGCGCGCATATGGAACGGAAATAGTAACGTACTCTGCAAACACGTTGCATCCGATTTCACCGGAGCTGAACGACCTCCTCGTTTCTTCTGGAAACGTACCAACGAAATCGTACCGGGTTCGTAACTTTTAATGACCTCAACGAATCGATGATTCGATCGACCGTATAAAAATGAGAAGTTCGTTCGTTATCGTAATAGCTTCGGTAATCGGTAACATTGCTCGTTTTATTTTTTACGTGCATTTTGATGATTGGTATCGCGTGTCAGACACTTTGGTAGGTAGTTTTTCACCCGACCCGTCCATTTCTATAGAAGGTAATTTGAAAATGAAATGTTTCGTAACATGCACCAGCAATTTTGAATAGTCGAAATTTTCAAAGCGAACCATCTGTTAGTCAGTTTCGAATTATCCTCGTTATCTCTATTATCTCCATAGGGGATAATTAAATTACAATTACATTAACAGATATTTTGCACGCGAAAATAGATGTAAAAACCGCTGAATGCGACACGACGAAGTTTAGCTTAAAATCAATTTTGCCCCGGTTCTCTCGAGGGAATAACCTGGCTGCGTCTGAGGTTGCACTCAATTATCCGGTATGACGCTATGGTTTATGATAAGACCACGGACGAAATTTCATTTAAAAGTAATCCTCGTAATAGTTTCGATCGTTTCGATTCTCGGAAATTGAATCGAACGCGAATTCTGTCGGACGTCTGACGCACTTCCGGGAGTCCACGCGCATTAAAGCATTAATCATCCTGAAATTTTGTAATCGTGTTCTTTGACCGGGCGCGTTAATTATAATTTAATTACCGGCGATCGCGAGCTACAGAGGGCGGAACAACGGCTACTGATAGGAAAATTAATTGTACGCGGCAGGAACAAAAGGAATTATTCTGGTAAAATGTAGATTTCCAGAAATATGATTCGAAGTCGATTACATCGCTCGGCCTCGACCGCTTCGTCGAATAATTTAAGCAATATTTTGAATACGGTATTCCGCCGATGGCAGCCAGAACGCGTACAACTTAATAATTCAAATAAAAAGTGAATGACGTATACATCAAGCTAGTGTTTCAAGTAAATTAAAAAGCAAGCTTTTACGGCGGTATAAATCCGTGGAACCTCGTATAACCGACAAACAGTTTTCACAATGGCTGTAGTATTTCATTCTGAAAAGGATTTAAAATGGAAAATTATTTTAGTTATGTTACCTGTTTGTAATTCAATTTTAAAGACAGTTTTCATGAACGGAATAAAATTGTTAAAAATTCAAGTTGCGCGATAAACGTTTATATTAGGTTTCTATGCGGGAAACAGAATATTCACCGGGTGTATATTCATCGTAGCGACGTTATCACTCAAAAGCTGGTTTCAGCTAATATTTCGAGCACGATCTATCAATTAATGTTCGTAGCAGCGAACACCAGAAATCAATAATGTTCGATCACCACGAGGAATTTTCCCGTCATACCGCCGACGTTATTAATTAATAACTCTCGATATGTAACGTTCAACGAATAACGGTTGACGCAACGTTTCATTCAACTAAATTGTACATTTCAAAATAGCTGTATGTACCGAGAGTTTCGATCACAAAAGGCCATAACGTATCCAACGATAAAGCTGCATATAAACAAAGAAGTAAATTAAAACTGTTCGAATTCCGATACGAGACTCTCGTTGGAAATTGCGCGAATATTTGCCGAAGATATGTTCCGCGTCCTATGCGAATCGATGAAATTTTTTTCCAAAACTGGCCATCCATATCGCAACTTAACAAAAAAAGTGACGGCAAGTTTCTATCGCGGAGCTAAAATATACCGAAACTATTTTCAACGCATATTTCGTCGCTTAATGATGGTTGTACGTGCCTCGATTACTGTTTTCGAGATCTTATCGTTAGTATTCCTTTCCGCGCGCTTTCTTTTAATCGGACGAAGCTCGAATCGCGCGTGGTTATATTTTACAATCACAATATTTATTGTCTAACGGAAATTGGCTCGCTTGCCCTTCCTCTCAGTGTCCTAATTTTGGAGCTTCGCGATATCAGATTTTCAAGAGTTTTCCAGCGCTGGATCAATTATTAAAACGGGTCACACTTACTATGCTATTACTGTATCAACCATGACCCCCTTTGAAACCATTTCTTTCGTTTTTGCCGCATTATACGTATAGTTCAATAATCCGGCATATCGATAATCCGGCGGCACTGGAATTCGAAGTATGCTGGATTATCGGAATTCTACTATATAGAACTACTACCAGTTACGTGTAAATTCCGTTACATTACCATTTTATTTGGATGAACATTATTTTTAAATAAAATCGAAGGATTATGTTATATTCGGGCTGTACGAACGAACAGTTTTAAGCCAGATGTAATACTCGCTCGTTGTAATAACGCGGAATTCAACGGGTACGAATGAAGTGAACGAGAAAAACATTTGGCAATTTTGTTCTACGAGCGGCAAATCGCGCACCGTTCAATTTTTATCGCGAATCGATATATTTGCGTTGTTTACGGGAGAAAGACGAGCGCGCCGGCAATAAAACGTTTCTCGATCTTCTATTGATTTAAAGTCCGCCGTTTCTTTTCCGCCAACTTCCTTCCCCGTTCGCTTTTATAGCCCCTTTAGATGATATTTACCTTTCTCATTCAGCTTTCTCGCCGACCTCTTCATCGACACCCTCGGGTTAAACTGCGACTACCCCTACTCTCCGGTTCTCTCTCGGTCCATCATTACCACTCGATTTCTCTCGTTAATCTCGTATCTTTTTCTTCGCCTCTTTGTTGCATTGCTTCCTTTAGCGTTTAAGGATGTGGATCCGCGCAAAGTAGATCGGTTTATTTTTCTTGTCGGTGTTTGCTCGCTGGAATTCTGCCACGAAGATCGGCCGTAAAAGGACATAAAAGAGGAATGTCCGTATACTTTGGAGGTGATTCACGAAACGTGTTAACGAACCGAGAAATTCGCTTCACTCGGTGAACTTTAGGGAAACGCCAAGTTCGTTTCGTCGGAAAGCAATTATGTTCTCGTCATCGTAAACCCACGGCACGGTAAATACATGGACTAGGAGAGGAGGAGAGAGTCGGTGGTCTTAACGGAAGCGTAATCGTTTCAGACAAGTCTTGCCCAACAGTTTGTCGCTTCTGTGACCAATTCGAATCTCGAAGTATCTTGGCCGAGAATACTTGTTTCGAGGGCTATCAAGGTCTCCGAATTCTTTACACGAGAGCAAAATGTTCTTTGCATCTGACTTACATTTTATAAAATGCAGGAGAATCGTGGACATCTACGTGGAAGCTAAAACTTTGTAAATTCTTCAAGTGAACGCATAAATTATTTTTCACTCCGACGAATCAGATAACTTGCCTCGCGTTTCGATAAAACATGGAAAAATTTCTCGAGCAAACGCGTAAATTGTTTTCCACGCGAACGGATCAGATGGTTCAATGAAGATTCGTCAAAAATTCTACAATACTTCCTACGCAAATTCGCGTGCAAACTGTTTCCGATCAAATATTCAACATTCCAGTTTAAATTTGATCAAAGTTTGAAGGAATTTTCAAAGCAAACCCATGAATCACTTTCCAAACCAACGGTCCAGATAGGACTCTAATTTAAATTTACCAACAGTTCGAAGAGATTTTCGAAACGAAGACGGAAACGGTTCCTAATCAAATATTAAACATTACTGCTACGATTTCACAAAACTTTAAAGGAACTTTCCAAATATACCCGTTTCTCTGATCCAACCTGGACTTCAAATTATATTTGGACAGCGCGAAGAATATCTTCTATCGGTTATTATTAATGAACCTATAAGTAACATACTGAACCAAATTCGACTTGCGATATGTCATTTGATAATTTGTCAAGAAAGAACAATTTTTCCAATATTCGATTCGAGTGCAAAGTACAAACCGAAGTTTTTCGTGTTATTTCTCTCAGATAGCATTTCAGCCAGCGAGACAGAATTTTCGCAAATTTTTACGCGAAAAATACAAGCTGCAAATTTTCAGTGTTCAATGCAAAGGGATCGATTTCAATCAGTTTCGTTTTACGTTTTATTCTTGTTTCGCTGTACGAAAATCCTCCTACTCGTTTGCAAATTCGAGTAGCTGTCGATATTTAAATATTTGCACGATTGTACACGGCTCTCGGATTTGGATGACGGTCAAAACGGTTGTAACTGTTCCAGACTCAAGATCGCATACGAATCGTTTCTCGTGTATACAAATATTCGCAATTATTCTGGAGCATGCTGTTCGAAAAAGGGAAAGAAAACCTTTCGAGTGTACGTTCTTCCGCATCTGGTACTCGCAGTTCCATAGAATAATCGATAAAGATCCGATAATGTTACCTTTGGTCAGAACAAGAGCGGCGTCGTTCCGGCGACAAGGTCCGGAGCTGAACTGACGCATCCTGCGCGAACGAAAAAGGAGAATGATGCGTCGTTTGTGTTTCAGCAACAGGGATTTCGTCATCTACTATGGCAGAAGAAGCGTAAAGAATCAGAAAGTCAGTTCTTTGTTTGGCCGTTGGTACGATTTAAGAACAGTTCAGGCCTGTGAGTAACAGAGGAGAATAAAAGAATCGAGAACAGCAACGGTGAAAGAAGCAATTATATTCTTCCAGTTGGTTCGAAAGACAAGGAGGAAAGGTATAAAGGATTGTGCTCGGATAATATCGCATAGAAAAGCGGAAAAACGTGGAAGTAATTAGTTACAGCATTTTACCTCTGTAAATGGCGCACAGTTCTAACTCTAGCAATATACTCTGCATAACGTTTCGAATCTCGAGCGTGTTTCTCTTGAGCTTGAAAGGTGGATACTTTAATCCTTGATAACCCGAAAGTTTCTTATTTGCGAAAATAGAACGTCGAACTCAGCTGAGTATTTGCTCGTAATATCTAAATAAATAAAGCACGAAATCGATGCCAATACCTGAAACGCCTTCCTGGTCGGATATTAAAGACGATATCGCGACATAATTAATGATGTCAAAGAAGATAAGTCGTTCATTCTCGTTGAACGGTTTAAAATTACATAGGAGATTTGGGAGAGACCACGAAAGTGGGTAAAGATTCGACTGATACGTATGGCCACCAAAGCGTTGAAACGTTAAAACGATTGAAATAAACGAGAATATTAACGGCGAAGAACGCGTTCTGTTCCAACGTAACTAAAATACGATCTTCCAAGGACGTGATTCATGAATGGATTATCCATATGAATAGAGTGTCGCATGGATAATTTCCGTATGGTTCGCAATTTCTGACAGCAACATTCTGCATCCCCTTTCTCCTCTTTGTCGAGTAACGTCACGAATAATCCTTCATTAGAAAAGTTGTAAAGCGTTCGCTGGAGCGAAGGCAACGCGAATACTTGGAGAAACGGAGATGCTCTTAAGTAGCTAGAGAACCTGCGTCGTAGTGCGAATGAAGCTTTATTAATCGCGGCACGATCATTTGCTCGAGAGGGATGTCTACACGGAAATAGATAAGGATTATCGAAACTTTAACATTAAGCGGCCCTCGTGCATTATTAAAGGTCCATGACGCGTACATAGGTAATTTCGGAATACCAAGACCTATCAGCGTCCAATATCTTCTCGTTCAAATACTCAAAGTACGCCCGAGGAACTCGTTCTACTATAAAGCTGTCCTTTTCCGGATGCAACTACGTTATCCTGTCTATTATTTGCAAAGAGCAGAGCCAAATTGTCTGACTGGTATTTCAATGGATTTACGTACGACGACGGCTCGTGCGGTAGACTGCCGTTGTATCATCGCGCGTAAGAAAATTTTCAAACTACCGTTGAAACTTCAACTCGGACGATTTCGTCGCGTGCCACGAGCGAAGAAACAGTCGCGGTAACTGTGGGAATGAGACCAGCCATTTAGAGAGGCGATACTGTAATCCAATCACGGTGAAACCAGGAGAAAAATGATGACGAATGAAAACCAGGCTTATATGATCGCATGTAACAAAATACTTCACACCACACAGTGACGCGAGTAGGAAAAGATTGATAGAGAAGATTTGGAAAAAGATTGATAGAGCAAAAAAGATGCATCGAACTGGCATCCGTGCTAACGTTTTCTACATTTACGGGCCGTTGATCGATACTTTCTGTGGCGAAAGCTTACAGAGGACAGAACAGCGCTGTTACATTTAACGCTCTTGAGACGATACGAGATATTTGTCGGCTTCGTGCCAATAAGGCTATATGCTACGGGCCGTTTTTCTCTATCGTCCCTTACATTCCTATTTCTATTTCCCCTTCGAGAATACGCCTCCTCGCGGTTTCAGTTCCGTTCTATACCAAATTCTTCGTACGTTCTGACCGCTATTTTCGTGGTTCCCGATGTTTCTTGCGAACGTCCTATGACGATTTCTTGATATTTTACTTCGGTGTCAAGGAAAAACGGTTAAAGTGCATGTCATGCATGAACGCGCGTAAGCGATAATCTCATTGTCGAGATACTATACGATTTATCGAAGAGATACTCATCTGCTGTGTCGTTTCTTCTTCGGAGGAAATCGCCCGGTGAGATAGTAGATCCTGAACTTCTTTTCACGTCCACAATAGGCGCTACGCGAAAGGAAAATTGACTGCGAAGTTTGCTGACCCGCCGAAACGATTGTTGGGTTGGAGGTGCGGAGCTCAATTTATGATGCCCGTAGCAAACTATTATTTCATCCTGTGGTTTTCTAACGACCGCAAATTTCGATCGAACAAAAAGACGAACGGAATTCCAAGACTGTCCAACGTGTTTTTCTTCTTTTTTTTATAAAGTTTTACAAAATTCTGGATACCGTTGACTTTGTGGACTCTTTCCATAAAGCGTGACTCGATCATGACGGTCGTACTGCCCTCAAGACATACGCGATAAAAACCTCCGCTGTTTCGTGTCACGCGATTCTGATGTTTTTCAAGGTGAAACGTGTACACAGATTTGTGGAACGTTCGCGTAGATTCGCAAAAATTCTTCTTCGGAGGCGATTTCTGGAACAATTTGTTGGTTCTTCTTCGGTGTTCGCAACAGGAAAAGTTTCGCTATAAACTTTGTTGACACTCTCGTGCTGATTCATCTTCCTAGATTGCGCGGGGAACATGTTTATCTTCTTCCCCGGTATCCTTAATCGAGATGCCATGTAAAAACTCCATTTAGAATCCATCCGAAACTGTTCCACCGTGAATATTAATTAATCGAGTTAGGTGAACCGAGTTTCGAGTTGACAGATGTCAAGATAGCCTGTCGAGTATTTACGAGTTGCATGTACCGCGTATCTTATACGCTTACGTTTAATTGGAAATGCTCGACAACCCGTCGAACTGTGTGCTGATTCTTCTTCTTGGAAAATTACTGGAGAGTCGAATGGAATTCGATCACGTTTCCGTAACATTCGCGATAAAGATAATTTTTAAAGATAATATTGCGAGAACCAGCGAAGACTCGACGTGCAAGAAATACAAACGAAACAAAGAAAACATTGCAGTCGTCTTTCGACAGGCGTTTACCGTAGTTTCTGGAAATTATGTCGCGTGTTTTACGCGTTTACAAAAACAGCATCGTATCGGCGAAGTAGCTCGATATCGGGAAAGACGGAAAAGGTTTGCTTTTCACGACGAGCACACAAAGAATCGTGAAGCCGCGTGTTAATTCCTCTTCCGCGTCATGTCCTGGAACAATGACTGCGGCTCTTCTTCCACCGGCGCTATGGAAAGAGACAAAGAAAGTTTCGCTTGGTCGGAAGAGTGGCGTGTTTTGTGGAACCGCGTGTTAATTTCCCTTTCAAGGAGATTTCTGGAGAACTGCTGTAGCTTGCTCGTGTCTCTCGGTGCCCATACTGTTCTCGCAACAATGTGGATAGATTCTCGTAAGAACGAGCCGGGACTGAGACTCTGTACACCTCGAATATCGATTAATTGCCGAGATGAATGGAGATTTCCATCGTCGGATGTCAAGTTTCCATTCTGCAATGTCTATTGTGCACTTTTTCGTAAGCTATGTTTTGCGGAAGCTCTCCACAATGTCACGGAGAAACACAAAGAAAGTTTACGCTTTACTGGAAGCGCACAAAGGTGCTGGTGCGTTGATTGTTCTTTCAAGCAGAACGAATAGTGGAGCTCAATTATGCCCTTACGATATCCCTTACGGAAACACTTCTCGCGGCAAAACGACCCGAAAAGTTGCTTCTAGGATAAGTTAAAAGCACAACTCGCGTACCGATTAAACGCAATAGCGAACAAAACTTTTCTTCGACGTGTATCGAGCTTGTTTTTTTACAGCCACGTTTTCCGCGTCGTCGTTTGAACTGTGTCATGGCATAATAGTAGGAAACAAAGCAAGTTGGCACTACACTAGCAATGCACAGAGGTTCACTGAACCCCGTTTGTTGATTCCTCTTCCCGGCTGCGTCCTGTGTAACTATTCCAACCCGATCATATCTCCACGATGCCCATAACATAGATACTAAGCTACCGAACTAAAACAGCTGGCAACTGTTTTTCTTGGACCGTGTCCGACAACTACTATGTAAAAATGTAAAAAAAAAAAAACGAAAGATATTTGCACTCGATTGGCATCGTGGAGAGATTCATGGAACGGTTTGTCGATTCCTCTTCCAAAGGTCCTTCAGGGATGCTTGCAGATTTCCTCGATGTTCACTTACAGGTTTCCTCGACAAAGACTGCATAGAAATAGCGATATAAAGTTCGCGAAGTTCACTGCAAGCGCGCGGGCAGTCGAGAACTGGCGAAGGAAACGAGTCGAGAGAAAGGTTTGTAAGGAGACTCGGTCCGAGGCGAGCGTGGTTGCTCGCAGATTCGACACTGCGGCCACTGTCGAGTTTTAAATTCGCGATCTCGTGGGGATTCGCGTGGCGTGTGGGCGAAGAGGCGAACCGAGGAGCCGCGCAGACGCTTAGAAGCCAACCGAGTCCACAGCGAACAGAAAGCGACCGATTAAACGACGCTGCAGCTAGAAAGCTGCTCCTGCTCTCGCCAATATGGAAACCGCCGCACCACGATTCCTGCACTTCCTTACACCCTTCGATTCGCTCCAAACGACCACGTGTAATCTAACGATCTAATCAACAATCTATATTAGACACGTCAGCATCGGATATCGATACAACTTTCCCGCGCTATTATCCCTTTTCTCGATAACCATCATTGTTGTTCACAACGAAACTATCCTGTTCTACTCTCGAGACTGAACAATTCGGATTCAATTTCAGCTTATTCAAATCGTATACACAATTGATGGAACATCGGGTATCGTTAGCGAGTCTATTATCCAATTTGGAAATTCGATATTTATACAGGATACTTCGTTGTTATCTCAACAGAAAAAATGTTACTCGAAGACAGGGTCGTAAACGGTTATCAACGACCTGAATTTTGTATTTGCAAGGCCGTCAGTTAAAACAAGAATTTAAGCAAAAACCTTTTCATTACTTTCAATCGTGGCATACGTTAATTGCTTTCGAGTTTCGACATGTGGCCGGGAGCACGAGAAACGCTCCGGTAATAACCGAACAAATGCAAAAACAAGAAATAAACTCGTATCAGTTCGTGTTCAGAATTGATTTAAATATTTCCCTACTTCTTTCCAGACTGCCATATCGTAACATGCAAAGCAGAACACGCGAAGCAAACGTCGACGGATTTTTGTCTCAACTGCTATGTATACGACATGCTATACGTGTACGAGGCAGTTGAAGAATACATATCCAACTTTTAATACTCTATTTGCCAAAATAAGTTTTGAATATGCGTTGCTACTAACTTAATTACACGTAAGAAATGTTGGATAATATATCTCGAGAAGTTCAAACTCTTTTCGTTCGTAGGAAGGATAGAATACGTTGCCAAAATTCGACAATCTATGTTCCTACCACATCGTACATACTTATGTTATTCTACTCATGTAAGTTTTATTGTCACAAATAGTGGAACCTGTCCAGCCAAGTATATGTTTCTATACAAAACAGTTCCGCATAAAGAAATAAAAAACAGAATCGTCGTGGATACGAGGCGAATCCGAGGAAATAAATCTTGATCTTACGATGATTGTATCTCAAGAGTTAAACTCATCTTAAATAACACGCGTTTCTCCCATAATTCCTTCGGAACCAAACGATGGACGAGCCTTTTTTCATGCGCTTATTATTAATCGAAATAACCCTTGAAAGTGAACTCGCAAGGGCGAGCTTTCTCAGAAAAAATGACTACGTAGGAAAAGGTAATGCCGCTGTAATGCTCGAGAGTCGTAACATATTTTGTCTAGCTTGCCCATCCGCTTAAATTTCAAAGCAATTTCGCAACAAAGTGTCTTAACTGTTCGGAAATATTGGCAGAAGCAAGGAAGGCATTAGCTAGTCTCTCTCGAAGGAAGTCAAATCTCAGGTGAGGCGCTCCACCTGTCCAAAGGGCGCAGAAAGAAAGCTAGGATGGTGAATTTTTGATAATACCGCGGAGTCCGCATGGCGTTGAAAAAAGACGAGAACAAGGCGGACGTGCTATCAATTTTAACAGGGACGATGAACCGTGTTTCGCAGATCGAGAAGTTACCAGCTGCTTTGACGGAGAGGTGTGAAATTGAACAGAGCGACTATGCTTCTCTTGCAAAGTAGCTCAGATAAGATTACAAACGACCGTGTTGAATAACTCGTTCAACCAACGACTGGCGGATGTTTCGAGAAAACGGAAGAACATTCTTGCTGAACTTGATACAAGCGAGATAGACGATCTTGAAACTTCAACGAAATACGCTAAGAATTAGAGCGGAACATTTTCCGATACTCCGACTAGTTGCTTCAATTTGCGGAAACTTTTACGATATAATCATTTTATTTAAATCATATCGCGTCGACGAAGAAACGAGCACTCGAAAATTGCGGATGAGAATAGAATTCGATTCTTATAACTACTAGGAACATAAACATTAAAAAATTGCGAAATGTACGTTTCAGTAGTACAGATTGCCAACTCATTCGACTTTGAAATGTGGAAAACGTACGCGGAATGAGCGTGCAGACAGAGAACCATCAGTGACCATTATTGATCTTTTGGCGGTATAAATTCATGCACAGTCACATTTTGATAGCATAGAAAATTAAATGAAATATCTCATTCACAATGAATACAGTACGCGATTCGAGCGAGCACCGGGAAAACATTAAACCTCCATATTGGTTTCGATGAAACGCTATAAACGATGTTTTCGAACCCGTTATTTTATTGATACATACAGTATTTCCGGCTGCTATTTTAAATTGCGTGCCTTCGTAATTTCAACTACCGTCTTTTTCGGAACAACTTAATTTCGTAGTATTAGCGAAATAAAGTTATGAAGAGAGTTTTCAATCTGTTCGACATTAACATGTTCAAGAATACTAACATACAAAAATATACTTTTGCAATGTTGCAATTTAAACCGATCTTATTTTAGAACAATTTAATTCCATCATCCTAATGGAATTAGCTTTGAAGAGATTTATCCACTAGCGACATGCATCGCATTAACCTTTTTACATTCCTCTTTTCCTCGACTTTCGCCTCTTCGCGGATACCGATGCGCGCGTATCCTACCTACGTTTGGCCGCATTCAACAACTTTTATTATCAACCAACGCCGTTGTAACCCAATTTAACGTCGTATCTCTAACGAAAGAAGCCTCCAAGAAGTTATCGCGGTTGTGCAACGCATCGCGTTAACGTTTTTGAAACTCTTTCTCTCGACTGTTCGACATTACCTTTTCAGGTACACGCTAACTAGCTTGATTGTCGGCCAATTTAATTTCACAAGCCAAGTAAAACAAAGTCTGTAGAGGTTTTTTCAGTCACGAGACGCACCACGTTAGCCTTTCTGAAGCTCTTTTATCCGGCTCTTCCGCTTCAACCGTTCTCCGACACGGAATTCCAAGTTCTCGCGAAAAAGAAGGGTGTTAACAAACACGTCGGTTTTTCCGACTCGTGGAGCATTTTAAAACGCGTCCGCGGCTTTTTTCGCGTTTACCAGACGAAATGCACGCGCTCGAAAGGAGACCAGCCACGATCGCGACTCGCGACCTCTTCCATGGACGGTCGGCGCGCAACTGCCGAATATTCGCCGATGCACGTTCCTGGTATTCGCAAACCCCAATCGGCGCCCACCAGCTGCAGAACAACCTTCTCCGACAGCGTCGAGACGCCCCTCCTAACTGCTAACCCCACCAGCGTCTCATTCGCGAGAATAATAGCCTGTATGCTGGCTATGCAATCACTTGCATTAATTACCGAACATCACCCTATTTAACTACCAACATCTTCGAACCGGATATTACAGAAATTATTAAGCATCTGCGATTCCGATATAATTATAATCGACAGAAAAATAGCTAATTTTAAGAATTTTCTTTTTTAATTTTATTCCACAGAAAATTTGGACTGCAAACAAAGTTGTACATGCTCTACATGTTTCCAAAGTTTTGTCATTTTTTTCATTTCCGCATTGAGGATGTTCCCTTGGAAATAATTTAACTCTGATGGAATTCAATGGAAATATTCTAGTGGAAATATTTAATACTGTATTTTTTTTTTATTTGTTTTACACAGAATCATTCCCCTGTCGGTGGTATGACAGTTATACGATACGAGACCATATATTTCATGAAATAAATTTGATCGAAAAATACATTTATTGCTCAGTTTTCGCGAATGAAAGCATGCACGTTGTATACCGGTAACATCGAACCAACACGAAGTAACGTTCAAATTGGAATTAGATTTGCTATGTGGTAAGTGCCTAGTTTAAGCGGTTTAAATTCTTCTTTCTTATTCCTTTTCTGATTCTAACGCTTAATCTCTTCTTTTTACGGTCAATAAGTAAGAAGCAAGAAAATAATAAGAAGTGGCGAGCAATTCGTCAGACATTTAGATTGCGCGCGAGCAACACGACGCAATCAAATTATACATGCAAACAAGAATTAATTCAAACATCGAAGGTCATAAACGTGTGCCTTAGTGAATTGCGAATTGCGAATTGCGGGTGCTACGGCCCGGTTGCTTTGCAACGCTGATTCGTGGCAGAATTGTCCCTAAGAGACCTACAAACATGCACGAGAACGAGAATACAGTATTCAATTTTATCGAAATGTTTAATTAAGTAGAAACGTGAACGTTGTCGCGCCACTTCCACTGTACAAAGAGAAATTTACCGTAGAAAAACCGTTAAGTATCGCGCGATGATGTATCAGCTAGCTCCACGTAAAGTTAGACACGCATAAATACGGACCGAAACAAGAAAAATACAAACTGGACTAAAGCTGGTATGCCATGTCTGCTTTCTGGAGGCAACAGCTTTGCACGCATGTGGTTAGTAATGGGTTAAAGTTTGTTTCGCGGAAGAAATATTTGAAAATTTCAAACACGTTACGTCACAACTTTTATTTATGGTTTAATGCACACTTATCGTGCGTAAAATGAACATTAAGGTTTAATTAATTTAATTACAATTGAGATTCGTACGAAATGAGTATTATTTCTAAGAGAGCAACGAATTTGAAATTGGACTTGGTAGTTGTATCTAGTTCATAATTCTTTGCTCGTTGATCTGATAAATACTTAAATTCTTAAATGATACTTGCGGTGATAGTACAATCTTAAATCTTAACCTAATGTTAAGATTAATGTTCTTTAACGTTAATGATTTTCAAAGATTCTTGACTTCGAACGGTTATCGAAACCATTTGAAACTCGGATGTGAGAAAATTGTTCGAAAACAGGAAGCATCGAGTACCCATCACTCCCCATGTTTTTTGCTCTAACTAAATTACCGTGGCTTACACTGAACGTCTGCAAACTTTGCTCGTAAATGACACGTGTTGGTTAAAAAACGAAAGAACAACGTCTAGTTTTTGGAACCCCAAGGGAACTACAAAGATCTAAGAAAAGACGGGACCACACTGGTAGAAGAATATTTTACAGCGGGCACGCAGGACATAAAAATAGAAATGCACGTTTTCGACTTCTTATCCTACGTAAATAGACACGAAGTTAAGGTCAGTTAATTCCGGCGTTCATATTTTCTCATCTTTTCGACGATCTACGAGTGTGTGGTAATTAACGCCTTAACGAACCATGTACGCGATACCCGTTATCGATCGGCTCGGATCATCGGACAACAGTCAACGGGGTTAACAATCATTTGATCATGGCAATTTGTCTGAAACACGATACCTACGATCTCGACTACTCGATCAACCAAGAGTTTCGTAACTCAACGTCGATTACTTTATCGTGCGAGATATTGAATCGGCCTGGCTAGATAGGTTGATGGATGAGAACGACACTCGGACGCGTTTCATTTCGCGTTTCTCGCCTTTTGACGGATCGCACACACGATCTATCGCGTACAATCCTTTCATCGCTGCGTTATCGCTCGCCGTATCTTCCTATTCTTTCGACGATACCGGTAGCGTAGCTTTTTACCGATCGTATTCATCGAGGCTCTCGTTTTCATCGAACGTACGCAGTCACAAAGAACAGAAAGTTCCTATTCGAAATGATGACGCTGTTTTCGGACAGCGATTCGTGCTATTTACGATCGGGTCGGATGATATAACTTCCAGCTCGTAAATCAACATAAACTTTTTCTGTACGCCCGCTAAAGCCGTTAGTCGTTCGGTCACCACTGTCGGAACGGAGAAACGAGAATCGAAATGATCGCAGATATGCACATACATATGTTTGGTAAATACGATTGATGTACAGTCGAAAGCGAATCCGGCTTCCCTACGGAAAATCTGATAACCAAGCAGAAAACAAATTTGACGAACTACTGGTTTTTTGGATCTACAAGGAATCTAGGGATTTGGAGATATAGAAAATATTTTGCAAAGTTTGGAAATCTGGTCATATAGAAGTTTAGTAATCTCGAAGTTGGCGATTCGAAGAATTAGAAGTTTGGAAACTTGGAAAAATCGAGAATATAAATTTGTAAATTTGAAAATTGTCGAGTTTATACTTGAATCCTTACATAGATCGAAGCTGCATTGCATCCGAGTATACATTGTTTGCGACTGCTTGAATTTATGGTATAATGTGTTTAACTGCCAGATGCGAGCCAAGTGTAACTCATCTTTTTGTGCTTCAAGTCTTAAGATAGTGAATCTTCGGAATAGACACAAGTTACGTGTATACATTCAAATCCAACATAGGTTGAAATTTGTTAGAAATTTCCTCTATTATTAGCTGACAAATTGATCGAATTCGGAAAGCTACGGTGACGCGTACGAATTCACAAACAGCCTTTGATATGGATTATGAACCGGTGGCATTTCATAATAACGTCGATGGCGATATTGCGTCGCTGACATGCACGAAACAATAGAATTAATGTCTGTTCGAATTACAAATACGCAATTTTATTCGTACTCCATTGAAATGCACCGTGGAAAGAGAGATAGGGGGTCGGTAGAAATGTATTGACGAAGGGTGGTTACGTTTATTGTCAATAATTCGAACGAGTCTATTCTGCTGATGCATTTTCTTGGTAAGGAGGACAGAAAACGTGAATATTTGTGTAACGATGACGCGCTCAGTTGAAACCGAATGTCATAAGAATATCATAAGAATTCGTGAAAAATGGGAGTTCCGATTACAGCGGAATGCGAACTCTTCTGCATCGTGATCGAGTACTTGCCAATGGAATATCATTCCTACTTTTATCATTTCTTTCGCTATTGGAACTAGAAGTCCTATTGAATGCCAAAGAATGAAACATTACTAGTTGAAGCGTGCTCGGTTCTTTCCAGTCTTTATGTCCACAGACTAACCTCTAGGGATAGAACCTAGTATCTTTCATACGCGTCTACCGAATTTTCAATCTTTCGTTTTTACAATCGATTGAATCAAATATGGACACGTAACATTTTACATAGTAGAAGTCCATGAAAAATATAATATTGCTATTGGAAATCGAACCTCGGTTTCCCGTTTTGTAGTCAGGTATCTTTGTCCACTATGTTTCTTCCGTACTCTCGCGATCTCTTTTTATTATTGGATTCGACTCTGCACCATTAATTAATATCGCGTCGTGCACATCGCGCATTAGCTCGGCAAAAGAACCGCAATTCTATTCTATTCTCGATGTTTGTGTAAGGTGCGTTCTAATGGCGTAGTAATTCAAATGTTCCGACGCGTGGATGCACGCGTTATTAAAAAATTCTTAGAGCCAATTTCCTTGAAAGCAGAAACTCGTAACTGAAGAATTTTTATTCTCTTCTACGGCTGCGTAGAACACAGGAAGAATGTTGGGATAACCCGAAGAAAGCCTATGAAACGCAAAATTGCGCAAAATTACAGTCACTCCGTGAATTATTACAAAAGAATTCAATTAGATTATATTCAATTACGTTGCGATTCGTAACTGCGATTTCTCGTTCGGTTAAATCGTAATATGATTCTTCGTTGCAATTGAAATACAGTTACCAGACTGTAGAGAGGTGTATGGATTTAAGATATATGGAGATTGCAGCGAGATTACACGATTTATGTTTATTTTATTGATTTCGAAATATCATAAATGCATAAACATCCGCGGTCTAATAGTCAGAAAGTACAATAATGCGGTCGGATTAGAATTGGAAATGTACAGGTAACCTATATGAATACGGTATTATTCATAAATTCATAACTTCTGGTCAGAAACGCGCGTGATTCTGTTACGCGTTAAATTAACTGAAAAGTCCGACTAATTTAATTCGAATTACAATGTAATCTAGAGAGAATTAAAAGAAAAGAAGTTCGATATTCTATCGGAGAGTAATCGCGTATCGTGCCTAGTTCTCCCGAGCGATGGCGCCTCCTTTCCCTAAATCGCTGATTTTCCAAGGAAAACATATGCTCGCTACTGTACCGAAGCCCTATCGTTCGATTATTTCTGATCGGTAAATGTTCGAATTTACAAACTTTCAAATTCAGAAACGTAGAAGTTTAAAAAGTTTTCGAGTGCATACTTGATCCTTTAAGGTTCAACGATTGTCCCTGTTCGAAGGAAGTTTAAATTGTAGAATTTTCCCTCTTTACATGTGAAATTCGATTTCGCATTACTATGCTACCAGCGTAGCACTGTGCTATTATAGGTTTGCAACTATCACTTTGCAGTGATAATTAGTGCAACGTTCGTCATTAACGACGATGAAATTTGCATGCCACGTGGTACCAGAAATAAACAGTATAATTTGCAAATTCTCGTCGTTGTTCTCTGGCTAGGTAACGTAACAGTCGAATATTTGAAACACCGCGCACGTTCCACGGTTAGCAAACCACTGGACCAAATAAAATTTGCAGACCTGTGAGGGGACGGGACGGAGAGAGGGAGTGCATTACGTCGACAAAGTTGGTCGCATAATTTAGTTCAGTATTTCCAAGCGAAATCTTCGCGAGCCATTGTCCTCGTTTTTAATTCTTCTCCCGTTTGATCAAATGTTTCTCGATCGCTTTAATTTTCTCGGGGAAAAATTGAAATATTGTTTAACGAAGCGAGAGCGATCAAATGGCCTGTAGCGATGCACCGAAAACCAAGAGGGTTGTTCGTGTTTTTTTCACTGCCACTGCTCCGCGAATATAACTTTTCATTTCTGTATACGCAGCAGCGGTAAAAAAGGTTTCGCCTTTGAAACTTTTTTCTTTTTTCGGCCGCATTGTTTGCAACCTGCCCGTGTTCCATTACCTTTAGCAGTATTTCTGTTGTCGTAGGAAAGGCGAAGCAACGTACGGGAGATACTAGTAACTCCTTCGTATAAAATGGTGGTTAGGTTTCCAAATAATGTCGCGTCCACAATAGAATTACGAAATGGCAGTGGAATAGTCACGTACCAAAAGCCGAGGAAAATTTCATTCGGTTTATGAGTCTTCCGAGTTTTCGGGTCAAGGTGCTTTAGAAAAACCTCCGATAGAAATAAGTTGAAAAAAGTTAAAAATTACATTTTGATACGGATTGAATGGATAAAATTTTAACGAGATAAAATAATTTGATTCGTGTTGGATAAATAGAAACAAACAAAGTTTACACGCGTAATTCGAGATCTTTGTCCCGTAAACAGGATTCCCTGCTTTCGGTTGTTCAAATAGGGTAGAGAGCATTAACATTCGTACTCGTTAATCTTTGAATGTTGCACCTGAATCAATCTTAATTTACGCGTGCGAAGCGTATACGACGGTGTTTTCGCTGAAGCTGAGCGCTCGAGTTCCAAAACCGAAAGCTTTCTAATACCGAAGAAGTAAGGCAGAACTTTGAAAATTTGATGGACCGAGACCTACTTTCGATACCGATATTTAAAAATCCTAAAGTTCAAAGTTCAAATGCTTGAAACTGGAAAAACTCCAAAGTTCGAACGTCGAAAACTGACGAAAACCGAAATATCGAGTAAGACTCGGAACACGACCGAATAGAATAAGATGAAAAATAGGGTTGAAATTGTCGATGAACCTAAGATAAAGGTGAAGGTGTTTGGTTTACCGACGCCTACCGCCATCTGCGTATCGTATCGAGAAGCGAAACGATAGAATAGACGTTGGGCGTCGTCGGTGATGCTTTCGTCTCTGTTGAACTCGAGCACGATGTCGACGACACGGTGCTACCGGAAGGGAGGCATTGAGCGCATCAACGCATCCGGATGTACACGCTCTCCGTTGTTTCCTGCCCGTCACGCGCACCAACTTGTAGAGCGGAAAAAACGAGTACCGATACGAGTGGTCGCTGGGCCAATTCGTTACCGGCCACTCGTACCCTTTCTACCGTATAATTTAACGAGACCATATTGTCTTTTCGGTTGTTTTTCGACCAGATTACCATCTCACGAACGACGAGCTTCGGATACAGGCTCCCGCATTTATGAGATCCAACTTGAACTACATATATTGTCGTTGTTCAAAATAAACAGAAATTTTAATAGAAACATTGCACAGTTTCTACAATGTTTGTGTTCTTCCTTTCCTCAGGTTGATAATCGAATTTTTTAAACAAAATTTATTAACCTTAATCAACTTTTAAGATATGTAAAGAGTAACGATGAAATTGTTCGTCATGAATGATCGGTGTAATTGTCACCGTAGCACCGTTAAAAATAAAGGAAACAGGGGAGAAGAAGTTAAAATCCTATCGTCGTCTCGTCGACACTTGGAAGCTCGAGGATGCTTGACATTTTTTCGAATCGTTACCTTACTGACCGCTGTCCCGCCGCCAGAAACAATTCACCTGAACTGGAACTCACCTGAAACAAAAACACGCGTTGTCATCATAAAAGTGTGACAAGTGGAACGAGCTGGCCAGGACAGAAAATTGTGGGAATGGGACAGAGAAGAAGGGGACCGGTGAAACGAGTCCACGCATCTGGACGCGACACGTTATTACGCGATCGCTAAACATTTCCTCGAGGGACATCGTCGCGAAAACGTCGCGAACAAAAGTTCTCCGACAAGTTTCTTGCAAAGTATCGAGATCGAAAGAATGACCCTGACACGCTTCTACGTCTCATCTAATCCTCTCGCGTTGGATACGCGTCGCATTAGCTCCTAAAGTCGTTTACTTTGTACCTGGTACGCCATCCTATTTTGCGCTTCACGATGTTACGTTACCGCCATTACTCCTTATGGACCTACGTAGAGTCCAGAGAAAATTTTGAAATAGCATGGAATACGGAGCAAACACGTTTAGTCAGTGGAGTCTACAGAGGACTTGGATGTATACTGGAAGCCCCAAATTTCAAGGACCAAAATTTGGAAGTTTCCAAATCCTTGGATTCTCGAATTTCCGAATTTGAAAAACTGTTAATTTCTGACGTTCTGGCAGAGTGAGCAAGACTTGTCCTCGAGTGTACGCGAATCGAAAGTTTCGAATGCAACGCAATCAGCAATCTGTTAGATACAGAATCGAACGGAAGAAAGGTTTCACGAAAAGCGCGAGTACCAAAGTGTTAAAACACGAAAGATAGAGGAGAGCGACAGTTCAATCTACGGGACAAGAAAGGCGTAATTAAAATTCGCTATCGGTTACCGGAGAACAAATGTCTGTGCTGTCAGGCCGGGAACAGATGGTAAATGAAACGAAAGCGCAGATCGTTCTCGATATTATGGCCCTCTGTGACCGTATTTTCGTTTGGGTATGTTCACGTTCGATCATTACCACCCAATCGCGGAGCATGGCACTAGCTACTTCCTCGACGTTATATAAGATTATTGGAATATGTAACCGGATGACGAAGCCGATCTGGAAACCCGGCTATATTAACCTGTTAACCGAATCATTTTTCAACCGATAAACCGTTCTATTCCCTTCGCGTAATAACCAGCCAATAAAGAAGGCTCCGTTTATCTTGTATGCGGAGTACATGCTCAGAATAGTATACTTTCCTTTTTATTAAAGGGCAGAGATGCGATCGAAGACCAAATTTGTATACGCGCATCGTGTAAATAGATCTGGTGTCTTTTTTAATTTAGACCTAGAGCGTGAAAGTTTCGATAAAAAATTCGTCAAGTTTTAGACTCGTTGTCGGAGCATCAAATGAGAAGATAGGCAGGATGGTAGGAAAATCTGTTAAGTAGGTGTTAAAAGCACGAACTGTTCACCGATGGAATTCTCGAGAGTTTGATGAACGTTGAACTAAATTTAGCGAGGAGCGTGAAGGTCGATCGGAAAACGAGTCGACGACGAATCCAGGTTTTCGCGCGAACTCACGCGGAAACGAGTGCACATTCGCGTACCAGCACCAATACCGACAACGCGGAGGCAAAAGAGTGCCATAGCCAGCGGCTAGGCCGTTTCCCGACCTTGCCAAGCGGGATTCCTTAGACGCTAGGAACCTCGCCATTTTTATCGACCATTTCCTCCATCCTCCTTTTTATCCCGTTTTTTCCCTGTCTCTGATCTAATCCCCTCGTCGCGAGGAAGCCTCGCTTCGCCTCGCCTCACCACGACGTATAATTTATTCCGTAGCTGGAATATCACGAACAACGTCTAGTTCCCCGCCGCGTTTAATCGCGCGACGCCAGTGCCTCGTTAAGGAAATTAATTCTCTCAGCTTATTCCACCTTCTTTTCTTCCCTCGGGTTTTCTACGACAGTCTTACTCCTTCAGGAATGTTACGTAGAGCGTCACGAAAGTTTACAATTATTTTAACGACGAGAGCACGTACTCGATTTTCGGCTACGGTGTACCAATGTACAGTGCGTTTCAAAAAAGATTATATGCCCTGAAAATTGTTCCTGAAGGATAAATATTGTCTACCAAAGTGCTTCAGACTAAATTTTCAGTTTCGCTAATTTTAATAAGATTCCTTGAAACCGAAGAGAACGGCAAAACTCCTGTTCCAGGCGAGTCGCGGCCGCGAGGGAAATGGATCAGGAATAAAACGAGAGTTTCTCGACACAATTCGTCTTAGAACGCTGCACCGATGACGTTGTGCATCGTTTTTCTTCGTGATGCGAATCCACCGAGGATTCGATTTCGCGGCTAGCCGACGTCCTTCTTTCTTTCTTTCTTTCTCTTCGCGTCTCGCTCGGTTTCTCCCGACACGTCGTTCTTGACTTTTGTCGGGAAAGGAACAGAGGAATGTCGCTCGTTCAGCCTTCTCGATCCCTGTGCAAGATGTTCTTCGACGCCTCCAAATAAATTGCAGACATCGACTACTTGCAAAATCGTCGCTGTACGCTCTTATAATTCGTAATATGAAAAATTTGTATTCGTTCAACGCGCGTACGTCGAATTTCAAGTACCGGTGAAGAAATTCGAAACACGTTAATCGGATAGCTTGTCGATGGAGCGAATTGTTGACAATGCGTCTCCGACTTTTTGACTGGTAAAAAGAACGAATCGAGTGTAAGGGAAACGATGATCGAAAATGATCATTTTCACAATGGCTATGAGAACCATCTGGTTCGAAGGGTTAAATATTGACTTAAGGAATTCTTGCAAGTTTCCTGTCTCTTCGGTTAAGTGCAAGACTAAGGAGTCAGACTAAGAGTCTATTAACTCGCGAACTTGTATCGAAACTCAAACACTTACGCGAATATAATAAACGTCTGCACCAGCGACGCACGAGAGAACGGCAGCTACAGCGGTAACTTTGAAATTTACACGAAACGGAAGTTCAACGTTCTCGCGAGTTCCCAGTTTCATCGTTTCGACGAGAGCCCGATGATTTTAGTCCTCTCTTTCACCTGGAGAACCTACTTTGGGTATGATAGGCGACTATTTAAAAAATGTTCTGCTTCGCCAAAGACAATTTGTCAGGCACAATCGGGAGCCTAATCCGTAAATTTAGCCGGGCAAACTATTTAGTCAGCTTCGCCCGAAGGAATATTTCAGTATCTGCGATCGAAGCGTTGCAAAGTGGTCACGGTTCAGATTGAAAAGCGACGTCCTTGAACGGCTCCATTAAGAAACGGCGCGTTTTCTCGCGTATCTGAAACCATGACGAAATAACGGGTCGTATTGGATGGCAGAAATCGCGAGAACCGGTAACGCGCGAATACGCGCGTGCGACCAAGGTGGGGTACGCGTGTAAAACGAGCGTCCATAAACCGAGGGCAGCTCTCCTCGTCGGTCCGTGGCATGCACGGCAGCGATACAAGCCGATTTTACGATTCTAATCACGCGCCGCTCTGCACCGCTCTGCACCGCTCTGCGCCGCTCTGCGCCGTTCGCGAGATATACGATCGGCGATCTGAAAGGGAAATCGAGCGTACGACACGCTTCCAACAGATTACTTGGACGATCGAGCAGCGGTTTCGCCTCGTCGTGAGCTGAAACCGCGACTAGACCCGAGACACACCGGTACCACCAACGGCCAACCTCACGGCTAACCTCTTTCTCTTGGCGCGCCACAATTTCTGCGTTATTTATGGCAACAAATTCGCTTCGATCCGTGCCATTCCAGGTAAAAAAAAGGCCGCATCGCGTCGCATCGATGCGAATCGGCGGATAGTCGACTCGCGTGAACCGGTGTTGCGTCGTCCTCCGAGTCCTTGGTTCCAACGCTAACCGTCTGCCATATGCTAGTCCAATTAGACCATTCGATGAATTCGATGGCATGGGGCAGCGAGGCTTCCACGAAATGCGATTGTTGCAAAATGCGATTAGGCAACGACTGACCCTTGACGGAGGAAGAGGGCGTGTATCGAACACCGGATGCATCGTGCGCGTGCAAATTGCTACCAGCTTGTTCGCCACGTATCGATGCGAAATTTATGGCTATTTGCTTTTAATAATGGAACATGCACGAGGTTACTCGGAGCTTAAAAGAGGTTCGTCGGATCGAGTCTAGTCTGCACAGCTTCCAGTTTCCATAGTCGGAAGCCAACTTTTACATATAGTATATATTTTGCTCATATTATTTCTTGTGCAACAGTCGTTAATTTGTGAACTTGTTTATCGCTACTAAATTTTTTCCATTTTCAATAGCGACGAAAATGATTGAAATGTTCGACTTAACGGAGACAGTCTGCATAAGTCGTTTAGCAACTGCAATGATAAATTCTTACTCTCTCGACAAGATTTACATTTCCAAAGCGAACAACAAGGAATAAATAAATTAACATGTAAATTGATTTATTTTCAATCAACGACACTTCGATAGAACGGGTTTTCCAATTTCGCTAAACGCGTGCTCGTAGAGAATGGGAGGAAAAAAATAGCTTGGATAACATTCTGGAAAAAGGAAGTACACTCGTGCGGTAAACAGTTTCCACTCGCATGACCTCTATTTTACTGGATGTTCCTGTTGTTTGAAAAACACTCGACTCGCCGATATTGCCCGATGTTACAACTCCACGGAAATGCTTCGCACGTTTCGAGGACTTGGAATTTAACGAGAGCACGGGTCAGCGGTTGACAAGCCGTTACTTTCGTCGTGAAAACGCGAAAACGGTCCCAGAAGCGATAAACTGTGAACGTTTCTCGATCCGTGACGCGGTTGAATCTTAAACAGCCTTCACGAATCAGGAGGAGGCGGTCACCTATTGTGAGTCGCGTTCAGAATATCCCCGCGATTTACGCTCCGAGTTTTGCCAACTCGATGCTTCTAGGTTAATTATTTCTATCGTTTCGAATCGGGACAAGTTACTAGATTACACGATGTAGTTTCTTGTTCCCGCTTCGAAATAGTCTTGTGGAGTATTTTCTAGCCGATAAAATGCCTGTCGAATACGAGCGAAGCGTAAGAAGAGTCCGATCGAATTCTTATTCCGTTCTCTGCTCGAGATGCTCGCGTTTCAAAAGATCGCGAAACTCGTGAAAGACGAGGATCTAAATCGCGCAAAAAAGATTTCTCCCTGGGAGCATTTGAAAGTTGGAAAAAACGCAAAAGTTCTCTGGTAGCTGTAGGGTGATAGGGAATCGAGTTCGAAGCGTTCGAGTAGTTTGGCAAGTTCAATATCCAGTTTGAAAGTTGGAAAAACGACTCGTTCGAGAAATCGTACCTTCGGGCATCCCGTTAATAACGAGCGTAACAGCAGTGTTTTTTTCGTTCGATGTTGGTAATTGAAAATTTGACATAATTTTATTGGAGGCATCTCGATTGTCCGGCGAGCGAGCAACGTACGCGTGCAACGTGCCCCACCGTTCTTCGTGTAGGAGTAGAAAGTTGCTATTGTGCTTGGGATCTGGTTTTATATAAATAGCTGCACACTCGAGGCCCGATCCGCTTGAATTTCTGCCGAATAATGAAGCAACGAGCTTCTAACCGAGGTCCTTTACTGGCTTTGGTCGGATTTCTTGCACCGTTAATCCTCCGAAGCTCTTTCGCGTCGAGTGCTCTTCGTTCGAGACCAATTATCCCTACGTTTTCTTAACCCTGTGCAATTTCGTATTATAGCGAGTGTTCAAATCTATCAGGATCAAGTGGTTACATTTATACGGTAAATAAACTGTGTACAGAGTAAATTCTACTTAGTCTCTACGATAAAAGTAGTACGGACGATTGAATTCTCGATATCTGAAAATTGTAGGAAAGAGCTTGCAGGAAAGAAATTTCCATCTTCTCTAAATCACTTTCTGTCGCGAAATATTTACCGTCCGTAAAAGCTACAGCGATCGCACTAAATTTCAAATTAAGCGATTCGCACGAATTCGAATCGTTGGAAACGTCGGTGAATTATTGGAGATATTATTAAAAGCGTTTCGTTCCCAGACGGTTATGTGTATACATTCCGTTGAGCGTACGAAGAGTGGAATCAAAGAACAGGGAAACGCTACACCTACTCGACAGCGTGTAAAGAACCAGGGGGGATACCAGGTATACACGGTGAAACAGAGGGTGGCAGAAAAATACAACGCGAAGGATGGATATAAATTTAATGCAAGGGCGGTAAATCTACGAGTAAAAGCTCAGCGAGTTGTAGCTAACGCGTTTCTTGCCGCTTCGCCGTACACGAGCGTGTTATCAGTTATTCGAGCGGAACCCAATGTCCAGACTACAGATCAACTTGAAGTTTTGACACTGACGAAGAACAATGCTCGCGCGCAACTTCCTATCTTTCATCTATCGTGGTTGATTTTCAATTTCGAACAGAGTAGCCCTTCGCGTACGGAAAATTTCTATACACCCCGAATAGGGGAAATTATCGGGCGACAGACGCTATGTTTGTTTTGAGGGGACCTGTATAATGCGCGGCATAAAAACCGCATCTCCGAGGAAGCTTTCTTTTTACCGGGGGACAAAGGAAGAACTGGAGCGTTGCGTGGCAAGTAGCCGCGATTTTAATTGCTCGAAACTGGCACGAAAACGTTCGTGCTTTGTTCGGGCTCGCTCATCGTTGAGAAACAGAACGCATCGTACGCGAGCGATGCTTCTTCTCGCTTCTGATTACTATCGCAACAAAAAGTATTCTTTGTTGCGTCCTTCCATTTATACATATAATATTACTACTTACGACTAGATGCAATTTCGGCGAGGTAAAGGGGAAGATAATGGTCGAAACGGTAAACGAAATAACAGCGTGGAAGGTCGAGATAGAGATCGTTCGAATGGGTAACACGTTTGCAGGCCGTTTAAAGGATTAATTGGCAATCAGACTGAGTGAAGTAACCGAAGGAAACGGAAGAGAGAAAAAAAGAGACTTCGTTCTGAGAGGACGACGATGTTTTTCGGAAACAGTCAGAATCCCTTGGAACTCGAGTTTTAATTACCTCGTTAGAGGAAGGGTTCTCGCGCGCGTATTTAGCTCGATCGCGTAAAAAAAGAGCAGAGAGCTTAACGCGAACCGGTGGAAACAAGAAGCGGTGAATGAAAACGAAGCGGCTGTGAATGGAACGAGAATGGACGGTCTTTCTTCCATCGAGAAACGACGAGGATCGTCGTTGTGAATCGTGTCTCGAGGGCAATTATTCGATCCAGAAACTGTGTCGTAATGCCTACTTAGAGGAAACCCGTTCGCGTTTGTAGGGGACATCTTCTTATTCTCTTCGCGTTAAGTCACTTTTCCGCGTAGTTGTCTCCGTCGGATCGAAATTATTTCCAACGGTGTTTTCTTCCATCCTGCACTCGTTCCTAATTATTCCTGGCATTATCTGGCAGCCACGTAGGTCGAGTGCATCCTAAGGTTTCTCGATACCGACTCGACCTCTTGGCTCGATCGTTACGGTAAATTCAACGGCAGAACGCGGAGAAGCCATCGATGCGGAGGAGTAAAAGGAGACCGTGAAACAGGAGGTCTGACACGAGGTCGTAAATGCGAAACGTACAGTCACGACTGATAATGCGAGCACATGATGGCGTTCTAGCCTCTTCCTGGTTCGATAAGGGACTAAGTGACCAACCACGATTTATCTTGAATTATTACGCGCGTCTTGATCTGGCTAAATTTTTCCTTTCTCTTCTTTAGAATATTCATCGTTTAACTGGTAACGACGTAACAACTGCTGCTACGACAATAAAACTCGCTCGATCCAGCCTCATTCGCCAGTATTTTTTCTTTACTCTCCTTCGTTGGTTTTATTTGTCTTTCTCGTTCGTCACCCCTAATTCTGAAGTTTAACAGAATTAAACAATTTCCGGTAGATAAATCGTGCGCAAATTTCGATCATGATAAATAACCGAGTCCGTGAAGCGGCGAACGCGAAAGCTCGTGTACGTTGTAGGTTCTATTAAAACGATAACGTACACGGACGAAAGGTAATAATTTTATCTCGTGTTCGTTCGATAGCTAACGAGGAAAACGGGCCTAACCACGTCGACTCGCGTGTCTTCTAGGTAATTGCTTTATCGTCGCTTTTTCTTTTGTTTTTCTCTCGTTGACGTAACCATCGTTAATATCGGATAATATCCGAGCTGTCGATAACAGACTCGCGAGTTGTTTCGTGACAATATTAATCAACATAGCGTGCGCGAGAGACATTGTTGGAGAACGACGCGATACCAAGCGACTTTGCTGCCAAACTTTTCACCGCTCGCGTCGATATTACGTTCGAATTCGAGCTATCGCGTTTCGTACTCGACACGTTTCCTGGAATACGGAATACGATCTATAAAGTACTGCTCGTAACGATGAATTTCATTATATCCTCCATTTTATTGGCATTCGTTAATGGCTCTTCGCTTAGGACCATCGTAATTATCCTCGCAAATACGAAGCTCCGAGTAGATGCTGCGCTTCGATTACCGGTAATTAAAGTATCGAAAGAAAGAAGAGAGTAGCTCGGAAAACATGAAAACATATATCGGTAAACGGATTATTACTTCTCGGCCCACGCGAACCAGAAATAAACGTGTAAACGTCCCACGATTCTGACGTCAGTAATTAAATGGGCCAGCGTAATTGAAATTATCCGGCCGTCGTTCCGTTCGCTGTTTCACGCGACTAAAGACAATGAGACACGGAGATACGAGGAGCCGCTTTTGTCCTGCTTTCCAGGATTCGACTTCCGTTCCGAAATCGACCATCCCGAGATACCGTATCCTCTCTATACCGAATGCGAAGCAAAATTAAAAAAAATATTCCTCTTCCAATTCCATCGCGGAAGTAAACGAACATCCCCGAAGGTACCAAACGTTTCATTTCGAGCCTCGAAATCCATCTCAGGAGAACTCGTCCCGACAATCTCCTTCGAACCCATAACTAAAGTATAATATTGCAATCGGTAATAAATTCTGAACGCAGATTGCTTCCATATGCTAATATAACCGGTGTCGTACAGCCGACCGATTGTTTATAGTACGTAAACAAACAGCAACCAATAAAGAAACGGTAGAAAAAGTGGAAAAAGTGAGCGGATACGACTGGATCTTTATACTTTCCACGATCTCGCAAGCGTTCTACTCGTTTCTTCTTACTTATCGCGATCAAGGATCATCGATCGTGCACCTCGAGGAACAGGAAGCTGGACGGCTCCAAATAACCCGGTACTCGCTCGATGAAGAAGAAAAAGGAGGTAATCGATTCGCTCGGAGACACGAGACTTTCGCACGGAGAACCTTCTCGACCCATGCCTGGATCGAAAACGGAAAAAGAAACACGCAACGATCGCTCGATACATCGAATCCAATCGCATTCGAAATGAGTTTCGAAACAATACGAACGAAGAAAGTTCGCTGGCACAGCTACCGAATCGTCGTCTCCGATGTCTTCCGGCAACTTTTTGTCCCTGGCACGAACATCTTTTTGGCTACCTTTAGAATTTCAGAACGTTTCATGGACCGGACAAAAAAACGGACGCAGAAAGGACAACGCAGAAAGATATCTGCCGATTGTTCGCGCGAGTTATCGCGTACTCTCATTAAGGATACGGTCAAGTTCGATGAACCAACTAACGAATCGAACGATACCGCATTCTTGCCAGGGCGTCTTTCGGACAATAGCTTTAGGATTTTTCAAAATAATACGTATAAGTGAAAGATAGATACAAGCTACGTTAAAAGATATAATTTCAAACGAACTGTTAATTCAATTTATAAATTCCACAATGAATTTTGATTATTAATGGGCACTCGGCGAATTAACAGGAAACACAGTTATACACGCGTATTATTCCGTTGCAGCTCACAGTTTGGAAACCGATGTATTGCTCTCGACAAATTCTGCAAAGTATGCAATACGATTAAAATACCAACTGACGTTAATTTATATTACAAACGACCAAGCAGCGTTCATTTTCAAGCAGCAATAACGTTTCAAGATTTTCAAGATTGTCAACGAAAAGCTACTTTATGCTCGCATAGCTGAAATAGCGAACATAATTCGCTTTCTTCTCTACATACTCTGTTTGGCCTCTTAGGGTGCAATACAATGTTTACCTGGCTCTCGTATTTCGTCTACCAGCCCCGCTTATCTCTTTCTGCCCTCCTTGAGAATCCGTTCGAACAGGAAATGCCTTTGATATTTTCTACCGCTTCTTCCTGGACATCCGCCACGATCCGTTTCCCTTCCTTTCGTTTTTCAACCCTTTTTTGATCGTTTCAGCCGGAAGCTCGTCTCTCCGGTATTTCATCCGCTTACACAATAGAATCTTGCTACGTGTACTTTACATGACATTTTTATTTCTCGGGAATAAAAGTCGTACCGATATAAGTCCGATTTAAGCTTCGAACGTTCTTTGACTATCATCGATTGCGTCGTAACGACAAGATATGGAATGTACTTGCAAACTGTTGCATCTATGTTATTCTTAATTTCGAGCTTCAGTTTTATGTCGAGTATTTAACGTCGAAAACCGAAATTTGAACTGTTATCTCTGTTTGCCCTATTCTTCCGATTAAAGTAGCTCCCCATTCCGCATCAACGATCTCGAAGAAAGTTTCAGGAGAGTTTGGGAGTTAAGGGACAGTTAATTACTTCAGAATCTTATGAGAAGCTTATCGACGAGTACTCGGCACTCTTGGGATTCCACGAGTTATCCGAAAATTTTGGAAGCGTCGCGTCGACGCGAGGAATTCGTATCTACTTTGATCGAAGTTTATTCTCGCGGGAGAAGTACCACCGGAAGAATGTCCTGCAAGTTCTTCCGAACTTTTGTTTGCGAGAAATGTGGAATCCGATGCTTGAAATTCTTCCGAAAAGTCAGCAACGTTACTTTGTCGCTTTTGTCTAAACTTGTACGTTCCGAGTTAACGAACTATAATTACGTTGCACGAGCAAACATGGCTCGATGTGTGCTCGAGGTAGATATACATCGGTAGTCGTGTCACGCGATAAAGATGTTCTCTTCGGCGTGTACTGTTGGTTCGTTTGATACACCAACGGAGAAATCTGGTTTTCTAGCGAGGTGTCTACCAGGAACAAGAAACGGCCAGGGACAAAGAGGTCCTATTAAAATTCGAACAAACGAACCGCTCGAAGGAAGATGCGGCACGGGATAAAAACAAACGGAAAGAACCAGTTCATCGGGTTTCTTCTTGCCGGGCCAACACGCGGCTCTCTCCGAAAAGGTACGGGCTCTCACGACTTTTCGTAGCCATTTTCGACGTGTTCCTCCATAAACGATATCTGACTATATCGTCTATAGACAGACCTCTTCCTCGGTTCCTTTTCTCTTTCCGGAATCGAATAACACTCGCGAGTGCGCGTGGAAATTAATCCCGTCTTTACCTACGAGCAATATTCGAATACCGCGAAGTGAAACTTGTATCGAAATTGATCTAATCTATTCTTACTTGTAAGCTCCGATATACTGGTCGTTTCAAGCGATTTCAATGTTCTTGTTTTATACGTGCGTGCGCCGTATTCCGCGTAATTATTAGCCTATCACTAGCTGTCACGCTCGACTTTCTCGAACGGCCAAGAAAGAACCGGAACCTTCGACGAAGAGCCATTCGCAAAGATACAAGTAACGCTTCCGTTTCAACTCGTTTCAAGATCGCGTCTTATTTTCTACGCTTTATACGCTGTTAGCGGCAACAGCGAACAAGGTACTAGAATGAAAGCTGATCTTCGAAGATTTCAAAGTTTTCCATCGGATATTTTATTTCGTAGATAGAACCGGCGATTCTCGAAACTTTCATACTGATCCGCGAATAATTGATTCCGTTCGAGTCAGCGTGCGTCCAAACGATTTAGCATGCAGATATTCTCGAGCGGCCATTTCGATTACGTCCAGCTTGAGAAAACCTGTTCCCGGATCTGTTCCGGGACGGGTTTCCGTTTCCCGGCTTGTTAAGGCGACACCGCAACCAGAAAAGTGCATAAGCCTGTTGCGACCTCCTCCACCTTCTACCTTCCTTCTCTTTCGTCCATCTTCTTCCCTACTTCTCTTCTATCTTCCGCGAGAGCATCTCTTATCTGCCGTTGCCTCTCGATCCTTCTACCGTCGCGAGAATCTTTTTTAAACCACCATTTACCGCTACACATACTGCACTTCCATATCCTATCGATTTCCCCGAAACCTAGTTTTCACGATACCGTTCCAAAATTTCGAGCACTGCAATTTTACGCATAACAGATTCTGCTTCTATCTGCCAAAGGTCACGCAGCTGGTAAGAAAATTACGACGATTGAACTTCCGTTTGCACGGCTCCATTAGTGGTAGTGCGAGAGTCTACTGTAGATAAATCGGTACAAGCTTAAATTAATTCGAGACGAAGGTGAGACTTCCTCAACACTTTCGTTACGGAACTTGTACGAGTTGCGAAAAGTTTCTACAGACACGGTGTAAAGCAATCTTCATTTCGTATGGAATTTCCATGCAATCCCGTTGAGGTCCGCCTCGAGTTTCCAACACCGTGGGCGTTAAATTGTTCAATCGTTCTAATCACGGTTGCTCTATCGAGATAGTTGAATCGCTCAGGTTAATTCGGCAACTTAATTAGCACGGTCCCAAACAAATTAACGGATCATAAACCGAAACTTTGATGTAATTTTAGATAATCGACCAGCGCGTTAAAGGGGAAACTATTTACATCGTTAACAATAATTCGGTTAAGCGCATGAAACTGCTGTTCAGCACAGAATTCAGAGTTCGTCGGAGCTGAAAGGATTTTGAAATGACACTCGAATACGCTGGCACAGACAAAGAGCTGGCGTCGATTCGTTCTTACGATTTCCTACGGTCTCGTTCGAACAAAAATGGCATGGTAACGTCGCTCTTACAGAAGATAAATAATTCTAAAGGATCAGTAAGAAAAGCACGGACATGGTGCTACACAGCGAGTACACCGTATCGCGCGATCGAGAGGGCACAAAGCCTGGACAATGAATTACAATCTCCCGGTAACGCGTAATGCCGAGAAATAATGCAAGGGTCAGCTCGTAGGCTGATCGTAAATAATAATAGAGTTACTGTCGCGTACAAGCTGGCCTTAGATGATTTATCAACGAAGGTACCGTACAGAAGCGTACGTTTACTTGGAGGTAAAGACGACAGCCACCAGATAAATCCGTATTTTCCAGACTACGATCGTCGAGCTACCAAAAAAGAAAAGGACTACCAAGTTCCCACAGTTCGAGGAGCTTGTACTCGATGACATTTTAATTTAACATATTCCGCAAAGCGATGTGTTTAAAAAACAGCTATGGCCCGTTTCCTGAATCTCACTACGTTCCTTTAGATCTTATCTTCCTGCAGATATGACCTTCTACTTAAAAATTTTTAACATCCGGTTATATCCGAATCGTTGCATGTGGTTCACGAGCGTTGGTTGAATATTAATTCGATCGCAACCTTCAAAGGCTACACAGTATATGTATGCTCTCAGAGTAGGCTTCCTAAAGGAAGGATCCTCCAATTTGCTTTCATGGCAATTTTAGGATCCTGGGAGAATCGAGAGACAGAGTCTATCTAAAACGTAGAGAGAATCGAAAGAAGATTCTAGAGAGAGTCTAGAGGGAAAGAAGCAGGAAAAATGAAGGGAGAACCTAGAATTAGGTTAGATCGGCAGATACGGTCTGCTCGGACGAAAAGCAGTGGACGCAATTAGATCCCGTTCGGTCGCGTTTTAAATTTTGCATCCGCCTCGGAGGAGATCAGTGGGTCAAGGCCGACAAACAGAGTTTATTCTCGTGAACGGCTCTCCAGCCGATATCATTTACTCTCGAATCGTATTTCTGCGAGTGGAGAGGCCGCCGAGGTCGAGGTCGAGCAGGCTACAATACCTGGAGCCTCTTATGGCTCCCGAAGAGACCAGCAGTCTGTCGCGTAACCGACAGCGGACGCAAAATCGATTTTCATGGAACAATGCACGCAGAAAATAAGATTCTCGAGACTTTCTATCGTTTCTTAGCATCGTTTTTGGCTGTACTTTCGAACAGCATTTGTGGTCGATGGGTCTGGAACTCGATGAAATTGTTCGGATAACAGTGGAAAGCAGTTACACCGAATCTCAACTTTGGCAATTAGCACATTCTCGAGATATTTCCGGCTAAATTATTTACTTAATTAAAGCTCGACTACGCTCGTAGTCGAGACATTCTATTGGTATCGTGGTGTTCCCATATACACGCAACTATTTCGTCTAGTTGGCCGTCCTTGCACTTTCAAACATCTCGTTTAGTACATTTACTTGGACCTTGTTTCAAATCATACGCGTGTTTGTATAGCATTGGATACGGGCAAGAATGATCAATGTTGGAATAGGTTCGAGTTAGACGCGTGTCCGACCGGTTCGGTCGCTTCAAAATCTACCTAACCAAATTCCTGTCTAGTCGGTTCGATCGTAGCTTTGGTTACATTTTAGTTAAATTCAATTTCCAACTCCAGGGTTTTGTCGTTTCGTCAAAATATCCGCTAGTTCCGATAGCGTCCAGTTAAAAAGAACCTGAAATCAAGCTTCGACTCCAAAAAGTAGCAGGGTCTGGAAGGTACGAATTAAAATGTAGAAATATAAAAAGGTGGAGACAGAATAAGAAAAATAAAGCAGAGATTCGAGGAGACGCATAATTCGATAGGGCCGAGAGAAAAGAGCAAGACAGTGGGTTGCAGCTGCAATGTACAGCAGCTGCGAATCGTTGGTTAGTTCTCTCCCACAGAACGACGCCAGAGAGTGGGTGTTCGAGAGGCAGGAAAAGTGAAAGCCGCGGCGCGTAACGATCTAAACTGTATCTTGTTTTAGAGATATCGAAGAACGATGGAGAGACAGGGACGAGGAGAGTTTCGCGGAAGGGAGAAGAGAGACCGAGCCGGTTAAACGAGAGAAGAGGAAGGAACGATCTGCACTCTTGAACTATCGGGACGAATGTAGACCACGAGAAGGTGTCGCAACGTCCGTCTCCTTCGCCACCTCCTACACTTCTTTCTTCGCCGTCCACGGAGATCTACCTTTCCTCGACACTTCGTGTCCCTGTTCGATTAAACGACACGGCCTAACCCGGTTTAACCCATTCGAGACCATGCTCCGATTATACGAGCATCTTGTAAGGAATTGGAATTTCTTTTCGAGTTATATAACATGTAACCGTTGCTCTCTATATACAAGCTGCTTCATAAGCAGCGAGATTAGCTACGACGATAACGGACAATATAAGGACGATGGGAAAAAGTGTCGTATTTAACCTGATTCCCAAGTTCTACAGACTTTTGTACCGTAGTAACACGAATCTAGTCCTTGTTTTGGAACAAACTCGTAGCTCCACCGAAAAGTGCAAAAAATATCGCTATTTGGTTCGTGAGTTAAAAGCATAACTTTATTTCGACGATTCGGTGTTGACCTCTGCTTTTGAACAAAATTATACCTCGTAGGCGTCCGGGCAGCGAGAAGCGGATCTAGTACCAATAAACATATCGTATTTAACCTAATTTCCAAATGACCCCCATTATTGTAGCCTAGTAATTCAGGTCTGTCGATTTCGCTCGAATAAGCTCGGATCTCGTAGGCTTTCATACATATGTAATTGAAAAGCGAACAAAGTTCTTCTAAATGTTATTTTTGACCTGGTTTCTGTTATGCACCGAAGAATTCCGGGGTGAGTCCGTTTCAGGATCGAAGACAGAGGCCTGCTATGTAATCATACCTAACGAGATCATTAAAAGACCCTAGTTGAAACGTCCTCTATTTCACCTTCTTTCCTTCGCACTCTCTCTTCCATGCAGTAACTACCACAGATTAAACTCTTAGACTCTCATAGCCCTGAGAAAAAGCGAATAATAGCCGGGAACGAGTACTCGTGCCTCTTGCGTAATCGTGACATAATTTGAGGCCAGCCAACGCGGATCCTTTGTCGTCGAATTGCTCGTGATTTCGCGTCACGTAAACAATATGATATCGAGAATTAAACGTAATACGGAACAGAAAGTACTCTTAATCCTAGTGCCTAATCCGAATCTGAAATTTCTAAAGGCATAAATGCCCGTCGATTATGGCGCACGCGAAACGCGAACGCGTTGCGTTATAAAGCGGTCACAGCCACAAGGAACTAGCGCCTTTGAAGCGACACGTGCGCGTAACAAAGGGGATTCACACGGTCCAATTACGGGCTGTCTTCCGGAACCCGAGGCACCTGGACGTTGACTTTCCCTGACTGGGAATAATACAGGATATCCGCAGTCGTTGCACGGTGCAAGCGTAAAATGTTTTTAACCAGCGAGGTGGCTCAGAGGCAACAGGAATCCGTTCGCTCCACGTAATTCCTCCTTTGATGTTTTCAAAATAACACCAGCTAACGCGACTACGAAGGACCCTCTATTCTTCGGTAACACGTTCCGAACAACAATGGTTAACATTCTCCGATGTCCACGCTTACGTTTCAGGTTTAAGCCTAGAGTGGTTATGCGGATGTTTCGTTGCCTCCATTACACACCGCGACGTATTTGGGCAACGATACAACTCGCGCTCGTGCACTTTTTATACGATCGTGTCCTAAAAGGTGAAACCATTACGCTATACCCGATGAGACCCGCGTTCTTTCTCCGTACAATCTTCTTATCCGTACTATATCGACGCACTTTTTCCTGTTTTCGCAAGAAAGAAATCGAAGGTGTACGGCAACGCAACAAAGATAGAATCGCAACGCTGTTGAACGCTATCAAGCTTATCCAGTTTATCTTCTGTGGCAGGAGCTGCTCGCGAGCACGCGAGCACGCGCCGCCGCTAAACAGACAAGATAATATAAAGGGAAAGAGATTTAACGCGGTGTCTGGTGCGCACGAGTAACGCAGCAACCGATCGAACACCGGACTCACCGGTTATTTATGACCGTTTGGCACCAGCTGAATCTAATACTAACTGGATTGAGACTTCAAATCTACCGATCGAACGCGCCTACAAAAATGTGCCAAGTTTCGCCTTTCGAACGAGATATACAGCCTGTTTCAAAACACGCGTACACCGTCAAAAGCGTAAAATACAAACTGGCGGGACAGTACGTACATCTCGAAGTTAACATCTTCGGCATATATTGATTCCGAGTCCAATGAAAGCTTTGAGTAAACCGATAATTAGCGAGCAATGTCTCAAGAACGTGTTAACTGTCGATACCATAATTCTGCCTAATCGATTTCCATACCTATACAAACAATTTCACCGCGTTTCCGACCAATTAGCCGCTCGTATCGCTTGTAAAAATATAACCAAGAAGCTTTCGAATTTTATTTGCCACAGCAAATTCACGATGTTTCTTGCGTACTTCTTCTATGGAGAAGTCTGCACGTAGGAAATGTAGCCCCGTAGAAAGACTAGTACAAAGTTAGTAAATTGTAACAACGAAAAAATAAAGAATATGTCACGTTCGTGTTGGCCGGTTTGAGAGGATTAAAATCGAGCAATATCGCGTTTCAACGTATTCCAACGAGTTAAGCAGGTAGGAACACTTAATTATCATTAACCGTGAAGGCGATTCCGTTGATACGAGGCATCGTGAACAAGCGCAACAGCAAACCACGCGATTATCGCCTTTGTAAAGCGCTTTCATTAGCGATTCGAGAGCGCTGCGCGTAACACGCGTCGACGGAGCACCGAGCAACATCTCGAGCAACATTTTACCATTCTGTTGCGAGTAGAAGAAGAAGACGAAAGCGAAAATGAACGAGCGAACAGAGAAACGAACTATTATCAAGAATATATGGGACGGTGATCGATGGTTCATCTTCGAAGGTAGAGGAAAAACGAGTGTTTCAGGGTTTATTAAATGACTCGTCCGATGGCTATCGGTTCGCTAATTGGACGACGAAACGTCGCGTTAAATATAACCGATCATTCGTCAACGACCTCTTCCCTCGACCCTGCTCGATTATTCATCGCAATTAAGGACGATTAATAGCAATCGACCGCGTATCTTTACAGGCATTCAGGTAGAAGCAATACATATAGAGTCGTGTTAGCTACTAACCGGGCATCTTTGCCCATCTACGACGCGCAATTTGTTCGAAAAGCCTATTTGCAAAGAGCGATGCTTTTACGTAAATGCCTTATTATCCTTTTATTTCGTTTCGAGCATTCTCCAATCGATGAAAGCTATCGTTCAGAGATTTCAGTATTCTGAATATTATAAGATTGGCACTTTATATAATTCTGAATTTCAGCGCCCCGGAATGAATGTCATACAAATTTTTCTTAATTTCAGTTACATTTTGGCCCCAAAAATAAAAGTATTCAACAACCACCGAATATAATACGAGATTTCTCGCTTCTTTCTGTGCCGCATCGTTTGCGAGCCTACCGCACATTTGGTCGCTAATTGAAAATTAAAAATTCATCGAGCCTCGCATTTCCCCCTCGAAGAATAGCATGCTTTGACCAACTCGATGACGAAAGTCTTTCCCTGGAGTCAAAAGGCACAAAGGAGCAGATTTCTATTAAAATTCTTAGCTACAAAGCAGACATTTCCAACTTTAAATTGGGTTATGTCGTCCTTCAGACGCTACGGAGCGTAGCAAGAAATGGAAGAAACTTTCCATCCCCTTTTTTATCGCGTTACGTTCTTCGCGATCAACATTTGATACGTTTTAATTTCAAACGAGACGATGCTAGTATTATTCTTTCATCCCCCGTGTTTCTCTGCAGAACGTCATAAAAACCGAAACGAATTATTCGTCGTAAAATGGAGGTTGAATATTTATGTCCCGTGTCATGTTTCTTTCGAACCCTTTTCTGGCTTCGCGTCTCGATGAGAATCGGATATATTCCGTAATTTAAATCCACCACGAAGTTCACAGTTTTCTTAACTGGATTCGCTATTTCATTCGTATATCCCAAAAGCTATTACTTTTAATGAGATTAAGTACGAAGCTTTATAATAATTTGTTCGTCTGTCAGAAAAATATCGTAAACAAATGTTACCTAATTTGTAGACTTCGCGAAAATCTATGTCTCGTTACAGAAATTTGTTAATAATCGAATTCGGTTATCCGTGGGAAGCAAATCCTCGAGAAATTGCCGAGCGCAGAGGGTTAAAGCTCGTTCGAGTCGCGTCGACTGCTTCTTATTAATTCGTTGCGTCGTCGACCGAGTGTAATGTATGCGAATAAAAATGACCAGAAGCCGGTAGGTAGCCGAGCAAGAAGCCATTTCGTTTTGTTTTCCCTTTCATTGCGTGCACGTGCGATTAACAGAGGCACAAATTCGCGCGGTCTCAGTCAACGCTTAACCCTTTGCAAGTATCTATCTCCATAAAATTAATGCTACTTAAACTTCTTAATAATTCTTATTGCCCCTATCACGATTTTCTAATAATTCAAGATCGGAGGAAAATCTACCGAAAATTTTCCACTCATTAATATCTATCTTCCTTTCGATACAAACATACATATTAATCTAACGATAACTTTAATAAAATATTTACTATTACACAAGTATTTTTCTGCATTTTCAGTACGTCCTTTGTTTCGTTTGTTAATTTGAAGAAATGTGCGTCGTCTAAAATAAATTCCCCGATTCATCGATCAAAGGTGTTTTAAAGTTAACAAACACCTTCGGAAACAAGACTGGAGGCACATTTGCACCGCAAAAGATTAATTCACGATACGCTTACGCTTCGCGGTCCCCGCATCCGAGTCGGCGAAGAAAAGACGAAGGAACTAACCAAGATGAAAAAGAAAAAGAAAAAAACAGGTGGAATACACGCGGCGAAAGAGAAAGAGCCGCGAGAATGAGAGAGCAAGAGAGAGAGAGCGAGAGAAGCAAACATAGATCACGTATGAGGTAGATTGCCGGGTACAGGCCAATCATGGAATCAGGTACACGTGCAGTACCAGACGATGTACCGTAGAATACGTCTTATTATAGAACCCATGGGGTTCAATCGGCTGTTCCAACGACGAGTATACGCGAAACGACGATGAAAACGAAATGAAAAAGAACAACAGGGACAGAAGGGAGATAGAAAGAAAAAGAAGAGAGCAAGTATATTGCAAAGGTGTGTCCATCGACCTATGAGGTCAACATTGTTACCATCATTATTGGTACAGCCCTGGATGCTGCTTTTTCTTCCCAATCTTTCTTTTCCTATCCCATAGTTCTCCTTCGCTAGCTAGGCTTTTCTCACGATTGATTATAAATTATAATTAGGAACAATCGCGAGACGTTAGTTGCGTATTAAATTGCATATTTCGAATCGGAGATACTTCGTCACTAATTTGACGTTTAAAGGAGTAGCGGAGAACAGTGTTTGTGCGGAAAATGGGGACGCTATACAATATTTGTGAGTTATCACTCGTTACAACTAGTTTGTCGCAACAGCGGAACCTCTTTTCCTAGGGGAAATGAGGATATAAGGAAAGCAAATGCTGTAGAGCGTAGCGATCTACCGCAGAGGGACTTAACGCGTGACAAACACGCGGAAATCCGATGCGTGAAAATCTGCCGTAAAGAGATTTACCGCATGGATATCTAAGGCATAGCGATTTAATAACAGATGAGATACTTTGGACACCGTTTTCTTTCGCTGCATTCATTTTTCATGATGTCATTTTCTTTCTACGGTCCTTTTACTTGCGTCATAAATGCTTCTCCGACTCGTCGTCTATGCTCCTATAGCGTTCGCATAAAAAAGTTGTAAAAGAGAAAGCAATAAATTTTCCAGGTTCGCGAGACGTTCCTATAGTTTCTTTATCCACCGTGAAACTGATATACACTAGCACATAGAAATGCTCGTGTACGTACACAGCCGCGTAAAATGATGGCGAAAAAAGCGTGGGATGATATATCTACGCTGCCGTGCAATTAATTATTTGCTTTTTCCTATACCGCGCTGGGATTAACGGCGCTATCTGCGCGTTACTATCTAATTGGTGAACGCAACGGAAACGCTGGCTGACTTTCGAGTCGTTCGTAGCTCGTTGTGCGATACGTTTCCAGCAATATATTATTCTTAATTGAATTTCACGCATCTTCGGCAAGAAAGGACGAGATAAACGCAGTATCGGTGACACGGTGACAAGTTGTCCGTGCTTCTACGTTACCGAACAGCCGCTGCAATCGAACAGCATCCGCCGTGAATTTAGGTTCGCGAACTGCCGTTTAGACAGGGAGCCGCGTTTCCGAAGATTCGACGATACTTTGGAGTAACGAACGATCTAATCGTTTTCGACGAATCTCGAGTTTCAAATGAACACGTCGGAACAATCATTTTGCAATATATAATCTGTCGATAAATCATGTCAGACTTTACTCGTTATCGAATCGATCACTTAATCTGCAACAACTCGTTCTCGTCAATTTCGAATCGTAATTAACTGTAATAAATTTTTGGGACGAATACTTTTCGAAAACTAGTCGACGTATCGATTTCGCGAAGCAAACTTTGCCCTCGTCACCTTTCCCGATGTAATTTGTTAGGAAAAAGATTAATATATCGTAGTAGAGTAACGTATAAGATGCTAAAACGCGTGTCACTTGTCGCTCAAGCGAACCGGGTTTAGTCCTTCCGCGGCGCTGAATCATTTATTTGTACGTACTAAGCGTCGCGTAGGCGTCGTCGAACCTTTTTCTCCGTTCGAAAGTACGTCCCCGCTTGCAATTTATCGTTCGCGCGGCAAATACATAATCTATCACGGCAGATAAGCCCGGATTAGTTCCCTTAAGCCTTATCAGAAGCACGTATCTCGGCGTTGCTCAGCGATCAACATTCTCTGCTGCATAGGAGATCCCTCCCCTTCGTTTTCGCCCCTTCAGATCCTTGACTCGTTGCGTGGGCACCTCCCGTGCAATCACGCGTACAATTTAGTCGAATAGTCCTGGATTATCTCGCTTTGGCGCCAACTTTAAAACGGCAATCGAATTCCGAGAAAATCGAGCATAGCGCTCATTTGATAGAATAACGCTTCGAAATGTTATGCGTGGACGCTGGCTTGTACGAAAGCTGCGAATACCTAACGTTTATCCGATAGAATAACCTCGATAAAAGTTGTACGAACGGCGCGAAATCTGAAAAGCATTGTCAAGACAAGTTGAGAACGTTTTAGAATTTCTTCACGGTTGCCGTGGCTGCTCGCACAGGATTGAACGGTACTCGTGAGAAATCGTGGGAATATAATTAATTAGTTAATTAATTAACGGGTAAGAAGCGAACCGAGGAAATATACATATAGTAGACGGACGAGAAACTCTGCTGAAACTTACAACGTAGAATGAAAATTCGTTTTAGCACGCGCGCTTTATCTGCTCGAAGAGAAAAACGGGTATTGAAAAATTCTTCGAAACAAAAAGAAACAAACATTCGCGTCGATGCTGTTTCAAGGTTCGCTAATGGATTTGCTTCTTTCGCGTGCTTTTCCCGCGGACGACGTTTACTCTTCGAATAGAAAAAAGAACTCGGAAATGTAACGGAATCGACAAAAGACGGAACCGTTTCCCCCGATGAAACGTAAAACCGTTTTCGATCTCTTTGAACGCTCGTCGCTTTTGTAACATCGTCATCGGTCGATATTAAATTTCTTCGTTAACCGTGGCGAAATTTGAAAGTAAACGAGGATAACTAATTTCATCGTTCGATGGATCGTTAGAGGATGAAGCGGCTAGAGCAACACGATGCGTACTCCAGCTAAACATCCCCGAGAATGTTGGTCTATCTATAACAAGGGACGTTTACTACCCTAAACAATTTATGCGGTATTATGAGAGGCTCGTTTACGTTTAATGCATCGAACGGAAACGTAATTATTCTCGAGCATCGAAGTCTACCTCTCTGCGGTCTAAAATTACTGAAAATACATATACAGATTGATAGAGTGTTCGAACACCGGGAAAAATATTAATATAAACGAACACGTTTCATGAAACCTTCGACCTTTGTAATTTTATGCTTCTTTTTATATCCGAATGGAAATTATCCATAGAATTATCTTCGAGAGCTTTTATAAGGCTGCAAATTCGATATTCTCGGCAATTACGTTCGCTACGGCAACGTTCCTGGAAATAAAGAAAATTGAAATATTATGCATATTCTCCTTTTAACGACCCCTTATTCCGCGAACTGTAATTTTAACCGAAGTTACTATAAACCTTTGATGTTATCACGAACCTAGGATTGTTACATTTAAACTATAAATTTTATTGCAGCGAGTAATATTATCACGCGTTCATCGACTAAATCCACCAGTTTTACTTCGTGTTGGATCACCGCGCGTTAGTCCACTTCCTGACCGATCCAATATTGATAGATCAAGAATCTACGTTGGATACGTAACCGTAAGAAATCTTCGAACGTTATTTCCATCGCGATTGACCCGAGCGAAAAAGCTGGAGAGCGAAACAGCCCGATCGATCGGGGGTGTAAAAATGAAACGAAGGCGAAAGAAGAAACGTGGCACGGAGTTGGAAGCGTCTTCTACGCTTTAGGTAAGTAAGGTCACGTAAGGCGCGCATAAAAATAAAATAAAAAGTATAATCTCTGGTAAGGGACGAAAGCGAGAGAACCAGAAGCGCACAAAGGTAATGGTGTTGGTGGGTGGTGGTTGCTGCGCCATGAACTTTACTAGCTATATCGATTGTGTGTGCACCCAACCCCAGGCGCCTTCTGGTCTGTCGCCCTTGACTCCCGTTTACAGATCACCGGTTACCATCCAAAAAAGAACGAACGCCAGGATCGAGAGCAATCAGAATCGAATCGGAAGCGCGAAAGATTAAAGAGAAGACTCGAACGCGTGAACGGTAGCCATGAACGCCAAAGAGGTAATAAGCAGGCTGCGGTGCGTCGATCGCAGAAAAGAAATTCTGGAAATTGGATTTATTAACTTACCGTGCGTGTAGCACGCGATTTAAAACCCTTGTGCGTTCTACGGGGTGTTAATGAGCAGTTTTTAAATTAAACGTTCCTTTTCAATCTCTTTCTGGCGCTCGTATTCGGCCATGATTTTCCGAATTTCGAAATCCTGAAACCTCTAGCTCTCTGTATCGTATTACAAATTGACTCGTGAACTTTAAAAGGAAAGACCGTGATACGTCTATAAAGAAATAGAATCCGAAGGAGCAGTTTCGAACGGAATTTAAGTTGCTGTCGCGACTCGAAGGGTTAAAGGATGCGTCGTAAGGGGTTAAATCGGAAATTTCTTCGAGTATAATTCCAGCAACGACCCGACTCGGCCAGAACGGTGTACGTACACGGTCGTGCACGATATCGTAAACGTCTCGTTAGCCGTTTGCGTTTCGCGAGAAAAATCCTCGGGGAAAAAAGCAACAAGAACGTGTAACGAATCGCCGTCGTTTCTATCCCGGCTACTCGGACGTTTTATCTCTCTCCGGTTACCCCACGGCCACGATTTCGTCGCTACTCTCGTATATCTCAGAGTCGAGCTTCGTGTGGGACCGTCTAGCCGCCAAGATAAGTAATGCACAGTTTGCTCGGTGTGATCGGCGAGAGTTACGAAGCCAAGAGACACCTTCGGCGTGCACGAGAACCGAACGATGTCAAAAAGAAACACCGGAAACCGAGACACGGACCGAGAAAGAGAAAGAGAATCGAAAAGGACAACGGACAGGACTCTTGAACGAGGGCTTCGAACCGTGGCCTGTCGTGGACCGAGCTATATAAGTCCTGAACGACCTTGCTGCTTTTTCAATGCAAGGACGACGTTCACTCGCCAGGACGAGAAAGAGAAGAAACAGAGAGAGAGAGAAAGACGGTAGCCAGTGTTTCGAAAGACCTTCGACGATCGAGCTACGCTGGCTACGACGATCAACCTGCGACTACCCTTTGACCCCCGACACCGGATACAGAATCGCTAAATCGCTCGAATCCGAGGGAAAACTTAAATCAATCCGGCCGTCTAATATTTCAACGATATCCTCGAAAAGCTTACGGAAAATCCAGAGAGATTTGCAGCGTGCCTTACATACTTCTATGCTTCGTACATTTAAGAAAAAAAGACATTCGTTTCGAAGGTAGAAAGAAAGATAGAACTGATCTCGATAGAAGAAAATGTAAACAGAGCAGAGGAATGTTCTTTTTACTTTTTCCCGTGTCGCTTAAAGTTCGCGTACCGATCGTCGAGAACAGTTGTCGAGTAGACAGAGAGGTGGACGACGCGACGAGGAAACGTCCCTTTTTCCGCCGTGAAATCAGACACGAGATAACGTTACGCGGACAGGGAGGTTCGTTTGAAGAACCACGTCGTTGACGAGGCTCTAACGAAGCGAATCCACCGGCTCGTTAAATCGACGCGATAAATCATGGAATCACCGATCGGTTCGCTACAATGCAACGCGGAGCTTCGTTTAACGGATATACCTACTATGCCTTACGAGCGCGATAGAGTTTACCGGATATCCGATAACAAAAGAGCGCTTCTACGTCGCTCCGGAGCCGAGAGAAGATTTCGTCTTTTATATCTTGGGATTAAAATTCGAATCTCCAGGATTATTACCGGATGAATCGCTGGCAAACTTTTGCTAATACGTGCGCGGACGATCAACGAAGCATCGTTGACGGAGAAATGAAATTTTTTATAATAGGACGAATCGATGCTTTACCGTTCGCCTCGATACTCGAGAGCACGATTATTTCGAGAAACGTCCAGACAAATAAGATTATGTACTGTTCGAACGATCGTTTTGCAAACAATTTATTTACATGATTCGGCGTAAAGTTGGAACAATGCTAGATACGAAAAGCGAATTAATCTCGGTTAAATAATATACACTTTGGTTGCGGAGTCGAGTATTTTTAGTATAATATCGATGGTGCTCTTTCCGCTGGAGCGTGACCGACACTGGTATATCAGCATTAGAGGCAGAGAACGCGTTCTCTCGGGGACTTGGCATTTGCCGAGGAAAAGGTGAACGTATGAAATCGCTGGTGCACGGATCGGTACACGTTGGCGAGAGGACCAATCCAGGACCTTCGCGTGGAAGAGGGGCGATCGAAGGTGAGGACGATTAATCCTCCCGCGCGTGATTATTTCGTAAGGCGAAGGACGATAAAGGTCGACTGCGACCGCGTTCGACAAAGTTTCTCGACAAATGTGCGCAAACTTTGATCTTCGCTCTCGACGTTGCCATTTCGCATTTTCGATATCGAAACCTCGCTATATTTTATGGAAACTAATAAAATACTTCTACTCTTTAGAGAAGTAGATATCCTCGCACAGTCTCGAAAGAAAGTTCAATGAAATACTAAACAAAGGGTCACGATCTTTGAAACAGTCCTTGGCATTAATTTGCTGCGAGAACGCAGCAGATTATCTTAACAATCTTGCCTTTTCGCTTTCCAGCAAAATCCCGTGTTACGAAGAAAATTAAGACGACGCGAATATCTATGCTCTGTGCTGGTAACAATAACATCGCGGTTCTCCAGGGAAGAAAAACCGCTTACAACCGTTCAATTTATTCGTCGTTACCGCTGAAAGTTACATCGTGGAAGACGGATTAACCGACACTACCGTGTTTTTAAAGGTAACTTAGAGGAGAAACTTTTCTGGCCGTACAATGACGCGAGAAAGCGCAACAATTAGCCGTCATTTTCAGATCAATGATCTCTTCTATCGATATTTCGCTATCGCATCGTGCACTTTTACTTTCCGTTTTTGCCGCACTGTCGCGTTTCATCTCGTTACACTCGATCAAACCCGCCTCTCTATTAATCGTTTTCTAAAAGAATTCGATCTCGAACGGTCTTTTTGTGGTCGAGACCGTGCAAAAGTCTCGCTTCGCAAGCGCGTTCGTCGAAATTTTCAAACAACGCCTCGACTTTGAAAGCCACGATTCGACGACGAGCTAGAATCCTCCGGGTTATGAGCAAATTGGATTCTCGTTATATCGCGTACCAAACGCGCCTGGTGACACGATGCACGCCGATAAAGGAACGTGCATTCTCTTTTATTATCGAGAGTTTCGCGTGAACACCACTGTCCTCGTTTCGCTGTTCACGAATAAATTCAACTGGCTAGAAAGTGAACGACTCTTGCAGGGTGTCGAGAATTCGTGAGGCGTGTTTTCGCGCTTTCTAAGCCTCGCGAATTTGCCTGGCGCGATGCGGCATCTTAGAAATTTGTGGAACGCGAAATCGCGTTAGAAATCGATCCGACCTTGCCCGTCGCGTCCGCTATCGATCTGCAACGCACTCGACTCGTTTCCGAGGCGAAAGCGAAAGCGCGCGCGGTCGGAAAAGCTCGTGCCGGCAACAAAGCCGATAACGAGCCTTTGCGAGGGGACAGAAAATGTTGGAAACCAGCGGGGACTCGTGTAACGAGTAATGCCGGAAAAGACGCTTTAAACGAAACGCGATCAAGATGTACGGGACAAAGGATATCTTTAATGTTCGCCGTGGCAACTACTTTGGAGGTTGTTTCGGGATTAAACCCACACGAAGCAAAGAGCGAGGACGGTGCGAGGGTAGCAACGAACGTGTCAGTGTTCTAACGCGCGGATAAATCGGACGAGGACACGAAACCTTTTATTAGCGGACCACCGTAGAGGGAGAACGATCTAAAATAGATGCGACAGTCGGAGGAAAGGGATGGAGGTTTTACAGGGCAAGAAGATCGACGGTCAGAAGCCAAGGGACGAACATGGTAAGGGGAAAAGGAGGATGAAAGGGCAAGCGAAGCCGCGACAGGAGATCGCAAGCGGTAAGTTACGATAATGGCGAAGAGGCATCGGTAAGTTATGTCAGGATGACGGAAAAGGAAGAAAGAAAGGTTCTCTTCTCAGGGAAGAGTAGCTTGGACGGATACCGAAGAACCGAAGGAGAATGACGCGTAAGAAATCGCGATTGGCAGATTCGAAACGAGAGAAAAATCATCCTCTCTTCTCTACGCTCTTCCGAACACGAATGCATCCGCTCGGCTCGAGATAGTCATCGTTGTAACCTACATTAAAAATTCATAACGCTATCGATTCGCCAATTTTCATTTACAATAACCGCAGAAACCGGTGGTTGGCTGATCAAAGTTTTTAACAATTTATATCTTGTGCTAATATTTTCATAGGTTAATAAAGAGTAACGCACGAATTCTCGCACATTAGATAATGGGAGCATTTCACCACGACGAAACAATTTCAAGGTGCCTCGTATATCGAAACAGTTATCTGAAATTCTCTCTTCCACCGATGAAATTTCTCGGTTTGTCGAAATCATACGTTTAACCGGTCGTAATCATCGTCGAACAGACGTTCTGCTTACCTACTTACTTCGATCGTGGCAACAAGACAGGCCAAGATACAGAGAAGAATCCAGACGGTGAGAAGCCATAAAACAAGAAGGAGAAAAGAAGAAACGGACCCCACTACGGTCACGGACGTCGAGGAGCAATTAAAAGCAATTCCTCTTGGTCGTATATCATTCTTGCGTGCACTACCGCCGCAGTTCCCCATTAAAATTGACCTTCGACTCCACCCGCCAGCAACAACGGGATCTCCTGTTGTTCCTGTTGTTTTCCACGGGATTATGTACCCACCGCAACTCATATTCGGAGGGAAACGCATCCTAAGAGCATTCTTTGCGGACAAAACGATATGCCGTTATCGTCACGCGTTACACTTTCTCGTGTTAGATCGCTACTTTGCTTAATAATTCTAATCATTACGATCCCATAATCCGAAATGTCTAAATAACTAGCGAAGATTGACTCGATTTACCATCACGTTGCAAGATTCATCCTTCGTTTGAATAAATCAAGGGATGGTTGGATCATGACTTCGTGGAATCACGATTGTGTGACGAGTAAACACAAGTCGGCTCCCGAATCTCGGCTCCGCGATGGAGTTTCGAAGGAACGAAGAATAAGCACAGACAGATGAAGCGAGTATCAAGAAACTTGAAGAAACGTACGAATACACGTGGCAGAAATCTGCATATTTAAATTGTAGATGATCCTTCGCGAAACTCGCGACCCCCAAGGGCTACTAGCTCGAGAATATTCCAGGATATATTCTACCTTCGAGGAAGTCTTGTCAGGTTCTATGGCTAAGAGACGCGTATCACGCGATGGAAGCCAAGAAACCATAAAACCAAGGACCTGTCTCTCTACGGATCTTTTATAATTAAGTATTGATATGCTTCCAGAGTAATAACACGGTTATTTATTATAAAATACCTCGAAGGAATTATCCGTTTTTGTCGTATTCTTTCGCGGACGAGCGCTGTTTGCGACGCGTTTACGGAAGAGCTCGCGGAACGCTGGCTCGCCAAGTGAAACCTGAAAAGTGCGTCAGGCAGCTCCGCTTTCGAGTAGAATCGATCGATAAGCTGTCGACATTTCGCCTAGACACCGACTAGTTCCCGTTTCCCTTCCTCGCCCCTGGTTTCTTAGCTCTTATGGTCTTCGTTGCGATTCCAAGAAAATAACAGAGGACGTGTCGCGAATAACCGAGCAACCTTGCAAGCATCCACGACCGAGCAATTTTCCGACTAAATTCGATACAACACCTATGCTTTCAAATTCTTCCAGGAGCAGATTTCCTACGAGTAACTGTACGCTACATAAATATCGGATTTACCATATGTTTCGAAAATGATAAATGAGCAAATTAATCTGACTACGCATCGAGGCACTCGTTAAACTTTGTGCCCTCGTTTGAAACTTCGGAGATTCTGACCCATTCATCGCTAGCTAATTAGTCTCGTTTCAATTACAGCAGTCATTAGGTGTACAGTATAATTTGATGGAATAGCTTGAAAAGTACAACCTAGATCTTTTATCCTACTACTCTCCAAGTGTACAAGTATAACAAACCTAAAATGTATTAGCATACTCGACATATTCTTATAATCACGTTTATTTAGTACACAGAGATTTTATTCCGAACGAGCAAGTAACATTTTAACATTATAAATCTCCTTGAATTAAGTGACCGAAATATACAAATTTCTATTAGATTTATCGATCGAACGTAGCGTCAAGCGATACAACGCCGAACAGACAAGTACGAGTGCAAAAGGTTAATATTGAAATCGAAAGAGACACCTCCCAACTCGATTAATGTAGGAAGCATCGTACAATCGATCGTACTCGATGTGTCGGTCAAAAAAAAAGAGGACAAAGCCAGCAGAGACAGATTCGATAGGTGTCTCGCAAACGTCCACGGTAACCGACAGCCGAGGGAAACTAATATACAGTGCGTCTCTCGCCGTGAAAAAGACGGTGATTTTATGCGAAAAAACAACCGAAAACGTGGAGCAAAGTTTTCATGGAGAAAGTTTCCACCGAAATTGGTTATCGCGGTTGATTAGATCGAGAACGTAAAGTTTTCGACTGAATTACCATCTTTTCTCGTGTATCGCTATCGCGGAGCAGTCTCTGTATCGTAACAAAAAGAAACGGCAAAAGGTGAGCCGACAAATAGAACGCTTTTCATTACACTGGAGACATACTTTTCACACGCATCGATGCGTCCAGGAAATACCGCTCTCTCGTTTTGCACGACGATAATAACAATGATAGGATAATGTACTGCAATTGCAGTTTTCCTATAATCAAATGCCGCGGTACGACTTTTCTTCCTAGTTTCAAACGTTCGAGAATTAAAATGTAACGATTTCTGTCTGCTACGAAGCGATTGCTCGTTAAAGACGCGAAAGGAAAAGCTAGCGAAGAATCGATTTTATTCGGTTAATCGTATCGAAAGGTAGCAAAGTTTATTATTTATAAACGTTATAAACGTAAGTTTTGCTACAAGATCGAAAGTAAGTTCAAAACGATATTCGTTTTTACGTCACTTACGTGAGAATCGGATAAGTTCTCACGGGTGCCGAGTGGTCTCGCGAACTGTTTCTTTGCTCGCGATCAGAAACGATGAAGAGAGTCGCGAACGAACGAAACAAGCTCGAAACGAAGAACGCCAATGAGTTCTGTAAGGAAATCAATGATCGCGAAAGCACTCGACCCTGAAATTAAACGATTCAACATCGAGATATCGTCGAGTGGCAATCAACTTCCTAGAGTGTAGCAACGAAAGAAATCTAGTCGATCTAGTTGAGAAGGAGATTTTCCTTCTTTTTACTTCCATCGAATCGCACAGCTTACGAGCTGTTAGACAGTGCTGCATCAAAGAAGATTACATACCATGCTAATGCGTTGATTGCACCGGTGGCCACCGATCATCGGCGCCAACAAATTTAATTTAATCATATAATTAGAGAGGAACAAGTATTCTAACAACCATTGGAGATTTAATAACTCTTGTTATACAAAGTTGGCGACGATCAAACGCGCGATAATCTTACAGAGATCTCGGATGATCAATATATGTACATATGTATATAGCATGTCGTAAACTCGCGTTCATTCGAAACTCGCAAACTCTCTGCCCGCAAATTTATTTAGCTCTTGCTACTCGCTAAGAAATTTGCTCGCTTATTCGAGTTTAGTTTTATTTGCAATCGTTAGTTGTTAATTTTGACCATTCTTATTAACGACTGTACACGCTTACGGTTCTTTTTACATTTAAAATTTCATTGCTTGGGGTTTCCAGCGAAACTTTTAAAAGACCATTGGAGGCGCAAAGAGTCAAGTAGCCGCAGGTGGTAAACCAATCAGCCGCGAGCGCATCGCAGCTGCATTTATGCGGCACTTATGCCATAGCCTAATGCATCTATGAAGATAAAACAGCCGAGTGTTTGCAGTACCCTGATCGCATCGTTACCTCTGCCACCGATTTAGCCTTTTTCTCCCACTGGCCTTAGTTTCGCTGTAACTCGACTGGTTATCGCGTTACAATTTTCAAATTACGACGTATCGTATTCTTATCGCGAGATAATTTTGTTAGTTGGTGGAACAAAAACGAGAGGGACGGTGTTTTCGACGAGTTTTCGCGGACAAGATTTTCACCGATCGTGAAAGTGAACGACGTCTTTTTACAGCGAGCGTAAACGTCAAATTTGAAGGCGAATAAAACGGAACACCGCCAGCCATAAAGAACGCGTATTCGATACGCGATCACGGACGATCGACCGAGGCTTTTCAAGCATTTAACGAGCGACGTTTTGTAATTTCGTGGATCGTTAAACCGGAGCACGTACCGTTTCGGGGTCGATCGTTTAACATACTGGACACTTTTGTTGTTTAACCTGGCGCCGTGAAAACGTTTAACGGAAACGAGGAAGAACAATAACAAGCTGAATCGTTATAACCTACTACCTTCGATACTTTCGATCACTGATCCTGAAAATGATCCAACTTTCGCGGTACGGCACTTATTCGTTCAAGTGCATCTTAGAAAACGATATCGATCGACACCGTTTCTATCTCGGGTAATAACGTCCAAACAATTTACGTTGTCTATATTCGATGGAATTCTAGCGACATTTTGACTCGACGTCTACTTTTTATTTTTAAATGCTCCACCGAAGAAAACGAAACTATTCGTTCGATGTCGAGAAGTAGATCGTGCGAACGATTAATCTTAGTTTCCAACGTTTCATGGTGCGTTCGCTACACCTTGGTACTGCTTGAAAATCAATTGACGAGGATTGACGTCATCGCGAAATTTCACGGTTCCCACGTGACTCGCGAAACCTACCCACACACTGTTACGCACCGGAAACGCGGACGTCGAAATAGCGCTCGAATAATACCGAAACAGAAATCCACGTAGTTCGCGGAACCAATTCATCCGTGGTTGAAACTTTCCACCGTTTATCCTCTTCGTCGTACTTACAAAAATCCGAGCGTCATTTTTAGAAAACATCGAATTCCTCGGAGCACGGTTGGGCTCCACCGTTTCTAACGTAAATGCTAATAAACGTGTAAACTGTTAAACTTTGAGCCTCTTTATTTCTTTAGGGAAGCCTAGCTTCACGCTAATTTCAGTTTCGAAAGTGGTACTTTGTGAAACACGCAAATATCGCGTATCTATCCGAAAGCGACACATCTCGACAAAGACGCGTCTTCCAGAAGCTTTTGAACGTAACACGGACGATATTAACCGTTTCGGTGTCGAACCGGTTGACCGGTTGAGTGAAACAGTTCGAGTGAAGAATGACGAAATTAGCAGAAAACGAATGGAAGGAACGATTGGGTCACGATTCGAAGGAACGAAGGATGTCGTGTCCTGCGAGAATTTCAGGATATCGCGTGATCGCGGCTAAAATCGCGGCTCGTCACGGATCACCGGATCTCGAAGACGAAAAAGGAGAAGCAGGAAGTCCTGGCGGCGCTTTCGCGTCGAAACGGTTATTTCACGACGACGTAATTTCGCGGCGTTGCTTTTTCTGTCCTGTTGGATACCTTCCTAAACCGGTAACCACGTAATCTTATTAGCCGACTTTCTGGAAACTGACCGCTCGATCGTACGGGATATCCAACTTTTATATGCATACAGTGTCGTCACCTCGTCCTTCTTTTTACTCGTGCTTTTAATTTAAAAAGTAATTTTTAAACGAAACATACAAGAGGCTACGGAGATCGATATAAGTTCGTGCGGTGCACCGCGACAAACGCGATTGCCCATGTAACGTCGGAAAGATGAAAAAAAGTAATTACGTTTTCAAAATGGGATTTGTTTATTTAAAAATACGTCTTCCAGCGTTACGATCATAGCAAAGTAGGTACAGGTGAAGCGAAAGTGGATGAAGCGCAGCACACGAGGATCTGTTGTGTAACGTTAACGTAAGCGTTAATGGATGCAACTAGGTATTTACGTATTCCTTAAGAAAATCAAGTATATTCCAGTGGCGACATGTGTACCGAACAGAGGCAAAGATCGTTTCTGACCCGACTTTGTACATACGAACAATCTTGTAGTACGTGATTTTGCTACCAACAAGTTCCCTCGACCAGGTGAATCATTCGTGACTCACGCACGAATTCATCCTCGAACCGAGCCCCTGAAACAATGATCGTGTAGTCGAGCAATGTTATCCTGCACGAGTATCCTCTTGTCTATCGTACTGGATATAAATACACATATTCGATCCGACTTCGAGTCGAGACTTAATTACAAAATTGTTCCGAATTTCCTGTCGGTTTGCACGATACAACTGATCGACTTAATTAAAGTTACGCTCAAGCGTCGATCAAAGGGTCGAAGTTTTATTATTAGGAAGGGGATAACGTCGCGTGTCCCGGAACACGGAAGAATCGTCAACACCGTTTGTTTCAGACCGTTAATCGTCGCCGGTCGTTCTAACGACTCGCGAGAAGTGCTTCTCAGTCAAATCTCATTAATCTAACCATTTCCACGTGGTACGATGAGATAGAGTTAAGGGCCCATAACCGTGCCAAGTTATTGCGCGTTACTTTGAACGCCGCCTCGTGTATTATATTTTACTGCCGGCCCGTTACCATCGTACTTTACACCGCCTATACGTTTCAAAAGAAAATCTGCTAACAGTTTGCACGGGAATTACCGACTGCACGACGGATAGAGCCCGATGACGAGCTGCTCCGTTTTTAAACGTTACGGAATACTTTCTGAGAACTTACGTTGCCCGTGCTGAACAAACCCTCACACCTTTTCGCTCGAAATCTATTGATTCGTTATCTCTATGTACTTGTTATCCGTTTTTTTTTTACGTGGTATCTACTTAATCGTGGTATCTGTTAAATGACAGTCGATAATCGATTGATACATTCTGATGAACAGTCACAGATCCTAAAAAAAATCTTTGTGCACTGTGTTAGATGCATCGAAACCTAACGAGATTCATACGATTCATATGAGGAAAGTATCAATTTAAAGCCTAAAATCTTATTAACGTGTCTAGGTAAATGCTTCGTCGATACGCAATACGAAACGATGAATATTTGATCGAAATATTGAATACTCTTTAGATTCGTTTCACGTGGGCGACTTTTCTCATTTCGATCTTACGATTCGTTTCTTTCGATCGAGAAAATAAGAAAGATACGCGATAGCACGAAAAAAAGTCGCTCGTATGCATCGAGTCCAACTGCAGATAAAGTGGTTGCGATCTATTGTAAGCTTCGACAAAAAACCAGCCATTACGTATTAAGAATATCGATAAAACGTTCACGTAGTCGTTTTTATAAAACTTTAACCATTAAACTGATACGACGCAAATGCCATTTTGCGATACTTTTATGCCATCAAATCTGGTCAGACTTTTTATGTTCGAAACGGGCCATTTGGTGTGAAGCAACCTAACGTTTGAATACTAATTAGCAGCCGTTGTAGAATCCAGAAAAAAATGAATATTAATAACGAATAACTGCACTTTAATACCTAATGGTCGAATAATTAATTACATCGATACGATCAACGTTGAATATAATTAGATAAGAATATTTTGCTTTACGTGCAAAAATTCGATTAATTACGAGTTAACGATAATAGAAGAAACTTCGCTGTTTCTCCTCGGTGTTTCCCGTGCGAGAGCGACAAAGAAAGCGAAACGGGAGACGAAGGAAGAAAGAAGAGGACAGAGAGAAATCCGCTTTCTGCAATTAATCGCATCAAGGACGACTTTCCCAGGCTCGACGAGATGTCGAGGGAAAATTCATCGAATCGAGTCGCTCAAGAGGCACAATGGCCGGTTGATCTCCTTAATTGAAATGCTTTAATTAGTGCTTCGTCCAAAGAGAGAAGACAAGAAGAGTGACACAAAGTAAGGAGGGGGAGAAAATCGAGATAGTCGTGTCACGAACGATCGCAGCTTCTTTTCAATGAAAACAGAGAAAAACGAAAGTATGTTCCCAGACGTTGCAAAACGGATTCTATGATGGTCTCGGATATACGCTTCGCAACGCAGCCCGATCTAACACGCGGTGATACAACGCGTGGGTGATCTAACGCATGGCGATCGAACGCGTCATGATTCAAAGTGTGGCGATACAATGCGCGACAATGCATGCTAACACCATTTTACACACGAATATCCGCAATTATAACGTCTTAACATCTGTTAACGCGTCGAATCCGGTGGAGCAACCTAGCTAAGTACCATTAATACCGCGTTAATGCTCGGTCGGATTATGGGGCCCGTAGCGAACGCAAATATGTTTCAACTAAGCATGCTTAATATCGGATTAGTTATCGATTTAATGAAATTCGTACCGCTGGTAACCGGTAACTTTATAACGCTCGAAACGTTAATAAGAAGATTTCGAGAGAAAATAGGCGAACAACCAACGTTTTCTTATCGATGCTGATGCTGTCTACGCGAAAGAACCAAAATTACTCCATTGTCTTTCACGAAACTTCCTCACGAGTAGACGTTCACCGATCCAACGATTAGCCCCGCTCTGTATTCTCATCCGACATTTTTCCAGCTTTCTATTCCCTTTTTTGCGAAGCCCCACTTTCGGATCGTTCGCGATAACTGGCCTCTTTCGTATGCAAACACCCGGCTACGATACTGTTATTGTTTCTAAACGGATACTCGGCCATCCGCATGCTAGGGATTTTAATCTTTCCAAGGAGAAAGGTTTTCAAAACGTGACGTCGGACAAAGAGGAATTATGTACATGCATTAAAAGCGATTATCGAATGAAAGTACCAATATTTAAGAGAGAACATGTACTTTTGCGATCTGTTAACGATCGAATACCGATTCTTTTTTAGAACATTTTTATATCAAAGTACTGAAGGTGCTTTTATCTTTTATACCGTCCGTTTGTTCGAGTAAACACAGAATTATTTTCGAATAATTTTCAAATAGATATTTTACTGAAATAATGCACGAACCACCTCCAAATCAGCGGGTCAATTTGTCCTATGCAGGTGTTTCGCAGCCGACAACTGCGACGCCGAATCGAGCCGAGTCGTGCCGAGTCGAAACGTCAGCCGGTGAGCAGCTGACATTTTCGATGCAAAGCTTCGCGTAATACCCCTAACATTTACATAGTCATTCGCGTGCGATCGTATTCTATCTTATCTAATACGGCGACAGTTGAAATTTTACTTTCCACCCGAATGCATGAATTGATCGATCGAACGATGATGTTTGTTCCGTCGAGTCACGTAACGTTTACAGCGATCGTAACGATAAAAATGCCGGAATAACAATAGCGAGAAACGACTTCGAGCGACTCTTGCGTCTATTTTTAAATTGTCCTTCAATTTAATGAACGTAACCATTCATCCTACGACTAAATGCTTTCTCGAAACAAACGTATTAATCGATTGGCAGAGCATAACTTCTTAAAGAACATCGTTATTGTTCGCCGGAGAATTTGGCGTTACAACATCGCGATATTGTTTATGATCGAGCAGAAAACGTATAGCAAGATGCAATAGGATGTTGCAAATATCAAGTCAGACTACTGCCACCTACAGACATTCTTAACAAATGAGGTGTCTTATTTACAAGCAGAACAAAAGATATTGCACTCGGGAAAAGGGAATTATAATTCGAAACGATGCCCTTGTCACGTGACACGAGCGCCACGAAGCGCGTCGTTTCACGCGGGAAACAAATAGAAGGTTAACCCAGATTCCGAAGGGAACGATAATTGTAAGGGGATCCTCTCGAGGAATACGTTTCATTTATGTTTATCGTAGCGTCGAACAAATACAACTCGTTACTTTGCTCGTTAAGCGCGACCAACTTTTATTACGAACGATGATACTGTTATCGTTAACCGTACTAAAGTACATAAAGCGTAACTACACGCATACATTGGCAAGACTAGGTAAGGTAGACCTATCATACCCTCGTCAGAAATTGTAATACCCATTATGTTTAATCCTTCCCGACCGATTAGACATCCTTCCCCTATATTGCCACTTCTCTAACAAAGATGCGATACAGTATAGAGGATTACAGACGCGTGCCTAATTTACCCTAAACAAAAATTCAAATTACGCCAATGAATGCGTATACACTGTTCTTCTTCGAGGAACTTTCGTAATAGACTTACCTGAATGCGCGTTGTGTGGTCTTCATTTCTGGCTGTTTCTCCGCGAATTCTTCCAGGAAATTTCTTCAGTGTCGATCCATCGATTCGTCTCGATGTTAAAACGCACGGCACAGTTATCGATTAAAAAAAAATAAATCGCACAACACACAGGCACGCTCACGTTAGAAATGAAAAAGAACACTGTGATTTTAACTGTATTTACTTTTGACCTTTACGATTCTGCACCGATCATTCACTTCACCGGACGAATCGATTCGAGATGGCCAACAATCGATAACGCCAGCGCGATCAAGCGCGAGGGAAGTACGAATACAAACGTCGGCACTTTAAACGATTTCAACAATGGCGGGTCTAAATCTTTCGTGGATCGGTGACGTCTGGTACTCGTTCGTGATTGAAAATTGACGAAATCGTGTAACGTTGGTCGAGAATAATAAAAAGGAGTTTAAATGTCGTAACGTACGGCCAACGTTTCCATCGAGCACGCAGTGGTAAGAGGCACGAATTAGATTAGTGGGACTCGCGACCGAGACACTTGGAGGTTAGGTCGAGTCCGGAGAGAGGCTCTCATAACCTCTCTTTCACCAGCCCGATGATCCTGCAGCTGCAGCGTTCGTGACAAGCTTCTCTAAATTCTTGATATACTCGGCTTTTATCGAACATCTTATCTTCGTAAGGTATACCTTAACCTCCAGCATGATTGGATCGCGTTTGTCATGGCGGCGATAGTTTGACGCGGACTTGGCCGGTCACACGTGTTACCGATTCGAATATTCACTGAACCCTGTTCGTTAAATCCGTAACACTCTTCTCGACTGTAGTTTTCAATGTCCTCCAAAAATAAACACCGAGCAAATCAACTGTCTCGTACTCTGACACGGGCATCACGTCACTTAACGAGGTGTGATTCGTGTCTTGGCTCCCTGGTACGATAAAAAGTTTGCTACTAATTTTTTCTTCGCTTTCGTCTACCTTGACGTCTTCCTTGTTCGACTGGTCCAGACAATGATTCGTCCTGCTTTTAAACCTCGCGATAAGATCACTGGCGAACACTAGGTCGATAAAAAAATATTATCTCGAAACTTCGGCTATCCCGTTCGATACAAAAGCGTGCCACTTATCGAATGACCGATGCGTCCTTCTGACTGGCAGGACTGGTTCGCGGAACGAACACACGGCGGTCCTCGTTCGAGCTCCGAATCACTCCGTTAGACGATGAACGTCGATGAAAAATCTTCGGTTAGCACTATCGCGGTCGGTGACGGAGCGGAGTTGTTTGGAAAGCCGAAAAACGTTTGTATCACGCGGCGGCAGGTGCAAAAGGTGCCGGTTTACACGAGAAGCGAGCAACCTCCTCTCTTAGCCAGGTCCCAACCGAGAGGTCCACCGTGCGAGGACTGGTTTCACGAGACTCCCTGTGCCCGACCGGCCAGACTACTTCGGACACGATAAAAGAAGAGGGATGCAGATAGAAAGAGCGCGCGCTCTCCGGCAAGACGAGAGGCGAGGAGCGAGGAGAGCGTGGAGAGCGGACTCGTGGAGTGTGGGTCCCGTTCTTCGGAGAGAGGCTTGTTCCAGCAAGCGCGAGGAAGTACTGTTACTTAGACAGAGCCTTCGGGGCCTACAACGTGCTGCAAAACGCGACGCAGACCAGGACGCGGTGCATACAATTCCGAATCGCTGCACCGACACACGTTCGCGATTGTCTTTCTCTCGCGAGGTGTCTCTTTCGTGCAAGGCGGATGCAACGAAATCACACGTATCGACAGTTGGAAATCGATTCACTTTTATCTTTCTCTTCTCGACAACGAGCTCAAGGATGCGTTCGAGCAACGCTGTACAGAGTCATGACGTACTTGCTGCTCTTATTTCTTTTGCTTTTATTGTAGAGTTGCAGTCGCAGCGACGATTGCTATTGACGTATCCGGTATCGTCAATGTTTTCATGCACGCAGCTTCGCCTCAAGGTCTACTTTGAAAGTAGTCATCGGACGACCGCCCGGCTCTACGACAGATCCACCACGAGTATTTTGCGTTAATCGTTGAATTTCAAACTCGAACTCGAGGAGTGATTGACGGTTGTACGTACACGGGTCACGCGAGCCTAGTCACGATCGCTAGGATGCACATTACGTATAATGTGCATGTGTACGTGAGCCAAGGAACGTGTACGCGTGCGTGAACACGCATCAACGAATCGCGTGTCCTCCTTCACCCTCTCTGTTTACTCCTGTGCACGCGAAATTTCAACTGGACGAAAATCGACCCACGAGCAGTCAGCTTTCGCACCAGCACCCTGCACGCTCCAATGAGAATTCATGTCGGACACGGCAATGTTTTCGAGTCTCTGTCCGTTTGTTCCGTCAATGTTGAAGAGAAGTTAGAAAATGGTATGCTCACCGCTCCGTGGTCGCGGCTCAACTGGACGATTGGCCGCCTCCGCGCTACTACCCACCGTGTTCAGGGCCGTCCTATCAGACTCTGGCGCCCTGTTTCTACGCGTTACTACTCGTACTCTACGTACACCCGGCTGCAACTGGGTATACTTTTCCTTTCGATCTTGCGTAGAATTTAAAGAAAACTTGAGAGAAATCTAGGGAGTACCATCAAGAGATCGTAGAATAAACCATGCGCAGATCCTTCGGAAAATTTATATAGAGTCTAAATAGGTAACACATGAGGAAAACCTAGAAAAGAGCGTGGAATAAATTAGGAAAATTCTGAAAAGAACGTAGGAAGTGTTTAGGGGAGAAGAACTTGACCTAGACATTTCTCCTACGATTCCTCTGATTTCTAAGCTCTAAACAAAGGGTAGCCTACGTTGCACCCGAGTGTACCTGCACGTGCCCGCGCGTTAACTCTTACCACCACTCGCGCGTGTGTGTACCATATGTAGCGTGTACGTGTCATCGGTGCGTACAAATACTCGAGCGGTCGGGTGTAACCGGTTTCACCGATTTTTTCCCGAAAAGCACTCGCGATGGTTTGTAAAATTGTTTGCCCTTTGTCGTTTCTCCGACGTGCACGTAAACTGCCTAGAGGCCATATTTCAGTATTTTGAGAGGCAGATTGCGATTGATTTTGATATTACGGATGAATTTATGAATTGAAAATCGATGGAACAGCAGAAATTAGAAGGTACGATCGAACGGTGAACGGTTCTGTTGGGAAAACTACCTGTTTGATCCACGCTGCGTAACAGGAATGAATTTTTCCAAATTCCAAACGTATAATCGTTATGCACTGGATAATGTAAGGTGACACCAAGGCAGTCCAGTGCAGAATCAAGATACGAGCCCAACATCACCGTAACCAAGCTCGATCACGTGGAATCTGCTGTCTTCGATACCGTCAAATTTAATTTCACCCTTACTCTTTGTACCGTATAGGTATACGATAAGACACAATTTCGTTGAAACGATAACATGTAATTATACTTGTTCTTGTTCAAAATCGAAGCACAGAAAATACATTATTAAGCGGATGTACCATCGTATCACTTTCCATTAGATCTTTCGCTTCGCAGCATGTCAATTAATGCAATTGCATCGAGAATGTTAATCGCAGGCAATTGTACAATTCGCTGACTCCGTTGAATCGGTGACCTAACTTTCCCCACCGATACCCCGTTACTCCAGTTTAAATTTTATTTATTCGATCTCGTAAGAATACCATATTTTTTGTTCGACGATCGATCGATTTATAAAACGGTCTCGACTAGCTCGTGTACGTCGAGAATTCTAATAATTTATGATTCGCATCTGTGCGTGGCGATCATAAATAAAACGTAAAATCGCAGGTACGAAAAAATTGCGATCTCTGATAATCCGATAAGACAGAATAATGAAAATGCGTTTAAGCATCATAAATCTACGTCGGGCTATACGCATGCGCGATCTCTCGAAGGTGCAATATCAATGCGACGAAGCTTAGGGAGGCGGTCTTTTGAATCGCCGCTTAATAAATTGAGTCATTAGAAGCACGAGGCAAAGTACATAGCGAAAGTAAATCCTGAAGACTGAGGTGAAGCGTCCACGGTGCAACTTATAACAATAAAACGAGAGAGTAACGTGACTGCACTGCGCCACGTGACGTACGAATGTACGTGTACATTGAACGATACTTTACTTTGTAGATAGCGACTCCACGGGGATTCGACGAGCAAAAATATTACCTTTATCCTGATGAAGTCGTTTACGTTTATTGAGACGATTAATAAATTTATCTTGAACATTCCAGACTTCTGTTCGACGAATTTAAAGAAGGAATTTTTTAAAAACTTCGACTGCCGATAAAGTAGAACTCGTTCTCGTCGGTTTAACGAAGGAAGTTCGAAAATGTAAGGTGCTGACATCTGATGGCTCCGCTTACGACCAACTGACAATCTCAATCGGTGGCGTACGAACATTTAAAAACACATTACGTACAATTTGTAAAGTAAATTCTATATTTATATTATTATATTACAATCGCTATAACGTTTCGTATAAAAGGCTAGAAAGCTCGCCGCATCTATGTAAATTGTAAAACTACCGATAGACTCAAGTATACGAATTAATGTGGATCGCAAAGTCCCAATTCTTTCATTACATATTTAAATGCAGGTGCTGGGCCGCAGCGATAATTTGACATTTCTGTAGTTCCAACTTTTGTTCCTTCAGTTTCAACAGTCTTTTTTGAACATCCAATTCGTTTTGTCGTATCACCATTAACTCTTTATGCCTTCTTTCTTTGTTCTTTTCCGCGATCGAAAAATTTTTCGTCATTTCGTCGAAGAATTTTTCAAAGAGAGTCGTTAAGGCACCTTTCGTATCCGTGTCCTCTTGTTTACCGTTCGTAGAGGAGTTTGCCGTTAACGCCGCGAGAGGGTCGTCCGATTGCTGATTGTCGGTAGCGCTGCTCTGTTCCTGATTCGCAGGTTTCGGTAAAATGAAAGTGTATTTTGCGGAACCAGCTGGTGGTGGAAAATCGCCTTCTTCCAAGTACATGTGCCTCTTCTTTTCGTTAAAAATTTCGTCCAATGCTCTTTTGTGCTCCCAATGGCCATAATGCCTCATTCTACCCGGCTTCTTCAATCGTTCTCGAAATACCAGATTCTTGTACTTACGTTCTAGAACTCGCCACTTGTTTTCGCACTTTTGTGGACTGAAGTAAAAGCCATAGTTTTGCATTTCGAGAGAAATCATCTCGAACATTTCGCGCAAACTTCGGATCTGCGTCGATTGTCCTACCATCGATCGATACTTCTTGTATTGACTAATGAGACACGTGGTAGCCTTGCTGGTCCATAAATTCAATGCGCCGACATCAGCACTGGAGGGTATCGCGTTGTTACCTTCAAATCCGACAAATCCGTTCTCGTGTTCCTCTTCAACGTAGCATTGCAACGTTGGTTCTACCTTGACTTCTGTCTGCGCATCGATCTTCTCTCCTTGTCAAGAACAAGTTAGCATCGTCATACTTTGTACCGACTAAATTTTTTGCGCGTATACGCGACAATCGAAACAAAGATGTTTGATTTTCCCGCGCGAAACAGTTCCAAACTGGACCAAATACGAGGAGCCTGTTTACGCCTGTGTGGCTTTTGAACAAGCGCACGATCGAAACAGGTTGGAATTCGTAACGAATACAACGCGACAACACGATGTATGCAAGTGCGTTTAACAACTGTTTCTCTTACCTTTCTGCTCTGTAATATCGGCCATATTAGCGTACTCTCGTAACGTAACCTCCGTTCCAATCTGCGAGAGAAGTCCGGCACGAGTGCCAATCTCGGTCGTGGCACGGTCTCGCAGGGGACCGAAAAACCAATGAAAACTAGTTCCAAACCGGTTTCATACTGGAACTGGTTTGATACGCGTCGAGGACTGGCGGCCATGTTGCTTTCGTACTTGACGAATCCCAAAGATAGTACGTTAGGTCCCGTAGCACATGGCATCCATTATCTCGTACGTGTTTCGAACACATTCGAGCACGAGTCAAGAAGCTGGTATCTAGAACCAGCTGTTCTGGCACCAATTAAAAGCAATTATCTATTGAAAGAAAACACGGGGAACACTCTTATGTTTCTGTTACAATTCCAAGATATCATCTTCGCGTAATAATTCACGTAACGACAATTACGTGGATGTCGGGGATATAGAACCGTTGTATAACCGACGAGCGTATAAGCTGCAAAATAGTTCAACAATTTATAAGCAAATATTTAACAAAGAAAAAAAAGTCGTTAAAACGACATTCCAGATTTATCGATAACACAGGTTAGATCATGCTAAACAGTTGCATAAGGTGCGTGTGTTCCGTTTAATGACTTGTAGGTATTTCTATGATTCGATGAAGCTTAAATTATTCCCGGGGTATTTAACATTATTATAGCGTCTGGAACGGATCGAGCAACTTCCTTCACTTTCCACCGTGTATAATACGTTTCGCATTATAGTTCATAAGTGCTTTGTATTTCCCATATAATTAAAACTCGCACACTTTTACCACGCGTGCATTCGTATGATATTATACATCGAAGTTGAAAAGGAATAATGATCTCATGAACTTTGATTATCCTTTACCGGTTTCCTGTAGGACTATCAGAAGTCATGATAATCTCAACCTATATCGATATGCTTGAACATAATGTATCGAATGTGGGAAAAACCTATAGATAGTTTATTTCTTTTCGTCGTAAAATGCGTACAACGCGCAAAGTCGAACTTTAATCGATTAATCATTTCGCAATAATCTTTATCGTCTTTAACGATCGCAAGATCAATCGATCGATTAATAAAGTTGGATAAGAACAGTTAGCTTCGACATCGTTCCGTTTCTTTTTGCGGTCAGTGTCGAAGATACGACGAATCTTTGCACGCTTCGATAGCAGCGCTGACACCGGAAACAAACTATTTCGTGAACCAACCAGGCCTATATAATCCCGCGGGTATGAAACGGCCAGTGTACGGTGTAACGAGATAATAACACCCACACAAGAGTTTCGCGTAAAGCGCGCGACGGACAAACATTCCGAGCGGGTCTGGCGCGTCACGGAACACGAGGAAACGAGTCGAGTGCTCGGGATTCCTCGTTTTGGGTCATTGTTCGTTCCGATTCTCAGATACGTCCTGTATTTCTCATACTCGTTATTATCGTACACCGGATGTACTTCCCCCTCGTTTAAAACGTGCTCCGCACATGTTCCGTTTTCTCGCTGACTCGGTATTTTTGCCGCTTACAAATAAATTCCCGAAAATGCAATATTCGTTTAATTCGACTAGCGATTTACCGTGCGTTTAAACCGAGCGTGCAAACGATCGCTTTTTTTCCCGCGTCGATAAAAAATATGAAAAGAAGTTTTTACGAATAAAATCACCTTTCGCGAACGCGTCAGTTCCCTCCGCTTTATATTTCCCGCTCGCTGGAATCGAGGCTACAGTCGCGATACGTCCTCGTAACCCCAAACACGATTTCGATATTAGTCCGTGGTATTCGATAGGAGCGGCGTTTGCTCGGTCGAGATCGTGACGTCAGGGTGGCAGGGTGGTGTGAAGCTCGCGAGCAGTCGCAAAGGCAAACCGGGGCTACGAAAGAAGGGTGAAGGAGAGGAAAGGCACGGATGGGCTCTGTCGTGCAACGAGAGGGGACTGGTGCATAGTGGACGGGAAAGAGAGGCGATATCTTGGCAGGAGCAGGAGTGGTGTGCGAGCGAACGAACGAGGAGGGCCACACGCTCGCCTTTCGTCGGCGTTTCGTGTGGGTGCGCGAGTGCGTGCTCGCAGCAAGATACTTTCGATTTCCAGCGATCGGCGAGCCTTCGCCGGGTACGACGGTGCACCAAGAAACGCGCACGACAGTTACCATCGAGTGAAATAGTACGAGCACGATAACCTGTCGAGTCGCTGCTCGTTTTCGGTCCTGTCAGTTTCTGTGCGCGCGTGAACGCGGTGCGTTTCTCGCGAAACAGGTGCCTTTTCGATTATTCTCTCCATCGTGTCGCGATATTACGATTCGATTCGAATTTCGAATCATACGCGACGACGACGACCGACGTTCTCGCTACTCGCTCACGATTCTCTGATGACAAGCGATCATTGGCCACAGCGTTTCGTGGCACGAGTAACGCGAGAGACGCGGTAAATATTAATGCTGATAGAGGTCCGAAACGCGTGTTCCGTCGGCGTCTCGCGCGAGTTACATATGCGTCGACGACATCGATTTTCCAGCGAAGGCTCGCAGCTGGTGTCCGTGTCGATCGCCGGAGGAGTTGGCACAGGAACGATGAGAACCGGGCGTCGTCGCGTCTGAAGGGAAAGGAATAGATTTTGACAGCGGCTGGGCCGGAAGGCGGCGAGCGTCGAGAGGGGAGTCGTGCAGAGTCGGGCGCGCGTTTGCGAACGCGCCCATCGCGCGTCCAACATGGCTACCGCCAGCAACGCGATGACGAGCGCCGGCGAAACGAGCGGCAACAACGTGCCACAGTGGAAAAGGGACTTGATCCAACGTCGCAGACAACAGAACAAAGTACTCGCGAACAACGGTGCGAACGTGAAGTTATGTTCGGCAGTGATCGGTCCGTCGGCGACGTCCAGTTCGACGGATACCGTCGATCCGTCCGGTGGTCAGGAGCAGTCGCCGACCGGCAACGTTTCTTCGAGAACAAGGACGGCGAGTACCGGAGAGGAGAATTCGAACTCGTCGAGCGGTAACGGTGGAAGCGCCATAGCTGGCGTCGTCGTGTCTTCTTCTCCGTTTTTCTCGAGGGGACCGGCGTGTGGCGCCATCGTCGGTGGCGGCGCGGTCGCGGCTGTCGACGTCGCCGGCTCGGCAGTCGCGTGCAACATGCGTCTCGAGGCGGATCTCTCGTTCTGCTCGGATTCGGAGGATGTTGCGAACGGCGCGTTGAACAAGTCGTCGGCGGATACGGAGCGGAAATCCGAACACGGTGACGGTTCCGAGAACGAGGACGCGAAGGGAAGCGACCCGTTGGCCGGTTGCGACGAACGCCGCGCGACCGCCGTCAACAAAGTGGAGAGAGACGTGTTGATGGAATTGTCGAAGAACAAGTCGGAAATGGCGAGAAACAGGTCGTCGAGCGACGACGGGGAAAGCGATAGCTCGGAGGAGCTGCAGTACGGTCCTGGGATCGTGAATAGGCTGAAAAGCAAGTATCTTAACCTTACTTTGAGGGAAACGAACAGGAGTCGCGTGTCCGTGCAACGTTTTCGCCGCGCGGCTAGTCTCGAGGACTTGCTCGACTGCGACGACGAGCCGAACGAGAAGAGCACGAGGAAATACGCGAAGAGGACGGCGCCCGGTGCCGCGACGAAAACGGACAGATACAGAAACGCTTCGCGCGGGAACGAGTCGATGAAACGAGCCAGGAGCGTGGAGACATTGTTGAGGTACAATGGCACGGACGAGGTGGCCAGTGGTCATGGCGTAACCGGTCGCGTGGCCGCGAACGGCCTGAAGCAAGAGCCGGTCAACGACCACATTATCCTGATAGATCGGACCACGGTGAAGATAGAGAGTCGGCTGGGCGAGTTGGACAGGCCCAAAGCCGTGAACAAACCGAAGAGAATCAAACCGTTGCTGGCGGAGACCGAGAGGCCACCGCCGGATCTAGTCAAGACCACCATGAGAATCTTCGAAGGGTCCGCGAAGAAGCTGAAACCGAAAGGCGAGGTGGCCGCCAAGGTGGCCACCTTCAAGACCATAAACGACACGTACAAAGCCCAGGCGCAGAAAAAGCTGGTGCCCAAACCGCCCGTTCAACCGAAACCTTTCGTGAACGGCAACTCCAGAGCACCCGGTTCCCCGAAGAAGATCGTGTTGCCGCAGAAACCTACGGCCGAGCTGATCGAGACCGAGGAGGAGTTCCACATCGACGGGGTGATAACGGATCCTATCGTGCAGTCCGTCTCCTCCGTGGTCAGCAAGTTCCAGCAGATCGAAAAGTCGCATTCTCCCTCGCCCTCGCCCGAGCCATCCTTTAAGCTGAAGTTCTCCCCGGCGCCGAGTCCCGAGCCTCAATTAAGTAAAATCAAATCCTCGTTAGAGATCAGCGTCAAGTCCCCGCCCGTAACGCCCGTTCTTTCCCCCAGAATCCCCTCGCCCAGGCTGCACAGCCCTTCGTCACCGATCAAGGACACCGCGTTGAGGCAAGGCTCGCCACGCGTGCACAGTCCGCCGTCCCCGATGAAAGACCTACCCAGACAGAACTCCAGTCCCGTCCACAAGCCGCCACCGAGTCCGAGCAGGGAGCTGCTCAGACAAATGTCCGCTCCTGAACAGACCAAAGTCCCGCGGACGGACGAGACCGTGCTGAACAATGCCGCGGAACATCCGCGACAACAGCAGTCACCGGAAAGGATACACAGTCCCACGGAAACAGAGAAATTCGACGAATGCAAGTTCCCCGCGGACGCCGTGGCCAGCGACGACGAGCTCGCCGAGGAGGAGGTCGACGCTCCTAAAACCATCTCGAAAACTGCGTTGGAGAACATAGCGAGAACCGGAGTCACTATGCAGTTCAGCTTCAGCGATAAGCCCGCCTCGAACAAGAGCTACCTGCCGGGTTACAAACAGAACGGTCAGAAGGTGGACGAACAGCCGGACATTAGAAACGAGACCAAGTCGTCGGAGTCGAGGGGCAAGCCGTTTTTGTCGCCGACTACCGGCAACAACGCGGGAAACGTAGCCGTAACGGAACAGGAGACGACGGTATCGAGGCTGCAGGAGAGGCTAGAGGCGGAAAAGCGCGATAGGAAGATCGAGGACAGCAAAGAGGATACCGACGTCAAGCTCAACGTCGATAACAAACCCATAGGTGCTATCTGTAGCCTAGGTTTGATCAAGACCTCCACCACCACCTCGTATCCGCAAGGGAACGAGTCGAAAACGATAAGATGCCAGAAGAACACCGAATCGCCTCCTCAGAAACAAATTGGAATAATCAGACCGTTAGTGTCCACCAAGACGCAACATCCTCAACAGAATCTGAGCAACCGAGAGTTGGAAAAGAATTTGATCAATCGGGTGAAGAGCATAGAACAGCCGACCAAGGTCGTGGTCAGTCTGAAGAGCGCGGAGGAGATTCAACCTGCGAAAAAGACCGGTTCAGGTGGCACTGGCCTGTGGGAGACGAAGCCATGGAATCAACAGAACAACACCATGGTGTTCAATTTCAGTAACCGGAAGGACGTGCCGGACTATATCGAAAACGACGGACTCATCATTAAGAGGAAAAGGGAGAAGCCGAAGGTGAGTCATCGATATCTTTTAATCATTGCCGGCTTTCTTATCGGGTCGATATTTTTTCGATTTCTCGATATCGTCGCGTTTCATGTCATCGTGGGCAGAGTTGCACAATTTTTATGAACCGAAGTTTATTCGACTATCTTCGTTTGTACAATTTAACGGTGAAATCGCGATTTAAGATGTAACGTCAATTTCAGAACGTACGAATTTAGCGAGCTGAAAGTACAAACAATATAAATCGTTCTTCGAGAATGAAAAACGAAACAAGTTGAAACTAGTCTGGTAGCATAAATCAAGCTGTAACAATGGTAAATAAAAGTCCGTTGCAAGAACTACCGTGACGCGTCGAAGCTGAAACCTCTCGAAACAGTAGTAGATTTCGATGCAACAAAAAGTCAGCGATCGATACGGTTCACTAGGGACCTGGTACTTTCTTTTCCTACGTGTACATAATTCAAGCATTTCACTTTCTTTTAATACGACGCGTTAACAAAAGTCGTCTTCCTCTTCTCTGACTCGTACTTCGAGGCGCGTGCTTACTCGCGCGACGATGCTCGCGGAATTTCAAGTAACGTCTGAGCATTCGAAGCACGCGGTCACATTTAAACCATTCGTGTACGCGACATTTATGTGCTTTTCCATTCCGCAGTCGAGTAGGATGTCGCGGTTGACTCGTCGTAAACTCTTTCCTCGACTGATAAGCCTCGTTCATACTGGTCAGACTACGTCATTTCGTGTTACAGCACTGTCTGGGTAGCGATCGTGGGCGTGGGACTTAATTGCGATTATTACCCGAGTAGACAGGTGTCCTAAAAATCCATTTTTTTTTTAAGAAGAGTTTTCTTGAAGAAGGCTATAGTGCTCATATGCCCTCTTCTCGTTTATTTTCCTTGGCACTGTGCGCTACTCTTCTTTCGGGAAAACACTTTCCAAGGGAGGAAAGGCTCGTCGCTCGTTACGACGCATTATGCTACGTTTCGTAAAAGTGAATAGTCGAGTGGATACTTGCGAGAAAGTTGTCGGAAAAGCTCCTCTGGTGGCGAAACCTGAAACTAGCGTAATATTTTCGAAGCAAAACTGCACCGAACGAAACCGTGCGTGTCGGTCGTTATACGCGAAAAGGCAGAAAATTAAGATGGGTAAATCGAAGATGGCGACGAAGCTGGCTTTCTCGTATTAGATAACCCGGAAGCTTCGTTATCCGTTCGACTACAGATTACCCTGGCTAATTTGCCAACGATCCGAGTCCTCTTTCTCCTTCAACCTGGCTCAATTTCTCGCTGCACGATCTAGCTTGATGATCATTCCTACTTGATCTAATGCTCGTAACGAGGTATCCGCGAATCGGTCGAAAGACGACCGTTTAACGAACCGGAAACTGGAACATGCTTCGAGACCAGTGCGCTTCGCCAAACTACGCGACACTGGATTATAAACCTGCAACTTCAAAATTCACGATTCTTCAATGAATCTGGCCGTTCTGTAGCGTTCAATGGAAAAGTTGACGAACATGGGAAGCCCTAGAAATAATTGGATCTGTTTTAAGGACAGAACTAACGACGAAATCAGCCGCTTAACGCCTACGCGAGAGTCTCGTGTCGCGTTTTGTAAGTGGATTTTTTGTTCTATTCGTTGGTGGTATACGGTTACCTGCAAGTGTACGTTTACCTTTAACGGTCAGCCTCGGGGAAAGATGAAATTTCGCGCGACACGCGTAATTCGATTGACGACATGTCGCGCGTATCCGATTGCTTGTCCCGTAAGGTAACCTCGCCTTGTCTACGATTCCTCGCACGAACTTGCTGCTGTTGCAATCTTCTTGTTGGTAATCAAACGAAAATTAAAGGGACCTTTGATCGGATGACCATAACAATTGACATAAAATTAGAACTTTTTCATTTTTGGTAGTTCGTTTTGTGAAACGACGTTTCTGTAGTAACGCAGTTAGCTTCGATAGAGATTCGAAGCGTTTAATTGAGAGGATTCTCTGTCTCGCTACGCCGATAACGATATCCTTATATTATCTCTATCGAGTATCGCGTGAAAACTTTGTCAAGTAGTCGAACGGAACAGGTAGAAAGTTGTAGGAAGGCTTTTGATAGTCGAGAATGCGCACAGATTACTCGAGAAGCGATTGTATCGCGCGCAACGCTCGGTCGCGTTAATTAACCTTCGACGACTTCGTAATAATTACACAATCCCGTGTGCTTTAACCCGACGAACGTATATACAACGCGTTAATTATCGTTAGCTCGCTAAACGAACGCGATAATTGGCCTTATTAATCGACGAAAATACTTGCTCCGAAGACAAGCTCCATGTCGTTTCCTCCACCGTACGATGCGCTTCTTCCATTAAGCCAATAACAGTTAGTAATTTTTCAAAGATTTCCTGTTGAAAAGTAGTAGAAACGAAAATGTTGAATTCGTAAATGCTTCGAGCTCTTTAGGTAGCAAATTTTTCAGAAATTTTCAGCAAAGAGGTAACGGGAATCGAAGTCACGGTCGTAAAGATTCGCAATTTTTCGGAAAATTTCCGGTACTAAACAGAGATCGAAGTTGAATTCAATTAGTATTTAAAGAAAAAATATTGGACGAGGAAAATGAAATAGCATTCTTGAGATTACCCTGGTGGAATTCCTAGTGGTAGCCAACTGCAACGATGCTCGTTTCGTAATGCAGCCGGAAAGAAATTAATCGTGGAGCGAGAAGCGTTACCGAGCCGATGTTACGTCGATATACCACGTGCTTCTGTCGTAAATATTTCCAATTTTGTGTCCAAGGGAGCTCGGTAACGGTAAAAATCTTTCACAATCCTTCGAAAGTTTGTCCACGGTGAAAGCAGAAATTACGAAGCGTTTTTAATTGTCACGGAAATAAAAAAAATTCATTTATCATCAGTTCCAACGAGGGAAAATGTAAAGAAAATTAAATATCGCTACCTAGAAAGTAATTCTTCTATGCTTTTAATTATCGTTATTGACGCATTCATCATTGCGATAGGAGGATCATTAGTCCCATTAGTAGTCGACACTTCACTTTTGATTCGATAATTACGAAATTATTGTTCGACGTTTGTGGTCCATCGCCGTAGATTCACGATTAGAGAGATATTAGTAACGTCCATAGAAGGAGGTTAGAACCGGAAACCAGGTACGTAACCGATAGTTGCGCGTTATTACATAAGCATTAAACGCGTTTCTTCGCTTTCTGCGTTATTACGGTTATCGAGAATTCCCCTTGTAGCGAATAGCCTGACGTAACATTAAGAGTACAATGGCCAGAAAGGAAAACTAGCGCTTGGTATGCGTGCATTTGCGTATCCGCGCGTGTTCGACTAGGACCTCTTGATCAGCTGTTTGCTCGGTGGCGGCATATTCGAGTATGGCTTTCAGCAGTCGAACTCGTGTCTCGAAACGAAATCAAAATTTACGTTCGGTTATCGTATCTCGTTAAATATTAATAACCTTGTTTTCAGTTTATGAAAACGGAACTATAAATTGTTGTCAAAAGATAATAACGAAACTAACGTGTTATCATTCTTGTAGATATGTACAAAACACACGCGTAGTTTAGGGTTCACCTAGATGAGTCAGACGATCGCTTTATCGATCGGTAACTGACAACAGACAAAACACTGACCCGATATCGGATATCGGCGATGCGTCAGACAGTCCTCTATTGAGGTATCTAGTTATTTTTCCTTTTGCGAGTACTCGTGTTCGATAAGAAACTCGTTCGGAGAATATCGGAGATCGCAATTTGCAAGGTGATTACGCGAGAAAACGGGATAGGTACTGTACGTTCGCCCATCGTTTAAAGAACCACTGTTCTCGATGATTTCGTCAGCTGGTTTACCGTACCGCATGCACGGTAATCGAGTTTATACGGCTGGAGAATGTATCCTTGACCTTCTTTCTTTCGATACCTATTACCTTAGTCTGCCATTCGCGTCGCGCGTCTTACTTTTCGCGTGTCGAGTTCCACAAGAAATCCTATTCCTTGGGAACACGCGGATTAATCTTAGAGCCTTTGTACGCTAGCAATAGGCTTCCCTAATGAAAAACACGATATAAGCACTATTCGAGTAAAATAGCCACAACGCGTGGTAACTCTTTGATAATACAACAAATGGTGGAGCCTCCTTCCCTACAGGAAATTACGACGTTGATGGAGGCTGTTTTACACGGAGAGACGAGATATTTTCTAACCGTGAGTTTCAAATCGGTAAAAACGAATGCTCGTCCAACGAAAAACTGAAATTCGTCGGTGGATAAACGCTCGTAAACATCTTAACAGCTTATCTGCTTGTCCTGTCGATAATTTTCTATCTCAGGGACGGTGAACGATTCGCTTGCACAGTTATCTCGGCACGATGGAGATGTTCCTTTTCACTGGACGGGGAGAATCGAATTCATAGTTTCTCTCGATTAGCCTCGCGGTCGCAGCAGGTCGTCGTGGTTTCTTCGAGGAATTGACAGGTAGATAGCTGACTAAGAAATGGTAGTCGCGAGGTACCGTGGCCGGTGACATTCCGCAAGACGCTATGGGAATTCTCGTATATGGCCGTCCTAGAGCAGCGCAGCACCACGCATACCACGATAGAAACTGTCGTGGTCCGTTATCGCGGCTCAGACTCGCTTCTCGGCCGTACACCTTCTATGGAGCATTACGCTCTAACGATCGTGTTGCAACTGAATCGACCGCTACACTTTTTGGTATGTAGGCCATACGCGACAATAGCTTCTTCTGTATTTTTTAGCATGTTTCAGTTGCTCGCTTATTCCGCGGTTCGATATCGTGCTATTTTCAAGGAAATACAACGCGAGCAATGGATGGACAGACCATTCGAGTAGAATGCGCGTTCTTCGTAGTCGTAATCTAAATTAATTAAAAGCGTATAAAATCCGAAGGTCAGCAAAGGCGCGTGACTTACCGTAACAACATCTGCAAAGATTAATCGCGGTGAGCGATAGCTTTAAACGCGATCACGATCGAAATTAACGATTGCCCGTTAATGAACTTTTGTCGGTTGTTCGAGGCACGGCTCGAGTCGGCCAACCGGTGCATTCCTTAACCCCATTACCGTTTACGTTTTTATCAACGCGACGCGGCAGTAAATAAGCGGCTATGGGTCGCGCACCGAGTTCAAGCATTCCGCAGGATCGAAGAAATTTATCGGCTGTCCGACGGCTTGGACGAATTCAAAGCCGAGGATTGAGTCGATTTACCAAGAGTTTATTCTTCGAGCAGTTTCGCGAGCTCCCATAATTGGTCGTTCGGTAAATAAAGCCGGAGGCAAGGTCTCTCGGAGACGACTCCGCGGTCCTTAACGCTGGAATTTTTAATTCTCCTCGTGGACGCGCGTCGTTGTGGGTTAAATGGCTGGTCCTTAAAAAATTGCCAACCTTCTGTCGCAAATATTATTTTTCCGTTGTACCGCGCTTCAGAATCCATTCGTGCAACATTCTTCGCATTAAAATCCACTTACAAAGTTGATTTTTTCCAAGGTTATTGTTGCGTGTTTGGTCACGTCGAAGCCCATTTTTTAATTCCGGTCGAGAATCTAACGGACGTAACGCTTGGAAAGGCTCACTCCCTTTCGGTCGGTGAAATTCAAAGTGTATGACCCCGTTTGACCTTGACCAGTTCAGTAGCAAGCAGAAAACTCGATTGTGAACGCGGACAGCTGGTCGTAGATCGAATTTGCATTTGCATGCGGAGCTCGACAGTTACCTTGCCTCGTCCTTCTCTGCTTACGTAACGTAAATCCAGTTTTGGATAAAAACGCGTGTCGTTGCGTTTTTAAATTTAACCTGAAACGACTGGTTGAGTTATTTAAATGGTTTTAATAGTTTTTGTCGCCCTATCACCTAGGCTAGATAAGAACATTGCATTAGCACGTGCCAAGCGACTCGATAACACGGTTGTTATTGTAATTGAAAATAAACGGTAAATTGCTTTGTAAAGTTCCTTATCGTTTTTAACGACTTCTATTATTTGAAAAAATATTATCACTGTTGATATTGAAGTTTTATATTGTTCACGGTACTTTGGTTAAACAATATGGCAGATCGAAGAAATGAAATTTTAACTTTGTCTAATTTTGACAGTAATAAATACTTCCGAGATGGAAATACTTTGAAAACTCATGTTGAAGTTTATTTCAGAAGTCATTATCGTGTAACCTCTACATCGTAGAAAAAAATCTCAATTGGTTTTAAGATAATTAAAGATAACTTTCGTATTTTCTAATGGACTTGATCAACAAAAGAAATGTTATGGTTATATAATAACTTCCTTCGAACACCGCAGTTCTTGCTTGCAGAATATTTTTCTAATCGTTATAGTTGTCGAAATAATTCGCCGGTGACGAATATTGCAACTATCGGCCACGTTACAATATTTGTTGAAACATAACGCTTCCAGTGATTGTATTATAAATCTTGAGTTACCGAATCACAACAGTCAGTATCACGAATCTAAATGCAACTGGATATAGTGTGAATCACACTCGTGTGCAGATGCGTGCAGTCAGCTTCTCTAATTTAAGAAAACGACGCCGTAAAACGTCGAGTTCTGACTGGTCCATCGGAAGAAACACTCGCGACGACATGGTCGCACAATTTTTCATCCGAGTACGCGTGACCAAGGATCTGATTCATACGATTTAGTGGCAACGCTGACTAAACGCTGTAGCGTGAGCGACTGTGGCTACAAATGAATTTGTCAGAAGTCCGTGAATAGACGCCGGACAAAACAAGGGCGTGGTTACTTGCATAATTTCGTTGTTCCCGTCCCACGAAAGAAAAGAAGAAAGGACGCTGATTGGAGAGTAGAACAAAAGGGAGAAAGTTCCTCCTAGAACCCGGTATTACCGGATATAATCGCTATCGCGTACGTTTCAAGTTGGACAAGCGAATGATTCGACAAGAATCTCGTCGAAAGATGAATCTTCTCGGTGACAATGATGGAATTTTACTTGAAACTAGAACGAGCTCGCGCTTATCATCAACGACGTTAAATCCCGACGAGAAATTACTAGCGTCGCGACACGTGCATCCGGCTACACGTGTCGTGGAATCCGATGACGCACATCGGCGAGCACAGAAACAAAGAAAATTTCTCACTTTCGAATCGAAATATCGGAACGCGAACGTTATTCTATGGAAATTTAGGCGTTAGCGAAAAAGTTTCGAGACACTCTGCACGCGGTTTGCAGATGGCAATGGATGGATGCACGCGGCTCTGCAGGTGCATTCGCTCGCGATCGTTAGGGGAGCGTCTTCGAGGGTTCAAGGTCTACCTTGTGGAGGTGATACCCTAGTGGTGCTCGGAATAATGGAAAGAAAAGTGCTGGGAATTTCTCATGAAGTCAAGGACCTTGTCCTTAGGTTCATTGCCGTTCCTATCTTTTGCGTTTATCGGTCCGACTTCGCGTCGCGGATATACGACTCTCCAATATTTTTAATCGAAGCAAAATTCGAACTAAAGAGACACGACTGTGTTTCGGAAACGTCCAAGCAAAAAGAAAACACTTTGGTGATAAATTATCGGCTTAGCGAGGCGGAGCTCGTAAATTCGAAACGTTGTTGACGGAAGAATTAACTAGAGATATTCCGGACTTGCTTGGAAGTTAATATAGTCGTTAGCTGTCCACTGTGTTACGCGAAATTGTATGGTAAACACGAGAACAAAATTTCTTTTCTCATGATGCTCTCTTATCTCGTGAAATCGCTTGCATAATATGTCGGATATAAGAAACAGATTCTATACTGCGCGAGATATCGAGTTATATTTTCTTATTACGACGCTATCTATGAACACGCGTTATCCGTTCCAGTGATAACGCTCGCGCGTAAATTATCTTCGCGATGTTCGATCGAAACGAACATCGTCGATATTTTTAATTTTTTACTCGTGCTTGAATCGAAGTGCTAAAACAAGTCACGATCGATAAACCGTGCTGCGAAAGGAACATCGTAGCTTCGAGGAGATTTTACGTTTCTTTTTGAGACGTCGTAATCGAAAAGCTGGAAATAAAAAATTCGATTGTCTTTTCGTCCATCATCCAGCGATCGATAACAACGCAGGACTAGTGATCGATATCTTCTCGTGCCAGTGCATCCGCGGCACGTTATATTCAAATCCAGATATTGCGTTACACGGCCCCGATCTCTGCTCGTCCGTAATGCGGCTTCGCGTTATGATCCGTGACCGCATTTTTCCTTCAGTCACCGTTCAACCCGAATTCTTCTCGGTGGTTGCCGTAGGAAATCATTGTCGCGGATGATTTTTGAGACGCTTTCTCGAAAATCTCGCCTCGACGCCGGAAGTGGACCGGAAATCGAACGACCGTCCGACTTGAAGCAAGATTATTCATCGACCGGCCGTGGCTAAGAGAAATTCGTTCGAGAAGTATCCTTTGCATTGAAATCGCGATTATCCGGTGCACAATTTTTTCTGGATCTCGATCAGCTTCCTGTTGCGTACCTTCCCGACCTTTCACTCCGTTGCGATTTTTTCGTTAATTTCATCTTACGAACGAACTAGGAATTCGTTTATGGTTAATGATAACTAACGTTCGAAACTTATTAACGCTCTCCATTAAACATTTATGTCGTTATTTATATGCGACAAGTGTCATCGTGCAACGATTTTATGTCATGAAATTATGTCAGACTTTCTATATTTCGAAAGTAGTTGGTTAATATGCAACAGCTTACCGCGATGAAAAATTAATGTTAAAAATGTCAAAATATCTCGACTTTTAGGTATATAATACTCGAAAAGGTATTCCGCCTCTTTTTTTCGAATGCATATTCACCTTGCTTAAGACAGAAACGCGTTAGACCGGAAATGTATTGAATACCAAGGACATCGCGATGCGTGTCAACGAGATGCGTTCGCGTACTTTTTCATTCAACATGGTTTCCAAATCGACAGACAGGATGTTCATTCACGAAATAATTGAAAGGCGGCGGATGTCGATGAATAACCTGAACGAGACACGCGTCGTCCCGTGCAGCGTTATCCGGCATTGAAAGTCCAAAGAAAACGCGTCGAGAAAGTTATACGACGATAATCTCGAATCGTTCTTTAACCTTCAGATTATTCTGGCTCGATCCTCGACGGATAAGCTCTTGACGATCATCGTATCTCTTTAGGTTTTTTTTATAGATACTCGAACTTTTATTTGAAAACATAAACACGTTGTATCGCTATTCTCTGTTTCGAGATTTCGATTTTTCACGCTCGTTTCTTTTTTTATTTCCAGGTTGGTGACGGCGGCATAATAGTGTTGGATGCCACGTTGGACGCGTCCACAACCGACGACGCCGAATGGGAACTTACAGGTGGTCCACCTTCGCCCTGCGATGTGTCGTTTTTCAACGACAACATTCTCATCAATGGACGCAGCAACCTTTCGAGGACACCACGAAATCACAAAGTAAGCGAATTTTTCAAAGTTCCTCGATACTTTGTGTGCACAACTGCAAAGAATTAATACTTATGCAACGTGTTTCCTATCAAATGTTCCATCTCCTTGACTTTTTTTAAGTCGTATAAAACAACACCCGTGCTACACGATATTTTTCTAACGAACGAGCATGAAAAATTGGCATAAAACCGCATACCGAAACCGACCGAACATAATAATACAAAAAAAGTTCACACAAAATGCTTCGCCTCGCGTTACTCCAAAACAAGTAGGTAATCGTTGTTAGTCGTGAGAAAATAAGTTTCCCTCGCGTTTCCCTTTCGAACCGGAGAGGAAAACAAATCGAGCGTTATGTAACTCTTACTGGTAAAGCAGTAAACTTGAAACGATATCGACGCAAATCCTTGACGTTAATAAACGTCGGCGTTATCGAGACATCCCGTTCATTTTTTGTTCTCTTCTGACAGGTAGAGTTTTTGATACCCTGTTCTAAGCCAGCGCTATCTAATCTAATCAGCTGCAGTTTCATCGTGGCAGCAGGAGCTCGTTTAAGTTGAAAAGCAAGCGATGTAATACACTTGTGTACGAGTAAAGCCCTTGGCACATCGTGGGAATACGCTTTCCCTCGTGAAAAGAGATTGTTAAATATTCAAGGGCGAACAGCCGTGCCTCCTTTCAGCATTTTTCTCTCCCTTCGTTCGCCCTTCCGTTACCTCCGTTTCTTTCCTCTACAATTTTCGATGTACTTTTTGTCTCGTGCTGAAAAGAAACGTTTCAGGATGGCATTACTCTTCTACCGTCGACTGACCGGATTAGGTTTGATTACATTTTCGGTGGCTTTTTTACTGCCATGTGTTGATATAACATTCGACAATTAGACACGTTGCGATACAACGCGTACATCGTCTAGGTTATAGAAAACCTAACTCGTGGCAATATGTTACGAGGCGATTTACCGCGCACAGATCTGATATTACCCGTAAAAGTTCTGTCTCGTAAAAATGTAACGAGCGATATTCCAACACGCGGAGATTCGGCGCGTGGCAGTACAACGTGCGATTGTTTGTTCTCAAACTTTTATTCGCAGGATAAACTTGGGAGGATAACGACACAACTTGCACGATCGACGTAACTACTATTTGTCATCGCGATAAGTTATCTGTGTGTACATTCGAATATATAGCCGTGTAAATCATCTTTGATTCTATACAATTAACGCTAAACGCTCCGTCTTTATAGCGTCATTGCTCGTGTCAACATGTACGGATACCAGTGGCTTCTACACAGTGTACGCATTGTTTCCCACAACGGTATAACAATCTTGCTATACATTTTAACCAAGTCTATACTTTCTATGATAGACTGTATATAGATATCCGTCCTATATAATTAATGTGCTATAACAATGCACAGGCAGACCATTAATTTTCATGGTCCAACTTCTCTCGTAAGCGAGTCGATATTGGAAAAGTGATTGTTCTTCAATCGTGGAATTATCTGCTTTATCGTGTAAGAATTCTGTTTGTTAACGTTATTACGGTTTAAAGTTTAAAACGAGATCAAGTTCATCTTGGACCGTTTTCTTTTTCGTCGTTGCTTAACTTTCCTCGGGATGTGGAACACGTGTTGAAACACAGACTAAATTATGCCCTAACGTAGTTAAAACCTAAAACCGTTCCCGAAAGACGGCGCCAACATTCCACATCCTATAATGCATACACGTTACGTCCCTAAAATGTTTCAGAATTCTTTAATAATTTGAAATTGAAACTTCGACTATGCGTACTAAATAATTGAAATGTTTTAATCGATCGAAAGTTCTAAGAAATAAGTGTTATTTCTTCTCGTAACGAACGTTGATGATTGTTCTCGTTAGAGACGGAAATGTTTGTGGAATGACTTTCTCACGGGTTTAATACCGACACTGCTCCAACGACGAACCAGTAAACCTCGGCTGTTGCCAATGTCGATTTGTAAAGTAAAAGTAGTAGATGCACGAACCGGCAACGATTTTCGAGCAGCTCGTCAAAAGAGTTAATCTAGCGTGTTTCATGGGAACGCGGCAAAACGAGAGATTCCGTTCCGCACGCTTGTCGGTAAACGGTTGAAATTCGAGGAACCATTTGGGGGAAGGGGATTTTAAATCTAAGATATATTTTTCGAACGTTATCTTTTCAATAGCGATACGATATCGCACAGTTTCTTGGTGCATTCATCTTTGGCTGTAAGGGTCGTCTAAAAAAGAAATCTCCTAATGGAAATATTCTGTTAGAGGAAACTATCGCGTACTCTCGTTCCGCGCCATAATTCATCGACGGATAATTCGATTTCACGATGCTCCGCCCAGCTTGGTTGTTTGTTTCGATCGCATCGTGCAATTAGCCTGGCGTGTAAGATCACTTTTAATAACGTTACGTAACGAGCGATATGAAAAAATGGAAACCGGTAAAAGGAGAGAATTTGCATATTCGAAAGTTCCTCGGGACGGTAGCGTTCGTGGAGAAAACGCGGCTGAGAATATTTCCATCTTTAAAGCGGTCGGTACAAGTCCGAGCCTCGCTTCGTCACGCTCATTGTCCATCGATCGATCTTCCAAGCTATCCGAGAAAAATCGATATCCCCTGAATCGATTGTTCCCCGTCGATGCGTCGTATTTTCTTCGGATTTATTCCGACGTTCGATCGAGCGTATCGATCCGATAGAAACGGCAGGGCTGTCCAGTCTCTATTACGAGACACGGAATTCGAATTATCGTCGAATAATTCTCGACTAGAAAACGCGGTCGTTGTTCCGTGCTTTCGACGAGGCGTTGTTGTCGGGCTATCGACACAGCGTACAACTCTCGGTGCTTGATTTAACACCTTGTTCGACTTACGCACAGAAAACCGATGCTAAATCCTTTTCGATTCAGTTCGCCACGATCACTTTCGATATGTACCATGAAAAGGTACATTGTCCTCGGACACGTCCTCGGTACCCAATCGTACTTACGACTTGTCGCTAATCTTATAGTTATATGTATAAATGTTGTTATTACAGATCCTGATTTTACGTTAAGCGCGCGTTTCTGATCAATCGTTCAAATTATGTACAATATTCGGAAAGATAACGTAACCGTTATCGAGAAATAAAGAGACAAATGGAGATCGTGTAAACAGAAATTTCGAATTCACGGCCTATTTACAAGCAAGGACAGCAGAAGAGAATCGCTGACGATTGTCAACAAATCAAAATTTCCACCGAGTCAGCAAATAAAAGTGTGCAGTTACAAAGTCTCGTCATCGGTGAACAGCACACGAATGTATTTCGAAATAAATGTAATCGGTCTCGTTTTGCGCGTATCAATTATACAATAAGCGTCATGGAGCTTCGTTATCGCCCAACGATTCCCGAGAATTCGACATAATTATTAGTTACGGTTTCATTAATTCGAAAAAACGTTTACTGCTTCCACGTACGTATTATCGTCGGTTAATTCGCGATAGTTTTACGACGCTGGCTTTGATAAGCAGCACCTTATCAGCAAAATATCTTTTTGGCGATGTTTTCGTATCGCAGCCTACAAGGTGCAAAAAACACTCCTCGAACGAACGAATAAATTTACGACGACAGTTAGTATTTACATACCGTTTAAAGATTTTGGATCTATGAGACGGAAGAAAAATATTCTTAATGTTTCGTCAACGCAGCCTCGCCAGAGATCCGAGGACATGTCGATACGTTATCAGCGTGACTTATTGGCAATATTTTTCTTCTGGATACGATCTCGAACAGCGTTAACTGTAACGAATTGAATCGCATCGAGCGACCGCGAAGGATCGATACCTTTTTACTCTGTTGTGACTAATAATTTGCCGACTGCGGTACCTATGTATAGCCAGTGGTAACCTCGAGCATTTAATTGACCTAACTCGAAGAACAAGAAAGGCTGCTGGTTATTTTGAAAGGTATCGACGATACATCGACTATCGTATTATTAACAATATCGTTATTGAGAAACGCTCATTCTAGCAATGAAACCTGATGGTTTTTAAATTAGCAGAAAAACGGTGCTACTAAAATGGCGACGCATAAGAAAGAAACCACGAACGTATTAAGCACAATTGAGCAACTAGGCGTTGAGCAATTTTTACTTGCTTTTTTCCAGCTTAGGATGTAGACGCGTTGAGCAACGTATCATCTCGACCTGGCAATTTTTCACCGTTAGAATTCCTTTAGGTTTCATAAAATTAAAATATAGCACTGAAAAGCGACCGGTCGGTTCGTTGTTTCTTGCGCCCGACAGATTTCTATGCGAATACACCGTTCTAGCGTTCAGAACCATATGCTTTCGCGCCATGAAGATAAATTTTACGAGATACTTTACGGCGTTTTGCTTTGCGTCAACGTTGTTTTAAGGAGAATGGAGTTTGAAACGAGCTAACTTCGATACGGAGATTTTCACAGCAAAGTCACGTACGTCGCCATGAATTTTACGTAGTTATTTATCAAAAATTAACTACGATATCGAAGATTTCATGCTAAAAATACGGCAAAGTAGAAAATAAAGTATTTTGTCACAGTTTCGCGCAGCTCTGGTGGTCGTCGTCTCTCGCAACAATTGCAAAACCGTTTCATTCCCGAGAAAATTGCTCGTCTCGGTAATTCTCGGTGTTGATTGTGATACGGTTGCAGCGTCTCGGCACGCTCTGCGTGGCGAAAAAAATACGAAAGTCAATTTTAACTTCTCGAGGTAGTAAGAAAGATTCTTTTTCTCTGCTTCGCTTAAGCTCGCTAAATTTATTTGAATTTCTAATTTCGCTTCGTTAAGGAAAACTCCTTGTTATAATTACGTTTGCGAACCGTTAAATAGTCTATCTCGTTAAAAAACCCGTGCTATGCTGGATATTTTAAGACTAATATTATCAATTAAACGTTACTATACATATACATGTTACATGCACGTCGTAACGTACGATATAGTAGTTTTCAAAATTATATTTCGAACAGTACGCGTGCACAACGTAAACGAACGCGAATCAAAAAACGGAAATCAGAATGGAAGCTTTCCGTTTCACATGCAAATAAGATAATGCTACCGTTGAAGCATCATCGATCAACGATCCATGTGCACCGATGCGACGGTAGACTCCGAAGAACGAGGAAGCGATCGCATCGAGATGACCTATCCCTATGATTCACGGTACATCCGTAACGGAGTAATTAAAGCAAATTTTTTATAGATTACGAGGCTATTTAGCGAGCGTCGGATGAATCTGTTTGAAATACCGTTATCCCAACGACGAATTGTCCTCGACCACGAGTGTTGACATTATTTCTTCATTTGCATACGCGTCGGACGACCTTAGTACATGACGATGCAGGTCGAGCACATTCCTCGGTAAGAAGATGCGAAGCAACATGCTGTTTACGAATGAACTTGAAAGCAGAATTTACACCCGCCAACAGATTTCCTACAGTTTTTCGCGTTGTGTTTCCTGTCACTGAACGTTCGGTCGAAGTTTCGGAGGAAACGCGACGTGACCGCATTCTTCTAAACGCGTCACAAGCCGGCACATGTAGAACGCAAAATGTAACGTGTAATACGTAAAAGCCCGTTTTAGTTTCCTCTTTCTATTGTCCGCAACGATAAACGGTTTCCTTTCTCGCGATCGATAAGCAACGCATTGTTTTGTGCGCTTCTGCACGAAAGCGAACGACGCGACGCAGTTTGTTAAGTAGCATCGCGAAAATTATTCGATGATACCAAAAGTATTTCAACGATTGTCCAATTTCTATGAAGCCTTTTTTCATATATAGGACGATTCTTTGGAAAGATTTTAACGTTTCAACCGCTGCGTAAAGATAATACGAGGCTGAGCAACAATTGAGAACACGAACAAAAGCCAACCGAGTACCTGCTACAATTTCGAAACAAAAGTTTCTATGCAGGAAGGAAGTCGCAGCAAAGTGGGATAATCGGTTCTTGAAACGATTGTTAACATTCTGAATAACTTCACATCCCCGTGAGATAACTACCGAAATTTCGTTCGATAAACTTTTTAGGAATATAAAAACGTAAGGGTACAGAGATCTGAGAATCTAGGATCTAGAGGCTGAACAATTTCTCGAGATCGTTGATCCGACGATCGAATTCGCATCGAAGAGAAACGGGCCCATAGCCTACGGCAAAAACGCGTTCTCGAAACAAGACGAATGTTTTTTCATCGACCGTAAAGATGTAAAGCAGAACGAAACGACGTTGTTACCGAGATTCCTTGCCGCCTTATGTCTTTTTTAACGAGCCCACGAGAACGAGTCGATCTGTTCGAAGAACCTTTCGAATTGATTCTCGGATAATCGTTGAAATTGATGGCCGCGCGAAGAAGCGTCTGGAAACGAGTAAACATTAACGCTGTTCTGATTATTATTGTTACCGCGATTTCGATGGCCCATTAAGTCATTTTCATCGAAGGGAACGGAAATTTTGCAATAGAATAAATAAACTTAGTTGCACCAAATCGTTGTAATACAAGCTGCAACGAAACGATCGAAACTACAACGTGTTTATGTCTCGAAGTTAAAGAGCAACCAAGGCTGTTCCATCGACAATACGACGAACGAAAGATGGTTTTTACCAGCGTGTTCAGAAGCTCGGAGCGTTTACCTCTTTCAGCAAAGTTTTGCTCGTAAACCTTTATCGATGAGCACGCGCGAACTCGAAGCGGAAACTCGCTGGCTCCACGTTCCGAGGTTGATTTTATGGTCGAGAAAGCAAGCGCGCGACACAAAAGGTTTACTCTCTTTTGAGGGTAGTTCGGTTCGCCAGTTTCTTCGTGAAAATCAATATACCGTCGACCAATCAGCGTAGGCCTCGATGGTTTCCGTGCATCCGACTTCGGGGGAACACTCGCCGAATTGACACTCGTTGCACGCTTTAACCGCGCTTGTCCTCGCGTCCTGTCACGCAACTTTCCATCTTGATATTTGCTTCTGGACAACATCGCTCATTTTTCGTTTATTGACAACTGTCATTTCTGCCACGCGAAGAAAGCCTTTCCGTTTATCTTTTCTCTTTGCTATTTTCTTTTTCGTTGCTTTTCAATTCTTATGGGGCCAGTGGGTATCTGGGCGCCCATTCTAACTCCAGTTCCATTATTCCCTCAATTTTTTAATCTTACGAAAGGAAATTCGTTTACATTTCTGTAAAATGGTATTTAAACGATATATTGGCCCCGGGGAATCATCTGCGGACTAGCGTTGGAAATCCAAAGAAGGATGAATACACGATTGTTTAGTTTTTCTTTCTTCTTCTTTCCGTTTTATGGCAATTCTGTATCGAAGATTCAAAATATCGTTGTTCGAGTAAACGGAGATTTCTTACATCGGCTCTGTAGAAGAATTGCTTTCTCTTTTGATCGTGCTCGCCGAGAAGGAGCGAACGAGGAGGCGATGTCCTCGCTCATAGTCGAAAAAGCATCGAGTGTGACGGGTTACTGTTATTCCAAGCTGCATGCCGTTGCTGTTGTTTGCTCTTCCCGTGTCTTATTTGTAGCTGACTACGCGTATTGCGCGATACAAGCCACAAAAGACGTACGCGTGCCTCTTTCCATCGAGCAGAACCGTTTTCTTCCTTAATGGTCGCGTGCTGCAATACATTCAGCCGTTATAACAAAGGCTCGCTTTATTTTCCGTTTTCCTCCTGTAATTTTATATTAATATCAAATGGAGAACCCTTCAGCATACTTTCTAAAAAAAAAACTAATTTACCTTTTATCTCGTTACGATTGCAGACATATTCTTATCTGTATTGTTAACTTAAATATTTTTATTCCAAGCGATATCGAGGAAATTGTTTCAGATGGCGCTTGCTTATTTTCGAATCAGCTCGACTGCTGCCTAAAAAATTAATATTTGACCATTTTAAACGAGTCAATTTAAAATGACGCTAATTTAAGTTAATTTAACCTTTCTACTGTACCGTGGAGTAATGAAGAAACGTGACATTGCGACTGTTTCAGCATCGGATACAATTCGACGATACAGCAACCCGTACCTTCGAATATCCCAGCGAGGCATCGATGCTGGAGGGTGAGAGCAGCGTGGATGGCGACACTTCCGGTTCCGACGAGCAATCAGCTCCGATCAGTAATAAAACGTCCTCGACCAATTCGACGACGAGCTTGCCGACCCTTCTCGGTAATTTTAATCGTTAATTCTCGTTACCGTCGTACCGCGTATCGTTTATTTCCCTTACACGCGAATCATTTTCATCTGCTCGATTAAATGTGCCCCGTTGTTTTCGATCTTTTGCAGAGACAACGATGACTCGTCGCGTTGTATCTTCTATGAACAGCTACAAACAGCTGCAATTCATTTTCAATATCGATCCTGTGAAGGAATCGCTAGTATAGATTAATTATGCAAAACTTAGAAACGCTTCACCCTGTCTTTACTCATCCTATTAGGAGGATTTCGAAACGTTGAAAGTCTATCACGATTTTATCACATAAAAGTACTGACATATGGTATACTTGTTCGAAGCGTAAAGCTTCAACCAAATAACTACGTAAACTCGCGGTACAAAATCGTTGGTTCTTCGTTTAAATAATGAATCGTTCAATTTACAGCTTTAGTATTGACCATTAGCAAATTTAACAAAGAACCAATCGTATCGTATTAATAAATCACTTTCATAATTATTTTCGATAAAACTTAAGCTTCAAATTGATATAACGAAAGTGCTATTTTGCGATACTTTTATGTTACGACATCGTATTAGTCTTTCTATATTTCCATACGTGATACCTTAATAAAAAAGAATTTATGATCTGGAATAATCAGTATTTTTTAAACGTTAGAAGAATCATCATCGTTGAACGTGCTTTAGCATAGCTAAACCTTCTTTTGTCATGTTGACAAAAGTACCCCTCGATCATTTTTACGATTTAAAATAAGAAAGCCGGGATTGAATAGCGTGACTCACTCCGTATTTTAGACGCGCAATGTCGTGCAGAAAGTTCTCATCCAGGTCACAGATTCTTCCTATTTCATCGAAACTAGTTCCTTCAAGATTATTTTGCCACTGTTAAGAAAATTACCTTAACTCCATTAAATCCTCGTAGATGCCGTAGCGTGCTGAAAGCTAGTGCTTGTTCCCTGCAGGTGGTGGTGGTGGTCTAGCCAGTTACACTCCCAGCAAAGTGGACCTGACATCCGAAGGCTTCGAATTGGGTGTGACGAGCAGAGCCGTGTCCTCGACCCCGGTGCCGATTCAAACGTCCACTCCGACACCTGATCAAGCGGAAAACGAGACCGACGCGGACTACCTGAAACCTGCTCAAGACGCTGGCGCGTGGGGTTCCGAAACGACCGGCGATCTTCTCTACTGAACGATTACTAACAACAAACCAGAAGAGGATCGGCAAAGAAAGCGTGACAACGGAAACGCGAGGGGCTGAAAGAAGCTCGGAAGCTCAAAAGCTCTCCCGCGTGGAGAGCGAGGAATCCCAAGTTCCGACAACTCAAAAGACTAATTACAAAGTATTTCTCTTTCCGTTTTTATTTTTCGTAAACACGAAAGAACGTTAGATTAAGCTTCTAACGACGGAAGGAAGCAAACGATCACTACACCGAAGAAAAAGAACAGACATCTTTCTTCGAGTGACGATTGCTCGTCGCGTACGAATAAGCAACTGCGAATTTGTTTATTATTTTTTGTCAAAAATGCATCACCGACGCGTTCACGACCGTTTTTGTACCCGTAGTTCGTTCTCGAGCTAGATTATTTGTAACGCGATCGAATGAAATCAAACACGAAAAGCAATCGTGAATTGTCGTTCGCGAACGCGTCGATAAAAAAGCAAAGGTTTCCTTAGGTAGTAAGGCGAGAAAATGAACCACAGTATCATTCCAATTATATGCATTTACGTTGTATTAACTACGATAACAAACAGAAAAAAATAAGCGAACAAACTTTCCTAAGTAACGAATAACTGAAACTGCCAATAGTAGCCGCCAGTGCTTTTCTCCCTTTTCGATAGCACTTTAACACGGAGAGTTCAGTGATCGATGAACAAGAAAAAGAGATAAGAAACAAGAGAAAATAGCATATCATCTTTTTTGGCACATTTTACAACAAACGGAGAGAAGTCGACGATGGAACTGAACATTTTTGTATACTTTTTTGAGATTACTTTATCAGCTATTAAATAAGCCAATCAACGTTCGAGCTGCCAGTCGAAGGCCAAAAACAAGTTTTATGCAAGATTTTTTTTAGGTAAAAACGAAAAAAGAAAAAAGAAAAAGAGAATAAGAACATTCGAATTTAGATTTGTAAAAGTTTTTTGCCAAAGTAGAGTGTAAGTCTACTTGATACACATTAACGTATATGTACGATAAGTCGAGAACCATCAGTTCAGAAAGCGATGGAAGAATTGTACATTCGAAAGAAAATTCATTATTTATACAAATGTGCTCAAGGTTCGTTCACACTTTGATGTAGGATAAAATACGATTTCCTTTCGTTCGTTTGAACGACGACCAAAAACAAAGAGATACACCCAACTAATCATCGACTACATCAATTATTACAAGAAGGAGAGTTAATTTGCTAACGAATCGAACGTTAATTTTAAGCGAATCGAATTTTGTACATACTAAATTATTCTTCGGTCTCGAAGTTTCTCGGAGTTTGCGTTCGTTCGAAACAATAAAAATTCAATTTCGCTTCGAGACCGATTCTTGCGTATTTTTGTTCGTGTTCCCTTTTTTCGTTGTCGCGTCGAAAATTCATATTTTTACGTCGAATCGAATAGGTGTTGAAAGAAAGTATGATTGTGGCAGTATGGTTAACCTTTGATTAAGATTTATAATCGCGTGACCGCGGACTGACTCAAGGATAAAACGTGCGATACAATGATGATAATAATATTAATTAACAAAGATACATTTATACGCTGAACCGACCATCGTGTTCCAATTCCTATCATAATCGTACATAATACATTTAGGCTTTTTGTTTTTTTTCTTAATTTAACTCTTTGAATGCCACATCGCTCGTACGCGAACGATGCTTGAACTTCCATAGGAATCCATTGCTCACATTATTAGGAATTCTTTTATTTACCTAATTAAAAATACTCGTATTAGGTATTCGAAATTACGGATAATAAATATAATGTAATAACGTGAAAATAATACAAATAAGATTTGTTGAACATAGAAATACTACCTAATGAAATTTACAACAGCTGTACAGTGGCAATCAATGGGTTAATTCCACGTTCGATCGACACTTGATGAGTCTGTGTCACAGCGTCGCATTTTACACTGTGATATTTTTTGTTACTTTTCCTTCTGTATCGCGTAAATCGCTGCTTCCCAATTAGTTGATGGAACAGTACCGTGTCGACGGAAGCTCAGTTTGTCGTTTCAGCAGCACGTATACGGAGTAAACGAGATTACGAAGATGGAACATTCCAAAAATTTTCACTATGACGACGTACGTTTATTTCGTTAACCCAACGGGTGGTCGTTCGTTCAACCGTCGATGTAATCTCTGTCTGCTCCGGTCGAAGGGAACTCCGTACTATTTCTGTAAATTATCGCTGTACAGTATATAATGGAAAAGGCATCGTCATTCAAGTAAAAGAAAAAAAAAAATGATTAAAGAGGAAATAGTATTATTATAAGGTCATTCTTATTACTCTTAATTCTTATTATTATTATTCTCATTAATTCTTATTATTGTTATTATTATCTGAAGCTTGAATCTACATTACCTTATTGAGTATACTTACCAATTAGAAGTATCGTGTGATGTATCGTCTGTGTGTTATACAAAGTATTCAAGTAATAAAAGTGAAACAATTACGCCTGAATCATTGTCGTCTATTAAGTCTATCTTTTCGCGTGTCAGGCTCCCAATTAAGAAATAGGAATGTACTATCAAAACTATTCTTATTTATTTAAATAAATATATACAGTTTATTGAACAGACAAATCACGGTTTTTCTTTTTGTTGTTTGAAATCGATGCATGGTCCAACCGACGAGTACGCTTTTATACAGTCTCGACGAACTAAAGTTAATGTTATTTATATATCGAAGTGTAATATTCTTCTTCTAAGTCGTATAAATCCGCAGCCATATCATCCCTTAAGGAAGCTAACTTTTGGTCGCATTCTGCTTGTTTCGTTCTAAACAATTTGCTATTCTGTGCTATAGCTTCGTTCACAGAAGGAAAATCGTTAAGTATCAGGTACTGTTTTATGTCCGACACTAGTTTCATCAGAGATTCTCCAGCACGTACGATATTGGCTGCTCTGACATGCATTTCATACGTATCCTGTTCGCATTGAGTCATACGAGATAACTGCGAATCGCTTTCCCCTTTGGCTAGTTTTATAATCTCTGAAAGAGATAATTTAGGTTGGTTATTTACATTACTCATAGGTTAGAGTTCATACATTGTTATTTCATACTGTTTCGTATAAGGAAATCAATCGGTGTAATTTGACATAGAAGTATATCAAACACTACGATCAAATATCGCAGCATTAGACAACGTTTTCTTTAAAAAAAGTCGAATTCTCGAGCAAAAATTGAGGTTAAGTAACGTACCTTCGAAATTCTCTAACATGGACTTCACATCATCCTTTAATCTTGTCGTGTAAGACTTCAATAAAGCCTCTTTGCTTTGAGGAAGCGCTCGCTGTGCTGCCATTATGCAAAAACAGACTATTTTCTCATAAAATTCGTTCTTCCCAACCTCACGAAAACACAAACGATTCAAATCGCTTCGTGACAGAATCATAACAGTGCCGCTAGCGCACGCGACATTACCGATCGAGTCAATCGATCCGAAATTGTTTCTAATCGTTCGAATAGGATGCGGTCGAACTTTTTTTTCCAAATCGCTAAATAAGACATTCGATTTTCAAACTATCAGTGATCTGCAGAATTGAACGCGAGATCGAATCACTTTCTATATATTGATTTTTCGATAAAAGCGTAAGACAGAGCCACCCTATCCCCACTACGATCCTTGGAAGCCGGGATGAGATCAATAGAAAGTTCGCGCGAACGTTCTGTCTTCGGTAAATCTATTCGCAGTCAAAATTTGACGGGGTGTCGCGCGAGGAGGAGCGTAGGAACCCGGTGAACGATGGAGAACGCTAAAACACGTTCTTAAATGTCGTGAAACGAGAATATCCTCTCGAGTGCACGACCCTCTTTCGCGAAGCCCTAAAGCTTCGGGGGTGAAACGGTCGCTTTATGAATAATTAGTGATTCTCCGTTCGAGGCGATCAGCGATCAACGATGGCTGTGATTCACGCAAAGAAAGTACGGTTTTTAACGTCGTGCTGCTGGGGTGTGTCGTAGAGCAAAGGAAACGTAGAGTTTACATAGATACGCGAAAAAATATTCACAGGCTACGCGATGTTGATGCTTCTAATTGTTTTAACGTTGACGAACGCGATCGAGGGTTCGTCAACTGCGGACGACGCCGACAATGTGTTGCATATCGGTGGTATTTTCCCGATAGCAGGAGAGGGTGGGTGGCAGGGTGGCCAGGTGAGTAGCGATCATTTTCGAATATTAACAGGTAGGTTGATGTTAACTCTAATTTCTCGAAGGATATATCTCTTCTGAAAACAAATAACAAAAGAGATTAATATCGTCCGTAGGCTTGCATGCCAGCTGTGAACTTGGCTCTGGACGATGTTAATCGCGAAAAAAATCTACTGCCAGGATTCATACTCAAACTCCACTCGAATGACAGCGAGGTACGTCGAAAGATTTTCCTTTTTTTTTTATAAAAACAATGCTTTGCTACAGAGAACTATACTTGTTTTAGTGCGAGCCGGGACTCGGTGCATCGGTGATGTACAATTTGTTGTATAACAAACCGCACAAACTGATGTTACTAGCAGGATGTAGCACCGTGTGTACGACCGTTGCCGAGGCTGCAAAAATGTGGAATCTGGTAGTGGTAAGTGTAAACGATCTATTTTTTAAGTTATTAGAACGAACAAAACAGAATTTTTCGGATGCTTTCAGTTATGTTACGGTGCGTCATCGCCAGCCTTGTCCGATCGAAATAGGTTCCCCACACTGTTCAGGACCCACCCATCCGCTACGGTGCACAATCCAACGAGAATCAAATTGTTACAAAAATTTGGTTGGTCCCGCGTAGCGATTTTACAGCAAGCCGAAGAAGTGTTCATATCTGTAAGACTAACTCGTCACGCGTTGTACTGGCTCACTTTGTATACAATAATTGAAAGTAATCTTGTCAACATTTGTTGATAGACTGTAGAAGATTTAGAAGCTCGTTGCAAGGAAGCAGGAATAGAAATAGTTACTCGTCAGAGCTTTCTGTCGGATCCATCGGACGCGGTGAGGAACCTTCGTCGGCAAGATGCCAGGATCATCGTTGGTCTATTCTACGTCGTGGCCGCGAGAAGGGTTCTGTGCGAGCTGTATCATCAAAATCTCTACGGTAAAAGTTACGTATGGTTTTTCATCGGATGGTACGAAGACAACTGGTTCGAAGTGAACTTGGATAAAGAGGGAATCACCTGTACGAAGGATCAAATGAGGCTCGCGGCCGAGGGACATCTCACGACGGAGGCTTTAATGTGGAACCAAAATAACGACACGACAATCAGTGGGATGACATCCGAGGATTTTAGACAAAGGTTGAACAAAATGCTGAAGGAGGACGGTTACGATATCGATAACAATCGATATCCGGAAGGTTATCAAGAGGCGCCGTTGGCTTACGATGCTGTTTGGTCTGTAGCATTAGGTATGAAACTGCTTCTGTGTGATTTGGACATTGAAGGAGAACGAATTAATTTGATTGCGTTGGATATTTCAAAATTATTGTCCTTAGGATTCCTCGATACTCGAATCATTTAATATTGTTCCCAATTGCAGCATTCAATAAAACTATGGAAAAACTCAGTAAACAAGGAAAGAGCTTGAAGAACTTCACCTATATCGACAAAGAGATAGCCTACGAGATTTACTCTGCGATTAATTCCACCCAGTTTCTAGGAGTATCTGTAGGTGTATTTCGGCCGTAATAGAAATACGAAGAAAGTATTATGTCCAGCGATTTTTAATCGATCCTTCGTGCTATAGGGATACGTTGCGTTCAGCTCGCAAGGTGACAGAATCGCATTGACCCAAATCGAGCAGGTGATCGATGGAAAGTATGTTAAGTTAGGGTACTACGATACGCAAAGTGACAATCTTACGTGGAGGAACATGGAACGATGGATCGGTGGTAAAGTGCCGCAAGACAGGACCATTGTGAGAACTGTCCTAAGAACGGTCTCGTTGCCTTTGTTTATCTGTATGGGAACTATATCATCCGTGGGGATCGTAATAGCGATTGCCTTGATTATTTTTAATATTTGGAATAGACATAGAAGGTACGATTCTTATTCCTCGTTCTCCCTTTTCAAACGATCACCATCGTTCATCTTTTAGGGTGATCATGTCCTCTCATCCTGTGTGCAACACCATAATGTTGGTAGGAGTGATAGCATGTTTCGTGTCGGTATTTCTTCTGGGTATCGATGGCAGATTCGTATCACCGTGGGAGTATCCAGCTGTCTGTCAAGCCAGATCTTGGATGTTGTCGACGGGTTTCACTTTAGCGTTCGGAGCTATGTTCAGCAAAGTATGGCGGGTCCATAGGCTGACGACAAAAACGAAAGCCGATCAGGCGAAGGTAAGCATCAAGAAGAATCGGCAGACGTGACCTAACTGGAAATAATTGAAACATGCACACCGATACACTCGCGCAATCGATTAACCGTGCGACCGATTTTTCTAGTTTACCATGGCAGTGTGCACCGCCCCTTGCATGGTTCGCAGTTCCTGCTCGTATGATCCTCATCTTTAACCTGTTCTTGATTCTTTTTAGTTGTTCATGGCTAAACAAAAAGTTTCGTCCATACAGAAGAAGGTTCAACCGTGGAAGCTGTACACGATGGTGAGCGGACTGTTGGCAGTTGACATCGTGCTGCTGGTTTCCTGGCAGGTGCTTGATCCTTTGCAAAGGAAAATGGAAACGTTTCCGTTGGAATCGTCGCCATTTGGCGATGACGACGCGAGAATTAGACCCGAATTGGAACACTGCGAAAGCGTTCACAACAACATTTGGTTAGGTACGTCCTACTTTGAAAGAGAAATCTTTGTACTTAATTTTCACGAGGATACAACAAATCGTAAAAGCTACGATTTCTCTTTCAGGTTTAATGTACAGTTACAAAGCGATCATTCTGGTGTTCGGACTGTTTTTGGCTTACGAGACGAGAAGCATCAAAGTTAAACAGATCAACGATTCCAGATACGTAGGAATGTCAATATATAACGTGGTAGTCCTCTGCTTGATCACAGCTCCCGTGACGATGGTGATTGCCAGCCAACAAGATGCCAGCTTCGCTTTCGTCGCTCTCGCTATTATTTTCTGCTGTTTCCTGAGCATGGCTCTAATTTTCGTACCTAAGGTGATCGAGGTAATCGGGAACCCTAAAGACAAGGCTGAATCCAAATACAATCCAGACGTAGGTATGTCGAAGGAGGACGAGGAAAGGTATCAAACGCTTCTCCGCGAGAACGATGAACTTCAGAAACTTATCGCTGCGGTAAGAACAGTTTCTAGACTTCGTAAATTGTTTGCGTGTTTCAGAAATGGGTACTGTAATCGAATACGATTATGCTTAGTTATTACCCAGATCTGATGCGATTGAAGGATATTCAACGGATTGCTATTAATTTGTTCTTCCGTTGTAGAAAGAAGAGAAGATCAAAGTTTTGAAACAGATGCTGGCCAAAAGAGATACGTTAAAAGGTGATAGCGGAAACGTCCCGAAGGATTCGCTGATCGTCGCCGATTTCGTCACAGGCGAAGGAACCTCGGACAGCGCAATCGGTGGGGGTATTTCCGTTTATACACAATCATCTCGCGCCTCTGCTTCTGATTTTGAATTCTCAGGATCGTACTTGTAGATTTGTCGCGCGTTAATCCTTTCGCTGCCTATTACGTGTATATACAATACGTTGTTAACTACCTGACTATTAATTATAAAATTGAGAGCTCGAAAATTTGGCAGAATCTTCGCAAAGTACCCTGTATACGATTATAAATTGAAATGTTGCGGATCGAGCCAAACAGAAACAGGTCGCGGTTTTTCGAATAAATGTTATACATAGACAGCTAGGTTGCGATGCAGCGAGAGGATTGAGAAGCATTACTAATTTAAGAATATGGGACCTAACAACTATACCAGTTCTTTTCTAACGATAGCATTTAATTTTCATATCTTTCTAAGGCTCGACACGCTTTCTTTAATAATCTTCTATTTGTGCATTACCACGTACCTTCTAATCAAACCATGAATGAAACGAATGCACCGAAATTATGAAAAAATCGGATTACCCGTTAACTCGAGGCTAATTTTATTTTTAAGTTATGTAGATCGGTACGGTGCGCCTTTGTTACCGGAAACGGCGTTCTCTGTGTTGATATATTCGGTGTCTAAACGTATCAATGTTGAATGTGTACGTGTATACCGTCAAAGTAATAGATGTGCGTATGCGTAGAAAAGATCGTGCAAGTTAAATATGTGATTTAGCGAAACAAAAGCAAACTCGTTTCGATGTTAAGAAATTTTTGCGCGCGAGACAGTGATACGTATCGACAAAAAGAAGTTGGCCTACAAATGTCGCGCGGCAATCTCGTTTACAACGATCTTTTTCGTTATATCAAGATACATTTAACGCATAGTTACAGATTAATCGAGATTTTATTACACGATATTTGTACAGAGAAGTTTTATCTAACTCTTAATTGAATCACAGAATAAATGAACTCGCGTGACGTTCTATCGGATACGACAAAAGAGGAGAAACGTATCCGATGAGAACGCGAAAAGAGATCAATTACGTAACACGGACCAAAAGAGGATACTTCGCGAAACACTTACTGTTGACTTTTGAATACTTTATGCTAAACGCGAAATTGTACGCGTTTGTTCACTGAAAACCGCCCACCGTTATGGTGATTATTCGAATTTCTTCGCGCACGGTCTACACGGGTCCAAAACGAGAGAGACGAAACATTTATCGTTTTTGTCAAAAACGTTACGTTATCATGTACGAATATCTTCCGGAATGACGAGATTAAATCCATTGTTCGCCTTCTACGGAAGGAGGTACAATCGCGTGTAATTTAGACTTCCTTTGGTTAAGGAGAAGTGTAAGGGAAGAAGTGTCCCATCACTCACCCTTGTTTTCATTTGCAAAGATCAGAGGTGTTAGCTTAGGCATTCTTTGAATTTCACTAGGTAACTTCTGAATTCTACTTAGACTTCTCTTTAGGTTCTCACTAGGATCTCTCTATATCGTCTGCTTATAGACTCTGTCGAGAAACTTTCAGAGTTGTCCTTATGCCTTCTGTCTGGATTATCCGTGAGGATTTTTCCAAGACCGAAGCTAACGTTTTCCTTAACCAAGAGACACCTAACGTTGCATCTCGATGTGCCTAAGTCAGGATTTGGACAAATTAAAATCTTTTCATTTAAGGAGATGATATTTTATTACGCGCGACTCCACGATCAAAAATAAGTCGAAAAGTTTTGTTTCTCTCAGGCCTAAGTTCTTCGCATTAATTCACGAATGATTAAGAAAAATTGCAGTTAAATCTCGTTAGACAATGACCTGGTCGTTTCCGAAACGCTGCGAATCGATGTGAACCTCATGAAGTCTGCTCCCAAATTGTACGGAACGCGAGATTAGAGATGATTATGGGCAAAAGAAGGACACGCTAACGAGATTTAAACGCTTGGAACTGTGACGCCATTCATAAATAATTTGGGAGTCTTGATGAGGTGGATCGATACATTCAGACGCTTAATCTTTCAGATTACTCATGTCGTAACGGACTCGAGGGTTCGATGGTTCGGACTAGGAATTATTTATGAATGGACATGAAAATCTGAACGCTTTTTCCAAATGGTATCTGAAGGATTATCGTTTTTCAATTCTTCTTTCTAGAAACGGACCAGGTTGGCTGAACGCAACAGAGCCCCGTCGATTAGGACGTCGAAAGCAATACACCTGTGCGAACGGGCTGAAAGCTCTCTTTTTCTCTCTATCTTCTAAAACTAGCAATCAATGTACACGCACAATCCCCACGGAACTGCAGATTTTTATTTTGTAACCGGAAGAGAAACCGGGGATCGTGTTGCAACGATTGAAATGCGATTTTGTCGTTGTATCGCGGAAGAAACGCGTCGCCTCCTGTACAGTTACGTGCAACGATCACTTTCCTTGGTAACGGAAACTATTGTTCCTTGGACTCCATGAACTCTCGTTCCTTAAGTTTAGTTTGTGTTGATGGAGTACGTGACAAAGTATACTAACGCAAGCAACTTGTATCGCGTATCCTACTATCGTGTTTTTAAGCCTAAGTTACATCGATGACGTATATTAGCGTTAGTAGAAAGAATCACGCATTTATTATGCTCGTATAAACAATTAGGCGAGTTCACTATCCGTCTTTCTTTATTACTCCAACCTACTAGCGCCGGTATGCTCCAGTACCTACTATGGCAAGCTTCTTCCCTTACGTTACCTCTTACCAACAGAAGTCATCGTTTCTCGTAACTGTACAGTACGGAAAGAGATTATTTTCAGCAAATAATACCCAAGAAGGACTCAGTAGCCTCCCTGCCCTTCTTCCTCTTTAAAAGTCGTGTTAAAAATCAATGTACACCTTGGAAGGTATTTATAAAAAATTGTTTGTAAACGTTGCAGTTCAGTTAATGTTACGACTTAGAGGAAACTCGATAAAGAAATATTTAACAGTTATTTTAACGGAACGATAAGAAGATTCGATCTTTCTAAACAGCGAATCTAAACGTTAGAGAAACCGAGATGTTCAGTTTAGAAGTTGTTTAACGTTGTCAAAAAGATGATGTGATTTGACTGCAATTCAGATTTTATCAGTATATGTATAAATTGATTTACGTGTACAACGTAGATTGGATAATTCATGGAGCACACCATTTACTGTCATACATGCATCTCAATTTCACCATTGTACGTGTACATGACGGTTACAGAGATTCTATGAATGTTTCTGTTGAATCGTTTCTAGCATAATCATCGTCGCGCTCATCTACGTATTTTTTACTGTACTTCTTCGATCGACTGTCGCGCGAAATAGCGCTCGATTACGATATTATTATTATTATTATACACTATACATGTATAGTCTTATCGAACTGTTAAAGAAAGTATCATATATATGTACGTTAGAATATGGAGATATATTTATTTTTAAGTTTTTAAATTATAAAAATTCGTTAAAAGTCACATATTGTATCTGTTATTAATAACCCTGCGCTTATCGAAGGGAGTTCGCGCTCTCGTTTTAACAAAAAGGTCGAATCAGCAATCGTTCACCGATGCGATGTTTATCATGTTAACGAGTTAAAAGAAAAGATTACGATGCTTCGCTTTCGTGGATCAACGTCGAAAGATCGAGCAGGCCAAGTTAAAACGATTAACTTGGCTTCGCTTTGAATGTTGCGACGTGTTTTTGCACAAGTTTACACGAAAAGTTTATGAACCATTTTATTTGAAGTATCAAATGATGACACGTACAATTCTTTAAAGAAATACGTATATTTAATACATCATAGATGCCTGCGGCAATTATGAAAATATGTAGTACAAATGAAATACAAGTGTATTAAAAAATCAAATAAACTTAGCTACAATTTAACAGTAAAATCGTTGCGTTTCTTGTGCTTGTTTGAAAATAAGCGGGTCCGGTGACAACTCTGCGAGTAAGGAAGAATTTGTGTCTACGGCGCATGTTAGTCGCCATGTTCGTGGCATTGTCGTTGATACGAAATTGTAAGGCGCGCGCGGTAAAAACGTGTTTCTATAGTACGTCAAATTTAGTTTAATTTGAGAAATGTCATTTGGATCGGGATTCGGAGTGACAACTTCGACACCCGCTCCTGCTTTTAGCTTTGGTGCTCCGACTTCAACCACGGCGACACCGGTAAAACCGGGTAAGTTAATTTGTTTTAGGTTAAGTCACATTTCTTATTCCCTTCCATTACATGTGACTTGTTCAAAAATCTTTTTAGCCATATTGCCCATTATGCTTTGCATCTGATTGCAAGTTATCAAATTATCTTAATATCTTTTATAAACGCTGTTTTCCTAGATGTATTTGAAATGACAGTTTGAAGTTTACTCAAATTTTTTATATGCTGTTTCATCATGCTATGTATTTATATGTATTTCAATATAATATGTGTATATTATTATGCTATATAGCATAATAATTTAAAATAGTACTTTGTTCAATAAAGAAATGTAACTTTAATATAGGCTCATGCCATGTTCTTTATCTTTAGTTTCTCAGAGAACTAATGCTCGTTTTATTTGTACAATCTGAAATTTTATCTAACAGTGGCTGATTTATACCGCTACATCTTGGGTCACATTCTGTGTCAGATGATCCAAAGAAATTGTTTCTTCTTTTTGTTTTAGTTATGAGACATGCACTTATGCAACATAACAACAATATTACCAAAAGTGTAATTAATAAAATAATTAATACAGACGAATGGCTCGTGTGTTCGTTGCTACCTCTTATTGATTCCACTGTTGATGCAACAGCGTGTCCATATCCAGGCGTTTGTTGCAAATTGCTTTTAGGCGTTGCTAATTTTCCACTGAAAGTTGTATCTTCTAAATAATACATTTCGCTTGGAATTTTGCCTAATGTAGTTATCATCACTTCGGCTGTAACATCCTGTGTAAACATTACGTTACAACTTTTTTACATCTAAATAATTTGTATTCTCTACAAATAAGAGTTAAACAGTACCCCAATTGCCATATCCGTGGTGCCAAATTCATGTACAAGCTCGGTAACTGTATCCAAAGGTTGATCGGCACGACGAAATACAACCTTACTGCCAGACATTGTAGCTATCTTTAGTAACTTACGAGCAAGTTGACCATATTTGTTTTCCTGTTCAGTTTTTTTATATCATTTAAATGAAATCACATGTTACTCAGTTTTAATGGGCTTACCTGATTTTCTTCGCTCATGTATGACATAATTCAAGATCCTTTTTTGTTATCAGATTTAATATATAGTAGAAAAATTTTATTTAATATATATTATATTTAAATTTGTTATATTATGTTGTTAATATATTTGACAACTTTTTGATATATAAAGTACAGAAATAAAATAATAAATAAATTACTGTTGTTCCTGCAAGTGAAACATTTGTGTCAGTTACTGGTTTTCCTGCTTGAAGCGTGTTCAATTTAATGAAAACAAAAGCAGGATCTTTATCATTTATCACATAAATGTGTATGTATTTTATAAACAATAAACTATAACAACAGTATCCTAAAATTTAATTTGCCTATATATTGTTAGTACATATTTCTTGTTTGCAATTCGATATCCCATTCGATAGGATTTGGATTTAGTACTCCAGCAACTTCTGCGTCAAGTCTTTTTGGTTCTTCTTCGACCCCTGCAACTGGTGGCTTTGGTACTGGAGCTACCTTTGGAACACCAGCTGCTACCGGTTTTGGTAATACATCAACAACCGGCTTTGGTGCTGCACCTACATTTGGCACAACTTCTACCACTGGATTTGGATCCACTCCAGCTTTTGGAACTCCGGCTACTTCGACAGGCGCTGCATTTGGAACAACTAGTTTCGGTGCCACTCCTGCTGGAACAACAGGCTTTGGAGGGTTTGGAGCCCCTACAACATCATCCTCGTTAAACTTTGGTAATTTCAGTGGATTTGGAACTGCAACAACTACGTCTGCGTCTTCTTTCTTTGGAGGATTCGGTACTACAAATACATCTACTTTTGGTGGAGCGACAGGTTTTGGTGCGTTCGGAACAAAACCGACAACCACAACTACAACAACTGGTTTCAGTGGTTTCGGTACAGGTCAGCTTCAACGTGACGATATTTTTTCATTATGTTAATTATCATTTTTATTCATATTACGCTGTTTGTGCAGGTACAGGATTTCCCAGTTTTGGAACTGGATTGCAACAACCACAGCAACAGTTTCAGCAACAACAACTACAACAGCAACAACCTGCTAATACTATATCAGAAGCTCTATATAATGCCGTCTTTAATTGTCAATTGTACAATGATGAACGCGATAATCTTATCGCTAGATGGAATCTTATACAAGCTTTATGGGGCACAGGAAAAGCTTACTATTCCATGAATGCACCGGCTATTGAACTTAATCAAGAAAATCCGTTATGTAGATTTAAAGCCATTGGGTATAGTCGTATGCCCGAAGCTGAGAATAACGATGGACTGGTGGTACTATGTTTTAATAAAAAGAAGAAGGATGTTAAAGAAGGCGAAGCTCAATTGATCGGATTTTTGAACACTGTCTTAGGGAATAAGCCAAATTTATCTCTTACAATAGATAACATCAAATCAACTGGGGAAGACAAAACTCAAGTGACCATTTTTGTTACCGAGAAAGGAATCACGGGAGCTCCGCGAAAAATTCCAACGAACGAATTATTTACATATTTGTCGCAACCGATGCAAAAGCAACAATTAGTACAAAATGGTGTAGAAGATATATTGCCTTTAGTTAAATTGGATCCTGCACAACTCAAAGAATATTTAGACAATCCACCTTGCTCTATCGATCTTAGATTATGGAAACAGGCTCAATTGGATAACCCTAATCCAGATTTGTACATACCAGTGCCAATGATTGGTTTTCAGCAGGTTAAGCATAGATTAAAATGTCAAGAAGAAGAAACAGCGAGGCATAGAAATTACTTGGACATGGCAGCTGAAGAAATACAAAGATTACAAAGGCAACATACAGCGATACAAGCGAGACTCAAAGAACATCGGAGAAATCTATTGGAATTGCAGCATAGAGTGTTACAGGTACGTATATTATGTTATAAATACACCTTCAAAGATTATTTTTTTCTGTACACTCCAATGTTTCTTGAAGGTGTTGGTGCGTCAAGAAATCACTCGGAAGGTTGGGTTGTCTTTGCAACCAGAGGAAGAAGTTTTAACGCGTAGGTTCGAAACCATGCATTCCCAGATCAGTGCTCCGACTCAGTTCAAAGGTAGAATTAGCGAGATGCTGTCTCAATTGCGAATGCGAAGTCACGTAGATACGCAGAATCAAGAGAGATACGCGATGGATCCTATAGCACAAGATGATATAAAAGCGGTATGTAAACAAAATGATTTGGTAGAAATAAAAATCATTTCACAAAGAATATGCACAACTCTTTTTCGTTTGTTTTAGTATCTCACGATGGAACAACAGGGCATGGCACAACTTATAGCAACAATAAATACTGACTTAGAAAGTTTAAAAATTATTAAAGACGGCATGTCTGATCTTTTAATAAGTCATAATATATCGTGAGAATTGTATTAACATAAATTGTTTACACATATGTTTTTCTTTTTTTTTTTTTTCAAAATAATCTCAACAATACGGCTTGTTATGGTCGTACGACATAAAAGCAACAAAAATTTCTGCACCTTCGTATTTTGCTGCCATATTTATTGTACATCTATTTTTTAACCGATACGAATTATAAATCGTGTCTAAAGATACGGATCTCGATCAAAAACAATATTGTAAATTTTAATATTTCGTCGATATAAAAAACGACTGAATTTTTCACTGGTATTTTCAAACGAACGAAACAACGTTAAATCATGTATTGCTTTACCGAAGGAGGAAAAAGGAACTTGTTATATGGCGTGAAAAAAGATAATAAACATTTTTTTACATAAATAATGTGCTTTTATTGAATAGTTTAATGTCGTTAAAACACGCTCTTTTCATTGCAGAAATGCACGCACTTTTCTCCTTCTCCACTCATTTAACACTTTCTGAACGTCTTACACATAATATATTTTTATATACATATTATACATAGGTGTTTAGCATAGTATACCGGGATATTTCTTTCACACATATTATACAGGGGAGTTCATTTATCGATCATACTGTTATTTGTGATTTCGATGCAAACATGTTTATACCTGACTATTCGATCTAATTTCGTGGTTTCCTTGATCGTGCCCCTGAGGTTAGATAATCGATAACGAATTAAGATTGAGCAAGTCTCGTTCGATCTCGGATAGTTTTCTATTTCGACTCCGTCGTACGATAGACGCGTATTACAACGGTATTGACATATTTGGCATTTCGCAGTCTAATCACAACGGCAATCTTTTCTTCCTTATCACCGGTACATTTACTTCCCGCGTCTACTTACTTTTTGTCAAGCTATTTCTAGATAATCCGCAAACAGAGTGAACATCGAATCAAAAGATATCGCTTCTCAAACGTCTCTACTAATTAAAGAAAAAAAAAAAAGAAACCAATTTGTCGTAGAATCTGCGGAAGCAAAGACCGGCCATGGTTCGAGTTGGAATTGACTCAATTTTGTGAACGTTCAAGGTCGCCCTGAATCAACAACTCATTTCACCGTCGGAATATTCGGAAATTTTCAAGGCAGATTCGTTTTAAGGCACGCAGAAACGCAGGACGACCTTGACAACGTTGAACGCGAGCCACGGCCGGTAGTTTGAGGCAGCTCAGCCTCTCACAACCTGAAAAGTAAATTCTTCGCTACAGAAAAAGCTCTGGTTTACTTGTTGATCGTCAAATCCAGCGGAAGATCTTGCTCCATTTCGACAACGTTCTCGTTTTTGACTCGAAGATCTTGTCCACAGGTGTTGTTCGTGTCCACGATGTTCCCCCACATATTTTGCAGTCCGTATTGCAGATCCACCGTGCCCAACAAATGTCTGAACAAAGGATTCTGTGCCTTGAGGATCAGATCCGAAAGGATCTTTGTCTTTTCTAGGATGTTCTCGTTGCTGTGCACGCAACATTTGTGGCGGCAACAACAGTCGGTAGTATCCTTGCAGGCATCGTCCTTCGTCGGTATTTGCTCGACCTCCATTTTTAAGTCGTCCGCTCGTTTTATCACAGAATTTCTCACCGGGTCGCAGACTATCGTGTTCTCTTTTTTGCAGGGTGTGCCGCTGATGATCGACTCGATGTTTCGGTAGTCGACCGTACTAACTTTGTTCGTGCACTCCATGGATTCCTCGGTCTTGATGGGAGTCGACTGCATCCCGATACACGGCAGAACGTCGGGAACGCGACGTGGACTGGTCTGAGGCGACTGGACCAAAGGACTTTCCTTGATGACCGGATTGTTGGAAACGTACATGGGATTCACTTGAATCTTCTCCGGTATTATGTAACTGGTCTCGTCGTAGATCCTCGGATAGATCTTCATCTCTTGTTCGTAAACTTTTACGGGCGTGACCTGTTCCTGTTCTTTGCGTTGCTCTTGAAGGTTATACATGTTGTTCCACTCGACAAAGCTTCTCTGCTCCTCGAAGCTGTTGCTCGCCTTGGGACTAGATCCCGACACGCTGCTCTCGATGCTGCTGTCTTTCTTTTCGGACTCGGACTGAGTGCTGCTGCTCTGCTTTTCCGGCGACGTGCTGTCAACTAATCTGATCTTTTCCTGAGAGTTGTTCTCGTCGAAACTTTTCTCTTGGACCTTGTCGTTGTTGTTCACATAATGCCTGTACGTCTTGACGTGTTTGCGCAGGGAGGACGGGTCGGTATACCTCTTGGGGCAGCCCGGCACTTTACAGCAGTACGGTTTATCCACCGCGTGAGTTCTGGTATGCTTGAACCTGTCCGAGGAGTTCGAGTACGCCTTGTTACAACCTTCGACCGGGCAAACGTATGGACGTTCACCCGTATGAGAACGGGCGTGGATCTTCAAGTTCTCCGCTCTGCTGAAACTCTTGTCGCACTGGAAACAGTGATGCGGTTTCTCGTTCGTGTGTGTTCGCACGTGGACCAGCATCTTGTATCTGCAACGGGAGAAAGCAGAACCTGGTAAGAAACAACGGCGATTCGTAACATTCAACATAATGAAACATAATGAATTATGTCGATCCGTTGAACATACGCGTAATCGAAACTGTACGATAACGCGTACACGCGTGTAACGAGACTTATAATAACGAGTCTTATAGACTTTAGATAAATGATTTATTATAATTAACTTCGATTAACTTTTTTATTAATAATTAACATGTTGATAGATTCGTATTGAAAATAATGCTTTACGCGTCGAAGTAGCCAACGAAGTATTACATAAATAAATTGCACTTACAGTCGTATATTTGTACGATACGGTTATATGGCATTCATCGCGAATCAATTAATCTTATTGTTAAACGTCAGAAGATAGTTACGAAGATCGTTAACAAAGAATTCGTTGAGGAGCTATTTGAAGGAAAATAAGATGAAAAGAGATGTTCTTTACCTCGCATTAAATCCACGTTCGCCCCTCGCGCATCCTTCCCAGCCGCAATAAAACAGTCCACGTGGTCCAGGCGCAGCGTGGAGTCGCGCAACGTGTCCTGCTAGTTGTTCCAAGGACGTGAACCATCGACCACAATTTTGCCATCTGCAATTGCAAACGAATGTACGCGTTAGCTTTTAATTGACGACGATCATTCCCCTACATTCTCTGTTTACATGTATGTCTTCAATCGGAAAATGTGTAATCGCATCCACATTTTTCATTGAAATTAACAAAGCTTAGATTCGTGTACGAAAATAGTCGCGGTCACGTAGACAGCTTATTGATCTTTGATCGCTTTAATCGATCGAATCTCCTTCGCACAAGATTATTGTCGTTTAAGACCAGTACATCCAGAGTCCCACATTCCTTTCGGCGTATCTATTTATACTGTCGAGTTTCTCTATCGCTAATTTATTAAGAATTTCTAAATATAACCCACACGAACACTAGAACGATTTATAACTTTGTGTACATCATAGAATCTTTAAGAAGTCTCCTTCGTGTATTCTGACACTGACTCTGGATGTTTTCTAATTTTCAAGGTTACAACGGACACGAATCGAACAACGCGTTACCGTTCAAAGTATCAAAATCCCCGTACGAACACCATGGAAGTTTGAATCGATTGCTCTAGATCGTCTGAAATATCGACGCACGATTTACGTCAAAAGAGTATGTCCGTTCAACCTACCAATTGATACCAATTCTGGCCATTGTGCAATTGGCGTCGCTTGACACCAGTTTATCTGGATGTACAGGGTTTGATACCGTTCCAGTCAACACCGTCGTGTTCCAAGAACCGAGATGCCTTAACGCGATTGTGCGAAATAAAGGTTGTGGATCAAGGTGACGTGTCAGTTACTCCGAACTGTTCAATGGGATATACATATGTATGGAAAAATATATTTGGGCAATATCAAGTTGATGACGCAGACAGATTATATCAATGTCTCGATTATCAAAACTGATTAGTTATCTGATATACGATAATTGGATGATCGAACTTTTATTACCGAATACTACATAACTCTGTAAAGTTATATGTAATTACGTTTTGTTCGAGCAATAGCATTTAACGATGTGCTTTACTTAAGACTCATTTTCACACGCGAGTAAAGTTATCCGCTCACGAAACGTAGGAAAAACGTCGCATCGAATTACGTTGCATAGCGTCGATTCAGGTCGCGTTGTATAGCGACACGTTAATCGCATAGTAGAAAACAAATCTATTTTAGCGTCGAATACCTTCGTGTGCCTCTATACATATATTCAACACGTGCGCATTCTTTCTTTCGTTACAATAATGTTCGTTCATGATCAGCACGTTTTCGTCGTTATCGCAATACAAGGAAAACGAAAAGACGCGGCGCGAAGACGCGATTATTCCGTCGGTTCCCTGCGACGATAACGAGCATTTTCCGAGTGCACGAGGTTACCACATGCAAACCGTACACGTAGCAAGCTTCTGCCACGGGGACACGCGATAAACAATCGTTTCTTTGCGATGACGTTACATCGTCATGCCAAAATTGTCGACGAAACGGGGCATGAAGTCCGCGAATACGATGACGGTTCCACTTAGTTATCACTTTTATAGAGGTTATCGATACGTGACTTTCTTTCCGGTATAGTAAACAGTTGGATATAGTGGACGAAGCTCGCGTTTCTTTTTTTCAGCGTATGTTCATATACGTATATCTCTTTTATCCACGGAACTAAAAACGTCGACGTCGAGGGGAAGACAATATTGTCCCTTGGTAGAATTGCATGAACTTTGATTGTAAAGTGGAAACGCACGAGGTTGGAGCTACAGTGTCGCTTCGAGATTCGAAGAATATTTACATATTGGGGTTCTAAACAGAACAAAGTGTACGTCGATAGCGCGACAGATACGGGAAACTGGTTAGAGCCGAAATGGGACACGCGTGCTACGAACGCGGACACACGCCTCGAGGATAAATTAGCGCTGTTTAACGCCGTCTGGTATAGATCTTTAGCGAGATATCTTCCGCGTTTAGTTGCTAGCCCGCCTTAAAAATTCTATAGAAAACAAGGTTATTATCGCGCGGGCAAATGTTCAGGCGATATTTGCTTCTTTTAATTTCGTTCAATACTTTCTTATCCTTAATCGTTACAATATTATGATTATAAATAAAGCGATAGAAAATTAGACGCATTAATAACTCTTTTCATGTTAAGACGAGAGCGTACGCGAGTTCGCGCGGAAACGAGATCGCAACGTTCTCAGTGAGACGCAAAAGCGATGAAGCGATAATTAAGCAAAATCCAGATAATTAAAGAACTGGGAGCGAGTGACTAGGAAGTTAGAGGACGAAAATAAAGTATTTCGCGATTAAGTCGCTTGTTTTCTGATAAGGAGATACGGGATCATCGAAGTACGCCTCGCAACTATTGCAGACACGATGGGAACAAATCCACGTTCAATTTAGATAACGATGGCGCCGGTATTTGCAACGAGCAAACGCGAAATTAACACCGTGGTAGCCTGGTAATGAAAGTCTAGAAGCTTCGTGATTAAGACGCGATAAAAGGTTGGAAAATTTATCGTTCAATTGTCGTTCTTTCAATCATCTATTATCTGGAATTGCAACGAGGGTTGGAAGTTTATAAAATAATATTCTATAAGTTATCGAGTAAATCCTATACGCGTCGATAAAATCACTTAATCCGTTGCGAATCATTTATCAATTATAGAAGGAACTTTTCGTGCAATCGGTATATACAAATTCAACTTATTCGTTAAAAAATAATCGATTAAAAGTTTATTAAAATACTGAATTCAGTGTCACGCTTAGATTATTACTGCCTAATCGCGATGATCCATCAATCGGTTATTTTTCTGACGGCTCTATTCCTCTGACTCTTGTAAATGTTTCCACAGATCTCTTTCGAATATTATTTTTACCATAATCTTATCTTCTATACTTGAATCGGTAAACGATAAAATTAGCGTAAAATTTTTAAAGTAAACAAGAATAAACTATATCTGAATGTCGAGGATCCATTGGATTTTCCGTTGCAATAGAAGGAAAAAAACCTTCGAAACTGTAAACGTGTTAACTTATCCTAACGTTAGGGGCAATAAGCTTGCGTCACGAAAAACTACATTGACTCTGAAAGTTTTGAGAAGCATCGTAAACGCCATCTGTCGAAAATGTTGCCAACAACGCCATGTTTATTTAGATCCTTCATCAAAAGCTGAACATTCAGTTGCAAGCGTACACTCGAGTATGCTCTAAATCGGCAAATCCCTAATTCGTCCTGAAATCCCGAAAAATTGTTGAAACTCCACGAGCGAGTTACCATATGTTCTGTAGGGAAGTTCAATTTGCCGCTGTCCGCATGTCCGAAAACTTTCAGAGTATCCGAATCGACGAGCAAGTTTGCAAGCCAGAAACCCATAGGAAGCTCCGTCTGAAATGGAGGCAAACTGAAAATAACAGGAGAGAAAAATTACCTGCATTTCAGCTGGGCGTTTTCTCCGCGACGGATGGAACCAAGCTCCAAACTGGAGCTGGAGGCGTCCGAGTCGCTGTGCACCGGACTCGGAGGACCGGCGTTCGCCAGGCTGTTCGGCGATGCTCCCAATCTTGGCAACGTGGCCGACGGGGACGTTCCCAATTCGTCCTCGACCGGCATCCTTCGCGGCCAAACCGGAAGGTCCAGCGACGTTTGCTGACGAAGGCCGAGGCTGCCGTAGTAGCTGGAGTTAGGGCCGATCGGATAACCGGAAATAATCGGGCTGTAAAAATCCGGGACTGCTGCTCCTAGCAGGGTGCCCGGGTAACGAGCGCCTCCGTAAGGACCAACGTGGTTTGGCATTCTACCCGGTACGTAAACGATCATTTTTAATTCCCCTGATTTTTGCTTCTCTCTATTTTTTTAACAATTACGAGATACCAATTCGATCAGAATTCGACCAGAGACGCGTTAACGACTATTCTCCTCGGAATCGAGGAATAAATTTCATCGAGCAATTTCGCGTGCCTTCGTGTTTGCCGGAAGGTTCGAAAACTAGCCTATATCCTTTCGGGATGTTCTCTCTCTCTAGGAGGAATTTGGCGTCATTCGCGGTGTTCGTCTATCGATTCGAATCCTCGCTCGATCTTATAACCTGTCGTCCGAGCGTCGGAGGCACCTGTCGCTTCCTGGAATCGTGGCGCGAAGCAGGAAGCGACTCGCGCATCCGGTGTTCACGGTGAACAAGACTTTCCAGGTCTTGCCTGCTCGTAGCGAGCACCTTTTCTTCCCTTTGTTTCCCTGAACAGACCGTAGCAACGACAAGTCGAGCACCGGCACAGTACGCTCGCGTACACACTCTCGCCACCGTTAGGGCGCACCCTTTAATCACACTTAGTCCGAGTCCGTATCGTCAGATGTACTTGAACCGGTTCGACTTGAGTATACGGTAGCTCAGGAATTGCTCGCTGTACTCGATCGAGAACATAACTAGGCTGGGCCGCGACGATAAATTCATGAAACGCAAACACTCGTATCCTCGTCCGCGGTTCTGCACCGCGGTTCTGCTCAATTCCGCTCCGGTTTCCGCCTGGGTCCTCCAGGAAAGACCAGATAATCACTCCTATCTCTACGTCGAGAAGGATGTTGCTCCAACGCTAGAACAATAACGCCGCGTCCATCTTTCCGCTTTCGTATCTCGTCGTCCTTCGGTGGATGCTGGATGGTCGTTAGCCCCCCTTATCGTCGCGAATCGCGAGGTTGACCCCCAACGGGACAGGCGTAGGTATGACGTCTATCTCGATCGCTGTCTGCTCGATTCTCTCGCGAAGACGAGCACTCGGGCGGACGAAATGGAGAGTCGACGGGAAAAGAACGAAAGAGGAGCCACCGTGTGTCGCGGTATGGTCGCACCGAACATCGAACTAATGTCAACGACAAACCGACCGGCCTTATATATAGCCGCGCTATCGTCGCCGATAAACGTCCCACGTCCCTCGCCGTCCTCTCACAAATACATCGACGCGACGATAACGGTCGTTGGTAATCGCGTGGCTCCTCGTCGCCGTGGATGCGTCACTCGACGCGAACGATTCGCGATCGAGACACGATTTTATCGGCTGATTCAAACGCGGTCATCTGGCTGGCGCACGATAAGCGCGGCAACGCGTCTCCCGCACGTGCAACGAACATCGTACACCAATCGTAAGTTTGACAACGACTTGTCGATTTACTTTCATACCAAGTACATATGTACTAGAAGAACGCGCCGTTACCGACCAGCCTGTAATTTTAACGCGCAGAAACTTTACCTGGATACTTTGTATTTGGATCGTCATATCTAACTCGAATACTCGACATATTTAGATGTTTCTTCTTTAGACGAAATTACGTATTTTTATCGGCGCGATATGACGGTTAAGATTCTGTGACCTTCGTACTACCTCGAGTACGAAGATCCAGGAACGACACGCACCGACTTTCGTACATTGATGCAAACGATGGAATACGTAACATCCAATTTCGTTTTCTCGTCGCTTCACGATAATTAAGTTCACATGCCGATATACTACTTATCGGCAAGCCAGACAACAAGCAGGTTGTTAAGGCGTGGACGCGTCACGCCGTCTCGATTATTCAAATAACCACTCAGCGTCGCTTTTAAAGGCCGGTAGCGGCTTCTGAGTCGACCTGTACTCGGGACGAAGATCGACGATACGGTGTCGTTATCCGGAACGAGAAAAAGAGCAAGCAACGGATCGCGATGGACATCGGATACGATCGGTTACCCCCTGGCGAGTATCGTGACGCGTCGAATTCAGGGTGCTCGAAACGTAGGACGTGTTTGTCCGCGTGTCTCAGCGCCCCTCGTTCTTCGTACTTCGTTCTTCGACCGATGTGCCTGAACGAGCGAGAACAAAGTCCTGCGTATCTTCGAGAAGTCAACCACGTTATCGCGCTCGCATTAGCGAGTTGGCGCGAATGGATACTCGCGGAGTCGAGTCAACAGAGGGATACGGCTCGGCTAATTTCTTTGCCGAGACGAAACGTGCGTCGTGGGTGGGCCCCCCGTCGTTGCCGAATTTAGATTCCACCGTTTAAAATAATGTTTGTCCAGACTCGCCTTGACCAAGTTAAGTCGCCTCCGCAAATTTTTGTCAATGTCGCGAACAAACTTTCGAGCGAACGAAGATCGGTACGAAATCGACAGAAAACGGCAGCTGACGGCAGATCGAATCGGCTTAGGTGCGTTTAAACCGTTCGAAACGATAGGTTCGGGACTCTCGATCCAGTCATTTCGCTGATCGTTCGTCCTTGAATTTATATTTGAACCCTCTGGCGCGTTTGATCGTCGCCCGAGGAAGTTCGCATGCAGCCACGAAGAAGTTAGTTGAATCGTCGTGTATCGGTATTCCAGAAGCTGGCTTTCCGTCTCGCGAGATGCAAACGCGAATAAATATCATCTTCTTCGACTAGTTCTAACGTAAATCCTCTAGCCAGGCTGTCGGCAAATATTTTCTCCCAAGACCATAAGACTCGAACGATTGCTACCTAATAGCACGACACTTAGCCTGACAATTATGGCCGTTTATTGGCTATGCATAAATCGCAAATGGCTGAATACCGACGATAGGAAATCGAAGAATCTTGACCACGACGAGAAAATTATAGGCAAAAGCGTTCGATTCAGGATCGGAATTTCAACTCGGAACACCTTCTGGTTTATTACGCGAGCGCTAATGGTTCGTTACGTTATCTACGCTATCAACGAATATTCCCTCTTAAGCTCTCAACGCTCGAACGGCTGTAGCCTACAATGTCAAGGTTACGATTGATTACTGATTCGCATAAAGCAAATAATATTTGCACGAAGGAGGGAAGATGTTTCTTTCGCCGAGATCAGAGGTGGACCCCACTATTTGAATAACGTTCGAACAAATATTAACAACTGGCTGATTCGCGATTAATAATTTTCCGCGCTAAACACGAAATAATCGAAAGAAACAACGCGTTTTTCGTCGACGGACATTTAGTCGTTCGCGATCGGCTATCGAAAAAAGAAAAAGACTTCCTGGAATGATTATCGACGCCAGGCGATCGACGTTTCATCACCGGGGTGCTAATCGAACGGCAATCTAATCTGGTCACGAGTTTGAATTCGTTTGTCTGGTGCGCGCAATAAACAAGCTCTCGACCTGAAATCAAGATTCACCTGTTGCTATCGGTAGCCAGTGGTTCTCGACTAGCGATCAAACCAATTCCTCTCCTTTCTTATCTCGCTCCTTTTCTTTGATCGTCGATCTACATTCAAACTTTTTTGCTTCGTTATCGGATCGAACTATATAGAAATATCGTTGTGATAGCTGCCAACACTCGTACAATCGGAAAGATTACTTTTATAATCCAGATAAATATAGCAGAAAAATAAATATAAAGCGACACAGTGTTTCTTGCGATCGTTTTCTACAGGTTCGCACAAGATTTAAACTCGATCCTCGCGTATTTAATATTGTCGAATTTAGAAAATTGCAACGGTGGTGTCCTTTAGTTAAGGGAAATGTTAGGAAACCGCTGTCGCTAAAAAGTTCTCCTTATTTGAAAGTAAAGAAAAATAATCGTTGTACGTGAGAATCGTCACATCCATAAACGTGTTTCGATAAGAAGGTCGAGGGGGTATTCTCACGAATAGATTGAAACGTTGTTCAAACAAATCCGATGTTATTCTCACGGATCAGGCGCGGCTTTTCGACGTTATCGATGCGCGATGTTATCGATCGATCCAGCTCTCAAACCCTTCGCGTTTACCACAATTATTTGTTCGCGAAAGAAGCGTGTCCGAGATAAATCGTTCTTATACACACTCGGTATATTAATTAACGCGCGTGGATAAGACAGCCATATTGTGAACGCGGATGATCTGAAACAACTGCGCTCCAAGAAAAGATTAAAGAACGATCAAAGAAGCATTAGAGAGGGTCGGCATAATAATAAGGGGACGAAGAATGGGAAGCGAACGATAGTCTCGTGGCGACATGGCAGATGCCAGACGGAAGATAGACATTAAAGAAACGAAAAAGATAAAAAACATGGAGGATTTCCCGAGGTACACGACCACCATTGTCTCTTAATCTTAACTCGAAGATGATCAACCGCTCGTTTCGGTCCGTCGACCGATCTTATCGGCAAGATTTTTCTCGAGTTTCCTGTCCAACTTTTCCTGGTGCGACGCTTTTCCTTTTTCTTTCCTCTTTCTTTAAAACGACCAAAACGCCCCGTTATTAGGTGCTTAACGATTTAACTCGTACTCTGAAGAAAAAAACTGGTTTTCCTTATTGGTCGCAAGCCGTTCTGTCGTAACTTTCCTGCGTTTACCGGTACGAATTCGAACGAAAACGAGGATGCAAGAAAAATAATCGTGATTAATCGACACGGTTTTGTGAACGCGTCGATCGACGACGATACTCTTTCCAAGAACCGATGGTCGAGCGCGCCAGGTCGATCCTCGCAATCACGGATACCCGCCTCCCGTTTTCGAATACCCCCAGCGGCCGTACGCGAAAGACATTAATGAATATGGTACCAAATAGCTTTCTCTCCTCTCTTTCACCCGATGGGTTCCCACCCCGCTTCTCGCATGACACCCCACGGACCGAACTGTCGGCGTCGGCTCCCTTTGATCTCGACGAACAGGTAGAAGAGACCGAGAAAAGGAGGGGAACGGATGAAAAGGTTGAAAGAAGAAAGACGGACAGGCAGAGACGGAGATTCCACGGGGACCGACGAGATCCAGACCCGAGCTCTAAACTCGAGAAAATATGTTCGGAGTTTTTAGATTGAGATCCGCCAGAGATAGCCCTTTCCCTCGATCCTTCCGGCTCTCTCTCTCTCTCTCTCTCTCTTTCTCTCGGGAGTTCGTGAAACATCGAAAGAGGCGCGCTCCTTCTTCACCCTTTCGGCCCCCATCGAGCATCTCTGATCTTTCATTTAGATTTGATTTCGGTATTCGTTGCTCGAAGAGCGTGTCGAGTCTTTGGCCCTGAAGTACCCGAGGTTCTTGCTCGGGCGAAGCTCGTTTTCGGTAGCTCCACGCGTTTCTCGCCTTTTATTTATCGATGGACGCTTCAGGATGGGAGGTAGTCAAGGACCTACGTCAAATTATGCTATTACGCTCTTCTCGGTCAAGAATATTATCTTCGGCGGTATCACCTGCGGCTAGGCGATAAGCTGCAAAATCCTCGAAACACGCTATACAACTAATGCAATTGTATTGTACGGATTAACTAAATAGTTTTTGAATCGTCGACGAGGCAGACTCGCGAGAAAACGGACGTTACGATCGAGCCCTACGGTGGCAAGTGCGGTCGAAGCGAAAGGATTTCGAGTAGACAGATGCGAGCATAGGAGAAGTTAGATTGTTTGATGGACCTCCGAGCAAGAATTTACGCGGCAGTCACTTAAAACTCTAGCGAAGCGAACGGTCGCATATATAGAACGCGTGGCACTTTGCGTGTGGCTCGGCCACTACAGAAATACCCTGTGAACGGAGGGTGCGCGCAGGATCGGGTTCGCGAGCCCGCTAGAGTCGGCTAGAGGCTCGCAGCAGGGGTTGAAATTCCCGCGGTTCGCGCGCGGCACCGCGTCGTTCTACGTAGACGTCCTCGGCGCACATTTTTATTCGATCGCGCTGTTGGGGGGCCAACAACGTTCGAGGTTCTACTCTTTTTTCACCCGGCTGACCGATACGCGTTAGCCTCGAGTGCCGTGAGAGAAGCGGAGCCGACGGAAGATCGAGTGTCTCTCGCGTAAAGCGCGCCGATGAATTCCGACGAAACCCCCGCGGTTCGACCGCTTCTCGATCGATCTCTCGTAGGCCAACTTTCGCCTACTAGCCGAAACGTTTCTCACGAGAAATGGCCAGCCACCTCGATCACCGACCTTTGTCTCGGATTCGATCCGCGATTTGTCCGAATCGTTCCGAAAAACCAGAATATCCCCTCGCTTCGCCGAATCACGACCGAGAAAGGTTTCGGGATGACCTTGCGCGGGGTAACGCGAGAAGGTCTGCGAGGTCGCCACCGGGGGATGAACGACGTATCCTTCGATGATTTATCACGTTTCAGGATGGAATATTAATATCGGAACGGCGTGCGCCTCCGATTCTTTTCGTTGAGCAGTGACGGCCGTCCTCGGTCGCACACGTAGACCACGGGTTACGTGGTTGTGCACCGGTGGTTACGTGTGCACGCGGCACACGCGCGCACACTATCTTACGATAGGTATTACGAACGGGACAGAGGATGGCTACCGGTCACAGCAGGAGAGCACGCCGGGGGTCCTCTAACTCTCCGCCGACTCGAACCTTGCTACCGAGAAAGAAACGCGACTTTCGTTTCCCTTCTATCCTTCTCCTATCCTTTTTTATTTTCGCTTTCCTTTTTCTCCTCCGGTTCTTCTCGATTCTGCTCTCGGTTCCTTCGTGCTCTCTTCCCAACCGCGGCGCTACTCTTCGCTGCCGCTGATTCGTTGAGCTCGCGCGATCACGTGACCAGTTTATAAGGGACACGGCGCCGCTAAACGCGTCATTTCGCCGCCGTGCTTCCTCCAGATAACCGCTCGCGCCTCTTCTTTCCCCCTCAAATCCGAGTTCCAATTTAAAGCTCCTTTTATCGTTTTATGATCGATCTAATGCCGCTTCTCCTCGAAATACCGTCGAGCCCGCCTCCACCGGAGAAGATATTGCGACTTGATCTGTCTTTTATCGCTTTCTCTGTACACGATAAAGAACGGAGCTTGATAATGCCTCTGATAAACATAGAGCTCTGTTTCGTTAAAATATCATTGTTCGCGACGATCGATTCCCGGATAAAAAATTATTGATCGATCTGCGGGAATCGAACGCTTCGAAAGATGCTTTTTCCAACAGATAACAACCACGAACGAAAGTTCTTCTAATCTTGACGGTTCCGTCGATCGACGTAACTCCTTCCGAGCTTCTCGGAAATCACGTTGACCTTTTCAGGTCTTGGGTTATTACCGAGATCGCGAGAAATCGCGAGCGTGACGTTCGCGAACCACTTCGAGGAACGTTCGACCGTTAGATTTTCTCACGCGCGAGACTACCGCGTTTAAATATTGCGCGTGAACGCGTGAACCGAATACCATTATCCAGACCCAACTTACACGCCATCCACGAAAGAGCTTGTCGTCGTGGACGATCTCCGCTTCGAGATCGTAAACAAATCCTTTTATATAACGGATCATAACACGCCGTGGAACATTCCGCGATCATCAAGTCCATTTAGTAAGAGGTAAAATCAAGATTATCGATTAGGATTTCACCAGAACGTTTCGACCTTCGTCGCTCGCTTATTTAGTCGACGTTTAACAACGTGTGGTTAGCAGAGTTAAAAAAGCGTATTAAAAAGTCGATATCCAGTAGATACAGATGCAGCTAATCGACCGATGGGTTCAATTAACCGAATCTGACTCGTCAACCCCGCCCTAGTTCTTACTCGCTTGCGCTAATCGATATACCACATCCCGTCCGCAGATACCCCGTATCGAAAGATACGTGTATCTTGCAAGACCTCCCAACGGGACGTTGCAAAATGTAAAAAAAATCGGATCTAATTTTGTTGCGAGAAACGTGACAAATAAATTGATTTCCAGTTGTCCGATACGCGGGTATACAGCTTAAATTACTTACTACAAGGCGAGTTACGAGGAAGAAAACCGCTGCTTCGCATAAATCCGACCAGGATAGGTTCGCCACAATGTTGCAAGCATTCGATCTCGAATGTCGAGCAAAGATCGTTCGTGATCTCACGCCGACAACTCGTGTGCACGCAGGTTAGGGAGGATGCAGGAAGAAGCAGAAGAAGCGAACGAGCCCCCGGCGGGAGGTTTTAATCTTCGATTCCGAAAATCAACGTAATGTATTCCTCCCTGAGGGGTCCAGCCTGTTCCTGACTTAGAACAGGAGGGGAGAAGACGAACGTAACCTGTAATTTCAACGCGAGCGGACTAAGTCGTCGGTAATATGGGAACTCAGAGCCGGTATAACGGCTCATTTCCATAATTCGTTCTTTAAGCATCATTTTTAATAGGCCCTTGGCGCCGACCAAGCAGGACCAGGCTCTCCGCCGTCGGCTCGAGGTCTACCAAACCCCCGTCGTGACTACACGGTGTCGTATTAACTTCCGTTGCCCTCGATCATGACCCCGTTGACGTCTTCGTTACGCGTTTAATTTGCTCTATCGACTGCTGACATGTTGGCAACTTGTCGACCGTATTGAGACGCAATCGATTAATGGTTTTATCATTGGTACGTTTTAACTCGCGGTACGTTTTCTAGCTCGACAATAACGGATCTATGGCGCGAAAGTTCTAGTCGAATCGATAATTTTAACGAAAGAAAATTTCATTCGTATACATCGGATGACGCAATAGTCGGAGAAAATTGCTTGGGATATGTTACGGAACAGTAAACTGACGCGCCAGTCTTGATCTCCTACCACGATCCACGGAAACTACCCGCATGCATTCAACACCGATACTGTTCTCGTAACGACTTTAATTAATCGATCAAATTGCAATCCATCTTCCGAAAATTCTACGTTTTCTGCCAACGTAAATTTAATGGATCGTTAATCCGTTAATAACGAACGCGAACGGAACAAAGCCGAACACGACACCGAAAATAAGTACATATTCCAGCGTCGAACGCGACGAAAGCGAGAGTTTTACCTTGCCTGAGAACCCGAGGGAACCTCTTTGATGGTTCACGAGGTCAAAAATAAACAGGCCGACCAACGAAGTTTTACTTTCCTCAAACACGTGTCTGCTCCTTTTTACCTTCCCTTTGGTACCTATACACTCATAGCGCTGTTTCTCGATTTCTGGAAACGACCGCGAGTGCGTCCTTCGCGGTAAAGAAAATATTTGTCAACTTGCCCCTCGTTTGCAGAAATTCCTTTTCGTTGTCGAGTATCGGACCAACGGACCTCGTGGATTCACGATTCAGAATTTAGAAAGACTCGAAAGGAAGGAAGAATTTCGATCTCGATGGGGTGGCAAGAACGCGTTAAGAATTATTGCTTCTCGGTCCGATCCATGTTTCTGGGAATCGTTCGGACCTTCGATCGACCATATGGGACGAGGGAGAGTTCGCGGATCACTCGAAGGGTCTTTAATCTCGGTTCTCGACCCGCCCACCAGAGGTCCGGATAATTAATCACGAATTTCACACCTCGATTCTACCGCGAGCGGAAAGGAAAGGGAACGTATCTTTACCCGCAGGATTCTTTCCCGAAGAATCGAATGGGGCGACGCCAAGTGGAAGCTCGGTGTCGGTGAAACGAATCGCTAAACTGGGCCGCATTGACAAATGATTCCGAACGGTTCCGTAGCGACGAAACCGGAGGAGGACCTCCCACATCGAACATGTAGCAACGTTCACCCTAAGGAGCTTTCGTATGCTCTTCCTCTTTCTTGTATTTTTCTTTCCGCTTCAAGGTTGCGGACGTTCCCGGATGACACGGTCCTGTTGGATTAAAAATAGCATCGCGGACCAACTCGAATTCCTCGTTTCGCTATTTCTACACCACCTTCGTAGTCACCGCGGTACATTGTTCGTGGAGGTTCGGCCGTACGAAAGAAGAGTAACCCGGCAAGGTTATATCTATAGGAACAATTGGAATTAGGTTAGATTCTAATCTATAGATTTTAAGACGATGGGAACACGTTAAAGTTTCGACACCTGCAAGTTTTGGTATTACGGCTAATCCCTCTGCTGGCAACAACTGTATGTCTCATATACATATATGTATGTATATGTGTATTGATAACCTTTCGACCATAACCAGGTGTTACGTCATCCATCCCACCGAAACTAGTTGCAACCGCATCAACGTACCAAAGTTAATAACAAATTACCCCATCGACTCGTAGCACCGCAAGGTCCAGCGAACGCGATGGACGGTAAATGCGGTAGGAACATAAGGTATGAACTCCAACGTCGTAAGCCTCCACAGGGGGTCGGTGTAGCCACGGACAAACAGGATCTCTCCCAACATGAACGTTTTACCCTCGATTTCGATAATCCCTGTCGTAACGACGCCAAGTTTAAGAACAAAGCGGTCGAAATGAATTTTTCTCGATAGAACTTTCTGGCCAAAGTACCGAATAGCGATGGCGGGTGACGTGGGACGAGTTGGCGCGGCGCGACGCAAAACACCGTAGCGTACCACACACAACGCGACACCTCGGCTCCGAGTTGACCGAGGACTCCACGAGGACCACACACGAAGGATCGCCCTTCCCCTACTGTTTCCTACTCTGTTCGTTCCGCGCGGCCTTCCTCGTCCCTCCTTCCACGCGAAACCGAGAAAAAAAAAAAAGAAAGAAAAAAGCAATGGACGAGCCCTCGAAGAGAAGGACGCGCGCTGCAGGAAAACCGAGAGGAGTCACTTAACCACCTTGCCATTAGACGCCTGCTCGGGAAGTAGCCTTGCAGGCGCGATACGCGTACGCACGCGCGACAATCGTCTCGTTACGAAATCGCTCGTCAGAACGCGCCGGAACGGCAACGCGAACTTTTTCTACCCTGCACCGTTCCGTGCAGGAAGTGTTCACGACAACATTTCATTTTTCGATGTATTTAATTACATCGCTTCGTAAGAAATTGAACGGAAGTCGAAAGTACAATTTCATTTTTGTTATATCAAGTAACTCTTGCGGTAAACACGATTTCCCTGACAGTAGATAAAAGTACCAAAATACGGCATAAATCGAACAATGCCGCATTTTCGTTGGTTCTCGGACCTCCCGCAAAAACCAGTTGGACGTTGCTCAATGGAAGAGCAGCCGTTCTTTGTCAAACGTTTATGGAGTGACCTTCGATTATGGTGGTTCCTCTCTCGTAGGTGGCAACGAATGTTTCGTTGTCGAACCTTTCTACGGTCTCGAGGAATAATGGACCACCAGAACGGTATTTTCACCGTGGAAACGTGCAATTAGCAACAATACGAGGGACCCCCCGCCAGGAAAGCCTCTAGCAGCCATTCAACTCGCATAAATCTTCCCGGAAGGAAGCCTTCGTCTCTACTCGATCTTTCTCCGCGTGACGCCATGCCCTACCACCCATCGACTTTATTTTGCCAACATTGCGGTATTAGGGATCGCATTGAATTTTTGGGAAAATCTTTACATCGAATAACTCTCGGAAGACATTTATGAGAAGGAACGATGTTGATTCGAGTAGCGGTTCCAAAAGCAATCCATTATATTTTCATCTTACGCACAGCAGTGGTACTCTCCCGTTATCGAGATCAGTTCCAAAAATCTTCCTTTCTTACAGCTTCATCGCTGACAAATGTATCCTATCAAATTTAGCGGGTGTTAGGAAACAGATACAAGTACTATAAAATATACTTGTTTCGATTTTATTTCACGGTAAAAAGATCGAGCGCTGAAAGATCAAGTTTAACGAGTGAAAATGAACGAAATTGCTTCTGTAAGTTAGTTGGAATCGAAGGCAAGGAAAAAAACGTTAATGATAGTTCGCGAAAATTATGCAAGGACATTGGCAATAAAGCCGGAGGAACGGTGATAATTCGCTTTTTGTAGGGTAGATAGAAGGTAAAAAAAAGTAAGGTCGGCCGGTTGATCGAAACGTATCATTGTTTCATTCACGGTTACCCCACGACCTCCATCATTCACGAAGGCCAAATTGGGTCCGAGGTTGCTTTTCAACGAACGCGACAAACGACGACCGGTAGCAAAAAAATGACTGCAATGCAGGATGCATCGGTGACAATCAAAATTCCGTATGAAACGAACCACGGAAGACCAATTCCGGTGTGGGTGAGTCTTACTAACTCGTGGCATTGTTCTTTCGTTTCGCGATTCGGGTTCAAATTCGTAGACTGTCTTTTGCTCGTTTTATTACAATAACGAACGATCGAACGAACTCGCGAGTAATCGTCGCGTAGGTGTAACGAGACTACCTAGTCCGAAGGCGAATGTCACGCATGGTCTATCTAACCAGCGAAATCTAGAAGAAGCGGTACGAAGTACGCGTAGGTTGAGCCGTTATTAAAGATAGAAAAAAGACGAGAATCCTCGGTTGGTGACAAAAGAAACCGTTAAAGTATCGTCGGCCTGGCGACGACTCGGTGGCAGCACCGGTTGCTCGGAGAGTTCTCGTGGATTCCCACGTGGGACGTCGAAGGATGCGGGCCGAAAATATGCAAATTTATATTCGTATCCCGGGACACGATTCCTCATCCTGCTTGACTGGCTGTGCCTCCCGGTTTACCCCGGAGAGACTCGGGGGTTTCTCTCTTATCCTCCGGAGTCATTACCATACGTGACCATAAATGAAACCTGTCTCCTCCTGCTTCCCGTAACAATGGAACAATCACCTCGCGCACCAAACACAAAAGGACCGTCTCTCTTTCTCTCTACTTGTACGTGGACATACATACATATATGCATCCTCGAGGGGCCAAGTTTCCTTCGATTCCTTCCACGTGCCCCGTTATCCCTCTTCGTTCGACCGCGAGAAAGCGGAACTCCCTTGGCAACGGTCCTGCGACAGGATACCGGTTCCTCCTGTATCCCGGACCGGGACGATTCGTCCTGCGACCGACACGTGAAACGTTCTCCTTTGTTTAGCCGAGATTAGACCCGTGAAACTGACTCCGCAAACGACGGATATCTTTAACGGTCGCGGTGGATCTAGCTTCCTAGATGATCGCCTTCTTCAATCTTCTTCTTCTGCTTCCCTTTTTTTGTCGCAACGGTCAACGAACTATCGAATGGCTCGAACCGACCAGTTGCTTCGAGAAATACGTTGGGAGAATCGTCCGACGAACGTTATCCGGAGGATAGGATTTTTTCATCGTTTCGCCAACGGACGATTCGGTGTGGCAGGAGCGTTCAAACAGGATTTACTTAAGTTTCACCTAACTAAAGCTGCAGATAAGATTCGACATTTATGGTCTAACTGGCGAAATTAATTTCATTCCTACGAGTACAGGTAATTTTACCAAGTACCTGAGGGTACTAGAATCTTGTCATTCGATATCCGAGGATTATTAATCAATTTTGGTTTGTCGTTATTAAAGTGCATAAAAGTACAATCATTATTTGCTAAGCGAGTTTACGTTTAAACTAATTAACCTAATCATCCAAGGTTTAAATACATAAGTGGTTATTTGAAAGGTACGTTTAAAAAATTGTCTCGAGCGCCTTTTCTCGTTTCCTCGATAGTTTACCATTTCAGAGTAAGGAAAGAAACTCCTTTTACAGTTCCTTATTGCCAACTCGGAAACAAGCTCCACGAATCTACCTACGCAACTACCTACGATTCTGAACCGTTCTCAGGACACATCGAGCGCGTTTGCTCTCGACAGATTGCAGGTGTCGAACCCGAGAGATCTTTATGCAGCTTCCGGTGGTTGTTACGAATAACACGGAAAAAGTACGTTACACGCCCGGAACAGAATCTCCGCCCTCCTTTCCTCGTTCCAGATTTTCCACGCTCAGACTCCCACACTCTTTTCAACGAGCAAACACACCGATTTTTACGCAATTCCATTGAACATCCTTGCCTGCGGGTCATATTGTTGCATCGATGCACCGAATCGAACTCGGGTCCTCTTCTCCGTCTACCTGACTCGAGATAATCCCATCCAGGGAGCATGGGGGCATTATCCCGTGGACCCCGTTGTCCCCCGTGAACTCGAAAATACCCTTACTATAGGGGTCTAGGACCGTGAGCACCCCATCCTCTGTCATCGTCGCCCGATTTTTTCCCTTTTATCCGACCCTCCGCTCTCGGTCTCATTGTCACACGCTGTGGCGAATCTCGCGACGACGTTTGTCACCCCCTATTTTTCTCGTGCACGGTCTCCTTTTCGTTTTCGGGAAAATAGGCTACTCGGAAACCGTCGTCAGACGTCGCGAATCTACGTTACAACATGGTACATTGGATTTAGAGGCAGTTTCAAAGCTCAGACTGATCGCAACGTTAGATATTTCTGCCTTCTACGTAAAAACTACTACGAACCTACATCCCCGCGTTAGACTTCCGTTATACATATTGTGCCACAAGTTTACCGCGTATATCGGCAAGTTATCTGGCATAACAAATATCCTCTTTACGATCTTTTTGCAAAGAACGAATACATCTTTTCCTCGCGGTTGATATTTGTCAACGACGAAATCGATTCTTATTTCCGGCAAAACGATGGACGGAAGGCAAGCAAGTATTATAATACACGCATCTCTGGTCGATTTCTGCGAGTTCCGTAAACACGATTTTAAAAGCGACTCGTCCTTCGAACCTTTCTTACATCCAGCAGAGTTTAGGAAACTGGTTTCGAAGATCCTTCGAAGCTATCGTTTCGTGGAACAAGGAGATCGATTAGCATCTCTTGGATCACTTTCATCAATGTGTCCAACGGCAAATAAAACAGAAGAGTAAGTGACAAAACGATAACCTCGAGATCCATATCGATCAGCGGCTCGAGCTACGATCACCGATGTTGCACCAGGATCACTTTACCCATCATTGATGTTATAGTTGATTCGTCGATCCGACGATCGTCGAACGAATTTACGTTTTTTCAATGTTTCAACAAGTGTCTTTTAGTTGCACGATCGAAAAACGAATGCGCTACGCTGTAAGATGTCCTTTAACATCCTATCCTATCGACTGAACCAATCTCGACTTCTTCGCGGTGTTTGAGACGCAACAATATTTGCAACGATAATAGCAGGAAATAATGCAAAGAAAATACTAGGGTTGGTATTGACACTGCATTGGTCGAACAATTATTATTAAAGGAAGCAAGGCAAAGAGAATTTTAAGCGGCATTAATGTTGCACGAATCGAAAGTTTGAATTTAAAAGTTAACCAATCGTATCATTAAGACGTTAAATGCGCAGTAAAAAACGAACGTATGTAGTACATCGCGATGTAATTAGTATTATTCGGAGCACGATGGCTTCATTTTTCAATTTACACTTTCCATTTATTGTCTCGAGAAATTAACACGATATTAATCGTTTCGGCAAGTAGCACGATAACCCATTCGATAATTTATTCCAATAATACGAAAACACATTTCGATTTTCACTATAGGAGCGCTAAAGAACATCGTGGCGTTTATTTTGACGTTATGGAAAATCGCGTAATCCGGTGAAGTTTGAAAAGAAAGGAAAAAGACAGTGTCGAACTCGGCGACGCATCGGGGTTACATATTTACATAGGACATTACAACTCGAGCGGAATCGTTGCATTCTCGTTCGTGCATCTAACCTTCATGCAATATTTACCAGCTCGAAAAAGTTCCGACAGCTCGAGCCGCGACCTTCGTTCGCCTCGAAAAGGACGCGTCGCGCGTAAACAAGAAAAGGAAAGGAAAAGAAAATCGTGGAAACTCACCAATGACGAGTCCAGCCGGTCACCCGCCGGTATTCTCTTCGACGCATCGGTTCAGGATACCGAAAGGACACCGAGCAAAACAAAAATCCTTTCTCGTTTTTCCGAAAAGAACTGGACGTCACTAGGAATCGGTGGCTGCACGTTGCATATCCAGTCAAGTTTAGCGGGCGAAATCGAACAGCGCCACGTGCTCGAGACGCGTCCAACAAGGATCCCGTTGCTCTCGATGGAAGCCAAACTCTTGGTCTATCTTGAAGTTTTTCACGAATCTCTTCTGGTAACGGCAATTTCACGCTCTCGTCGATGAAGACACGTGCGCGTGCGAACGAAGTAGCAGCGAGAACGATGACAGAGGCAAAAAGAACGAAAGAGGTGGAGGGAAGGGGGAGGAGGTGGAGAACGAAGAAGAACGAGGAGAATAAGAAGAGGAAAAGAAGAAAGAGGAAGAGACACGCAACGAGTAAGTCACGAGAAATCGAAGTCTGAATCGAACCGCCGGTTTCGAAGGATGCTCGGTTCGAACTGAGAGCACCAAGAGGTTCCTCGCGAGTCCCTGCCTCGGGTGTGGGTTTTCGGTTCGTTTTTCCCTTTTTTTCCCTCCGTCTCTGTCTTCCTTCGTTCTCGGTCTCGTTCTCTACGTGGGTTCTCGTCGCTTCTCGCTCCGGCTCTAGCGCCGCTCTCTCTTCTTCCCGTTGCTCGTATCCTTGTCCGTCTTGAGGTCTCTCCGTCGTCAGGGACGACGATGGTGCGGCGTTTGTGGGCCCCCAGGGCCCCTGGGAGGCGGTCGCCCGGCTCGTCGAGAGTGGGGAGACCCCTAACCTAACTTAACCGGGACCAAACAGCCCCCTCCACCTCACACCCTCAACCCTTATCCCTTCCAGTTTGCCGCGCGTGTCTTCTACCTCGCTCTTTCTTCCTCTCTTCGTCGTTCGCTCGCCGCTTCTCTGTCCGTTTCCTTCTCGCCCGTACTCTCCTTTTCTCTAGGTTACTTCGGATCGCGAAGGAGTCGACGCGTTTCTACGTATGTCGCGTGTACCTATCGCGATCGTGTCTCGGTTCGCCGATGCAGATCGTCTCTTTTTTTTTTTTCTTTTTCGATGAATCATTTATTAGGCAGGCAATTTTTCGTTAACCGGATGCCACCGAGGTACGAACAATCGAGCGCAATTAACAGAGACGCATCGTTCGACCGAAATCACCGTGCACTTGTTTCGAACAGTTTCGAATTCAGATCACGCAACAATCGCGATCCCCTACAGTCAGGATGTTTTCGAAGAAATTTTATCTCTCTATACACTGCTTATATTAAACCGTATTGGTGCAATGTACGCTTTGCGTATTCGCGAAAAATAAGGTTAATACACTGTCCCTCCTGTTCGGGAACGCAAATGCTCGCGTCGATTTTCATTCGGACCAGCCCAACGGGAGAAAAACAAGCGGCCAGTGTCAAGAGAGGGAGCGGACGATTCGTGGACGAACAGGAGACGACCGTGCTCGCGGCGAAAGAGTTATTGCGGTTGCGTTCTTTTTCGAACGCGGTAGTAATATATTCGTACGGGAGCTCGGATCGCGCGGCAGAAACTCACGCACACTTGTTCGACTGTCTCTCCGGAGAGAAAACGTCGGCTGTGTAAGAAGAGGAAGAGGGAGAGAGAGTGGTAGGAGAGAGCAGCGGGAATAAGAAAGCTCCGAGGGACTCCCACAGGGCAACCCACACACGATCGAACCGAAGGGACATCGCCTTCTCCCGTTCGAACGTGGTTCGTGAGGGAGAGCATCGCGTTGTGTAGCCGCGCGAGCGTGTACGCTGCGTAACGGAATCGGAGGAAATTTTATTCCACCGTCGAGTGACGGATGTACGCTTTGCCGGAGTTTGTATGCGAGAGGGAGACTTTTCTTTGAACGGTCGTTCTGTCTCTGAAAACGATCCGATACAATGAGAATTTTCAATGAATAACCGTGTACAGGTGGTCCTTGTATCATTCTTTCTACGTTCGATGCACATTTTTAGCATTTCCGTTACTTAATTACGAGCTTATGGCAGACCTGTTCACGAAATTCCTTGGTGGTCGGAGCTTACCGCGAGATAAGACTCGAGACGGCGATCACGGAAACGATAACGCGAACAAATAGAAGAAAATGCCTAGCCTGGTTTCGATACGATACCAAATGTATGTATGCAGGTGTGGGGCCGACAAAAATCATGGAGAGCTTTTCTTTTCCCTTCGCTTTTTATTCTAACGAAACTGAAGGTTGCGGATATCGTCCCGATAAAATATCGCAAGAGATGAATCGCCGCGAACGATCGTTCCAGACTCGACGCTTTGTTCAGGTTCTGACGGTCGGTCGTGCTACGTAATGCAGGGAGATACGTCGGAGAGACGAAGAGAATCATCCTAATATACCCCGAGAAGACGTAGGCAGACCTGCCCCCTGCTTCGAATGCGTTTCACTACTCGCGGTGCGTGTAATGCGGTCACGCTGGTGTGCGTGCGCATACGAGCTACGCGCCCGACTGGCTCGCCTCCGTATGCAGCCGTGCGTTCACGTTACGTCCGAGGCGTCGCGTCGGTTCTTTCATTTTTAAATCGAATCTCTCGCAACGAGCGTTTCCGCGATGCAGTTCGGTGTTTTTAAACTATAATTAAATAGCAAAAACTGCTGCTGTATAATCAGCCGATAAGTCATCGAGGATTTCGACGAGACCGTTGCTAAAAATTCGAAAGACCTACCGCAGGAAATCGAGTTAATTACGCGTCCAATGTAGCGGCGCGATCGTTGTACCAGAGGACACTAGCATGGTGGTCCCAATTAGGTCAGCTTCGACGCCGAAAAAGGGCTCGCGTTACCGTCTTTCGGATCTATGACAAACCGATCGCTCAACGGCGAATAGCTGCTTTTCCTTACTCGCCGAATATCGGCCAACTTTACTACAAATTGTAAAACGAACATCGAAATTAATATTTCCTTTGACACTGAGTAATAATTTCGTTGAAACAAGAGATGTACGTTTTTCGATCGTCTCTTTACATCTCCGAACAGAAGTAAAAGTGCATAGAAAACAGTACAATCTTCAATAATTCGTTCCGTAACATATGCAAATCGAGTGACAAACTACACTCGATTTCGTAACAATTACCATCGAAAATTGTTCAACTTTTCAAGGAGTATACTAAGGCAGCGTGGACCGTAATATTGCGTGGGACAGAACGAGGAGACACGGAGGCTGCGTTCTCTGCTGGGGGCGGCTTCTTGCTTCTTCGCTTCTTCTCCTCGTCTTCGTTCCTTTTTTCTTCCCGTTGCTCTTCCCCGCGTTCCCGTCGCGTTTCTTTTTTTGCCCCCAACCACTTCGCCTCGAATAAAGCAACGAAAGCACGCCGGACTCTTGAAACGCCCATAAAATGATTGATTTAAGGACCCTGGACGCGTTTGCCCGTGTTTCGAGCGCACGCTGCCTGAGAGGATCGCGTGGAAAAGGCACAAAGAGAACCGAGATTTTGGCAATCTACCTTCGGCCAAAAATTCCAATTATCTAATCGCGATCAGTGCTCCTCGTTCTATTACGATTAATCGTTCCGATTAGAACTATTGACTCTAGAGCCACCCTTTAATTCTTCTTCAATATTCAATCGAAACACGAGATTTTTCAAATTTCAATCATCTAACTCGACGCGGATTCGAAGAGCAGGCCTAGACGAAACCGCATTTTGTAATAGCGAAAATATAACCGATAACGATATCGGTAATGGAAGGAAGGAAGGAACTCGAGTCGAGAGCTACAGAGGCTGAACGCTCTGCTGGGGGCGGCTCACTCATCTTCTTCCTCTCGTTCTTCCTCTCTTCCACTGCTTCTTCGTTCACCCTTGGCTCTCCTCGTTGATCGCGAAGCGGAGCTTCCCTCTCCCGTGGTCCAGAGGTCTGCCTCTGGGAAACCCGTCGCCCGCATGCGTCCAAAGGAGGGAGCAACAGGTGGACGAGCACGAATGTACGTGAACCGAATAACAGGGGCAACTCGCGTCCCTTTCACGATTTATCGATTGACGCGTTTCGATTAAGAAAATGGCGACATAGAGGCAAAAGGCCTTGCCGATCTCTGTAATATGTACCGGGCATTACCACGCATTATACCGGCTTTACTACATCGCCGTTCTCCCTAGGGAAGCTTGCCAGCGCACAAACAACGGCGGTTCTATCTTAATTATTGCCACTCCCGCGACCGTCCCAATCGGTCGCTCGTTAATTCGCGGTTAGCACCGCACCGACTCGACGCGTCGTCGCGCAAATAAATTAACGATAACGAGAAACAGAACGATCGTTGTGCGAGCTGCTGGCGCGTTTCTTGCATTGCTTCCTCCTCGTGTTCGATCGCGATATCGCCGGCATCATGTAAACCTTGACGGGTTGTCCAGGACGCTACGTACAATTACGAACAGCCCCTTAAATTCACCGGTTCGGGTTAATCGACGAGTTTATTTTTCAACGTGACATACAAATTTTCGGTTAATTTACACGACCGCTCGCAGTTGCGCGACACCTTTCCTTTACCGTTACTTCTGCCTCCTTTTTCTTTTTCTATCAAAGCTCTCGCGTGGGTGCGTAGGAATACTGGGATACCGCGATCCCAAGCACACGGTATCCTCTTCGAGGCTCTATTCGAGGAGGCTGAATCGTGAATAGGTATCCCGAGGGCGCCTACGTAATCCCGCCATTGTAGAGACAACGACCAGGTTTTCCAAGATTTTTTTTTTCAACGGTGTTTTCAGCGAATTGTCGGAGGGAAATGCGTATGCACGTGATCTTGGCGCAGCTTGACGTTGAATATTTTTTTTTCAGTTTTTAGGGCGAACGTTTTGTGGCTCTATTTTTATTTTAATCCGTTTCATTAATCCTCGAAAGATGGATGTTCTTGGACTGTCACGGCAAAGATGCAGGATCATTTTGGTCCTTAACTTACACGAGGGTTAGAAGTTCGAATCGTATAAAAACTCCGCAAAGAACTCTACGTAGTACGCGTATGATTTATACATTAAATAACTAACTCTTCCATATTTTTCTTGACTTTGGACTTGATATTGTTATTTCCCTTGCGCTTCCTTGACCCCAGTAAAATCGCAGCTGACCCCGAGAGGAAATCCTATCGATAACTTTGACGGGATTCACGGTAAGTGTTAACCGAAGGAACAAATGGTCGCGCTTCAGATAGTCCTAGGTTGTTTACGCTGTACGCTCTACTATTATGTAATCAATGTTTACTCCCATTGTTTCGCATTTTCTTGCCTCCACCACGATTTGTACTACGCAGGTCGCGAACCACCACGGTAGAAACAACGATAACCCCCCTAATGATATACCGTCAGCTGTCAGGTAGTTATATTTGATAAAATTTTTCAAGAAAAACGAGAAACCTAACGATTTCTATTAAGACACTTTGTACTATTTGTTCGATCTCTACTGCCGATCGTTAACCTACGAAATTTCAGATTTCTCTTATCTTAACTTAACCACCATGTCCCCCATTAAGTCGGATAACGAGGGTCCTACCATTTCGCTCGGTCTTATCCGAGTTAAAGAAGACTGGTTTTCCCGAGCTGAAACTTCAACGCAGAGAACGACCGACTCTGCACGTTTTTTAGCGAGCTAAAACTAACCTGAAAAAATAAAGGTCGGTCCTTGTCGACGCAAGATCTAAGATCAGATGTTTAACTACCTGGCGCCAATACCTTTCTTCCCGACGGAGAAGCTTCAACGGAACGGAACGAGCACGGTTGACGCTGTCCCCGGTAATTCTTGCGGTCGATGGAAGGTCCAGATGAATTGGTGGAACGAAATAATGCGATCGGTGGGGCTCGACCCAAGGTGGACAGAGAAAACGAACGAAGGAAAATGAAAGCGAGCGAGAGGAACGAAGAAGAGAATCGACGAAAGAAGAATAGAGAAAGATAAAGAGAGGTTAGAAGGGTAAGCGATAGGATCTACGAGGGCTCCTGTCTTCAGCGTGACTGGTAAAGGACTTGGACCATCAGGGATGCCCTTTGATAATCGCCGACCGGCCAGATCGCATTTACAAGTATACATAGACCTTCTTCGAATATTGTTTTGACGCACAATTACGCGCGCTTTTTCTCTTTTCTTTTTATCCTTTGCCGTTTCAAAAAACACCGCTGTCGCGCAACTGGGGCTAACTCGAGATCGGCCAGTAAATTAAATCTTTATCGTTGTCGTTTTAATGTAACGATTATAAGCGTATAAGATCGCGAGTACGGTTTAAAACCCGTGCTCAGAACGATAATTAACTTGTTCCTTTCATCGAAGAAAAAGCGAAGAAAGTATCGAGCATGGGGAAGTTGGTTGCTAAGAAACCAGCCAACGACGCAAGGTGGTCAAAGAATCTGTGAAAGTTAACGGTCGAAGACGGGCAGAACAAGTGTAGGACGGTCGCGCTTGTGGGAAGAAGGGCACAGGGTGTTCCCTGAGCAAGGTTACGGTGTAGAGGGTGCCAGTCCGACAAGAAGGTGGCGGTTCCTTCGTGGCCATCGAATTAATAGGCCATCTGCTTGTTCGAGGCAGTCGGTTCCTTCGAGGAAGTCAATGTTTAGGAAGTCCATGGGAAGCGGAGACAACGGAAAGCCCCATAAACGGCCAAGAACATGGGAACGAACGTTCGCAAGGAAGTCGTACGTACGATGTCCACCTCCCTTTCTCCCTTCGTCTTGCCCGTAAATAGGGGAAGAAGGCGTAGGTGCGAGTCGTTGGTTCGTTAGCGGTGACCGCAAGAGAACGACTCGTCGACCATTTGTCGATAATCCCTCGGTGTTACATTTATTTTTTCTTCTTTTTCTAAACGTCGCGTGCTGCAACGGCTCCGCGCTAATCACGACCAAACGATTGCGGGAATTTCTTAAACTGGCAAACCAAAACACGTACCGTATCGATCGTTGCGAACCGCAACCGTATACTACGGAAAAAACGATCACGCGAGAACGCAGCTTCTCTGCTACACGTAGAATCGTGTGTTCAGAGACATTGTTATATTTCAATGTTTCGGAACAGACTGTTCAGAATTATCAGTCTTAAATGTTCGAGACTTCGAAATTTTGTCTGCCCCCCGAGAAATCTTCCAGTGATCCGTTATCGTTGCATAAAATTCCTGTCGTCAGAAATCGCGTTCGATGCGTAAGGATTACGTAAGAGGTACATTCGCGTGCTATCTCGGCCGGAAAACCGCAACGAGGGGAAAAAGGCTTCGCGACTCGCGGCGAGTATCGCGTTTTCTGATCCCCTCGCGTGGCTTCGTACCCTCCACGGAGCATCCTGCATCCGAAGGAATGTCGTTAAAGAAAGCATTTTTTACGTATTATCCCATTTATTCGCGGTCCTGTAGATAAGTTAACGCGATCGTCGACGATCAAAAGTATAGAAATTATGAACGTTCCAGCGGTTTCGATCGGTCGACGCGGAGGCGCGTTGCCACGAAAACAAGATTAATAAATCGAAAGGACCTGCATCGCGCGCGCCTGGTAACAATAACGAAACACCTTTTATGCACGCGTGGATTCCACCTCTTCCTCCTCCACGATCCACGGCCTACGGCACATCTACCGCAACTACCATCCCTGACTTCTCGCTCCTTCTACGAGCGCGAGCGAGCTCCTTCGCATTCACCTGCTGCTATTCGAAGATCAGCTGCCTTAACCGCCACCTTGGCAGCACCTTGCTGCATCGCTATCCTCCCTTCACCTCCATCGCCAACGTCTTCCTTGTCTTTCTCTCCTCCTCCTCCTTCTTCTCTTCTTCTTCGTCTCGTCCTTCTTCCTCCAAAACCTGAACATTATCCGAACAAAATTGCTTTTGGAAATAATTGTTCGAGCTATCGAAAAGTTGTCCTCGAACAAATGTCTTCTTGTTGTCCGAAAGAGTCGGAAGGCGTTTTTCGATTCTTTGGCGAAATTTTAACTTTGAGATTTTTTGCGGGACAAACAATAAACGCACGAAGCTGGAACTGAGATAAACATAGTCTAAACGAAAGTGCAAGAAAGTAAGATGAATATTTTGATTCAGAGTCAGGTCACGGTCGAGAGCGTATACGAAGCATCGGATCAGAAATCGGTGGAAATTATCGCGAGAGGAATATTTTGCGGCGGAGGAGTAGTTGGAAGCCGACGAAACCGAAGAGGAGATCGCGAGAAACAGGACGAAGACGAGCCGAAGAAACGGCAGGAGGAGGAAGGTCTGATACACTTTTAATACGGGACCGAAGGAGCCCCCTGCACAGCAGGTGCACCGCAGGTGATTCTGCTCGTCCTTTTCTTACCGGCCAGGCTTCCTCTCACGACTTCTCGACCGGCTTGCACCCTGCGTACGCGATCTCCCACAGTGGTACTCTCCTCTTTTTTTCCGCGAGGGGCACACACGCCGATCCTTTTTCGACTCTGCCTGCCTCCTCCGTCCTCTCTCTTTCAGGAATCGAAATCCAAGGGTCCGTTCGATCGCGACGGTTACGTCGGCTGTTTAGATCCTCGGCCAAGACCTGTTGTTTTTCGAAAAAAAAACCGCACGTCTCGTTGGTCCTTCTGAATCTCGCGCCGTATCGATCGTGTATCGATGTCTGGAAATTTTGAAACCAATACCATAAGATTTTTTTTTATTAAAATAAATAAAAGTTTTACAAGAAGAATTAATCAACGAAATTTGAAACTTTCGGATTCGAAAGAAAATTCGGTTTTGGTGAAAAGAAATTATTTTGTAGCCGTCGAATTTAAAAGTTAAATTTTCTTTAAAGCATTTGTTCGATCTCCAGGGTTTCGCTGTATTGTATATTTTGCATTTATAGAAAGCCGATCACTTAACGAAACCGGTAATCATTATCTTAAGAAAGAAGGATAAATTCCGTGAATATAGGCTGACAGTAGGTTGGATTAATAACGGAAGAGGCTCGTTACACCGACAGACGAACAGGGGATTCGAGTGGAACGACCCCGAAGGAGTTGGCCGCGACTCAAGTTGTCTCGTGAACGACGCGTGGGAAAGTCGAGGGGCGCCAACCGTTTTCGAGACGCCGCGCTGAGCTGCTCCGGGACGCTTCGAGCCGCTCCGAACCGACCAGAGAGACGCTGGGGGTGGAAACGTAATTGATACGCTTCGTAGGGCCGCGTTTGAATTTCATTAAGGTCCCTTACTACACGCCATGGCACTCGTTCCGCTTCACTGGGTCGTCCACTCGAACGACCAACAATCCGCTAACCGGGTTCTCTCGTCATCGGCATCTCGTCTCTCACGACCGAAAAGAGCGTTGCTCTTCGAGCTTCCCCGAGGATTAGTTTCCCCGAATATGTAAAATTGCATGGGAAGATACCTGCTGAAAGAGGATCACCTTTTTTCTACGGAAGACGAGACGAGACGCTTTCAGAGACTTTTTTACACGCAACGATCTTTTTTCTCAATTACGAGCGATCGTGTTAACTATCATGCGAGTATTCGTTTAACATTCGTTCGGTACCGCTCATGACTAAACAACTTCTGCGCGCTAAGTGGATATCACGGAGAAGATGATCTGGATGCGCGTACTCGTGACACGACTGCGAAGAAAGCGATCGACATATTTATTCGACCGCTAATTGCTGCTTCCGTAAACAGTTGCGATAGAATCTCTCTGTGGTCGGTTGGCCATCGATGGGAACGGGTAACGGTGGACGACAGGAAAGGAAGTCACGATTACCAGAGGTGGGCGAACTAAATTACCAGAAGTTTTCTTTGGCCGCGGTTGAACGCGAGCCCGGTGGAGGAGACATGCGCGTTCGTGAAAAATGTCCGTTGCACGCGAATCGAGCGACGCGGCTGATTGTCGGGACACCGTTCACCTGCTGCCACGATGAAGAAATACTGACAAAGAACTTCACAGGTGCCATTTGTTTTCTTTACAATGTTTCACCGAGGTGCCTAAAGCGTACAACTTTATAACCCGTTTCCCGCCGAGTTGCGCAACCACAACGATCGAGAAAAAAACAAGTTCCAGTGGTTCGCTCCTTCTTCGTCGTTCTCGAGACTTATCGGACAGCGATCGCGATCTTTTTATCGAATTCGTGACACTTTGATCGCTGTTCGACTTGCCGATTATAGTTGGAATTGCAAAATGAATTTGGCAAAGTTCTGTACGACTCGAGGCATGTTTTCGCAAAGAACCCCGTTGCCGAGGCTCGCCAATATCCGAGTAGCACGCGTTTAAGGATTTAAGACTTACAAGGTCCAAAGACGTTTATGACTTTCGACGTTCGAATAAAGTATCGACCGATTCGAGGCTCGAGAAAAAGCAAGAACGAGTCTCGAATATCCGTCACGATACGCGCGAAGAAGCTGCAGTTACGTTCGAGCAACGACTACATTTTTTGCCGACATTTGTTTCTCGAAGTGACCGTACGGGTTCGATAGATGGTGGTTGGTAACGGCGAACGGAAATCCGGGAAGAGCACGAGAAGAATACGGTTCAGGATTCGAGGCGAGGCGGAGGCGCGTGTGCGTGGCTGTCTACGCTCGTATAGGACAACGTGTCATTAAATCGAGAAAGCACCCGGGCCGCCTGCACTTGCCGTCCAGGAAGAAGCACCTGACGGTTTCAGGACACAGGGTGGATTTTTCAACGGTCGGAAACGTAGCGGTGAACAACGAGTCCAAGAGTAGCTTCGACTGGAGGCCCTGTCCGATAGATGATCGATAATGAGACGCAGCTGCTTCTCTCCGCCTCGTACGCTCTTCCCCTCTTCTCTTCCCTTTCTTTCTTTCCTTCCATTCTTCTTCCTATTCTTCCGGTTTTCACGCGGATTTTCTTCGATACCACCTTCGAATCGTCTTTTCTTCCATCGTTGATTAGATTTTCCCAGCCGACAAACTTCTTCTGTTCGACGCTTTTTCTCCTGTCGTTAAATTAACGTTCCGTTGGCCAGGCTCGTAACGCTATTTTCGTCTCGGAAAAGAGGACTGTTCCGTAACCGAAACGGATATGTACCTGTAACGGATCAGCGAACGAAGAAAAAGTTGACGTATTTTGCGTGCGATACACCAATTAAAGTGTACGGATTCTGTTGGTCAGAGATCGTTTTCGAGCGAAAAGAGCGAACGTGTGGTCGGTCGGCGTTGATGCAGGAGGCAACGGATTCGCTGCGTCGCGTCGCATTCGACTCCAAGAACTTCTCGGTCGAGCGTTTCTCTTTCTTGACCGTATGCCATTGTGCTGTCGCGGTCTCAAGATGGAGGATGGGGTAAGCGCGTGGGCCGAGAGCTTCGTGGGGTGGGAGTCGAGGGGTGGTGGTGGCGCTGAAGAAAACGACGGTTGAAAGTCGCCCGGTTTCTCGTGTGGGACCTTCAGGTGGACGCGAAACTTTTTAGCTCTCCACGGCACTCTCGAAGCTCAGGGTGTGCACCTGCTATACACCTGTTGCCCGTTGCTGCTCCTGCTGGCCACCGCGCCGCACCACCACACCGTACCACCGCGCCGCAACGTCAAACAAATGCGACCGCGAACGAGAAACGGCCAGCTCCCTAGCTCGTCCGTTAGAAGGAAAATCGCTTTGACCTTCTTCTGGAAACCGACGAGCGATCAAGCTTCTCGACGGACGTCGAAAAAATAACATCGTTCGAGTGTCAGTTCGCTGATTTTCTCTTCTCCTGGACGCGTCCAGTGCCGTGCAATAACCAACAGTGTTCGATACACCGAACGCCTCTTGTCTTGATGAAAAATAACTTCGATCTAGTGACTTCGATAAAGGTGCCTAGTTTTTATGAGAACAGACTCAATTCGTTATGATCACGTTCCTAGTCCGAATCTTGAAAATTTTAGAATCCAAGTTCTTCAAAGGTCCTAAATATCTTGAACGCAAAAAAGATCGTTTCTAAAACAAGAAGAGAGTTCTTCTTTTTGGTAATGCCTTGTTCCATCTTCTCTTTCGCCTCCACGTTTCTTCCATCTTTCTCGAGCTGACCATTTGCCATCGTACACGCGTCCAGGATTTTTTCGAAAAAGAAACACAGCTGCACCTCTCTTTTATGGGGGTCCGTTGATTCGACTCGAGCATCCATCGTGCAGCTTGCCAGATTGTGACACGCTTATTTACTTCGATGCTTCGATCCCGTTCGGCTCGACCTTGTCTGTAATTAGCCGATGCGGAACGCTTAGCTCGCGATCAAAAATATTCCTCTTCGTTAAATATGCGTTTACACGCGAGATTATCATTTCTGCAGCAGGAGGAGGAGCAGCGTTTATCGACGAGCTTCGCCCGATTAAAGAACCGAAGTACCCTTCGATTACTGATAATTCTTTGACAGAGGTACAGAGTATCAACTTTCATTTAAAACTGAAGGGCGAAAGTCTAAATCTATCGCTGGTCATGAATTAACGACGACTCCGCTAATCTACTAATCTACTAAAGCGTACCTCGATCGAACAGAAGAAAGAAAATAATCGCCATATTAATTTGGACTAGATGTTCATAAATACCGTGCAGGCGACATTTCTGGCTCGCGAACAGCAGGCAATTAACGTCGTAGCGGAGCGGCAAAGCTTCGAGTCTTGATTAAACGAACAGTATCTCCGAAATAATCTAGAGAAAGCGATCTCCGCACCGAAGGACGAAACAAAGAAGGTTTCGATACTGGTCACAATTTGTCGAATGCATTTTAAGCGTTTTAAGGGGGGAGACCAGTATGACGCAATCTAAAACGGGCCTATCTTTAAAAGATCGTCAGAGTTTTGTTGCTTAAGAAAAATCAAATCTTTTGATGAATTCGGTTAAAATGGACCTTTATTTAAATATTAAAAAAAAAAAAAGCAGTCAAATATGGACGGTATTGTTAAAAACAAAAAATGATGAATGGTCTGCACTTCTGCGCACTTCCTCGCCACAACCAGGGTACAGATGAAACGAGTCATCTGAAAAGAATAAAATAAAATGGTAAGTAAAGGAAATCGATGCTGCTTTCGGCCTAACCTCCGTCCTAATTCTATTATTCAACCCTATGGCATATAAAAATTATCAAAGTGGCAAAACTCATAATCACACAAATTTTTCCAGCCTTTTATTTTTTTTCTCGAAAATCAGACTTTTTTTCTGGGATGTTTTAGGTTAGGACGATAGCTACTGATTTGAGACACTACCACAAAAAATTTCAACTTGATCTGAACCTCCGTTTAGGCTGTAGGCTGGTTGCCAGTACCAAAAATGATGTTCCGAGAAAAACGAGGTTAAAGTTTTACGTGCATAATTCTTTCACTCACCAGTCAGAATCTATTCCTGCGCCATAGAATGTGCCTTCCTCTTCAAGGATTTCCTCTTGGAGCTTCAGCTTCGATCTTCTGAGAGCAATTCTATACTCTTTTGTGGCGTGCAAAGCTTTTTTTTGTGCTTTGTTGATTCGGGTGATGTCTCTCTCCGTGCATTCCAAGTCACACTGCTGCCCAACTGTGACTCCAAGTTCACGCAGGATTGTCATCAGTGCGGTGTGCCCCTCATTAAAAATACAGGCAGCTACGTTAGCAGCAATTTCCACTATAGGAGTGCTTCCCATTTTTGCTTTTGGAGCCACTTTCCACACTAACTGGTTGAAGCTCTCATTGGCATTTTGAGAGTATGCACCTAGGCACCTCTCCAAAAGTTCAGGCTTTGTTAAATCTTCATATACACTTTTTATTGCTTCTGACACTTTGGGAGGAAATCCTGATTTAAATTTATAAGTTGCTTTGGTAGCCTGACATTTTTGCCAATCACACCAACTTCCAGGACCAGTTGGGCAGAGGTGGTGCTGAGGTTTGTCTTCAGTGGAGGCTCTGTGATAGTATGTGGCCCAAATTGCATTTTTCATTTTCTCCACTGAGTCGCTATTTTCCCTCACAGCCTTCCCATAGTAACTACTTAGTTTGTCTATTGCTGCACCAGTCAATTTCCCTTTGCCACCAAGACCTGAACATTTTTTCTTGAGCTCTCGCAATCTTCTCCCTAGTCTTTTTCCCACATGTCCAACACACTCTTTCTTCATGATGGGACAATCTTCACCATAAGGCTTGGCCTCCACTACAGCTTTATGGGTTTTACTATCCCCATCCCCTATGTAGTACAAATACTTGAGGCCCAGTTTTTCAATGGACCTCTCAAACATTTGTACTACACCAATACCCTCCATCAGCGGTGTCGCGGTGCCTCGCGTGCGCGTACGCCTTGGGATACGGAAACAGGTCTAGCGACGGGAGTTTTTCGAATTTTTAAACCCGGTTTTCAGCATTATACGCAGGAAAGACGGAAGAATTTTTTAAGATGATAAAAAAAAAATCAATTTTTTAAAAGTGTCATACTGGTCTCCCCCCTTAACCGTGTCACAGTTCGAATTTATGAAAAGACACTTACTTGCAAGAATCGACCACTTCGTTCCGAATCGTTCGGTCTCGGTACGCGTTCTCTCCTATAACTCTCGTATAAGGAGCGATTATTAATGAAACCGAAGCATAATGAACGCGAGCGATAAAACTGACACCCGCTCTCGCGAACGTTCTCGCGTATTTTTACTTATCAAAGTTCAATTGAGTTAACGATCGCACCTGTACGTTCCTTTCTCCTCGCTAGAACGCGGTGGATGGCAGCTGGGTCGAGCAGGAACACGAGCGCGTGTCGTCGCACACCGTACTGCTACGTTCGTGTACGTGTACAGGTGGGACGAACCGAGTCATCATCCTTCTCCTCGAGCGGCTCGCTACATCTTACCGTCCTTATCATAAATTTTCTCTCGTTTCCTGGCCACTGCCCACCGTCGTTCGAATAATCGACCGTCTCGCGGATCGTTTCATGAATTAGACCGTGGCCTTTCGGTTATAGCCTTTGACCGATTCGGCGGAAATAATGTTCGAGTGGTTCGTATCTGCGTGATCGGCTCATTAATAGTTCTGTCAGTGGCGCAAATTCTTGCTTTCCGAAACCGTATCTCCGCATTTCTCAATTTCCGCGTGGACATTTAAATTGGTCGTGTCGTTCTGTCTCGCTCTAAAAGCAATTTCTTCGTTGGTGCGTTAATTTTGATCGTGCAGTGGACTCGTCGGTAAAGCCGAAGTCTGTGCGTCGATTGGGCCGCTAGGGGATTCGCCACCTGCGACGTTCATTTTTCCTATACACGGACTTTATCTCGTGAACATTGCAAATCTTAATTTAAAAGGATCGCCAGAATAGAATAATTCGTGAATCAAAGAGCAGTGATTGACGGTGGTTGAAGGAGAGAAGCAGGGGCCCTTTAAACTGTCCCGTGTCACACGCCGCTGCTCGACTCAACACTTTTTTACCATCTGTCCCTTGTCGGGCATATGTTGTGGGATAACATCGAAAATGATCCGAAACAGGTAGAACAGCCTCTAAGTTTCCACACTCGCTACCCGTCTGTCGGTAGTCACCTGTTGATTTCCTTTAAATCAGAATAATATCAGGTCCTTCGCGTTTCCACGGTTCGCCACGTATCCCGTGACGAAGCTTTTCTTTCGAGGAAGCATAAATAAGAACAGCAGAACGTTGGGTAGCTCTTACGATTCGTTCGAGAACCGATTTTCGCCTCGAGTAGCATCCAAAGAAATTAAATCGTTTTTACGACTGGTTCTAGTCTAAGTTTCCTTGGACGCAACTTCCTGTCCTGTTATGCGTAACCTGGAGGTCTCCGCGAGACGATAACTTACAGTTTCGATCCACGGCGCTACTCGAACGTATTGTACATGATTTTTACTAGTCACTTATGGTTACAGGACAATAGTTATGCGGTCAGATTATAGTATAAATCGACGGAATACGTATTCGGTGATTCGTATATAACGTCGCTTAAAGTATGTAAAGTCCACGTATGTGGAATCCGTTCGTACCGCACTACTCATAGCAGAGGTTGTCCGTAATAGTTAACGCAACGCAATGGAGCGAATGCAGCGATTCCAACCCTTCCGTTTCCGGTGCATCGATAAACAAGCAACGACGATTAAGTGGTTGAATAAGAGCGCAACCCCCATCGAAGCGAATCGGGCCCCCATAGAGGCGGGCGTGGAGGGGTGCATGAAAGGTTACGACTTGATTTATGAACGAAAATCTCGAGTAAACGGCCGTTTCCGCGCTCCGCCGGGCGTGAAATGACTTTGGGCGAGTACTGCTCGTCGTCGCGACACCGAACCGGCCGGCCGTGCAGTTCCGGTACCGTCACGCCGGAAGTGCCATACACCGCTCATATACCGCTCGCGTTTGCGTCTGCTACATTTTGCCCTTTTCGTCCCAGTTATACTTCTCTCGTGATCGCGTTGCTTCGTTGGATCACGAAACAATGTACAAGAAATATACGGGTTGTTTCGGATCGAGGCAGTTGCATCGCCCTCGGTTTTAACCCAAGTCCGTTAAAAAAAAAAAGTATTACGACAAAAACGAAGCTACTCGGAAGATGGGAAGAAAGAAAACGAACGCGCAAACTTGTGGGGACGAACTCGACGTAAAAATGACTCGTTGGCAGATCGAATGGAAAGAATCGGCCGGAAACTGATTTTTGTTTCGATCGGTGGCACCGAGGATCCCGATGGGCGCGGCCAATGACTCCTGAAAACATAGGGAATTAAAAAAGGTTCCCTGCGAGCCAGGAACGTTGAAAATTACGGTCGCGCGTAGACTAAGGCGACCAGATACCGCTTTCGACGGAATTCTTGAAAATCCTGCCTCGATGTTAATTAACCTCTGCCTCCTACCATCCTTTTCAACGAAGAACAGATCGCTAACAGAGGAGAAGGCGAGACAAATAATATTCCTTTCTTGAAACTCGTTCTGGGATCCCGCGACTTTAATCCCTTAATTCTCGGACTATAACGAACTTCGATTCGTCCGACAACAGTGTTACATCGAAATGTAACTTCTGGTTTCGCCTGTTTTTAATATGTTTATCAAATGGGTTGCCTGTACATTTTATTAGAAACTATCGTAGTGTAATGTAAATTTTTACGAATAACTAGTCTTGGATAGCACAACACGCAGACTAAACATCGAGAGGATTAAAAAGAAGTTTATCGTTCACGTTCATCGTGCTCTTCGACGTTGACAAGATAGCTGTGAACTATTTAACGAGGTTGAAGGTTGTTTTATAAATGAAACTTTTAATGCCGACCAACTATCTTGCGTTTCTCGATGTTCTCTTGTTTCTCCGATGAAAGGAGAACAGGAACGATTAAAAAAAAAGTTTGCGAGGAACACGTAAACGTTTCGACGCGTCTTCGATTGATTTTCGATGCAAGGGAAAATAAGAAGGAAAAGAGGAAGAAAAATATCTGGCGCTGTCTCCCCCGCGATTTATGCTAATTAACCCCGACTTCGCGCGTCGTTCTCGAAAGATACCACGAAGCATTCTTCGCGAAGGTTTCACTTTTGTCTTTGATCCTCTTCGTCGTCCTCTTCTCTTATCGATTCCAGATTCCGGATCATTTTCTTTTTCTTCCATTTATCGTACTCAGGCTTTCGTTGCCGATCAAGAGTCGCCGCTAAGAATAAATCCGACGATGACCTCGGTTACAGACACGTCTGAGAATCCCTTTTTTCTGCTCTCTATTATCGAATATCTGTCATTTTTAGTCGGATGTTTGCAGAAAGTTAATGTCAAGAGATTAGTTTAACTGGTCCGAATCGAAGTTTTATCAAATTTTAAAAAGAATAACAAGATTTCGAGGTTTAACCTCGTTTCGATTAGCGCTTACTTTTAGCGGAAAATACTTTGAGCAGCAAGTATGTCGGTCAACCGTAAACAGTTTGGTAGCAGGATGCAATCGCAGGAATTGATCAGTTCGTACGTAGAGCGAGGCTTCTTTCGTTGAAAAAACCACCCCCGATCGTTCTCCGAGTCTGACTGTTTATAATACAAATTTATCAGAAGCTGTCGTTTATAGGCGGAGACAGACGGGTCAGTCTGCCCGACAATGAGACACGAGCGAACCACGCACACACGCTACGAAGCGCAGCTGTGCGCAAAATTGATGGCGCACCGTCCGCGCCCGCTCCTTTGCAATTTCTACGTAACTCGCGCTAGTTATTACTGGATGCACCGATAAAAACCCGACGCAGCAGAAAAGGAGAAGAAAAAGCGAAAAAGAAAAAGGTGGAACGATAAACGGACGTTCGATACCCCGACCGATCGACGCGAGTCACGCGCGCCGATGTAAATAGACGAATAAATACGATCTCCTCGGATGTATGCCACGAAAATGAATGCAAACCAATCTCGCGATTGTTTTATTTAAGAACACGTAACTGGTCGTGCCAGGAATACTTCGTGCATAAGTTTGAACAGTGATAAGGGACTAGATAGGTATAGAAGAACCGACAAAAATATTTGCATAGAAAAGTTGGAATAACGTTCGAAAAATGCTGGATGCTTGACAGCTTCGCGTTTACAAGATTTCCTGTGTATTAATTAAATCGTAAATTGCGACTACGAAATTGAAATTATCAACAGACACGGTCGAAGCGTGACTCGACTGCCTTATATTTGTTTTCGGTAAATTGGACGTCAGGTGTGTCGAATCGGTACGATATCTGGCCGCGTTACGAGTTTAATGATCGATCTAATTAACGTCATGGTCTGGGCACGGGTGGTTAAACGAACGGAACGAAACGACCGGCTTTTATCGTACCGATGAAAAGAGAGTGACTTTTCTTTCTGCCCTCTCAAAGTTCAAAGGTTCGACCGATAATACGTTCACTCGCCCGACATCTTCGTTCCAACAGATAAGAAATCTCCTTCGTTTATTTATGTTTGATGTAAAGCCGCGTGTGTTCGACGATTCACGACGTTATCTCACTTCCTCTTAGGCCAGTCACTCGAATTCGACCGAATTTTCATGGTAAAACGAATCGATCAAAAAAACAGACGTACAAATAAGCCAGCAGAAAACTACATTCCCTTTGGCCACATTCTGTATTGTATTTCTCAACGAAACGAGATTATTTTACCGATATATTTTTATCGATACCTCATAGCAACAAATTATATTCGCGAGTATCCGTTAGCTGATTCCTAATTTATCGACTGAACGATTATTTTATAAAAAAGTTATGGCCATACTTCGGTAAACCGTCATGCTCCGATATCGACCAAATTTTCCATATAAGCTCTTTTTTGTAAAAGAAGATATCTGCGAGAATGGTATTTGACAAGAAAGAAAATGTTTTGCCATTTCTATGTCATTCCCCATATCATCGACGAGATGCAGTATAGTGTTCTGAACGCATAAAACCAATATTAATAAATATATAATAAATAAATAGCAAATTAATTCATAAAATCAATATTAATTAAATAAAAAAAAAAATGAAACTAGTGGCGCCATCTCTCCGGCGAACAGGATGAACTACACACTTTTGAAACTCTACTTTAATTAGTTCCTATCTTCTACCGCTAGATGGCGCCACAAGACAGAACCCCTTAGGCGAATTAGAACTACCCTAGGAATGGTTAAAAATTGATAAGAATTTGGGAAAGTCAAAACAATTCCAAGTGAATTGGTTTTGCACTCTGATGTAATTTGATTCATACTACAGTCAAATATGCTAATAAAATCAACTATATTAATTGAATTGAACCGAAAACAATATGCGTGGCGCCATCTAACGGCAGCGAGTGGGAACTAATGAAGCTAGAGTTTCAAAAGTGTGTAGTTCACCATGTTTGCCGGAGAGATGGCGCCACGTGTGCCATTTTCTTAAAAATTCTATTAATATTAATTTTATTGATTTATATGCTATATATTTATTATATATTTATTAATATTGATTTCATGATGTATGCAATATATTTGGTGGGTCCGAAGATGCGGATTATGTGTTCAGAATATGTAGTTCGCACACTATACTGTGTCTCGTCGGTAATATAGAGAATATCATGGGAATGGTAAAAATTTTTCGTTCAAGTCCCCAAACACTGTTCTCACAGATGCTTTCTATTGAAAAAAAAGGTACTCGTTTATAAAATTTGACCAGAATCAGAACACGACGGTATTCCGAAGTTTCCCCATTGCTTCGAACACATGTTTGTTCAATCCACGCGCGTTTAATGCACGATCTTTGAATTCAAGTGGTGCATTTGGCGAGTGCAAATGTGTTCGTTCCATATAAAGACATTATTGTAAAAGAATGTGTCGAATAATAAATGAAAGTATTGTTCAAAAGTAAATCGTAGCTCTTAGCTCGATATTGTATTCTAGAGATTATTTTGTAAGAAATCTTTAGAAAACAATATCGATTACCAGGTCACACCACGTGGAGGTGGCTACGAGAGTGACCCACCCTAACTCCAAATCCCAACCACCCTCCATTAACAAATCCCTCATTTATCGGAAGGATAAATGAGTTCTAACTCTACTTCGCCCGGTCGCAAAAATATACAAGTTCTTTACCACAGTACAGCAAAGAACTTGTATCGCACGCAATATAACACACAAGCACACCATACAGTCAACGCTCGCATTCTAAGATTGCACCCGTGTTATCTAAAACGGTATAAAAAGCAAAGGGAGAAGGGAAGAAAGTTAGAAGAACTTTCTATAAGAAGAAAAGAAAGTTAGAAGAACTTTCTACTAGATGCAAAGAAAGTTAGAAGAACTTTCGCAAAAAAGTGGACCAGCATTCTCTATCGAGTGAACCTCGCCTTCGTGGGTCAAATGGTAGTCGATAGTGACTTACGTGAACCACGAGACCGCATTGAACCGAAAATGACTGATAAGAACGAGTGACACATCCGCGAAGGGTCTCCCATTTCTCCCCGCTCCCGTTTGAAGGGAGGCTGACCGCAGAGAGGAGACCCACGCCGTGAGGCGGCAAGTCGAGAAGGTACTTCAATCAAAATGCCTCGCAGAGATGTGTCCCTGGCGCTACACCAGCATTTGCAGCTCAGTACTGCCGCGTGTTCACAGCGCTACCAACCCCAAATGATCCACTTGGGTTTGGACCAATCGACAGAGAATTACCGATTAATACTACACTCTAACGCGCAAAAAATTCACGTATCGTGAAAAAGGGTGCAAGTTAGAATTGTAAGCGCTCAACTCACTTATAAACTTAATACTAATTTCGTGGGATCCCACATATACACTCTGTTATAAAATTGCACTCGCATTGTGTAAAATGAAACGCTAAACGAGAGAGAAAGAAAGGAAGAAGGGAACTAATACTATGATCTAACGCGGAAAAAGTTCGCTAATTAAAATAAGTGCAATTTTAAACAGTACTCGCATACACGCACGCTTAACTTATTCTAAACGCCGCACGCGTACCTCTTATTCTAAGCTTGCACTCGAATGATCTATAACGAGGTAAAAAAGCAAGGGAAGGGAAGAAAGTTAGAAGAACTTTCTACTAGAAGGAAAGAAAGTTAGAAGAACTTTCTGCTAAAAAGTGGGTTAGCATTTTCCGCCAAGTAGTCCTCGCCCTCATGGGTCAAAGGGTAGTCAATAGTGACTTACGTGAACCACGAGACCGAATTGAACCGAAAAAACTGATAAGAACGAGTGACACATCCGCGAAGGGTTTCCCATTTCTCCCCGCTCCCGTATAAAGGGAGGCTGACCGCAGAGAGGATACCCGCAAATCGAGAAGGTACTTCAATCAAAATGCCTCGCAGAGATGTGTCCCTGGCGCTACACCAGCCTTTGCAGCTCAACCCTGCCGCGTGTTCACAGCACTACCAACCCCCAATGATCCACTTGGGTTCGGACCAATTGACGAAAAATAGCTGGGTATACTACAATCTAACGCGAGAAAAATTCACGAATTGTGAAGATGAGTGCAAGATAGAATAAGAGGCACTTACAGGGTCCCACCCGCCCGCCCACGAGATTAAAATTAACTTAAAAGTAACGCACGCATCCCTCGATGATTCGTCGATGATCCCTCGATGCTCCCTCGATGCTCCCTCGATGCTCCCTCGATGCTCCCTCGATGCTCCCTCGATGATATCTTCAAGTTTCGTATATACACATTTCACACTTGCACTCATCCATACTACAGTGTATTACAATATGTTGTACGCAACTTAGAATCAACTTAAAATTAGCGGATCCATCGGTGAAATCTCTCTGTGATAGTCCTGGATGATTACCTATGCTGTAACAATCAGAAACAATATGCAAAAGGAGAAAACAGATGCAAAAGTAGTAAGTCGATAAATAAGTTTAACATTTTCGGAAAAAAATTAAATAAAATTCGAGTCGACTCGAGGAAAACATGCAAATGAAATAAGAATATATTTGTGAAATATTCAATTACTTACTTAAAATCAAAAGCTGAAACATACAAAAGCAATTAGACAAATATAAATTACTTACTTACAATCAAAAGCTGAAACATACAAAAGTAATTAGACATATAAGTAATACTTACTTACAATCAAATCCTGAAACATACAAATGTAATTAGACAAATATAAATTACTTACTTACAATCAAAAGCTGAAATATACAAATGTAATTAGACAAATATAAATTACTTACTTACAATCAAAAGCTGAAACATACAAAAGTAATTAGACAAATCTGAATTACTTACTTACAATTTAAAAGCTGAAACATACAAAAGTAATTAGACAAATATAAATTACTTACTTACAATTTAAAAGCTGAAACATACAAAAGTAATTAGACAAATATAAATTACTTACGTACAATCAAAAGCTGAAACATACAAATGTAATTAGACAAATATAAATTACTTACTTACAATCAAAATCTGAAACATACAAAAGTAATTAGACATATAAGTAATACTTACTCACAATCAAAAGCTGAAACATACAAATGTAATTAAGACAAATATGAATTACTTACTTACAATTTAAAAGCTGAAACATACAAAAGTAATTAGACAAATATAAATTACTTACTTACAATCAAAAGCTGAAACATACAAAAGTAATTAGACATATAAGTAATACTTACTTACAATCAAAAGCTGAAACATACAAATGTAATTAGACAAATATAAATTACTTACTTAAAATCAAAAGCTGAAACACACAAAAGTAATTAGACATATAATTAATACTTACTTACAATCAAAAGCTGAAACATACAAAAGTAATTAGACAAATATAAATTACTTACTTAAAATCAAAAGCTGAAACATACAAAAGTAATTAGACAAATATAAATTACTTACTTAAAATCAAAAGCTGAAACACACAAAAGTAATTAGACATATAATTAATACTTACTTACAATCAAAAGCTGAAACATACAAAAGTAATTAGACAAATATAAATTACTTACTTAAAATCAAAAGCTGAAACATACAAAAGTAATTAGACAAATATAAATTACTTACTTAAAATCAAAAGCTGAAACATACAAAAGTAATTAGACTAATATAAATTACTTACGTACAATCAAAAGCTGAAACATACAAATGTAATTAAGACAAATATGAATTACTTACTTACAATCAAAAGCTGAAACATACAAAAGTAATTAGACAAATATGAATTACTTACTTACAATCAAATGCTGAAACATACAAATGTAATTAGACAAATATAAATTACTTACTTACAATCAAAACCTGAAACACACAAAAGTAATTAGACATATAAGTAATACTTACTTACAATCAAAAGCTGAAACATACAAATGTAATTAAGACAAATCTGAATTACTTACTTAAAATCAAAAGCTGAAACATACAAAAGTAATTAGACAAATATAAATTCCTTACTTAAAATCAAAAGCTGAAACACACAAAAGTAATTAGACATATAATTAATACTTACTTACAATCAAAAGCTGAAACATACAAAAGTAATTAGACAAATATAAATTACTTACTTAAAATCAAAAGCTGAAACATACAAAAGTAATTAGACTAATATAAATTACTTACGTACAATCAAAAGCTGAAACATACAAATGTAATTAAGACAAATATAAATTACTTACTTAAAATCAAAAGCTGAAACATACAAAAGTAATTAGACTAATATAAATTACTTACGTACAATCAAAAGCTGAAACATACAAATGTAATTAAGACAAATATGAATTACTTACTTACAATCAAAAGCTAAAACATACATATGTAATTAAGACAAATATGAATTACTTACTTACAATTTAAAAGCTGAAACATACAAATGTAATTAAGACAAATAAGATTCACTTAATTACTTACTTGAAATAAAAACCTGGAACATACAAATGTAATTAAGACAGAAAATTGGAGTGCAAGAAATGAAATCTTTCTTTACTGGAAATAAAACACTTGAAAAATCGAAATCGCCGATTTTGAAAACTTCAAAACTCGAATCAGAAAGAGATTCAGAAATCTCAAAACACGGAACAAAATCACGATGAGATTTGAAACCTCAAACCCACAATAAAATCTTGGAGACATTAAAAACCAGAAAACCGAATTAATGTCACGAGGAGATCCAAAAGCTCCGAAATTGGAAATAAAATTCACGCATGAAATGAAAGTACAACGCGTATTAAAAACCAATGACATAATAAAATAATACAGAAGAAGAAATAAAAGAGCAAAGAGGGTTGAAAATTTCGAAGTTAGAAATAAAATAATTTGGAGTTTGAAAAAGACTATGATCCCACGATGAGATGAATATATCCTGTATCCTGTACTCACATTTCATTCACGCACTCACTCATACTAGAATACAATATTGTATTCTAAAAACCCTACATGTGCCTTTTATTCTAAGATTGCACTCGTATAATGTAAAACTTTGTAAAGAAAACAAGGAGGTAGGGAAGAAAAATGGAAGAACTTTCTGTTAAGTTTTGTGCAATTGACAAAAAAATGATAAGCTACTGTTACAGTCTAATATGTAAGAAGTTGAGTAATTGTCGCAAAGATGAGTGCAAGTTAGAATAAAAGGCACAATTTGCGCAAGTTTTTCGCCACGATACGTGACGAAAAACTTGCGCCCGAGCCCACCCTTCCTCCCACAAGCTCGGAATTAACGCGAAACTAATGCACTAAACATAACTTACCAAAAATCAAAAGCTGAAACATACAAAACGTTATTAACATACGAAATCGTGGGAGAAGGAGTAAAATTTTACTTTATTTGGTACAAAACTTTTGAAACACAGAAAACGCAATGAAAATTGCGGATTTGCGAAGAGAGAACAATGTAAGAACTTACCAAAAATCAAAAGCTGAAACATACAAAATTTGATTAACATAGAAAATTGTGGGAGAAGTGAAATTTTACTTTGTATGATACAAAACTGTCGAAAAATAGAAAACACAATGAAAATTACGAATTTACGATCAATGAACAATATAACAATTTAAAATCAATTCCTGAAACAGAAAAATATAATTAACATAGAAAATTGTAATGAAAATAAAATCGCGAAGGGGTATAAAATTTTCGAATCTCGAAATTTAATCGCGAAGGGGTATAAAAATCTTGAATCTCGAAATCTAATCGCGTATGGCTATCAAAATTTCGAATCCCGAAATCTAATCGTGAAGTTATATAAAAATCTCGAATCTCAAAATATAATCGCGAAGGGAAATAAAAATCTCGAATTTCAAAATATAATCGCGAAGAGATAAAAATCTCGAATCTCAAAATTTAATCGCGAAGGGATATAAATTTCTCAAATGTCAAAATTTAATCGCGAAGGGGCTTTGAGCGTTTTGCTCAAAATTCGAGCAAAGTATCGCTCGACGATACTTTTCGTACCGTTCAAAAACACACATAAAATACAAAAAAATAATAGCGAGCATAGTGACAAAATGACTCTCCATCCTAAGATGGACAGCCATTAATAGTTCCCCTCTTCTTTGGCTAATTTTGCCGGGGCTCTTCGGCATATAGCCTCTTCTCTCTTCGGCACAGCCTCACAAAAATCACTCGCGAAATTTTACGGTAACTCGGATATTCTTTCATATCAATTGCAAATAATTTTACTACCGATCTCAACAAATAGATAGTAGGCACTTTTATAAAAATAAAAATGAACCATCCATTTGTTTCGATCAGCAACAAAATCAAAATTCTATATATCATAAAAATTCATTACTTTTATAAGAAAAAGAATTCTTAAAGTTATACGACCAGCGATTCTTAGAATGCGCTGTCCGTAAAAGAATATCCGAGCAAAATTTTTTTAAAGCACTGCACTTCACTTCACTTCACTGTATACTTCATTTTTGCAATCGGGTCTAGAACCACGACTGCGACTTACAAACTAAAAGGCCTGGCCTTACGAACAATCGAGTTCAAGAGAATATTAAATAGAATAAATTCAAATTTAGATTTTCTCTTCTCGATTTTTCGTGTTTAACCCCCCAGATGCAAGCATCTCACGTGTGTTTTACGGAGGACAGAGAAACATGAAAGCTTGCTCTGGCCCTACCTACTTAAAACTAACTCAATCACACCAGAAGTATGCTACCTGCCTGCCTATTGCTATATTTAAAAAAATGCAAAGTCCATTCTCACAAAAACACACTCCACGGTTCTCACACATGCCACCCGGGTGCAAAAAAGCCTACTCCTAGGGAGTACGTCCCGGGACGTCTCCGACACCCGAGTTCAATACAACATTCACACTCTAATTTCATACCTTTTTGCTGAAATCGATCGACAATCGACAGTGAACATTAATTGAACATATTTCATTTTCTGATTCTTTCGAATATTCAATGTAATATGTGCATGTTATAAATTTGTAATTCAATCTAACTCAACTTTTAAAAATTTGTAATTCAATCTAAATCATTTTCAATATATCTTGCAATAACTTTTTGAAAAATTTTTATGCTTTTATAATAAATTAAAATGGTTTGTAATCGACACAAGGTCCACGACCTAACCACACACACACGTGTAACTTGTGTCGATAATTCACTGTCAATTTGTCGATCGCCAAAACATCTTAAAACTAAACCGTGTCCACCTGCCCTAACTCATGCGAGTAGCAACTAAGCACGCGTATGAGTTTAGAGCATAAAAATGAACACGGCCAACAATATTTTCACCTACCAGTTTTCTTCATGTGTGCTGAAAATCCTGAGCTATAAAACGTGATTAATAACATGCTAATAAAGTGACTTCCGAAAAAAATTTACTCTAAAGTTTCAAAAAAGAAAATGGAAGAACACTTTGCAAAAATCTAGGTATATCGATTTCATTCTTAACAGATTTTTAATATCAAAGTAAATTCACTAAATGATGCAAACATTCATAATTAACTTTGATATCGAAATCTGTTTCTCGCGAAATTTTCTTGTACATATGTGTATATTTAAAAGAGTTCACGGTACGCGTACAAAAAGATTAAACTACTATGAAATCGGAGGGTCATCCGACTTCTATGCAATTTTAAATTCGTTATATCGGTTCGTAAGGAAGTTAAAACGCGATGTACAAGAAAACCCTAACCTGATCTAATAAATAAAATATACAGTTTGTACGAATATTGCACGATCGTACAGTCGTGGTCACTATGCTCGCTCAAATAATAAAAATACAACCAGTTCCCGTGTCGTTTCGGACCATTCGTCCTACGACATGATGGGAACCGGAGGAACCGTAAACCATGCGACTCACCGATCGCTGACTCGCACTACTTAGATCGAAAGGCATCTCAGATAGGTTGACTCGTACCGTATCTTAGAGGTTGACGATTGGTAGCTTTTGTACGATCAGGATTAGGCGGTTAGTCCTTTGGCTCGGCAATGAAATGACCTCCTGAAAGCAGAAAATGTCACAATACGTTAGTGGACTATTCGTTGTTTTGTATTTCAAATTGTATTCAAATTATAATAAATAACATCTAATTTTACAAATAGGTAACGTGCAAACAAACACTAACACGCATGCACAACTATACAGAATTAATTATAAAATTCGTTAAATCGTATGCACAAACATATTAAAACATGTAGGTAACTACACCGTCAAACACGTTAGAACACTTGCAAAAGTATTTCAAAAAACATAGCTAACCACACCGTAAAATACACTAAATCGGTTGCAAAAGTATCCCAAAACACATAGGCAACCACACCATAAAAAACACTAAAACACTTGCTAAAGTATCCGAAAGCACGTAAATAACCACACCATAAAACACACTAAAACACTTGCTAAAGTATCCCAAACCACATAGGTAACATCACCATAAAACACAGTAAAACACTTGCAAAAGTATTCCAAAACACGTAAATAATCACACCATAAATCACACTAAAACACTTGCTAAAGTATCCCAAAGCACATAGGTAACATCACCATAAAACACAGTAAAACACTTGTAAAAGTATCCCAAAGCACATAGGTAACATCACCATAAAACACAGTAAAACACTTGCTAAAGTATCCGAAAGCACGTAAATAACCACACCATAAAACACACTAAAACACTTGCTAAAGTATCCCAAACCACATAGGTAACATCACCATAAAACACAGTAAAACACTTGTAAAAGTATCCCAAAGCACATAGGTAACATCACCATAAAACACAGTAAAACACTTGCAAAAGTATTCCAAAACACGTAAATAATCACACCTTAAATCACACTAAAACACTTGCTAAAGTATCCCAAAGCACATAGGTAACATCACCACAAAACACTAAAACACTTGCAAAAGTATTCCAAAACACGTAAATAACCACACCACAAAACACACTAAAACACTTGCTAAAGTATCCCAAAGCACATAGGTAACATCACCACAAAACACTAAAACACTTGCAAAAGTATTCCAAAACACGTAAATAATCACACCATAAATCACACTAAAACACTTATAAAAATGTAGTAAAACACATAAGCACACCACAAAACACAGTAATATATCCGTATATGTATGCACAATCACATGTAGTAACACACTAGCAAGCACTATGTCACGTCAAAAATCACTCCATAAAACGTGTTAATATACCCCCGTATTTATGAAAAAACACTTGATAGAACACACTAAACACTTGCACTAAAACACTAGATAACACATAGATGAACACACGATCGGTTAATTAAATCCTTGACTCGTACCGGTAGGGGATGTGACAGTTGATCCGAACACCTCGACAGCTTGAACAATACTAAACAGCTATGACCTCTTTCAAGTTAACAATGATAGGTTCCCCGTGGACCAATCAGAAAATGAACCAATACCGTGCAACTATCTAAATTCGCACCTGTATTTGCAATATCGACATTATTTTATTTAAATTTTTAATTTTTCAATTATTTATTTATCAAATTATTAAATTAACTATTCAAATTTATTATTTTTATGACTTTTTTGCACGAATATGGTATACAATATTTGTTAATTAATGCATTGAAATTTATTTTATTATAATTTTTCATTTTTCAATTCATTATTCAACCGAATTAATGTTATAACTATTAAAATTTATTGTTTCCACACCTTTCTCGTACGGATAACTTACAAAATATTTGTTAATTATTACACTGAAATTTACTTCCGTACAATTTCTGGGTTTTCAATTATTTATTAATTATTGTTATTGAACTTTATCCCTTTACAAATTATTTTTTAACTCATTTGTTACTATAAGTATTAAGACTTATTATGTTTATTAACTTGTACAGATAGATCAGTGACATGTTGTTGTTTGATTATCATATATTTATATGATATTAAAAATAATTGATATATATATATATATATATATATATATATATATATATATATATATATATATATATATATATATATATACTCGTTTTAATATTTATTTTAATTTTTTTAATACGTATCCACTAAATTATTATCGTATCTACCGAAATTTATGTTTTTACTAACTTTACCATTTTAATACGTTGCAAGTGCTATGCAATTATTGTACTACGTTATAGATCTGATAAGTATTAATTGATTTTAAAATTAATTTTAATTTGACAACTTCTTAATTCAACTATTAATATTACATCTATTCAAATCTATACTTCTTTTTAATTTTCACGTTTTGATTTGTTGCAAATTTGGTATTACACTTTTTTTTTTTTAATAGGGAGATATTTCTATGCATAAATATTTTTTATGTATGAACTAAAAAATTTTGTTCTCATGATTTCAAATAATGAATGCCTGCCGGTATCTTTAACTTTAATTTCCATCACTCGGAGCGCTGTGATGCTAAAACAATTTTAGTTGATATGGTAGGATGTGACATGAAAATGGTAAAGGAACTTCAAATCTCTGTAAATCGTGAAGGAAAAAATCATTACGTAACTGGTCTATCCTACGACTCGTCTATGGTACATGTATGTATGTATGACTCTATGCTGTGACCACACCTGTAGTTCCTCAGGAACCATACTTACCGACATGACGAGAGTAGACGTGACAAGTGGATGTCCCGAAACGAGCTTGACCATCTCCGTCGAATATATAGTCAATATTTGTAGCAGACGAAAACTATAACCTCTTTACTATAGAATAGTCTATTGTTATTGGAACTACGAATGAATTAGACTAAACGTTATCTGTCATTATACGCATAATGGCGAATGACAGGGAAGTATTGAGAGAAATTTGGGATGGTAAAATTCCCGTTTGTTTCACTCTTGATCCCGAGGAAATATGCGAATTGCAAGGTCCTGATCCTTATTATCTTATGGTACCTAGGTTAAGTTATTTTCCGCTCTGCACAGATAAGGTAAATAGATATTTAAAAAAATTCTATATTTCGCGTGAATAAGCTGTTTTACTTAACATCACATGCTGTTTTTGTTTGACTTCTAATTAGGTACGAAAACATTTTATACGACACGTACAAAGTGACAGCAAACAAGAACATGAAATGTGGTTAGAATTTAATGGAATCCCTTTAAAATGGCATTATCCTATTGGTGTACTTTTGGATATCTATTTTAATGACGTACAATTGCCTTGGAATATCGTTGTTCATTTCGATAAGTTCCCAGAAAACGTACTGATGCACTGTCAAAATAAGTACGTATACGGCTCTTTTGTTTTATTTTTATAAATACATGATCTGATTATGTTAAACTTTTAGAGACATTGTTGAAGCATATTTTCTTTCTTGTATAAAAGAAGCGGATGTATTAAAACACAGAGGTCAAGTAGTCTCTAGTATGCAAAAGAAAGATCACAATCAGTTGTGGTCTGGATTACTCAACGACAAGTTTGATCAGTTCTGGTCTGTGAATAGAAAACTTATGGAAGCTACCAACAGCGAAGAAGGTTTCAAATATATACCGTTTCGTTGTTACACTAGCGAAGACAAATACGTACAAAAGCTTACGAAACCTATCAATGAAGAAGGCCAAAGGAAAACATTGAGGCATTTACTGAATGAAGTATTTCCAGATAATGAAAACGGTACATATATTCTCTGTTTTTATTAGTTTCTCATGTTACGGTGTACCATCATTTTGTATGATTTTTTTTTGTAGCTAATGTGATTACCCATGGTATTATGCCACCTCTGGAAACTCCGCTCCAGTGGATGTCAGAACACTTAAGCTATCCCGATAATTTTCTGCACTTAATTTTAACATCATAACCCATGTTAAAACAGCAAGTTCACTAATTACCAGTGATTTCGTGAGTTCATTGCTGTTTTCCTTGCCAATTTTTTCTGGCGCTCAAATCAGATCCATGGCGGGTGGATCTTTTTATGCTCTACGTCTTTTATTACATATTTATTTTATACAAAGTCATGAATATCGCTGTAATTGTTCTTGTGAAAGCAATGGTTATAATGCCCAGCTATTATTGTTGCTTGTATTTTCGTAACGTTCGAATGTATTACGAATTTTATCGTGAATGCAAATTGCCGGACCTGTACCTAGGTCGGATCAATGTCGGACCACACTTAATCTAGACCGATCAAATTGTAATTAACAAAATGTATTCGGTAAAAAACATATTGTATAAATATAGTATATAAATATTTAAATAACTGTTCGTGTATATAATCGTACTAATCAAAATTGTAATCAGTGTCGCCAAATTATCGATCTACGAGTATTATGAAAAGAAAGAAAAGTACAGGAAAATAACAGGTCCTATAAATATCAATATTAAATCGACTAATCAACCCTAGAACTTGTAAAGATATTTAGGAAAGTAAAGTATTAAAGATTCAATCTTACAAAATAACAATCGTTTAATTTACAATTGAAAACATTATAAGTTAATTTATTACACAGCTATCACGAGGCTTCCGATATATCCTTAACATCTGCGAGGACAAGTTTTGATCATTACGAGTTACTAAATTACCAGTTGGTCTTCGTACGACAACAGGTTGATTTCCGTAACTACTATACTCCATAGTTCTACGACTTGTCCCGAAAGTTAAATAATTCGCTGCTTCTTTTTTGTCTTGTTGATCCTGTAACGAAGAATGCAATTGAAAACAAACATGGTAATGTATGGTCTCTTGCAATTTATGCTTTTTACGCGTAGTACAAGAAAGCATAAAAGAAGAAATGTCCCATCAGTTGCTTTTGTCCATATTCTTTATATACATAGTACTAGATTTCCCTTAGAATGCTAACTCTTTCTAAGATTCCCCAAAGATTCTTTCTTGACTCTGCTTAAGTTCACCCTAGATTCTTTTAAGACCAAAGTCAAGTGATGAGACTAATTAATTGAAAAGTTGCGTTTCACGAATAAATACTTTGAATATGATACTTTGAATATGACCAGCGATGCGTCTTGGTATCTTTTATGGATCTCTTCCTTAGTCAGTATGATGTTCACCTCGGGCGATTCATACCGCTCCGTCATTTACAGCTACTCTTCTTCGACGTTCCCCGATTGCAGAACCTGTAACCAGAAACACGTATTGCTTTCCAAACGTCTGTCCGATTGTAATTCGATCGAACCGGTTTTGATCGTGGCAAAGTTTTATACCTCCGAGTGAATTTGAAAAAAGAACATTTATCAAAGAAAATTAATGTTTGCTTGCGAAAGAAAAATAAAAGAATGTTAGAACCAGCAAAGAAACAAGAAATAAAAAGACACATGCGCATTTGCTTAACACAAAAGTGAACTCTGACTAGATTTTCGAGTCGCGAGAAATAATTTCCCGCCGTTTCTGGTGAATTTTTGCCTCCGCTACGAAACTTCACAGGGACGAACGTAGTTCTATTTTTCTTTCTTGTGTTTCGGGGCGCAAGTGCACTTTATAATTAGCCACCGAGACGAAAACAGTGATCCTTGAAAATATACTCTTTTAGAGTTTTCTGTTCGAATCGTGCAAAATTGCATCGTAGCGTTATGAAGTTTGATGGTCGCTGCAATGTATAATATTATCAATTAGTATGATATACCGATAGCAGTGGATCACGTAGCGAATTACGTTGTCTTTTTAACGAATGGTTCTATCGAACGGTGATCCTTAGTAAAGTACGATCCAGTCTGTTGAGTTGACGATTTATAATCGATGTCCGATGGTATCGGCGGATGGACAAGAAGTACACGGCAGGAATAATCAACGAAACTCGAGAGTTTGTCGTTGTGCTGATCTTTGCCTCGTGAACAGAAGTGATGCTATTCGACTATTGGAAAGATGCCAGAAACTTTTTGGTATCCCTTTCGAATTTCCGGTTGAGAACGCCAAACACGTGCAACTATGTCGTGAATTTTTTTTCAACCATTCCAGTCACCAGTTTCAATTATTCTGACGCGAGAAATAATTTAACGAAATACGCGAATGTAGAATGGTGATGCTATTTTTCGTATAATGATTTTATTTTGACTGTACGTCGAATAGGTATGTGTATACATTCGTAAATATATGTCGATTTTTGAATCGAACATTTTAATATGAATTTTGGTTTATTCGTGCCACTGAACCTTTTCCTAATTACATCGCACCAACCGGTGACATTTATTGGCGTTGATTGAAGCGTTGCATCAGTCATACTTCGATTCAAGGTCTGCTTTGCGCGCACGCGGTGTCCTCGATAAAAACGGATATCATCGTTATTGCAATTTAATATAGGAAGCTTTTGGTAACATTCATTTTTTAATCAGAACTTGACGGAAAATATTGAACTTGTAAGGGGACATCAGGATCATCGAAACATTTATTCAATTAAAACTTCTTATTGATATTTTTTTCGACATTACATTTACAAGTACAATTGTACACTTATAATATTTAAGTGATTCCGATAGTACGGAGTATTTGCATTAAGGACACTTGTAGCATTTGTAACAATGATAAGATATTTAAAAAAAAAAATTAGAAGAAACGTCGATAACTCGGCATTACTACTTTGCTCTTGTCGGTAACATAAATATCTGTAATAATAATGTCCGTTTTTGTAAAATTAGAGAAAACACAAGTATCCATCGATTAATGGCCCTTTTGTACGTACATTATGCAGCATCGTACAATTTATAAAACCATTTTCCGATGTTGGTTATTTCAGTTTATTTCAAATTCTCGAGATCCCCAAGAATATGGTTGCATCATGTGCACGTGTGCAGCTGCACGCGTTACATTTTCACATTAGACATTATAACGATGAACGAGAATAAAAGTACAATTGCCGGCTGATCAAAATCGATGTACAGTCTTGAAGGATGATGAATGAACGGTCTAATAGCTGGAAAAAAAAAACTACCACGCGTAGATGGAACTTGACGTCATTTATCGACACAAGTGCATCGTTAATTAGCAACAGGCATGCATGTGGTTGCGTGCTTAGAAAGTTTAGCGAGTACGTGTGGCGATCGAGGTATATACTAGCAATCGACCGCGATAACGGAAACAATGCGTCGATTGCACAGCTAAGTACAATTGTATGAGTGTACATCCAACGTGACTGCTTTCAGTGCTCGAGTCATTCTATGAGTTGGCTTCTGTTTATCTCCAACCTAACTTACATCCTAGTACAATCGCGTGCAACTTGGACTTCCTTTACTTCGGAAGTTCCTTAAATTTTCCTACATTCTATACAGATTATTTCCCGTAGTATCCTCCCATACTCTGCTAAAGTTTTCCTACAGTCTCCTCACAGGAGACCTTTTTCCTAGGTTCTCTTTAAATTCCCCATATGCTCTCTCCAGAGTCTCCTAAACTTTCCCCCGGCACTCCCTCCGATTCCATGCTTTCTCTACAGTTTAGACTCTACCTTCCCTCTGGTTCCTCCAAGTGTGCTCTAAATTTTTCAAAAATTCGTCTTAGCCTTTTTCCACGCGTTTCCTTCAATCTTGGATTTAATAAGACTTTTCCGCATTATTTCAGAATCGAAGGCAAACGAAGAACAAAGTAGAGATTAATAATATTAATATCGAGTATGATTCGATCGAATTAGATACGAGACGGAAGATGGTAGCACTCCTTTTGAAATCACCTCGTAAAGCCATATGCGGTGTATCTTTGCTCGACTGTGTCAACTTTTCTCAAATTATCAGTGCTCGTTGTTATCTCGAAAAGCTTGCCACGCGTGCGCGCGTCTCAAAGAAACAAATATACATTTTTTCGATCTCCTAATCTCGAATGATCGTAAACATGTAAGATTTCGAAGAAAACACCGAATGGTTCAATTTTGGATTAATCGGAAGGAAAGAAAGGGGGAACGAAAATTTCTTCTTTTAAAATAGTCTCTTATATTTCCTTTAAGATTCTCATAATCTACGTGTGTGTGTCTGTCTGTGTGTATATATAATACAATATTTAATACAATGAATTTTGTTTCTTCCCAGCGTAGAAAAACAAAAACGACGTTCTCACTCTCTCTGTCTCTCGCGATCAGTGTTTCATCCTCTCTCTCTCTCTCTCTCTCACACACACACTCTCGCCATTTTTTTCTTGGGTGAATTACAATGACGAATACGGTGGTTTGTAATTCGGATAAATTTTACCGACAGAAGAGGAGTACATAATGCTTCGAAAAGACAGTCTAAATATGTAATATCGTTGCTTTCGCCACCGTTTCACGCTCGCCGGAGAGCCTCGACCGTATACAGAAAAAGAAAAATAGATAAGCCTCAGAGAAACGAGGCGATTTATCACACTTTGAGCTGCCTCTCGGCGAAGGAACCCTGATTGATTCGTTTCGTCAGCTCTCGATCGACCCTCAGAACGAGTTCACGCGCAATCGGATCAATCGTTTTCCCAATTTATCTTGGTTTCGATCGAACAAATAGATTTAAAGGAGGGAGAAAGGGTGAAATCGTAATATCATTTCAATTAATCTTCTTTATTCGACAAGATCGAGAATCAAAAGAACGATTCGTTTGAGACGCGGATCGAAAACGGTTTATAAAACGGTCCAAATCGAAAAATAAAGTGACATTTTGTTAAGAAATTGCTATTCCGTGAAAGAAGCAAAAATTCCTGATCCACTGGCACCGTCGAACACGTCGTTCGTTCTTTCGGGGAACGATGAGGAAAGAGGGGAAGTCCCACACATTACGTGATTCCACGCGAACGGGTTCCTTCACAAAGAATTTAGAAGTTATATCAAAATGTCGGTAAATTATTCGATACGGACCACCGTGTCAGCGACCAATAATAAATAAACGAATATAAATTCTGAATACTGATATTATTACACGCTTGGACGAGTCACCGGTGTGTGCACTCTGTCGCGAAGCGTTATCCTTGCCAAGAACCAGCACGGAACGCTTGTTCGTCGCGGAGGGGGACGTATAAATACCCGTGGCTCGTTCTAAGGACGCGAGACACTTTTTTGGTCCTTGATTCCTCCTCGCGCGAAGCTATAAGGCACGAACGATCTAAAAAGGCACCGGGCGAGTTTTTCAGGCGCTTCGTTCTTAACCTAAAAGTTCATCGTATTAAAATATAATATATATATATATAATCATGTATACATATGTATATATATATGTATATATATACGCGCTCTCTGTTTCTATCTTCCAACACTATATATAAATTTTTCTTTGTACATGTACGATACACGAGCATTATGCTTACGACACAACTTTGTATACATGCCTCTGAGTGTATATGTTTTTATGTGTGTGTGTGTGTACGTGTCTGTCTGTCTGTCTGGCTGCTCAAGAGTTTGCCTGCCTACATACGCGTGTGTACGAACTTTAAAACGCGGGGGCTCGCCCACGAAACATTGCTGCTCCCCACCGTTTCGTGCTCGTGTTCGATCCCTTCACGTCCCTCTCACCCGTTCACACACTTTGATACACTTAAAAAATATTGCTTATACAATGCTTTATGCCTCGTTTAATAGACTCTTGTGGGCTGTGCACACGGAACACACGCAAACACGCACGCGCGCACGTATCCACGCATTTATTTCTCGCGCTATCGAGCACGCTCCCTCTTTCGTCAGTCGGTTCGACACTATGCGTTTATTATGTAAAACGTTATGGCATTATGTAATTCATTATGGCTTACGATTACGCTACATTTTATTGTACATTGCCACCTTGACCCTATCGACGAACGCGGACAAGGCTAATACGCTCGTTTTCTACCCTCGTCTCGATTCGCGTCTTCCGATTCTCCGAATTCCCGATAACGAGATCAAAATGGAAATTCCTTTAAGGCGATTCTACGCCGAGATTCCGTAAAGCGCGGAATGTTCAACGTGGTATAGGTCGATGCGAAAATAATTTTTTTGTACTATGCACGTTCAACGAAACGATCTCGGTTCGGTACAGTTCGACTATTGGAAATTTTGCTAAGCGAGTTCGCGATACAACTACCTCAACGTCGAGAAGCGAATGTTCTTGCCGAGCGAATTTATTTCTTTTTTCCTCGAGATAGGAAAAAGTTTTATTTACAAAAGTTGACGCTTCGCGAGAGATTGATGTACCGTTGACCCGTGTCGACGCAGTCGGTAACGAGCGAGTGCATTTCGACCGATAATACACGCGGCTGTCGCAATACGCGAGATTAGCCGCGCTTGGGAACGAGCTCGATTGGCTCTGAATATTGAAACATTGACGTAACTGCTTCGTCTGCGACGGTGATTTACAAAATTGCCCTTCTTTGCCGCGGACTCGCTCAATTGCCGGATCGCAAGAACATTCGTGGAACCGCCATTTTCGCTTAACCGTTTGGTCCGCATCCGTTTTCGCGAACAACGAGCCACGCAGACTCTCGTTAGACCCAATATCTACTCGAAACCGATTACGAGAAAGGTAATCGCGCTTCGAGAGGAATTTCTACGCTTTTTTCCGCTATTATTTTATTATCGTCGCGATCGACCGCCGGTTTAGAAACTTTCATCGCAGCGAAGGCTGTTCGACGAGATTAAAAAAGAAACGCTTTATCGCTTCGCGAGAATCGGAATACGCGATCCAACGGAGAAGACAACGCGCGAACAATTTCTGTATAAGAATAATTAAGAACATCGTCTTGTCGTACTGGACTAAATTTCTAAAACTGTATCTGTTAAACAGTCGCTGTGTAGGTTCTAACCTTAACACGTTCGTGGCCGTTTCAAACTTGCCGCATGTTGGCGTTTAAATAATTTATAGCTGCTGTTGCTTATATTCTTCGCGGTAAATTGTTTCGTGTTTATTTTCGTTTTGTCGGAGCTTCGAAGCTCGAAATTTTTGAACCGTGTAAAATTTATCGGCCGTGAAAGTGTTAAAGCGTGAAAGTGTGTAAGGCACGCGGGTTGTTACGGAGCGTTCTCGTATCTGTCTTTTTCAAATTCTCCCCTATCGATCAACCATCGAAACTGACGAGCGAACGAACCATACTTCGCTGTGGAAATCACGATTTCAAATATAGAATAAATTTACAACAGTATCGTTAACTCCCTCCGACGTAATATCGTGCGGATACGAAGTTTTAATTGCAGCGCCGATTACCGAAACGACAATGTAAGTACACATTTTTCTGTTTCCGATTTTCTCCACAGCGAAGAAATTTTCTCTTCTCGCGATACAGAACGTAAAACGAAAAGTACCAAACATTATACTCTTAATACTTAACGTAATCTTTTTTAATGCCTTACATATTTCTATGTATTTCGTGTACAGTTCTTTCTCTCTCTCCTCAATTGTTTATTGCATCAACAAGGAGAAATATCCTAGAATTGCGCATTAAACGACAGGATAAAACCGAATCACCATAGAATCTCCATTACTCGAATATCTTATTATTTGAACAGTATATATTTCTGTGAAAGAGTCTAAAATACTGAAGAAAGTTAACAAATACGCGTAATAATAATCATCTACTTAAAAAGCTAACGATATAGGCTAAGTCATAAAAGGAATATAATCTTGGGCAAATAAATACGTTAAAAAAAGAACGCGTTTGGTATAATATTATTTTATAATTCGTAATCGTGTGATTTTCCCTTAAAATATTTAAAAAAAAGAAGAAGATATTTCTATTAATCTAAAAACCTTCAATTCGTGCAACGGAGATTCTGCTTTCGGTTAAAAATGAAAAAATTTACTCCTGCGTTTTGCGAATCGGCCAAATTAGTATTTACAATATTTACAAAATTTTTCGAGGAGAACGCGAAAGAAATCGAAGACAATCGATGTACGCGTCGATCGAGAAGGGAGAGAACCGACGAATAAAAATACATAAGTAGACTGCGAATGCTCGTGCAAACGTACACTTTTATCAAACATTTTCTCTTTCCGGGCGATTTCAACTATTATCTTAATCTACTGTATTTTGCATATTTAACAAATTTGAAACGTTCGGATAATTTTCTTTGAAAGTTAATATCGTTTTAATTTACGTGATTCGCGCGCACTCTAACACGTTTGAAACGCACGAACATCCGCGGTCCAAGAATAAAAGAGAATAAACGAAACAGCGAAAAACCCTGTGGTAATACTTGCGCGGCGTGCATCGCACAGCTACGCCCATGGAAGAAATTGTTTGAGCAATTAAACGCGATATCTAAAAAGATCGATCCTCGATCGACGACGACGGAATAAAAAATACGACGAGCGTTATTTCGTTAGAGCGAGAGGACGCGTGACGCGAGTACCGAGAAATCGGGCGCGCGGACGAGCCGGGAGCCAAGAAGCTACCGCGACAGCGACGGAAAAAGAAAAGGAAAAACCAAGGAAATATGTAGGTAGCCATTATTCTCGCGGAGAACACTCGATTCGATACGAATCGAGCATTTTTTCGCGAGAACGAGATTACTCGACGAACAAGAGACGGTGCGTCGTCGGACCGTTGCGTAACGCAACGCTAGAAACCACGTTGTCAGCCGCGAGAGACTTTTTCTTTCGCGATCGATATCGGTCCGAGACTGATACAATTCCGTAATTATAACGAACGCACTCGACCTCTAAACGGCCTAGCCGATAGCCGCTGAACGCTAATCTCGACGATAAAGACGCGCGAAAAAAAGGAGAAAAAAAAAGGCAAACTTTTGAGAGGGGGAAAGAGAAGAAGCGCACGAGGTAAAAGAAGAGGAGAGGCAGCAGGTTCGAAGAGGATGCCAAGCGAGGAGCGACCGCGCGTATAATCTCCTTCCACGTCCCAGTTCGTCCAATGGCCGATTAAGACTTTATCACGATGTATAACGCTGTACCGACGATCCGTGGAAACGATAAACGATTACGTGGCCTACAACGTGTCGTAGATCACGTACTAATCGATCCTTCCACGGAGAGATCCTGTCCGCGGGGTCCTTGCCTCTGAACGATAACCACGATATGTTAGAATTTCCGTGATGCGATTGGTATCTGAATTCTGAGCGTTTCAACGTCGATAGAATCGATTCCTAGATACTCGAACCAGGACCAAACGCGTCTCGTTTGTCCGGTCCGCTGATCGATAAAACGTCGTCGAATTATTTCGCGGGATCGAGGATCGGACGAACGTTCGAATTAACTGTAATGAGGACTCGCTGGATACCTAACGAACGCGCTCCTGACCTGCGGGAACTCGGTGTACGGACTCGGGTGTGTCCTCCAGGATACCGGCAGTCTTAAGCTAAGCTCGAGGGCGTAATCGTGGCCCCTGTTACTTTCGTTCAAATTGCAGACGCTTTGGCAGTTGTTGTTGTTGTTGTTGTTGTTGTTGTTGACGTTCTGAACGGCGATGGCCGACAGTTCCCCGTGAACCGCGTGCTCTTTCGCCGGTTTGCTCACAGGATTGTCCAAATACGGTTTGAACAAGATAGCGTCCTTCTTGGACGGTGGTCCTGGATGGTGCGGCGCGGCGGATGCCGGTGGCGTCGGCACCGTGCTCGTCACAGGTTCCGTCCTCAACGGCGAAGCGACGACCAGCCTCTTTGGCTTCACCAGGCACAGCGGCGTTTCCTGGGGAGGCGCTTCCTGACAGGAATTCGCGTTCGTCGATTCCTCCGCCTCCAGGCAGAGCCTTTTCGGCGGCGACAGCGCCTCGTAGCAACACGAGAGGGTGCAGCGTTGCCTCTTGAGCGGCGAGGACGATTCCTCCGATTGCTCGGGAATCGAGGCGATCTCGGAGGAATACTCTCTGGGCGAGTAGCAGTAGAGCCCGTTCTGAGATTCCGCGTAGCAGGATCCCCTTAAGGACACTTCCTGGTAGCAGGAGTTGACCGACGTCGCGGTCGCGACATGACTGTCCATGCAGCAAGAGAGATTGCAAGAAACGGTGAGCTCGGTCTCGGAAGACGGGTCTATCGTGGCAGGATGGTGATAATACGGAAGATGCTGCGAAGAGGAGGAGCCGATGTCGCAACAGTAAAGAGGCGGAGGCGATCGCTCGTAATCGGCTTCGATTCGATCCTGCGATAAGCTGGAGACGTAGTTCGACGTCCTCAGATCTACCGGTGAGTCACCGGAAGCGGCATCCTGGATAGGGCCGAGTCGTTGCCGCGAGTTTCCACGAAGAGCGATCTCGCCCCTCAGCTCCGTCTCCTGACCCAACCATTTCTGTACTTGACGACGATTTATGCCGAATTTTCGAGCCGTGGCGCGTTGATTGCCCGCCACGCCGACGTCCCGGTGAAAAGCGTCGAGGACGTCCAGTTTGAATCGCAGAGAGAACGATCGTCGACGCGTCAGATCGTTGGACGAATTGTGGCTACCGGAAGAACAGTCGAGAGGATCCATCTCGCTGTCCGAGCAACTGGTGCTGGATCTGCCGGAACTGGTCGGTCCGCGAGGGCTCGAGGGCAACGAGTATCCTTCCGGAGGGCTGACGGGACGCGAATCGACGAGAGACGAGCCGGCAGGTGGTCGCTGATAATCGACGTACTCGGACGCGGGAACAGCTTCTCTTCCCTCCTCGGAATTCTCCTCTTCCTCCAGCTGGATCTCTTCCTTGACCACCGCCCTGCCGATTTCTGCCTCCCCCGCGACGTCCTGCGTTCCCTTCTCGTCGATACGGACGATCGTCGTCCCCTTCGACTCTCTCTCCTGGCGATGCATGGACGGGATCGGCTTCTCGGAATCCGGTGTCGGTGACGCGTACGCGTGTGCGTGCGCTCGCGCGTGCTCTTGCACGTGCAACGAGCACGGACTCGCGGAGGCCCGCGGGGAATCGAAGTGAACGGACGTCGCGGAGCTGGAACTGGAGCTGGAACCGTTGCTGGCTTGATGCAACAGCGGCGAGAGCGGGACCCTGGAGAGGCCGGGAGAACTCGTCGACTCGCACGGCCCTGGCGTCGCCGCCGAGTCTGGGCTCGCGCGTTCCGTCTTTATCATCGACGTCGCTACCAGCAAACCGAACGACGATTTCCCGCCCACGGAGGAATCCGCGTCTCCGTAATTTTGCGACGACGATCGATGACCGTGATTCGATGACGGCGAACGACGTTGATGAATTCTCGCGGCGATCTCGTTTTCGTTGTACCGATAACTGGTCAGGGTCTGGTACACCTTCGCTTCGGTTCGGCCGTCGAACGACGTCGCGTTTTCGAGCTCTCGTTGACCGTCCGCGTTCAGAGCGTAGTAACCGGCTTCCTGGTTCGCGCGAGCCTCCGGATACCCGTGAACGTCCGTTACCTGTATCCGGTCGTCGGTCTCGCGACGGTGTCGACGTTGATCCTGATTCGAGTATTCCTGGTATCCTTGGCGGGCGGGTAAAACCGAAGCCGTGGCGGATCTAGAAACGTATTGGGGCGAAGAGGGCGAACTACCGTGAGGAGGACGAGAAAGAAGAGGTGGGGGCCCTTGCTGCGTAGCCAGCTCGTCGCCGTGCAGTCTGGCGAGGCTGAGGTTCAAGGCCGGCGCTGCTGGAGTCACGGCGGGCCCCGTGGATTCTGACACGGTACCGTCCGGCTTGGAAACACCCGCGGGAGAGATCACCGTCGTCGTCACTGCTCCTCCACCACCGTTTCCAGTCTCGGCACAACTGTTTCTCAAATTATCCTCGCACTGTAACCACTTTTGTATCTGACGTCGATGAATGCCGTACTTCCTCGCCGTGGCTCGTTGATTTCCGCGACAGTCGATGTCGTTTCTGTACGAATCGAGAACCTTGAGCTTGAAGGCCGGCGCGAATATGCGTCTGCTACCCATCACGCCGACGGATTTCTTCGCGTTTTGTTGCTGCTGATGTTGATGCACCGACTGCTGTTGTTGCTGCTTCTGATGCACCATTTTCACCGTGCTTCCCTCACCGAGCACTTCGCTTACGCCATGAGCCATAGCGCGTTTTCACGTACCGAACTGTTTCGCAGCGTGACGATAACCGTCACGTCGAACGCGAGAACGAAAACAAGAACGACGGCGACGACGATGACGACGATGAGCTTCGAAACCGGGCACTGCCAACGACGCACGGGGGTACCTTAACGCGTAACATTGCACGAAGTGGCCTGGCCGCGCCGCGCACGGAGTTCCTTTTAGGTCTTGGTAGATGCCGTAACTAATTTTCATCCCCACCATCGCCGAGAACTGCGGCTGCTTCCCACTGAAACGGTCTTTCCCTTCCCCTCTATCTCGTCGACGTTTCGCTCCCTCGCTCTAGAACCCCTCGCTTCGCCGCGCGCGCGCCGCCACCAACGAGCTCGCGGTCTCTCACCGTCTTTTCCCCCACCTACCGGCCGCCTCTCCTGCTTTCTCTCTCGCTCCTCTCCTCTTCTCTTTCTCTCTATCCAGCGAGGCGCCCCCTCGCCCTCTCGACGTCCAGCTTGAGCTCACGGGCGCTAGTCCACCACCGCCGGCCACCAGTCATTCTTCTTTCTTTGCGCCACCGACCTAACCTCTACCAACTCCTCTCTTTCTACGGCCTCGTCATCCTGCCTGACTGCCCGCACCCGTAGGCGCCCCACCCGCCTCTCTCCCTTGCCCCCTGGCCCAACTCTCCTCCCTTTCACACCTCACCGCCGTAAAACTCCGCCATTTTGTGTGCTCACTTCCGTTAATGACGCGCGCGGGAAACGTCACGCCGGCGTGACGACGCTCTCGGCGCCATGTTGTCTGCCGCGCTCGTCTGACTGCTTGCTGCCTGGCTGCTCGCTCGCTCGCTTGCCCGTTCGCTCGCTGCTCACCAGCTCCGCCGTCCTAGCCAGCTTGGAGCCGCGATTTTTGCTCGCCTTTCTCCGCGACTCGATCGTGCCTTTTCTCGCCTACTCACCGCACGCTCGCCCATGCTACGCAGAATTTAATCTTGCTCGACGATCGTCCGATCGGACGGATCGAGAAAAGAACGGCGAAAAAACCGTGAGCGCGATTCTGGCTACGACGTTTTCTCGCTCGCCGAGATTAGGCGCGTTATCTAGGTTAAATCGTTGAGGAGCTACGTCAGGTTTCGCGTACGGTACAATTCTTGAAAGCTTTCCGTACCGAGCGCCAATGCGACGTCGTTGTCTAGGAAGTTTTATTGGCATCGAACAGGGGAAAGGCTAGCGAGGCGCGAGGGGATTTTGCCTTCCAAGAAAAACACCCGTGGCCGTGTCAGCTTACTGGTATTGCTAGTCTCGTTAGGGTTGAAGTTGTCCCTATTATAGCTCGGCGGGGTAACGCGATCCGTATTGTTCTTGCCAGTTATTGCCAACGTTCCGTCGGCTTACCGTTACGAGTCATCGACGGTCACTCGTTTCCCGTCCCTCTTCGCGTATTCTTATTTTTCGTTTCTCTCAACCTCTATCCTCCGATTATCGCTGAATGAGGTTTAGAAGCGAGCATGCGAATCGCGCGTTCCTCGCATATACGTAGCAGAATGAGATCACGTTGTTTTTGTGGCGTGAGCCGACAGTTAATATGTTTAGCTTCGCGCGCGGTTGCCACGTCGTTCGGCCGCACGTAGGCCGCAACGTATACGGACGCAGAAAGACCTGCGAGCAATGACGCAAGCCGAGAGCGTTAGCGTATACTTTGAGGAACGAGAGAACGAGCGAAAGAGAGAGACGGATCGCGTAGAAAGAAACGAGCGAGGCCTCGTAAATTTCCACGATTTGCGCCACCAGCAGAAACCGAGACCCGACCGATCCTTCTGCGGTTCCACGAAGGAGCACCCTGCTGCATTTCGAAGAAACGCGCTGGTTATTCTCGCTTCGTCGATCGTGTGCCGAGTTCGAATCGTTCCTGAACGCGTTCGATGCTCGGTCAACGTTACCCGATCGTCGTGGGTATCCCCGTAATGCCGAACAACGTTCGACCTTCGCATAGTTTTGACGATCGTCGAACGATCCGATTTCGTTCGGACTAGATCTTTATACGCCGTGCCGTATCGCGGGTTATCTTCGGTCGATCGTCGAATCGCGATTGCGCCGTTACGGTTTCGCGCAACGAGTCGGAACAACAGCTAGCGGACGTCGAATAATATCGGCGCGAGCGGCGTATCGCGTGGAAAGCGCCGCGGCGGTAGCAGACCGGCAGTCGCCTAAGTACGCCACGACGGCTGGCACGTTGATCGGATTTGTCCTTGGGGCCGAAGGTAGGCGCAGCCCGAAGTCCGAGGACGTGGCAACGCAGCGGCCAGGCTCCCCCTCCTTTGTCCGCCGGCCGGTCTTGCCAGACAGGGTGTCGCCAGCTCGGTCGGCCGGGCCGTCCGGGTTGCCGCGCGGGGAGAGGGGACCGAGAACCCGATGGTGCTAAGGGGCAAGGGGATTCCGTGGGTTAGTGTCTGTAGAAGCGTGTGACGCAGCAGGCATTAGGGGGAAGGAGCACGCTATGGGAGGGAATCGTTCGAGCAGATTACCGTGGAGAAACGGAGAGAAACGCGAAACGGAGAAAAAGAAGGAACGAGCCTCGTAGCTGGTAAGGTCGAGCGTGTGCGCGTTATAGGTTCGGTCGTGGACCTACATTCACGTGGGTAGCCATGTTTGAAAACTCGCGTCCCGCTGGAATGTAGCCTATGGGGGCCCCTTCGTTCATTCCCCCTCCGTCACCCCGTTCTTTCTCCTTTCCGTCGTCTCTGTACACCACCCTACGCGATTCCCCCGGTTCGAAGCTCTCGACGATGCTCGGACGCCTACCTACGACTCCACTGACCCCTCTCGGGGCCTCTTTTTCTCTCTCTTTGCCCTCCTATGGTTTTTCCTTTCTGTCCCTCATCCGTCCTGCCCTCCCCGCGGCCCCCTCTCGGCCCCTCTCGACCCCTCTCGCGTTCCACCGTTGGCGCCCCAAATGGTCGCGTAACCAGAGACGCGCCTGTGGCCTGGCCTGGCTTGGCCTGGTCGCGCCAGACTTCTCGGCGCCCAAATGATGTGTACGTCGACTGTTCTTCTTCTCTCTCGCTCCACCGTGTGTTTGTTCGCCACGGTTTCGTAGCCTTCGCTTTCCTTGCTCTCTTTTCACCTAACCGGTACGTGCGGGTACGCGACGACGCCGACGATCAAAGCATAGAATCGGAGCGTCGCGTCGCGCTCTCGTCGAGAGTAAGAGTGAGCGAGACGGGCCACTTCTATTTACCACTCGGCCGACTCGCGACACCTCACCTTTCATGTGCCATACTACTCCTGTGCGCTGGCCCTTACCTACCTTACTTACTTGCGCGACCGGACCACGCGAGAATGCGACCGCTAAAGAAAAGGGCGTAGCGGTTGCGATCCGCGATCCTGCAAAAAGTGCATTAGACGGCCCTCGCCGTTATCCTTGTTTGCTCCGCTCCCGTACAGTAGCAACGATCGAGGGTTCTTGCCGGAGCAGACTAGCGGTCGCCTACGATACTCGTTTCACCGAGACGATTGATCGAGTCTTGTCCGCGGCCGAAATCGTTTCGGCTTTCGTGTAATTGGCATTCGTCCAGTTAACGAGACGAGTTCGTTACAAGTGTTTTAAGCAGCTTGTCTCGTTACTTCGTTCGGCTAATTATACCCTGCTCGCTTATGTTTATGTTTCCCTCCAACGATTTCGATTATAGTAGTTGCCATCTTTCCTTCCTTCGAATCTAACTGTTCTTCGTTCGAGTTACGCTAGATCCAATTCGAAGTTCGAACAAAAACGTATAGATCCGAACGACATTATGGATCAGTTTAGGTTCGTAGTTTGAACAAATCTAAACTGTCACAGCGATGTTATCGACGTATCGTTAACTATCGATAAGACATCGATAATTGATCGATAATCGATAGCGGCATTCCTAGATACCTTTGGATCGTTGTAACTTTTCCACGCGGTATCTACCGGGGGAAGAACAAACATTAGATCATAGTTATTTAGCGCTACAGTAACTCGTGAACGGCACGGAAGAATCGCGCACGCGTGTTCATTCTTTTATCCAGAGTAAAGAACGACACTCGCTAAAATCGCAGGCTCGGCCATATAACCTAAGTTTATTTATGTACACGCTAACTGGGAGAGCGCCACACGTGCACCGACGCAGAGCGGCCCATTTCTGGCTGTCGGTGTTCCTGTGTACGTTTCGTTCTAATCGGATAGGTAAACGGTAACTTACGTGCGTAACGAATCGAACGTGTTCTACAAAATTTCAACGATTCGAAATCAACGCGCGAACTTAAATATCTCGTAACGGTTATCAAGGTTAATCACCTTTGGTTTTTCTCGTACTTTCAGCGGATTCACGCCAAAAGAATATTCGGAAATTTCACGAGAATTCTTCTGGTTTCGTGTACTTTTATGTCCGAGCAATTTTACGACCTCTCAAAGGTCGCGTTTGCGGAATGTATTTCGAAAGGCCGAAGGTGTTAAATATACGTCAACGAGAATTCAGCGTTTTATAATTTTGTCCAGCAACGTATACGTAGGTTAAGCGTGACAGTTGGTCGCATCGCTCGTTTGCCCACGTACAAATCAGAAATATACCTTCTCTCCGTGGGCGGTCACACGATGGCGCCTACTCGTGCATACCTGCGCATACCTGCGAGTCCGGGACTAACCTCGCGGAACGAAAGCATCGTTTCATCGGGCTACGGCCACGATTTCGATACGTGCGTAGCACGGTTACGTGCTGTCTCTTTCGTTTTCTGACGTGCGATACCGAGGGGACAAAAGAGAAGGAACAAGCACGAGGAAAAAATGCAAGACGTAGAAAGAAGAAACGTTATCGAGAGCGAACGCAAGGATCGAAGTGCATAGGAATAAAGCGAAATGCAACAACGCCCACGTTACTGGTATACTCACGCACACACGCGCTAACCTTTATCTTATCAATGGCGAAGGCGTATCGAGGTTGACGAGGTTGCCATGCGTTTCGCCTTTTGGCACGACGAAAGACAACCACGACGCTTGATAACGATGATTCGAAACGACTGCTAAGCATCCTTTTGTACCTCGTTTCCGCGGAAACCTTGAATTCGACCACGAAATCGTTACGTTGCGTTTAACGCTCTGACCTCGACTCTACGCTGACGCGAGTCGCTTTATCGACCGAGCGGTAAAAAATAGACGGACTGCTGGAAAGCACGGTGTTATCCGCGATTTGCTTTATCGACGTCCGAACGCGTCATAATTATTCGTCGTACTTTTCGAATGTTATTAAACAATTTTATATCTTTTCGTACATACCAGTAGTATGTACTATAGTAGCGGAGAAGCATGAACACGCAGAGTTTCTGGCCCAATATCGAAGATGGCACTTCGATTCCACTCGCTAATAGGGACATGACTTACATTTAATGTTTTCCTAGTTCCAAATTAGATTAATAGCGGAACGAAACGCGGCCACAGATATTTCCTACCATTAAAATGATTCAGTCGTTCCGTCTGTATTGCAAAACCGCTTTTTAACGAGCGGATGAAAATATTTATCGTCCAGATAACCGCTGTCTTCAAGGGTCGAGAGAAGTTAAGCTCGTTAAATTTGTTATCGATTAACGCTAGCCTCTGAAACCTCATTAAAGCATGACTCGTCATCGATACATTGTTCTGCCGAAGAACGTTTAGAATACGACGTGCACCGTCTCAAAATAATTACCTAATCGCTATCGAACCTCGAACGAATAGGTGTACGCAAGAGCTCCTTTTCTTTCCCGAAAACAAAATTGGTCCATCTTACTTACAAAACAAGCGTAAAAATATCCACTGACCAGTTGCAATAGCAGTCTATTTACGAAGGAAGATGTTGCAATTGTTTTTATCTGAAGTCAACTGACTATTCATCGACGGCGAGCGCGTATCAAGTGATTCATATTATTACTCGTAACAATAATAAACGCAAACACGTGCATCTTTAATACCCGTCCCAATACACAGATCAATTAATCACAAGTTTCAAACGTTCGTTGGCTGTCCACCAATCGTTTTAATTTGTTTACGTGTCTGGTTGTACAGTAAAATCGATCACCGATAACGATTTCATTAACGCGACGCGACGGTTGCTACAGTGGACACGGGTATGCGTAACACGCGATAATGCCTTTAGGCCAGGTTAGGCTCTTCCTAGATTTTCTTCTGTTACTTCTAGGACGTTCTCGGAGAATCCTCCTAGAATCGTAGGAAATGCGTAAAGGGGTGAAGGAATAGGTTTATTATCGAAATTGTTCTCCGTTTAATTATTAAAATATTCGCGTACATAAATAGAGTACAAATACATGTGATATTGATGCGTGTATGTTGTGTTTCCACTCTCGACACCTACTACAATCGATAATATATACACTTGTTTTATTGCTGCTTATCAAAATCCATTTCATACCATTGTAAATGCAGTCAGAAATAATCTAAGATACGATTAAATGTAAATTTTTTAAGTACGCGATTACGCTTATTGCAGTTATTGCTGCTTCGCCATTTTCTTTCGAAGTAGGTGAAAGCGATACTTGGAGATAATATCTTCGCATAGTTCATAGAAAAATACTTTTATCGAGTTCGTTGATCGTGTACCTTCTCACCGTTCTATTAATTCGTTGTGTATTAATTTTCATGTTCGCGAAGTGTTCGCATTTGAAGATTTCGACGGGTGGTTCGTATCAAATGAACAGCGTTTTTATAAACTTCAATTTTCCGATCAAATCATCCTACAATTGAAACTACAGATTCATCGGATGCAAGTTTATACGCGATAATAGTAATCTTTTGTAAGTTTAATCGTCCGTTGAGCAGAAAATCGAACGACTGATTAACGTACCACCGTTATTAATAACGAGATTGCTCTTCGCGATTAAAAAAAAAAAGAAGTAGAAAACTGCTCTCTTCTTTTAGCTTTCGTTTTTCCTTTTTCTTTTTTTTTGCCTATGCCTACATGTTGCTCCGTTTATCTCCTACCTTAAACGCTAGTTGTATCGTTAGAGACGTTAGTGAAGCGTGAACCTTTAAATATCGCTAGTCTTGATACGGGTTACAAGTTGATTTCCGCGGAAGAAAAAATGATCAGGGCCGTAGCGTTCGATCGTGTGATCGAAAGGGGAGAAAGAAGAGGGGAGTGATCATTTATCACGGACGGCAACGATCTGGAAAGATCCCGCGGTGGTTTTCGATATTGAACGACGCAAGGGGACAGATTTGTGTCGCTCGTATCACCGTGCTCTCCTTGCAACCCGATCAGAAGTAGCACTTTTTAGAGAATAAGACCGTTAGCAGTGTCTACAAATGTCCTTAAATAAAAAAGTGTACTTATTACAATTTTTGTCGTCAGGATAACCCTGGCTGTTCGTACAGAAGAAAGAGAACCAAGCGATTCGCGGATCGAGGAACAATCGTTGTTCAGTCGAAAGCAATGCGCGTCGAATCTATCGAGTTACCGCGTGACAGATAGCCGATTTGCTAAATAAATAATATTTGTATCGCTTCGATTCGAGCGTTTACGTTTTGATGCTTGCACACCAGTGCATTTTTTTTCTGTACGAATTTTCATCTAGATTGTTCGACCACGAACGTTTAAAGTAAACCGCATGGCCGTCTCGATCAAGTATCTAACCGTGATCGGCTGAAATATATCATTTCAGAATCGAATACTTAAAAGAGTACAGATTTTTGAAGCACCTTTCGTTTTTAACGAAGTTACAGTCGTCGAAGATTTTGATCTGCAACGGCGCGGTATAAATTCCTTTTTCTCGATACGAGGAGAAAAGTTGTTTCTTCGTAACCGACCGTTTCATCGTCCTCGAGAAAATTAAACGTTCCGCGACTCGCTACGAAACATATTGCACGCAAAATCCCTGCGATCATCGCCCCATTTGCGATCTAGAAAAAAGATCCGATATGCACGATAAATATTCTGTATAAAACGAGAGAAACGTTCAGACGTACAAAAAAGGAAAGATTCATGTTAAGATGTATAAAAACTATCGTGTCCCGTAAAAGATATTGTTGAAACCGATACGCCTATTTTCTATCATCGTCTGCGAAATCGATCCTCAGTTCAGCGTTGCACAAGCGTCGATGCCTCGTGACTCTCATCATCACCTGCGATCACCGCTAAATGTCGCTGTGTAAAATTATATTGTATTTAAAGTGTTCTATAATGAGTGCGCTTTAACATCGTCGACGAAAAAGATTTCCCCTTCGCGGCTTCTTGCACAATTCGCCGCGACTTATGACTTTCGCCGAGCGCGCGTCTTCGAATCGACTAAGTTTTTCTTTTCTTAAAGATGCCCTTGGCTTTTCCTTCTTGCATTCGACCGCAAGCATTTTGCTACTTTGTCTTTTTCAAGTCACGGAAGGTTGAGAAGGGCATCTGTGCCGAATCGAACTTTTTCGTGCAAATTTAATCCTTTCGTTAGCAGAATAATTCGTGACCATCGGATTATCGAAAGTGTGCAGAATATTTGTTTCGAATTGTTCAAACTCTTTTGAATTCGGATAGAAAATGCTAATCGAAAGGGTTAAATTTGTGACCCCTTCCAAAAATAATCGAAATCTCGCGACGAACCCGACATCGTCCCGTCTGGTTTCGACTCGGGTGGAAAAATTGAACGCTTTGTTTCCCGGAAGCTCGTTTCGCGCGAAAGGTGAGTAATGTTGCGAACAGCAGCACACGAGTCGCAATTTTTCCAGCGAACGAGTCGTACGCGTTTCTCGGGTTCATCGCGTGCGATCTCGTAACTCGTATAAGGAGTTACGCAACGTTAGTTTGCACTTTTATGAAAGAGTTCTTCCTTCCAGCTACTTCCATCGCCTCACCGAATATCGAGTCGCGAACGGACAGGTTTCAGGGCATCATTTTACGGGGCGACAACCATTTCTTCATGTAATAGCAGAAGATGGTGGATATGTAGATGAGCACCAAAAGAGCACACGTCACTCCCAGAACCAGAACGGACGTCTTCGTTGGACAGGGTTCCACTATGGTCACCGTTTTGTCTGCAAGATAATTCGCAACAGGTTAAACAGTTTGAATTCTACGTAGGAATCCTTCGTTCGATGTTTGAACAGTTACCCGCTTCGTTGAAGTCTATGCTAGCGTCGCTCTTCAAGAATTCCGATTGTTTTTCATCACCGAAATCGAGCACCAGAATCTCCTGCGACAACGTCATGTCGTCCGCTTTTTCTTCGGTAGCGTTCGCAATACTTCTTCGACGTCTCTTTCCCCATGACTCCACCGATTCTCGTCCCCATTCGCAGACAGCCTGCAATCAAACGCATTTCTTCGTGTCTCGCGCGACGAAAAGACGTAAATCGATATACGGTTCGTTTTATTACCGGCTCACAGGGTCCTAGACAGTATTTGACGTTACACTGGAAGATCACGCCATAAGACTCGGTGAATCTGAACGCCTCGTAGACGGATTGAAGAGCATTCCCGTCCGGGGTAAAGCTGGGGAAGATCGATGGATCAACAGGGCACCTGAGAAATCGAACGATTCATTTCATAACTCGGCGAAATGTTGCTCGCGCAGCTGTGAATCACGGCTTCGACAATTAGTACATCATCGAGATACCGCTTATCTATTTTGTTAAGCTTCGATCGAATTCAGGGTCAATTCATTGCACGATATAGAGCACTCTGTATAATCGATTCGACCGATTGCGAGTCGAATATCGGGATTGGTATATCGAGTTAAAGATTATTTCGAGGAATCCTAAAGCCGCGATTTACGAATCGGTATCACTGACCCTTCGTCATCGATGATCTGGAAAGTGCTCTTCGAGTCCTTTGCCATAGCCACGCAGCTTCGTGCAAAGATTCCATATGGAGCTAAAAAAAGAAAAGAATGTAAATGAACTTCCTTGACTCGGCGAACGAATACGAAAACAGCAAGAACGGAAACGTACTATCTTCTGGGATTTCGATTCTGAAGGTCAGTTTGTCTCCTATGCGTACAGTCTCGACTTCTCTGGATCTGCTGTCGAGGATGCGAATTCTTGGCGGTGGAGCTTCCGGCGCGCTGGTGATACTGATCATTTCCGGGTCTCTGATCGGCATCATTCCGAAGGTAATATTCTTCGACGACATATCGTACGTACATTTCACCTTGTATATCTTATCGGCCTTGGTCATCACCACGGAATGGTGTTGAAGGACGACCGTGTTCGAATAGATCCCAGTCTGAAAACCGTCACGCTGCCATGGTGAACAGACAGTTTGAGCAGAATTGAACGACTCGAGCTAGTACGAGGCCAGAGTGTATGCGTGTGTACAATTTACAAAGCGTGGACGTATACGTACCACACTCTGAGTGTTACAATCTTGTCCGCTCATGGTTAAATCGAGCCTGAAGAGATCGCTATTGATCACGTCGATGTTGCAGGTCTCGGAACGACCCAAGGCATAAATGCGACCGTTGAAGGGCTTGTTCGTGCGAACTTGAACGGCTATTCGAGTATCCTTGCAATCCACCGACACTGTAATTACGTTGTACGGCTATGATTAAGCTTACGATAATAAAGAGTGTTTAGGGAGGACCTTTTCGAGTTAACCTTTCGGACCGCGATAGCGAACAACCGCGCGTTGTTCGACGAACGCACGTACCATCGTAACAGGTTCCAGTTTTATCGCAGTTGATGTCGTTCCTAGTGAGATTGTTTATCGTGGGATCCTCCGTGGTTTCGAAGACGACCGGTAGCGGATCCGCGACTGGACCCGTTCCCTCTGAAAACGCGTATCGTTATAAGTAAGATGCCGAAGAAACGATCCGATAAAACGGCAAAGCGACTTACTCTCGCAATAATTCTCAAAGTACGTCCCTACTCTTTCCCCGTTGTCGATCAGTGGACGCTCCGCGTTCAGATACGTCGAAGGGCCATCAGGAAGAGTCCAGTGATCCAGATGAAACAGCTGACAGTTATAAGCGGATCCCTGAGGAGCGCCCCGATACAAGAAGGATCTGCAAAGAAACTCGTTCTCGATCTCGCAGGCCAGTCTGCAAGCGGATTCGCTCTGAACCTGAAGTTCTTTGTCCGTGTAATAATGCAACCCCGCGTATTGCGCAACCTTGTCATCGGCCACGCCGATTCTAGGCATTTGGAAGATCCTCTGTGACTTGCAAGCTTCTTTTCCTGAAAAGTTATCATTCGCAGAGTGGTTTCCGTGGTCTTCGGCTCGCAAATGCTTTCGCGTCGTCGAGTTTTACCTTTCAGGCATAAATTTTCGAAATAGTCCACACCCTGGGCGTCCACGAATTGAACGTATTGGCCTGTCGTTCTCCGATCCGAGTCGCTCAGGTGACATTGTAGCGTTACGTAATTGTACTCGACGGAACGACAGGTGAAGCGATGCTCGTTCAGGCAAGCGGCTAGACAAGCTTCTTTCGTCGACGTGTAGATCAACGCGTTGTCCAGACCTCGGATCATCTTGTTCGGAACTCGTTCGAAGGACCACGGACGTAGGCACACGTTCTCTGAAATAATGCGATTGTTTTTTCGGCAAAGGTATAATAGATCGGAAACGTTCGAGCAACGACGAAATCGGTCGTGTGATTCGGTAGCGCGTGAAATGTTTTCGTCTATAGAGAGACAGGACACGTGGATACGCCTGACCGCAGACGCGACGTTTGCACACCTGACGAAGCGTACACAGGCGGTAAGGGAGTGACGTGTTACGTAACGCTGTCGTATGCAACGCGAGCTTCGTATGCCAACACCTGTGTACCAACGCTTCAGAAATTTAATACAGTGGCTGAGGTGGATAGCGATTGCGACGGGGATAGTAATCGCTTACAATTTATACGAACATGTAGAAAACTGCGTGAAAGTATTCCAGCGATATACGTATGTTCACTGATAAAGTACACGCGAATTATACTTCGTAGTAAACGTTTCCGCAACTTTGTATCTTATCTTCTGCACAAAAACTATCAAAGTATTTTCAAGATTTTCAAGCTTTTCTTTATCACCTTCTGAAATCTGAATCTTCAAAAGTTTCAAAATGTTTCGACTACAAATACCTAAATGATCCGACTTTCTGCATCGTCGCTATCCTTTCGACCAATTTACCATTTCACGGATAAACAAGCATAGTCTACTATAATCCACTCTTATTACCTTTCACAGCAAAATTCTCTCGAAACGAACATACTGCGTACCAACGTAGAAACATTACTTCAAGGTCGTTTTGTTTCTTTTCTTCGAAACGAAGATTGATAGCAACGAAATGCGGCAATTCGTAGTCTCCGGTTCTCGAAATAACCGGTAAGAAGTACGAATGGGGAGAGAAAAGCGGAACGGCGTGAAAGAGCAAAAGAAGATCGGTATTCGCGGACAGACACTGGAGGCATGGATCATCGATCGAGAAACAGTTACGTATCCGGTGAATCCGAGGAAGTGTGGCGAATTTCTCGGTTGGTCGATCACGCGAACGCGGTAACCGCGGGACGAGCACACGGGGATGCGAGCTCGCTACCAAAATCACGAGTCGAGGTAACATGTGACTTGGCATATCGCGACGTGCCACACACGTACGTGCCTCTGACGCACGAGCTCGGCGATTTTTGGCTCGAGAAACGGGTTTACGTTTCGACGCTGGGACCAGTCATCGCGTTCCAATTTCTTTTGTTACGCCCTCGAAACCGGCGCTAATGTCGACTACGACCGGGATCATGCCAACGAACCGACACCGATGATTCACCATTATTCCTACGAATTCCTTCTCGATATCTGACCTCATTTATTTTTTAACCTTTCAGCCTACCAGTTACATACCGGCCAAATCCGTGGGATACGGTTCGATTTAGCGAATCGAGTCTTTTTGTCTACGAATAACGGTGACACTCGGGTATTCCGGTCCTACCTATTCATCCTGAATACGTAATACGCGTTAAATCCTACACTATTTTACGCGATATACACGCATCACGCTACGCTTTGCACCTTACACAACGTATCTTGTAAAATTACAACGCGTCTCCTTCTTCTGTTAAATTAGCCAGAAGCACCTGAATTCCAATCGTGTTTCGAATATCGTGCAAAGAATTTTTAAAAATACTCTTGTCCATTGTTGTTCTCGGGCTATTTCTGAACGGTCGGCGATTTCGGTCTGCTGGAAATAATTTCAGTTGGCAGTGAACCATCGATGAACTCTGTCAACCGTGACTCACGATGTTATTAAAATTAATCATCGACAACGGACTGTTTTATTTCTCGAATTAAAACGTCGCGGGACGATCAGAACATACGCGCGTTACGTAAAATTTCGAGCGAGCCAACTTTCGACGTACAAACCCTGAAGAACGACCATACGAATTCTCGACAAGTCGAGACCTCGATGACGAAGAGAACTGTTTCGTCCGTTAAGAGTTATTTTAAGGGTGGAAGGATTTCGAGCGGAAATTGGCAGAAGAAAAACATTGTCGCTGATCGCGACCGATTTCCAATCCTTGTACAAAATACGAAAAGCTACCTACGCCGGATAAAACCTGATTTTGACGTAGAAAAACATTCTGCGTAGGTTATACAATGTTTGGAATAGGAATTACATAAGCTTAAGAAAATGTCGAATTCGTATGTTTCTAAATACGTAGTCGACAGCTGAAACGCGTGATCTTCTACGTTTTTATTGTCCGACAGAGCTGACAAAAACGTTTCGGAACGAAGTAGGCGCCTGGCATCGAACATTTCATGGAAACGGGAACCTTCCTCGAAGCTGTTCGTTGTCCTTTCGAGTACGACCCAAGCGAGAGGTGGCTAGGGTAGATGTCCAAAAGGTTTTACGAGGGAACCGCGTTAGTTTGAAGGATCGAAGGTACCAGCAGGCTCGTTAAACCAATATTAGGGGTTTCTTAGACCCCCTTGGGATCTTTTCGACACCTCCGATACGACCCTGCAGGTACCTGTTTATGCCGACAACCGTGGCTTAAAAGCACCCTTCGCACCATTCGATGGGTACCAGCAGATTCTTTATTGTTTGCAGCCAACCTGGGGTTCTTCTCTTTGGCAAATTGTAGACTTTCTTGCCGACGAATATCCGCAACCGCTCGTCCCCTACCTCCATGGGTCTGCTTTTGTGTTTCGAATCGTAGGTTCCTGTGCTGTCCGATTCAGAAAAATTGTAAAACGCGGAAACCTGCTACGCGAATTTATAATTTATCATTTTGTTTTTCTTTAATCTCGAACGATCAGGTGTCCGAATAACGCGAACACCTTATGCATAGAATAATTCTTTTCACGCCACGTAGTTTAAATCTCCAGGAAAGAAATTTATTCACGAATCACATTTTTACCCGACCACCAGCCAACAAAACAGTTCAAATATCGTTCCGACGATACCAGATTCGTTTACAGTTCGGTCCAAATCAAACAAGCTGCCTCTCGAACAAGGAGCTACCGGCTTCTTACCGCGTCCGTTTATTTGCACGTCTACCTGCTTTCCGACGACTTTACCTCTATCGCCCTAAACCGGGATTATCGCGCCTCTCTCCCTTCCCCTCTTTCGTCGCAGAATTTTCCTGTGACCTGCCCGGTCTTCTCCTCGGGTTCGTGTCCTCTTTGTTCTCGCCGGTCTCGAGAAGGGTTTTTAACGACAGCGAGCAGCACGAGGTGCGAGGGGTATTAGCGTTCATTAACGAAGTCGTGCTGGTGGTTCGATTATAATGGACCGTTTAAGCTCCCGAAGGTCGAATTTTTCAGGCAGGTGTAAGAAGATTATAAAACCCGTTGGATGCAGCGAACAGAAATTAGAATGACGAGATTCGATTGAATGTGGCTCTGTCAATTTGCTCCTCGTATGTATATTGGTTTTCGAACAAAACAGTGTTTATAACTGTACGATCGGAATAATGGGAAAATTGCTTGGAACGTTTTTAGAACGTACAATCGAAGTCTTGAACGGAATCACAGTTTGATCCGTAATTTTCACCTATTTACCTGATCTAATTTGAAGCTTGGTCATGTAGTACATGTTCGCGGCTCTTTGCGGTTGTGCCGCGGGATTCGTCGCGGCCGTTTCGTTCTGCAACTGACAGAGGGTGTCCTGCATCGGCGCCAAAGGATTTACGACGAACGAGAACGCTGCTGCCTGACATTCTACCTCCTCGCGGCACCATCCCTGACACTCGTACAAGGACAGGTTCCTTACGCTGTAATAAGTCGTTCCACGGTAGTCGTAGTCCGTCAACTTCTCGAATGCTGTCCTAGCTGAAACGGGATTACAGAACTTATTCAAAGTACTCAAAGCTTTGCGTTAATTTTTAGTAGAGCAGAAAACCGAGAATAAATCGCTGACGCTACGCGGTTAATCGCCTTCCTTAGAATATAAATACTGTCGTTAAAGACTTAATATCCCAAGGAGAGTTTGAAAAAATGAAAAAGTCTACTCACCCAGGGCTGCCTGAGAGACAGAGATCAAGGTCATCAACGTCACGCTCGTGGCCACAGCCGCCATCGTGCCGATCGCAGACGACCCCATCTGTAACAGAAGTAACGAATCTCGGGTTAGAAACGTAATTGGATTCGGACCTCGAGCCATGCTTGTCCTCCACTCTCGTCGTGTCTTTCGATACTTACTGACTTCTATGGCCTCATTAATGTCTAACGCTACGAATCAAACGTGATCAGACGATCGAACGAACATACGAAAAGAGCATGCTTGAAATTTCAAACAGCAGATCCATAATAAATATGCATCATTTGGATTTCAGATTGTTCATCTTAACTTACGAAAATAAACAGGATACTTGTGACAAAGGTACGTTAATGTTTGTCGACATTGTTCCAGCGCTAATGTATATCGACTATGTTATATCATCGTGTATGTCGTATACGAGGCGAAGATATTTCTAGCGTGTGCTGGTAAACGTGTTAATGAATTCTATGCTCGCACACGAGTAATGGAACATTCGTGTATTTGAAACGGTTTTTCAAGCGAAGTTCCGCAAGTGTATAACTCAGTTGCTGGCAAAACGAGAAGTTTTCGCGTGTTACGAACCTTCTTTGTTTCTTAAGCGTGTTTTTATGTAAACGGAAAGAAGGTAAAATTAAGAATATAGCGATGGACAAATTTTCATCCCATTTTCATGCGTATTAGTATATTATAGGTATGCGTATTAGCGAAATCGAGCGCAAAAATATTTGAGTAAGTGCATCGTTAATAAGGAGATCCCGGTGAAATCATCTTTCTCGGCTAACGGGCCGGAATGTTATAAAGTCCTCGCTGTAATTTATCTCTCGGTTCTTGTATCAAATTCTCTACATTTTCTCGTATAATTTACAATAAATTACCGACTAAAAGCAAAAGGAACAGCCGTTATTTGCTAAGGGTTGGATAGCTCGTTATCGCGGTGGTCGTAGTGTCGGTAAATCAATCCGTCGGTAAATAAATCGCGTTCGTTCGTCAAAGCGTTAAAAGAGGATCCTCGACTCGAGGAAGTTGCTGAAGATTGCCGGAGTTGGTCGAGTAATTCGCTCGTGCAAGCTGAAAGCACGCGAGTCACCGGTTTCCCGCGCACCTTTTGCTCGCGTTGCTCCACCGACCGAGCTACTTCCTGGATTTCTTACGCTTGTCCCTGGCTTTTTGCTCCCTTTACAACAGTCGCCACCTCCCTGTTTCTTCTACATCCTAGCAGCTTCTTTTCAACTCTCTTCTTCCTTTTCTACGTCGTTTTTCGATCTTTCGCGCGATCAACCGTTTCCTTTCATTAGCTCTTTTTCCTTTTTCTTACCGGTCGATTGAGCGATCCGACTATCCTGCGGTGGACGCAGTTACCGATCAACTGGTTTTCGTTTCCAATCATTTCGAATATGCACTTTTTCCTACATTTAATCGTTTACACGGCAAGAGTTATGGCGGCAAAGGAAAAAAATACCATTTTTCTTAAATGACGGAGAAGAACAACCGTTAAGGCTGTCGAAACTATCGTGATCATCTAAACTATCGAGATTAAATCGGGCCTAAAAACATTATCGACGCCAATATGGCTATTAACATCTTTATGACCGTCGAAGTTATTAAGTTGTTAAAATTAGCAAGAACTCGATGATTACAAGGTCTAGCGGTATTACCAAGATTATTAGAACTTTCAAAGTTGTCAAAATTTACAAGACATTCGTTAAAGCGATGAAAAATTGATGGTGCCTCGGCCACCATAAGTCGAAGTCGTAAATTTGCATCGAGAAATTGCATTCCGAGTCGCCGTGGCGCTCAGAACCGCACATTGCATCGTGTTGTAACGCGAGCTCTCTCTGATCTACGATTTTAGGACCTTATCTCTCGGGTTCATCTTCGAAGGTACCGTTTAGGAGTATCATAGTCGAGAGTTTACTCCCTTCGGCTGGTACGGAAAAGCAAAGGACGTTTCGTGTCGTACGGTACGGCACCGTGGCTGCCAGTAATTGCGGCAGCACGTAAATAACGCGGGATTGCTCGTCTGAAGCGAACGTAATGCGATAACGGCGCGTTAGAAGGTTCAGCTGGAAGGTACGGTCGTCGATTCGTAGCCTCGGTTCGAGGTCATCGTGCCTTGAATAACTGGGGACCGTGTAGCAGAGTAGTAGGCTTTTGTCGTGGTTTGTGCCAGAGGTCAAAGGTTCATCCTGACCTCCCACTCGTGTCTTTCACCGACGCGCTTCAATCGCCTGAAACAGCGTGAACGAAGATGAAATCAACGTGTCAAGCTTCCGTAACGTTGCCGCACAACGATGATCGAGCCTTCTTTCGTCAGATAACTGAACAGTTATTCTCGATGCCACGACCGATGATGGTATAACTTTGTCGTTATGCCAGGAATTATCCTTCGAGTGCATTATTACGCTATTCGAAAATACGTGCACTGCCATCATTTCGCGTTTCGTCTCATCAAATTCTGTACTGCTGGTCAAAATTAATAAGTTCCCGTTAAGCTTAGTTGGACGAACGGCCAAAGGGGAGGTAGGCTAGCTCTGCACCTCTACGTTTATCCTTTATCAAACGAAGCCTCTGGATTCGATAATTTTTAGCCGTAGAAGGATCGATATTTGCCGCCTTCGCGAGCACGCGTGGTCTCGCTAACAACAAGGAATGCGCTTCGGTTCAGTTGGCGGACGGGTTGATGCACTGTTACGAAGATTAATGCTCTAACCGCGGTCGCGGCGAAAGAAACCCGAAGAAGAACAGCGGATTTCATCCGGCGGCTGCTCTCGCTTCGGAGTCACTCGAGAACACTGGTCCTTCTAAGAACGTGGCTATCGAGGGAACGTGTCGCGGTTACCGTTCGACACTGCGTTACTCTCTTTTCACGGAGACGGAATCCTTGCTGCGCGTGTCATGCGACACGTTCCGGCCTCGAACAACCGGGATTTCCCCGACACATGGCTTTAAATCTGCCCGTGACTTCCTTCCGTGCCCGGCAGAACTTCGGATCGCGTTTCACTACGTCTCAGCTGCTGCTTGGTACTCCGGTTTTATTTTTTATGTATTTCTATAGCTCGTCGTTGTCAATTATTTGCGTCGTCATCTTATTCCGCACCACTCGGTACCCACTCGGAAGAACATCGTAAGTGTAGGTCAACGATGACCACCGTGAGAGACGGCGCGCGTTTCTTAACGAAGCGCGTTGTTTCACAGGTGTGACGAGAACGCGCGAGAATGACACGAACAGTAGGAACAGTAAATAAATTGAAGAGAAGGCTCGAAACATCCGTGTGAACTTCTCGCGCCGCATTGTCTTAGTTTACACCCGCAGGAAAAGTCGTGTGCACACGGAACCCTGACCTTTACGTCACAACCGGTCTGTTGGCGAAACGAGCGAGAAACCTGGTCGACGAGTTCTCTCGCGAGATCTTCTATGGCTGTTGAAGACTTTGCCAACCGAGATTCTGGCTTCCGGCATCGCGTTCCGCGAGCTACCTTCCGGAAACAACGCTCGTTCGCGGCCTCCTTTTTATTATGAACATCGCGTTTAATCAGCGCCATCTCGATTACATCCGTGGGCCCGTGGGTACGTTTCCATGACGAACTTAATACACACCGTGCCAAATTGTCTATTATATTCGTTGAGGTATTATTTAACAACTATGCGAGATTTAGGAGCGATATTCGATCGTGCAACGCTCCGAGAAGTTGGTCGAGTAAGATAGAATCGTCATCTTCGAATGGCTACAAACATATTTTTCAATCGATTTATCTAAAACTCTTAGGTTGTTAATAGGTTTACTCGTTGTCGATAAATACATTAAATTAGCATATTTAAATGATCTCGTTTAAAAGAGACCACCTACTTGTTTTCTATAATTGTGAGCATAGAATAAAATCAATCCGATCATTACCCTCGGTTACTCGAGAATCGCCGTCGGCATCAGAGATCTTCGCGAGCAACGATTCAACTTTATACCCACTAGACGGAGGGATAATTAACAACGATGTTCTCCATCTGATACTCGATTAGTTTTGTCTGATGGTCGAAGAGACCTCTGGAGGTCGCCCAATTGTTCTTGATATAAGGATAATTGATATTCAGAGTAGACAGTACCGTTGTATCGCGGCTACGGGCATTTAATTATCCCGGTTATATAAAAGCGATGGGTCTTCTGGATTATCTTGGCGGTGTATCCCCTCGCTAGGAAATCGCTTCGTGAATCACGGTCGCCCTACCAGAGAGCACGGATTTCCATTTGTCTTGGCTTTCGCTCCAGTACCTCGTGACTAGACACAATGATTCTGTAACAAATGCACTCTTCGTGTTCGCGGAGGCGTTCCCCGTATCCTCGGAACATTGTCCACGGGATCGCCTCGGGTCAATCTATCCTCCTTATTAACTCGTCCTGCTCGTCCACCGGTAACGAACTCGCTTTAAAGATCATGAGCTTATTGCTGGGCTGGCCGGGCCACAGACGATCGAATCATCAATATTAAACAGGACGTCGAACGACGATTTATATACTGCTTTTGCTGTTTCTTTTATCACGGCGAAAGTGTTCTTCGTTAAGAAAACTGACCGTTAATATACCTATACTGCTTCTAATTTAATTACGACGTTGATTTTCAAAGTAACTTCGATATTGATGGTACAATTTCTCGATCGAATCGAATACCAGCTTTCCGGCTCCATTCGAAAGCGATCGAAGCGATCGATTTCTTTTTCTCCGCATTCCGGTAAAATTAATATTCAGTCCTACCCGTGCATTCGAGGAACATGTAGCAATTTTCACGGCGATTTTACGTCTTTCGTAAAATGTATACCTTCGCTGCGGAATGGGACGAACGAGTACCGAGGGACGCACGAAACGAGCGGATATCTGTCTCGTCGTCGTTTTAATTAAATCGACCGATCTCGGCAAATTGTTCGTCATTACGCGAGATCAGCGGTGTTTTATATAGAATCGGGGATTTCTCGGCGACGGTTAATTACAAAGTCACGATCTTCGAGTGCTCTGCTCGAATTATGCGGAGCTCTCGCGGCAAACCGTCCGCGCAATTACGCGATGGGATCTTCTTGGGTTCCGTGAAGAATCAATTACCCAGCCACGAGACCAGTCCTCTCGTCCCGAGGCACCGAAAATGATCGTTCGCGCAAAAACGTGTTCGAGTTATGCTCTGAATTACGTTTACACGCTTTTCGACCGGAACAACCTACTAATCTAATGCTCGTAATCGAGAGGTAGGGTAAGGCCACTTGTCCCGTGGCTCGAAAACGGGCCGGTTAGACACCGCTTTCCGAATTCTTGAATTTTCAACGGGACGATGATTTCTACCGCATTCTCGAGTAATACGAGCGATTTCAGAGGTTGCTTCCTGAAGCAGGGTCATCGTTGTGTGGATAAATCCGATCCTTACGTGGAGATAAATGCAAACTCTCCGAGCGTATGATCGTAAGATCGTGATCGCGCATCCTGGACGCGGTAGAAAGGACCTGCGCGCGCATCGCTACCGGAACATGTAGATTTATGCTCCTCGAGACGCCACCGTTGCTTAAATTAATGGCTCTCCACGCTTGTAAGCTTCTCTACCGCCAAGTTAACGCGGCGATCGTTGCCCGCTTCGCGATGTCCTGCACGCAACGAGTGTTCGAAATGTTCGCTCGATCAGCTTCCAATAATTTAGTCTAGCAATCTTTTTTTGTCGGTTTCAATGCGATACAGTCAATATCGAAGCATAGAAAAGATAGAGAATGAGCGCGATCCACGCGAAGAATCTGCGCGCTGCTTATGCCCGAGGCGAATTAATGTTTCATATAGGTTACTAAAATATCCAGCGAAACGAATTTACGGATACCGCGTTGAAAAATAGCGTGGCAGATTAAACCGCGAGATACCGTCGCTTCCGTCGGCTAATTTCACTCTACCTATCATTTCCGGCGGAGTGATCGTTATTTGCATATTTTGCTCGGTGGCAGATCAAACGATAGCGAGCGTGTCGATGATTCTCGCGGTCCTTCAGGGTGTTCGTCGAAACGCTCGTTGTCACATTTTCCAATGAATCGATCGTCCTCGAGCAGAAACGTTTATAACGAACACCCCGGAACTTCGGTTCTGAATGATTTACGTTTCGTAAAGGAAGGGGTACGTCGAAAAAATGATACCGGTCTCTTCGCTTTTCGTTATTTCTCACGAATTTATAGTTTTTGCGGAGTGCGTTAATTAATAACGAACCGTTAATCGTAGTGCAGTGTGTCCGATTGCATAATCAATTAACGAAAGTGTATCGTCCGTTTCGAAACAGCCTGTGTTTCGAACACCTACAGGTTTGCAAAGGCCGCAAAGCCACGCAATCGGTCAGGCGAAACGGTAAAACGAAATGTCGTTCGTAAATTCTCCACGGCGCAGTAAAGCCGCACTCGAACTCGTAGCTTCGACATTCAATTTTCTATCCAGCTCGATTCAGTCGATTTCCTGAACGTCCATTACCGGACGTCGCGAGGCCTCGACTGAGAATATTATGGTCCGTGATAGGTTGCTGAAGCGGTAGCCGAAGCGATCGAATCGATCGAAGAGACATCTGGCATTCGCTGGGTTATTCTCGCAACGGTGAACTTGAACGATCTGATTTACGAGTCTACCTATCCGAGCTGGCTACCGAACGGTAGCTACCGAATAGATTCATAAATAATGAGAAAGAGAAAGAAGGCATTCCTTTGATGGAATAAGAGATTCATAAACAATGAAGGCACGTAAATCGGCGCTTAGGTGGTTGCTGGATTCCCCTGGGTTAGCTTGTACCGGGTCCCATCGTCTCGGGAAATCTTCACGGACGAGGTAGATGATCGCTCATCATTTCTCGATCGTATAAAGCGGTGAATTCCGCTTAGAATCTTGCTTCTTCTTCCGTGAGAAACCACGGTAGCAGCTGGAAGGCCAGGAGAAATCGTTCCCATCTAGCTCGGCTACAGCTCGCGAACGATCACCATCGAACTAATGAACCGTGCTACCCCTATGAGACTTGGACGCGGTATTGCTCGAATTTTATTCCTCGTCAAGCGGAGGCCATCAATTCTGATCCAACAGGGTAAGTAATCTGACTTCGTAAACTTTCGAGTAAAGCGGAGATTTCTTGCGCTTCTTGTTGCACGATGCACTACACTTTCAAACTGGTGTGTCGCAAATGACGGTTTGGCTACTTTTATAATTACTTTATAATTACTTTGTAATTATTTTACCAGCATACGTTAAGTAACTATGAGCTAGTAAAAACAAAAGAACAAGATACCGCAACAGAAAAGAAGGTTGTCGTGCACGCGGTGATCTTGTCAACCGATCAACAAAAGAACTCGAGACTCGGTCGAGGCAGAGCTCCTCAGGTAAACTCGGTCAGTGATAACGATCGATCCGGAGAAGGGTACGTAAAGGTGCTCGAGCCGATCTCGATAAATCTTGAAAGTAATTAGCGGCCGTATGGTTGTTGTCTTCGTGGTCGTTTCAAGGCACGCCGGATGAATCCGTGCAAAGGGAGTAGAACGTAGACTGCAGACGTACAAGGGAAGGAACGAGTCGAAAGGGACGAAGCAAGAAATATGATTATACCTTCTTCCCCTTCTTCTTCTTCTTCTTCTTCTTCTTCTTCTTCTTCTTCTTCGTCTTCTTCTTCATCTTCTTCTTCTTCTTCTTCCACCTCCTCCTGGGCTAGAAATGGCTAGAGGTGCATCGACCTCGTAGGAGCCCTTCGTCTCCCTTGCTGTTATCCGGTTATCGCGTTACAGGAATAATAAACTCAAAGGGCAACTCTCTGACCTTTCTACTTCGATGTATGCCTGGAAATTTTTCATCGGCTATTCGAGATGTCATTTGCGTGGATCGTTGGAATAGCTCGTTAGTAATAGGTAGATGAGAGTTTGCAGCAAACTGTAGAGCGTGTGAGAGGATAAGTGGGTTGCTCGTCGAAAGACTCGTGGACAGAACTCGAGGCAACCTTCCGTTTTTCCACTTTCCACTTTCGCTATGCCCTATGCTCCATACGCTACACGCTATGCCCCACACGCTCGATGTTTCACGTTCCACACGCTATGCTCCAAGCCCTAAGTTCTACAGGCGTCGCGTTCCCCTCTCGTTTAACTGCACGCTACGCTACGCCTAATTACGTCAACAGGTATTATTATATTCATTATTATGTCTAGCGACCCATGCTGCGCCATTCCTATGCCCCATATACGTAGAAAAAACTACTCGGCGTCAAACAAATCTTTAAATTAGATCTGTCTTTGAATCTCTCCTTCCGGCGATCGCGATCGTAATCGATTCCGTGTTGTCTAACGCATCGATCCTCCCATGTCGTCGATGTTATTCAGGCGGCGCCCGTTTGATTTATCGGCCACGAGTAACGTCATTAACGAGAAAACAATTTAATTGGAGGCGATCGAGTGACTGCAGTCGACGGAAAACGAGCATCGGCCTCTACGAGGATATCGTCGTTCGAGTCGGGGATGAGAACTCTATTCCCGCCTGTCAACTTTCCTCTTGGTGCTGTCGCGTCCGTGGGGCGAACACGTCCGTCCGTTGGCTCGATCTGTTCGTTTTTCATGCAAATTTCATGATCGAGGTGGGTAGCTGGCAAGGCCGAGTAGTTTCTCTGGACAGATCCTCGGCAGCATCCAGCCCGGGCAAATAGAGTTTTAATCGCTTCTTTGGGAGCTCGCAGCTGCCTGTCGGAGTACTGTAAAGTCGAGCAAGAACGTTCGCAAAGGAGATGCAGGGCTCGTGGAAGAACCCGTCGACGGTCCTCCGGGCGATGTCGGTGCAAAAGGACACGATCGGCTAACCTTTCCTCGAACGTCGGTTCCGCCTCGTTGCACGGCTAGAACGAACAACAGACTTGGAGAAATCATCGGGATTTCTTTACCGATTGTCTTCGTCTCTTCCGTTCTACGAACATCAGCACGTAATTTCAGAGTCTCTGTTACGAGCAATATTATTTCACCTTTCCTACCGTCGTTATTTTCCACGGTTTGTTCAGGGTCAACGCCGAGTTTATCCTGGTTTTTTTTTTTTTTTATCGCGAAAGTCTGTAGTACGAAGAAATTGGTCGCGTTAGGTTGTTCAATGACCAATTTCGAAACGTAGAAAGTCCGAAACGGAGCAGCTTCGGTTCCCATTGGAAATTCAATGGATTCTCGGTAATAGGGAGTCAGTTTTTGTTCCGAGCTAGTAATACGTTCCAAAGGCTATCTCACGCGAAACATCTGCTTCGATTCACGCGCGAACGATTGCTTCGTCGCGGCGAATGCTATTTCTGTGCGCTGGTCCATTCGTCGACTAAACACTATAATTCCTCGGATAAGAACGAGTTTCCGAACGAAGTCGCTCGTTTCTTCGAAAGAAGAGACCTTCGACGCTCCACCGGCAAATTGCAATTTACCGCACCCTCGATCTCGTTTCGTACGTTCTTTTACGAAACGCAGTACGTTCCCCTTTCATCCTTTACTTCGAGTCGCTCCACTTCTTCGAGAACCTATGTAGCATTCTTAGATAACACTTTGGAGAAAAGCTTGGTCAATTTTGGAGGTTTTGCTTCGAACACGAAGAATAGTTGGCGAGTCCTCGTCGTTCTTACATGCATGCATTTAAAGTGATACGTTTGACGAAGCAACAGAAAGAATCGCACGGTAGATAGCGAAGAACGGATTTGTTAACGTTACCGGTTACGTTGTTACCAGTCGGGAACAGGAGATTCCGTTATGTGGCAGCTCGGAGTAGCATCGCGGAAGCTCGCGGAAACACAATGGGTTCGCGATGTCGCCGGACGGGGAACCGCAAGCGAACCGAGCTACTCTGGCCAAGGGTTGCCGGCATAATATGTGGAATTGCTAGCAAGATGACCGCGGGTGGCCCGTTACATCGACGGACAACACGGTGGCGGCGACCTAACGTGACTTTGCTACGTGAACCGCACACGCTAAAAGTTTCCTGACAATCGAGTTACTGCTTGTTGCACCGATTCTAACGTTTCCTCTTCGGTAATTCGTAGCATGACGATTCTATCGTTATACCGTGCAGCGATGGTGACCCTACCTAAACCCGCATAAATTGCCTCGCATAATTTCACCGACAGTCGTTCCAGCGTTAAGTCGTAAATTAGATTTCCAAAGGGGTAGTCTCTTATTTTCTTATATCCGACTCGCGTCCAATTATAATAGAAACGGTCGACGGTGTTCACGATTCACCTGGCGGCGAATTCAGGAAGTACGTTTCGGTTCGGTACCCGAAGAATCGCGCTAAATCTGAAATTCGCGAGGACGCCTCGGGTTCAGTTCAGTTGTATGTATAGTAGAACTCGTGGCACGTTTTAAAGAAAAAGTAAACGGCCGCGGTTGGGCGTCCGTGGAACACGGCTCTTATCAGATTGGTTCGAAAGGCGCAGGAAACTCTGGTTGCAAATTCAAGACACACAGTTTGTGAACCGACGCGATGCGACGCGACGCAGCATCCGGTCGTTCGTGCAGCCGGCCACGAGATATTATGTAGCCATGGCCATGTAAAACCTCTCCCCCGCGACACCCCCGCGACATTTTGTCTTCCCTCACCGATGCACGAGCGGCTCGCTTTCGTGTTCCGCCATTTTTCCAGCCGTCTAAGCGGATCTCGGCTTCTTCGCCATCTATTTCTCTCCCTCTCTCTTTCTCTCTCCCTTTTCTTTTTCTTCGTCTTCTTGTTGCGCGATGCAAATGGAGTGGCCAGGAATAGGCGAGCTACGAGCGGAACAGACCCTTGGAGCAACGACGGCGGCAGAAAAGGAACATAAGAAAGGAAAAAGAACCCCGAGGAAGAGCTGGAGATGTACCGCTCAAGGACACGATCTACCGCAACACCGTGCTTCGTGACAAGGATACGCGGACGACGAAGAAAGAGGAAGATCGAGAGTGGGAGGAGGGTAAAATCCACGAGGGAGGCGTATCCGTGGATCTTGGTTACACGAAACCGCTTGTTCGGTGAATTTCTTTTAAATTTCCCATTCCCAACCTCTACCACCGACGAAGATTCGAAACTAACGATCCTGCCGCAACGATGCTTCGGCATACGCGAATTTCCGAACCGTTTCTTCGATAAAAGGGACACCGTGTATGACGAATATACCGGAGCAAAAGATGAACAACCAGATAATAAGAAAAGAAAGGAGGTTCTTTCATGGGCTAACAAACAGGTTCACTTTCGAGTTAGCGTGGGTGTAACGATTTAATGAGCTTCGTAAAATTATTCAAGAGGGGACACTTCCGAGAAATGTATGTCTTAATTTGCCCTCCGGGCAACTGGCTGATTTTATCGGCTACCTTCGAGTCAGTAGTTAACGACGGTCATCGTTGTATCGAATAATTATGGTACCGCGAACATTTATCGAAATAAAAGACAGTTAAAACTTTGAATGCCTTAGGACGCATTAAAATTCTTGCAAAATACCGATTATATCAGTTTATATTACGTTACGAAATATCTGCCGTAACAAGCATACCGAACTTCTTGATTCTCCCGATATTCGAGACTCGAATCTTCGATGTTAAATAAAAGAATCGCGAGATTTTCTGACATTCTATTTGAACTTTTTAGCTTCTCAATAATTTAGCGTTCAAATGTTCCTCTTCGGATAAGCACGAACGCGATCGAATCGTTCGAAAATCGATAACAGAGATTATGGAAGCGTAATCGAATGCAATTCGCTGACCTTCCATCATCGATAATCGATGCTTCGACGTTGAATCATCGCGTATGATTTTGCTCGCGCAAGTATTCCCGGGTTAGCTCGTTCCTAGATGATTTGCGAGCGAGGTCAGCGTTTGCATAATTCGAGTTAAACGACCACGGTTGAACGCGAATTAACTCGGCACGGCATAAGGAAGTGTGCAACGAGCATCGATCAATTAGTCAAGCTCGGTAAGACATCCATCGCGAGAGTATCGACAGAAAAGTTTTCGTTTAGAAAATCTGGTATCTCATGTTGAACGGCCGCTCATGGGAGTCTACGATTAATCCAGGTCGTTCATCTTCGATGGATAGTTTATTAAAACGAATAATTTCGGATTTACCAATCGGTAATAGTCGTTAAGTATCGTTGCGCGTGTTTCCGCTTCTTCTCTGATCCCTGCAATTACAGATAATAGGATTACTTAGAACAGTGCTTCCCAACCGGTCAGTCGCAACAGTTTTATTTCAGTTTACTCTGGCAAGAGAACACCGGAAATTTGCGGAACGGACAATGGCAAGGATAACGATATATGCAGAGATACAGCGGCGATTGAACCCGAGGCAATCTAACGTATCTATCGTTCTATAACTTCTATCTTTCTATAAATTATATGTAGAAAATGATTCTGCGGTTTTCTAGTTACATAAACGGAATCGCGATTACTCGGAGTAGTCGTAAGCGCGGTGAAAGTGCATCCTTCCACCTTCCACCCGACACTGACCCGCTTTTTCAGCGACCGTGAAACAGACCCCTGGAACGAAAGTTTCTTATGCAAGTGCATGCGGTTTTGCAGAATGATCTTGAAAACAACGTTCCTTGAACTCGCTGTATGTACGTTGATCGCGAGGTTCGATTTTTCGCTTCATTTCGGAAGAAATCGAACCATTTGCCGGAATATTTCTCGAAAATTTCGCAGGTAATAAACTAGAAGATATTTTATTGGTTACTCATTGTCCTAGCATCGGTTTCTCCTAAATAAAAGAACGCGAAGCGACTTGCAAGTCTAGAATCACTCTCATTACCGCTACTCTTTCGTACGCCAGATGCATTCGCTGCACGGCTGCACGCCTTGTAATCAATCTCCAGGCGTACCTTCATCAGTCTCGAATAAGCGCACGATAACCTCGAGCCATTTTCTCCCTCGACAATCCTTTGGCTTCTTGTTCGTGGAATGCGAAATTAGAGGGCAAACGCCCCGTGGAATTCAACACCGCCTTGGCTAATTGAACATCTCTCTCTGTATCGACTGTCGCGTCACGAATCGTCCCTTTTTTCGAAACTTTGATACTGTTACGACTACCGAAGACGACGCTTTAATTCTCGGACTAAATTATTTGTCAGATTTATAGATTTATTCGTCGGTGGTGGTAGCCTCTCTTTGTCGAGGAGAAGAGCAAGGAAAGGGGTCGTCTAATACCGAGCGAGTATCGGGCAACTGCATTCGCGAGAGCATCGTGCACGTGCTCGTGACTAGTTAATTCGACAATATGGAAATTTCAAATTTCCATATTTCTATGCTTTTATAGTCGACTCTACACGAATATAGTCTAAATAACTTCTCATGACGCTCATCTTGTATACGTTACTCCCATGACAATCGACTATTGAATATCATCGAAGAAACTTCAGTGAACATCAGGGATTAGGTTTCTATGCACTCGTAGCTGTTTCATTTGTGGTAACGACAAGCGAGATGAATAATGCGAGACCATCGTCCAACCGACGTTCGCGTACCGACCGGAATCGTCTAATTGCTTCGTTAACCGAGTCCAACGAACCACCGACCAATTCTATTTAGAATTCTAGAAAAACAGGCAAACTGGCTTCGTCGATGCTCCTTCTCGTGGATCAAAGGGACACCGACGGATTCGCGTGCTCACGATTTTTCCACGGGACACTCGACGCGCGATTTCGCTGTTTTTCTAGCACGCGCGCACGCACGCGGACCACTTACGAAGATTTTAACCCGTTAGAACGGTACGACGGCAGAATCTTCAACGGATCAACGATTCTCGCGTTACTTTCGACAAAACGTCATTTTCCTGTTACCGGTTGCTCGCTATTCAATTACCTCGTTGTCTGCTAAACCCAATTACAGTAGGTTTTATATGTTACCGTTTCGCTACGATCGTACGCTGAGAAAGGTAGAAAGGAGTCGTAAAGGTAAGGAATGATCATCTTTTCACGGTTGTTTTCTCATAACGGTAGTCGGCTCGAAAAAGAGGTCAAACCCGAGCGTTCGAAAAATCTGGGTATTGCGCAATGGCGACTTGAACTCGCTGATTAATCGTTTCGTGAACACCCAGTCGCATCTTCTGGCACATAAACCAGCGTCTCTTTCCGCGTTTCGAACCGCCGCATACCGTTAACCTCTTACTCGATTCTTTCTTTCGAATTCTACAGGCTGTCTCGGTAACACTGCACGTAACACCGTTAACATCGTATATTCTTTGTAGCGAAACAAATCGAAAAGTCTTTTACTATTCTGCGATCCGTGGCTTTGTTTTCGAGATATAAGCCATTTTTCCTTTTCCTTTCAATTATTTGTCTTATTATCGAGTTTTTCACCGTTATTGTGGAACGAAACGCGATCGTAAGACAAGATTATTGAAAAAAAGATGATTGGAAATATCGTTAACGAGCAAGATAATTATTCCCAAATTGAAGCGTTTCCATTAGAGCGACGGCTCGTTTCAACATCCTCGTTGAGTGTCAGCTACTCGTGTAATCCGCGCAAGTCGGACAACTGGATTTTAATGAAATGTTGGTTGAAAATGATCGCGCAGTTAATGGATTGCTTCGTCCGTGTGGTCGAGGCCGAACGCGAAGGCTAGACAGGCAATCTCTGTGTCAAGAGTTCTCCTTCTCGTCGATCAAGCATCTCTTGCCAACAAAAATTCTCGAGTAGTCACAGGGAATTATCCTAATAACGTTCCCGTCATTTTCGAACCACGGTCAATCTTGATAATCGGAAACGTGATCACAATCTTCGTGAACCAACGACCTTCTCGACTTTGTGGAAAGTGGGAGCAAAGCGAGTACTGTTATTCCTGTTTGTAGGTGACTTGTTCGCGAGGAGTTTATATTCGAGTTTCGGATCAATATAAATCCTTCGATTTCCTATTTTCACGATACGTTATTTTCTAATTTATGCATATCTGTTTCAAGAATTTTTATACGATCGATCGAAATATTTGACGAAGAATTTATTATTCCGATTCCTTATCGAAGAAATAAAGAAAGGAAAATCGAAAGACCTCTGTTTTAATCGTATGCATCCAATGAGTAGTTTTTAGAACAGAGGTAGACTTTCATTCGGATATTCGCCTTGAACCTGATGGAGGGTCAGCTGAAATGAGGCCGAGCAAAAGTTGACCGAGCAACGGTTTTAATCGGATCCATCCATCCATTCGAGTTACCAAACTAGTCGAGCCTCGTTTCATTGACCATTTCTCATCGTTCGTTCGATTCGTTACGCGATTTACCGTTAAACTCCGATACGCTCATTGTTGGATTTATTCCCTTATTCGAATCGATATTAAATCCAATTTACAATTACCGCACGCATTATACCCACTTTGCACGCGACACGCGAGAGTGCTTTCTGTTTTAGTCGCTTTATTTTACGCGAGCAAATAGACAATGGAATTGACGAAACGAAAACGGCTCTCATTGTCACAGCGTGAGTATCGACACAATTTTTAACGCCGAGCGTACAGTTCGGTAAAGAAGTGTGTCAGTTTACTTTTGATTCATCGAAGTCGTTCGACACAAAAAGTTTCCAAGTTGGAAGGGTTAGTCGTTCGTTGAATATTAATGTTACGACCGGGAACGAAAGTTCGGTGTTTCGATAGTCAAACACAAAATTATACCGGACGATGCCTCGAACCGCTTCCCAAGCTGGTCCCGTGAAAGATAGGACACGTTAGTGGTCGTGTACCGCAGATTCGATCGTCCTAAATTATACGTTGCGAGGTCGGCGGACCGCAACTTTTTTCTCTGCTCCTAATGAAAATAAGACCGGTAAAAAGAAAGAAATTCCAGAGGGATGATAAACAGCCTCTGAACGACGATGGGCAGAGCTGCTTCAAGAGAAGGAAATTAATACGCTCTGTGGGATTGAAATCATTTTATCGGATTTTTTATCAAAAAATACATGATTTCCAGAGTCGGCAATACTCACCAGGGTTATCTAGGAAAATAGTATAGGCACCGTAGTCAGAAATAAGTGGTCCAATTACCTGAAAGAAGAATGGAAAGGTTTGTCAGACATAAATTGGTCCATTCTTTGTACCGTTTAGCAACTCGATCATGAGATTAGACCACACAATTTTGGGAATTTGGTCTGATTTTTAGAAGCTACCGTGCAATTACATATGTATAATTTTCAAAATATTACGACAGATCTCTGAGAGTCATGCGTAGTTAGACGCTTTGCGTTGAAAGATATTTATCGAGTACAATTTTCAGGCAATATTATCGACCAAACGCGATTTACAGAAGATAAAGCAAAATTACGAGCGTCGTATCTTCTTTAATCTACCTATCGAAGGATTAGGACTGAATTTTAAGACCGACACCCGTTTCAGTATCCAGTAAACTTCGAAATGCCAATTTATTTTATAAGAGCAAGTAGCGAGAAGAAAACGCGAGGAATGATTTTCCTTTAAGACGACTCGACGAGTGTACGATTATTACGAAGTTTTTAAAAAGGAAACCCGTTCGTAAACGCGAGTTAACTCGACGAATCTCCGTGAATACGATGGACATAAACAAGCATACCGAGTGCAACGTGTAATCCGCGAAGAAACGATAATTTCATAGCAGTCGATTCTCAGGGAACTTATGGACCGATAACGGTGCGTTCGTTCGCTGTTAAAATCGCATTAAACCCGGTAAAGATTGTTCACCTTGTGCCACAATTATTGCAACGCGCAGTTAAACGTATATCGCATTACGCGTAATTACGATCGATGTTTCTCATTATCCATCTCGTATTTTTCGTTTCTTGCACAATTCTGATTTATCTTGTCGCGAGAAAAGAAACTTAACGGTCTGCAACGATTATAAATCGTGCAATATTCCTGTCTGACGGAACAATCGAGTGCAGCTTGTCTCTAATTGATACAGTTACCAGGCAATCTTACTAATTAGGCTTCTTCGTAGAACCGACACGAACACCTGATACCGCTTCGTACATCTAAGCGCTAGGGAACTACATATTGTTTTACGACGATTTCGTTTCCATTCGATAATTTTCGACTTGACGCGCAAACCGCTTCGTACCGTGAAACGCAAGAAACTATATCCTATTATCGCGATCATTTTTCCGTTCAACGGCTTATGAAATTTCGCGTACGAAAGTTACGACCAATTTGTAGTCTTTCTACAGGATTTTCGATACACCGTCGCTGTACGTACGATCATTTTCGAGTCGCTCTGTATGTATAATATAATCGCTTCGCGCGTACAGAGACGAAAGCACCGTTGCGCGTAGTCGCGAACCATTGTTACACCGACAATATAAGCCAGCGAATGGAATGGTTTTAAATGCTTTTGTTTGTTGAACGCGTAACACGGTATAATTTTCGCACAGGTATTCGCATTATCAAACGAGCTAAGAACAAGAGAAAAATTGCCGACCTAGAACAATAAATACCGACAGACCAATTAGACGAAACCAGGATCCAATTTCAGAGGTATCAATTTTCTTTCGATTGGTCGAGAACGTTAAAGGATGGTAAGGGCGCGAGAAACGCTTGGTTTTATAGACCCGTTTCATACGCCAATCGTTTGTCTGGCCTTTAACCTTCGAATCTCCAGACCAGATAATGAAAGCACGTTGCCAAGCGAGACTAATGATTTTGAAAAATCGAGAAAAAGAGGGAGGGGTGTGTGGGGAGTGAGGCAAGATCCGCTCGGAAATGCGGCGGTTAACGGGAATCGGTACGAGCCGAGCCGAGTCGAGCCAAGTGGAATGGAGCGGAGTCGAGGAAATAAAGGCGAGCACCGGTGGGCGTCGTTTCTTGGCCGTGGCCTCGCGAGTACGCCGATAACTAAGGTCGTAGCGTTTTATGGTGGCCATGCTCATAAGTGTAACGGTGTTCGAACGTAAGCCGGAGAAGAACGGTTACCGTTGCGCGGTCCACAAACTGTTCAACCAATATTCTCTGGATGGTTGCAGTCGCGTGTCCCTGTTTGCTCTTCTCTCTTCTGCGTTTTGCATCCGTTTATGGGGACTATTATGGGGCCGTCGTGGCTACTTAACATACCGTGAAAGACCAGAAACTGGCAACGAAATTTATATCTATCGTTCTGCTTGCTCCGCGCGCCTCGATTCGACCATAATCACACGTTTTTCTCGATCTTTAAACGGTACATAATACTTCGACTGCATTCCCGCCATATATGGATTTCTCTAAGGGGCTTCGGATGGACTACGCTTTTATTTACTCCCTTCGCAGTCTGGATAGACAGTGGCGAACGAAAGAATACTTGCGTGTACGAGTATTTCTCATTTTTACGATAGACGAAATGAAGATTCTTTTTTTCTCACAAATACGTTCGTCCCAATAATTATTTGAAACTTTACCTGCACAGATAAACAAAAATAATAGCAAGTTCAGGAACGTTAGGCAATTAACACATAAAGTTAGGAGCTTTCTTCGTCGTATGTTACGTCGTAGCTATTCTACGAAATAAGCGAATTTACTGAAATAATGTCCCGTTTCGAAAATTCTGCGGTGGCCATTGATTTCGAACCTAAAGACAATTCGTCATCCGCGTTGCATCGCGATCCACGATCCCGGAAAAGTCGCGCAAATCGAACAACCAGATTGTTCCGTATTCGGTTTATCCGTGAATCAGGTATCAACGGTCCATAAACGGTGGACCCAAGAGAGAGGACTAACGGAAAGGAACGAACTGGAAGGAACGATTCGAACCGATATTCTTCGGCGCGTGCATCCGTGCCGACAAACGGTAACCGCGTTTTTATAAGATTAACACATCGCAGCTAGCGATAACGACCACTTGCGATCCACGTGGGTGTGAAAATGGAACACGCTCAAGCACCTATATGTTTGCTATATTACGGTAAAACCTGCCTATACGTGTCTAGTGCTCTTTTATGCATGCTCTAGAAACAATTTTATTTCGTTTTTCAAACGAAACGAGTACACTGTCGAGAATTTTGAGCAGGAAGCGATATCAGAACCGACGGGACGGAATAATCTCTCGTATCTTCGAACCGACAAAACGAAACACTTGTGTATAGCCCGAAGCATAATCTGCGTTAGATCATCGGAACTTCAATCCATACAAGTATTTCATTTTCGGTAGAGTACCAAAACCAAGTTACGTGTCAATTACGAGCGATGATAATGTGAAATCGGACTATGGAATGAACGATCGTCTAGTTATAGACATTCGCGTCGCGTTTCTTATAGTATCAGCTTCGCGAACAAGCGCGATCGCTGAACAGGAACATGGTTTTTTCTTTCCGGTGTTTTTTCCACGAACGAACGGCACGGTTTCGACCGCCAACCTTCTAACGGACTGCGGCGAACGGTCTCGACCTTCTCCGAAGACGAGTCGAATCGATTCGCCACCGAATTTAACGTCGGCAAGTTGACAGACACCGGAAGAGGATAACGGTGAAAACCGAAATGATTTAGAAAAATTCGAAAGTGTGTTTTTGGTGCAGTAGAGCGGATAGCTGGTCGAACAAGCATAAGGTCGAGCGAAGAACCGGTAGAACCGTTTCGTTCGCGTAGTTGGAACACGAAAAATAACTGGCGAGGGTGGCTGAAACCGGCACAACGACCGCCGGAAATGCCATAACCGGCGAGGAATCGTCGACCGTCGGAGTATTCGAATTTCAGCAGGAAACAAAGACGCTTCGGAACTCGACCCTGTTTCAATTTTATCACGAATCTCCGTTTAAATGAAAAACTTACTCCGGCGACACTGTGCGCAGTCATTGGATTTTGTGAGCTTTCACGAGCTTCGATTGTGTTTGTCATCCTGTCGGTGTATCTGGAACGCGGCTACGATCAAGGTGGACGTTTGTCGATCGTTGTACCGTTAATCGATCAATTTGCAAGCGGGTACCGATCTAGGTATTTCATCTACCAGGACCAAGATCGAGGTCAATTTCGCGTCCTTTGCATTCGAGCTCGAGGCCGATTCGTGATTATTACGTGGAATCCTTAACGTTACCTACCTACCAAGCTTCTCGAGATCAAGATCAACGATTCACGAGCATGACTCGTTATAGATCTTCGAGTAAATGGCTTTGACCTTTCTGTCGAGTTCGGTAACCTTTTCTGCTCTTTAAAAGTCCTCGCTAACCGCAAATCGACCCGAACCGCTGTTAAAACCGATACCAAATCGTTTACTCAACGATTCGTCGACAAGAGCGAGATGAACGAAATTCATTACTCGGGAAGGGTTATCCCGCGTAACATAGCCAGGAAGTAGATTTAAAACGTGCTAAGTGTTCGATAATGAGTTGCTGTCTTTTTCCGCCTCCTTCTGTGCCGTGTCACTGTTCTTTTCTCGAGTTCGTTCGCCTTTACGCGCCTTCTCCATCGAAACGGTCACCTCGCGCTTTCGTTCCTTATCTTTCCACAATTTTTCATTCTTTCCGTCGCAGCTGTCGTTTTACAGAAACTTTACCCACCAAGTTTTTCTCCGCTTCTCGACGATCGTTCGAGTTTTCAATCGAGTAATCGTTTTCGAAAAATAATGCCGTTCCCTAAGCACAATCGGTATTTCTGACCGTTTCCATTTCACTTTCCTCTTCCTTTTGAAACGCACGGAGAACACGCGCCGAGTAAATTACCGAGTTAGAAATTGAGCGTTACTGATTAAGGGCGGAAGAGATAATAGGCGAAGAACGCGTTCGAGGATATTGTTAGCCATAATGAGACACCTTAAATGCCTTTGGCGAGGGTTCTCGTCTTCCATGAGCGCGTCGACGCTGCTTCGAACGATCGTTGTTTCAACGATTCCGAAAAGAAAAAAAGAAACAAAAAAATAACGCCGACGCGCATAAATCGATGTAATTTTCTTGCGATCTTCCACCTTCATTGTTCGCAAATGAGAATTTGTTCGATGCTCGCGAACCAACTGTTCGTTACGAGATTCCACGCGTGTCACTTATGAATGCGACATCCGTTATGCCGTTCGCGTACATTTTCGCTCGTCGCGTTGCGTCTCGTCGCGTTGAATGCACCGTGAACAACACGCGAAATGACTGTTTCTAAATGGTGCTGACGAAGGAAGTTTGCTCGGTGATGCTTGTCCAGACTTCAACAAAGATCTAACGACCCTCTGACCATTTTCAACCAGATGCTTGGTAACGGTAGGCCTCGCAGCTTCGCTCGAGTGTAGACTTCTTTCGTGTCTGCATGTTTCCGAATTTTCCAAATTCTCAACTCGTACATTTCGAAATTCCTATATTTCAAATTTTCTCGTAGCTCTACAGATTGCTAGACCCCCAAACTTCCATGCCACTATATTCTTAATTCAGATGTCCACAAATCCCTATAAAACAAGAGGAGCTAGAGAAGTTCAGACGAACTCTACGTATAAAAATTTTAAACCGATTCCAGCTGTAAGTAGATTTATGGCATAAACGCTCGTTAAATCGAAGCGCCGGTAGTCTCTCGTCATATTGCTACGATCGGGATCGAAGCTCATCTCGGCGGGTTTCATGGGTTTCGATTCTACGCGATAGCGAACATAGGCTTAAGCCTGTTTCCGACTTTTTCTTACAATTTCACGATCGCATTTGAAATTCGTTAGAAATCCGAGTTGCGGCATGTTTGAATCTCCCTCGGATTTACAAACAGAGCATAGTTAACGCAGAGGTAGGAATTTCTTTGAAAAAATATCTCGAGCTTGATGGTGGATTACGCTAAACAGGGAGCAGTTGACGAAGGCGAAGAAATGTTAATTAACGGGAAAGATTCTAGACGGATAAAATTCCATAGGGCACATGGGTCGGGCAATGATCCACCTTGTTAACGACAGACGCGTACAAACATTTTAATACCCGTTTCGTGCGAGAACGAATAAAAAATTCGACGATAAAACTGTAACATAATTAATAATCATCTTACATACCCTGAAGGTTTGAAAATATTATGAGAAAATAAAATTGAACCGCATAACCGTATGTAAATTATTAATCTAATCTAACGAACGCCTGAAACAACTCCTCGAGAACAATATAATTATTCGAGCAGCAATATCTTTCACGAAAGTTAGTAGACGTTAACTAGTTGGCAGAAAATGTAGTGCATCGAAGAGAAGGATTACGCTCTTCGCCACGATTTCGATCTTTGCTCGTTCCCATCGATCGAATCATCTCTCGTGTAAGGTAATCGTGGTTACAAAATACTGTTATCATAATATTATTTACGTTACTCGTTCCGATGTATGTTTTACTCGATCACCGATTCAATCGACGACTCGCAAACGATTCTATCTAGCTCCGAGGTATCCGCAAGTTTGAAAATTTGTCAAGTTTCAAGGTTCGAAAAGGTGGCGATCGTTGAAAGCAATGACTAGTCCATCTCAGTAGGTAGAGGCAGTTGGCGAGATGGAAGGAGTGTTGGTCAGGGCCGTAAGCAGCCTCGGGGTCAACGTCCAGGCGGCGCCTGGAAGATCCTCCATCGGTCGAACGCGAGATAGTGGGGCAGGTCGTGGCTAACACTCTGTCGAAGGGAAAGAGAGGAAACGAGGAGAAGAGGAGAGAAAAGGCGGCAAACGCGAACGGCAAATCAGCGACGAAACGAAAAACGTTCGATTTGTTGGCTTCGAGGACCTTTTGTGTCGTACGACTTTCCTCTTCGGCCTGGAGAACCATCGACGCGAACGCGAATAACCGTGTCCACCGAAGAAAAGAACTGTTTTTTGCTCGATGATCGTTCGACCGTACGTTCCTCCGGCTTGTACAACAATTTCTTTTTCTGCTATTTGTTAACGAGTTCACCGATGTCGAATGACACTGGTATTTCGAATCTTTGTATAATCGGACAATCGATGACGGAAAACCAGCAACGACATTTCTAATAAACCAACAACTCGAGAAGAAACCGGACGCGTTTCTAATTATCTATTCGTGTTTTAACGCGCCTTCTCGACGTCCGCGTCCGTGTTAACAAGTTCGAGGTTTCGATAACACCGTAACGGTATACAATTTTGTTATATCAATATCGCGTTGTGTTCGAACGATAGTCGTCGAGGCGTTAACCGATAGCAGCTTCGACTATTCATCGGGAATACATAGTTTGATAATAATCGAGTTTATCGCGGTCCAATCTGCGTATCGTTCTTGGATACCAACCTTGTACACTCGATAGCGCAGCGTTCAAATTTAATTAACGCCTCGATAAACCTTCTCGCGTTACGTTGCGCGATCGACGATCGACGAGAAGCGTTTTCAATGAAAGTTACAGAGAGTCGTTCGAGCGTGTTCTTCGGTCGATGTCGGTAACACGATAAAGGTAAAAAAGCGGGCCTGTTCGAAGGGAAGCGTAGGAAAGATGACGGCGACGATCGCGTTGATGATGATGAGGATGATGATGGTAGACGAAGAAGGAGCTGGTCACGGCGCGGTGAGTTTGCGTGGCCAGTACCTTCTAGCAACTTCAATCTCTTCTTCTTCGTATCAACCGCGACTCGATCTAACTCATCTTCGATATTGCTTTCGGTGAGAAACAACAGGATACGCGAAACGATCCATGTAAAACGCGAATCGTTCTCTCGAGGGCCGTGGTAGATAATCGACTCCATCAAATTGAAACGACTACTACAAAAACTTGGACCTAACAAAAAATCTGTCTGAAAACACTCGATAGCTACGATACGATACGATACGCTATACAGACATCCCTCTGTGTTCTCAGCAGGCTCTCTCTACGCTCTTCTACATTCTCTTCAGAGTTTTCTTCTCTTCTTTAAATTTCTACTAAACTCTCCGTAGGCTCCGATCAAGCTCGTCGTAGGTGTTCCACGTAGGTTTTCGCTGGGATCAGCAGCCGAAATCAAAGGCAAGTAATGGAAGACTCGTTCGCGACGATGCGTGAAGTGGCGTTCGTTATTACAGGGAATAATCGACAGTGGTATTAAGAATGTAAGCACTTCCTGAAGTCAATGATTCATAGTAAGCTAGTGGAGAAGCAACGACGCTCGTACGGCCTGGCGTCGAGTATCGGAAGGCGTTACGCTTCTCTGACATTGAACTCACCGGCATAAGACGCGCTCTGCCAGAGCAGTCCGACCACCTGTTCACCGCAGATCCAGCTTCCGTTTTTAACCTTCTATAACTCGAATTCTCCTATCGCAAAAACAAATTACCAAGTTCCTTTAAAAGTCCTTCGATCTCTACTTTACAACGAATAGCTGTGCGGTAATGTTTCTTCCACCGCTCTACGGAATGTTAATTCCGACATTTTCGAAAAATTATTAGCGTCTAATGAACTTTACGTAAGGACGATAATTATTTCGTTACGCAGTTTGCGTTCTATTCGAAGGGTCGACGGACCGACAATCGAAACGTGGTACCAGCAGCATAAATATTCGGCGTGCGTCACAGGGGAACACGAAATCGACCGTCTATCTCGAATACGAACGATTCGTTACACGAATATCTTTTTCGAATGATCGAAACGCACGATCGATTCCTAACAATACATTCCTTCCACTCTGTGCGATCGTTCGAACAATAAAGCGTTATTTCCGAGTCTCTTCGTTGTTTACTGCTCGCAATTTCGTCAGCAGTTTTAGAAGCGGCAATTGAACGGAGAAACGCGTTTCGGTTTTACGGGTCTCGTCCTCGTTGCTTAACACCGCCACGGCCCTGACTTTCAACCGACTAGACTTAGACTCTCACCGTGGGAATGCCGGCCACGAGGCATCGGCATCGATCGCTTCGGACCTTTATTCTTCTACCACGATTTATCGTCGCTCGCAGCTTCGATCTTTGCTAAATCTTTTCTCGCTTCGTCTTCGGTTCTCACGTTTACCTGTACAGTTCAAAAATTCTAGTTCGCCAAAATAACGTTTATACGCGTTTGCTCTTATTTCAGCGTTTATCCGAGTACACGGCGATCGATCCTCGACTTAAATCGACGCGCGACCCCACAGCTAAACGTTCGCCTATTTCTATGTATCGAAACGTAATCATCCGAACGAGAACTACCAGCCAGATCGAACAGACGCGTCGAAGATAACCGCATAACTCACAGAAAAACTGGTCAAGTCCTTACGATCTCCGGTTGCCATGGTCTAACTTTCGATCGTTCCGAAGCATCGTGCACCAATTACATAGAGAATGGTGCGACACTGAACTCGGCACGTACCTTGTCCGTGTATCCACTTGATATACTCAGGTACTCAGCTTCCGGGTTGATTGGATCACCGGCTCTCTAATCACTCGCTTATCACTGGTACCCCGTTCGAACTTCCGTATGAAACTTGCCGAACCGCGAATCGGACGGAGCGACAACCGCGAACGAAACGGAGGAAATGGACGAAGAACGGAGGAAGAGGGGAAACGAGAGTCGTTCACCGATCCGTACACCGGTCGATCACACGCGACGAAACACTTGCGTCGATCTAAAGCGAAAAAGCAAACTAACGTTCCTGATGGCTAGGCTGTCGGCACGGCTCTGTCTTCGAGGCGGCGCATCCAGCTCACTTTATAAACCGAGCTGGTTGGGTGGTGGTCGCGTTTACTTGCCGTTTAAACCTGCCATCTTATTGGCCGTCTTCGCGTAAACGGGCCACGCGATTGGCCAACAAGATCTAGCGGTACCGTTTGCTTCCACGCCAGGGGGATCTCGCTCGTCTTCGATGGTACGCGATGTTTCCGCGCGTATCTTTCTCTTTCTGGCCCACCTTTCTCCGCGTTCTCTCTTTCCACCCAGTCAACCTATAGGCTAGTTACTTCGCGTAATTAAGGAACAGTGACATTTTACCGTTTTTTCTCCTTCTCTCTTCTTTCCGACGTCGTCGCTCCTTTCCTCGAGCACGTTTCTTCGAGGCACGCTCGCGTTAAACGCGCTCGAGACACCGAGCTATTCGCGCTTCCCTTCGAACTCGCTAAGAATTTCGCGACCAGGCAGGAGAAAGGGGTCACCTTCCAGGCCCATGTATCGGATCTATCGTGACTCGTTGCTCAGAGACGTCCGCGAACATGCTCCTCGAACGCTGCCCTTCCGACTTACCTGCGCTTTTCGCCATCGACGAACAAACTTTGTTACGATACGATACCTACCAATTAACTCTCATCTTCTCCGTAGGAATATATCCTGTTCATCGAACCATTTGTACCGGGTGCTCTTCGATAAATAAAGAAAGCAAACATCGTCCGGTTAGCGCGGCAACATCCGCGTCACGTTGTTTCCCGCGCGCAAAAACCATCGGAACGAAGATGGAGCGGATGAAAGGCTTTTCGAAGATCGATCAAAGAAGATCGCAGGATGCATCGGTCTAGCAGGAAGCACGAGCAACGTTCGAACGATGGTTAGGTGGCAGGGGGTCAAGCTAGGCAATAAGCAAGATTAATTCGGTTCGTCGAGTGGCGGAAATCGCGTCGTTGAACTCGAACCGCGATCGTTGAACACGAGGAAGATGTCTCCTGACGCGATCGACGATCAGAAGGCCAAGTTTTTTGCGATTCCATGCTTCCTCGACCTGCTGCGTTTACTAATAAGACAACTTCACTCCAACCTTTCCACGGAATTTCTCGCGGAAAATCGTTGGAGAATCAAACGGAATTTATGTTTCTTGGCAAACGGTGTTATACCTGTATTAACTAACGCGACAGGAAAATGAAATAGTATTTCGTTCAGAAGCGATAAAAAATCGATGTTTAGCGCGTTTACTGGCATACGGGTCATCGAAGAGTGGCATTTCGCACGTAGCGTAATGAAATAATCAGCGTTCCGACAGCTGCAAACTTTATGATATTCGTAGCTTAGTAATAAGCTTTCGGTGCGATACGTTGGAATACTTGAAATTACACCGATCTTCGAAGCGTTATTCGCGTTAATAAACTGTTAGCCTTAGTAAATGTCCTTTTTCATCGAGGCAGTCAACGCGTGAAAACTACACGCAGCGATAGCGCTTTGCCCGCTAATCGTAGACGTTTCTTTTATTCATAAATCAAACGATAATCCGGACGGTGCATAAAGGAGCGGGCATAAACTTATTCACCTCTCTCGAACTTGCGGAAAGTTGATCAACCTTCTAACACGAACTTGTTCGATATTAAAGTTAACAAATCAAGCTTACGATGTTAAACGCCGAATGTTAAAATATTTTTTACACGGTATGATCACTGCAACCGTCTACGTATGAATTATCTTACAAAATTCTACGAGATTACTCGTACGAAACACGGTTGAAAACCGTTAGAAAAAAAAAGTGAAAAAGAAAGAAGTAAACGTTAAAGAATCTCGCGGTTATATCGTTTTCCCGTTGATCGCGATGCATGGCCAGATTCCGGAAAATGTAGCACGATTCTGGCCAGAAGAAACCGCGCGGCTTTTATCTGTCGAGTGTATTCCTCGGGAGCGATTCTCTACATTCCAGGCATAGTAAAACGGCTAGCTTTCGGCAAATACAGTTGTTCCAGTAGAGTATCGGTTCGTTGGTAACAAGGCCGTTAAGCACGGCGAGAGCGGTGCAAGCGTAACGACGCGTACGTGCAGCGCACGCAACCTACTACTGTAATTTCTATTCGGATAAATCGACCAGTGTATAAACACGAATTAAACAGCCGAACAACATGGTACAAGTTTATCGAGGAGAAAAAGAAAGGTTCTAGTGGTGGTTCCCGAGGGAAGATCGCCCACCTTCGACCAGTATTTTTACCATAGAAAATTGACGGGGATGTCGTAACTGCGGCGTTTACCGGAACATCGACCGGCACCGTAAACGTAATAGTCCTTGCCGACAGCCGTTCATCCATGAAACTGTTATCCACTCGAACGCCAAGAGAACTCGGAAAGAAAAGAAACGAGGGTCGGTGGGATCCATCGCTAGAATTCTGGAATGCGAGTAAACGGCCGAAATCGCGCGAAATTACTGCTCCAGCCGCGTACATTCTAAAACGATCCTGAAATTCTAGACCGAACGTCCGCTCGCGTTTAAACTTCTTGCGGCAAAATGGTCTCGATATTCGTCGATATCGTCGTAATGCATACCTCGAAAATATTTATGCAAACACGTACTTTGTTTGATCGATTTGAAAGTTGCAAAATTATTATCGAAGCGTGGCTGTTAGATGGTCGCGATGTCTCCTTCTCCTGTACAGGCTTTCTTCGACCATTCGTAAAAATTACAAGAGTTTTTAAACAGACAGCGTATCGTTGTTTAGGATTCTACGAACGCTATCGTAGGCTCGTTACGCTTGTACTACAGAACGGTGATTCTTTTTTTGTCGAACGAAACGCGCGCACAGAAAATTGTTGCGGCTGCCCGTAATGGCGGTCGTTACGCACACGCAACGTTCGAGTAGATCTCGAGGAAGAGTAAACGGGGAAAATTTCGCGGATTTAACCTCGCATTCTCTTCCAGGTTTTCTTTGGACGATCCTCGTCGGGACGCGCCTCGATCTCCCCTCGTGATCTCGCGTTCCTCGCCCTTTCGTAATTGTTCTTTATTGGCACGATCCTCCTCTTTAATAGGCATTTTAGCCGCAGGATATTCGAGCCGTTAATAAAAGACGTATCGAACGTAAATCGTTTCGCGTGACTTCGGTTCTATCGAGGTGTTCGACGCGCATTAAAAGGCGTAAGGTGGGTAAACGCGAACGCTCTTCCGATACTAATGACGGTCGTAAGAGGGGTGATCGATTATTCGACGTTTTCCTTTCGCGAGAGATTCTAGATGTTAAGTAAGATAAAGTTTATTTTTTAGTTTGCGTCGCGTCGAAAACACCGGAGATCGTTTTAGCGTCTGAAAAAAAGTAAACGTTCGAAGACCGAACGACAAGGAGCTTCTGGTCTTGAACATAGTCGTCCGAGTAATCACCGAAGAACACGACATCGCTGTATGTTCGCGATTAAGAACAAATAACCACGAGACTAGGAGACAGGTTTGTCCACAGACAACGTGGCCACCGACCATGAAGAGAACCGTGGAAAACAATCAACAGAAATCAGCGCCGTTGGTCAGTCTAAGTGCCTAACTGTAGCGTTTTATGCTCGTTGATCTAACGTGCATACGTTCAAAGTGGTTTGTTGCGACCACGTGGCAGTATGCAGATAAGCCCTCTCCTACCCTGTCTAACTGTAAGCTTCTACGCGTTGCTAACCACTTACAAAACTACCTATGTATATTCGCATTTTCCACCGGCGATCACATTTTCGCGAACCAATCTTCTTCCGTTTTACGAACGGAAACGAACGAGATTTCACGAAAACTGAAACGTATAGACACGCGAAAGAGCTCGAAGCGTCGACGTACAACTCACCGACAAACAACGCTCGAGCATAGAACGCGTAGTCATGCGTAGCCTTTTTGTTTTGGCAAATAACAAAGATGTCTCGTGCAAGCTGATTCGCGAGACGGCGTAACAGGGTGCACGGATGGATCTCCAATTAAACGCTTCTGAATCACAGGAAGTTCCGCGCTGTCCACGGCACCGCTCAAGGTGTCCGTCGAGTTTGCAGAAGGTCTTCGCCGCGTTCGTCCCGGATAAAATCAGCTCGTTTATCTACGCATTCATCTGTCACGCTCGTTCCTCCTGCACCTTCAATTTCGAACGAGCATTCCCTTACCCCTCCTCCGATGCGCATCTTACGGTTCTTCCAGCCTCTAATAAAGTATCTATTTATCTGTCTATCCGTCCATCCATCGTCGGCTTCGGGCGTATACGATTCCCTCGTGGGTCGTGCGAAGTTATTTCATGCCGTGGCTCCGATGATTCTTTAAGAACTCCTCAGGGTTCGCGCGCGGGCGTGGAAAGCTCGTAAATGGACTCGCTAGAGGAGGTCGCGCCTTCGACGGAGGTCACCGCGGGTTAATCGCTTAATTATGCTGTTACACACAATTTCGTTGACCTTTCCTTCGGGTCCCGTGTTCATCGTTCTCCTCCACGACATTTACTTGCATATTTTATCCTCGTTCGAGTACGATAAGTGCCACTGACGCTTCACCGACCGAAGTACTTGCAAGGGACACTTGGCAAACTTGCATCTTATCGGTTTCTCTCTCTTCTTTAACAACAAGCTAGACTATACAACGCGAGATTATACGATCCTCGAAAACGTAAATCGATTTAGCGTATTACACGAATACTGCCGCAACTTTAGCGGCGAATAGTATTATTTCATTAGTTTGCCGTATATTCGAATTTACTATTATATTTGCATATCATGGTTCCTTGTGCAGAAAGATCCTTTATTAAGCGAATTTGTCTTTCGATCTTTCTTTCTTGGTCGCAAACTCGGAATACTTTCGACGCAACCATCGCAAATCGATCCATGGGAAGTAATGTTGGTAGCGGAATCTCTCGTAACGCTAGCAAATAATTTCTACCTACTCTCGGCGTTACAAGTTCTAGCCCGTAATTCGTTCCCATAATTAATCGGATCGATATAATGGTATCCGTTCGGATGATTTCTCAGGCTGGCCGGAATCGAGTAACGTAGCAAAGGAGGAATAACCGGATCGGCGCGGCGTGTTGCGTGGATAATCGAGAATCGGAGGAAGCGCAACTATTTCTTTCCTGTTTCAGAAGAGTCCGATTTGCTTCGCGCTGCTAATTAATCTCCAACATTTTTCTGAGATCGGTCATCAACGAATTCCGCAACGGACTCGTTCTATCGATTCAACAACGCCGTCTGATTGTTTCGGGAAGAGTGCGGGTCGTTTCGATCCGATTCGCTTCCCGTGATTATACTGCCGTTAGAAAAGTAAGGATCCTGACGAAATCGTCGAGGGACGGGAGAGGATCCCGCAACGGGAATCTCCCGGTGAGATGCGAGAGACCGCGAACGGAGGAAGTCGAAACGAGGAGAAAGGATCGTTCTTTGCTACTTAATTTGCGTTACGTTATCCCGCTACCGTTTTTTCCGCGATCCAACGTCGACCGAGTAATTCTTGTGATTAACCTTTATTGCGTAACTCTAATTACCTATTCCTCGCGTTCCGGGATCGCGCGAAAACATCGAGAATCGAGTCCAGAGGAGGGGAGTAAGCTTTTCGTCTGTTCGATCGCGAGGTTCGAAAGCACTCGTATACCATCGCGAAAGAAAGGGTAAAAAATTTGGTGCGAGGCCTCTTCCGGTACGCACAGGAAATTACCAAGGAAGACATTCCTAAAACCTTTTAGCGCAACTTGCCCAGCAGAGATTACGTTCTACGAGGAGGAAAACCTCTCGATCAGCCAGTTGGGCCGGTTGTTTCTCGCGATTTCTCACCACTTCCGGCGAGTTTCTCGCGAAACTCTTCTCCTACGCCTGCTCCACCTCCTCCTTCTCCTCCCACATCAGACACTCTCGTAATCACTATATTTTAGCCGGTCGACTCGAGCAGGCATCGAGTGTGGCGCGCGGCAGCCAATCAGGTACCACCAGCCGGCTTTCCACTCTTGTTCAGGGTTCAGGGTCGGTCAAGGACTCGCGGACGCAGCGCCGCTGCACGATCAAACGAGAGTTCGTGCCTTCTTCTCGATTCCTTCCTGGGACTGCTCTGTCGTTAACCCGTCCGTTTCTATCCTCGTACCTAACTACTCGACCATTTTTTCTTCTTGCCCGTAGCGCCGTTCAAATCGTTTCGACAAACTTCCAATCATTCGCCGAATCTGTCGATAGGATTTCAGTGATACGGCATCCGGTGATCCGTCACGCGACGATAGTGTCGCGACGACAGGGCGATGAGTATTCATCGAAAGAACGTAATTACTCGTATGTAAGCTCAGGATGAAACGTGTTTCTCTATTTCTCTTCCGCGGCAATACCGAGATAATTGTACCGTGTTGTTCGAGCATCCTGCGTTCTCGCGGACGGTCGCTACGAATACGTAATAATACGCTCGAAAGGGCCGCGTTTTACGCTTCACTCTCTAACCCGGTCTCTCTGCTAGCCGCTCCTTCTTCTTCCCGTACTTATTCTTCGTCTTCTCGATTCCGCTCGATCTATGGGTGATTCCTTACCAAGGTCGTGCATTCAGGCTATTTATAAAACATCCGAGTCTTAAGAGACGCAAGACGACGGTCGCGGCACTCGCACAGGATGTCTCGTAAAGCTTTCAAGGAACGAAGTTCTAGCTGTTTTCGAAGCTCGAGAAGCAGGAAGTCATTTTACGCCGTGGTTTTCCACGAAAGGAACAATCTTCTGGATGTTGCGTGCATTCGGGAAATAACGAATGGGAATAAAGGCTCGTTTTCCCGCGCGAGACCAGCATGAAAATGATACGTACGCGACTCGTCCCTTAAATGGTGTTGCGAGCCGCGGTCGCTGCCAGCCCGGAAGTCGATTAGCTGCTTTGTGGACTACGTCGAATCGGTCGCGCGTCTCGAAAGGAACTGTCCCTCTTTCGTTATCCTCCTCTCTTTGCGTTTGTAATGCTCGATTCAAAGGGTACACGCGATATGTCCTGTCCGTAGTGGCTGCCAGCCAACGATGTACGCCATCTTTCGAGCTAATATGTTTGCGGCTTCCTCGGATGCTCGGAACGCGAGGATAATCTCGATTTTTAAAGTCGACGATTCAACGTCGAATTATCGTCGATGCATGAAAACCGAAACTCCCTATTCCTCGCCGTGAAATTGGACGAATATACAACGTTCCGTTTCGAGGAATGCGATTTTAATCGAATCCGGCTTACGGTGTAATCGCGATTCGACTCCCCTGGTCGTGCAGCTTTATTAGCTCGTTCACGAAGGAATTGTCCTGTGGTTCGTGGCGTACCGTATGAACCGGAGCCATCGGTAGCGACAACGAGAACATTACCGTTTTTCACGATGTTCCTTAAACGGGAAATATGTTGCGACCCGCTGTTACCCGCCTGTCACTTTCCATTTGTTCCGCGATTATTAGCATTTATTACGGAATCACGCCGAGTTCGAGCAATTATCGCTGCTGGAGACTGCGAATACGCGAATCACCTCTTCGGCAGATGGTATCGTTCAATGTTTTTTACAGACTTGGTTAATCGTATTTCGATCGCTTGCAGGCGCTTTCGTTATTCGTTCGAAAGAATACGAACCATCTAACCTAACCTAACCTAATTGGCTGACATTATACGATCGACTTTCGTTGTATCGCCGCTGATAGTAACCAGCAGTGTGTACAAACCTCTAGTGCGCGCTATAATAGCGGGAGAGCGCCACTGGCGTGCGCGAAAGTCCGTGTAATAAGTGTGACGACAAGAAAAAGCTCTATTGTAATCATATTAGGAAGTTGCCGTGTTACGAGTGCCTACAGAATCCCGTAGCGATATTAAAAAAAGGTAAAAACTGTTGGAGTTCGATGAATTTCAGCTTACCAGTTTCACGTTAAACTAGTTTACTATAAAAAGTATAAATTGCTTCGCACCGTGGCTAAATTTTCAATCGAGAAAATCTCTGTTCGGTTCGATCCTTGTGTCGTTTGGAATTTCACGGATGGTTCTCGCATGCCGTTGAATTAAATTGGTAGTTGTACATCTCGCGAAGAAGAATTCCAGCTCTGTGTCGCGCACCACCGACGCTGACACGCTCTTCGTCTCCGCGCGAAATCCGCGTAATCGATTTCCGGACGAGTCGAGCGTTCGCTCGCGCGAATCCTCTGTTCAGCGCGCTCTTCGCCATTACCGACTTCAACCTCTCGAATCGTGCTCGATGCGGTTGCATTATGTACCACCAACCAACCGTGCCCTTCTTCTTTCTTTTCTGCTTGCTCCTTGTGGTATCCTGCATCACCGTCAATACCCTCTCGTTTTTTTCACCTCTGATCGAGTCGGTCGAATCATCTCGAGAACAACGGCGATCACTTTCCTTAACAATTTTTATAACACGTTTTCCAACTCGACGCGAAATTTTCTCTATCTTTTTAACGTTTGCGAGTTACCGCGCTGAATTAGATTCCTTGACTTACCTGTTTATCGGTTGGGTGAGTCACGCGGCTCAAAATGTATTACAACGAAGAATAGCAGGTATTTCTGAAATTATTTACATAACGGTTTCGAAAACGTCCCGATGTCGTACTTGGATCGACGACTTCCGTCAAGAAGCAGCGCAAGAGAAGAAATAGAAAACGTTTAGTAAGGCGTTTACGCTTCCACTTGTACTTACGGGACACAAGGAGCACGATAAACACGTAGTGAAGTAAGCACAATATTTTCTGGGCGTTACAGGGTCTCTTGCGCGTCGAGAAGCTTGTCAGGTCCAGGTAAATACGTGTCAAGCCTCGAGGGGATAACTATTATAGCTGCCCGACGAGAAGACACCGGCATTATGAAGTTTGCTTCAAATTGACTCGATTCACCTTTTTCGTTGAAATGAAATTTTATTCCGATAACGTTCGAATCGTAAATTTTGTAGATGACAAAAGTTATGTCACATCGTTATGCAAAGTATGAACATTCGCCGTTTTCAACGACGATTAACTATGGCGAAAGAGGTTAAAAATGATCGTCGAGGAACGCAGAGAGGAACGAAGAGACGCGAAATAGCGTGCAGCAACCGGTATTCAAATTTTTTCTTTTCGAAATAGATTCTCGATCGAGCAAAACGGTTGGACACTTAAACCGTCGACCACTTAAACTTAGAGCCGGTTAGGAGTAACGCACGCCGAAAGTCTCTTTACTCGTTTATGACTCGTTTCATCGTGCACATTACCCCATTACGGTTCCGTTATCGGGCCCGACAAAATTACTAGCTCTCGTGACTATTGTCAGCCTATCCGCCACTCCGTTGTACGCCTCGGGTTTCTAATCGCTCTTAATATCCGCTCGTGTTAGCTCGGACTTCACGCGCCGTGAAATCAAGATTCGAATCTTCCTTTGAAGTTACTCGCCCGAACTGTCCTGGATAACGAGTTCTTGAAAATGTTCCCGCGGCAAATGGTGATTCGTGCACGCGACTCGCCATGTATACGGCGAAATCATTATGGCGAAGAATGGCTGGAAGATCCTAATGGATCCATTGAGAGCCGTTCGCGCGAACCGTTTATCCGGTTTACAACGGTGCTTCGATCGTTGCATATTCGAAATCGTTGTGCGAGGACTTGCCTTTACGGGATCTTACGAGCGGTTATACTTTATAGCAGTTACATAGATACAGGGGCTTTTTCATCTTCTCCGTCGCCGTATAACGCCGTATAACGCCGTATAATGCCGTATAACGCAACGATTATCATTTGCGCGTTCATAGAACAGCGTGAACATTCGCGAGCTGTCGTACACTTTCCATTCTGGAAAGTGCGCTCGAGGTTTATATTCCAGAGGTACACGTTCACGAACCGTGTCGTCCAGTTCGCGATACGCCCGACGTGGACCAGCAGCCGGTGCTGACATCCGAGACTCGTCGTCGCTTCCTTCTTACAGTTTCCTCATTCCATCGCGAAGCAGTTTTCCTCGTCTCTCGCCTCTCCTACCGTTATACTTCTCGTTCAACCTTCTACTTTTCTTCTTTCACGCGTGCTTTTTCTTTGACCGGTTCTTTGCCGTGCTCTTCCTCCTCTGCGGGTTACGAGACAAGGCGGTTGCCGCGAATCGTTACCGCAACCTCGCTGTGCGTACGAGTCACGCGTTTAGTCAATTTTCAGTTACGATGGGAACAACCACTACCCGTTCCAATCGACAGGAAGCTTCATAGTATAGAGTATAGAACACGAGACGCAAGAATTGGCGAAAAGTGGCAACTAGGGCACAGGCAGCTGGAATCGAACCCTGGTCTTCCGCGTGTAGTAGGTTACCTTATCCACTACGCTACCCACTGTCAACCCACTGACATTCTTACTCTCACGATTGCTCTTGTTACCGAACCTGGAGGTTCGGAACCCATACTACCGACTTCGAAGAAACGAGATCCTACGATCTAGGGCCTTTCTCGTGCGTCTTGAATTTGCAACGTTACACCGTGCAAATTGACGAATCAAAGTATCGTAACGCGCGAATCGAACCGTGCGGACTTTAGCACGATAATTCTTGTCCATTGATATCTTCGAGCAGACGAACGCTTTAAGTATCGAGCTCGGATCCATCTTTTCGACGGCAACAGAATTTATGGATCGGAACGTTTGAATGTTTTGTTTTTCAGAACCATGTTCCTCTTATATTTCACGATATCGTGGAAGCTCGGTAGATGGACGATTCTCGGCAAACGTTTGTTGTATCGAGCACCCTTCGCAGGTGTAAGAGAAATCGTGCCGCGAAGCGTGAAAAATCTTTCCTGCAGGGGAATTCAATCGACGGTAACGGACAGGGTACATTCGTTTTCACGGACGCTTGTCCAGAAACAGAACGCGGCGACTCGTTTAAATAATCTTGTGGCTACCAGATACGTATCGATCGCGATACAGACTCAACTTTTTCCAACCACCGTCTTAAGATATCGTACGGTCGAATCGCGAAGACGCTTCGTTTTTCTTCCTCTTCTGTCGTTTTTCCCGCTCGTTCTTGCCTCTATTCCACTTCGACAAGTACGAACGAGATCGTCGGCCGTTGACCACCGGTTAAGCTTACCGTCCATGTTCGATCGTTCGCGGCTAGTCGCTAAATCCTTCGATAGAGAACCGCCTGTCTGATCTACATACCGCAAGATTTCTAACAAGTCTGGGAAACGAGCATGAAAAAACGCGCAGTTTATTTCGCGTCTAATCACGCGATATCGGGAGTTTAAACGTCGACGTCCAGCGATCGACCCGCTTCCGAAGCACGTGATCGAACGCGTCGAGCGTTGTCCTACCAACCTCCGCGAACGCTGCAACATGTCGAGACAATTATTTTGCGCGCTGCCAGTTAACATAGGATGATTAGTACTCGTAACAGATAATTATAATATTCCAGGAAGTTGAAAGATAAATTATGTATCGATTCACCGAGACGACAGGACACGATAAAGCTTTTAAGTTTCGCGAGCCTCTCGTGCTTTTGCCTACGAGTGTCGTGTTAAGATATGAATTTAATCCGGTAGGTTACGCATTCTCTTCCTGAATACCAGAATCGAGGGAAAATTAAGGGGGTAGGTAGAGTCGGGTCCAAAGCGGTGCTATTCCTGGAATTAGAGGCAGCGAAACAGGAAACCGTGTCGGTATACGTGGCGGTCCTATAAAATATTTCTTTGGAAGAAGGAGGAGCCGGAGAAGGAGAAGAAAACGCGGTGGATCGTGACCGAGGGGATATCGGTGGGAGATTTTCCGTGGTCGATTACGGGACAGGCGCAGACGAATGCCGGAATCGAGGCAGGCGGATCTCCGCTGACTCGTTGCACCGCTGCTCGCTCTGCTCAAGGTCGCACAAGGTCGTTCGAGAGGAGCAAGGACCTTGAGCAGGGGCTCGAGGTAATGTTCGTAACAAACTGGTCCCTCGGCCTTTCACGTCGAAAACGAGGAGAGTAAGACAAGCTGTCGTGGAAAACGTCACTCTTCGCCGACGTTTCGTCCATCCTCCTCTTCTTCTTCTTCTTCTCCCCTTCTTCTTTTTCTTCTTCTTCCTCTTCCTCTTTTGCTTCTTTTGCTTTCTCTTCGTCGTCACGTTCGCGATGCGCGTCTTTATCTCTGGCTAGTTTTATCGCCGATCCGCTTTCAGGCTACATCTCGATAAAGCCAGGATATAAATTAGCGTCGTTCCGAAAGTGTTAAGAATCGAAAACGAACACGCTCGCATTTTTGTCGTTCGCGCGCAAACCTTTCGACGGACGTTCCGAGAATGTCTCGAACAAGAGTACAACGATATTAATATTATTTCGAACTTCGTCGAAATACATTGCAAGAAAAGTTCCGTCAAAATTTGTTTATCCGTTATTTTTCTCTTTAACACGTACAATTCACTAATTAGTATCCTCGTACATTAGGAATCGAGAATTCCAGCGCGCAGGAAGAACTCTCAATTACATAATCTCGAGTTATCGACTCATCCTGTTCATAGGTACTCAGGACGTTCCAGCCGTTGAACATGCAGCGAAAATTTACAGCGTTTCGCGGAAATCGGAACGAAGGCAGATGCCTGTTTGCGCAACGACGGAAAAAGCGCTCGAATTACCGAAAAAAGAAGCAAAGTTGCACCGTAATAAACTAAGACACGGTTAGTTTGAAGCTGGCGCCGCTTTGCTCGCAGGAAGGTTGCGTGGGGCACGGGGCAACGAGCGTGGAGCGCGGCCCGAGGGGAAAAGGCTTATAGGAGCCAGCTTCGACTTCCTGCATCGCGATCATCTTCTTGCCTAACGTTTTTCAGGACGCGTTATTTGCGTAACGCCTTGCACGATATTCCATCCGTGCAACGAACTGGTGGCCACTTTGCTGTTTTCTCTTCTTCGTATTTCGCATCTCGCTTCTCGCGTGGCTCTACGCATTCTTCTCCGCGCCGGTTGCCCCTCGCAACTAATAATCGAACGATTGCCCCTTTTGCGTATAGCAACGGATATAATAGTCGCATTAATAACAACTGTTCGTACCTGGTCGTAATTTCACGTTGTCATACTACGGATATTACAACGGTTTAAATTCCTGTGTCGTAAAACGTACAATTTTCGAGATTCGATCTTCTCGGTGCGTCGCAAATTGTTTACGATACGTCTGAAACCGTACTAGACGTATCGGATAAAAAGGAATTTATTTGGTTTATTTATAAGAGAAAATAGTGAAATACATATAGATCAGAGCGAAACGATAGCTAATCGGAAGGGAGTCTCGATTCGAATGCTCGAAGGACGACGCAACGACGTTCGGTACTTGGATCGATTTCGAACATTCCAAATGATATTTGCAACGATAATAATTGATTTGAATAGGCGTATTAGAAGGAACCGTCGGTTCACGCACGAACGGGCAGAAACGGGTAAGAAGCGCCAAAGAAAATGCCGGAATGGAATCCAGTCGAGCCTGTGTCACGCTCGACACGCTGCATCGGTTCCACCGGAGACCCGTTCGTCCCTCGCCATCCGCTTCGTCCGATTTTTCTTACTCTATTCTTGTCCAGAGCGCTTCTTGCCCACCTCTTTCCTCTCTTCTAGCTACGATCCTGTAGTCGAGGTCGCGGAATAATTATGCAGCCGGAAGGACGATGGAAGAACCTGATTCACCGATTCTCTATCGACTACACACGACGAGCCACTTTTTCTCAGGGAAGTTAAGAACTTAACGGTACGTTAGACTTTTAAAACCGAATCGTTTCATTACGAAAGGTGACTAGAAACATGGAAGATCTGCTCTATCCGCTGTGCAGCTTGAATAATCCCATTACGATTACGAGTTCACGAACATTCGCTTTTATTTCCGCGTCTAAATATAGCCGGAACGTGACTCGGAATATCTCGAAAGATATTACTGGAGAATCGATCCATCGATCGATCTGAACCGCGTATCTACGAGAGACATACTTTGCATTCCGAACGATCGAGCACGATCTTCCGCCGTTTTTCGAACCACGATTTCTGCGTTATTTTCCTCCTAACTGATTTCGCGCGAGAAACAGAACTTTTTTTCTCTTCTTTTGTCGAAAGTTTGCGACGACGAGAAGCGGTATCGGTATTAACGTTAGGACGATATAACGAAAAGCTACTGTAACGAAGTTCAAGAGTCACAGCAATTCGCTTATCTCGTGTCGCGACTATCGTCGCGAGTTACGAGCCAAGCAGTCCAATTACTCTTGCAACGAACCGCGTATTCACCCTTGCACCGTAACGTAATAGGGCGCATGGAAACTAGAAACGCATCCTGAACGTAATTCCGCTCGAAGTTACGAGCAAGTTATTCGCGTAACAATGAGCACCAGCGTAATCCGCTTCGTTATCTAACCGTATCAACTGCTCGCGTACGCTCGTGTCTCGTTTACGATATAACGATAACAATAAATAGTCTTCCGTTCCAGTCGATTATCTTGTCAGTCGCGCGGGCTGAAAGAAACAGGCGAGCGAGGACGCGCGTCAAGTCGCGTCGCCAACTTTTATTCTCCGCATTATTATCCGATTGGGAAGCGAAACGAGAGACGAACGAGGGGCAGAAAAAAAAAAACGGTATACCGTCGTGCTCCGGTGTCACGCGAGTATTTACTCGCTCAAAAAGTCGCTTCGCCATCCGGTTCACTCGTGCGCTCCCTCCTCGCTCGTTGCACATCCTCTTCGGCCTCACCCACGCTTCTTTCTCCTTCTGTTTACGCTTTCCTATCGCCAGTTGGTATATGTTACTAAGCTACCTCGATAATTGTTTGTTTCAGATTACCGAGTCGGGGATGGACATTCCCGTGGTATATAGTCTCGTTCGAGGCGCGCAACGAGAACGAAGATGCATCTTAATTCATTCGAAAGGGTATAGGAAAGTAGCTGGCACACGCTTTCAATACTTTTGCCCTCGACTTCGAACAATGTAAGAGGAGAACGTTCTCATAGTTCGCTGCCACGGTCAAAGCAATTAGCATCTTAATATACCTGGAGCTTCGTTAGCGACGCGTATCTATGCTTCACGAATTCCTTCGTTTCTTTCTCGGCATTCGAACGGAAGACAATTGCTAATCTGAAGATTCGTCGATACCGCGAACAGAACAATTTGAATACGTAATAAAGATGATGTAAAAAAGGCGACAGCTCGGTTGCACGGAAAAAAGATCTGTCGCCGTCTCGATTCGGTAAACGTATACGGCTTACGCGCACCAGGACGAAAGAAAGTACCGTAATCGCGTTTACGTCGAGAAGAGGACAAGCGAGTGGTTCTGATCCTCGCATTGTCCGCGAGCGTGTGCAGTACGCGACTCGAGCGGTTTCAGCGGGTCCTGTTCCCTCAATTAATAAAAGTACTGCAAAAAACGGGACCGTAGTTGTAATTAAAGCGCGACACGGAAGACGGTGTTCTCTCTCGGAACACGACTCTCCACCGAGTAGAATGAAAGGACAGAACTGCTGGACGCCGCGCCGCGCCGCGCCGGTCATGCTTCATGCCAATTTAACATTCGTCCTCTGGCAAAGGAAGGTTAGACAGAGATACCCGGAAACGATTCTGACAAACCCCCAAGTTTCCCATATTTTCGGTCGGAAGCGACTGCTTAAAAAAAAACGAGTGTTTCTTTGGTAACTAGGAAGGAAAAACGATACGGGAGAAAAAGTAGAGGAATTTCGTATAGGAAGTAAGCCCTTTGTATAACGCTCGAAAGCCAGCATCGATATCCACCGTATCGGGTATCCCGTACTATTTAAGTTCGTGCGCGACCACGAGGGTGTAGATGAGTCGGCTGGCTAGAAGTGGATCGGTATCTCTATTAAATGGACGTTATCGTCCTAAAGGCTGATAATGCTATGCGATCTGCAACCAGTTACTCGTTAATCGTTTCTCGTTGCATCGTTAACGCGGCAACGTGAAAGCTCCAAGCTTTCGCGTCAGAGTCAAAGGATTCCGATAGATAAGAAAGTATTAGTCCGAACGAACTCGAGGTTATTTACACCTGCCAAGAGAAAAAATGAAACAGCCGCCCGACCGCGGGATCGGTTCTCCGTTAAATATTATACAAGCATCCCCAGCCTCAGTTTCTCCCGACGCTGATAATACGTGTTAGCAAACGGCCGTGCGAGCAGACGGCCAATTATGCAGATCCACGCGATTACAACACAATCGAGTGATTTGCCGCTAAGAAAAAGAAATTGCAACGTAGCACGGAAGCTCCCCGTGCGAAACTTGCAAATATTTTTTCTTTTTTTGCATGCACCTAACCTAACCACGATTATGTCGCGTTTACGACATAACGCTTCGCGATTTACGCGTACAATTGGTCATAGCTAATAATGACTCTTTCGCGAAAAAGAATCGTAGGAATGACAAAGCATCTCTGGGGCTTTGAAAACAGCGAATCGATTACTGTACTGTCCGTAACTATCCGTTATTTCGGGACACCCTAGAGAGAACTAATCTGTTTCGAGTTCCATAGACGGTACGTAGGAAATTCCAAGCTCGCTTAAAAGGTACAAAACTAAAACTATTCCTCCGTTGATTAACGATACGGCATGGTTAGGACACGATTTTGGCAGTTCCTAAGCAGCGTTGAAATATTTGCGAAACGCAAAGTATGTTCGGTCAATTTCCCGTGAGCAACAGCACCAGCGCCAGCGACGAACGGTACTCGCTAATAAGATCTGCATCAGATCGTGATTTCTTCTTTTTCGTCGTCGTTTCCTCGCCACTATGCATCGCGCATCCGCTGCTCCTCCGAGTTTTCTTCCTTTTGCCAGCATTAGCAAAGATGACGGTTGCACACGGTGGGAGATGATGGCTGGTCTGACTATAAACTTGGAGGGAATACGCGTTCGTCGTGGTTAATGTACTGGAATCGTGGGGAATTCATGGTCGTGCGTGCATAGGCCGGAAGAATCTGGTCAGACCACCGAAAACTGACACAGAAACCAGCTGAACCAACCAACGATACCGCTACTCGTTTCTTTGTGTTCCGAAATACTTGATAATTCCTCTCTTCCTCTGCGTTACGATTTCTTTGTCCAAACAACTTCGACTTATCTTACGCTTAATTGCTCATATTTTACCTCAGAGCCCAGTTACTTTCAATAGTCGTGTTCGTTCGAGGAAACGGCTCGAGGAGAAATAATAAAATAAATAATGTTTTTACCGGGTGGTTGTCGAGTATCTAGCACGATTCGACGGTATAAAGATGTAATGTCATGCGCAGAATATTCGAAAGAGCTTACACTGATTTTAGTCGAAATTTGGTCGAGTAAATACTCGTCCGAGTTCTCCTCGTTAGTGAGAAGCTCGAACCACAGAGATTTACAAAGACCCGTTCTCGTTGCACCTGACTCTTGGTCATGGACCCTCGCGAGTCGACATATGCTCGTACACGCGTATGCAAGTCGGATTAATCTCTGGCAATTTATGAGACATTACCCGGTCGACCTTCCGGTACGTGGATGGCTATTACCGCGAAGAACCACGTGGAACAAGAGCGAGAAGAAGAAAAAGAACAAGACGCGAGGATGTAGGGGCTTTTACTTGTACGTTGCATCGAGTTTCTTCCTCGTATCTTGTTCGATCGCTTTGTTCTCCCTCCAATCGAGAAAAAAAATCTTCTCTGACAATGCTTATTAAACCTCCTGTTGTTTCTTTTCGAGACTTTCGGTCTCTTCGAGATTATAATAGAGAATGCATCGCGACGCATTTTCTCTCGACGCTCGTAACATCTTAATCCTTCGAGAACTTCGATTCGCCGTAATCGTTTACGTTCAAACTAATTTCACGTATCGTCGCGTCGTTCGAATGTTCTCGCGTTGTATAGCCGCGTATGTTACCAGGTGGAAATAAATTCGCGGAAAATTAAGGCGGTTCTTCGGATCGTGCTCGATTCGTCGAGCGAGTGGGTATGCTCGAGGTGGCGCGGTGGACTCGATCTATTCGTCGTCACCTTCGTGTAGCGTAACGAAGCTCGTGGGCAGGATGTACCGTTGCTGTCACCAAACACCAACGGCGACGACTGCTTCCTTGCTTGTCTCGTGGTTTCGTGGATCAAGATACCAGTAGAATTCCCGCGAAACCAGTCGAGAACACTGTCGCGTGGCTATCGACGCTGTTCAACGGATGTAGATGCGACTAACAGATGCATCTGCACGGATTACGACATCGAGTGATTTAATATCTGACACCTGGTCCTTCAGCCAAGTCGACGATATCCCTCGAGCTCGTGGATAACGTAATCGCGCATAATTATGCGAAATTAACGTCCCGCGAATCGACGAGTCGTCCTTGATCGCTTCGCCCTTCCTGTGGATGAGTTTCCGATTAAAAATCGATCATGGAAATTCAAACGCAATATTTCTACTTCGCGGATCTTGAGCGATAATCGAAGAATGTCGTGATCACGCGGTCTATCGGAGCTAAATCCTACAAGATTTTAAGGCCGTTTTATCTCTCCCCTTCTTCGTGGTCCTTTTTTTTCGATCTGTAGCTGCCGCTTCACGCCTGGATGAAAAAGACACGCCTCGTGGCCGTCGATCCGGAAATTCGTGGTCAGCATTTAGTCGTAGGTATACGAGCAAAGAAAAGAGCGGCGACTGGAATGCGGGCAACCGCGAGATCCGAATCGAATTAGAGCATCGGAGAATTTACTCGCAATCACTTCTTTTTCGATCGGTGGTATCTGTGGCTTCGTTTTCGTTGTCCGACGACCTTGATAACGACAGTTATCGTAAAAGCAATAAATTTCAGTTAATATCGCAACCTGTTATTCGCGTAACAAAAGTTGCGGTACGAATCAAAATCGATTCGAGAATCGAGTCGTAACTACCCTGGGGCATCGAGTTGCCCAGATTTGAATCGACTCGATAAAAATATTCGAACAGAAAATCCATCTACTTCGCAATTTCATCCGTTTACCTTGATGTTTCTCGACAATTTTTGCTGTTCGATTAAGCGTAACGAGCCACGTAGTAAGGGCAATCTTCTATGACGCGTAACGAGATGCCCATTATCGTTTGCAACTTTAATGGGAGCCAGAAGAACGACCGTACTCGAACGTCTGTAATTTATACGGTGTCCATCGTCGCGTTCCCAACCCCGAGATTCCATTACGTTGACCCCCGTCTCGCGCTGCTCCAATTAACGCGCGTCGCGTCGTTCGTCTTTTCGCTTACGAGCAAACGCCATCGATTCCCACTGTCCGCGCTAACGTTTCGCTCTCGATTCGATCAAATATTATTCCGTCTGTTAGTTCCAACTGTAAGCATTCGCGCTACAAATACATACGCGTGTCATCGAAACTAGGTACGTTGAAAAAAATATTTGAACGCGATCAAGCTTTAAGACAGTCGCTCGACAATTCTCGTAACCGTTATCGTAACAACCGTAAACGATTTATCGAGGCCGTCGAAATCGGACGTCCGATATCGATCGGTACATGCACGCTCGAGTTTCGATAGACGCCGCGCCAGCTCGATGACCTTGAATTTACATGCGTGCGCGCGCGAATCTGGGTCTGCTCATTACGCTTCTTTCGCGATGTTCCGATTATAAGTATGCGCGATCGGTCACGTTAAAAGTTTCCTTGCATATTATTTTCAGGAAAGTTATCGTTATCGAAAATATTCGAGCAACTCGGCGGTCAAAGAAATTGCGAAAATAATTGAAACCCTGGAGAAGAGGAGCGTCGCTGTTCGAAGAGAATGCCCGGTAGCTGCAGGTCGTGTTTGTCGATCCGAAATAACCGAAGATTAATCGGTCGTGACCGCAAGGAAGAGAGTAGAAGGGTAGAATCGAAAACGTGTCCATGTCCGAGACTCGATTGCTGACCAAGCTTTTATCTGGCTAGAAAAAAAACACGAGCCCAACGTGTTCTTCGTGTACACGGCAATGCATCCTCGGCTTGGTAGGTGGTACCAATTGTAGCCAACGGACTACGGACCTAATCGCGGACCTGGTCACAGTCGACAAAACGATCAGCAAAGAGCTATCTTGCCTACCATCGGAACTCGACGAGCTCTCGAGCGTTGTTATGTGGAACGGCGTTGATCGCGGTACAGTTACATTCACGCCATCGAGCACATCCTTGCGGATTCCGACTAGAACAAGGATGCGAACCGCTCATTCGTCGTTTTATCGCTGTCCATTAACGAATCGAGAGTAAACGAACGAATCGACGCCGACTTGTCACCGGTCTACTCGGGGGCATCGCCGTGTCCTTATCGGAAGGAAGTCTACCGAGTATACGATAGACTGGTTATGCCGGTCGAAGCTTCGAACGAAATCGCTTTAAAGTCGAAGACGAATCGTAAAGATCCGTAATCGCTGAATGAAAACTAAATAACAGATTTCGACCACGTTTTTATACCTTCGACCATTGTAACGTTAATTATTAGCTCATCTCGATTACCGGACGAGTATAATGCTTATAAATGACTAGCTATTGGTGTCCGTAAGTGCAATCGTCATTGAAACAAATATTTTGGAAAAATGGAAAGATGCGATTCGATGACCGGAAAGTAGAGCATATCAGTTCGAATCTTAATAAGAAGTAACATTATCTGACAGGATGTCATTGCAAAAACGAGGTAGTTGGATTTTATGATCGAAGCTTACTCGATTATAGCCTTTTCTCGCAGAATGTGAAACAAAGTTCTGTAGCGTCTCGAGCTAAGGAAATTCATCGAAAGGAACAAGTTATCTCTCGAACGGAAATAAGAAAGCTGATCTTGAATGAAATTATTGCGCTGTTGGTCGGGTAACCGCGAGGGGTGCGAGTTGCACGGAAATTATGCGTGTGTATAGAAGGCTGAGTTAAGTGTCTAGCCTAATGGACAGGTACATAATTTTACAAGGACTCTTTCTGGCCAAGAGCAACGTTGTACGCTTTGGAAGCCAGCTTCTTCCTCCGAGACACCGCTAGATCTTTGATCTGAAATTAAATTACCGCTGGCTGGTTGGCTGGCTGTACGAGCTGACGATAATTTTCAACCACAGTCCCACCACGGTGTCCCGTCAATTTTATTTGTTTACGAGTTAGCAGCTGTCGTCCCGCGACCCCGCGTTCGCTGCTGGGATTTTCATACGAGTCACCTATGTACGTACAGTCAACAACAAATCTGGCTTTTGCAAGATAATGTAGCTGTTAGCTATTTATAGAGATTTAACAATTTCGGGATAACTTAAGAACATTTGAACATTGAAATTATGAAATTTGTAATTCCAGAAACCGAATATAAAGATTATCTTACATATCTTACGTCAAACATATTACATATGGTCAAAGAAATAAATTTGCTCAAACGCAGAATGCCGACGTCCTGTATAAGTTGGCTGGTAGTTATATGTCAAAAGTGATTGTTCTGTTTCCTTGTCGACAAAGCTGTGACCGCTCTTGCGTGCTGCGTAAAAACGTTAATTAGCAATTCATACGAATAGAATAATCTTACATACATTTACATCAGAACAAAAAAAATATAAAAATTTACATACCTTCGCTAACGAAAAATTCAGCAAAGTATCGAGAAGCTTGAGTCGGGTGATTTCCGTGCGGAATTTGTCTGCCGATAACCCATTCGTATAAATTTTTCTCAGGATGAAATTGTAACCCGTAAAAGGGATAAGTAACGTGTTCCAACGATGAAATGAACGAAATTCCTTCTGTGTCATTGTTTACGGATAATACCCGAAATACGTTGTTTATAGAAACTTTTCTTAAGCCCTATAATATATCGCTTCGTTAATACATCGTTACTTACACAAAGAAATTACTTTTAAATAGATATTCAACGATTGCGATGTACCTGTTTCGTCACGCACTGACGGTGAAAATTAGCAGTTACTGCATCGTTTTCTAGTATTTCTAGAATATCCCTGGGAGCGTTTCCGAACAATCTGCTAGTGTTATAACCTAAAATTTAAACGAGAACAAGATTAAAAACTCTCGCCAACTAGGGAACGTAGCGTTTAACGTTGAATTCGTATTACACGATTACCTGGTTCGAATTCAAGCCGAAGTCGTTGTCCACTGCTACTGCATGGTATCCTAGGATCATTGCCCTTCGCAGCAACGTACGTTAAAAATTCAAATCCCAAACATATACCAAAAATTGGAAAGTACTCATCGTTTTCATTCATCCTCTTCGCGATACTGTAAACGGAAAAGTTGAAGATATATCATTCGCCAACTGGCTATGTATATTAATTTTGTTACGTATAAATGTGATTCCCAGCAGCTCCGTATCCATTGGCTCGATCAAACGATGCCCCACCACCAGGTAATAAAACTCTGTCGAAAATATTGAAAAATATAGTTGAATTTAAGAAAGAAATCGGGTTCGAAAATTTGATCGATTAGATATCGCACCCGTTAATTTTACTCATGATATCCTCGTAGTACGATTCCGGCTCTCCGATCCTAAAAGAAGAAAGAAACGTGGAAATCTTTTTCGCGATGTCAAACGTTATATAACGTTATATATTACTAGATATCGTGAATTATGTATTTACCAAATTGGTATAGCTCTTGCACCAGCACCTTCTACAAACTTTACGTACGATGCAGCGATATAGCTATCGTAGTGCGACCCATACTTTGTCTTTTGAACAGGGCTTAGTTCTTGCGTTAGTATACCTTTGAAAGAAGAAATACGGCGAAAGTTTGACTATAAGTACCATTAGCTATCATGATAAATAACAAACGAAAAATAACTGTTGCAACATCCTTGCAGATTATTTGACGCTTTGACTGTCTGAAGCTGTGAAACATTTCATTAGGTAGTTTGTATCTACCTTCGTCTTATAATATATCTTATCTATCGTTCTCACGATAATTCAATTTTATATATACATATATAGCTCGTGTTATAAATATGTACTAGTTGATACGTACCTATGATAGGCCTGTTGTTTACCGCAGATTCGTGCATGTTTCTTCCGGTAACAGGTGTGCAATACAGTGCAAGGAACGAAAAAACAATACATGCCAACATCGTCGACAACATCTTTCAACCGATTCGGGAACGAACACTCTAACCCGGCAGATTAACTGCAATCGAATGAAACATTCCACAAAAGTATTGTTCCGATTGGTCGCGCGATCAGCGACCAATCGTCTGAGACGGCGCTAAGATTTAAAGTCAGACAAAGAGAAGTCCTTTGTTTTGCACGAATGCAAAGTCGATTCAATTAGCCGTACCGGTAATCTCAAGGCGTGCTCGCCAAAAATTTTGAACCCGCGCTCGGGAATTCCCTTTTTCGCAATCTTACTACTCTTAAATATAAATTGTAAATAGTTTTGTTAAGATAGTTAGTAAGTTGTTTATTTGTTTGTACATAAGTTATATAAGTAACCAATAGTTCGTCAAATAGACACTTAAGTGCATTTGAATTTTAATAATTTCGCCGCCCCTTCTTGAATCTCTGATGGAGCGAAGGTATAAAACAAGTATATTTAAACACTTCTTGCAATCGTCATCACTGTAGTACCGCTATCGCTAACCACTGAAATTGTACGCTTCATCCTCTTGCATTTGTCAGTGTATTAGTAAGCACTAACTATTCAGTTTTACACTATTAAAACGAATAAAAAAAAAAGTTAAAATCCTATGTACCACATTTAAGCTACGAGTGCGTAACCTTCCTCAATCGTGAGAAATTAACCTACGACTTTCCGGCTTTTCGATATATCAGATATTTTCAAGTGTATCTCTGAAATCAGTAGAATCATCGAACAAACAAGATTAACGCTTGCAGATAAACGGTAGCGTCATTCTTTTCAGATAACGATTCAATGTACAATGAATCGCTTACAAAATTTGATAAATCTTATAACCACTTCGTGGTAGAAAAATTACATTTACATTAAACACGTTACATCGACAAGCAGACAACTGTATCGTGTTACGTCAGAAACGAGGGCAAAAGGATGATAAGGAACAATAGGTGGTAACGTTGTACGAATTCGAAGGTGGTAGCGATCGTTTTCGAATTCCGCTAAAGTCGTCGTACGATTTTTATTCAACGGCCATTACGTATGTTCGTACATCACGTGCAGCGTTATTAGCGAGCTATCTGGCCAAGCATCTATGGAGCATGAACATCTTCTGCGGTACTTGTCAATTATACAGATTTATGATCACTCCCTTCCTCTTTCTTTCACCCTAAGCTATGGTCCGCCAACTATCCTTGTCGCGATTTCTGCGAATACACCCACAAATGTGCGCGGTGTATCGGTTCGCGTGTCTTTGACAGTCAGAAAGGAAAAAACGGAAGGTAGAAAAATGCGCAACTGATTAACGATCGTCGTTAATCGCGGTTACCTCAGTTACGGTTAAGCGGTTTTCCTTAACCACCTCCGGTGACGGTTAATCACGCGATTTCTTCGCCCGATCGCTCCGTTGATCGATGAATTTCCATGGACGTTCGCCGATCGATCTTACATTAAGAAAATTCCCGTTTCGCGGCTTACGTCTGATACGAAAATGAAATAATTTAAGCCAGTGCAGGTAGTACAGTTTGGTAAGCATGCCAAACGAAAGAGAAAATCATAGTGTTGTCGAGAGGAATTCTCGATGAAGAGGTTCGCACGCGGTTGTACCAATGATTCTCGTCCTTGACGGCAAGAGTTCGAGGTGAGGGTCGAAATTTACGCTGCAGTCGCGATGTTGGCAATTAGCTAGGCTCGTTTCAATCGCATGATCCCACGTCTGGCCGCGAGTGCAATCCGTGGAATAGCGTGCACCGCGAGTGCGTGCGTTAATGACGTGCAGAAGTCGACCTGCGGCCGCTCGTTTCGCTTCTCGTTTCCATCGTGGCTCAGAAACCAACGCAACGGAAGGAGCTGAAACGCTAATTAACTTGAAACTCGGTTCGCCACTTCGTTTCGTTTCTTCGTATTGGGAAAACGAATAAATTGTCACGGTCGATACTGTTTGACGCTTCGGGGCGCGAACCGTATTCGGAAAGAGGGTAGATACATATTCGTAGAATCGTCGAAAATTAAAGCGAACTCGGTTCGTACGAGTGTCGAACGTTCGACGCGAATCTCGAAAAAAATATTCGGGTATTTTTCTCGTGAAAACAGGACGAACGGACGAAACGACTAATTTCAATTATCGAATAACACGTAGCAGGTCGATTAATCGAAGATCGATTCGATACGGTAAGCTTAGAGATGGCGCGGCGACGTGTCTGGGTCAACGAACAGTAAACCGAAGCTCGGCAAAATCGTGTTCGATCCGATGACATTAAGCAAGCTCCGATCAACGATCGTAACTACGCGTGGAAAGATAATGCTGCTTCACGCGTTTCGATACCGTTGAACTTCAATTAATGTTCGTTTCTAACTAATTGCACGGTTCACGAGGCAACCGCGACGATCTTTGCGAGAATACATAACATACTTGACATAACCGATGCAATTTTCTCGTTCCCCTTCGCATAATCGTCCACGCATTCGACGAGCATTCCATCGAACGGTCCGTGAAAATATGCTTATAGATTTGCTCTAACGGTTGTCCTCCGCTTGGAAGCGGGTCTTTCGACCAACGAAGAAATATCGATTCTGCCCCGCGATTCTCGTACGAAGCTTCTGACAGCTGACGCATCGCTTCGTACCGTTGTGCTCCTTGCAAACTATACTTTTCCTTCGAGACTTTTTACAAATTTTCCTTTGCCTTTTACTTGGTCGTGTGCGACCAAGTTCGCAAACGAGTTAAGAAATCTGACTATGCAAGTTATGGCTATTATATGTATGTATACACGGTTGTAACATATTCCCTTAGTTAACTAGCTATCGCTACGATTTCAGTCGATAATCCTCTTTCTAGTCTTTCTCCAGTATTCTAAGACCTTTTAAGCGTTTCTTTACGCTTTCCTTATCATTTTGCTTGTAATTCATCGTTTATTGCCGCTTGCGGACGATGCTCGAAGAACGTGTCTTTGGTATTTGGTCGCAATGCAAGCTGCTGAATTTTTCGCGAAATTGGATCTACGAGCATCGCGTTATCCGATGAGTGTACGACCCGCAAGGTCGCTCCGAGACATCGTAAGTAACGGAACAACAGCACTTTATTCCTCGTTTCCATTCTTATCCTCTTATCTATGGAACAACGGTTACCACGATGGGAACACGGCTTTCATTATTTTCAAATTACGCGAGTAATACTGACAATTTTAAGAATCATCCGCAAGCAGTATGAAACATAATGTTTGCAACGGTTGTTACTTCCGTTACCACGCCATCCGTCGAAAGGTTTGGTTGGCACTTTCTTAACGTAATTGCGACGTATGGAAATCGATTCGATACGAGACAAAGACGAGGTGTCCAGCTATTCCAAGATGACGGAAGCAAGCCTTCGTTATTAATAACCGGTAAGTCGATAAGTCGCTCGATTCTGAAAACTTTCGGAATGTCTGTCATATTCGAAACGTTCTTCGACCGCGTTCGAAAAACGAGCAAAAACCAAGGACGAATACGGAGGTAGCTTGCCATCTCGATAAGAATGCTAAGTATTCGTTAGACGAGCCACGCGTTAAACGAATAACGCTCAGCTTCGACGGTAATGACGCTTAAACGCTGAGCCAGCGTACAATCCATTAGCTTCTCGCGCGAATAACTAGAAAAAATGGCGTGGCAATATTTCAGGACGGGTCGTGGTTTAACTGTACATTCGCCGGTGGGCCGAGTCGTAACCGGTAGCAGGTGGAAATGATATCCACGCTCGTAAAGGTTCTTACGATTCTCCTTCTATCGTTTTTTCTCACGGCCGTTTCCATCCTACCGTTTAATTAAGATTTCAAGAGGCTCGACCACTTTGTCGCCTACGTTGTTCTCTGCTCGCTCCACACCATGGGATACCGATTCCGATGTAATCGCGGCTCGATTAATTATTGTTTCTCATCGCGCGAACTCGCGAGTATACGCGCGAAACGGCGCGAGTAATTGCCCGTTAATTGCAGGTACCAGTTTTCAGGAGCATTTAATAACTCGAACCGTCCGCGGCCGCCACCGTTACTTTTACCGCGGATGATCGTTATCGGCTCGATACATAATTCAATTAGAACTTGTTTCTACCAACGGTTTCGAACTTTATCGATCGTCATTTTTATTCGTTCAACCGGTTCGATCCCTTGCCTCAAGTAATACGCCATTACTTATGTTAGAAGGGCATGTTCCTCGATACGGTGGTACATTCGGTGCTACAGAGACATTCGCGTTGTGGAATTTTTGCGAATATTTGTTGGGTCAGTTCACGATACCTATACACGTAACGAACGAAAATTGTTCGAAACAGTTATGCCGCGGGCGTCGTTTCAGTTTTCTCACGTAGCGCAGGTGGTCGAGAGTGAAAAAAAGAAGTAGCGATGAGTAGTCATTCACGCGTTGACACGTCTCGTCCTCTCGAAACCGCGTACCATGTATCGAGCGTGTCGCTCGAGATCGAACAGCAGGGACACTGAACGTTCGGTACGTGTCACGGGCCAACAATTACGGTGGCCGTTCATGGGAAGTGGCCGCTTGCAAATTTGTAAAAACGGTACGCGTGGACGAGTCGTGACAAGGATGTGTAACAGGTTTGAAAGCAGCTGGATGCAAACGGGGCTGACAGCTAGATGGACGCGAACGAGGAAGCTTCTCGCATCCCGACCATTTTTCTATTCTACCGGCTTAAACTACCTGGCTGTGATCAAACTTCTTCGCAACCTGTTATTCGCAGTAATTATGCTTTCGCTCGAATTTTTCTAAAAACTCTTTCAGACGGCAGAATGCGTGCAACGCGTAGTAATTTAGAACTTGGCTGCGTTCCAACCGTATGAAATCGGGATTGAAAGGTGGTATTTGCTACGACAACAATTTCAAAAATGTCTAATTTCCTAACCGATCACTAGCAACGGAAACTATCTCGAGGAGAATCGAAGTCGGGAAGCACCGGTTGATAAGGTTGCCTACGAAATCGAAAGATGAACTCTAGTAAAGCGTGGACGGTCACACTCGAGTAACGGGACAACGAGTTGCGCGATGCACTTTCGACCGCACTCTCGGCTCGGTGCGGCGTCTCGAATGCGAATTCGAAATTCTAGGCGGAACGCTTGCCGATTATTCGCGGAATCGTCTCGCGCCTCCTCGACCACCCGCAACCCTTTCCCAGAATACGTACGGTAAGCTCGCCGTGCCACCATTCGGGACCACCGTGGCTCGATTCGTTCGTGCACATTCACGAGAACGTTTGAAACTTCGTGCAGCCGCCGTGAACCGTTCTAAACAATTTTTCTTCGTTGCTGATCGTTACTCGTAAAAGAAATCTTTCAAAATTCGCATCTTTTAAATCGCGCGATTCTTTGAAAAATTCCATCTAAAAACACGACCAAGTTTCTGTCGCTCATTTTTTTCTTCATAATCAACTCGTAAATAAGTTGAAACAACGAGCGTTCTGTCGAAGATTTGACGCGTTAGCGATCGCGAAAGATATTTTGCTGCATACAAGTATGATTAATGAAGAAGAGTCCAAATAAGGACGCGAATGGACGAACAAACGGTAGAGGAAGCATCGAATGGTCATCGTGTATAGATCATTAACCTCGACGGTCTATGCGCGACCAATTAATCCTTGTTATTAGTCTGTAGAATGGCGTGCGTGTACGCGATGCAAAAACACATCTGGTAGATAACGTCCTAAGGACGTTCGAGCTTTTCCAAACGAACGATTGAGAATCTCGTTACCGGTGCTTTCCCACGTACGGAAACGTTCGTTTATACGGCTTGGTCAACCTGGTGCCGGGATTCGATCGAACTACCTCGGACCGGGTAATCAGTATCGTAAGCTGGAATATTAGTAAAGCAGTCGCAAACGTTAATATTTTCATATTCTATTCCAGTCGTTCGCTTAATCAACCGAAGTTTAAGTGGAAGTGTCCCGGAAGTATAACCGGATTAGTTCGAGTTGACGGTGGTCGCGCCAGCTTTAATAAACGCGTACAAACTGCTTCTTTTCCTTTTTTGTCTACTTTAACGGTCCGATGAAAATAATGGACTCTCAATTATCTCGACAATGTGACACACAAAAATTCTCTTCCTTCTCGACGTACAGATTAATCGAAACGCGTTACGTTTGTCAAGAGAAGCATTAAGCGAGTCGTTTCAAATACGTTTTATCTAATTGTTCAGACACTTAAGTACGTTCCAATTTCCAGCCAAGTTCAAGGTCCTGTGAATTCGAAGGAGAGAAAATTCGAAGAAACAACGACGATACGAGATATGAATAGCGTCTCTAGTCCGCTAATGTCAGCTTATGTACGCGTGTTTACACGCGAACTACGCCGAACCGTTGCCGTAATCGTCGATGAACTCATTATCGAACAGAACAGCCGTTCGATACTTTCGTGACGTGGCAGAAACGGACACGAAACGAGATTATTCGGGTTAATGACGTGTCCGAGTTGAAACGCCTGCTTCCACGATGAATTCTTTATTTGACAGCTGACAATCAGTTATGTCCCATATAAAACGTTATATGGATCAATTTAACGCGTTAAACGTGTTAAATTAATACGACATCTTCTAATATTGCAACGAAACGTGTGGCGGCTCACGATTAACCGGAGGCTCGATTATCGACGGTCTTCGTTTCTCGTTATTTTGTCCTTTTCATTCGCGTTCTTACCCATATGCGAGGCCGCTTAACTAGACACCGATCGTCAAATTGTTCTCGTAACCGTCTTTAAAACGTTTCGTGCCATTAGATTTACGGAGGACCTACTTACGAGACACTCGTAAATACACGGTACAGCTACTGAATACGCATAATTAATATTCTCCGTACGCCATGGTGCGTTGAAAACGGTCAAACGGGTCAGCAGGATATTAAGCAGGTATTTGGACCAGTTGGAAGTCCAGTTGCAAAGTTATTTTTACCGTGACAGCTAATAATCGACACAACTTTGTGACAAGGAAAACTTTGTTGATTTACCTTCGATAGATAAAACGAAGACAAAGCGAAAGCAAAGTATTCCCTCCATAACTGAAGCAAGATTAAGATGTTTGGAACGAGTACTTTTCTCGAAGATAAACCTTGAATTAGTTTCCGCTAATTGTTGTAATATCGTATCTCGCAACAAGCTTGTCGAGAAAAAGTTTCTCGATATTCTTTCGACGCATACGTATCACGACACCGCGAATATAGCGGTTGTAGCATCAGCGGCTTGTACTTATGAGAAGCCATAGTCTGTAATTCCTTCCTTCTTCCAGTTATCGCCTGGCCAAGTCCTGTCATTATCCAAGCTGTAGCTGAAACACCGTAGTTAGTCGTGTCGTGTTGCGAAGAACACCGTACCGTACCGCACCGTACCGCACCGTACCGCATCGCACCGCCCCATTCGACTTCGTAGCGTTTTCGTGGCCGATACAGCGCGCCGTGACGTTACACCTTTTATCCCTCGCCATCGGCTATCGTTCCACTCGTAAACGAGGACGAGAGAATTCTCGTTCTCAGGAATCGATGAAATTCTCCTCTACAGCTACGATTTAACCCTACTTTATCCGTATTCCACCGATTGAGACACTATGCAATATTCCTGACTTTTCTCCGAGCTACCTGCTTATTTGAACAGTTAAACGCGTGTTCGAGGAGCTCGGCTACCTATTCGGATTTTCTGATAAAGATGGTACTTGGATAACCGATGGCTGTCTGATCGACTACCTTGCAAACTTTCCAACTATTCGATCCTCGTGCGTTGGCGGACACGATACGCTTCGCCGAGATCGCCCTGCGCTATACGGTGCTTTCTTTCCTCGTCTCGGCTGCCTAAAATACCGAGATAACGAGATTAAGCGAAGAACGATTAGATGCAAAGCGCTATTTTCGATAGCGCGATCACGTTTACGACGTTACGCTTCAACGACGACGCAAAGTTTAGCCCGGTGAGTCTCGGAAACAGCGAACAAACGAAAAACAACGAACAAAAGTCGAGGGTTAAGCTCGAGGGCGAGAGCCCCCGGTCGATTCGTGCAGCCATCCTGGGGCTATCGCGTCTCATCTTGAAAAAATGTTAACAATCACCCGTGAAGGTACACGAGAGAGGCTTATCGAGATTCCAGCACGTTTCCAGGCAGCGGAATTATCTTTCAGCGAAGCTTCTAAGAAGGTAACCGCTTACGCTCGTGGGTGGATGATTTATCGAACGAACCGACCAAATTTTCCATTGTCCTGGAAAATTGAAAACGCTTCGAGCAGCTCTCCCAGGGGAATGATGAATGTACATGGGACAAAGAAACAGTTATTTGCATAAATTAATTAAAATCCAACATTGTTTCGAATTCTTGAGCATCGAACTCCAAACTTTTTACATTTGTGTTCGTGTAATTAGGTACACAATCCCTATCGCGAACGATAAATTATACCGTTAAACGAGAGGAAGACACCGAAAAATCTGTAATCGAGAAGCGAGGTTTTCGCCATTAAGTTCCTTACAGTTAATAGACGGAGAAACAGTAATTGGACTCGTACAGTCTTCATTGGACGCGGCTCATCCTCGAAAGCTTAAGACAGTAATAACTATGTGCTTACAATGATACTAGTTGGCTACCTTATTCACCGTGCCATTACCAATTTACCATCATCCTTTATTACCACAGCTTCTTTTTCCTGAACTCTTACATTTTTCATACTCGCGATCTAATACTATCGAGTACAAAGTTGATCTTGTCTGATCCATAAAAGTTACCTTGCACCCTGAAATTACGATCGGTCACAAACATAAGATTGGAATGCCATAGATAATGTAGGAACTTATGAAAAATTGAATACTTCCAATTCGGAGAATCGAAGAAGCTCGGTCGACGCCACGAGTAAGTTGACAATCGACTCCCACGATTTCTATTGTTGAAACTTCCAGCAAAACATTTGCAAATAAAGCGTTGCTGCACTGCAGTTACGAGCATTAATAACAGCTTTATGTCCGTGTGCCTCGCAACGCTTCAACTTGGAGCAACGCGCTACCAAGTACATTCATTTATTAAGGAATTTTCCTCGGGACCTAATACCAGTCGTTTGCCGATTACGCCGGTTCGTGGGAAGGAGCTACGTTCGTGTTTCAAACACCTCGAAATCGATCTCGGACGGTTTTAACTAATCCTTCGGACACGGCGGTAAACCAGCTTGCGAATTTTCAGAATTGAAATTTTCTCAAGCAGCTGCCGCGTTGGCGAGGTCAGCATCGGCAGGTTTTGCCGCGAACATGGAATTCAATCGAGCGCGCGACACACACACGGCCACGGCGTAATCGACGATGCAAAGACCTCTATAAAAGTAGGTCCATTGAAAACGGAATCTCGATACCGAAACAACCGAGCACACGATGTCCAGGAACACGCGAGCCATGGACCGCTATGCCTGCATACGCTCGCGCCAGATGGTTCATCACACGCGAACGGACACAACCTTTTTTCGCGTTTAATTGCATCCGCGTCTAACTCTTTGTACTCTTCTCGTTCTTGCTACGAGAAGCTTTCGTTACGAAGAGATCAAACTTCTTTTTACAGATGGTTTATATTTCCCGAACGCTTTCCTTATTAGCGAGGGAAATTCATGAACGTTTCAACGATACAGAAAAGAATTTTTACAACGTGGGAATGTATAAAAAGGGAATCGGTGCATGAAGAAAATTTCTCACGAACGAGAATCAAGTTCGGTATTTTAAGAAACTTGTTTTAAAAATAATCCTTTATTAAAATCGCCCGTAAATACGCGCGCATGCCACAAATTCCGACAACGTTATATTACGCTATCCGAATAAAGGTGAATGGCATCCCAGTTCATAAACAAGTCACCGCTGCTTTATTTTCTACTTGTTAGCCGGATTTATCGGATGCCCGAGGTAATAGTAAAGTTATTTGATCCAAGGACCACGGGATAAAAATTTTCGTGAATGGGTTACGCTCGGCGCGCATCGTATATCGAGGATTTATCGAATGTTTCTGCGACATGCATGGAAATTGGGTTCTTCGAGGTCGCGGGAGGAGGAACCGCTACTTTTCTACCAGGTGGCGCGAATCCCGCGTTCCCAGCGTGTAAACAATCCGCGTTCAGAAGTTCAAGTATCAATCTTGATATCCTCGAGCGGTGAACGTCGGGACCCGCTTCGAACGGTTGTTAACAATAAATCCAGTGTTACACGCTCGGCTGTATAACAAGTTTCCACGGAATCCGCGATGCGGGCTTTGACGTATCGTCTACGATGCAACATTTATCGCGCGACCATCACAACGGGGAATCGAATTATCATCGCCGTTTTAGGATTATTGCTTATCTCGAGCTTGAGATTGAAATTGAAAATTGACTCGAAACGATCTTCTTTACACCGTAGAAAATGTTTCACCGTGTACCTGACTCGATCGAAAACAAAGGAAAAAGGAATTACGATCGTTGAAGTTAAATCGTGATACGAATAGATATGTCACTCTAAGGACGCGCAATACCTTGAATTACGTGATCGCATAGCTCGCAACAGGTTAACACGATGCCAGAATTAATTGGTTCGCGTAAAGCAATAAAACAAACGAGTCCTCCTCTGTGATACGAAACGGAACAATGCCACCTACGCTTTGTGTGCAAATCGAGTCGCGCGAGACCAGTCCTCCTCGAACAAAATGAAGCGAGGATCCTTGTCTCGATCCTTTTGTCGCCTCGTTCTTACCAGATGGTGCAATTGTTTGCGTCTATCGACGCTGTTGCTCTCGTGGTTCTTCTATCCGGGACGACGCGACGATTCAACGAATTCGAGGCAAGACGACAAAAATTCTTCCTCGTCGATCGGACGACGACGAAGAAGCATTTTTTTATTCGTGAAAACGATCGAGTCTCGTTTTTTATCTTTGCTCGTTTCACCGTTAACACTTCGAAACAGTTATTTCCACCATTACGATGCATCGTGAACATTGAAATCATAAAACATCGGTTGCGATTTGTATTACGGTAGTTTGACTGGAACATGCAGTAATAAATATCTGTTATAGCGCGAGTCGATAAGCTTTTCGATATTACGAAACTATCGCCGCTATCTTATTCGCACGACTCCCATTTTATCTCGTGTTTAATTAGTCCTATCGAATTATCTTCGCTCAGTTCCGGAAATCGCGTTGACGCTGCACTTCGTGCCGCTTCTTATCTTTCTTTTACAGCTTCTTATCTTTCTTGTGCTTTATTTTGTTATCTTTAAAGCGGAAAGCTGTCCACGAAATGAAGAATCGGAGCGATTTTGCGATACTTTCATAAACGTATGGAACATTGAAAAATGAATAAATATTCTAATTGCAATGTGTTTATACGAATAAACAATTATTCGAATCTTTTGAATATAAAAAAAAATGACTTGTCAGAAGTGGGATTCGAACCCACGCCCACAGAAAGTGGACTGCGACCTGAACGCAGCGCCTTAGACCGCTCGGCCATCCTGACTTTACGAAACTTCTTTAAAATGTACAATAAAAACTAATCGATGTTTCTGCATTTAATAATTTAATCTTCCATCAGTGAGAATCGAGTGGAAGACTACCCGTAACAAAATGCACATAATCCGAATAGCTTGCGTGTACTAAATTATAAAACAAGTAATTATTTGCACGGTTAAAAAAACCGTACAACTTTTTACAATAAGCATTTAATAAAGATAAATGGTTTTGAAACGCATAAAAGAACGCAGTTATATGTATGATATAAAACGGCAAGTTTACAAGGTGCGCAGAAGCGTCTCCAAGAGGCAGAATCGAACACTAGGTATCGAGACTCTGCTAAATGGACAACCGAGGCATCTTTTTTATCGACGGTGAAGTATACAGCCTGTTTCCACGGTTCGTGTCCAAGTGAAAACTTGATGTGTTCAAAGAGAAATTCGGAAGTATAAAATTAGACATTTGAAAATACCGATAGAAATTATTTTTTAGTCGTTGCTTTGACTTTCACTTCCGTGTATTTACGTACACGTCGATTTAGACACGCGTTTAACAATTTCTGAAAGAAAATAATATATCGTTCAAGAATGAGCCAATTGCATATAATTCATAACTGTTAGAAATGTATAAACGTGTGTATCGTTCGAGGCTTTTTTGTTCGTAAAAATAAACGCAAAATAGACTTTCTTCGACTAAGAGTGGGTAGTAAAGGATGGTTGTACTACAATTAGCGATACGATCGACGAGAATCCATGGTCCAATAGCACGAGCGTTGATCCAACGCCTGACAATCTAGCCGTTGTCCATACGGTGCGTAACGATTTACCGCGACGCGAGATCCCGGAACAGTGGATCAACCACGAAAGCGTAATCAAGCTGACTCGTTCGAAGTACAGTACATAAAGCTCAAGTTGTCAAACTGTCAGCCATCTTTCTTGATGAAGAGAAAAGAAAGCAAAAGCGATTGCTGCAACAACGTTGGCTCGTATCGCAATAAAGTCAACTCGAATCGAGGGTAAATTGCTTTCTCGTCGGTTCGAAGTCAATAAAACGGTACCTCGTGGAGATCCAACTCCCGCTTCGTTCGCGCATACCGGTTGCTACTCGCACGCGCGTAGAAAGCTCGGTTGCGTAACGAAACAACCGGATCTCCTCCCTTTCGAGCGAACCGCCGCGCCACGGTGATTTCCGCGCTGAACCGCTCGATGGCCTGGTCGCCGAACGAATATGGCAAACAGCGACTGCGAAACGCTCGAGAAATTTGCTGAAATTTTACAAGCTCTTCCGATCCGCGGTGCCTCGAACGCGCGCTCGTGGTTACGTAAACGTCCGACAAAAGTGAAAATTAATGACTCGATGTTCACTAGAGAGTTCAAAGGGCTTTCGCGAACTATGCTGCGAATATTCTCGCCTCTCTAACAACGAAACACGAGCCGTGTCATTCGATAAATGGACACTACGGATTTTTCGCTAATTTTTTGTAATACGATCATTCTGTATGCGTAGTAACTGTTATCTGTGACCACGGACAAGGCGTTATTAACTTCCCCTTTTCCTGTGTCCGCATCGTTAAAATTCTGCTAACGAATCAAAGTAACAAACCGAAATATTACGTAAGGAAACGAGTAGACTGTAAAAGAATTAAAGCATGCAGACAAAATGTGCTGTTCGTTATCTTTATCGTTGCAAAAACGGAAACAAGATGAGAATTAAACTACGCGTTCACCTCACACTGGCGCCATATTTTCGAGTCTCGTTGCGCGTAAAATTATTAACCCGTGAAATGACTGTAATCTAGAAGTTTATTGGTCATTTCCAAGCTCCACCGAAGTGTGCTGGTTTCTTGCGAAAATCACCGATGCTCGATGGTGTAATTATTAGATGGGACGATGTCGACCTTTAAACAGTCGCGTGTTTTTCAGGGTACGATTCCGCGAATCGTGTATAGAAACGGAGAACACCTTCTTCCTTCCTTAACGATGCTGGCAAAAGTCGGGAGAACATTAAATTTAATCACTGCTCGCGTAATGGCGTCTAGAGGGGTTCGTTATCGCCGCATCGCGAAATTAAAGCTTATCCTTTGAACCGAAATTCTGAATAATTTGCGATCAAACTGTTAAGTTTTGTTTGCGATTGAACTACGCGTTACGAGTAAAAACGTGGCTGAAACCATGCGAAAGAACAAAGAATCTGCAGATCAAAAATGAATGTGTAAAAAACGGTGTCGCAAGCATGTCCGAGGTTCGTGGAGAGTTGTACGGTAACGGAGACAGGTTTGTTCGTGGGGACGAAGAAGGAAATGCACTTACTACGTTAAAGTATATCGTCGAGAGAAAGGAGGAGCCAGGAGTTCGCGGGTAAGCGCGACTGCTTACTTTGATTCGCTTCATTCAGTGCGTGATCCTTAGCCACGTGTGTGGGTCCACTTTTGCCCTCGTTCGACGATAGTTCGATCTTTGCTCTGGTCTCGTCGTAACCGAGTATAATGGTTAAATGGTACAGGAATAATCGAACAATTTTTAGCGATTCTTTTTCGCAACCGTGCACTCGAGATTATCTTCGAGATATCGATAACTAAGTATTTGTCCGATGTTCGCGATCGAATCCAGTGGCTGGTGAAAAAAGGAAAGTGAATTCGTAAATAGAGAGTCTGCGGTAACGTTTGGGCTCCAGCCAACTATTCGTTTAACGTACTTCAACGTGGCCAACCGTTCGAATAATCCACAGAATTACCTGTCAGAAAAGTTAAAAGGATGTCCGAGAGGTTCGCCGAGAAAAATCAATAATTTTTTAAGCGATTCTAGGCTAACTGCTTTGATTAACTATTCAAAATTGAATGTCCTTGCTCTTGGTGTACACAGTTTAGAAGAAATTATAACGTTTAAGTTTCTTTACACGATTTTACAATATTATTAAAAGTACCTGCTGCATAATATTCCAAGTTTAGATGCATTCAATTTACGATACAAAGTGCTTCGTCTAATCGTTTTTAAAGAATAAGTAGGTCACGCTGATCCTACTTGAGGAAACGAGGAAAGCATCTTTAAAATGACTTCGATATACTACTTATTGATATTAAGCAGTATCGTTGGTGCAACGATATCGAAGAACGAGTCGAACATTCTGAGACTCGGTAAATCTCGAGAAAAATCATCGATTACCGCTGCCACGCCGAATTCGAACGAAACCGATCTCGTAGACGAGAAAGAGGCGTCGAAGGAACGGCGCCCGTTAATTGGATTCAGCAAGAACAATCCGGAACTCGATTGGAAGAACTATCTGCAACTGTTCAACGAGAAGGAAGAGGAACACAGAGATCTGGACGTCGATTTCATGAAAGAGAAGCTCGAGAAAACGGCGAACAGCATCCAATGGCTGGCGGATCTTTACGATCCTCTCAAGTGGGCTAGATTACCCGGTAAATTAGACGACGATTGCAGAAGAGACATGGAGTTCTTCTTGAAGTCTCTTCAGGATGGAAAATTGTGGGCCGCTAAGAGTGAGTACACAATGAAACTTGATCGAGTGCTACCGATTTACAAATTCCTGCAATTGCTCTGAAGTTGCTTCGTTCTTGAGAACTGTATCAGACGCAAGCGCTTAGATCGAAATTCTTGCAGGTTCTCTCTTGATTTTTCCTAATATTTTCCTACATTCTTCCTAGGTTTTACGAATTCGCTCGAAACTCCTTCTTTACTCTCCTTAAGCTCTTTTCAGCCAAGGGCTGGCGAAACTTTTATGGACCAAAACTCGCTTTTGAAAATGCCAACTTTTCGCGAACCATTCGCATCAGAATACGCTATTCTCCAAACTTTTAACGTCCCAAAGTCCCATTTTCCATGAATTATCCGTATAGAAAGTTCCTCGAAAATCGATGACCGTACGATTAGTAACGACTCCGATGGTTGTCAACAAACGGAGACAGGTCCAGAGAGCAAGGTACATCGAGTTGTTCGTGATCGACAAACAGTTAGCGCTCACTTAAGTCTGTTTTAGAGAAATTCATGGTTCGCCAAGTTTCCGAGTGTCGTGTCGTTGGCAGACAACCTGCTCTTGCCAAATGCGTCATTACTTTGCGAAACTGCAATTTACCGCCTCGTAATAGCCACCCTTCTCCCCTTCCAAACTCGTTCGTAGTTCTCCTTACAGGCTGCCCCTACACGCGCTTTATCATCGGAGCAAACGAACTTTCCAGCCCATTCCACCGAACAAATAATAACGTAATTGGAGGGTCACGATGGTAAACGGCGTAAATGCTGACAAACTGTAAAACGACGCGAATTTCGTGTAGAATATATTAGAAAAAGTTATAATCGTTGGAATAATTTATTCAGAGAGAAATAAAGAAGAATATTTCTAACAGAGTTTAATCGTACACGAAAGAGTGGGTTACTAATATTTTGAATAAAGTTTTGGTACTTTCACGCCCGTCATCGAGGAATTCAGGTCTCGCGTTCAAACTTTCACTACCAAGCCGAACCCGCTGAAAATTTCATCAAATAATCCTTTCATATTTTCAACTTTTATTTATCATTTTCACGGTACACAGTCACTTCTGTTCGGTATAATTTCAAGTACTTCGTACAAATATTTCTAATTATGTAGGCAAACATCGAGGATTGTCCATAAAAATTCTAACGTCGCTGACGACCGTTAAAAGTGCTAAGTTATTGTCGTTAAATCACAATCAACGTGTCGCAGACTACAAACTTGTTCGAGTAATTTCGAAATCGAAGTTAAATAGGTTTGTCCGTCTATTCGAGTGTCTAACAAAGTTGTCGAACAAAGTTTCAAACCTGAAAAATTCCGACATTCTGAAATAAGTAGGTAGTTGGCTATTTGAAACGTTCGAAAAAGCTGAAAATTCTATCGAACATTTGACCACTCTTCTTCGTGACGCGATGCTTCGTTGCCAATCATTTAAACTTTAATTTGATCGTATATATTTGCAATCGAAACGAGCGCCAGGCAGATCGAAAAGTGCATTCGTGGGCCAGCTGTCACTCGATATCACCCACGGGTTATGCAATTGCCTTATTTCCATAAAGCATGGCATTCACCCGAGAACAGCGTGAAGCTTATTGCAGATTCATGTGTTTTCTATACGCCGGAACTTCCAACGGTTTATATAATTTGATTTACCGAGAAACCGGTGCGAATGCTAAACACGGTCCACTTCAAATATACGGAGAAATTAAATTGAAGCTATAGAAACACAATTCTACGGTTGTTTCTTAATTTAAATCCACATCCAGTTTGTACGGTAATTTTTTGTATAAACGTTAATATCTCATACCCAATTGCTTGCTTAATCGAGCAAGAACTTGAATAATCTCAAAGATTTACCTTTAAATGACAGAGTCAATGAACACCGAGCTAATTGAATGGATTACAGTAACAAAAATTATGTCGTCGACCCTGGCTGTGCTTATTCGATTGAACCTTTTAACAGATTATACCGCGTTTTCGTTCCTGAAATCCCAGACCGTTCCTCTAGATATCATTTCTCCGACAGACGAAAGCCTCTCGTTTGCAAACTGAAGTACCTTAAATTTCGAACAGACATTTTAAATTTAAATTTTAAATTTCGTTCATTCGAGAACTAAAGTTCCCTTACCTTTCTCGAAGGGATCAGAGATCGATGTAAAATTCCGTTCGTGAAATTTTTCTGGTGCTGGGTCGTCGTTACGTGCGTCACCGAACAACCACTTTCTCCATTCTTGCGGTGACCAGCCGGCTATTTACGTAACTGGCAATGAACCTTTACGCGACCAGATGTGGTCGCGTAATTTAACCCTCGAAAACCATGATTCTGCCGATTCTGTGCAATTCTGCCGTTCAATTTTGTCAAACAATATTTCAAAATTCGTTAACAACGCGAATCTATGGCACCTCTACGCTACCTAAATTGCTGGTACTAACCATTTATTCGCGAATTCGATTTATAGTGTCGGACGCGAGCGGTCGATATTCTTCGCAATTCTATTTCGGAAACGGTTTCTGGTTGGGTTCGAGCACTCTATGCAAGGAACTGAATGGAACCGATGGAAATATTGAATCGAGCATCGAGGACAGGCCACCTTATCCGGTGAAATTCCACGTGGCCAGGATAGCCCTCATTTTACCTAAGGAGATCGATTTATCCGTAAGTACGCTTCGCTCCTGCTTCCACCCTCCTTTCCATTTTAACATAGATTGGCAGAGGGTAGAAACGTTACGGACAATTAGCGTCGTAGACTTAAACCTTAGTTGCTTGGTTACTTCGTTCTATTTAATAAACGGCATTTTGAAATTTCTCTACGAGTAGTGCGGTACGCAAAATTCGCAGTTATAACAATATTAAAATTCGGTATTCGTATTAACGAGTATAGAAAATTATTCGTAAAACGTAGAAGAAAAATAAGAAGCGAAGGTCGGAAGTTCTCGGCATTCTTCGATGTATGCAGTTTTAAAGCACAACAGAAACTAAACTCGAGGCAGAACCGGAAGGGAATGAAAGTTTAATTAGCCTTGAAATTGAATCTTCTATTTTTCGATGTAGCCCGTTGAAGTTAATTTAAAAAATACCTCAATGTCTCTTTTCCTGCGTGTAATCGTTTAATTTTCAGGAACGACAACTGTTCTTGGGTCTCTGTTTACCAGCTACTTGCGGTCACGTATCTCTGACCTCGATGTTAAGATCCAACGCGTATCGAGTCGAATTAGAAGGTAATTCGACTTATCGATCTCTCGGACCAAAAATTCGCGTCGTCTCGGTGAAACCTGTGCCCTCCAATGATTACAGCGCTTGGAACGATCCCAAGTTCTACGTTCTCTCGTAAGTAATGCAACAACTTTGTCTCTTTTTCGTTTTAATTAGCCACGAGATTCAAAGCTTTTTCTTTGTGTTGTTCCGGTATGAGGTAACTTCCACTTCGTGCATCGAATAGTTTAAACTTAGAATACTGTACAGGTCAGTGCAGCTCCAGCTATCTCAATTTTCCACACAACCCAAATTATCTTACCAGGCAGACACAGAACAGCGTCGAGTTGCCGCGAAAATCGCTATCAAAGGATTCGATAATGCACGAAAATACAGTCTCCTGCTCGAGTGCAGTTACGCGACCGGAATTTGCGCAACAGTTACGTTCACTTCGACAAATAAGCACGGAGAGTGGATCGTGTCCACGTAATTATGTGTCAAGATTCGCAACGTCGCGTTGGCCAGTTAACTGGTAACAATGTTGCAATCCTTTCTAACGTTTATTACGCAATTATAATCTCCGGGAATATTATTAACCAAATCAGATAAAACGACTAACTCGACGAACGAGGAAAAAGGAGAATTCTGCGGATGGTTTCCTGAATGTTCAGTAACGTTACGCGTTTACGTATCGTTCGAACGAAAGTGGTTACGTATACACGTTGAAAAACAACACGTAAGAGAACAAACGTACGAGAGAAGTGCATCGATCTTGACTCCGTGTACGTGCGTTTATAATGCCGCGTGTATCTCGATGACTTTCTTTTCGCTGGGAGCAGCAACCTTACGAAGGTTGATATAATATACAGAGCGCCTCGGACAAAATGTATATCCTAAACCAAACGGTGATGGAACTTTTTCAAATTCCTTCGAGCTCTCTATGCTCTACGCTCTCGCTAACCCAAAGTTACGCTCCCAAGCTTAGACCTCACGGATCTTTCTTCGAAAATGTTGTTCGAAAAAATTGCTAACAATTTTCGAAGGCGCCTGTACTTGCAATCGATCCTCCTGATCGAATGTTTTCGTTAGAAGTTGTGAAAGCGTATTTACTAATTCGCTGCCGTAACCTCGACGAAACTAATAACCACCGCGTATGATACGCACTCGTGTTTCTTCGTTTCTACACTTTCTTTCGAGACGAAATTACTCCTTTTACGTAAAACCTCGTGTAAATTGATCGGCCAATGTGTTTTCCTCTCGTAATATTACAAAAACATTACCGGTAATTCGATATTACAACATTCTCTCCACGTAACGACAACGATAAAAAAACATATTATTTTGTCGCGGACGGTTTCTTGGAAAGAATGTTGCTACGTCCGCTCTACTTTCGACAAGTTGAAACGGAAAGACGTAAACATTAGTTGGTAAAAGGTGATCACTGTTCGGAACGTTGCTTCGGCCCGTGTGAAAATATTTGCGATAGATTTTACTTCGTATCGACATTATTTGGAGAAACTCGTAGTAGACAGATATTTCTTCGTTAAAATAATCGTGGTAAAAGCTTCTATTTTAAATACGAAGGTAGGTTTCGATGCTCCGACGTTGCCTGAATGTTACAGACGGTTCCTCAACTTCCGAACAAAGTTTTGACTTCCTCTGACGAACTTTGGCGAATTAAGCCCTCTGTCTTACAGTGCGTAGTCAAACTCGTAACACGATCTGACGGTTCAAACGGCAGAAATCCGAATTAAAATTAGTTGCAATTCCAATTACAGTTTCGACAATGGTGCAGTTTTCGTTGTTTCGACTTCATTTACTTTAACAGGTTGCGATTGATAAGCAAACCATAATTAGTACAATACCATTTGTGGCTTGTTTGCGCCGAAACAACTGCCGTGGCACAGAGTCGACGAAAAGAAACGAGAGTACGCGAAACGAGAAATAAAGCAAAATGTTAAGCGAAGTATAATGGAAATCGTAAAAGTTCACGGCGTTAATCGAAAAACTTTCGTCGTAAACGTTTCAATTCTATCCACGAGGTACGCCTCGTTAGGGTAGTTCCTATGCGAATTAACTTCCAAGGTACATCTTTCCTCGAACCACCATTTACGTCCGTAATACCTGTAACCTAATAACAATACGAACGTTTGCACCTTGCCCGTCCTTGCACGCGATGTGTATTAAAATTATAACACCGTCATTCAAGTTTCAAGGCAAGCTACAATCTAATGTCCCGATTTCAACGAGACCGTTAAACATCGTTCACGTGTGTTAACGGGATCGTTCACTTCCCTCAAGATCTATCTTAAGGTCAGGGTAGTAAATCGTCGCTGAACTTCCGTCCACAACAATATTTGCCATAGCGTCATCTTTAGTCACGTTTATGCATTTCCTTTTATTCGATCTTATCATACTTTCTCCTTGTTATTAAAGGAACAGGTTAAATGTTAACATAACATACAGTTAATGATATTGAATTGCGGACTGAAGAAATTATTGCAATATATTAGCGTTATTCCTTGATTCTACGAGTGCATTGACATATTCTGTTGCAAACATGAATTTTATTATAACAAAGGGCCCGAAAAGATGAAATATGTACAAACCTCAAAGACATCGTAAAAGAGTTAATGACAATTTGCAAAAGGTCTGAAGCGCTTCCAAGTAGCCTAATCGACGATTTCATAAGTAAACACCGGAACAAGACACGACCTGCTAAGTACTCTAACCGATAGGTACACTGACAAATTATAGTCTAAAGCACGAGCTTGTTAAATAGCCTAACCAGACGAGTCCACCGGCAGACCTCAAAGTAACGTAGAGATGTTCGAAATAGCCCTATTCGCGAGTCTATCGAAGCGTGCTTCGAGCTTCATAAGTAGTCTCTTCCTTCTTTCTGTTTCCTTGCCTCCTTCCCACTTCGACTCGGCGTATTACCAAATAAAATCGCTAAACCGCATCATGTGCAATACATAGAGCGCTGGATCGCGTATCGACAAGCGAGTACCGTTCACACATATGTATGTCTCGGATGTATTACGCAAGATCGTAGAAAGGCTGAAAGCGTCGGCACGTGAAAGTAAGGTGGTCAGGCTATCGCGTGCATTCCAGTCGAACGCGAGTTTCGTACGATGCGGCTCTTCTTCGAATTGCAACGGGTCATCGAAGAGAAATCAGCCGGAATCAAAGAAAAATTTCATCCTGATTAAACGTCGAAACTCGAGAACGGAATATCCACGCCTTGCGACACTGTACACGGCTTCCTTTAATAAAACGTTGATTTCGTCGATTTGTACCTGTTCCGATTTCATTCCGCAAGTCATAGAGATCAAGATCGTTTCTCGGGGAATTGCATAAGACGAGACAGTCGGGTGTTGCAAGTCTGCCGTTGCATAAAATTCGCGAGCTTCGGTCAAACGTATCATTGAATAAAACGCGCGTACTTCATCGTTATGCTAAAGATCCGAGAAGATTTGCAATGCAAATCGCGTTCATAATTGAGCATATTTAATTGAATGAGAATGAAAGAAACAGACCGCGAACGAACTCTAAAACTATACACTCTATCTTCGTATACATTGTGGTTAGGTAATTTAAATTTATGAATAACATTAAACGCAAACTTCCACCGTGTCCTCCATTGAGAAGGGTAACGTCCATAAATTTTCATTCGCGAACGTTAACCGCCGAGTAAGAAAAAGTACGTCGCGGAGTATCTGAAAACGTGATCATCTCTTTTCTCGATATTCAAACGCTTTCAAACACAAATTATACCGAAAGATTACTTTTTCTTAAGAATCGAAGTATCGATAAAGCGAATACAAGCGGTTTCTCGCGATGCTTCTTCGACCCGACTTCGCCTGACCTGTTTGCGCTTCAGGGATACTCGGTGCAATTTGCGGATAAATTGAAAATTTCTACCGCCACGTCTCGGGAGACTCCAAGAAGAGTTAAATAAGAGCATACTAGGTGTTTCCGCGCGTAAACGTCAAACTAAAGCTGCTAAAGAAGCAGCTTTCGTTACGTTACCGATAGGTTGTAACGCGTGATCGTACAGTCTACAGTCTAGAGCCCGTGAAGTTGCTCGACCGACGACACAAAGACAATCTACATATTGTATCGAACGAAGCGCATCCGCAACATTAATCGGACGTTCGACAGCCAAGACTAAGATCGCACCTTGTATAAGAATGATCTTTCAAACCGGAAGTAATTTTCCACGAACACGAATCCAAGTTACCTTTCAACCTCGAGTCGATCACTTGAAACTTTTCCGAACACCTCAATTCCTCTTTCCCTTTCGCTTTTCTCTCGACAAGCCTTCGCCATCGTTCGAACGAAATTGAAGCACAAGCTTGAAAAAAGAAAAGGACGCGCAAAGATCGCGAGAAATGCAAATAAGCCTAGGAATAATTTCGATGGCGCAACTTTTTATCGTGGCTGCTTTCCATTCGTTTCACGGCTGCGAAGAATCTTGGCGAATGGGCCGGCATTAAAACCGAAGAAGAAAAACTTGTCCTCTGTTTTATTCTCGGCCTGTGTCTCGCGATTCGCGTTCAACGTTTCGCCAGCTTAGCGAAACGCTAACTTCTTGCCCGTTGTTTCGCGCTCACCGCCAGAATAACTTAACATATCCGTGACTAACGTTTTGCCGTAAGACGATTACGGCCAACCACAGTCTTTTTAGTTTATCTACTTACGATTTGCGTAATGTGGACTACTAACTTCTTACTTCGACCTCAAATCCAATTTCAATATCGTATTTTACCGTATTTCTATAAATTTTCAACGCGCGAATATTGCTATACATAAGGCGAATACGATACTTCAATTATACATAGTATCGGGGGCATAGGATGCGTCGTCGATCTCAGCAAATGATCCAGAATGCACACATTCGTTGTCTATTATACCAGATAATCTAGGCTGCACATGGTGCATTGCCGATTATATTAAACAGAGTGAAACACACACGGTACGTTGTGGATTATGATAAACAAATGGGATAGGATATTCGCTGTAAAATGAACAGGATGTATCATTGATTACGGTAGACAATGCGAGACGCGCGTACTCTGCCGTGGAGTGTATTAAACAGATAGCATGAGACGTATACGCTGCTTTGTCAACTATATCGACTAATATTAGATGGCATAATTGATTAGATAACATACGAAACGACATTCATCTCGAACGGCAACTTTCCACAACAAAGTAAATATCTCACCTGTTCGTGTTTTATATTTCTTCGGTTTTCAGTTTTCGGCGTTGCTCATACAATTTTGTTGCAAAAAGTGAAACAGAAAGACGAGCATTATTTATTGCCCGCTTTCTCTCCATAAAACCATATTACGTGGTTAATTAAGAAAGTTAAGCAACAAGATAAATCATTGTTTCGATAATAATTTACGAAACGGTAGATTTCTTCTTGCAACGATTCGATCGTTATGGTAAACAGAAAATCTATCTTGACAATAAATTTTCTAAAACATATCCTGTCACATTATTGCGAGTTTCGTCATTTCCAACGTCTAATATCTGGTCAATATGCTTTTGAAGCGTGATACAATATTTGAGAAAAGATCTTCGATACCGCACACACGTCGAGGGATAAAGAACACCCGCTCGTTCCGACCTCTCAGAATTCCAATTTATATGGGGACACCACCTGACTACGAAGTATTATTTATTAGAGCAATGATTAATAGGACCTCTCGATGATCGATTTATCTCCCGATGGTAATTAATCAAAGCAAAGGGGACAACCCCACAAACGAACCGTGAACTTGCCGGTAATCTGGACCGTGATTTCTGTCATAGAAACCCGCGTACAGAATCACGCGTGCTAACAGAAATAGCCCAATTATCGAGAACAGATGGGGCGTTATTAATTCGAGAGGATATTATACATACATATATGTATGTATATCCATGGCTATTCGTGTCCGAACGAAACCGCGCGTAATTTATTCGATATTATTATGAACGAATGGAAGAATATTCGACGGTTCACGTTTGTCAATTTTCGGGTAATCGATCAACCCAAACGACAAAATTTCGCGAAAGAATCGCATTAAATATAAAATGCAACGCGGGAAATGGTGCGTTTTATCGTGTTAAGTTAAGAGCGCTTTAGTTGCTACTATTAATTTTACGTTTTAATATCTGCTTTAATGTCCCGCTTTACCTCGTACTTGTTTCATTCGCTTGGAAACTGGGAACAAACATAGAGCACCGGCGTAAAAAGTTCGTCTATTAAAACTGTTCAGACAATAAACGCGGTTTGGCGTAATTAATTTGTTCTCGCCAAGCGATACAAATACACGACTTTTCCGAGAGGTTTCTAGTGAAACATGGAAAAGACCTGACGTAAGTCTGGGAAAACCTCTAGGTGACTGATCGTAGGGGAAACCAGGTAGAATCTGGAAAGTGCCTAACCAAGACACTTCGTCTCTTAGATTTCCTTTTAACGAAAGATAGTGCACGAGCGTACTATCTTCCTAAAATCCCCTCTAATTTATCGTCGGTGATATTTCAGAGGAATCGGAGGCACGATACTGTTCCTCATGGTGTGCGCCACGATATACGAGTATAGAACACTGCCAAACATCGGCGACGTGGAGTCCTCGAGCGTATCGAATAACAACGAGAGGCTCAGCAATTTTTCCAATAAAAATCTGAATCCAGAGCACGCGACGGGTCAAGAGAACGGCGAAGAGCTGATCGAGAAAGGAAAAAGTTTGCAGAAGGATTTGCCCGATCTGTCGAAAAAGGAGAACAAAAGAGGTAGAAATTATATCGCACCGACATTTTCGAGCTAATGTCTTTCGAATAATTTTCTTCAGGGAAATATCCTTATCAAGAAATAAGGACACGCTAGCGATCTCTCTGCCCTCGAACTATGCGCAACGATCTTTTCTCCTTTTCACGGTGATTCTGTTACAGGATTCTGGCTGACGTGTTTGACAGCGTTCAATCCTATCGCGAACGGAAGCAAAATCCTCAGCACAGAGCCTGCGGCCAGAGATAGTCTGACTTGTTTGCACGGGTTAAGGGTGCTCTCTCTCGGTTGGGTGGTTATGGTGCACACCTATCTGCAGGTCTACTCCATTGCTGGTAAGGGTTATTTCGCTTTCAAAGGACAAGGTTAGCACGCACGGTTACACACGAAATTAATCAACGTTGGGCATTCTCTTCATCGTCGATTATCGACGAACGTAATGGACAAAGGCGATCCTGGCAACGATTGCAATTACGAACGTTTCATTTTTTACTCTCCAAACAATTTCAATGGTCTTACCTTACCGAAAGTGCGATATCGATAGCGAAAATACGATTCGAAATCCAATTAAAGCATTTCACTTTCTATCTACAGTTCCTCGCCTAATCTGTACAAACGTATTGTGATATAACAAGATGTACCTTTTCCTGATTCAGCGTAATCGAGCCTTAGAATAAACCGAGTGAAACTTTCACTGATAACTGCGAGATGATGACTTTCTCTGTCGTGATTTACAGAGAACAAGACCCTACGCACGGTGACCGAGAGGAACTTTATGTTCCAAACGATTAGCAACGCTACCTTCTCCGTCGACACCTTCTTCTTTATCAGGTAACTTATAAACGAACAATCGTCCGTGTTCTAAGAAGGATTTTCACTAAATCGATATTTTTCAGCGGATTACTGGTGACGATCTTGTTCTATCGATCATCCGGAAGCTTGAAAAACGACAAGGAAAGTTTCACGAAGACTTGCTTCAACAAATTTGGAATCATGATCCTCTACAGATTTATCAGGTATACCGAGCTGAGTTTGTAACGTTTTATTCGAACAAGTCAGTCGGAAAGTTTTGAAATTTCGGACGTATCTTAAAATTATGAACCTTTTGACAAACAGTCGGAGTTGTACGGTAGTTAAACGTAAAATCGAAAATTCTGTTTCGCGAAGAAGCGACGCAAACAGAGTTCGATCGAAATGAAAATTTCACGCGAGGTTGTTCGATCGATGATATGGAGAAACGTCGAGCAAACAAAGGACACGACGCGATCATAACCGCACTGACCTCTTTCAATTTCCTTTTACCAAGATTGACGCCGGCGTACCTCTTTGTTCTGGGGATAAACGAGATCGCCATAAAGCACACGATATCAAGGACAGTGTTCTCGCCAACGATCATCGATCACTTCACCTGCGAGAAATTCTGGTGGAGAAACGCCCTCTACGTTAACTCGTTGTATCCTCGCGAGGAAATGGTAAGAACAAGCTCGCTTTTTTACCCATTCAGGAAACGTAGTTTCGTGTTCGTTACTCTCGTAAACGATGCCCCATAAATTAGTAAGAATTACCAGAAATTGCCCTAAATGCGAGTAATAAAAATTGGGTGAATACTCTGTTCGAGACGATAACTCGAATCGGAAGAAGACGACGGGACGAAAGATTCCGAAGTACAGGTCGGCATAATCGGAGCGTAAAGACAATTAAATCAAAGGATAACGATGCACCCGAAGTAGCGGATGCGGTGGAATTTCTAGCAGGAAGTACGTACTGGCGGTGGCTCGGATGGGCGACGACGTCGGGCTCCCGATCGTTTTCCAATAATTAATTCTACGATTCGAAGAAAGTTCGAAAACGACGAGAAAACGCGCCACTTCCGATCCTGCTCGAAATCAATTTTCATTTTTCAATTATCATTCTTTTATAACGCGTCGCTGAACCTTGCTATGAATTTAATCTCGTGAAATAATTAAAAACGGAAATACGAGGAGGAAATCGATTCGCCGCTATTTTTTATATAATCCAATGGCTATATCTATCACATTTAACAACCTTTGTCTTCGTATAAACGATAAATCTCGTGACATCCGATTATCGATTCGATGTTTATTGCATCCACCGTTTGTGAAAGCGGGAAAATCATTGGGCTGCGAATGCGTCGATTGAACAGCTGTTATCGTCAAACCGTCACGATGTTCGTCGAAGCCCATAACACGTTATCAAAACGACTCCCGCTTGATCAGAATCATGGGCTAATATAGTTCGATGTTTGATCCATTAGCTCCACGCCTTTTCCCGAGTATAGATTTTTCCGTGGCCCGAGTGTTTTCCGATACTTTCGCCGTTTCGACCTAATCCAAGTTCGTTGAACCACGGCCAAATGCAATTATCCAACGAGTGAACGATTAATAATTTTCCAGTGTATGCTGTGGAGCTGGTACATGGCAAACGACACGCAGTTCTACGTCCTCTGCATATTTTTGCTTCTTCTGTCCATCAAATACACGAAAGCGATCGCTGCCGCTATTCTACTCGTGATCGTCTCGTCGTGGTTCACCACCTTCTCTATCGCATATGCCAACGATTACGTTGCCAGGTAATTATTTTTCATACTACTCGCTTTGTTTTCTCGCGATTAACGCGTCGATTGACTAATGAAAACCGGTCCTGTATAGCAATTATTCCAAGTATGGCGATACAATTTTTTAATAGAAAAAACAATGTTCATGATCAAGTACCGCGCGGTGGAATAAAACGAGATCAATATGAATCCCGATGTACATATAAACTGAAATATTTCTAAACAGAGCGATCGAGAGCAAACGAAATTGGATGGGATGCTTTCTATGGATATTGAACTTTAAAATTGTACGAGTAGAAATCGGTGGAGAATTTTAGTTTTACATCTTTATACATATGTAGTTCCAAATCATAATTCTATTAAAACAAGTTCTCGTTGCTGGAAATAATAACAAAAGATGTACAGAAAATAAAAAAAAGTGGGAATATACAAGAAATTTTTATTCAATTTTCTGCACTTTCTAGACTATTTCATCCCAACATGCGGTGTATCGTCCCGCATATAGGATTTGCAGCCGAGCTCGCGGATTAATAGTTGACTGGCAAAAAAAATAAAATGAAATTTAAAAAATGCGGAATGTATGGGCGTGCAACTACAAAGCAATATGACGTTTAGAAGGAATTAACAAGAACATATTTCAAACTATTTAATTGCATGTATGCAAATACCGTTCTACTTTGCCTCTGTTTAATATTAAACCTTCTACGGTTTTTTCTCTTTCTTTTGCGTGGCTTGCGTTCGTTGTCGGGAACGATAAATAACTTGTTCGTTTATCGAGTGAAAAAAAGAAACAAGCTGCGCGATGTCTTTTTTCATTGCGTATAACCCGGTTTCTACGTAATTAGATTCTATGTGAAAAAATATAGCGAAATAATTTTTTTGAAAAATCCCTAGACTCGTAGAGACGAAATAAAGAATGTTTGGAGAACGGTAAACGTTTCGTTTAACTTGCAAATAGAATTTACGCTCGCCGGCAAACTACGCGTTGTTCCTTTGAAAAATCAAATAAATTAATTCTGTAATTCCTGTTTATTCTTGCTCTATGTGTTATACCATTTTATCTCGCGTCAAGAATTTTACAACGGCTTACATGAAACGTAATTTTCTCTGTTTACCTTTACAGGATCCAAACGCCGTTTGCCCTTTTCGACGAATTGTACGACAAACCCTGGCTGAGGGCGGGTCCTTACTTTGTCGGCGTAATCACAGGATACATTCTGTTTAAAACGAACTGCAAATTGAAATTACCTGTGGTAAGTGCGCTATCCTGAGTGCATTAACCTACATTCGTTCGAGAGAACCGAACGCAAATACATAGTTGCTCAGAGACGGTTACCGAAGGTATCGTCCTCTAAGTGGCGGATATAATCGAATCAAATGGAATCGCGTCGCGTCGGGTCGACACGAATAGTAAAAAAGACCGTAGAATTGTAACTGTCAAGTGTCAAGTATATATGTATATATAACTGTTCCAGATTGCGCGATTGGTCGGCTGGATATTATCTGCGGCCATAATGTTTTCGCTGGTTTACGGCCTATACCCCGGAAATTTAACGGTGACAGTAAGTTCCGTGTACGTAGCCTTAGGGCACACAGCCTGGGCAATGGGGGTATCCTTCATCGTGATTCAATGCTGCACCGGCTCGGCCAAAATGATCGACAGCCTGTTGTCACTCAAGCTGATGTATCCGCTCTCGCGGTTGACTTACTGCGCTTACTTGGTGCATCCTATCATCATGATGGTCAACGCAACAAAGATGGATGGCCCTTTACACCTTCATAACGATATCGTGGTAAGAATCCAATCGATCGGAACATCTCGAAAATAGCGAACCAACGCGTTAATCGAAACCTTTCGTCCACCACAGTTGATCCTGTACTTCGGCAATCTGGTCGCCTCTTATTTGATATCGTTCTGCGTGTCCATCGCGCTCGAGGCGCCTGTAGTCAATCTGCTGAAGATTGCTTTTACCTCGAAGAAAAGGATCAGGTAGAGAAAGATCGAACGTGGTGTATCTCGCGATCGATGGTGAATAATGGACTTTATGATACCATTTTCGCAATAGATACTCTCCATTCGGCGAAGGGTATTATCGATTTCGTGCTTTTCTCAGGAAATAATCGCGGCCCACTAACAAAGGGAAATGGTACGGGCCAGATATTTTCCGATGAAACTACAAACCTTCTTTCGTGGTTCCATTCTCCTCGATGCTGTTACATTCGACGAAGCTTCGTAAACTGGATCTCACGGTTTCTTCTTGTCTGGCTGCGTCGTCGGTGCGTACGTGATTTCTACTCTCACCGATGATTGCAAGACTTGCAGTAGGAAACGTAAAATATGCTATGTTAGAGCTCGACCGTTCAGCGAGCGTATATCCACTATAGACGTAGATATACTTTTGACCTATTAACGAAAATCAAATGCAGATCGATCCAAAGCCGCATTTCGAATTTGTATTCGCAGCAAATAGATACGGTTAATCGGCCTGAGTTGGCTGCGCGGTAACCAGAGCCTAATGTTAATACAAGCACGTGCATTCCTGCATTGCCAATCCAATTCGCTTGTAGCCTTCTGTAGCTCCTACGAGTACATCGATTAAATTCTATTCGAAAGTTTCATCGAATATAAAATTAATAGGACAATGATTATATAAATTCCATTTAGAATTATAATTCCATGTAATTACTGAAAGGGCAGTTCGAAAATTGATCTAACTTTTCTACGAAATTAATGTTTAATAAAATACGGTGTACAATTGTAGAACTATAAATTATATTATTATATAAAGCAATTTGCGTAAATTTTATCGTTGGTATAAAATTTAATTAAATAATTCGTTTAGCGATACAAAATTTAGGTGTACATACTATTTTACCAAGATAAGCTTTACAAATGTATAGAACTAAATATAAGCTCGAATAAAAATTTACTACAAATATTAAAAAATTCCTAATTATTACGATGCATAACGATTGCCCTAATTAACAGGTAATGAATATGGATAATGTATCAAAGAAAATCGGATTTATTAAGTAATGTAATGCATGGAAATGCGATTCGATAAACTTGTAACAATCGATAACCTATAAAGTACATTAGCGACGAAAACGATTATTATTCACCAGTTTCATGCTCTTCGTCTCTCCGAAGTACGAACAATAGCGATATATTTATCGGTTAAATAAATTTGGCTTATTAAGTACGATGCCAGATCGAAAATTATCGACTTGTTTCATCCCTTTCACAACGATACAACTACATATATGTAAGTCGAAAGAAAATTTCTGTAAAACGTTCAGACCATTTTATTCGTAATTCCATTACAGTGCATAGGTTAATTGATCGAAGCGAAAAGGTGTACAAATGCGATTGCGAAAGAAGCGTACAATTCGTGAAACGTAACCGTGGAATTGGAGTAGGTACGATTCTGGCGATTTCGCGGTTATACGATATCAGTTCCGAGTATGCAGAAAGGAGCGTGCTTTGTCGCAGATGCCAGCGGCTTTCGCGCGGTGACGAGACACGAGAACGTCGCCGGATCAACTCGAGCGATGGAAGCGGAAGACGGACACGCGATAACGTAATTCTGCTACCTGAACGCGTCGTTAGCGAAATCGATACCGGATTTATCCTCTCTATGCGTTGAGCTGCAACCGCCCGGTTATTACGTGTGCCTCTATTGTCCATAACTAATTAACATTTCCGGAAGTCGCAGACCCGCTGCTGTCTCTGTTCGAACGTAATCGTTTAAACCAGCGAATATCGAAATGCTAATTATCCGTGATTCGAGTGGACCCTCCGAGTGACTTCGATTCGACGCCGTTACTTGCAACTTGTAAGATTTCAATATTTTCGCTAAATAAAATCTCACCGAAGACTGTCAAATTCGATACATGAAATCATACTAAAATACAAAGTACTCTCTATATCTTGTGAACATTTAGATTGTCCTAATCGAAATATTTGCCGTACTCGCGACACCTGTGCAATAATTTCATTTATTCGGACAGATTCGAAACTGTTCTCTTTCTTCGCTTCCCTTGCGTCCGCGGAATGAAAGAATATTTCGCGAGCAGTGGAAGTTGCTAGAAATGTCTCGTGTATCTTAAAATATTATGCTTTAAAGAAGATATTCCCGTGGCGTTGCTCTAAAGAGGAGGAAAGGAAAATATACTCGAATGTTGGAAACACTCGCAAACGAATAGGACCGTCGTGGTTTTCGTTCTCGAATTTACTTTGCTCGCAATTTATCATCGGCGAAGAACGAGGACGAGTTTCCTACTAACCAACATGCGATATACGGTGAAAAATTAAACACCATAACGGATATACTTTATCGTTTCACGAGAATATATGTACTTTTCTAACTGTAATAACGCCACTCGTTGTATTCGACTTTAACTATCATTTTCGTCGTTGTACTTTTATCGAACTATTCGATCATCGCGAATTAACTTTATACGGAATTAACTGGGAAATTTACCTTTTCACTGTAGCCGTTGTATATAATACTCGATGAATGGCTAGTTCATTATTTATTCCGACGCTTTCAACAAGTCTCTATTGTGGCTTGACGGTAATTCAATGCCTAGATTGATAGCTGGTACGCATACAACGCGCACTTAACGATATAATTTAACCGATAAAGATACAAAGCATCGTCGATGACGCTTAATAGTGCAATCGAGTATTCGAGTGTCATGTGCTTTTAACGATACGTCGAATAAAAGTTTCAAAGTATCAAGGAAGACCGAGCAAAAGAGATCGTGCACGGTACGATGCAAGGATGATCAGTGAAATTTAAAGATCCGATTTTGATCAAAACGATTCGTATCGAAGTGTGCTTCTCGTGAAATTATTAGAGCAAAGACAGTACACGACGTATGCGTATATGTACAGAGACGCATTCTTGAAAAGTTATTGGAGCAAGCAGCACTCGACGGGCTACTGGAGCGAAATCTCCGAAATCTGTGTCATCCTGGACTTTCGATTTTCTACATTGTACGCGGTTGTTTGTCCAACATCAAATCTTTATCACAATATTTTTCATCCTTTCTCTCGTGTTGCCGACAAACTTTCGTATTTTAAACTCCTTATCCGTCTCCGGTTTCTTTGAGCTTTTATACTTTTCTTTCGCTTCCTCGTTACTTCGCAATAAATTCCTACCGAACCTTAAAATTAGTTGCACGCGCTTGAATAAATAACGATTCGAATTTGTTCTACGCTTTACGCTGAAAGTATGTAAATACCGAGAGAGTACTGAGAGAATACTGAGCCATATATCTTCTTCAATTCTTGATCCGACGTGTATATACGTCGGAAGAGACTAAAGGGTTTGGTCGAGAAAACCTTTCGATATCTCGATAACAGACGCATGCGCGTAGAACGTGGCGCGCAGAGAGAGTCGCGTTTTCAAGAACAGTCGGCCCAAAGCCGTCGCAGATTAAACATCGCGACATCGGTTCTCGTGTTCTCCTCCAGGAGCACGAGGCGTCTATCATCGGTGTTCGAGTGCCGGTAAACGACTAAATCTAAGAAAAGCCTTGATCAAACTCGCGCTAAACGCGTCGTTCCGTTCGCGTAAAAGACAAAGCAGGAATATGAGAATTCGTGACGTAAAGCCATCCACGATAACGGCACCGATGAAGAGTCAAGAAAATCTCTAGCGAACTCGAATCGGACACTCTGTTTTATTTACGGTATTAAAGACACTGGTTTTCGTCGAGATTTCGTGACGTAAATGACCGACGATAAAAGTGACGATAAATAATCCGAAGAAAGAAAGAAAATCTTGTTCGATCCTGAACAGAACTGGACCAATCTTGTTATTTTCTTTAGGACACGAGTACGTATATCATCTGATAAGTTATCGAAGAAATTGGAAAAGACTTGAATACGGTAAAGAAAAAACGGACATCTACCCGTGGACACCTACGTAACTAATCGATGGAAACGTAAAAACTTGGGAGAAAAGATAAAAGAAAAAGCTTGTATGTTTGAATACCGAAAGAAAAACTATCCATAGAATCGCAAAAGTATCGAGAAAAACACAGAAACGGAAAAAAGGAGATATCGTGAAAAATCGAAAAGCTCCTATACTAAACAGGTATCGATCGACAGCAACTCGACGACTCGCGAAAAAAGATATCGATACGAAGCCGAAGTTTCGCCTACGAGAAGGAGAAGAAATATCGACAGAAATCCAATACGCTCAAGTACCGAGATAATCTTGCTCAAGTTACTTACCTTTTTCTAACCTGTTCCTTTCTGTCGATGGAATTAAAGCGATGTTTGAAATAACCGTGACAAGTAGCGAAACTCAAAAGCATGTTTCTAGCTTGTAAGCGAGACTCGAGGGTGTTTGCGGAAGAGGAGGAAGGAGTTAAGGAAGGGAACAGAAGGCACGATTAATCGTTCTCGAATAGGAGGACAGGAACTGGTGGTATTTCGAAGAGAAGCGAACGAAGACGTGACTAGACTAGAAGAGGCAAGATCAACGAACTGCATCCAGAACCATGCGGGTGTCGTGTGCCGTGTTCCTCGCACCGACAAATCAATGCCGCCTTTTGATCTGTTCATCAAGACGAATCGATGCATATCACCGTGAAATCTCGAGCTTCGCCGAGTGATTCGTTCAGACGGTTTTACCGTTAACGCGATAGAGATTCGATCGAAGAAACCTCGAGCAGCATCTGTTTATCGACATTCTAATAGATATCGAGAATCCTCGAGTACGCCTGCAATCTTCTATCGCGGATCTTGTACATTTTTAAGTTATTCAACCGTTTGGTTAACATCTTCACGAGTGTCGACAAGTTTTGAACGAGTGATTCTGCTGGTAGGACTTTTTCAAAAATTTCTCAACGAATGGTCAAATTGTAAAAGGGGGAACGATCGAATTAGCTCGAAGAGACAACAATCAGTGAATTCGACTTCGAATTTACGTACGCGATGCACAAAACTCGACGAATTGACGACGTGTAAAACTATTTCTCAGGTAAACTGCCAAAATACGTATCTACGCGAGTACGTTTACCCGTATAACTTATAAACATATTTATTCCCACTCGTATCCGATGGAAATAGTTGTATATTCGCGAGTAACTTTTATAGCTGTTCCGAATTCGTTATTTTACTTCTTCCAACTCGCCCATTTCACGGATCGGCATATCGAGCCAAAAAAGTAACGGTCAGCTGAAAAATTACTCTTAATTAGCGTCGTACGTCGAAAGATAATTAATATACGACGTCACCTACGACACTCGATATTGTCTAATAAATTTTTCGATATCGGTGAACAAGTGGAATAACATACACGGCGTTGGCAAACATCTATACGAAATTTCGAGCACGTCCACAAATTCCAAAATCATTTGATTTTCTGTAATACGTAAAATGTTTCATTTAGTCAAATATTACCCGCTTCTACGATAAATATTCAAAATATTCGATATTCGTTGAAATAACGGGTTGAGGTTGCGGATTGATTGACAAGGATAGATTCATCGACAGTGGTGAAATTCGTTGGAAAAATCGATGAAAATCCACCGTTTTATCAGCGTTTATCCAGCAAATAAATCCAGTGATTTAGAGAACAGCTACGATTCTGACGAGATTAAATTTCCAGTTGGAATAGCACGGTAGTGCGCGGCAATTGTCGAATTGATTTCACGGCAACCGGAAGAAGCGTATCGTGTTTCAACATTTTCAACCTTTTTAACATTTTAAAACTCGTATATCCACTGGGGCGTTAGATTCGAACGAACCGATTCGTGCAACATAGAAACTGTGGGTGTCCCGTGACAGAAGAAATCGACAGGTGTTGCAACACTTACAACGAAATGGGGAAATCAGCTGATAACTCGGTTACATATTGGAGCGCAGCGAATAATAATTTTTTATTTGAATCGTTGTTGAATTTAGTTTTGCGTCGATAAAGAAAACAATAGCACGCTCTCTTGCGTTAATATTTTGTCCAAGTACAGCTATATTCCAGTTCCGTTAGCTTTGATTTACATCGTTAGAGTATCTATACCGACACTGCAGATTTTTCTGGATACCCCATATTACCCTATTTTTGTTAGCTTTAAATTTCAATTGCATAGCGGAAGTTGATCGGAGTGGTGAAAAAAAGGCTAGCGATGATAAAACATAAATCGCTTGAAAGCCTAGATTACGTCGGTGAAGTAAATGGTAAAGCATATAGATGCGATAGCTTAGCTGGATTTTTCCTATTGGGCATCGACTCCGGATCGTTTACTCCACCGAGATGTACCGAGCAAAGGCAGCCTAGTGAAATCGATATTTAAGCGGACGGAAAGGGCTGTTCGAATATTATCGTATCGGATGACCGCAAACGGAATCCCTTCGGATTCACGCTGTGGCTAATTTAACCGCATACACCGTTCAGAAATGAACAATCGCGAAACATGTTTAACGACAGCGTAATCAAATTGGTCGTGCAACGTCGAAATCGCTGGATAAAAATACTTTGGTGTCTGGGATTTGGCGAAATCGGGGAACCAATTGTCGAATAAAGCGTGTCATAAAGTAATTTCATGATTCGGCTAGGCTCGAACTCCGTTCAAGTGAAATTCCAACTAAAATTGATCGTGACAGGGTCACGGGGCTAACGAGACGTGAAACACGAATCTGGAATTTGCAGCTCCCCTACACTCTGGGGTGTCGTTTCCGGCTGGGAAACGGATAAGTAGCTCGATCGTGAGCCGAATTTTTCGAGGGATCATCCTCCGTATAAAATAAATCTTTCTTCCCCGCGTCACATTTACAAAGATTTTATTGGGAAACGAGAAAACCACAGATGCGACGCATCTGTTGAAACATGTTTAGAAATAAAAGACCGATGAGGGGAATTTCAATGAAGATTTGTCGCGATCGTGTATTTTCTTCATAATCGCTCGCGCAATTTCAGAGGAAACAACTTTTATACGTTTTCTCGGCGAAGACATACGGAATCACTCGCAATTCAATTCTTAGTTTTCCGTGTTTAAACGTCGCTGTAAACCGAGAGGCAGTAACCGGGTTCGCGTCCCTCGATGGAATTAATTAAAATTTATTCGAACCGAATGCTTAGCCGAGTTTATTTCTACCTCGTCCGTCTTGACGAGAACTGCGCCGAAGATGGAGAAAATGAAGGTAGATTCTCGTCGTCTCTCCCTTTCGCGAAGCGATTCATTTAAATTTACAATTTAAATAACGTCGAGTGTCTGGGCTCGATACGTCACCGGTACGGTTTTCGGGTTATTTAGGGTACGCGTCACGTATGAACTAGCTCGCTTAAAGATGACCTGAAATTCTAGTATGCCGCCTGCGTTCGCTATGACATTCTTACCGATGGTTTCTCTTCGACGCCGAGAACACGGTGCTCTTCTTATGAAATATTTAAGCCAACAGTCGAATTCTCTTCGCTCCAGATACACCATGAATCCTCGTCTAGTTGTTTTTACTCGAGAACCCTCGCTTTCTTGCTGCACTTTTTATCCGCAAAGCCGATTGTGCCTTTTGCCACGCCTTCGAACAGCGATTCGAAGTCTGCTAGACATCCAGCCAGACTCCTAAGAAATGTGCAGTTCGAAAAATGATACAAAGCGAAAGCGCTCTGGGTTCAGTGTTTTCGCGACGATCACACGGATCGATCGACCACCGATCGTCGCGATATCGTTCTTCCACCGCAAATCAGCTGAACGTGAACAGCGCGGCATAGCCGACCAATTCATTTCCGTGCGTTCGATGTCCAGTCTATATGTATGAAAAAAAGGAAAATCGAACTGTACGCGAACGTGAACGGCACAGATGAACAGGCAAAACGGGACAGAAGCACGATCCGAACGTTCACTCTCGTTCATTTGCTGCTTCTACCACAGCTCCTATTTACTCGTCTCTATTTCCCTGGTGGAAAGGCCTGACTGTTTTCTGTTATATCGTAGTTGGCCATCGGTTCTCATTTTGTGACTTTCATTCTCTTTGTTCTCTCCTTCTGTTTTTCTATCGCTCGACGAATATTCCTGTTCATCGAATCGTCCTCGTCTCCGGAACAGTGATTTCCTTCCCCATCACAGATAACGGTTATCGACGTGTCGAAATAATTTATACGAAAGAAATTAAACGTGCACGGTAAACGTATGCGAGATTATCAAATTCGTTTTATCCTATTTTTTAAATTTTAACCTCTTCCTACCGTTTAGGTCCGTATCTTTGGTTCCACTTTATATTCGAGTATATTTCCTCGTTGCCTTTCGGGACCCTCGCGAAAATCGATGGTGTTTACGCACCCCAAAACTCGGAACATTTCCTTCCTAAGGTGCTTTACAATTTGATTTTATCGCGAACGAGCACGCTAAATTTTCTTCTCGCTACGAGCATCGTATCGACTTCGACAGTTGCAATGAACAAAGTTAAATTTATCATAGCATAGGTATCATAGCTATGGTATATTACCGAGAACAATTCGAAACTAGGTACAACGATATTCATATTTGAATAGATAGTTTAAAATTTACGAGAGAAAGTTTTTGAGGAAAGTTTCACCCTGGTGAAAAATCCTGCTGGATTTCTGGCTTCGTTCGAGCCTCCATACTGTCGGCGTATAATCGTTATTTCCAGGTGAAGGATCACCAACGGCAAGAATATAAAAGCCAATAGATTTATTCGAGCGAATATCTACGACTCATTGTTCCGGCTCGGCGTCCTCTTTATCCCCGATCCCTATTCGCGGATTTCTTCGCACCTATTCAACCTTTGCGCCACAAAGTTTCCCCGATCGAGGACCCCTTTTCCTGACGCGTTGAACGTTTTCAAATCTGCCAGAAAATTTTTACCGTTTCTGGAACGATTCGCAACTACGATATTTTTCTGACACTATCCGACGCGTCTTATTCTCGACTGTCCTATAAATTTCAAAATTGTTTTTATCGCTCCCAGCTTTAAAGGAATTGTACAGTCTAGAAAAATACGTTTTATTTATTACGCGGATTGGCTTCTGCCCTCGCGTTAATTTCCGTTTGATATTCGTCGCGAAGATCGTTATCGTTCCGAACACCTATCCCCGATTGATCGAATCGGAAATAGGAGCTTGGGTGACGCTCGACGCGTTAAGCAGCGGAAGTCGTGCTCTATTTTATCCGGATACCGCGCGTCTCGTTAACCCAAATCCGGAATCCGTTGAAACGTGTTTGGTAAATCAGCAGCCTACTAACGAGAAAAAGCAGCATCCTCTTACCGCGAACCAGCTATTCGCTCGAATTCGGTGGTTGCCATCGATCGCGTCGTTTCCCTCTCGTTTCGTTTCCACCTGTCCTTACTGTTCGTATAAAAATCGCGTTCCTATTTTTACCTCGTCAAACGCAGTCCACGATGACGAATAATGCCCGATCCATTCGAGACCAGAAACTTTTTACGAGACCATCATTAGGGACCGACAGTTCGGTTTCGTAACTGTAACAAAATATAGGCTGCTCGTTACTTTTTTCCCTTTAATCGTGCACCGACAATATCGTGGATCGCGCGGATCGCGCAGGATGCGTTGCGAGTTGATCCTTTGTCTCAAACGTATCGCAGAGAGTTTGTACGCGTGTTCGAGTCTCTACGATAAATCAGAGCTTCTGGAAAGTGACGTCAAAGCATACGGTATACTTAGCCCGGTACTTAGCCTCGCTTTTCATTCGACAGTTTGATAAACGTCGTGTCTTGAGAGCCATTGTTGAAGTAACGCGTTCGCGCGATCCGTTAATTGCAGCTTCAAAAGAACGACTCGACACACGGTACAAAAAGCAAAAAGCAAATAAAGCGAGAACGTTTAAGAGCATAGAGCGGCGTGTGTAGAGTCGTGTGAAAGGATAGCTTACCTCGGTGATGCCAATGCGAGCATTTCCTCCTAACCCTGCGCGTTAATAACGCGATTGGGTTAGACAGCTGGTAGAATGCTCCATTTCCCCTAACAAACAGCAGACAACGTTTCGAGCGACTCTATGTACTGTTAAAAGTTGAGAAGATGGCCCTTGACACCCTTTGCATCCACGCCGGTTAATCTTTTGGGCAGTTAAGAAAATCCAGTGCGCCGTTTCTACATATATATTTTCTTAAGAATGCCCGCCTAACCGACGCTCTAGATTTACGATACGTTTATTGCTATCGAAAATTTACTTTTAGATCCATTAACGCGTAGCCGATTAATCTAGTATTTTGCATTTCAGAAAAGCCTTTTTAACGTCAGCTACTCTAAAATAATGAATTTCTTATTTATTCATCACGTTCGTTAAGTAACATTCGCTCGGTTCAGTAAAATGACTTGTAGCTCGCAAGACAGCTTCTTTTACGAATAGCTCGTAGACTCGCATGCTTCGGCTGTCTGAAATAGAACAGACCGTTTCGAATCGTAGCCGGCAAATTTATCAGAGCAATTTACACGCGAATCTGAATTGTCCATTCTCGAGTGTTCTCGGCAAGAACTGATCGTGCATTGTTCTCTCCGTTCCGTTGAAATATCATTCGCATAACTGATTATTGTGCCGGGAACCGTACAGGCGTCGAATAAAGTTTCGTCACGCTTTCGAGAATGAATTCCCAGCTGTGCAAGCGTGTAAAGCTTTCGATATAAGCAACAATCAAGCCGCAACACGGTCAAACACGAGAACCGGTGTAATAGATCGCCAGAGGATTGTAAACTTTACAAGACCATTTTATCGTGCACACAATAGACTCGGGCAACTTTTAAATGAACAGGAACAAGAGTGTAACGCGGGGAAGTGTTTCAAATTAATTATACTCTTTCTTCTAAAGAATGTTCTTTAAAAATTACGCAAAGTGACGGTAAACTCTCGTTATTTACGTTGCGATTTAACAAACTGTCGCGTAACGCGTGGAGATCACTGTGTCGCGCTCTAACGCGCGATCATCTAAAATCTAAAGTTTCAAGATGTTACGCCTAACGGTCTAATGTATGACAATTTAACGCGCGCTGGTCACCTAATGCGCGATGATCGGATGCATGAAAATTCAAATAATTTCGTACGAGTAGCAAATGCTAATTAACAAATCGATATTCAACTACCTAATCAACATTGCGAATAAATTGGTATTTGCCACGGTGCGGACCTGTAAACGCTTTGATAATATCGTTTGTATAATTAGATTCTATTTCCAATCGACTAAGATATATGTCTAGTTAAACTCGTTTTCATCGATAGAGTTTTAGCAGCTGCTTCTTTCGTGAATGCCGAGATATTTAACGGCGACAGAGGACATAAAAACCGGTTCATTAAGCTTATTCGAATCCATTATCCTACTTGATCCTATTATCGTCTTTTAATCTCCGCCCCATCGGTACTTTTTATCCCTCTTCTCGTGAAATTCCGAAATTCACCATGTAAAAAATTACCATAGTTACTTCGTAATCGCCTAATATTCTGGCAGCGTTTCACACAAAATTATCCACCGTAAAAACCTTCGAAGTTGATGCTACAGATTTTAATAACGGGTCGACCGGCGCAGTAGAAATATCGATGACTATTGCGGCACTCTACGTTATGGATTATACTATGTACACACATTGACACAACCAATAAGTTTTATCAACGTTTACCGGTAATTTACGACACAAAGTCGATCGATCGTCGACTCCACACGATTTTTAACTCGTCCCTTGTTTTGCAAGCAAGACGAGTCGACCTTTTCGGTGCCGTGGGCGGACAAATACCTTCTAAGAAACTCACGAACGAGGAGTAAGGTCGTGCAAGATACAAAGACTTCCATTTTTATTATTATTTACATTTGGGTAGCTTCGGGCCGAAAAAGTTAATCGAGTGTGGACTAAAAGCGGACGAGATCGTTAACAAAGTTATAGCAAACGAAAGAAAAGTAACCTTCGATTTTGAAGTTCGTATGATTCCGAAGAATCGGAAAGACAAATATTAAAGAGTTAACTGATTCATCAACTCGTAGAGAGGATGGAAAAGCAAACGTGACCGGTATTAAAAGGAAATCCTTTTCAGTGTCGTGAAATTTCAACATTTCGTATCGTGAAAAGAACATTACGATTGTCGCTCTCGGATCGAAACGAAGCGAAAGGGTCGAGGGAAGGTGCAGAGCTTCTATCTGCTTAGATATTAAAGTTAATTTCGCCTGACTGGCGTGGAATTTAATACTTCCAGTACGCGCATTCCTTCATAACGATATTTTCCCGAGAAACTTTATTTCCAACGAGGCAACAGGAAAGAATATTGTCGACGTGGCTCACACTGACGAGAACAATATACCCACCGAGCGAATCTCGAGAGTGCCAGCATCGTTTACTTCGTTTAAATCCATTTGCATGATTTCGCTTAAACGGAAGATGAGCTTGTATCACGGTGAAATTTCATTAATCCCCCGAGTGAGAAAGTGACGAGCCTCCTTTACACGAATTATCTTTTTTTTTTTTTAGGTCAAGTTAGGCTTTCGCGAACTAGGCCAGCCAATGTACAGAGCGTTTCATTAACGAACAAGTATTTTCCTTTCTTAGGAACACGGCTTTGAAGATATGCTAATTAATAATTATACACCGGTCCAACAAGAGAAACTAGTGATTTTACGCGAAATACGAGTAGAATTTATTCCTTCAAGAATAATAGGAAATATTTGATGCACGTAGGGTGAGCTCGGAATCGGAGCAAAACACGTTACGATAGCAAACAGTCGATTGTAGCTCGTTTGCATCGTAAGCGTAAACTGAAAATTACACGAGCATCGAGACTGTTGGAAGACGGGGCTATTAAAACCATTAACACCTTAATGGTTACGCGAGCGTTTCGGTGCCACCTAATGGATGCAAGATTTACCACGTTCTCCGAAAATTGCATCCGAGCACGTGATACGGTATACGATGTACGTGTTCAAGTAACACATGGTTAAATACTCGTCGTCTGTTTAATATATAGTTCCACAACATAGATTTTGTGCCACGCTACCGAAATAAGGCGTGTATGTTGCTGCACGAAAGTATTCCAGCCACAATATATTCACGGTTGAAATAAGTATACAGACCGTCTCAAAACAAACGTACGTTATCAAAGCATACAGGACAATTTAAAAAATGGCTATTCCACTTGTGGAGTAATCCGTATAACTTCTAAACGATTTAATTTATGCTTCGGTAGCCTACAAGTTGTGTACGCAATGTTGGGTCATTATCTTTCTTCTTAGCACAAAATATTTTCATATTATGGTGGGATACATCTTTCTTGAAACGCTGTGTACAGAATTCATAGAACCGACTGTACAATAATATATGAATCTCTGAACACTTTCCGAAATACTTTTTCGATTCGTCGTGTCTATTTAAGACACGACACGAGTAAAAGCGTCCAAACGTCCCTTAATATCTTTAAAATCTTTATTCCAAGAACGTCTCTGCTCGGTCGTGTGTACCCGCATAAGCTTCCCTCGTGAAGAATCATAACCGTTATTTACACGGGCAAAATGTTCCTTCGGTAATGCGTGATTTCGTGATAAGAAATTTATTCTCGTTAAAGTGGTTATATGATTCCCACGCGAATCTTTCGATATTATCTTCGATTATGCTTGAGACAGCTGACGATATCACCTTAAATCAGCACGATGCAGTATCTCCCAGAATCTGGACGCATGTACATACGTTGCAACGTTAAGACAGCCAAGCAAACGTTATGCATTATTAATGAATCACCCCTTTGCCCTACGCAGAGGAAAAAAACGGGGATAAACTTGTCATCCACCCGCTGAATATTGTTTTACGTTCGATACATTTGTTCGAGAGTCCTTCTAGTTGTTTTACATTTCGACAAAGGCTACTCGGGCAGTTGAAGCGATCGTTACAAACGTTGAACGCGAAAGATTTATGCAGCGAGAAATAAATTACACGTTATTAAATATACGAGTAAGTAATGCACTATCTTCTACTACTTATTTTTACAACAACAACAACGATAATAACAACATACGGGGCTACATTAGAATACATATATGAGATTGTACGAAGAATGGATTATTTGGATCTCAATTGTAACACCGACTTTAATAAGTTCCCCTTTTCGAAACGTAATCGTACGTAAGGCTAATTAACAGAGTCAACGAAATCCTGTACAAATTAACGAGATGAGGATCACAATGGCGAAACAGCGACAACGATGTCTGACGTTACCGTTACAATCCTCCAGAGCAGAATGGCATTAACAACGATTCTAAAGCTGATTTAGTCGCCGGAACAACATGAAACCTCGAGCTCGACCAAAACTGGTAAACTAGACCATGAATTCGCTCTGTAGCCAGTGTTTTCCAACTTCGGCAAACGAGATCGTGCTAAATTCCAGCTGATGAACCGAAATTATAAATGGACCATGACTCGACGTTATCAGTGGAACGCGGTTCAGGGCCCACTCAGCGATTAAATCCATGATAGCGTTCCAAAATTCGCGTTTGACGGAGTTTCCGAGCATTCGAATTACGCCCAGAAGCGAACTTGCGCGATTTACCGTGAAAGCTTGCTCTAATGAAACTCTCGATACAACTTATTTCAAGAAAGGTCCGTAATTTGCCAGTACTGGGAAAAAAATATTTTGTCCGTAGATACGAAAGAATTAAATAGAAAAGAAATGACCTTAAACTTTGCCGCAACCTTGGATTCGAGGGTTAAGATACCATTTAACCAGCCACAATTTGAAGGGATGGTTTCACACCCCGCTAATCGTTTATTTTTGCCTTCCACATAAATCTATGAAATTGTATGAAAATCAGAGGGGTAGATTTCGATACGTTTTCTTTAATAGATTCGCAAGAGGAAAAGTTGAAAAGATAGTTGAACCGTAAATAAATATTTTTTCGCTGAAATATCAGTCCATAAATTTCATTGACGTACGTTTTACACCTTATGGGTTATCTCGCATAAAATTCTGAGAAAGCCTTTCACGGTTCGTCGCAAGGTTCCATTTGATGGTTACGAAACGCGTCGATAACATGCTGGATCGAAGGGTAACAAGAATAACGATAACATCTCTGAGAGACGTGAATGAGCAAATGGGAGACAACGTCGCCGCCAACTAAAATATCGAGTAGCGTCAGGGCTGTCGATAAAATTTCATTTCCACCAGTTCTTTCCTTACAAACGGAACTTTGACCGCCTACTATTACGGACCATTGCCTTGGGATCGAACTTTGTCGATATTTCGACTGCCTCGGTAACGACCACGAGCCAAGATATTCGATTTCGAGTTGACGCGAAATCAAACGACTAGATTTCCAGGCTTTCTACGGAAAGAAAATCATCTACCTTTACGGAAGAACATAAACTCGCAAAGGAATTCCTTGTCTCTTTGCTTCGTAGGCACTAGAAATTCGAGAGAGGAATCGCGTTCTTTGATGATTTTACTCGTGAACAGTTTTCAAAATTTCTCGCCTTTTGAAATACAAAGCACGCCTTTGATAACATAAAACCCGACAAAATACCGAGAAATGCAATCAGCCTTCTGAAAGCATCACTCTGCCCGTTTAACTCCTGTGTCGAGTAATTAAACGGTGCTAATTTCTAATACTAGATATTGCTTAAACATATTACGCATACGCAAAAACAGCGAGCGCTTTTGGGATAATGTCGCTTGTAAGATGAAGAGATTAGTATTCGTGTTTCGTCATGTTGAATACGTACACTCGTGCTACTACGTATCTCGAACATTCGTACCCGCGTAATCAACGAGGAAATGTGCCGTAATTAATAAAACGTTTAATTAACAAGGTAGCAGCAAAGATATCGACGAGGACGCAACGAGGACGCAACGTGATATACGACAGCGAATATCGATCGCGTTCTAGGCTTCGTTCGCTAGAGTTTGGATTAAATAATCCCCACTCGTGTTCTACGTCATCGAAAAAGAATGATTTCCTTTTATTTTACAGATACTTTTATTTTAATATACAGATTATTCCATAACTTCTCGAACAACAACCGAACATTTTTTACATGATCCACCGTCAAAATGAATCCCATGTGGTGTTTCCGCGTGCAGATTGGTTCGAGCTTAATTTTTCATTATCCATTCCCTTTGGATTAGAAATCACAAATCGAAGTTCTACTTTCCAGCTAGTTAAACCAGATTTTCTACCTTCCTCCGATAATCCCCCAATTACTCGGAAAACTTCTTTAAAGCTTCTTTCGTATCGATCGGTCGATATAACTTCGACGATACCGATCAATTTCCTTCGCGTATTCGATACATTAATATTTCGTAACCGTAGGTAATTTATGTCCGATCGATTTGCCCGACACTATGAACGGATAACAAATTCGATTTGCTACGCGCGTAAAACTTATCGACTTTAATCTTGTTCTCAAAGCAATTTTCATGAAACCGAGTTAAATAGATTTCGTGTGGCACGCTGTGCCAAGCATCCAGCAGCTTTTGCCGTAATAACTGCACATCGATGACTGCACTCATAAACGTTATGTGCAGTTTTAATGAAAGTACAGCAAACTATCGCGACAACTTTCAAACTGCCATAACCTATCTCAAAAAGGATCCTTTATCGATATTGATGCGTAACAATAGGGACGTCGACTATTATCCGTTTACCGCGACAATATTGTCCCAAATTTCAAAGTCCAAACATTTCCGAGTTAAACTTGGAGCTTTCGACGGATGACGTCTGCACGAATTCTGAAGCCAACTTTTGCCGTAATCTACGTAACGAATCAGTCCGATTATGATCTTTTCTTTACGTAGAACTTTATAAACGGGAACGTAATTTATTCAAAAATCTGCGTAAAAAGAAACCACCGGCGCTAACAAATCTTTCTGACGAGTTTCATTAAAGGAGGTGCGCGATCGAGGGTACTTAGTTCTCCGGCTTTTCATTAGCAAAACGTCTCAAGATTACACCATCGATAAGACGTGCCCTCTTCTTTCCCCTTTCGTTGTTTCATACTGTTCTACGGTCGTTTCCTCGCTGTTAGAGCGGATGTCCTTGTACCTGAAGTAATCCTGTGCGAAATCTTGAGACCGTGTAACGTCGCATTTGACCTTTTAAGCCACGCTTCGAGACTGAAATTGAACCCCGCCAGCAGCGTGCGAGCCACGATTCAAGAAAATGGGTTGATCGACTTTTAGGAAGTTTGCAGAATAATTCGTGAACCTCCAAATTACAAGCTTTTTTAACGCTGATTTATGTAAACGCGTATTATCGTTTCGCGTACGCCTGTTATCGTTTAATTTCCTCCTTCTACATACGATATGGAAAATAAAATCAACAAGATTCATAAATTTTACGGAATACGCTGCCGGAGAAACATTGATACGCTGAGATATAACATTGTTTGGAGAGAAAATATTCGAACGCATTTCATTCGTGCGGTAAAAATACCGAAAGAAATTTCTTCTCTCTACCTTGTAAAAGAATGCTCGAATTCGGCTGAAAAACGTTTTATAATTTTCCAGAGCACGCGAATCTGCTGCAGGTAAATTTCACCCTGTACGCCACGAGCTGGCTTCGGGAAACCCGAACGAGCTTTCGGTTTAAGATGAAAGGAAAAATTGTGGCCGATACGTTGGAAGGATGCCAGAAGTTTCAGGCTGACATCCTGTCGGTTGAGCGAGTTTCGCGTTTGCCCGGGTACGGTGGCTGCTAAACACGTTTTTGGGGGAAATGCAAGTTATCCAAGCTTTCTTGGGGAACATGCTCGTGGTCACGAATGCACGAGACGCGCCTAATGGAAAACTGGGTCAAACTATTCTCGTCACAAAGCGTCCTTCGACAGGATCGGCTCTATAGGCAGGATAGTGTAACGATAGGATTAACCGCAGAAATATTTCAATCTGTCTTATTTCGTGATTATGCAGTTGTACGAATGTTTACGAGTGAACAAAATTGGCCTAATTTATTAAAGTAATGTCGATATCGATCTACCCCTAAAGGTTAAATATTTTTAAAGCTGTTAGACATTTAACTTTACGATATTAAACCCTGCAAACGAAAAATTATATTGTTCTCACTTATCGACGCGAAAATATACAATACAAAATAGACTAGAGGTGTTATAAGATACTAAAAATATCGAGAAACTGCTTCCTCCTACAGTTGGAGGACATCCACATCGTACAATTTATAGAGACAATATTCGGTAAGGCGGGTGGATAAAAACTGGAAAAGGAATGAAAGGGAAAAGAAAATACGAGCATCTGATGCGTTCCGGAAGCAAGGCGTTCCAAAGGGTCCAAGCTAACGAGCTACCTAGACCACCTTAGCCGAGAAAATTAAGCTCTTCTTGGCATTCGGTGAAAATAATCTCGGCTCCAAAGAAATTATTGTACTCCTTGCATCGACGTATTTCGACTCACCTCTCTTACTCGAGGATGTTAAATTTCACAATGTTTTATGTCATTACTTTACCTCTGGTTCTTTTCACATTTCTTTTTCCACTTTATACAAGATTCTTGGTATCGTTTACAACGATCTTTTAATATGGTTACGAAAGAATTAGGGAAAAAAATTGGCAAGACTTTGAATTATATAAAAGGAAGGGATAACACAAAATTAGAGAGCAAAGTACTAACTGAATAATTTAGTTAGTTCGTCCTTTTTCTCTTTTCCTCTTGCTTCCTATGTATCCCTTTCTCTGCGATATAGGTATACGTTATTACTTGGCATACTACTGAACTGGAATTAAAATAACTAAGCTTCTTGGAACTCTCAGCCAATAGGAATTAAGCTCTCTAGCAATATTCCCAAAGAGACTATTCAATAAAGAAGAAACTGTGAAAACTTTCTTTACACCGAGAAAGGAGACAGAAATTTCCAGTGATCTCGATATTCACACCAACGTGGCGAGGGTTATTGCTTTTCTAAGCGCAGGGAGAGGAAAGAACGGTAAAATCAGCAGAAAGAGTGTCGCTCGAAAGAGGAGACAAAGGAAAAAGAGCAAATAACGTGATCCTAGTACCTACTGAAAGGTTAATGTCCGCATATTTATGTATACCCTTCCGTGTTCCATGTTGATACAAATTGCAACCTCACGTAAATATTTATGTCTCTTCGAAAATGCGAATAGCAAATAAAACTAAAATAAAAGACCTGTTGAAAAAAATATTTACGTACCCCCTTCTTGCTATGCAGTAGCGATTCGTACATAGTAACCGATCGACAGTTCCTCGTTTAACGACACTTATCGAAAGTCTATTTCGATAACGATGTTTTACGTTCACGGTACTGTTGCTTGAACGCGTCAAATTTTCGAAGTAGATCCGCTATACAACAAAGTAAACTAAATGGCATTAAACTAACGTTTTAATTTCGAGTTGATGTAATAGATTGATAAGAAAGGATTGCGAAGGAGTTAAAATAAAAATGTAAATATGCTTGAAGTATACTTTCTTGAACAAGCAAGTGTATGGCTTTTCACGGAAGCTTTATTTACCACGATACAAAATCGTGATCAAAGAAGGAATTCCATTCCATCGTACAGAAAAAAAAAAACAAAAAAAAAAAAAGAAAGACCAAGAAGCGTAATTACAACAAGAGAAAACCGATGTAAAAGCTCTGGTACACGCCGTTGTTGCCTGCGGTCGTCCTCTCGACCTCGGTATTTCATCGAAAAAACGGGTTCAGGGAGAAACGAAGGAAGAATTAGAAAATCGTGATACGTCAAAGGCTTTGATTTTCTTTTCGCACGAAATGAAACATCAAAAGTGGAAAATATTTTTGAAGATAATAACTATTTGACAATAAGCGTGAAACACTAAGATCTTAAATGGTATTTTACGTTGAAATACGAAAAATCTGATAACTCGATCGCGAACTCTGTACAATTTCCGCAACGTAACGTAGCTTTAATTAGCACCGTAATTACTCCTAGAAACTAATTCTGTTCCAGATCAAAAGCAAAATGTCGGTCGAGGTGAGAGCGGGTCGGCCAACAATGCCCACGATTCCGCAATCCAAGAGACCGACGATTCTAGTTTATCCTACAGGTGAGATCAAGTTAGACGAATTTTTGCAGAACCGTTTTCGATTGGTTCGACGAGTTTAACGAAACGCCGAAATATTTCAATGGCTGTTACTTATATTTCCATTAAAACGGTAACTGCGTTTCGCCTCTCCTCTGCAATCAAATTTTAATAAACGAAGTATTTCGTACAAAACGAGACAAATATCGGATAAATAATCACGCTTCGTGTTTCGACTTTATTTCTCTTAAACAAATAGTCCTGGCAATATAGTACACGCGTTCAACCGAATAAACATGTTTTCGGTATTCATTGATTTATTTAAAATGAAAAGATCTTTGGTGAAAAGAATAAAAGTGTCTCTTAACAATTTTCAATTTTCAACTTTTTTATAATGACTGGTAACTAGCCAGTTATATACACCACCACCGTTAAAACATTTCATGCTTCGAATTTAATCAAACGATATACAAGTGACTAATACAATATAATTATGTCGTGCATGCTGTTCTATGAAAAATTACGTTTTGCTTCCCGATCGTTCTCCAACATCTATCACAGTTATTCAACTCCAGAATGCCTCCGTTTCATAAAGCGACAAGTCACGTCTCTTATTGTATATTCCTGTCGCTTTATCAAGCAGATTTAGCTCGCGGAACCATTTTAGCGGGAACGACGAAACTTCGTTTCGAGCAGTATAGGTATATTTAGACCATTTTTCAGTAACTCCAGAGAGTATCATCATCCCAATAGTATCGTGTATTCTCGGATTCCCATTGCTGGCACTGATGGTTATCTGTTGCTTAAGAAGAAGAGCAAAACTTGCGAGGGAACGAGCCAGAAGAAGAAATTGTGATTTGGATCACGGCGCTTTGAGCTTGGTCCGTTTTAGTCCTGTTCACCGCTTAGGTGAGTTTTTTTCAGCTGTTTTGAAAGAAAACAGAAAACAGTACGATACAAGGCTGGCAAAATAACCGTAATTCGAAAACAAGGACGCACATGACACACGTTTGTAAAATCTTTCAAACAAATTTTTCAAACTTTATTTCTGTGCTCTGTTCGTCGTAAAAGTTCGTGTGGGGTGTTACAAGATACCATGCATTGTATAATAAAAACGAATCGAGGTCACGAAACCTTTGTATTTTAGCACCTTCATCCTTTCAAACAACAACTACCGTTTTCGTGGTCGCCTTTCTATAGCTAGGCAACATTGAATGCATACATGCATACAAACACGTTTAGAATTTGAATGCGTACTAATACATGTACACTTTTGTAAATGTAATATGTACGTACGAGTTCAAACACGCATAAATGTACTCTAGAATGTTATATACGTATATAAAGGGAGTGGAGAACGCATTAAACCAGATTGAATGTTGGCCTGAATATTCGAGTTCATGCACCGACGTCAGAATATTTCATGTACAAGTATCATATCCACCAGGTTAAGATTATTTTTGTAGATAGCTACACTTAATGTTCTTTCAAAATATCAACAGTTTGTTCCTTCTAAGTATATTCAGGAGCAGTAGATATAGAAGTTCTATAGGTATTAATAATCTTTAAAAGATACTTGCATTGTTCTGAAAACCCTTTTTTATTAGAGTAGACTAGTGCTCGTTCTAAAAATCTTACACTCCTTGAAAGCATAACAGGAGTCTGCAGATTTAAATACATAGATAATACCTATAGAAAATCTATGAAAGATAAGTTTTGTAGATGTAAAGTCGATAAATCAACTATACATATGTAGACACCATACATAGTATCAGAAAACTTCAGAAAAAAGAAATGTAACATTATTTGTAGCATCAAAGAGTATATTTTATTTAAAAACGATTAAATTTATGTTTACGAAAGCTTTGAAACTGAAATACATATTCGTTATTTTATTATCCCGTCAAGTGCAGCATCCAAAGAGGATTTAGGTAAAGCTTCTCATCCACCTGATTGTTGCTTTTTTCTCCCTAGAAAAAGTTCCAAGTTTAAACGATAGCAATTTCTTTCACTTAATGCATAATCGTTTCGTGCCGCTACTGCCGCTGCATATTTAAGGCTAACTTAAATTAAAGTTTTCTCGAAAGCTGAACATCTTGAGCACTTAAACATTTCAATTTCTACCTTCAGCATTCGACAAATATTATTTTAACTTTGGCAGTGCAATCGTAACAATAGAAGAAAAAAGAAAATTTAACACGCAGCTTGGCTATAGTTGAACGCAGCTCTTGATACAGAAGCATGAACAGATATTATTTAACATCGTACATAGCCGCATGTATAATATTTTATTTTCAGATATTTACTCTGCAAGGCTGTATAGAAGTACATTTATACGCAACCTGCATACAATAACAATGCGTATATCGATTGAGATTCAAGCAAATAGCTGAGATTATGTAATGTTTATTTTAGAATGCATTTAGCCAAAATAATTTATCTTTACTAATGAATACAATACTCTTTCGCCAACCGAAATTTTTCTAGAAACATTCAAACGTTTCCGTTACTGTATTTTGTAATTTTGTTTTTTTTTCATGATAGCTGGAATTGACCGACCAACGAGAACGGTGTCGTTACGAAGCGACAGAGGATCCAAAGCTTTCCCATCGTTAGAACTAGACACGGTGGTCGAAGAACGTTCGGATCCTGAACAGAGCACCGCACTGGAACTCAGTAGTCCAGATTAGCATCCAGCTTTGGTGCCGCCAAGGTTTGATATTTACTTTTATTAGTAAATCTATATAATAAATTATTACGTCTCGACCAGAATACTTTTGCAAAGCTTTTAGCAGTACAAAAAGGACGATTATACGCGCGCTTTGGAAACAGTACCGGTGGGTGGCACCATCGTACGGAAAGCGAAGAAATGATCAATAACAGAAAATTCCATTTTTCCATAAATGAAACTATTTTCATGCTTCGCTAAAGCTCAATACAGCATTCTACGATTTCGATAAAACTAACAATGGTACATACCACAATTCGTTCGACACGTTAAAATCGATAATCTAGAACTAGCATCATTTTGTTTCGTCAGATGACTAAATGCTCTGTGTCCATGAAATGCAATCTTTCCGATTATCGATTCCAACGTTTAGATGAATTATAGTTTAATTGTACAAGTAACGTTGCTAACGTAGAATACTCGCGTGTATGAAATCACTTACTTTTGAAGGAAAGGCAATTTTGTAACTTGTTACCAGATGACGCCAGCTGTGAATTCTTTTTTAAAAGGCGCAAGAACATAAAATCAAGAAGCATATACTTGTTACGATCACTTTTTAAAAATAGATATAAAACGCTGTTTTACGGTAAACAATATTTTATCATACAGGTCTCCTCGGCCATCAAAATCGGCGGTACCATTACCTGAAGATCACAGCCCTTTGTGGACAGCGTTGACACACGCCAATACCGTATCATCTGCCCTTGGAGATACCTAGCAGGAGGTGGAAGAGGGCGATTACATCGAAGCTCTCGTCCTCAATTTACCGATCATTTATTAAGTGATTAAAGACATTAAAAAATTTACGATAAACACTCAATACTCGAGGTTTATCACGTTCAATTTGAAGATCGTGTAGAATCACGAACTTCCATCGCAAGTGCCGTAACAAAAAATTACTATAAAATATATTGACATTGTACGAATAAATCAAAATTTGCAAACTAGCATTGTACATGCAACAGAAATTAATGTGAGTTAAACGTTACTCCGAACTGTGCCGTATCGTATTTCGTAGACACCCCGGCTTTTTACAATGAAAGACACCTAGTTAAGTAAAAGATGATACAGATACACGAGTGTAAATAAGGTTTAGTCAAGATAATGTACAAACAGCAGTCAGTCTGTAAATAAATCATTATAAGCACTAGGAAATTCACATTTTTATATATTATGAAATTGATATGCATATTTTCAGTGTTGAAAATTGTCAATAAATATATGCCAGATGTAAATAATATTATTATTAATATTATGAAATGAAATATTTATATAAAAGCAATTAGACTGTATCCAGATATATCAAATATAAATTTCTTCAAAACATATTTATCGTACATTGCATTACCTGCAATTTTATCCCTCTTCGATTGTTCTAAAAATCCCAATGACTATGTTGAAGCTTGTTCTGATTTCTTTAGTATACGATAACATGAGCATGACAGATACAAAAGTGATAATTAAAAAATTTACTCTAACACTTCATATATACATAATGCTTAAAATCCTGGCATCGCTCGTCCTTTCTTAGCTGCTTTTTTGAATTTGTTCACTTTTTTCTCTTTCTTCCTCTTCATAATATTTTCTTGCCGCTTTTCTTGTCTTTCTCGAATTCCTTTCTGTACATTTTCTAACCTTGATTCCCACTTCTTAGTGCTCTGTTTTTTCTGTTGATCTTTCCTCTTTATTGTTCGTTTAAGTAAATCAGGATCATCTTTCACCTATAAAAATGTATTGATATAAGAATTAAAAATTCATCGTTGTTATTAATCGTTTTGCTTACTTTTTCACCAGAAGCTTTTGCTAAAGCTGATTTCCATGCATCTTTTTCTTTAAGTTCTTGAGCTTTTTCTATTTCACCTGATTGTTCCATTTCCTTCAACTTCTCCTTTTTTTGCTTTAATTCAAGTAAAATCTTCTTTGTGTCCTTTCTAGGTGGTCTTTTCTTTGTTCCAATTTCAGAAAAGTCAAACTTGCTAAAAACCATTTTACCTTCTGAATTAAATATCGGCTTTGGTCTTGGAATTTTTTGTACTTCGCCATCCTCTTTTTTGATTTTAGACAAACTGCTTGCATTTTGTTCTATTTTTGCAGCTTTCTTTTGCATCACATGTTCCTCCCTCTTTGATATCTTTTTTATTCTATTTTTCAAGTTTTTCTTCAACTGTTTTTCCTTGTAACCTAATCTTTTAACATTTCTTAATCCTTCGAGTCTAGCATGTAACTCTTCAAATGTTTGTGCTCTTTTTACTTTTCCATTTAAATTTGAGAAAATTTGACCTATAATGTAAAAAACTTTAAAGCTAATGATGAAATGAATTATATTTCTGAATAAAAATATCAATACGTACGAACCTTTTGATGCGGTTTTACTATTTTGTGTTACTATATTACTTTGATCACCTGAAACTAATGATTTAATGATGTTTTAACAATGTTTTTCTTTTTAGTAAATATTATTCTCCTCTAATGAATGGTTATTCTTTTATACACATTTACCTAGTTCGGATACGGGCAAGGGCGTTATTGAAAATATCTGTGAAATAAATTCGTTTTCTTTCAACAAAAACTGTTTAACAAATTTCTTGTCAAATTGTTTTAACATTTTTAACTGCATATTTCTCTAAACTCGCGCACGTTATACTGCAATGTAAATACAATATCGTGTCAAAAACTAGCATATCACACTCACACGTTTCCAATCTTTAAAAATAAATATGTATGCCAAAATATAGGTTAGGAATTAGAATTGTAAACGCAATGCGCAAACTCGTGAGCAGAGGTTCTTATTTATTATTTAACAAATCTTATGCATTTTTTCTTGTAACCTTTTATTTAAAATCAGATTTACTTTTCTTAAAAAAACCTTTTACATTAAAAATGCACGGAACTGTACAAATAGTATGAATTTTACAATTTTTATGGTACAATTGTATCCGTAGTCTCCAAATACAGATGATACATAACTTTATTTCTATGAAATAATCGTTCGCGATACAAAAATTCGTAATATTAAGAGTTTTTAAATAATGAAAAGAAATTAAAACATTAGTAAAAAATATTTACTTTAGATAAAATGAAACGTAAAATAGCTGTTATAATAAAGCAGTTATAATAGAGACACTTCTTGCATTAATTTCTGCGACGTTAAAACCATAAGATTCTTTCCACGCAACAGACATTTATCAAATTCTTCCACAGTAGCAGATGCATCCGCAGATGTTTTGTAGTAAACATGACAATATCTAATTCCTGATTTTGGTATCGTCATCATCAAGGACACAGCTATTGGATTATATTTTTCAAAAAGATGTAATATATAATGTATACTTAAACTATGATGAATATTAGCTACAATCACTTCCTGTGCCACAATAACCATAGGCGATGATATAGAAAACCTTTTCTTAACAATTCCATGACTTTGTTCTACAGAAACTAAAGCTGGAATTTCATCCATATCAGATAATTGTTTAGGCATCTTTGAATGGTCTATACAAGATTCAGAAGAAAACGAAGATCTGTTTAATACACTTCTTCGTAAGTGTTTTAAATCAAGATGTTTTAAAGATGTTTTGTTTATGGAAGAAATATCACCATCAATTGTCTTCACCGAACTGCTCAAACTAGCGTCAGAGAAATCCTCATTGTCTTTTATACTTTCATTAGATGTATTCGTGTTCTTTGTTGATGTCAGCATATTACTATCAAATTGACACTTCCACTGACTATTTGTTTTTCGATTATTTTGGTGTTGATTCCTTGAATAATCTTTAGATTCATTTTGTCCGTAATTCTGTGATTTTGTTTTTGTATTACTTAGTTTCATTTTATTTTTATGTGCTAAAATCTTGATATGTTGATGATCTTTAAAACCATTGATACAACGTTTAACATCTTCAAGGTTTCCATACCTTATAAAACATAATCCTTGGCGTTGACCACGATTATCTACGGCCAAAACTTTACCATAAGCAGAAAACAATTCTTTAAGTGCCATCTTGGTAAATCCTTTATTATTAGGAAAATGTACAACGTATGATCCATCTTTTTTTAAATCATAATATTTTTCGAAATCCATGACTTCATCCATGACGTATTTTTTATGTAGAAATTGACAGTTTTAAAAGATTAAGACTTATATTTAAAAGGATAACTTGTAATTATATTTACACTTGTTGGTTATATTTGCCGCAATATCATAAAAACAATGTTATACGAGTTATTTGGCAAATTTTAATACAAATACTGTCTTGATTCTCGATGTACATCGAAATTCAGTTATGAATGAATTTATTATAAAATATAGAGCGAAGAAAACATTGTACACACAACCTGTACTTGAACTTTAAATGGTATAAATCACATAATATATGGCACTCAAAGAAAGGCTAGGTAATATTAAACATACAGACTTGAAGTTAGCAAAATTTACGTGCAATGTATACGAAACATTAGCAGTTATTCATTAGCAATAAAAATTATTTTCAAATATACGGTATAAAATATTTCAATTATTTATTACATTAATATCATATATCGCAAGTCAATGCAAAGGAAAAGTAATGTAATTGTAGATTAAAAAACAAAGGTCTGACATTTGCTTAAGTTTCTGATATTTTAGCGTAACGATTTAATCGTTTCGGTTTTATTGATAGACCATTTGAATTTTAACATCGTTTAAAACTTTAAACAAAAATTTATATTTTCCCGCGTTCTAAAAATGGTTGACCGCGTAGCCATGTTTCCATAACAGACTTGCGCACTGTCGTACTGTAATTTACATTTCCCAGGTACGAAGTTCCCTCATTTTACCAGGCCAACGTTCGGTAAATCAAAATTACAAACAGATATTTGATTTTGCCCGTATTTTTTTAATAAACCGTGCTTACTAACAGCGTAAACGTATACGATTAAAGATATCAGTGGTGATGAGAAAAAAAAGAAGTCGAAGGAATGGGCGGAGTTTGCGCCCGCTGAAATATAGAAAGTAAAAGACATCAGTTTGTTTTTACGACAGTTTTGATCCGAATCATTATGGTTAGTGCATCGATGAATCGGTACCCAGATATTGTTACGAAGGTTCGCTGAGATTTTGGAGGTTCACTTTACAGGTTAAGCGAACGCGATTAGGAAAAGCGGCGAAATCGCATCGTAAATAAAGTGGATGCGCACGCGGACAATAACACGGGAGAGCGAGCGAGAGAAGCTGATTGGTCGGAAGAAGAAGGGAATGAATCGAACTTTCTGATTGGTCGAGGCGGCTGTTATGGCCGCCGATTGGCACACGAACGTACGCACACGGAGTCTCGACTCGTACACGAACACACGAACACGCGCACGTATCAGGAGCGTAGCAGTCGCTCGCGGCCGAGAAGAGTGAAAAGAGCGACAGAAACGGTCGGTCCGCGCGTTGCCTTGTAAGGCGGAGAGTTGGTGTGTGACGTCCGTGCGCGGATGGCTCGAAGAACGCCGATTTTCCTCAGCTTGTACGAGTATCCTTACCGAGCCGAGGAAAAGGACCAGTGAAAGAAGAGTGCGGACCGGGCGCGACGCCGACCGTCGATACAACCGCGTATACGTAAAATCCGACAATCCGTCAAGTTTAAAAGCTGCCGAAGGCACCATTTTCATCATCCCCCGTAGTGTGTATATCGAATAGAAAACCGCTTATTAAACGCAACGCGAGTGTTCCCAAGCTACGGACTACGGAGGGACATCACGAGCGTGAGAGGGAAAACGAACGAACGAACGAAAGGGAAGCGAACAGAAGTAAAAAGGATAACGAAGGGCATCGACGAAGGGAAAGAGAGAAAAAGAGGGAACTCGCGGAACGGAAAGAGAGACCGAGAAAGAGAAGCGAAAGCGAGTTAAAACGCCAAACGATACGTAAGAGACAAAGGCCACGGCGGCATAACCTCCAAGCAGATCGTGCCGCGCGTTACGAGCACCTATCCCAACCTCGTAGATCACGTTCGTTTTCTCGAAGAGTTCGGTAGATCGTTTACAAGAGATTATATTTTTGCAAGTGCATGCCTGCCCGGTGCTTTCGTATGAAGTGTCGCGTGTACGAAAGAGAGAGAGAAAGAGCACGTGCATGAGAGGAACGCGTACATACATATTTTCTTCGAGGTATATAGAGAGAAATCGTAATTGAAGAAAGTGAAAGAGCGGGACGGTTGTTTGTACAGTCGTGTTTTTGCGCGACACCTGGTATACGATACACGTCCGCGAGTGTTGTGTTAACAAATTCACTCCTGCGACGGGAATAAAAAGAGAAGGCGAGAAAGACGACGGATAATATTCTTAGTGCTGCAGTCTACAGTTGATGGATGAAACTGGCAGGATGCTGCAACACGGAGGATCAGGTGTTGGTCTGATGGGAGGGAACCAGGGCCAGGGGGCCCAAAATACCGCCGGATACGGTAGCATGGGACCCGTGGATGGAACTGCGACGCAAGGTCCGGACCAGGCCGTCGAGGCAAGGAAACAAGACATCAGTGAAATTTTACAACAAATTATGAACATCACAGATCAAAGTTTGGACGAGGCGCAAGCGAGGTACGGTCCCATTCGACATCCAATCAGCCGCCATTTTTAATACCCTAAAGATACATCGTTATCTTTGCAATTTTCTGCGCTAACTCTTTCGCGATTCCACGATTGGGCTAATTCTTTTTCGCTGTATGCAAACGTTCTATCTCCTCGATGATACGTTTAATTTTCATTCGATGGTTTAACGTCGCGTTCGTTGTATCGTCGGAAACTGTAATGAAAAGCAGGTTATGTTGATCGTCGTGAAACGTCTTACGACGCTACGATACAAATTCGTCCGGAGGAAGTAAACATTATTTTTACGATGCTTCTCGAGATTTTATAGCTTCTAGTAAACTGTTGAGTGACGAGTATGGTAGGTGTAGCGATAGTGACAAGCTGTAACGTAGATTGTATACACGCGTTCGCGAGCGTGATAAGACCGCGTTTATCTTTGTACTATTGGTCCACGATCGTGCAACTTTGCCAAAACGTGCTCGCTTCTTTCGCTCGAATACGTCACCGTGCTGGTTCACGTTATTTTCGTATTCCAATCGCGATAGACATTTTTTCGGCTCAATTTCTTTTCTGTGTACGTTACACGTATTTTCTTTGCCCTTGCAGGAAACATACGCTCAATTGCCACAGAATGAAGCCAGCCCTGTTTTCGGTTCTTTGCGAGATCAAGGAAAAAACAGGTGAGTTTTAATCGGCTTTTGCCTTCCTATTTAATCTCGCTCGCTGCGACGAAGCCGTTCTCACGTGACTGCATCTTGCGGATCGTAATTGCATGCAACTAAATGTGATTGTAACACGTACACATTTTATCATGACAATTTTGCGAAATTTAACTGGATATAAATAATAATGATATCCGAATACTAGAATCTGTAGATATTTCAAAAATATTCTCTAGCGAAAGTATTTGCTCCAGATACAATTTGTAATTATAACGTGAGAATTTCTTTACACGCTACAAAATTATAGGAACATGTAATATGAATTATTCCGAGAAAAAAAAAAATGAAAATGATTTACCAGAAACTTTTCGAAACAAAATGCACTTTTCATCAACAACGTGTATCGATAGAATATTAAAAGTTACGTATTCTACGTAACTTGCAGAAAAGAAAAGTGCCGTGCAATCTTAACATCCTAATTAAATTTGTAAAATAAATTTTCTAAATTTCGTTTCGTTTGTTCGTTGTTAGTACCGTTTATAAGATTTTAAAAACGTATTGTTATTTTCTGGAAATTGGAGAAATCACGCTTTCACCGTGTTATTCGCAACATTCGTACCAAGCTGTGCCCGTGGCATACATAATTCGATTTTGTTTCGCTAAGTCACCGTCTCTCGAAGCTGGCGATAAATGACGGCCGATTAAATAGACGGAAAACGAGATAAGAGAACACTCCATAAAAGTACGATCACCTCGTAACTCGCGACGCTTACACGCGACTTCTAAACAATCCCGAAGAAAATTCGTAGATAGAGATCCGTATCTACATATACGCGAGCGAATAGGAGGCTGTTGATACGTTTTCGGTGCAGCGTCTAGCACCCTGCAAGAGGGTTGGACCCGACCCCTGTACCCATTCGAAACTCGTAAACATAATTTTTATGCGATGTTTGGATTACTTTTACGCGCGGATCAAGAGACCACGAAACGCGCAATTATTTTTGGGGTACTAGGGGTGGTTTGGCTCGACTCGAAACGGCTGAACAGGAGGGGGGTCGAGGCGGTGGGGTGGCGGAGAAGGTGGTGTGCGTTGGTCGGCTACCCCAAAAGTAGTTTCTCTGCCTGCTCGTTTGATGGGGGTGGTGGGGCACCACGCCCCTCGTGCTAAGCCACCCTCTTTCGCGTCGTTCCCTCCTAAAGTATACTGGGTGTTCGCATTAACGCGATACGATCACGATATTTTTTCACATATCATAGTACATACTCCGCTGTGTGGGCAGCACTTGATCGAGGAGCGGGAAAAATTGTACAAAAGATTGTGCCGACGGAACTTCTTTTCCACCAAGTTCGGCGGTAGTTTGCTATAAATAATTTCAAAGCTATTAATCTGTCCATTTGGAAGTTTCTAATGGCGAAATTTTTGAATTCCAGTCGTTCGTGAACACCCTGTATATCTAGTTTCTTCGCACATGTTTCTTTCTTGTCTCTCTACCATTCTTGCAAACTCCATCGGTTCGCCAGTTTCCTTCTTTTCCGCAAGAAGGGTGGTATTGTGCTGGTCGAAGGTTCGACGTCGACGACGTTTCACGTACATCGTCCGTTGTGTACGTTTCTTCGATAAAATTCGAGAGGGCGACGAAAGGTAGCCTTTAGTCGTTGAAAACGATGTTTCTTTTTTATATTTATGCGTCGAGAAGGGTAAAATGCCGGAATGAATTTCTTCTGGATCCATTTAAGCTTGTATAAGTTTTTTTTTTTAAATCCATTTTCTATATTAGTTGACTCGTGCTCGAAGTATACGTACGTCGATAATGAGCTAGGCAACACACGTGTGTTAGCTATATCGTTACAGCATAATTGAAGATTCAAGGTTCTGGTAATTGTTGACTACGTATCGGTTGTTCGCAGTTTTACAGTAATTTTCTTCGTCGGAACATGTGTGCAGGAAATAACGGACATAACCATTCCGTTATGCATGCCGTATATGTATGTCCAGTTCTAAGGGTCATCGTAATTTGTTATTCGAAACTTGAAATCTTTGTTGCGCGTAGTTGAAAAACTGTGAAAAGAAAATAATAACGGACGAGCCATGCATTAGATGGTGACACGTTGTATATACTCGCGTATAACGATGATTGGAAAGATCGTAAGGCAAAGGAGCTAATCGAGTTTACGAAAGAGCCGTTTCGATTGAGAAAGCGCGTAGCAAAGTGAAGAGCGTGAAAAAGAAGATGCACGCGTAAACAAAAAAGGCGTCAAAGTATGATGGGCTCACTCGAGCGGATGAATCGTTTTAATGGTTCTGTATTCTTTATGAACCTCTCTAAGTATACACTCGCGTATACGCGCGTGTGTGCCGTGTGTATACTGGCATAGGTCAGACGCGAAGGTACGGTGAAAAATGTATAGAGGGTAGCGTGAGGGCAAGCGACAGGGGTTGAAGAGAGAAAGAGAGGCAAAGGCTTGTAGCAGAGTTTATGGGCAATGGCTGACGAGGCAGTGAAAAAGTACTAAAACCAAGAGGAGCAGATAAACGCTATGTTAAGCAGACCGTTTTACCAGCCATTTAATATAATCGGCTCTCTCGTGGAGCTCGGATAACTTCGGATCAGGGCCGTACCGAGTCAGATTTCTCCCTATTCGACATTTTTTTTGCTTTTTGCTCTCTTGTTTCTCTCATTCGCTTCCAATAAACGTTGTGGCAGCTTGCGACTGACATTACAAACGTTACGCTTGATTTTTATCGCGTTCAACGAGCGATTCAACCTTTATACCTTTCGATTAGTTCGATCTTTATTAAACAATCTGGATTCGAAGGTATAATAACACTTTCTTATGTGCCCGCAACTTGAGGCTGGACTATATATAGAGAGCACATGGAAGCATAACGAGGATACCGAAAATCTATTTTTTACGCAAATTTTTTTACCACAAACCAGAGACGTATCAGGCCACTGTCTTACACCAGTGTATAACGTAATCCAAACAAACACGACCGGTGTGTTATTTGAGGTGCTTGAGCAGACCGTTTGGTTTTCGTCGTATTGTGGCGCCAGCTTAACAAGTTTTGTGCCATGTGGGTCACCGGTGGTCCGCGGCGTTTATTAAAGGCATAAAGAAATTTTCAAATAAAACGGAGAAAAAGCGTAAGAAATTTCGCAATTGTTATAATTCTTATAATTTGAACGCGAAACACGTTGTATACAGCGTTCCCTTGAACAATTCAAACAGCTAACTTTATTCAACGTATCGTATTAAAAAATTGCCCTAATGGCCACTTTTGTCATAGACGATTTCCTTATCGTTTCTCCGCAAAAAGTGGAAATAGATGTGATTCGTCTAGTATACATAGAAAATTACTGTACGCATTACAACGTGCCGAAACAGTCAATGATTTTTATCGTTTCCATACGCGCACGAAGGATTTATTTTTAATGGAGTGCACTTCCATTTGAATATCTCTCATGGTGATTGATAGTCTCGAAGCGTTAGACTCGAGGCGACGACGATTTGTCACGGTCATACGAAACGGCTACTCTTCGAAACGTGGTGGTGATCCTCGAAAACCTGTTCTGGACAAGCCCGTTTAGACCGATTTCCCGTGGGACCGTAACCAACATCCCGAGAAGGGTAAGCGAAACGGAAAGAGAGCGAGAGAAAGAGAGGGTTCGAAATCCGCGGGATTTCTCGAGCCTGCCTCTCGGACAACCCGTAATCCGTTTTTTCTTCTCCATCGCCGTCGTCCAGGAGATCTTTTCTTTGGATAGCTGTTCGCAGCGGTGGTATAATCGTCGATGCCACATACCGTGGTCATCTAAAAATATTCTGGTTGGGTGTCGATGTGAATCCGTGACGGGAGGTATAATAATCTAGGAACGGTAACGTTCTTCAAATTTTTCCACGAATAAACCATTCTATTTTACGCGTTTATGACTATAGACTACTTTCTACTAGTCTCGTATCTAAGAAGATTCGGTAATCACGAATAATCTAGCAATTTGTAATGTCTAACGACGAAAAATTGTGCTTTCAAACTGTTGACCAGTTCTGAATGTATTTCCTTTGTATAGGTATTTGTTTGAGCGAAACTGTTCATTCGTATAACAACATTTGTATCGTAGTCGAGTTTAATTTCAAAATAGGCGAAATAGTTAATTCGTACCGATGATCGCGTGTGTCTCCGTAATTAATCAAAGAGCGAGTCATTATCGATTGCCAGCACTGTTCTCCGATCGCTGGTCAGCTTTATTTATCGTTTGTCGACGCGCGTAACATTCGTGTGTCTTGACATTACTAGTTGACTGCAATTGGTTATGCAGTCTTTCCTCTGCCAACCCTTTCCGTGTCCCCTTTACAAAAAAGATAAAAGATAATAAATTGAAGAATATGCGACGATATGAAGAATATTAATTGAATATCTGTGGCTCACTTGTTAAATCGAATTTTTTCAATAGCAACGAAAGGGTTAAACTCTGACCACCGCATTACACTCGATCCCGTATTTTTTTTCCGGTAACGTTGCCGTGGTTCCGTTTCACCTCGCGGCAATTAAAAATCCATACTCCATTTGGCCACCTTCCAACGGTGATTTCGTTTTATTTCACACATTCAACATCGTGTAAGTGTTTTTCGCGATCGAACTTTTCTCGAACTCTCGAATCTATCGATACGATTGTTTTCCCTTGCAGCTTGTATTCCGTAAATTACGATTTATTTTTATTATCCTCGTTTGTCGTACGTTGACCTACCGCTGTTATAAAAACATTCCTCCATCGTTGCATCTTAAACGCGAGCGAAATTATATTTAAACGAACTCGCCAAAAATATCTATTCTTGGTCAAGAAATATTTCTTATCCCTCCAGTTATCTAAAATATACGGTAACAAGGCGACATCGACACGATATCTTTTTGCTAGTACGTTCGATTATTCTTAACAACGTGTTCGATCGTTCTTATCGATACGTTTGATAAATAAGTAACAGCGTGTTCTATAATTTTCTTAATAGACGTTGTGTTCTCGTAAGAGTAAAACGTACGTTACACGTTAATTAGACGGCGCTCACTTTAATTAAAGGTTGCGCAACGTTCCGCATATTTGTTTGTCTCACGCGATTCTGCACGAGTTGCACATTGCGTTCTACGATAGTCGTAGATCGACCGCCGAAGCTAAACGAATAATTTATTTTGATTATTTATTAGGACGCATATATACGTAGTTCGCAACGAGAAGGATCGATGACGAGAAACGGATGAAATTCGTTTCTCGATTGGCCATTTGAGTCGTATCACTGGGCAAAAGGTAGAAAGGTACAGCGTCGGTTTTCCAAGAGATGACGCTTCTCATCCCGACCCCAGTTGGAATGTCGTTCCCCTAGCTTCGATTTCCTTTTCTTCTTCTTATTCTTCTGCTTCTCCCGATTCGTTCGTCCTTTTCTTCTCCCTCTTCTTCGTCCACGGTCCTCGCATGCAGATGGGTTCCAGCAACCAAGGTGAACCGGCTTTTCTGCTCTCCCCAGAGAGAGACTCAAACTTCTTCGACTCGACTAACGAGATTTGTCCGATTCCAGCCTGTCGTATTGTGCGCTGATTTATTACGAAAACTTTTTAAGGTTGCATCGTCGTCGAGGTCCCGGTGCGTGTTATTAACCCGTGAATATCGCGGCGAGAGAGCTTTTACCCGCAACAAAGCTGTTTCACGCTAACGACGGTAGATACCAACAAAACTTCTCGATGAAATTGTTGCTCGATTGATCATCAAACTCGGTGAAATTACTCGTACGAGCGTGGAAAGTAATTGGGCCGAATTTCGGCTTTCGGAGATCTTATAGGGTATTCCGCGCAGTCAATTTCGTTATCTGTTTCAAAATATATTCTATTCGCGATCTCGTTGGTCTTACTCGCGCATTCAGAATGTCCGCAAACGTTTCTGTTACGTTTGGATGAACTTTTTCTCAGATTTCGCTTAGATCGTTCGCTCTAAAATGCGGTAAAAGTTTCCCTGTTGGTTCGGTCCGCACGATGTACTCGCAAATACTTGTTTTATTCGTTCCGCTTAACATCTCGAAATGACCGCAACTTTCGTTGGTTGTCAATTAAAGTTCAGTTCGAGATATACCTGTGAAGTAGTCCATTTCGTCGCTTTGGCTGTTCGCTTCGAAATATTCGCAACTTCCCATTTTATCACGTTTAAAATTATGCAGGATGAAATGGTAGTTATTCGAGATAAGAGCCAAGTATAATATAATTCGTATAAAGGAAAGTTACATTGTTCTTGTGGCATTTGAAGTTATCGTAAGTTCTCGTGTCGCGAGTATGTCCAATTAATACGCTAATACGTGAAAAAACGTTTAAAAAGCTCGAAAGAAAAGTTATTAATTACACACTGGTCCGTATATTCGACGATCGAGATCGCCGTATCGATCCGATCGCCAAGGGTAAAAGGGAGAAGATCCTTTTGCGAGGGCGATGACCATAACGACGACTTCCGGTCAGTAACTCCGCGCAATTAAAGCGACTTAAGTGCAATTCCGTTAACGGGACAGCAGCGTAACTGTCGTGTACGACTTGACAGCACAATGCTGGCTCGTTCTCTTGGATTTTCTTTTGTTCACCGTATCATTACTCCGCTACCCGGCTCGTTTCGTTTCTTCCTACCATTTTCTTCCCTTTTTCTCTCCTTCTTTCCACTCGATATCGTTCTGTACCGATAAATCAAACTTCTTTAGAACTCGAAAGGTACGAAATATTTCGTATGTACGCGTCCTCGAACCGAAGTCGAAGGAAGCTTAAAATAACCCAACGAAGCACAACGTTGTTCCCTCGTTCGTTTACTTATTCGCGAATTTTCGTTTCTTTCTTTTTCTACGCTATGCGACTTGTTTTCCGAACAATAAACACCTACGTCAATCTCTGTTAAAATGCGCGTATATTGTATCTTATCTACCGCCAAGCATTACGGTAACGTTATTGCTTGATAATACAATAAGCTTTTATCAAAGCCTATAAATATGCAACGTGCTGCAGTGAAGTACACCGAGAGGTGCTTACCCGGGGCTTTTTAGACTTCGATGAAATATTTCTTGATAGAACAGATATATCTTTTTGCTACATAAATTTCTGGTTGCACGATCTTTTGCTGTTTCTAGAACTTGTTACCGAATTAATTGTTAAATGTCGGTTATAATTTCTAGGATGATCGTTAATCGATATTTAGCAAGTTGAGAAGGAACTTTGCGATATTTGGCCAGTTGTGTTAATCCGTTTTATCGGAATATTCGGCGAACGCTTTGTCAGTCGGTGCCGCTAAAGAAGCAAGAAGTCCGTCGCGTCGATTGGCGAAGGAAAAAACTCGAAAGGGTTCGAAAAAAATGAACAGAAACGATCCACTTGGGTCGTCGTACCAACCGATAAATATCTCGAGAGGCAAGAGGAAGGCCCCTTTGCGGAATTCATCGTGCGTGTTCCAAGCAGCGTGCCCTCTCGTCCATGAATCGGCGTGCAGGACGCGCGTATGGCACAGGGGGTCGATTTAACAAACCATACGTTACGCCACGATAAAATCTCGCAAACCTATAAACTTCGAGCCGTAGCTAGGTGCGGGTACGTTATATCATAAAAATCCAGTAAAATAAGCTCGTAAACCGAGAGACAGAGAGAAAGCCGGAGAAAGAAGGAAAGGAGAGAACGGGAAGTACCAGCCAGCCCCTCTCGTGTCCCCGACGCGATATAAGTGTACGCGTGTTTTACACGCTCGCATGCTCCTCTTCCGTGCTCTTCGCGCCTGTTCGATCTCGAAATTACTGTTTCCCGCGATGATAATTGATCCGCGAACGGGGCTCACGGCTTACGAAAGAGATTTTTTCTTTCGTTAACGTCAACTTTCGTTTATCTTGTCACATTCTTCTATACGGCGATGGAATCGCGATTTATAGGGACCTGCGAATTTGCCGAAGTTACGTAGACGACGTATCTACGTGCAACACGCGACTGTAAAACAGTTTGCGAACAGCGCAAAGTCGATGCGGTTCGTTCGGTGACGTTACAAGATGCAACGGCCAATGAGAAAGAACGAAATACGAGCTGGAGCTTCGTCTTGTCGTCTATTTTTTTTACAGGATCTCCACTTACGTTTATCCTGATTATCTGGCTCGCATATATCCGAGATGTTATGTCCTCTCCGGTGACTGTGGCGCAATCTATACAGACGAGAGGAAGAACGATCTTTCGAGAGGCTAATTGGAAGACTCTCGAGGGCTAGCGTTGCCTCTGGTATACGGTGCACCGGGGGTCGGTATTCTCTTAATCGTATGGTAATTCTATGGAGATTGCATGGGGCGAGGAGAAGCTCGTACCGTGGATCGTTTAGGCCCTTTTTGTATTCCCAATGGAATATAATCTTGCCCTTTTTATTTTCTTCGATTCGCCGCCCTTTCTCCACCCCCCCCTCTCTCTCTTCTTTGGATCCTAATCAGTTTCCCTTTACCTGTCATCGGTTTCTCCCACCGAGCCACTTCTCGGTTAACGAGTTCCTCGATTACTCGAGCCATTCGTTCCCGTTCGATCGATTCGCGTGATTTTCTTACGCGATTTTTCGTCGGTTATCGGAAGGCCACATTCTAAGATCAACGGGTGTACGGCAACAACCCTTAACCCCCATTCGATACGGTGCGGGTTTGGTCGCCGTTGAACTTCTTTATCCACCGTACTAGTTAATGGTTCTAATATATTTTGAACGTTCTATTCGAGCGTAAATATTGCGCGTTTCGTTTTGGTGGTTAGGTCATAATGACCCAGCATTCGCCGCGTTACATGTACCGAGTGCTCTCGTGCACGTGCACTTGACAGTTCCTCACGAGTTAGAATACATTGTAGAAAACGCTCGGTATCGAAACGTACGCGTACGTTGTTACGTGTCTTACATACGACTGCGGCCGTTATCGTTAATTTAATTCCATTCCGATTCCGTCGGAGTACAAGATGACAAGCGAGTGACAGCTCGTCCTTGAGAGGAACATCGTACGTATGTCATTGGAAAATCGTATCAGGATAATTTTATCGCGGAAAGAATTGCTCGCGTGTGCAGCGCGAACAAAACTGCATCGCATGCATGTTAGTTAACGAATCGACCGGCCGGGGTTTTAAGAGTTTTCGAACGATCGCTTTAACCCTTCCGTTATGTGCGACCAATCGATTTATAAACCAAATCCTATAAAAGAAAGGTTCTGAAGCGCAAGGTAAATTTTACGCGGTAGTAAATCGGAACGATAATTACCGATCGCGATATGTATTCACAATTATGTCATAGTAACGTGCCATTTCGAGCTTATAAATGCACCGGCAGGCCATATCGTAAATGCAAAATACGCGTACGGCTCGGTCCGATTGTTAGCCTCGCGTACGCAGAATAGTCGGGAGAGACGAGGTGTTTCGCGACGAATATCGAGCAGCACGTAGGGAGCATAGATCAGCAAGAAAAGCACCGACAGCCGCGTACGCGTGTATGCGCTGGAATAAAAGAGGAAGAAGAAGGAGCAGAGCTGGAAGGACAGGGAGAAACACGAAGGAGCTTCTTCCATCTCCGGCTGGAGATTTCATTAAAATTCATGAACCGTACGCGACTTGCGCCTCTTTTTCGTTCGTGGTGGTCTTTGAGTTTTGCGTGTTACGAAGAACAGAGCGAGCGAGCGAGCGGCGCATCTCGCTGCCGAACCGACGAGAACAGAGCGGAATCTAGCCAGAAGAAGAAGAAGAAGCTAGAAGATAGGGAAGGAGAGACAGAGCTAGCTTAGCTATGAATAATACAGGGAACTTCTAATTGCGCGAGACAAAACTCGGTAGTTGGAAAGTTTTGGTAGCCAGTGTCGACGATGAGCAGAAACTTTCTCGACTCTTGCTAAACTTACCGCTTGTTTCTACCGACCCTCTGTACACGCCGCACTGTCTCGTCGGAAGTCAGCCGAATCTTCTCTCTTATTTGGCTTTTCTCGCAACTCTCCATCGACCATTGTGAGCAAATTTCTTTTCGCAGACGTAGCTTGTTCCGTCTTCTACAAAAACTTGTACTCCATTTTTCTGTTCCAATACGGTAAAGTAATCCGTGATCGCTAACCTGATCAGCCCAAACTAGTAATTGCCTTCAAAATAGATGATAGGTTATATACCTATTTCGACCGTATGCACGTCTATATATATAAGTATTTAACCATAGGATCGTGAAACCCTGGAATTTTTGAAAATATTACCCTTTTCGAAAGGTGACTTCGACCCATAAAAAGCTGGAATGTTCTGGTAAAAATTATCTAACGATATCGTAATTCGACTCGGTTGAACGCAAAATGGATAATTAATCGAGGGGTTAGCGAGAGATTTTAGATTCGAACGATCTTTTCGAGTGTCGGTAAATTTCCTTTTCCCGTCGAAAAAGCACCGCGCGATTCGAATTTGATCGTCGAGCAACGATCCGTGTCATTATTCGTCGGATCGTTTGTTTTCGACGATCGAAAGAGAAAGCGAGCAAGTAGGGAAGGGCAGAGATAAACGGACAGTCGTTTCGTTTTCTATTCCTCTCTTTTTCTCGTCGCTAGCGTTCGCATAGGTGCTGGCAATGAGACGAGGGATATCGTTTCCGCGGGGCGAGAGGGAGGGGTACGTTCAGCCCCCGTACTCAGGGGTGGCTGTAACGTCGCTCGTAAAAACACCGTAAACTCGACAGCAACAGGTCCCGTGTGTCTGGTACAGAAACGGGAACCACGCTCGAATATGACGTTTCCGAGAGTGTACTGGGCACCCTGTACTCGTATCACGGTACTGCTTTAATTTCTACCCTCTCGTTCGATCGGACTCGCTCGATTTTCCCTCCATTTTCCATGAAAACGTTGATATCCGCCCATTTTATCTTTGTGATATAAATATTCGACACCTCGTGTTAGTTCGTTTGCAAACTTCTTGTCGTTTAAAAAAAGTTCAAATAAAATTTCTAAAATTTTCTACGATTCGATCCTTATTCGATCAAGATTCGTGTTCGAAACATTATTTCTATGTTTACGTCTATGATCATGATTTTTTCTATTTTACTTTCCACGTCTTTTAGTATATATTGAATAATGGAACAACTGTTCTATACATTTTTCGGGTAAGTCTGTCCCTGAAAATGTTTTGAAGCATTTGTACGTTCGGTATATCCTATTTCGTTTGTAAAGGAAGCCAGCAGAGAGAAGCTTCCTATCGTCGCGAGAATTTTCGCGACGGACGATTTCGAATTCTCCGCGCGTAAAGAAGTCTTCTTCTGCGGTGTCTTGGCCGCATGCATTATGCATACACAGCGAAGCCGCGAGAAAAATGTCTCTGCAGCCGCGAAAGAGGGTTGCATTTGCGTGCAGGTCCGTTTTTCGTGTATTCCAGCATACGGACCAGAAATTTTTAATCCTGGTGCGAAGATCCATCCATATTTTACTTCGTAGAAATCCAGTACAATCTTTACAACAGGTTTATTTAAAATTATTCGAAGTAGTATTCGTAGCAAGTACACGGACGATATTTTAATCGTAAATTAACTATTGCAGATTTCTGTCTGTCGAATAATTTAACCCCGAATCGTAAAAGCGGATGAATACATACAATTTTTAAAGCGCTAGCTTGCATTCGGCTATTCATTTTCATAAAAAAAATAAAATAAATGGTTCATGTTCGGTGATCGATGGTCTATGCGACAGGGAACGTGTTAATTGGCAGGGTCGGTGCAAATTGAAAAATTCTTCGGTTATTGGATCGCACGGATCGACGCGTTTCGCTGCGATGCTCTCATTCTCGATACTTTCACGATGGTTTTTCGACGATTTGATATCGAACGCCCTGCTCACCCCCTCGACACGAGCGCCGGGGATGAAGCCGAGCCGACAGTGGCGTCGGTCCACCCTTCCTCAGGGACGGATTACCTTCTCTAGTCTCTCTAGTTTCTCTAGAAACCACCCCTGATCTCTATGGCTCCATTAGAGAGTCTTTGCAAAAGTTCGCGTTATCCGTTTATCTTTATACCAATAATCATTTCTGCCAAGAAACGTACCCTGGTTTCCATTTCGTTGATTTGGTTGCTCGCGTCGAATTATCTGCAAGTTTGCTTGCGTTCGAGTTGTTTCGATCAGATTCAGGTAAGGTTCATCCGTTCGCTTTGAAATAGTTTCTCGTCTATATCGGTCGCTCGGCGAATTTCGCGTTTTAATTTTTTGCTTTACCGTTATTACGCGGTCGATTCAGCTATCCGTTCTGAAATATAAGCAAAGTTCGCTGTTTCGTCGATTCGACCGTTGGCATACGAATGTTCCTGAATTTCATTCGATAACGCAATCTCTTAAGATTTTATTAATGCGTGGATAACTTTCTGAAGCTGAAATTTCATATTCGAAAGAGTTTGAAGAAAAAGTTGATATCGTCGAATGTAAATTTGCGTAGCTTCTCGACGAGAATTTAGGTAGGCGAAAGAGACGAGATCTCGTTAGTTGGAAACCGAATTGTGGCGAGAAGAAAAGGCTATGGACAGCTTTTCCAATGGTGATACACCGACACGAGACGCGCGTTTATGATACTCATGGGAGTCACCGGCATGAAAATGAAACGCGAGAAAGATCTCTGGATGTCCTGTCCATCCGTGAAAAAGGATACTAGCTCGTCTACGCGGATAAATTTTCGACCTATTGTAAGCCCTTGATTCGTGGCATCGTATAACTTGTAAATTTACTTTCAAAGGATCGAGGAGGTTCTCTATTTTCGAAATAAAAAAAGGTACATATCGATTCGCGGGTAATCCACTCCATATTTATATAGCTGTAACATGTCGCAGCCGATGCAACGATCCGTCGAGTTACACCCTGTGTAACGAATCGCAACGAGCGACGGTAGCACGCGTCGCGTCGAGAGGAAGTCGCGACACACGTAGCCGAATTGTCTGGTCTAGGAACGCGAACGTGAACGCGAACGCAGACGCTCGAATATACAGGGTGGGACGAAAAACCGCGCTGTTACTCGCGGCGAGAGAGAAAGAGGGTGAGAGGGTGCCACTCGATCAATACGCCACGTTGCCTGCTGCGCCTCCACCCCCAGGAACGTCGCTCTCTACACCCCTTGTCTCCCTCATCTCTCTAGCCCTCCTCTTTTCCGACCAGCCAGCTAACCCTCCCTCTTTCCTCACCCTACCTTATCCTCTTCCCTTCTGCTCGATGTGCTCGCTGCTCGCTCCAACCCTTGGAAAAGGGAACGGACGGAGAAGGAAACGTTGCTCGTCTCTTCTTCTGCCTTCGAATGGGAGAGAGAATTCCGTTGAAGAAATACTCCGCAGCTCAGCAGGATTTTTCCAGCCACACGCAGGAAATAACAAATATACGCTTCCAGCAGGAACGAGCAGATTTTAATGGGAAATTCATGGGACTGTCGCGTACCATTTGGATTTAGAGAAACGATCGAGGGATCGGCCAGCTAGACTGTTACGATCGTTTCGGTATTTCGTACATTCGAGTAATAGTGGAAATTGAATGGCTATAATTTCTGCCGATCAAATTATTCGAGTCGTTCGAATTTCCAATTGCGCGAATCTTGGTAGAATATTTCAAATTTGGTTACACCAAATTGAAAGTTTCAAATTCAAATATTTCCATATTTACATGTTCCGAGCGAGGGGTTAAACCGATCCTTCGATAGTATTTACCGATGGACATCGATTCGATTTTCCAGCTAGTTCGAGTAGATGGGATAAATGAATGATTTATAACAACACGAAAGCGGGTTCGGGAAAACTGGTTTACCGGTTTCTCGCGGATGCTCGTTTGTCGGGGGAACGAAACGTAGGATATAGAGTCGTTTAGGGGTTATAGAGTACGCCAGTTTCGTAGACGATGTACGTACGACCGCCTGTTGTCAGGTTCGTTCGATCGATTACCGTTCCTGTTCAACTTTACAACGTGCTCGAGTACGGAATCGAATCCGTGTTATTTTTACACGTTCCACTTAAATCGTTTATTTTCTTTCTGGTAAAGAAAATAGGCGACCGTGAAGTCGCCGATTCGACGTGAACTTTGCGCAACTCCAAAATTATTAATTTTGCAAACCTGTAGCGCCTAACTCGCGGAAAAGTTACTAAAGAAGAGCGTAACAATAGTCGAAGGAAACGATAACTTTTTCTTGTTTACGAGCGATATCGTTGGTACTGTGTGTATATCGCATTAAAGAAAGGAGAAAAAAGGAAAGGTGGATATTATGGTAGAGAGAAAACGAAACAAGAGCAAAGAGTAATGGGCTTCGCTAGACAGAATACGGTCCTGACCATGCGTGCACGGGGTTGTTTCTACGCTTACGGACGAGAGCGTGTACGAGAGAAGGTGGGACGGGGTGTACACATTCGGTACACCTGTGCTCTATATTGCGGAAAAGCCGGACTTGCCAGGCAATAAGAATTTCTTTCTCGATCCGCTTGCGCGTTTTCTCTCTTTCTTTTTCTCGAACGATGAATCCTTTCGTCTCGGCAACATTTTCTTAATAGCCCCATGACAAAATGGAAATTCATCCATTTTCTGCTCCTAGATTGCTTTCGCGGTTTTCTAAAAACGAACATCTCGATTTCGAAATAACGGAAGCAAAATTTGTACGGAGAAGAAATTCATCGGGGAAAGTAAATTTCGCTAGTTGCTGGCACGGGTTGGGGTTGGTTCTCTCGTTCCTCGTTAACTCGGCGCGAATATCTTTGGTCGTTATTAAGCTATTAAAAAGTCTGGTTATCGTTGTCGCGGCGTACACAGGAGACAAGTCCTCGAGGGTTCCCGAGCAGGAATGCCACTTCAATAACGAAGCCGAAGCGGACCCGGAGGGGCTTAATTTGCCTCGCGATGCCGCCATATACCTTCTCCTGTAGATCGCTAAACATGTATACAGGGTGCTGTGTAACCGATGTCACGAGCGACGTTCTGCAAATTTAACGTAACGAGAGTTTGCTAAGAAAAAAGATATAGATATCGTATTTTTCAGAACAAATTGTTCTGTTGACTTTTAAATCGATACGATGTCGTAAGCGCTACTTTGCGTTACCGTCGTGTCATCGAATCGTGTCTGACTTTCTACGCGTTGAAATCCGGTATACGATATGCAACGGTTTAATATCTTGACTGGCATGTCGGAGACTTTCGTTGGAATAAAGCAATTCGAAAACGGCTCATCGTCTCAGAACGGTGCCAGTAAACTCCAGACTCTTTTCAGCCTCGCTAGGAGCAATCTCCGTGTCGAAAAGAACCACCGTTAATATATTCAAGCAAAAAGATTACACGGTGCAGAAATATCTCGACCGAGAGTCGGTGCTCGCTTACGTGGCCACTCTTTCTCTCTTCTCTCCTCGTTCCGCTCATTTATCTCTTTCTCTTTATTTCGAGGTAGTCGACGGCTACGAACGAGTCTTACACGCGGGCTCCCGTGTATGCGAGACTACGCCAACAGCTCGGGCAAGATCTTTTAATGAAACGCGGATGTTAGAATGGCAGGAATGCTGCGAAATGGTCTAGGCATGCTATGTGCTAGACGTGCCACGTACACGCGCAAGCGAACCCGCTTAGACACCTATATACGCGCGACCCTTATACGTACAAAGCATTCGCCCAGATACGGACCTATCTACAGGGTGTTATGTAATCGACGAAACGCGGGAAAAGAAGAAAAACATCGAACACAGTTTATTTATGGCGTACAATCTCTTAGTTCGAAATCTTGTATTAAGTATTACTTTTCGTAGTATAATTCTACGGTAAATATGAAATGTAGTAGCAAATAATAAGGTAAAATTATTGCTCGTGAAATTTGTCTCGTAGTGCTTTACAAAATTGTATGGTCAGAGCGTAAACGATCTATCTTCAACTAAGACCTTTTTAAGGACTGTTCGTTAATTAAGAATCCAATCGAGAATCGCTGACGTTGAACGTGATTCGTCATAGAATGGCTGAAAGCTATTGCTCCTTTCAACGATTTTATGGGGTGTGGATTGAACCGAGCTGTCAGCCAGAATCGAAGGATAAGATTTTCCAACGGATACACAAAGGAAGTTGAGAGGAAGAGAGACAGAGAGAAGAGGGGTGGGGGCGCGTAGAGCGTGCAGACGCAAACGCAGCAGCGTCGGTAATGCGGCATAATACCCCGTAAGGGGGTTAAGAGTAATTCTTGTCGACCAGGGGGTCGTCCCTTTCGACATTTACGACGTGTTTTACGCGATCAAAGCGAGCCGTAACAATTATTGGACGATTTCGCGGCCGTAAAATTTTATTCGACCCCCACAGCACGGCCACCGATGCTTCCACCCTCTTTTCTTCCGACACCACTGGTGGGGGCTTATTCCGTGTTTCTTGCGCGTTGTTTTCCTTTCTTTGTCGCGTATTTCCTTTTGCAATATTTCTTCCGCTTTCTTACGTGCTCACAAACGCGACACAGAAACCGAGAACTGAAATTTCAAAATTAATCGATCGTATCGCACTTGTAAGTACTGTATAGCTACAGTAGAGAATATTAATCGCGAATAATAACGGAGATATTAAAAAAAAAAAAAAAACAAGATTAGGGTTAGGTAAACCTGATCAGCGTTAGTAAATTCTTCGAAGAAATTGTAACGAACGTTTCGCGTTTCAAGATAGAAAGGGGGTGAGTTTCGTTTCCGGTTTGGAAGCCAGACTCGCTGGTCGTTTCCTGCTCTTCGTGAGCCAGAACTTTTCCACGATTTCTTTCGCGCTTCGGCAATTCTCAGCTTCCGTTTCCGAAAAGGAATTTCTCGCGCTCGTCGCGATGTTTTCCCAACGTCGACACGTTTCTCTTTTTTCTTCCAGCCTTCTCTCGTTCTCCAGCTTATCCTTCCTTTATGGCGTCCAGCCCGTCCTTTCCTATCCAGAGTTCCTCGCGAGCGTCGAATTCGCTCGACCGTATCTTCGCCGCGTTCCGCTCGTTCTACTCCTTTCAGCTTTTATTATTTTCTTCCTTTTTCGAGCCACTTCCGGTGTAGCGATGGTACTCTTCTCTCTTTCCTGATCGTCGCCCACGCCGGATTTTTCAACCACCGTAAATCAAAACAGGATACCGAAAACGCGACCAAACGTACAGTGTCCGCTCAATTCTCCCACCAAGTGTTTGAAAAATTCTTCAAACTTTCGAGAACTTTAATCCTCGTAGAACCGTGGTAAAAATCGAGCGTGTAAATCGAAAAGCGAATTGTGAGCAAAAAGTTAATAATTGGTAAATCAAAATGAAGCGTTCTATCTGAATGGAGCTTTTCGTAGATCGATAGTAATCTGACCAGTTCCTCGCTGAATGGGAGGAACTAATTAACGAGGAAATCAGTTTCGAGTGCAAAGGGTAAAATAAGAACAATAAAAGAGTAACAAAAGAAGTATTTTTCGTTAACGATGTAAAGGAAAGGATTCGATAAAGGGCTGGATCATCTTTCTCACAGGATCTGACGATTCGATAATACCTGACACGCGATGATCCTACCTTTCTCGAAAGCAGCCGAACCGAACCAGCGTCCGTAACGAAGCGAAACACGATATCAACAACTCAGAAATACGCCTTCTGTCTCGATTTCGTTCGTAAATCAAAGAAGAGGCCGGATATTCTTACAGCATGGTGTCGATATCGGATCCCTCGGGTAACGCTCAGCCTTCTTCTTCCTCCACTTTTCTTTCCCCTTCGTTCCTCCGTGCAACCTTCACCCTACAGGATTCACCCTCGAATTAAAAGAGCAGCCATTCTTACCTTTCTGCTACCCCTCTACTGTTCTCACCGTCTTACATCTGGACCTTATTAGGGTTGCTGGCGAAGAAAAGGTCGAGAGGGAGAGAAAAAAAATTGAATGGATTTTGGGAATCGATTCCTCTTGGATACGAAGCGACGATTCGAAGGACCTTTGAACTGGGTCAGGATTCGAATCTACCCGGTGTCGCTTTCGTTTAGAAATTTTGGCTTATTCTTTGGTCGAACGAATGTAATCTTCTTTATTTATTCGAATATGCGTATACGATTAAGACTTGGGTTTCTTCGTTACTTATTAGCCATAAAATATATCGAATTTGACAGAACACGAGTCGCTTCAGCTGTGAAGGATTATTCGAGCATGCACGGGAGTAGTATATCTCGAGGATTCAGCCGCTGTAAAAAATAGGAGGGGTGACCGACGTGCCAGACGCTTTTTGACCTTTTCCAGCGAATCGAACCCCCGTGTCCCTTTTTCCATGGGATATCTACTTGCAACCAGTTTGCGGCTCTTTCCATTCTTTTCGTTTCTCTCTTTCTGTTTTCCTACGGTGAAAAGCGGGGTAGCAGCCGACAACCCTTTGTTACCGTGCCTTATCTTAATTGCTTTCACGGGTTCCCGTTTAGATCAATACACACCAGCGGCGTTCCACCACCGCCCACCGCTCGGCCGCCTCCGCTTCGCGAATCTAAATTATCCCAAGGGTTGTTTCGACGAGGGATTTTCGATTTTCTCCTCGTCCCTTCCCTTCCCCTCCCTTCTCGTTCTTTCGTCTACACAGTATACTCGGTCCCCTTTTGCATATTTTAGGATCGTTCGCTCGAATCGCGTCGTCCGGCTCGTTCGTTCGATCCGATTTACTATTCCTTTTACCAGATACGCTGAAATATTTGTAGAACGATGAAATTTCTATAGTTCCGTAGTTGCAAGAAACGTTTCTCTTTACTCTTCTATAATTTTCGTTTGTCGTTCGAGTATCTCGTAACGAAAGGATCTAACCGTTTACCAGAAATCAGAAGACTCCGTAACCGTAACAAAGTATAATCCATCCATTTTTGGAGAAAACTGTAAAAATATTACGACCGTCGACCAGCGCGTATCTCTGAAATAATAGTCGGGTTAATATATCACGCGCAAGAAAAAAAATTAACACAAATTTGCTCGTTATCGCGGCTCGTTGTTCACGCCGCGTCACCGGGATAGCATACGCGTAAAATGTTTGCTTTAAACGGCAGAAATGCCGTGTCTTCGTCGTCATGAAATTATAACCGGAGGACGAATTAGCCGGGCAATTAGCTCGATCTTCAACGGGGTGTCATATTAATGTAGTTCGCTCGGTAACGAGCCTCGAAAACTACGACCGTTGTTACGTTGTCGCGGGTGGTGTATGTTCGTATAACCGGTGTGACGAATACCGGTACTCGTGGTCGACAGGAAGCTAGGCAGCTAGAGAAAGGAAGAAACAAGCAGGGACGCGCGTGTGTCGAAAGAGAGAGAGAAGTAACGGAGGTAGAGGCAGACCGTCAGAGTCGTAAAATGTTAACTGCTAGTAAAACTGAGTTTACGTGCTTGTAAGGACCCCCGCAGGAGGTTAGCAGTCTCTGTGCCTTACCAACGCGGTACCGTGGACCTCCCCTTGCACCCCTTAATAGCCAGATTATTGCCCGTAAGCTACCCCCGATTACTTTCTTCCCGCTCGATAGCCGAAAATAATTTTGCTGTCCGACGCTTCGTTTCTGTTTCGCGCTCTCTTTGCCTTTCTTTTTTATGCCCGGCGCAAATTGTTGCCAATCGTAGCTACGGCTAGATTTTCCGGATCAACGTTTTCTACATTACGCCGTACGTCGCGTTACGTTATTTATTTCGAGTCGGTTTGCTCGACAAATTTTTAACGCGATCGATTTTAGAAAGATAGCAGGGTTTCTATTTTTAGGACTATTAGGGAGACTGCTTCGGAGTAAACGGAAGTACCGTCGATGCTTTCACGGTGTTTTAACTTTCAATGGTACAACTTCTTCCTCACGGCATCGCCATAAACGTACGTTTTATTTCGTTGCTTCTTCAGCGAAGGTTTTTCATTTTTAATTACGGTGGCGTGAAAAGTTCTCGGCGTAGCTGTACCAACTGGCACCAAAGTTTTAACAGCACCCTCCTGACTGCTGTTAACTCGCCCTTTAAGTCGCCCTCGAACGCTGAAAACCGCGCATCTTCGAGACGTCTTGCTCGATATTATCTCTCAAGCATTCGATTCGATTCAACACTCTTTCTTACTATCTCAAAACGATCTCTGAACGTTAGAAAAGAAAATTTCGAATTTTTCCATTTCGTGTAAAATCGGATACGTAATATCGTCTCCGTATAAAATACAGACTACTGTCCATGTTCAAATGTTGGACCATCTTACCTTTCCAGAAAACATCCGAGACTTTTTACCAAACAAGACCAAATTCTACGCAGTCTAGGACTCTGAAAGATATAAGCTACCGTGAAACCAAAACACCGTATGCTCTCCCTCCATTTTCATTCCCCCAATAAAACGGAATGTATTCTGTCTGAACGTACCCAATAAACACTTGAACCCTTTGATCGATTTAGCGCAAATTCTGCACACTTTTTCTGTAGAATCCTATGGAAAATATAAGCTGCCATGAAACCCTACGCTCTCCGTCTGATTTCATCCCCTATGTAAAACGAGATATCTTTTATCTGTATGTTCCCAATAAACGTCTGAGCCCTTTGTTCGGTCTGGACCAAAGTTTGCACAGTTACGTTTCAGGATTCTAAGAAGAATATACGGTACTCGAAAAGTAGGACACTCTGCGTTCTTTGCCGGATTTTAGCCTCTTGATATTCGAAATTTGGACGATAACGACGTGGCTACGCAGGAAAGTCTATGACGGACAAATTTTCTATCGTACATCTTGCGAAACGATTCCCTCGCGAACGAACGAGAGAGATTCGTTAACGAATAGGTAGGCATTGACAGAGTCGGAACGCGAAGCGTGACATCTTTCTCGAAGAAACGGTTCCCCAGCGATCGACTTTGCGTCTTCACCCTTTCCACCGCAGTCCCGGGAGGAATTTGACGCTCCAACCCCTTCGTTGGGGTTGCAACCCTAATTGTTACACTTCGTATAAATGCATTAGTTCCTCGCATTCGTTTCACGCTCCCGCGAATCCCAGCAAACTTTCACGCCCTTCTTCTCTTCTCTTCTTTCCTCTCGTCTCTCTGGAGACTTTTTTCCCTAGCAATGGGAAAGTACAGTGCAAAAGAGGAGAGAGAGAAGGTCCTAACGAATTTAAATTACGGCTCGAATGACCGCAAATGTGATTAATTCAATCCTCGAATCTCAGCCAGGGAATATGCAGAATGGAAACGTTACGCGGCTCGTTCTCTAAAGTATCGTGATATTTCTTTACCGACCTTAGTTGATACGGTATTTCAAATGTCTTTTTCTGGATCCTATTCTGTACCTTTTTCTGGATCCTTTTCTGTACCGTTTGGTTTACAATTAATTTGATATTCGATACTTGGAACGTATTCCGCGTATTTCTGTATCGCCGTTGTAACTATTTATGCAGTTAGAGTAGAAAGAGAAGGAAGAACGTCACGTTTCGGTTGAAATCGACAAAAGGGAAGAGGTCGAGAAAGTCGCGCGTTTTACCCATCATAAAAGAATCAATTTTACTTCGATGTTCCCTCGTATCTTTATCCCCCTCGGTACTAGACCCTTTCGTTCCCTTTGTCTTAAGGACCGATGTGCACGCAGTGCTTTAGAACGGGCTACGTTTCCACGGTGTAACCGTAGTTTTATTGTACTTTTACGGCGCATGATGGAGCTGGACGAGCCATAAAACCACAGCGTACGGAGGGAGACTTTCTTCTCTCTTATTCTTTCCTTCCCGCGTTCACCTCGTGTGACAGTTCTTCCAGAAAGATGCAGCAACCCTATCTCCCACGGTTTTCACCCTTTTCACGTATCAGCCGGCGCAAGTACGCGCGACTAAGCACATTGAAGGGAAACTCGTGCAAACTGTTTCGCTTTCAACTGATCGTACACTACGAATTTATGTATAAGAGATAAAGTAAAGCCTAATACTTTTGCATAAAATACTTTTGATAGAAATCGTGTTTAGAGGGCAGAGTTTAACATTCGAGTAATTTTTCTCGTTACAGTGTTGTCGTTAAGAAACACTCAAGAAGAGGAACCACCGGATCCGCAGCTAATGAGGCTGGACAACATGTTGATCGCGGAGGGTGTTGCCGGACCAGAGAAGGGTGGCGGAGCGGGAGCGGCGGCGTCGGCATCGGCGGCTGCGGCTGCTGGACCACCTGGACAACCCGACAATGCCATCGAACATTCGGACTACAGAGCCAAACTCGCTCAGATTAGGCAGATTTACCATCAAGAGCTGGAGAAATACGAACAGGTTTGTCGGCACTTTTACAGTTCTTTAATTCTCGGGTTGGCCAATCGCTCGGACAGCTTACGGGGTATTTCTCGACGTTAAAGAGATCCACAATTCACGATACACCACCCCGGTCAGTTTGCTCGACACGCGAGATTTTACTTAAATATTAGCTAGTTGGTCGGTTCATTAACACGCGAATCGTCGAGCACCGACGATTCTCGTTTTGCTGCCGTTCTATGGCCGAACGAGTGGAACAAAGGAAAAACGTCCGTCGAAAATTACATGGCAAATCAAATAGCGCGACGATGCATCTAACAAGTACAGATGCATATTATAGGATTAAAAATTGTTAGTTTGCCGATGAACGCAATCTTCGTGATCTCTACTCTCGTCACGACTCACTTATCAACGATAAAAGCATAATTCTTTTTAACGCTTCTCTCGTGCGTCGCGTAGTCTCTCTTTTGCATACTTTACAAAACAACCGTTGGTGGGCCGTCATTCTCGTACTGTCTCGTATATTTGCACGCGCGCGCTCGTGCACGAACCAGTCGACAGAGAGAGAGAGAGAGAGAGAGAGAGACAAACAGAAAGAGAGAGAGAGAGAGAGGGTGTTTTAATTGCCACACCCGTTTCGACCCCATATTTCACCGTGTGTCAGCGGTCTTGATGTTTCCCCGCAGTAAATACGCACACCGTTGCCTTCCTGCACCACCGCATCGGTCTGTACACGGATGCGTGTTGAATTCTTTGTAGACGCAACAATATGGAGGATGTTGCTACGCGGGGAGATGTATGTGCTCGCGTGGTACGCGTCGGTGCAACTGCAGTCACCTAGGGGGTAGTTGACGCCCTATCGATAAACCTGGTCATTAACAAGTTTTAACCCCGTACCAAGCTTTTTCTTTTCTCGTTTCTCTTCGATTCTTTTACGAGATAACGGTATAATTCGTATACTTCGATTTGGAACATTTCGATGGTCGAATATCCGAATTATTCGTCATGATTACCGTTTAAATGAACGAGATTCTCCGAAACGCTGTTCGGACAGTTTTGGCGAGGTTGGGTAATACAATGTTTCGAGTCTCGCGGTTCAATGTATTGCCGTGCTTAAAAGTAACGTTATTACGGTTGATATCGTCGCGGGGCAAAAGTTTTATCATAACCAAAATTTACTATTCAAACTCGGCGTAGAGTAAGTGCATTAGGGTGAACGTCTGCCTGACTATGCAGAATGGCGTGACAAGTACGAGAATAGAACCGCGGCGAGTTTTACGAGATCGCGTGATCACCGCCAGCAAACATCGTCTGGCATGAATTTTACCGATGCATGCTCGCCTTTATTTCGTCTGATTTTCGCCACAGATTTTAACCATCTTCTCTCCGATCGTGTCTGTTCGATTTTAAACGAACTTTTGTAACGTTTCGAGATTCACGAGTGACACGCGCTTTCGGTAGCTTTCGGTAGCTTTCGGTAGCTTTCGGTATTTAGTAACCGAATGATTTGTATCAAGTTCTTATAATATCGGCAGAATGTATTAATCGTATTAATTGGCAACGCGCAATAAGTACACGGATCAATTAAACGACATCGAAATAATTTCAAAATTGGAGAACGCAGCAACCGAGAGTCGGGCATAATTCTCGATGGGTTTTCCATCCAATCCACCTACTCCAGATCGTCCCAAGCACCCTCCTCTTCTTCCAGCGAGAAGCTGATCCACCCTACCTCGAGTCAGCTACGCTTTCGGTGCAAAGAGAACAACGCGAGAGAAAGGACGAAGAAGAAGAGAAACGGGAGGTTGGATAGAAGAAAGAGGAAGAAGGACGGGCATGGGGGTGGGTAGGACGGGCAGAGTGGAATCCATTTCGAAATTGCGAGCCACCCTGTCCGACCTCTTCCTTCTACCACCTTCCCTCAGGAAAATCCACCCTCCTGCTCCCCTCTTTCTCCTTCTCTTTCTGTAAACCCTCTCTTACCATCTTTTGCTGGTATATTTGTTTCTCTCTCGCGCGCTCGGCTGTCCCTTTCTTCGCTCCCTCCGGAAGGTAGCGTGCTCGCCTCGAATACTGATATCGAGCAAAGTCCTTTTTCCCTTAAACCGAGCAGCCACCGGGAATAATGCATTATACGTACGCCTCTTTCTTCTCCCTTCTTCGCGCTGCTTTTCTGTCTCGTCGCGCGCGCTCTCTCGCTCTCTCTCTCTCTCTTCTCTTTTTCTGCTTTCCTGTCCCGTTTTCCTCTCGTTCCTTTCGTTTGCGGTTTCGTTCTTGCTTCTTACAGGCGTCAGACGATCGACGAGTTTTCAACGTGTGCGGTGCAAAAAAAAAAAATGTTAATCCATTAAGGAGAAAGTTCTCCCTCTTTTCTTGGAATAAATTGGTATTGTGTGACCAGTTTATTGAATCGTAGCGAAGATTTGCGTAGAGGAACGAAAAGAAAACATCGCTTTTCATCGAGTCTGTCATAATTTTAGTTACGTTTTTAAATAACTATTCGAGATTCTTATTATTATTATCAACATTTGCATCATTGCTTGTTAGAAGTAGACCTTTTGTCTCCTATCGGAATCCCTCAGTTTTCCTTTTACCTTAAAAATGTGAAAGATTACAAACAGTTTGTAGAGTTGCGAAACAAAGTTGTAAAACGGTACTTATACGTCTAAATAAGAGTTAACGATTCGAACGTTTTTCAGCTTCGTACTTAGCAAATCCGCCACTAAAGCCGTGGTCGCTCATTTGTTTTCAGGCGTGCAACGAGTTCACCACCCACGTGATGAATTTACTGAGGGAACAGAGTCGTACCAGGCCGATCACGCCGAAAGAAATCCAGAGGATGGTCGAGATAATTCACAAAAAGTTCTCGAGCATTCAGATGCAATTGAAACAATCCACCTGCGAGGCCGTGATGATCCTCAGGAGTAGATTCCTTGACGCGAGGTGTGTATTTGTTCCTTATCTCGGTGAAAGTACCTCCTTTTTTCGGTGAATTTATTCTGTTCCATTTGCTTCGGAATATTCCACAAATAGACAGGAGCGACGAAAGGAGAGAAACGTTTTTGTTTCTTCTGTTGCAGGCGTAAAAGACGAAACTTCAGCAAACAGGCCTCCGAAATCCTGAACGAGTACTTTTATTCGCACCTCAGTAATCCTTATCCGAGCGAAGAGGCCAAGGAAGAGCTCGCGCGAAAATGCGGAATCACCGTGAGTCAGGTAAGACAGAATGAAATTATCTCAGCATCGTTTCGCCTCGAAATTACTGAAATTTACGCGCTAGTTGAAATTAATCCTTCTCGTAGTCGAATCAAATTTATACGTATATTTTTATAATACAAATTGTTTTCGCGTTTAATAAGAGAATTAAAGAGACGGCGTGTTCTATGTGCACACCTTCTTCGTTTTAAATGTTTTCGAACGGAAAGCATAGAGTAATTATAAGCGATACGCATATTTGATTTTGATATACAGTGGATTCTCGTTGTACTGTCACGGACGGAATTAATCGACAAATGTTCTCCTTTGATACTGCGAAAGTCTCCGACGCTTTACGACGATAGAAAACACCGGTATGTACGAAAGTGTCTGCAACGATGGCAGTACAACGGATTTCCTGTATAAGCGATCGAAAATTGGATCTTCTAGAGAATTTCGGCCCGTATTTTCCGTGGAATATGGAGAATTTTCTGTGATACGGCACGGTCGTCCGTTATACTTGTTTACAGGTTTCCAATTGGTTCGGCAACAAGAGGATACGCTACAAGAAAAACATAGGTAAAGCACAGGAGGAGGCGAACTTGTACGCAGCCAAAAAGGCAGCTGGTAAGTTCCGTCCTTCGCAAACGAACGACGGGTGTTCCTTGAAGAGTTCGTTTCGATAAGTTGATCGATTTAAGAACACACGTTTTACCGTCTATAGAACCAACAAATTTCTTGATCAAATCCAAACGGATGAAAGACTTGATTACTTTTGTATCATTAATTTCCATGTTTTTGTTTTTGATCATGAAGTGCTTTCGATAAAACGACGGAATAATTAGCCGGATATAAGTTCTCATTTATACGCGTGGTAGGTTCGTTGAGAAAATTTCTGGATCACGTTGTAATAAACTCTCTCGTGGTAGATTTTTTGGCGCTGTCGTCACGAAATAATTACTGCAACGTACACGAAATTAGACCGAAGACGAAATTGCCCGGTCTGGCTGGTTTCTCGTTAATATAAATCATTGCGTGATCGAGTTACTGCTCATTGTTCGAGCTCGCAGTGCCAGCGTTATTGCGTCTGACTAATAAATCTTCCGAAAAGAAACAAAATTATCGATTGGATATTTCTGTTTCTCCTGTTCGTGCGCGGAAAAATACGGGTAGTTTGCGAATCGGATTAACCATCGTTTATTCAAAAACGGATATACATATACTTTAACCGTGTTAATTGCTCTGGAATTACTCTGCAGTTTATGCTACAAAATTACCAGTTTCTAAATTGTACAAGCTAATTACAGTATTACTAATTAGTACCTGACATAATTATACAGCACTAAGGCAGTAACTAGTAACGAAGAAAATCACATATTTTTATAGGATAACCAATAAGATTATAGGCTAGGTAGTGGATAATTGTAATTCTGTAAAGGCTTAAAACTGAAGTATCATTTTAGGGATAAAAGCTATTCATTGACAATTCGGTACGATTCGAATAGATATTTATTAGACTTTTAAGTATGTACATGTAATTTCTTGGCACGAAAGGAGCGTGAATGATGTAGACCTTTTTCCAAATTTGCCGTGGATGTTTTGGACGCTAAGTAACGCGTCAGGTTACTCGATAGAAAAGAAATCTGAAAGGGACATTATCGAGTAGATGAAATCGGCATGAAACGAGAATTCAACTCGTGTTGTCTAATCCGTCGAGTATACTAATGCGAAACGAGATAAATGATAGTCCGTTCGTCCGTTTTTCTTCGTTCCTTCGTGTTTACCTTATCGCATTCTCGCAAAAATTAGAAGAAAAATTCTCTCTGTTTCCACCGTGAAATTTTTCGCATTCGCAGGACTTGCTTGCTCGCAATTACGCGTACTTCCCTTAACTACCGAGGCGTCTCTTTATTTCAGAGAGCGAGGCGAGATATTTTTAACTTACCAATTACACCGAGAAGAAAAAAAAAGGGGAAGGAAAGACGAGAAGGGAATGGGATAGCGTTCTCCCCTTTCTTTCGACGCCCTTCGTCTGTTAGCCTTTCCTCGGCCACTTTTCCTGGCTCCTCTCGTAATTAAAGAAACGAAATTCCAGCGGTAGCGCTTCCCTTTGGATGACGGTGCAAATGTTTTCGCGTTTTCGAATAAAAATTGCTCGAGTTACGTGAGAACTAATTTCCAGGCTACTTTGCCACCGTTGAACGACCGATTTCATTCGACGCCTAATCGTGGAACGGAGTCAGTTTTTGCTCTAAATTATTTTTGCTCGGCATCGTAATAACCGTTTTTTTTTTCTACGTTGCTCTTAAACTAAGAATTTTTCTGTTACAAATGATCGCTTTCATCCGTTGATGGAACAGTAATTCTTATCGACATAATCTAACGATACGTATTTGTCGGTCTAGCTAATCAGTGACGATTGTCATAATCTGATCAAAAGTTATCAAAATTTCGTCCACTGCGTTCGTTAACCCTTTCACAATCAGGAACTTCGGTACAGGGTTAGTTATTCTACACATCGTGAACGGAAATATTCTTACCCCGTTAATCGGATCGTTTCTCAATCAGGCGGTTGTACACTCGCGTGCATAGATTGCTTCGTTCGTTTACAGAAAATGATGAGGAGCTCTTGCCTGGCTCGCTCGTGCCTCGAACTTTAACTGCTGACATCTCAGAAACTAATCGTCGACTTGACTTGAAAATATTCTCCGATTCGTGTTTCGATAGAAACTATCATTCGACGGAGAGACAAGTTCCAAAATCAAGGGATCCAAAAGGAGTGAATTTTTGGGTCACTCTTTGGCTCGCGTCGACAGTTGGACTATCGAGTGGTGGAGGCTCGTCTACTCCTACGTTTCTTTCATCGAGAAAAGCTATCTATTCACGCGACTGTGCGCTTAATACAAAATTAATACGGTGCAGTTTAGATTATTTACAAAATCTAGTCGTTCCCGTGAACGAATCGTGAACGAGTTAACGACAAAAGAACCGATCGACGTTTTGGCCATAAATTCAAAAGCAGAAGGGTCAAGGTGACTTTGGTATCGTAGATCGAGTCACTGATTACGCGGAAGGCAATGAGAAACGAGCTCAAACGCTTTTAAGTTAGATGAAAACGTGTCGGTGAGGCGTAAGAACTTTAAAGACGCACCCTCGAATTTTGTATGCACCGCGATTGTTTCTACAGCAGCTTTTGCAGGAGCATCGCCGTACAGTATGGGTGGTGCCAGCCAGGGCACCCCGACGCCGATGATGTCGCCAGCGCCACCTGGTGGGCCGCAAGACATGGCCGGATACGGAATGGGTATAAACGGTAGCGACTATGGCTCGCAACCGTACAACGACGGCTCGATGGGTTACGATCCCATGCACCAGGTAAATGTCAGACCTTCTCTTTCCCCGTGAATCGATTTCCCCGTAGTCACCGATCATTGCCTCGCTTTCTTCGATGCCTGTTTCTTGCATTCACCCGAGCATGCGCCTGTTACACGAGTAACCCCTGATGACGCTTCCGAAGGACTTTCTTTTGTCCGAATGAATGGAATGACCGAAATCATTCTTCCTTCAAGATCGATCCATCGAACGATCGTACGCTGTGGAAACTGCAACTGAAACCTCGCGACGTATGAACTTGAATAGTCCTGTAGTATTTTTCAGTGTGGCTTAGCTTTGCATCATCCGTTTGACAAAAATTTCGTATTCAAAAATTCCGGCTCAGAGAAATCGGTGTTTGCAGACTTTTCAGTTTTCACGGTGTACACCTTTTTTTGAGACGACCTGTAATTTACGAGTTTCGATTTCCATTCATTCGTCAAATCGTGCCATTGCATCTTCATAAACGCATGCGCATCTCACCGCATATTCACACATATCGTGAGAAAGGAAGTTTGGATTACGGAGAGAGGACGAGAGAACGAACAGAGAGGAGAGATAGTCAGGAAGAGAGACAGAGCGAATGATAGCTGTGGATGCGAAGTTTAATTTGAGCTCCAACTACCATACAGGGTGATTCAGACTGACGAATGACGCGAACATATACCTTTCGTACACGGTTCATACAGAATTGAAAAAATACTGGTTCTACGTGCAAGTACAAATTTATGAATCTGAAGTTTCTGCTTGAACGAAGGAGCCAGTTGTTTCTGTAAACTTTTAAGCGATTTAGGTAACTCGAATATTCGAAATTGGAATATCGGAATATCGAAGTATTGAAATATTGGAACTCGGAATACTGAAATATTGGAATATTCACCTTGAATATTTGAAAGATCTATCGATAAAACAAAACTATCTTGCATCGTATCACCGATTCTGAAATACACTTCGTTCGCTAGTTTCGCACGCCGTCAACAATTTGAACACTTTGTATGGAGTTAGAGGAGGAACGAGTGAGTAGGTAGCCGTGCAAGTAGAGCGTTGTTCTTAGAACGTATAGGATTGGGTTAGATACGCTGGTGTTGCTGGGTCATAAAGATGGACTTGGAAGGAGCCGATAGTAGAAAGTTCGAAGAGAGAGAGTGTCAGAAGGAGAGTGCACACGCGGGGCCAGCAAAGCAGCTAGTACCATAAGGGTTGCTTAGTATGCATTGGAGTTGCTAAGTCACTTTTTAGGTAGGGCTCTGCTCCCTCACATATTAATAGAGTCGGTAGGTAGGTGTGCGGCCGCGCTTCTAACGAGTTACCTCTATTCGCCCGATGAAACGCAATGGAACAACATCCTCGCAGATATCGAATTTCCATGTATGTGGCATACTATTTGAACCGTCGTAATTCTCTCCGTTTTGAAAATTATTCTCCGTTCGGCGAAACCTTTTCGTCTTCGGAGCGAACTCCGAATCTATATCACCGTTATAAAGTACAAAGAAACGAAACGCGCTTATCGTCGTATCGTGTTCGACTCTTCGAATCCAGCAAATCTTTCTGACATGCAATTTCATCGATGTCACGCGAATAAAGAGTGACGTTGAATTAAATCCGCGTACAGACACGCGAAATCGTTTTGTTAGCTCGGAAATTTGTAGATATTTCCAATTGATTGGCGAATTAAATGTCCCTCTCGCCGATACACCCATCGATTCCCGATACACTTGGTTACAAATATCGTTTCGCGATGTACTCGCTGCAAAATACGTTTCGATAGTGCCATTAAGATAACGCAATTTGTTTAATCGGCAAATTACACGCTCACAAATTATGCTCGTATATTTTTCGTTCATTTCGCCATATTTTCCTTGGTTAATTCGCGACACGGTTTTCGTCGATTCGGAAAATAAATCTTGTTCCGTCCGCGAAGGAAATCCGAGTAAACGAGGAGAAAGGTCTGTCTTCGACGTAGTCCGCATCAACAGCGATGTTTCCTTATTTTGGTGTCTCTTGTATCGCGTGCTTTCGACGTTCGAGTCGCAGAGAAGTTCGCAAGAAAATTAATTTCACGGTTCATCCAGTTTGGTCACGGGTTCTTCACTCCCAAGGGACGAGAACCAGCTCGAAATGAAGCGACTAAAATGCATACAACCTTCTCGGTTTCCGCCTTTTCGAATCACCCTTGCTTCTGTTTCGTTTTCTACCTTCGTTTCGTTCGCTTCTATCGACACTCGCCTATTCCTCGCTTCTTTCTCGTTACCTTATCGAGCGTCCAAGTCGAATGCTTGCGTTTCCACGACGGTTTCGAGATCATCTACGCGAAGCTTTGGAATTTAACCGCGTAATCCGTAACCAAGTTAAGACACGCTGAGAGTGAGAGTACTTCGGTTTGCGCTTCACGATTAAATAAGAACAAGTCGATCTCGTGGCGACGATGAACGCTCTTGCTGCTACAACTGGCACTAACGTTTCCGTAATTGCATTTATAACAGCAACAAAAATACAGCGATCGCTTACGCACAATTATACGAGCACCAAGATCTTTCTTACTCGTTGATCGACCTAACATACGCGCGCTCGATCGATCGAGTGTAATCTCGTTTACTACTTTCTTGTCTGTGATTTCATTTATACCCTTTTTTAATACGTATGTAATCTCGTTCTAATCGCTGCTGGTTGGTGCTCCGAGTCTAACAATACAAACAAAAAACCAAACGAAGAACTGTGTTTGTTGCAACAGAAATTTGGGGTGCGGAATGTCTAACCGTGTGCTCGCACGATTTTCAACCGTGTTTCTACTTTTTTTTGGTTTATTCGACAAAAATTCAATAGCTCGGGCGGTTGTTTTTGCTCCCCCCCACTAATTGGCTGTCGGACAGTTGCACCTGCTTTTTTTTCTTTATCACGGGCCGATATCTACCGATAACGCAACACAGATTTATTCGTTGGTTTCTTTGATACGATACATAGCGAGTTGATTTGTTTAGTTCTTTTCGAAAGAAGTTGTTTCGGTAGATATCAACTTCTCTCGAGATTCGTTCATTGACGAAGTATCGTGATTCGCGAACAAAAAGTCACGTACAATGGAAAGTGAAAGTTTATCCTAGAGATATACGTCGCGAGATTGCATCTCGAGAGAAGAGAAAAGTAAGCCGGTAGTAGTGATGGGCATTTGAATTTGTAGAAGTTGAATTTTGACCGGTGATCGCTTTCGTCTTCTTCTCCGTAGGGAAGGTTGGTATCGGCACTGCATAACCACCCGAGTCTCGATTACGAAATTAATCGCGGTACACGTTGCACTTCCGATGCGATAATTAGCCCATCACTGCTCTGCAGGCAAACGTAGGTTCGATTCGTAAAAACTCGCTAAGACAATCGCGTATTGTTACAAGCACAGTTCGCACGGTCTGCCATCTATTGTAAAATATACTGTTGCGATCGATTGGTCGTCTGTTCCTTGGTCTCTTCTACTCTCCATCACCTAACGATTTGACCGGGTACACGATATTCCTTCCACGAACCGTTCGGCTTCTCTCGATGCCAACAGATCTCCTCGAATCGCAGAAAATTCAAACGAATCTCGTCGGAACAAATTTTGGCCCGTTCGCTAACTCTTACGATCGAAGAAATTTCGTCGATCCGAACACGCATCGAGCAAAGATGATCGGTTCAAAGGGGATGGTGTCGAGATTCCTTTTCGTCGTCGTCCACTCGTTGGAATTCACTTTAGTTTTTCTTGTTGGCGCAGATGAAACGAAATTCTTAGAAGGCGACAGAGAGTGAGAGAGACATCGAATCAGACTTCACGCAAAATAGTGGGTTGAAAAATAAGAGTGAACATTTGCGCGGGAGAGTAAGTAAAACGAAGTATAAGAACGGACAGGGAGAGAGGGAAAGGTAAAAGACGAGAGAATCACGGAACACAACACCTGGCGGATACGAAAGAAAAGATAAAACAATAGAAGAAGAAAAATATAAAAGAATCAACGGCTACTGGCGTGTTACACTGATCTCGGCCTTTTGTGCTTTCTGTTGTGTTCACAGTGACGCGCCATGCCGGACACTAATGCTCGCAATCGTAGACTCGTCTTGGACTTGGACGTACCGGACTCGAGCGGGCGCGTGTCTACGGTCTTACCTCTCTAACTGGCACGTGTCGACTTTGCGCTTTGCTCTTTAGAGAGGTAGCTGACAGTGTCCAAATTTCGTGTTCGCGTCTGAATTTATCGAGAACTAGTGTTTTTTCCGCTTCTCGAGAGACGATTTGTCATTTACCGAGGTACACTTGGAGATATACCGAGTTTCGGTCACACTTTCAACGAAATTACTCGGTTTATCATCTGAATATTTCGATTTTATTAAAGTATACAGTGTCACCTCGTTAAATGGCTCGAAGCGAGTCCACATATCACGACGCTTAGAGAGGGCTTCACTCGTTCCTTTGAAATTGATGCTACCAGGGTGCTCGCGTCCGAACACGTCGACTGTCACGGTGGTCATTACGTGACTGTATACGAATAACTGCAAAACGGAGAACGAAGCCATCCAAAATGAAAACAATGAATGTTTAATGTCTTTAAGTAAACATAGCGATCTTAACCGTGTCAGTCAACGCGTGTGAAAGAATTCTGAGGAAGTTGCCATTTAGAGAGGTAGAAATGTTGCCATTTATAGAGGCAGCACCGTATACGTTTTCTTAGGCAGAGGAAGAGAGAGTATCCGAATGCGTGAAGAGTGTCTGAGAGAGTGTCACGAACGATGTTTCGTACGAGGAGTCGATGAATCAGAATAATTAGCGAAAAAGGAAAAAATTCGGATATCTCCGTTGCAACAAGCACAGATCTGTTTCCTTCGAACTAACGAGACACGGACTCGTAGAGTCGAGCCAGCAGTCGCGATCTCTTCTGCTTTGTTTTTCGCAGAGATCGATCGACTCGTCGATAGTGCAATATACTCGTATCAATATTACATAGACAAGTTTGTACGCGTTTTTTGGTACACTTGGGTCGATGGATCAAACTCTTCGAAAGACGTTTTCGTGGCGTGCATGACTGCATGTACAATTATTTCAGTTTATACGTGTATACTGGTCTTTACAAAAGTAGTACGTGTGTGCGTTTATCGTTATCTTATCTTCCTTTTTATTATTATTATTTTTTTTTTTTTTTCGATGTTTTTTGCGGGTCGATTGGCTGGGGTATTTTTGGGTGAATAGAACTATAAGAGCGAGAAAGAAAGTGTGGTAGAGATCGAGCGATTGAAACTTCATATTTAGTTCGTTTTGCCAGAGATTCTGAATTGTTCGCGGTAGATAGTAGTATTAGGCGCCGGTTCTTTGCATTGGCAAACTTAGAATGAAAGGATCTCTCTAGTTTCGCTGTGTTGTTCCCTGTTTTTGCCCCGATCATCTCGACTAGAATCTATCGCATCACGTAGTCAAAAGTATCCTTTCGCGCTCGTAACAGGAATCGACATGAAAATAAAAAAGAGAAACAAGACTGACGACGTTAAATACAAAATTAACCCTTTCGCGACGATACAGTTTTCTTCCTATTAAAGTGTTAACCCTCGGACGGTAAAAAATCTAAATTCGAATTGCTTCGTTCGATCGAAAAGGGTTAGAAATGTATTTGAAATCACGATTCTATCGAACAAAAAGGACCTTGGAAACAGAGACGACGGTAACTTGACAGTGACGAAATTGGTAATGTATTCGACTGTAAGCTGAGAAATCGTAAGTTTCGTTTTCATTGGCGACATAGACAATTTTTATCATAATATTAAGACCGTATTTGACGTCGGTACTCACGAACGACGAGTAAGGCCAACATTGACGAGTGAAAGGGTTAAAATGTATCTTTTCCGAAAAGAAATTCTTTTTAAACGTTGAAACGAGTATTTTCGGTGTCTTGTTACGAGCAGAGCCGATTCAAATAGCTCGTGCTTTCATACAAAATCGTTTCCTCTCGTAATATTACAAACAGAAAAAAGAAAGTCTTTCATCCGTACTATTAAAAAAGAAAAAAAATATTTTGTGACCACACGTAAGGGATAAAGACAGAGGGCTAAAATCACAATTGAAAACAATAAAAAACAAAAAAAAACAAAATCGAACAAAAACAAAACAAAAAACAAAATGACGCAGGGCAAGGCATTGGCTGGGGGGCCAGGCGCGACGGGATGGATGCAACAACGCGAAGCGGTACCGGAATTTCCGCCGCTCCACGATTCAGCGGACTCTGATTCCGACCGAGAAAATGAGAAACGACCGCGCGTCTAAAATTACCGTTTGCAACGAACGAAATAGAGAATTATAACGAAATCTAACGAGAGAAAGAGAGAGAGAGAGACAGAAAGAGAGAGAGAGAGAGCGAACGAACGAGCGAGTGACCAAATCACTCGTAGAAGAAACAAAGCGGAGAGTGTACTTTAGAAACACGTAGGCATACACGTCGATGACATACCCGTGTACACACACACACACACATACACACACGCGCGCCTGGAGAATAACGTTCGTTGACAATTGTAACGTTAATTTCCGATTTCGAAGCGTTTTTCTCTTTTTCTTGATCGAGAAGGAAGCAGGATCGAGCAAAGGCGCGAAAATCAATCGCGTTACTCGATCCCAAGGTGATCGTAAACATTTCTAGTACTTTTTATTCGCGTCTTTGATCGCGTCATCCTTCGATCTCGATACTTTGATCTTGCCTTATCGAGTGACTGTGCGCGGACATCCACGTCACGCGTATTTACACACAGAGGATTTAAAACTAAACAGACAGAGAGTCGAAGAGAGAAAGAAATGGAATGAGAGAGTGGGAGAGAGAGGACGAGAGAGTGGAAAGGATGATAAACGATAAGAGAAATTGATAGGGCAAATCGTGGATTTCTATATGAACATAGGTTCGCTTCTGTTAAGACAATATACGGCGATGTACTGACGTCTGGCTAAGGAGAGAAAGGGTGAGAGCGTATACAATCAATTAGTTTTTTAGTTTACGTATGCTATATATATATATACACACACGTACACATACGACACGTGGTAAGGTTCACGAGTTTGCGATATCGTCGTGATCTGCCGAAACAAAATCTCGGTATATCCTTTCTATATTTCTATGTATTTATCACGATGATTTTAACGATAATAAACTAACGCGTCAGCCTCAATGCATCGTGAACGACGAAACAAAAACTATTGGACTTTATCACGTGCACACGTAAATAGAATTTAGCTTGTACAGATACTTTTATTCCGTCTCCTTTCTGGAATTTTTCTCGGATCTTTTCTGTCACATCCCTTTTTTTTTTTTTTTTTTCGTAACACTCGATTTGGTTTTGCAAAAAGCGACCCCTAATATCTCGATATCTCTCCACTTATTACTTGCGTAGCATAATCTTATATGCTGGGTTAGGATTTGAAGGAACAAAATACGTGTATACGTGTACAGTTGCTCGTGAAAGTCTCCGTGCACTCGATAAAAACGCTATTTTTTGGCGTTTTCGAAGTAATAATGTCTATTTTATACGTATACCTATTATTCTATAGGAATATTTGTTCCTACTAAAGAGAAGCTATTCGAGAACTTCGCATGTTAATTTTAATCGAAAAGACTTTTTTATAGCGTGTACGAAGATACAGCGTGTAAGCGACTGTATATGATACTGTTTTTTTTTTAACGATACGACGTTATTTTCTCTGATATCTTGACGAAGAAGTATCGCTACGAGAAGATTTTATTTTTCTAAATCGGTAGGCAACATTACCGATTTAAAACGATCCTTTTTAAATCTAATCCCAGCACCGTGTATCGTGTAATGCAAGCTCGAATGTCTCCTTTCGTTCGGTTATGGTTTAAGTTCCGAATATTAAGCTTCGAATTGATATTTTCTGCGACCACGATTGCGTTTTCGCGAAACGTATTTCTGCGTGCTAACTTTTCTTCCGTTTCGGTTTTTGACGCGAGGACACCATTATTTTTACAACGAAAAAAACATAACGAATTATACGATCGATGCGTCGCATCGGTAAATACCGAAATATTTGTTCGAACGTTTGTCAAGGTGTCCTCGTTGCGAAAAGCTCCCCTGGTATTCGTCGTTATTCTTTGTGTTACGTTGGAAAATTGTATGCATGATTGTACCCACGAGCGAATTGAGAGAGAAGAAAAAAAAAAGAAGCTCGAAAGCCGTTTTTCCGTCGTTTTTTCTTTCATTTTGTAAACAAGCGTTTCAGCACGAGATCTTATTAAAATTCCTTCCTCCTTACGCCATTTTTTTCTCTTGTTTCCGTTGATTTCATTTACCCGACACACACACGCAGCGTCGAATCCAGAATCCTTACGGAATCCTTTCACGAAGCGCGTACAAAATTTTACTAAAATAAAAAATGTAACCGTTGAAATGTAAAAATCGAAGTTTGACATCTTTTATTAGTAAGGTAGAAATAGTGGTTTTTAACGCGTTGACTGCTGCTATACTAACGGACGTGTACAATAAAATCTATAGGAATCGTAATTATTAAGCACGTGGATTGATAATAATTTCAGTTTGTTATCTCGCATTACTTCTATAACGTAGTATTACTTAAAATTTTGTTAACGAGATTTCGATTCTATTAAGTTTATTGCGGTGGTCATCGGTGATCTCTTCTCTAGTCAACGCGTTGAATCGACAAGTTTTTGGTCAATATTAAGAACGAAGAAAATATTATTGGATATTTAGTTGATTTTGGAATACGACGAACCGCGACTGGATTCGACACTCGAGATATACGATTGCGCCTGTCTACCCTTAGTTGGTCGTACGTACATACGTAGGTACATATGTATTGTGTATACGTTATATACATGTGTATAAAGATCTCTATATTCTGTACTTTCGTATATATCTGTATCATTCTCGTATATACCAGCATCACGATGATAACTTGCTTCCAAAAAGAAAACCGAACAGAGAAACGTAAGGATCGCGTTGTTGCGATCAAGTTTTCGAGCGTACGCGTGCATGAGACTAGTCGCCAAGAAAGAAAATTACTTAGCTCTTCTAATTTCTTCGAACGACCTAAAAAGTCCAGAATCTACGAAAGAAATTGTGTTTTTTCTCGCGCGACTATCATCGTGATGTTACGCTCGCGTACACGGCCGGTACTGTTTGCTTTCAGGAGCTGTCGCCTTGAAATACTTAGAAGAATCGCTAAACGAGGAAACGCAAAACGAGAATGAATAATAGGAGTTGTAGGGAAAATGCAATTAAATGTATAATGTAAGATGACGATGTATCCGTGAACAGAATGCTCTCGCGCGATCCGATCACCTCACTATCTGTGATCTGAGGCTCGTCCCTAAAAACGACGGGTAATACGAACTTATAAATCGATATTAAGCTATTAATGTTATGTAATACGTTCTTATAGCGAAGAAGCGTTCACGTGTTCTTCGCCGATGCGCCGAGGTAATCGACGAACAAACACGAATCATTTTCAACGTATTTGTTTGTCGAAGACATCTGATTTATCGACTGAGCGTAGACGAGCGACCGCCATATTGCGCTAAATTGACCTCTTGCCTTATAATCACGTACACGATTATCGTTTGTAGGAACAAATCTCAATTCAGATAATAAACCTTTCTATTGCTATTGGCTTCAAAAATTTTATATAACTTTTATAAGTTAGCATATAACTTTTAGGTTTTAACAATATGATGCCCAAGTTCCACGGAGTTTACAATTTCTCTACTTTTGTTTAGCATTTTACGTTCGATCGAAGTCGTATATCGTGAAATTATTCATTTCCAAAAAGTAATTAATAATCGTTACATTACATAAAAACGAAATAACGAGAGAAGAATCAACGACCGGATTAAATCGAAATTTTAGCGATGACATTGTAAGGCGAGAGGTCGAACGGAAAGGCAGTTGTTTCATTCGCGCGAAAAAGGAAAGAAACAACGTTCTTTTCAATCTTGATCTTCTCTTTCTCTCTTTTTATCCGATATTGTTCGATAATCAAGCGTGAACGCTTCTATGCATCGACACCCTTTTCCCCTCTCAGAGCGACCCATCGAAAAGAAAAGACAGTAAGAATTAAAAAAAAAAAAAGAAGAAGAAAAGAAAAGAACGATAAACAAGTAATGGAACGAACAGAAAACGGAACAGTAACGAAGCAATGGTCCTGCGACACAACACTAATGTATACGATTTTTCAACATGAAAATATGATATATTGTAGCTATACATATAGAAGTATATAAAAAAAGAGAATAGTACATAGGCAAAAAAAGTGTAACGGCTAAGAAATACATCATTGTAAACGACGACGCTAATTAGTAAAACGAAATTTATTTTATAATAATTAATATTATGGTCGCTAAATATTATTGCTACTGCTATTACTATCTTTGTTATTATTATTATTATTATTATTATTATTATTGATATTGATATTTGCGGTTTATCGCGATTGCAATTGTATCATTAACGATCACACGAACAGCGATTTATTGATATTTTATGGATTATTGAAATTTATTATCGCGCCCGTTTGTTGGACGTATGTTTTTTAAGCTAAACGAACAAGAGTCGATGATAAGCGTCAATCTTAGGTGATTTCTATCGATTTATTAATACCATTTGATTGTCCACGATTTTTACTCGTGACGATTTTTGCGGCTCGACGGTTTATTACTTAGCACGTAGGGACTGAAGCGAAAACGAAAAAAAGATATCCATTTATTGTATAAACGAAAGCGAGGCGAAGGTGAGAATTATACGAGTATCCTGCAAGACGATTAGGTGGTTAATATTCTGTTGTTAAATAATATGTCGCGGGTGAAATTGTGGGCTGAAGATCGACCTATGAGAACTTAACATTCTTTGTAAATTCATTTCAGATGTAACTTTCGAAGAATTTGAAAATAACAGCTGCATCGAATTCTGATTATGTCGCGATAAATACACGTTTCGTTTATTTCCGGATAATGAATCAGAACTTTTCTCAGAGTTATCGCGACAGTTTTTGTCTCAAAAGTCAATCTTCAGTCGATTCTCTCGCCAACCATGCGACCAGTACAAGTGCGTTTGGCACAGCTAGTATACGACAAAAAAAAAACGCCTAAGGTTCAGTGTGAGAGCGGCTTTAGGCGTCCCTTATAAAGCTCTACGTAACATTTAATAAAAGAAATGAAAACGAGTCGAGAGTACGACGGTCGATAAGGTGGAAGAAAAAAAAGAATAAGAAATAACGTTTAACATTTATGGATACACGATATAAGATATTATATATTCATATTTCCTCGCAAATCCCCTCCGCTCGATCCTTTCCTAAAATCATCCAGTTTCGTTTCGAGGTAATCGACGATCATTCATGAAATTTACTCGAGGCGTAAGTCGACGCTGATTTAATACTGCATTTATGTTTCACGACATCAGACGAGATTTCACCTTACTTTCCTCCACATTCGTGAAATTATTCGCTGTGTTTTTTTATTCAGCAATACTATCTTCCATACGTAACGTCTCGATGACAGTTAGAAAAATATCGCAGTTTTATGCAGAGTGAAATTTTATTTATATATTTCTCCTAATAAATCTTTCATTATTTAAGGATGCGGTGTACAGTGAAAAGTTTTGTACGATTAAAGAAAATGGAAAGAAAGTTGAAGCCACGTTTCGATGTATACGACAGTATACCACAGAAATCATTGTATCGATTAAAATCATGGTAAACTTAATAAAACGCTCAAAAATAATGTGGATTCTATTTATACAACTGCTTCACGTTATTCGCACGATATACCTCCAGTTATTTACAGATAATAATTTTCTTTCGAAGCGAGTATTTTTTTTATGTTTGTACTACTGATTCGCCAAGTGATTATCGACTACAGGTAAGCGATGTTTTTCCAGAAAACTTACTTACCGACCGAGGTAAGTATACGTACCAGAAGAATCCTAACTGTGCTCACTTTTTTTAGCGTAAACGATGACGAACTTTGCTTTTTCTCGATCCTAAATCAAAATTTGATACTCTAACCAAAAATAAAAGAAAACAATTGAATGTTCTTAATTCAAAATTACGCATTAATTAAACACGTATCGTCTCTTCCTGCGAGCACCGATGAATAGCAATTCGCAGGCGCAGCATAAACTTCTCCAAGTCTCCTTAAACTTTCTGTGGGCCTAAATCCTTGGATTATCTCCTTCTAGATTTTCCTAGCTTCTCCTATTATTTCCTCTAAATTTTCCTTAGAATCTCCTTCTGCTGTTCCTAAACTCTCTCCAGCGGCAATTTCAAATTATAATGAGCGCTCGACTCGAGCCGGTAATATATCGAGTTAAGTCGAAAAATAAGGTACACAGGTATTTTGAAATATTTTAACATATTATTTTATTGGTTTTTTCCTTAAAAAAAGAATGAACTTGAAATCGGTTTGTTGGGTTTTGGATTCTGGCGAGTAATGACTGGGCATTTCGAAGCGACGATACACACTAATTTGCAAATTGAACTAGCTATGTATATATATATAATATTTATATATATATATATATGTATAAGGTAGGTATTTTCTCTCTCATTTACTGCATAATACATGAGTAATAATGCATGTTTACCTTTCCTGCTATTCGTACTCTTTCTCTCCCACTCATTTTCTCGTTTTGCACTATCGTTCGCGCATTCACGCTCGACACTGAACCGGTCGTTTCCGTAGATTCAAAGAATATTCGAGTTTATTCATTCGTTATTATTCGTTCAACACGCAAACTGTTTTTCACCGATAGACTGCCGTCGGCGCGTGTAGAATGCTTTAGCGTTCGTTAAAGAAGAGAAATAATACATTCGGGTATTCGTGTCACGGCGAACAAGCGAAACTGGAAACGTCTTTTGACTCGAGAACGAATTTTTCAACGGCGAGAACACTTGTAGCATGAATTTTCTCTTTTAAATACATATACATACATGTGTGTGTGTGTGTGTATTTCGCCGATGCGTACAGCTAAATCGTTTCGCTCCGTTTTTTTTTTTTTTTTTTTTTTCGTAGATAACAGTGGATTCGGTCGGTCGCGAAAAAGAAATCTAGTTCTCCTTTAACGAATATCGTTCTCGACCAATCGCGTTCTTCGACGTGACGCGAACCGGACACGCGAAATTTAAAATACGTATAAAGGTACAATCTGCACTCGGTCGGCTTTCACTGAGAATAAAACGAATGTTTCCTTTTTGCATTTTCACGCATGCATACATCTATGTTTATGTATATAATATATATATTATATATATATGTATGTATGTATAAGTAATATACAGTAAGTTTACAAGAACGCGAAGATTGGCGGCATATTGCGCGACGAGACATCCTCTCGAGATTGTAACGATATCGTAAAGAAAGAACAGAATTTCGATGCTCGTTTACACGAAAGAATTACATCGAGGTAGATTAAACTATACGTATGTATATTTGTTGTCGATCGTCGGTAATAAATTCACGTAAAATCGGCCGCCAATCGTCCGCCATTCATACAACTGGCAGCAGCACTCACAGTATTATATCGCTATACCCTTTTTAAAGTTAGTTTAGTCAAAGTTAAAGCTTTCAATGGGTTGTTTTTTCTTCTTCGCTTCGTTTTTCCCTTCTTTACATAAAGTTTATAACAATAGTACGCGCGACTATTTAAAACTTCTACAGATTTTTTCTTTTCACTCGCACGCATTCGCACACGCCCATTCGTTTCTCTCGCATACGCGCGTACAATTTTTAGTTTTCTTCCCCTTTTGCGTTCGTTTGTTTAACGGGTTGACCGTTGCATATTACTTTAATAATAATATTATTCAATTAATTGTGCCAACTAGCACGCGAAAAACTTGAATTGAAAAGTATAACGATCGTGTTCCGAATAATTCCGGTTATAGCATTTTACAGTCAACGAGTTAAACACTGTCACCCAGCTTGTCATTCGTCGCGAAATTACGTCTTTCGGTACACGCGTCTTACATACAGGCTGGTAAAAAAGTACGCGTGCGATTATTCGTACAGGTGACACTATATGTATATTTGAAAAGAAAGCTTGTAACCTCTTTCTCTAAAATACGTCGGAAATAAAATCTAATTTTGCGACAAAGTTTGTCGTAAATCATTGACTCCGATGCGTAGAATTCAGCTATGAAAACTCCGATTCTTTTGACATCCTGTATACGTATAATACACAGCCAGTTCTTCGATTTACCTCCCGCGTTATATTCTTTTTTCTTTTCGATCTGTTACGCGCGCTTAATACCGAGTCGATACGCTTCCGATCGCGAAAGACGTTCGTCGTGAAATATACCACTTATTCATCTCGGTCGCGATGATTTTTCCAGTTTCGATCTTGCACGTTCGCAGCTCGCTCCTCCGTTGCCTACCGATTAAACATCCGCGAATGAAACTCGAAAAATCATGTCGACTAATTTGACAATTAACGGAGATTAGCAAAGTTGAAATAAGTGGATGGATAAGCATCAAGCGAAAAAAATCTTACGAAAAAGATGGAAATCGTCTTTCGCGGAGTTGATCGTTAGCGAAGCAGTAGCGTACGATACATTTGTTGTACGACGAATGACCGATTACGATCGCGTGAAATTTCAATTATTTGTCGAATTAATTCGTACCTTTCGATCGTCACAACTTCGCCATGAACTAAGTACACCTTGCGTGACATAACACGCGTCCGACTAGGCACCGATATTTCTACTGCTACTTCACTCGCGGCATCGATCACGTATTGAATCGGTTTAACAGTCTCTTTGGAAACTTGAGAAACGTTACTGGAACTGAATTTTAATACATATATAACGATTTTGAAAACCTTCAAGTCCTTAGTTCACGGCGAGCTTCTTATCTTACGATCACGGCAGATTTAATAAAGGACAGGTGCAATTTCATAATCGGTCATGCATCCATCGGTTATACTATCCTCTGTATCCTTCGTTTCTCTTTCATCTTCTTGTTCGTTTGCGTATTCTAGTTTTGTGAACGTGTAATATTAAGGCAACTCTTGTTACTATTTAATGATTTGCGACTTTCATCCTTCTTTTCCTCTTGTTTGACCCTTTGCTATCGTTCACCTATCGCTTTCACGAGTTCTGCAAAGCTTCCGTTCTCTCGAAAATACATTTACGCTATTTCTGTACATAGTATTGTTTCGTCGCGAGCACGTAACTCGGCCTCGAGCCGAGCAGAACTACATTTTCGATAGAGGGAGGGTTTCTCGAACGAACAACGCGGAAACTGAACCCTTTCGGAGCGAGTTGAACCTTCTTCGAGTTGAAAATCGAAAAGGTTTCAGGGCTTTTCGTCTCGTCACGTCGACGAGGCTAATTATCGTGGTCCTCAAACAATGTTAAATTCGATGGACTCGATCTTCTCGACTCGACGACGAATTTGTCCCGTAGATTTGCCAGGCGCGCGAAACCGATGCACAGAAATAATTCGTCTACCTAAAATAACCGATATCCACGCACATCCGATTCGTCGATCGCCCGAGTAGACACTCGTTATTGTTACGTCAAATTATACGATAGTGCGCCGTAGAGTCTACGAAATCTATCTGCGAAAGGAAGAAATTTTTAGTAGCTACTGATTTTGTCTCGTGTTGGCCAGCGGTGATCGATGCTAACGAATCGGTCAAATAATCCAACAACCAAAATATTGCGTTTTTCGATCTTTAATGACGAACGCGGGACTATGTTATATTTCGCGAGCTAACAAACGGAAAATTGAAATTAGAAAACGGAAACATAGTACATATTTTGAATTATAGTTTGTCCTGACGTAACAAACGATGCATCCCGTTTACGGCCGTGCTCCATCTGCACACGCGTGACTAAACGAAGAAGACTCAGACTTGGATCAAGACATAACGTGTTTTCGTTTAAATTGTTCGAGTATATTTATACGTATATTTTTTTATACATAGAGAGATCGGGTGTAATAGTGTATCGATTTCGATTATTTGCAAAAGTATGAAACTCTACGGAGCTCCAGCTCATCGAAGAGCCAAGAGGTCTCTAGCGACGAATTGTTTTTATTTCATTCTCGCATTCTCTCTCTCCCTCGCTCTCCCTCCCTCTCTCTCCCACTTTCTTTCTATTATTTTTTTTTTGTTCATTTTTTCACATTTTATCCCCTCATGTTCTTACGTGATTATTTTATTATCGACAGGGCGTTCAGTGTCAAATATGTACGCTTTCATTTATTCGTTCGTACCACTTACATATATATATTTATATGTATGTATTTATACATAAATACATAGATATAAAATGCATATACACGTCTTTCTTATACGTGTACATATTATAGTATACATATATATATAAATATGTATATATATGTATATATATATAGATATATATATATATATATAGATAAGTAGAAAAACTTAATCGTAGTAATTTTTTCCATTACGCGTTACTCCATTAAACGCCCACGTTTCGTCGGTCGGTATTACACCTTTGCTCGCTTAATCGATATTACAAATAAATGAAGTTTATAATGAGAAATCGTACATGGAATTCGTCTCTGACCACTAAATGATCCTTCGAAGTTTCTGCTGTCTCTAGAACCGATGGAAATTGATCATCGAGTTCGCATTTTATACTTTCTACGAACGAGCCGAGAAGCATTTTGGTTATCTTTTTGTTGACTTTTTTCCACCTATGGCAGCCATAAGGCGCAATGTGCTCCTTCGCATTACCTGTAATTTAATTACACGTGTTCTCCTTTTCTTCGCGAACTCAGGCATTTTCTGTCGCTCGATCGAATCGTTTCTTCTTTCGAAAATAGTGTTCGTTCGCTTATTTCTTTGATCGAAGTTTTAGCACCTTGCGGAAAAAACGCGAATTGTATCGACCACGGAAACTAGGTTAAACGTATTTAATTTCAACGATTAGATAGATATTAGAAGATATCGAAAATTGCTTCAGAAGGTATAAACTACGCGTAGATAATTGCTGTGAAATAGAAAGAACGCGGTAAATCGAAGAAACTTGCAATTGAACCAGTTCGACTAACAACGCGCAAACGTTTGTCCGCAAAGTGTTAAAAAACGTTTCTTCAAATTTCTTTCGAAGCTTTGTTATTTTTTGAAAGATTTTCATTTGAATACTCGTCGTTGTTCGCATATGCTGTTTTCTGATCAAACGCGATCGTCGTTTCCTTTCTCGCCTTGGTTTTATTTAAAAACGAGATTGTTCTTTCACCGTTTGTTGTTCATTTTCATTGGTTGTTGCTGCTGTTGTTGTTCTTGTTGTTGTTTTTGCTGTTGCTGTTGTTGTTGTTGTATACCGCTAGATAAGAATTAGCTTAATCACCCTCATTGTTACGGTAAGGTTTATCACTACGTTATTATTATCGAATCGCTGTTTGAAAGTTTAGCTTCATCCTGTTTTTGCTCGCGTTCGCGTTAATTAGCGTTCAAATGAGTTTATGTAGTTTCTTTATATATTTATATACTTAGATTTATACGTACATTCTTTAATTAGAGCTAGTATATGTATATATGTATATATTTATATTTACGATTTTTGTGGTTTATTTTTTACGCTAAATCATCGTTAAGAGCTTGGTCATATGCTTTGCCTTTACGACGCTAAAGAGTGTCTTGTAAGTTTGAATATTTCGACTCCACCGTTTGCGCGCGCAAAAATGATTACTCCTCTCCCTTCTTCCACATCTTTTATTCTTTTATTTTTCTACGCGATTCTCAGCAGTCGATCTTCCCGTCATTTTTTTTTTTTTTTTTATATTTCACGACCATTCATACGTCCGTCCTAACCCCGACGGTCGTTTTTGTTTCCTTGCCGGCTCTTCTCTCTTGCTCGACATCGGTACAAACGTATATCGGGGTTACAAAATTATCGATCGACGGCTAGATTCTTTGGATTTTATCACAGAAAAACAGCTTTTTAAGAACATTTCGCCTCAGCCCCGCATCGCGCTTCCTATTCTTTTGCAATTTCCAACGCTTTTGTTCTTAGAGAGGAACGGAAAAAAGGTAGTTAACATTTCACGAAAAATGAAAAATATAAAGTTCTCGTACGTTCCTTGATACGACTAAAAATCGTATACGTTTAGTTTTCGAAAAGTAATCGGTTAAAACACGTCCTCGCGTATTTTCCGATATAATACGAGAACGTATGTATGCGTTTTTAGAAGATAACCGTTTACTTACGGAAAACGAATACTTAACGATACCTTTGCGCGAAACTTCTTTTTCATACATATTTAGAAAATGAACGTTTAACGATGAAAAAAAAATATGTATAAACATTTGCATATTTACGTTAAAATAAGTGTGGTTTCGTTCGTTAAAACGCACCATAGCTGAAGAGTTAAAAGCAACGGGAATAATTCTCTGTCGTTTTACTGTAACTCGATAAATGAAAAGTTATCGAATACGATGTAACGTTAATAATGTAACTGAAAAAAGAGCGAGGGAGGGGAGAGAGAGAGAGAGAGAGAGGGAAGAAGAGAAGGTGACGATCGTTCGGTAAGTTCGAGTAAGAAAAACAAAAGCGTCGGAATGGTCATCGATCTTTTCACTCGTAATCCCTGTTCAAGGACTATAAACGTTGGTACATGGCGAGCTCGACTCTTCAACTTACATGTTTGTGTCTGTTCTCCTTTTATTATACTTATGTATTCTCTTTACAGCGACGTTTAAACGCGACGATACGAAATACGATTGAGTTTATAAAGCACTTAAGGGAAAAAACCACGAACAGCACCGACTGCACTTCGTCAAACGCACACCCGCGAGATTCTCGGTGCTTTTTACCTCGTTTTATTTTTTATATATCGGGGTGACGGAGGTTTCATTTACTTTATTTCCCCACTTTGTTCATCGTAATGGCACTTTCTTCGGCGCTTTGCAGTACAATACGTGTATACCATTGTCAACGCGCCTTAACTACGACGATTCACAGATTTCTTCACGGATTCCAATTTAAAGGAAAATGTTCGTTTACTTTTAGCAGATCTTAGAAAGGCATAAATCGTTTCTTACAATTGCGTATCTGATTTTAAAATTGCCCGCAATTTCTTGTTCAAAGGATCAACTATCGTTAACGTTCTCTCCCTGGTTCGTAAAATACTTAAATGTAGATCAATTAAAATTAGTAAACGTTATCGATAAAAATTTGGTAAAAGCACAAAGTCAAAGGTAAAAGCAAAAATCATTAGTCAAATGAGATAGCAGTCTCGTGAGAATAAATCTTTGAATCACCGTAATCGATTTCGATACCTTTTTGAACCGCGCAACGCATATAAATTAAAGAAAGATGATCGACAGCCAATAAGAAACGAACGTGTTCGATCGCCGAGAACCTCGAAACATAAGTAGCATTCGCATATTGTCGACAAGTTTATCCTCTTTTCGTCTCTTGCACTCGATCACACGCTCTCTTTCATCTCTCCGTCACGCTTACACTAATCGATTAATTAATTAACGATAGTTCTACGTATGTCCACGCGTTCAGTCGAAATCCACGCGCGCGGATGTACGCGAGCAAGCGTGAAACGTGGTATCGAGAAAAAAGAAAATGAAAAAAACAAAGAAAATCGATTTAAACCATTTCTCGATCGAAATATTCTTTCACTCTTCTCATTCTCGCTTTGACGGCATTCGCATTTATTTACATCTATCTACGTATAATAAGATGTTTGTGTATACGTGCTGCGAAAAAAGACGTACGTTCATTAATATTTATATGTATATATATACAATGTACACTCATGTATCTCGTGTGTGTGTTTCCGTTGAAAAACACCCCGTACAATTGGCAGTATGTTACACGTGTTGCTTCTTTGTTATTTTTCTTCTTTTTTTTTCTTCGCGAAGTTTCCTGTTTCTATAATTACATATTTAAATCCGACTCGGCTACGCGCGCGTTTATTTAGCGATCGTTTTATGTTCTTTTACAACGTAACGTATGCGTATGCGTGGTATATGTATTATGTATATGTGTGTACAAACTGTTTCATAATACGCGGAATCAATTTCGCTGACAAACGAGAAGAATTTATGACCGTTCGTTAGCGTCCACCGCTACGAATTTCGAGAGAAGGTATATCGTTGTAATTGCATCGCGACGCTAGATCCTAGCGAGGCTCCCCTATGACCGTAGAACATCGAGGATCGACGAGGAAGAAAAAAGCTTGTCGATCGATGCGATTGGTTGCCAATTGCCAACTCCGAAGATGGTCTTAGAGTTCTGTCGGTAGTTACCGTAGTTAATTTTCGAAGATACCAGAGTTGACCGCGAAAGCGAATCCCGCGTGTTACGAGTCAGCCAGTGCGTATGGTTGCTCTATCTGTATTTATCTTACGTTAAAGCGCACCGATGAATTCGAAACGACGCGTGTACTTGTGTATGTGTGTTGCGTGTGTCGCGCGAGTGTTCGTGTGTCGATCGATCGATGCATGTACCAGCTTTCTGTTTCCTCCACGCGATTCGTACACCTAATCGTACACATTAGTTTACAGTAATAACGGTAGTAGCGATGTTCGTAATTTATTAAAACGTTTCGGTAATCGTAGCGTTAGTAAAAGTATTAATAATAATAATACTATTAATAATAGTAGTAGTAAGTAGTAGTAATAATCGTAGCAGTAGTAGTTTAGTAGTAAATAGCAGCGGTAGTAATAGTAACAGTAGTAGTTAGTAATAGTAGCAGCAGCAGCGTTAGTAGAGACGAGATGATGGTGGCGAGAGTGGTGACGATGGTGAACGGTGGTGACGGTGGTCGTAGTAGTGGTGGTGGTGGTGGTGGTGGTGGTGGTGGTGTAGTGGTGGTGGTAATAGTAATAGTAACAATGGTAGTAGTAGTATTTGCAGTAGTAAATAGTAGTAATAGTAGTGTAGCGGTAGTATCGACTGGTAGTAAATCGTAGTAGTAATAGTAATAGCGGTAATAGTGGTGGTATTAGTAATTAGTAGTAGTAGTAGTAGTAGTAGTAGCCGTAGTTATAAATTAGTAGCGGTAACAATAGTAGTGGAATAGTTCTTTCACGTAGGTGGTAGGTGATAGTAAACGGTAGTAGCAGCGATGGTAAACGTTTCGAGTCAAAATTATGCGATATTATACAAGTGCCGGTGGGTTTTCCTCGTATTTCTGTTTTTTTTTTCTTTTCTTTTTAATCTGCCCTCCCACTATTCGTCGCGGCGCGGCGCCTCGCTTAAACCTTTCGTTCCTCGATCTCTTCCCAGCTCTTTCTCCTCGATTTCTCGTTGTCATCGGCTGCGAGAGAATACGGTACAACGACACCGCGCTCGTCTTCCTCTTCGCCTTCCTCCTCGTCGCGATCAGAGGATTAACGGCGATTTAAGTAAAAATTTCTACGTACGTATTTTATTTAGTTCGATGTATCGTTCAACGTTTTCAAGCTTCGAGCTACGAGACAGTTAAAGTTACACGCCTCTGAAATCGCGTTCGACGCGTTCGAAGACGAGGCCTGACTCACGGGTGGTGAAAAGATTCGCGAAAGAACAGCGAAGAAAGAACACGGTACGAGTAGAAAAATCGCGGTTACTAATCGTAAATCGCAAGAAATCGTTGGTAACCAGGATTTGTTCGAATCGTTCGAGCAGAGAAACTCGGTCGTTCTCTGTTGTTTTTTCTTCGCGATCTCTTTAAACGCGAAACGGTATTCGCCAACGAAGATTCGTAGCCATTCGTTGATCAGTCCTGTTACTGTTCCCGTGACTTCGATGACGAATCGTATTCGACGCAGCTTCAAGAGAAATCAAGACGAGACCATTCGAAAGAGGATCTTTCGGTCGAGAGGGCTGGTTCGCGCGCAACCGACAAACTTCTCTACGAGCGTGAAAAATTGGATAGCGCGAAAACGAATTCTAAGCGTTCGCGCTCGACCGTTTCAGAGCGGTTTCGATCTGGTTTCGATCGGTATAATCGTATAAAAAGTGAATCCTCCTCGGCTCGGTCCGTCGATCGAACAACGCACAGCGAAGGAAGCTTCGAAGTTCGTAGACGAAAGAAAAGTCTCGCGTGAGAATAGAGGAAAGTTCCGTGTAGCGTCTGGCGCGCGCGTAAACGACACTTGGGATTTTTCGCGCAAAAAGATTCGGAATTTTTCTTCGTTTACGTTCGAATCGGGGATCGCCGTTTCGCGGCACACGTTCGCTCGAACGTTGCCTCGACGATCGTTCGTTTAGTACGTTGCTCCGTTTGTCCCTGTAACGATCATCCGATGTGGCTTCCGTTTCAGTCGCGTAGCTTCTTTGGAATCCATTCGCCTCCCGTCGTTCACCGTTGCTTCTTCTTCTTCTTCTTCTTCTTATTCCTCTTCTTCTTTCTCTACCGTGTCGCTCGAGTACGTCGAGCGTTCCTCGAACGTTTTGCTTCGGTTCCATCCTTCGTTTTCCGTTTCTCGTGAAATCGTAACTGGCCATGTTCCAACTCACGTTATACGCGTGCATCTCGACCAAACGAATCGATCGAGTTCTATCGAACTTCGAACCGATCGATCGATCTTCGTTCACATTTTCGCGGCTAGATTAATGCGCCTCCCGGTGTACGGAAGATTCACGCGCAAACCCAAAGACGCCTGGGGGCGTCCACGTCACCGGACCACCGTCCAGGGTCCCACTTTGGCTAGCACCAATCATCTTCGTCGCTGTCCGAGTGTCTCGACCTACGAATCGAAAATCGACGTTATCGAACCGAAACGTTAACGTTATCGATTATTATACATATGTATAAATCGGCAAGTTTACCTGGGTGTTCTCTGTTTAGCCTGCGGTTGAGGCTTGTAGCCGTTGGGCACAGGACTCGGCAGAAGACGACCACCGCGACCTATAGTCACAGCCTCCTCGAAGCTTAACGGATAGTGGCTCGGTTGCATCGGTGGCACGTGTCCCGGAGGCGCGTGCTGCATACTGGCCGGGATGGGCACGTGCGCGGTTGGCATGTGAGAGCCATGAGTCGGCGAAGCGTTCAACTTCGGAAAGTTGATGTTCGCTTGCTTCTTCAGCTGCAACGTCGACGGTTTGTCCGGCGTCGGAGGCAACTGACGACACGGCACTCGCCTGGCCACCAACACCGGGTAACTATGCTGATGGGGATGATGCCGATGATAATGCTGGTGCGGATGAGCAGGCTGACGACCACCGATAGGACTCGGACTCCTCGAGCGTTGCTCCAGGCTTGTCGTTCCGTAGTGACGTCCTCCTCGCTCGATGTGGTGAATGGGACTCGGTGTCCTCGCTGGACTGGTCGAAGCGCTCCACGGACCTGGTAAACGTCTTGGTTAACGTCCGCGTTCTCGCGATCGCTCCCGACTGGACTATACTCTAGCTGTCCTAGGAAACTTTTCCGAGATAACTGGACAGGGATCGCGAGGAATCGTTTCGCGGGTGGACAAACGTCTTTCTTATCGGGACCAGCTAACTATCGTAGTCGACGAAACGAAATAATCTAAGGCCGATCGAGTCTGAGTCTCGGGTTAGCGGTTCAACGTCTAATCTATCAACGACGAAGGTAACGAAACGAGGAGACAGCAAGGTTTTCGTAGCAATCGACATGCTGCATGCTAGTTCTCTAACGATACAAAAGTTCTTCGGAGGGAATTCCAGGATACGTGCAATCTCTACGAACGAAAGATCTACGTGATTTTATGGAAAAACCGTGTATCTACCGATCGCGGAGAAACGTAAGATCACGCGGGTGCCTAGAGGGTGCAAGTGTGCTCGATATCGGAAGCGTGTGTTCGACGCGTGCACGACGAATCGTACAACTCATAAATTGCCATTAAAAACCAATTTGTCTACACAGTCGAGAGAGAGAGAGAGAGAGAGAGAGAAAAAGAGAAGAAAAAAGTAAAAGAATAACGGGGAAGAACACGCTACTCGACGTGTCTAATCGTGTGTAGCAAAAACGAAGCTTTAATCCGTGTGTCTGTTTGCTGTTGTGTCTATGGTAGAACGTGTGTGGGCAGATAGACGGGGGAGAACAAAAAAGAACAATCGTGGAAAGCCAAAAACGATCGCAGTCGAAGGTACGTAGTAATAAATTAGCTTCGGAACAGGGAATGAAACGGAGTTGCGAAAGAAATTACCATCGTCGTAATAGTCGCAGTGGTCGTAATAGTCTTTGTAGGCGCATAACAGAACAAAACGAAGAAACGTATTACATCGAGTGACACAGAGCTTTCTGCCTCTTGCGAGTAAACCATTTATAGCGACATTCATATTTGTCGAAAATCGTAGCTACGAATCCCTCGTTTGTCCGACAACGAGCGTTTGAACGAAACGCGATTCGTGAACGATACGTTGCGGCGTAACTCGCGAAACGATCGGAAAGAGAGATTCGTAGGTTGGATTTCGTAAAAAGGACTTATCGTTGCACCCGTGTTTTCTTCGTCGAAATTATCATTGCTGTCTTGTACCTCGCATCCTGTGCCGATGATTGTACTGTGACGAATGGGGATGATGCGTGTGTCTCTGAATCTCGACGACGTTGCTAACCGTGTCGCTGAATCCTGGTCCTTCGTGGTAATAATGACCGTGGTGGTCGTACCTTTGTCGCCTCGGCGATTGCGATCCGTGTACGACCGGCGAGTGTCTTCTGCGAACGATAAAATTCATTCGATCCGACTGTCATCGACATCATAAACGTCGTTTTACCTTAGACTCGGTGAACGCGATGGGTGTCTGACTGGATGCACGGGTGGATGAAGTCTCTCGCCAGCGTGTGTGAGACTCTCTAGGCTACCGGCGCGCGAGTCGCTAACTACGACGTCCTGAAGCTCCATCTAAACGAACATACTCGTCGGTTAGACGGCCGTTCGAGGAACGCCGGAAATCGGGAGTTTCAAGGAGAGTCAGGGTGTCGATTCTTTGCCTTCGTTACTAACGATTCGCGCCTCGAACAAACACATCTTTCTCGACTTCGAGACGCCTTTTGCCTCCGACAAGCGAGACCTCTGCGCGAACTTTCGGCCGCCGCGAAATCGATACGAAACTCGATTTCTTTGTCGATCAACGTCGATCAACGTCGATCCTTTTCGTAAGTCTCTGTTCGCCGAAAAATCGAGCAGAGGTTGATCGTGATCCCTGCTGGACCGATCAAACGATAAACGGCGGACGATCTCGACGATGAGAACAATCGTTGAAAATAATACAGGCACATGTACGGCGCGTGTAGAAGCATGCAGTCAAAGATTCTCAGGCATGCACATGCTAGCTGAGTAGTAATCTCGTTCGAAATAGTATCGGTGAAGAAGAAAAAAAGAGAAACGAGTGCGAGTTCGCTACCTTCGAGCACCTTGGAGACTCGTTTGAAAGGTAGCTCGCGTTACTTACCCGGGACACGGACATACATGGAACTATTTAACGAACAACAAGACACACGGAGAACGAGGCAGTCGCAGCTCTAACGCGAGTGCTTCGTTGCTCTCGAGAGTATATAATCTCAAGGCTGAAAGCAGCTAGGGAGACAAGGGTGGGGTTATCTCTAACGTCCACGTCGAACGTTCGCTAAAGAATTTTGTAGTTGGGATATAATGAGGCATGGATGTGGGAATGTCATCTAGGGTGGTGTTCTAGACAAGGTCGGTTCTAATCGATGTATGTACAGTTGCTCTAACGAAAATCGTTCACGATCGACTCAAGATCGACTCGGAAAGGAAAGGATATTGACGAGCACACGGTCCTCGTACGACGGCAAGATAGTCGGAACAAGAAGTAAACCGGTAATGGTCTGGTCGTAAGTCGATCGTGAACGTTCTAAAAAATGTGGAATATCGCGCGCGATACTCGTCTACGCTTCGATCGACCGAACGCGGCTCTATCGATCTAGATTCTAACCTAATCTAACGTGAAACGATTACGAAAGAAAACGAACGGCCGATCCAAAGGCGTTCTCGATTCCGTCTATCAGGATTTTCTGTCGCAAACTAAACTAAAGGATATCTTCCACCCGTCTAATGTCGCGAATTCTCGGCATCGAAGCTGATCGCGATCCAAAGATGATCCGTTCTAAACGGCGAACGATCTAAATCTACGAAAGCGTGACGTCACATTTAGATCTATGTACAGACTGTCTTTCGATAGATCTAACAGCACGAAGAAGAAACTATACGCAACCCGATCGAAGCGAGTATCCTCGATCTAGCGCGATCCAGACACGTGGTAGCCTCGAGGCGTTAGTACTCGTAACGAGAGTGAACGATCAAAGGTTAAGAAAGTGGTGCACGTTTAAAAAGATTGTTCGTTCTCTATCGCGGCCGATCGAGGGCGGGTGTTATCGATATCGAGATGGATTTTAATTGAATCGAGCCGAGAGACCTTGTGGTAACGGATCGAGGAGCGAGGTGCGTAGGTATTCTGGTGTTGATAATACGAGGGTGGTCGGTGAGCATGATGATGATGGTGATGGTGATGGTGGTGGTGGTGGTGGTGATGGTCATAGTATAGATCATTGTCGGTATCGTAGTATTGGTCGTGATGGTGATGGTGGTAGTAGTAGTTTTGATCCTGCTGGGAGGGCACCTCAGCCAGCAATGGCTCTAGCTCGGGGGCGCGATCCTCGTCATTAACTACGGGTACAACCCCAGACCCACCCCCTCCCTGGCTACTCTCTCCGCTGCTGCCTAGTATATCGTACTGGTGGGACATCTTCCAGTTCACCTTTTTATTTCTGAAATCAGAACGACGATCGCGCGATCAACGACCGTTCAAATCAAATACGGAAATACGGAAAGAGTCGTTTAATTCGAATACCTGATGCTATGTTGTCGTCTATGCTCGCCGGCTGTGAGGACCCCGAGGGCCCCGTCGTCTTCGTCCATGTGCTCCTTGTGCAGATCGAGCTTCGTTTCCGGCGTCGGCCGTACCACCGGTTCGAGGCTGTTCGCCCTACTTCCGGTCCCGTGATTATTTCCGGTATGATTTACCGCGGTCACATCCAGTATGCAGTCGAGGAAGGCCGATTTCTAAATGCGAACGTGCGAAACCATACCGACTATCAGAACCGCTGCGAGACACTGTTTTTCTACGCGAATGTATTTTTGTTGTTCGTCGATCGACCATTAGACGATCGTTCGATCCCCAAGCCACTCATTTTATTTATCACGTACGGTATGTACAGTCACATACAGGCTTTCGTTTCTTCGTCCTCTCTCTTTCTCTTTCTTCGGTGCTTCCGAGTTTTCGAAGAAAAACAACGACAGAAATTTTATTCATGTTTGAAAAATAAAGCCCATGCTAGAAAAAGAGTATCGTGACGGTGCACTTGAGAGCATCGCTAAGAAACAAAGAAACGTTTTTTTTCTAACGGCCAGAAAAATACACCGTGTGTGTGCGAAAATATAGAATATAAAAACACGTCGAATATCGAAAAGTTATAGTAAAAAGTGGCAAATTTATTCGTGACGGTGAATATCACTCTGGTGAAGCCTGTATATGTTTGTTAAAAATTGTATCTTATCTATACAGGGTGTTAAAAAATGGTTACTAGTTAAGTAAACTTTATTATTTATCACGTTCTTACTTTTATATTTATGATTAGTGTTTTACGTGTACTCTTACCTCTTTAGTTACACGGTCCTGACACTTTGATTGCCACGTTACGATCATACTTACCCGATTAAAAATGCTTTCAAATATACGACATATGATAGGCGCGATCAAGTTGATCTTCGTGGCGGTCAAAGTGTCAATGGGTATTCTTCGAATAAGATCGGTGTAAATATCGAAGTAAGAAAGTGAAAGAAGAGTCGCTTACGATTTTCAAACTTGTCATTATTCGCGGTCTGCTGAAACGATTCGCGTTAAAGTCGAATATTGTAGTTGTCAACCCCTTTTTCAACACCCTGTTAACCGTTATTTTATTTATTGGTCAAGTGTTACGAGTGAGCGTAAAGTACCATATATGTACATATATATAATATATGCAAATAGATACATATATTTACTTGTCACGTTTACGGCACTGTGGGAATGTAAATGTTAGTAAGCATGCAACAAAATGCACCAACCATCGACGTTCCTCTGTGCGTTCGTTCGAATTTTTCGATTTTTTCGATTTTTTCGAAATTTACGAAGTTTATCTTTTGTAAGAAACGAGAACGATGCGAGGGAACATCGATGATTCGCGAGTCTTTCTTCGGGGATATATATCAATACACATATGCGAACAAGTAGTGGACAAACAGAGTACATAAGCCAATCACAAACGAACAAACGTGACGGGAGCTAATCATCGTTGGCAACGCACACAGTAAGTAGACGTGGGTGTAGGTTTTACTCGAGGTATCTACGTGCCTACGTACGTCACTCTCGGCTACAATTTCTCTACCGTTAATTACCTTTTACCAATGTTACTTTGAACGTTTACAAAATTGCTACAACGATACTTCGTCTACGATGAAAATTACTTGAAACACGAAAGACATTGTGCCTTCCATCGATCGGCAACGAAAAATATTTGCGACGATCGAGGCGATTTCTAACGTCTCGTTTTCTCGTACAGCGAATAATCTTCGTTGGATCGCGAAAAAAAACATTTGGTTGTTCACAGCATCGCTTGTTTCGATAAAAAATGCCCGTCACCGAATCTTCTGCGGAAAAAATTGGTCAAATCTAACTACTTGATCGTGTACGGTAATCTTTGGTTTGTTTCGTGTCGGTTGTTCGTGTGTCAAACTTAGAATCCACTACGGGCTGTATTTCGTGGAAAGAAAATCGTGTTCGAGGGTATATATATATATATAAGCCATCGTAAGAGAAACTATTTAGCAAGGCAAACGGATCTACGGAAACGGTACTCGATTATTCTTCCTTAACAATAGTTTCTACGCTACGCTGCTAATCTTCGGACAGCATACAGGTTGTCACGGAAACTATGTACACTCGAAAACACCGCAAATTCTTCGTGACAAAGCGAAATCAAGAAATTGTTTATCATTTTGAACGAAACAACATTTTTCCAACTCGACACATTATCGTCTTCAAGAATTTTCTATTAATTGATTCTAGTATAAGGGTAAACGATTTCACGATTTCGTGATTTCGTACGCCACGCTCGATTCTCGCCTTTCGCGATGTACATCAGTATTAGGACAACTTGCATGTAATAGACAGACGAGAAGAAAGATAGTATCCAGTATGTCTAAGAGTGCCGAAAATCTAACTCGAGGAACGCACGTCAACGTCGATTCTTTTCAAAATCGTACGCAATTTTTGTACCGTAAAAAATCTCGAGACAAGAAGTGGGTTCCTCGATCTTACTACGTTACTATCAAGAGCTCTCGTAGAAGGACAAAATAAAACCGTAAATTAGAGAAAGACAAATAGTTAAAAAAATAAAAAGAAAGAATAAAAAAGTAATTGTCAAAGTATCCGGGAATGAAAGAAAAAACGAAATCTCTAATGCTCGACCTAAGATCGACTACGCTCCGATACTAGCGATCATAGAAACGGGCTTGGATGGACTACCGATCTAAAAAGAGATCAATCGGAAAGAGACGATACTTGCTAGCGTGTTACCTAAATTAAATGGAACGTTACTCGAGGCAAAAGGCGAGCTATGTTCGAGGATTTACCAAAAATACCTTCAACCTTTTTTCTCGGGTTGGTTCACTCTACGAGGTTCGATGTACTGGGTCATTTACTTACATACAGCTATATCGTGTTCTCGAGGGGCAAAGAGTCGATCACGATCACTAAAAGAACTTAAAACGTTACAATTTCGTGCGTCATCCAAACTAACGTGAGCAAGTTCGATGCCAGAATTGATAGATCAAAGATTTATCGAGAAACAACGATGATGCACAAAATCGAACGCGTGTCAACTAGTTTCAAACAGTATTATCCTAAACTATTATTGCTTATTATTCGAAGAGGAAACGTGCTGTTGAAAAAGGAAATTCTTTAAAGGAAGAAAAAAACTAAAGAATTTTCTAATAGTTCTATACAGTGTGAACCCGATAGATGCTAAAGTAAATAGTACTTTCACTAATATTTATATAGATAAACGTATCAAGTGCCTAAGAGAGAAGAAGAAAAGTTGGAACGTGTGAATGTGGTTCTGTTCGAAACGTGACCACCGTTGATTCATTCTCGTCGGTTTCTTCTTGGACATCCATCGATCTAAGTGGTTATAATCTTTCGTTGCGGAACAGTTTTCTCGAGGACTCGCGCATCAACGGTGGTTGCGTTTTCGGTGATACAAGTCCAGTGATTCAGTGACAGTGAAAAAGTCGAGGAAAGAATCAAATGATCTACGAACATGAAAGAAAGGAAACTTTCAAAGGAAACGTACAAGTGTTCGAAGAGTGTGAAAAATAGTGTGTGCCGTGTGTGTCGATGCATAGAAAGAAATATACAAGACGGAAAAAAGGAGCAGAGATACAACCGCCAAATGTCTAATTAACGAATCAATTTTCTGCAAGTTTATCGACAATTTACGCTGCACGTACTCTCGACAGGCTACTGTGTCTCTGCGCGAATTATTCGTTGAAATATTAAACGAAGATAAGTGGTATTATGTACACGGAAAAAGTAAATCGTTCGCTGCAAGGTGTTCGACGTTTCCGAATGACATAGTTTATTCGTAAGAAATTTAATAACACCGGCGAGAATTTATCGAGAATCGTACTTTGCAACGAACGCGTGAACTTATAAAAGAAATTGTTGACAAGAAAGTAAAGAATCTCGTAAATGATATATCGTAGAGAATGTACAAAAGGAAAACGGACCGAAAAGGAAAGAACCGATATCGAGATGATAATAATAATAATAAGAATAATAAGTAAGAGAAAAAGTAAGTACTACCGCCTGGGCTGCAGGACTTTGCCCAGCATTATCGTTATCGATAAGATCGTTATCGTTCTGGAAAACAAAGAGAAAAGACACAAAGAGATGATTGATAGCTGCGTGAACAATCCTCTTGTCTGGGTTGTATAATTAAACAAATCTATTATAGTATTGTGATTAAATTTCGCTTTAAAATTACTCCTACTCTAATTGACACATTAATTAACGATAACAACGATAAATAACAAATGGTAACAAAATAATTCTATACTCGATTAATTCGAAAGGTTCAAACCTCGTTGTCGTACTCTCTTTTCTATGATTCTTTAAATGGAAACACTTATAAATTCAACAGACACAGATTATTCTCTAATATTCTAATCGTAACTCATTCAAAAAAGAAATTAATATCGTCCTAATATTCTATAGATAGTTTGCGTTTCGTATCGATTTATCGTTTGCCACCGACATACTATTCCGAATCGCCACACGCGCGTACTACGTATAAAATTAACTCCTTCGTTTATTTTTTTTTCTCGGCAGAAACGAAGATTTGGTAGATGCGTGGTTGATAAATGAAAATAGGTAGCAAACGATGTATCGAACGAAACAGAGGTCTACGTTAATCGGTTGCATCAACTTTCGAATCGTGACGTTCAGGAAGGGTGACATCGAAACTGCTTCTACACATATTGATTCGTTTGACTAAGTTAACTTAACAGACATAGATTGAACGTCTTTCTTGTTCGTTAAGTAAAATATTAATCGATTTCTTTACCACAGCGTAACGAGACGATCACTTCGATTCAATTTCATTCTTTATCTCGCGTCTCTTTGGAATCGTCAACTTGGAATCAGGCTCGAAAATTTGTTACCAATACATCCACGCTGGGATAAAGAGACGTATCTAGTAATCTTGAATTTTTGTTACTCGTTCAAATACATATTAATGTCGGAAAATTCTCAGCACTACTGAGCACACAGTAATATAGCGTCAAGAACGTTGGGACTCGGGATGAAAGCTTAGAATCGCGTCTATTGTTTCGAACAATTTTAAGCACTTTTCATTTTCGACGAAACGTCGCGTCGCGTTAACAGATCTTTAACCCTTTACCTCATAATATCGCGTCAGACTTCTGACAGATTTTGGATATGTTTGTATTATTTTTCCCGGTATGCGTCTATCGTCCGAATGAAATTACTTTATGCCGAATAACGTGTACAGTATATGTAGAGCAGAAGGGTTAATGAAAGTATCAATATTTTGACGTTGTTCATAATTATGAAAGGAGGTAATTGTAGAGGGTTAAACGTTTAAGAAACATTCGAGTTACGCGATGCTAAGCTTGTCGTAGGTGATCAAGAAGCTACGTGGAATTTTTGGAAGTTCTCTATTCGAAACGTGATGTTCGCACCGGCCACGTGAAATCCTACCACGAAGAAGCCAACGACAAACATCCATTCAAACTTAATCCTCGAATCGATTCCCACGAATTTTGTTTGCTCGATTCCGATGAGAAAACAGTTATCGCGAATCAACAATATCGACGGGCAAAAACATCGAATCGATAAACGAATCGTGGGAACGGCAGATCAGAGGTTTCTCGTTCGAATAGGGAAATATGTATTGATCGCTAAGGGCTTTCATTTTCGTACGAGTGAGAAACTCGAATCGGAAACGACGAAGAACACTCACCTGTCCGGTCGGTTTTATTTGACCAAACTTGGTCGTCCTCCAACTTTCGAGTATCAGAAGGCAGACGTATATCTTACCAACGGTCATCTTACCTCTGCCTAATTCTAAAACAATATCGTAAGAGCGTTTAATAATCTTGTCGGCGACGAGATGTTACTCGAATCGATGATTCTTACCTTCGTTCTTAGGTATCAAAAGGTCCAACATCTTTTTCGCCTGCAGAGGCCAAATACTTCTGATCGTGTCTCTGAGTTCCTCGTTCGCTTGTTTCATCTCGTCGGCTGTAACGGAGTACATCGAAGTAAGCGAACGTAAACCGTGAAACTGTGTTAAATCTGGGAAATCGAATATTTACCGCATCTCATCTTGATACTAAGATTCTCGCGAATCAGGGCGAACAGAGTGGTGGTGAAGTTCACTTTCCCGTCGACGTCCACCGGCATGTTCATCCTGATCAACTTCTTGTAGGCGAGTCTATTCGGACACTTGTTACCAAACCCCAACGGCGGATCCATGTTCTTCAGCATGTCGTACATTTCCGTGTAATGGATTTTGCCGGTCGCGTTTGGATCGTACTCGGCCCAAATCCGGACGAACTCGTCCAGATGATGGGCACCCAGGATCGACGAGTCTCTCGTCAGATAATCGAAATTGTCCATGATTACGGCGACGAACAAGTTCAACATGAGGAACGAACAAAAGAAGATGAACGAGACGAAGTAGGCGTAAGCGATGTTCGAACCGCACTCCTCCGTTTGTTTGCCGGCTTTCACGTCGCACGGCCGACCCTTGATGCAGGACAACATGATGTTCGGCCAAGCCTCACCGGTCGCGCACCTGATAACATCGTTAATTCCGTTTTACCTCGATATCGGCTGTCTCGGTGCTGACCATGGGATATCGCATAAGAAATCTGGGAACATCCACGATACGTCAGAGCGTAGGAAGTTGGGTACGTTAGGAAATCTAAGAACGTTACGTTGTATGGATAACCTCCCTTTTGGGCATCGTTTAATTTCGAAAGCTCCGAACAGTACCAACTATTACGCTTATGAATCGACGGTGTACACGTAGAGACTCCTCTGGACAGCACCGAAATTATTCACGAAAGCTACATGTACTAAAGATAGATTTTCTAATTGTTGATGCTTCCTGAAGTTTCTTCGTTGTCGGATAGCGAGCATACCAGCAAGCGTCCGTTAGTAGAACGTCTCTAACGAAACTTTAGGACTCATCGGTTCAATCCAACCTCGAACTACATGCAAGTAACACAACTTCAAGCGTAAAACGTCGTCACTGGGATTTCTATGAACGCTTCCTCGTTAAGATCTGCTCGATGAAATCATGCATGGGACCCTATCGAACAACATCAAAAGCGAATACTGGTTCGGTAACTCGATTACTCTACTTCGTTTACTCTACTACGTGTTAGTATTAGGTAGAACGTACGAGGGGCGTAATAAAGCCCTTTTTTGCGTTAGTGTGTCAGTGATTTACCATCGAACGAAACTGAAAACCTCGATTTTCACGATTTACCGCGCTTTTATCCCGATACGTCGCGACTTCTTACCGAGAAAGAGAAAGGAAGAGAACTAAATAAACTTGACCGAGTTTAAATCGTGAGCGCAATTATCAGCTGTGCCGTTGCGAACATAACTCTTTGCGTGTTGTTTCGTTAGCGTTACTCACCGAAAAAGCAACATCAGACCTTGAATGAAGCTTTGGAAATTGTTGTGCTTGGTAATCGCAGTCTCGGCGTCCAGCGCGATGTTACCGAACACCTGAGACCGACAGAAAGAAAATTTGGCCGTGGGCCAAAGGGCGAGCACGGCATTAGCAACAAGTTCTCTCTTCTTTCGTTTCGAATAAACGTTGTTAAACTTAAGATCGATTCTCATCGAACCTGCCAACCGATTCTTACCGCTGGACGATCAATAAATATGTTCAATATATGTTCAAGCAAAACGTTGTACAGGGTTGTGTCAGTGTTCAAAATCTACCCTCTAACAATACTCATCCACCACATTAATTACGAGCTACGGCTGTTTCGTTACTCTTTTCGTTTTTCATTCGTCGATACGCGATCTACTCGAGAGAAAATAGAAGAACGAACACTTCGATAACGAACATTCACCGTAAATAGGAGAATCGCGAGAGAGTCTAGTTCCATTCGTTCTCTCGAGTACCGTCGTAACGCGACGAAAATCTCGATAAATCTATGGCAAGCATCTCTATGGGACAACTGTCTATGGGAAGTCTAATTGCGGGGTTCAATTAACAACAGATTGACACGTCGAGCAGCTTACTTTCGTTAAACTTCATGCCAACAACTCAGTACTTCTACGATAACCGCTGTCGCTACCGATCGCTCTTTTCTTTTTTTCTTTTTTTCTTTTCAAAGATGCATCTCGTTTCTCGAGTACGAAAACGAAATTATCGAACGCGGATCGGTAGCTTTTCCTTCCATAACGATTCATTTTACCCCAAACTTCGAACTTGCTTCGTTTAGCTGCTCGACTCACCGAAAAAGCAACATAAGACCGGCGAAGAAGGATTGAAAGTTGTTGTGTTCATCGATCGCTGTTCCTGGATCGTTCGATATATTTCCAAAGACCTAACAATGGAATTTAATGGTCACTAATGACATGGTTTATAAATGGTTTAATATTTTCTTCCTGTAAACTGTACCGCTCGTCCCGTACTATCGAGTCGTTCCCAATGTCGTCGAATTCTTTGATCGCTACGGTTAACGCGATTTAAGAAAGATTCAAATTCGCGACCCGATCCAGTAATTGGAAAATCCTTTTCCTCGATTATACTGGAAACTCTCGGTACGTTTTTATCCGAAATGTTTCGCCCAAGTAACTTGCTTACTATTTCTCTCTCTGCATTCTGGCGTAAAATCTCGTCAGAAACGAAGAGAAATCGGACGTACGATACGTACCTGCATACCGATGATCGCGTAGATGAAAAACAGCATCGCAATGAGAAGACAGACATAAGGCAGAGCCTGCAACGGAACGTGAAATTAGAGGGTGTCCCGTTTTAAAGGACAACGATACTTTTTGCTCGATTACTCACTTTGAAGGATTGTACAAAGGTCCAGAGTAAAATTCGTATCGTGTACCCCTGCCTGAGCAGTTTGATCAACCTGGCAGCACGGAACAGTCTGAGGAAGCCGACGTTGATGAAGTTCTCCTGCAGGGGACAGAGGAAATTGCACTTAATCCCCAAGACATGCCGGTTCCTTATCACGATTCGGATTGGGCTTCGCGCGTTTAACGTTACAGTTTCGCGAACGCGATCTTTGACCGCTCCTTCGAAACCGTCTCGTTACACGAACGAAGCTACAGACACATTTCGACACCGGTTTAACCTGATCGAAGTCGCTTCGAGCACCGCTCTTCGATTACGGGCACGAAATTCTGATCGCGACTCGTCGCTCGCTGCCTCGTTCGTTAACCCGTTTGCTGCGATCCCCGTCAACGGAATTTTCATCGCGAGTTCATATACCGCATCCATATGCCATTTTTCGAAAGTCACTTTGTTGTCCTGTGTGCTCTGTGTGACTCTCCATGCGCGCGTCAACCGTGTACAAGCTGCCTCGAAAATGCTATCGAACCGAAACTTAACTTTCCTGTTCCGTTATCCTGCCAATGTCGGAGTAAAGACGAAGGGACCGAGGAGCGTGTATCGCTTTCGAGGCAACCTGTAGATCGTGTCTTGTACTGTGATATCGAATCGAGTATGTTTGTGTGCGTTGTATGAACGGCTCGTACTTTCAAGAACGAACAGTTTATCGACACTTTGTTAGTTTCTGGATGAAAATGTGACGCACGATCGCTCGTTCTTTCGAGTTATCGAGTTTGTTGTAGGCATATCATGATCGTGTTGTATGCGGAATCGGAACGAACGCGTATACTTTCATCGATTTCGTATCGATGCACATTCTCGCACGACAGAAGACTTTTCGTAACGAAAGACCTCGACAACTTACGTCTGTGGTGTAAAACGTGACGAAAATTTATACCTTCTTTTCGCCTAGTTGACCGCCACTGGGCATACTCGAAAACCGCTCCTAGTACAAAAATATACGAATATTGCAAGATTATTGGACCGATCGAACGGAATATACCGATGATCTCTTAATAGGCGAATGTGTATATACATTTATATATCTATATAGAGAAATACTGAATAAAACTAGCAGAGATTTACAGAAATACGAAACTGGTCTGGCGCCGAGACTCGTTCAAAACAACTGGTCGTGAAGCTTGGAAAGCTGGCTCTGCTTACCTTCATCTCTAAAGGTAACAGTCGAGCCAGGATTATCACTTTGTATCAGTGTCGATTCAGCAAACCTACTAAGGAGTGCAAGCAGTTTAAGGGGTAATCTCGACTCCGAGAATCGACGATGCGGCAAACGACTCTCAACTATCTGACGCTTTACTGGAGATTTAATTACGGCATGTGGAAGTAGCACGGCGTTACGTCGGGTCTCAAAAAATTACGCTTATACTACAGAGGATCAAAATAGAATACCTGCTGGGTTCAGTGCTGTTTTTTAAATGTTGGATGTTCGAACAGTGTCGTTTTCGTTCTAAACGATGGAACGAACGATCGTTCGAAAGGACGCGTTCGTGTACGGTTCTCGCGAAACGTTCTTCAGTCGATCAAGATTCTTTTTGTATATATTCGATAAAAGGAGAAAACGCGGCGTTTCCTTTCGAGCGACGTCCGATGATCGACTCGCGCGTGTACAACGTGAATATATCGAGGGTGATGTCGTGTACTGTGCACGTGTAACAATGTATACGGTGTAGACGTGTAGCGTATGAATGCAGCATAAAGCTACGGTTAATTACAAATGAGACTGTAATAGGGGTTCGAATAATATCGTCGATTTACCTGCTAGCATATCGTATTTGGTAGAATCGCGTGCAACGTACGCTTCTCTCGGCAAAAGAAAAAACAGGCGTAGCTACGCTACCGACAACAGCCGATTCGTAGCTGTCGGAAACGCTGCAACACCGTTTACACTCGCTCTTTCTTTTAACCGAGAAAAGTCATCGTTGCGCGCGAGTCCACGCTCTCGCTGAAAGTAAAGAAGCAGCAAAGAGGTTAAACTTTAACCTAAGGGAGCGTTAAGGGGAAGACAACATTTCGAGATGTACATTCAAGCAACACTGGGTCCACACAGTTAATTGGGGTGTCAAAGGTTTACATCGTATGTCATCGGATTTTCTCGATCGAAAAAAAAGCACGCAAACGTTATGGACATTCTACTTCACCTTTCACGAACTACATCGCTTATCGAACATTAATACTTGACTGCGATTTACGACGGTGTTCGTTGAAACTTTACGTACCCCGAACTCGATCACCAGGGCGTCCACGATGCTGCCGATCACCGTAATGAAATCGAACGTGTTCCAGGCGTCTTTGAAGAAGTTCTGCACGCGGGGAATTAAAAATAGAATCGATTAGAAACAATCCTGTTCGTTACTTTGCCTACTGTCGATGCTATCGGTTCGAAGTTTCCTCGAAATTTAACCAAAATGTTTTCGTTCGTTTCGATAAGGTTGCTCCGTTTACGGAAATGCAGCTCGTCGAAAATAATTTATTATCTCGAATACCGTTTGAACGAGAAGCTACTACGCTGCAAACAAAGAAACGATTTAGTGGAGTTCGAAGAAACTGCGACGAGCTTCGAGCGTGTAAAATGTTTGCGATACCGAGGATACAGAACTACGAAACTGGATAAACAGAAAATGTGGAAAGTTTACTCCGCTCGTGCAGAGTCAAGCTTTCCCTCGGTGTGTAAGTATGTACTTGTGTGTATGTGTGTGTATATATGTGTGTGCGCGCGCGTGTGCGTGCGTTCGTTCGTGTACGTGTACGTATGTACGTGTTTCGATACGCACCCTTAGCATGAAAGTAAACGATGCTAATTAGAAAACCAAGTGTGAAAAATTGTGCTCTCCAACGATGTGTCGGGTTAAAGGCCATATCTCTTCGTTTCGAGTGACAAATGATAAAAGTTGTAAAAATGGTGTAACAAAATATCGCGAGAAGCTTGCGTGAAATATAGAAACATGTCTATATCTGTACTGTATGCGTTTCGCGAGTATTTACCAATTAACCGTGAATCAAAAAGCAAAGTTGTTTAAAATAAAGTACCGATATTACTTTTGGATAACCCTGTATAAGTAGTATTTTCTAAGGTATGACAGACAGGACACAAGAAAACTATATGTACATATATATCGGAGTCGATACTAAAGAGTCAGATTTAGTCTCGAATACTTAGTGTCTTTGAAAAGATGTAGAGACTTGGCTGAACAGGTCACGAAATACCCGGTGAGTCGGCACTCTTCGGGATCACTCTTCTAATACGAGTATCTACAGGATCATGCCGGTAATAGCAAGCAAAGACTAGAGAAAAAGAGTGTACGAGAGACGGATACGCGGTTATTCGCGAGAAGCTCTACGTTATGGTCCCTTTTCCAGGCCAGGAAAGAGGTCACACCTTCGTCTACCGGTTTAAAAGATGCAAGCCAAAAAGAGACTATCAACGTAACAATCTCGGTACTATAGCTTTACTCTAAATAAGGACAAGGTGGCCGATTCAAAAGTATACCGACTAATTTCTCGCTTTTAAAATACGAAGTAACTATTCTGGTAATTAATCGAATTCCTTTTCTTAATCCTCTTACAACCGATACTCTGAAGCTAATCGGTATACGTTTCGATCGGCCTTATCTTATCGTAACTCTAACACTAATTAAAATAACATAAGATCGAAGTACATATGCATGTATCTTTAAGTAGTCGCGTTACCAGACACCATTTTATATTTCTTTCGCATTCCTCTTTTCTGGCAATAATCGTCTTTTTGTTCTTCTCGCGATGACATTATTTTTTCTCCAACATACTTTCGGTAGGGATATTGAAAAAAAAAATTAAACAAAAACGTAGATAACACGATACATACAGAATGTTTCAAAAAGATTGTATAGCGCCGGTCGGACTACTCGTCTTTAAAGGAAAAGGTGATACAGGAAGAAGGGGATCATTCTAATATAATTTAATACTCGAAAATTATTGTTACATCGAAAGAGAGTTGTTAACGCTAGCGGAGACAGGAGAATAGGGTTACTATTCCACTACTCGATTCAACAATAACTACTTGGTTTAAATTTTACTCATCGGCACTAGTTGAAATTCTACGACATATTGTTGCTGTATGCGAACTGTGTCTAATTTGTATAAATGAGACGAATCGCGGGTCACCTCCTTCTTCCTTATCGTTTTTCCCTGTAGAAAGCTAGCTTACTCGCCAACGTACATTATACCGAAATGTGTCGAAAAGTTCACGAAAGTGAAGTATTGCGAAATGCCACGTTTGAAACTCTTCAGAATTTTAGAGCAAACAGGTCCAATGAGTCGATACGTGAAAATACGAATAGAATTGATTTTTAGACGGTCGCGTTTTGAAAATGAAAATGCAGATTACGAAGAATCCGGCGTACAAGCTCTTTCAGACAACCTGTATACGTACACGTATTATTATAACATTATATATAGTTGCGTGTGGTTTAAGTTAGTGGAGTTGTCTAGTGATTTAGAGGTTTTTTTTTATACCTTGTATCCGAAGGCGATGAGTTTGAGGATGCACTCAATGAGGAAAAGGAGGGTGACGGCGAAGTTCACGGCGGTCAAGGCGTCCAATAGCTTTGGCGGCGCCTCGTGATACTACAAAATACACCCAACACACAGACGTAACACAACGAAATTAAGATTTCGCTCGTGGAACGATGTTTCATTTCATTTTGAACGATCAAAATTAATCGCGTTGCGACGAATTCTTCGTTGTGTCAGCGTCCCTCTTTTTTTAATCAGGAATGCTCTTCGATCGGGGTAACGATTTCGTTTTGTTTTCCCTTTATTCTCGAACGAAATTATCCAAAGCAAGTCTAACCAATCTCTCACAGAGCGATCTTTTTTCGAGGTTATTTTCGTCGTTTCTGCTCGCGTGAAACGACCATCTTTGCGTACGTGTGTTTCTTGTGTGTGGTGAGTGTGTACGCGCACAATTCGTCATTTTCCGCGATAATATTTCGATCCGCGAACAAATTTTGTCACTTTTCTTGTTTCGAATAACGGATACGTTTTATATTCATGTCAGGGATCGTCGTTCGTATTGAAGCTGCTGTCATAAATTAATATTTCTTCGTCATCTTGATTTCGCGCGACCCAAACAATAAACCTTGCTCTAGTCAAAATTATGATACTTCAATTTCCTAACTACTTGGATCTGAATTCCTTCGTCGTCGTCGTCGTCATACGAATTTTATTCTCAGTCGATTATAAGCACGTGTATTTGTAGAAAAATGTGATAAAAATCTAGTGTGCGAATACTGCAGGAAGAATATCGCAAGAATCGTTGCTCAAAATTAGTGCAAAGTGTCAAAGGAAGATGCTATTATCGGTGAAGAAAAGTGACAAAACTTTTCCGTTTTACCGTCAACGAAATTTCTGACGAGTTCTTATTCTTTTCGAAATTCCGTTTTCATACGGACCATAATGCACGAAGAATGGTAAAGAAGTTTGGAGAAAATTCATGGTTCTGTCGACCAGCGATCCCACGGATTCTAATCAGTTACGAATTTATTAGTCGAATCATAAACTTTACAAGTACTTCCTAAAAGAACCACGAATTTAGTCACTTTCTTCGAATTCTTTGAAAAGTCGCGGCTGTATTATTGGCCCAAAACACGCAGTCGTTGCAATACAACAATAGCTCATCAACGTCGGACATCGATTGTCTCGTTTCGGTCTATCTCCGCTTTGTAGATCAACGGCATTTTAATTCCCTCGGAGATCGAAGACCGGCGAAAAGTCGATGCTCGTCGTTAACCCCCTGCCTTATAATATTCTTCGACAAAATAAATCTTCTGCAATATACGCACGTTTATATATTACATCGATCTGTATATTCCACTTAATTTCGTCTGTTAGATTTTTAAACGGTAACTATGATACTCTGTCGGTTGTTGCAAACTCTGTTAGTTGCGAACCGTTTGCGAGCCAGATTCGAATAGGTTAAATGTTTCTTCGCGGAAGAAAGTTTACACGTTAAACAGGAAACTGTATGGAAGATACAGGTCTCTTCGTTATTACGATAAACACTACGAATATCGTACGTAGAATTCTCGACAGGCCGCAAACGGTTTCTTCGTAAATGCAGCGAACCGTTGGAAAAATCATAAGACAAGAGGTTGAAAGCACAATATTACGCATGCAAGGATAAAGAACCACGACAACGTGCAGTGATTACGTGCAGGGTGCAACAAGTCTGACATTTGCATGCAGCAAGGAGTTGCTTCGGGCTGGACTCACTTTCTCGAGAGAGTTTTACCCCACCCTTGTTCGATATTTTCGAAATTAAAATAACCAGCCAGAAAAAGAAGGTAGATAGGTTGATAGACAGAGAACGAACTGAAAAATAACTGAATGTTCGTGTTCGGTTATCGACGAGCGTGAATGCAAATGTGTCGTGTAGTGTTGTGCGTGTGGTTCGTGTACTAAAAACTAACGCGAGAAATTGTGGAAAACTCGTTTAACGGCGGGATGCAAACTCTAATCGTAGTTGGTTCTTAAGCAGAGAATATGTTTTTCTCGAAGCGGCTCGCAGTTACACTCGTTTTCGTTTTTAATCGTTTGGCCGCGTTAAATATCGAAGAATCTTTTCGATGTTCCGTGTCGAGCCATATGTTTCGAGCACATGAGAAGCGCAGGTCGAGAAAGTAGTTGCGTTTGTGCTCGTAAAAACTTAATATAGCACTGTAAACTACCGCACGATTCGATGAGTTGTAAAAATATTCATTTTGTTAGTCAACGCGTCGATTACCGTAGAACCTGCAATCCTCATGCAACTTCAAAAACAGATACGCACAAAAGTGCATCTTATTTATAATAGTGTACAGAGCTGAGCATCCGCCATAATCTAAGGATATATTTAATTCTAATAATAAAATATACGATCGTTGTTTTAACCCTTTCACGTTTGCATATCAATCGTTGAAATTTCCTTGTTACGTTTATGTCCAACTATGATTCGATGTTAACGAATAGACTGTCGAGTAAATGAAATTTTAAAAACCAACGAGTCATCTTATCGTATCTCGAGAGAGGCGAAATGTTCTCGAGAAGTTTAAAACAGCGATAACATATAATTATTATACGTTAATACATGTATGGTATACATGTTCACAGCGAAAGGGTCAAAGTAAAGGAAACTATGAGATTTCTACGAAAGTAGACTACTAAAAAGGATCTAAAAATGTTTACGCTACTAGAGTTCGAAGTTTAACGCGTGTTCAGCCCTGAACACGAAAGGTTCTCTAAAAGTATTCGTACATACACGTATTCTTGCAACACGAGGATACTTTTCAGTACTGTCGAGTCGGCAAGATACTATCTATTCTGTCAGGGAAAGAAAAAAATAAAGAAACGCTCTAATTGTTCTCTAATAAGCGAAACTTACCCAGTCTATAGTCTGAAAATTGATTCTGCGATCGATCGCTTCGCGTTCGTAAATCTCTTGTTCGAAAATTTCACGTATTTATCGGTTATCGAATCGAGTAAAATGTCCAGTTGGAGGAAAACGGAAACAGAGCGCGAGTAAGAAACGGCGAAGAGAATCGCAGCCATCATTTTTCATCGGAAATTCGACTACTCTCTAAGCGGATACGTTTTCTCGAAATAATCTGTTCGATGAGGGGAGGGTTTGTTGGCATGATGGAGCTTACCCTAAAGCCGAAAGCGGCGATCTTCAGTATGCACTCGACGGTGAACATCCCCGTGAAGCACATGTTCATGTACTTCAGCGTGTTCTTGTACGCGTCGCTTTGCCGATGGAACTGCAATGCATACACTGACAAACACACACGGCCGACAGAAACGAACGGACGGACAGACAGACAAACAGACAGACAGACGTACAAGCCTATCGAACGAGCGCGATTTTGCGGACGGCGAGCCGCACGGTAGAAATTTACGCTCCTAACCACCGTCGTCGCTCATTTTTTTTTTTTTTTCTTATCGTCGTCGATTCGACAAAATGCACTATTTTCTTCTTACGGAACAATTCGAACGTTGATACGCTTCGATCATATTTCAATTCTCTCTACCTTGTACAATCTTATTCGAATCTCTGATCTTTCTTAACTGTTCGAACACGTTATACATTCCAAGTATCTAGTCTCGATTAAAAAAGAACGAATCAAGTCTACTCGTTCGAAGCGTATCGACACCGATTACCGAGTGACACGGTGTTACAAATATATAAATGACGTGTAAACTAGAGTGCGAAATCTGTAAGTTACACGGTGTATAAATATGAATATACATATAAATATAGTGGCAGTTTTCAGTCGACAAAGAGGGAGAGACACATAGGTGTATAATATTAGCGTTAACCTACATACGTGTATCTGTACGGTCCTAAAGGGCGTGTATTTTAACGGTGACGAAAATAATCATTAAAGAGATTGTCTCGTTCGTTACGTTGAAGGGACGGCTTGACATAGTAGCAGGTATGTATACTATGCGTGACTGGTGTGTGCACACGCTTATACTTTGTGTCATCGACGTTATCGTGTAAAATTTGGGATAACGTCCAAACGTTGGATCCATTGTACTGGTATCGACGATCGATCGTTAGCGATGGCTATACACGATATCTTATTAAATTTTTAAACGCTACCAGCGTTATCGATCGTTCGATTGAAGGATTTTGAAAGGACGTTCTATCGCGTCGTACGCAACGACGACGAGTATTTTCCGTCTCGTTCGATTTATGTAACCGAATGTCAGAGGAGCGTAAAGCGATGTTCCTCGTCGCCGCGTGCGTCGGGAACGGTTGTCGGACAAACAGATACGAGTTTGGTGTCTTGGAAGAGCGAGAATCGCGGTAGACAGGAAAGAGCAAATAACGTTTCTGCGAAAAGAAACAACGAAAGGAAAAGAGAGTAAAAAAGAAAGAGAGAAGGCAATCAAGGAATCAACAATGTCCATTTAGCGAGCTAAAAATCAGACTGGAAGAAAAATAAGATGGAAATTTTGTAAAGGAGAAGAGACAGAGGGTTACGAATTATCCCTTTCGCTCGAGGTACTAGAACGTGTTATCTTTTCTCTCTTTAACGTTCAGAATTTTGATAGAGCGAGCCACAGAAGCGGACATATCGAAACCTTTTCATTTAGAATTTCCAGTGCTATTTTAGTTCTGAAGGCAACGGTATGTTCAACAAATAAAGGAATATAACGTAAACCTTGATCGGACATACGTCCGCTTCTTCCGTTTCGCTTTATCGACGGTCCTGGATGGCTAAGGATCGAGTCGTGCGGGAATCTCGTGCAAGAAACATATCGTTACCGAAGAAAGAAACAAACAGGAAAGAAAATACATACACACACACACATTCAGTGGATGTTTGGTGTTGTTCAGTGATTCGCTGGACCACTTGTTCGGTGAAATATTTGGATTGCGAGCAGCCAGGCATGCGACACGCAGTTTGCCACTCGTGCAAACAGTTTGGTGACATTACGAAGATGTGTCGGTAACATCCAACGTGCCTTTTAACAACGAAACTAGGGGCTCGACAAATTCTTCGAACCAGTTGAACGAGCACCGAGTTCGAAAAGGAGTCTCGCAGTCCCTTGTCGGTGTTCGACGATGTTCGCGTAATTGGTGGTGCGGTCCATTCTCAAAATCATGTGCGTCAAGTGTTCAAGGCAGCGTGTGTGCGTGAAAGAAAACGGGTTCGAAACGGCGAAGCACAAATATATGTATGTATGTACGTATAGGTGTTCGAGACGCGTTTGCTCGAATCGGAATCGAATGTTGTGTACGAAATAAAAGCGTATTGTTTCGTTGGAAAATGGAAAGCAGTCTTCCGGAAAGAGTGTCCAACGAAACGGCGCGTGTCACCAATAGGCTGTGTACAACGAAAAGAAGAAACAGTGCAGAGAGACGTAATAGAACAAAAACGAAGAAAGTGTGCTCTAAAGCACACGTGGACTCGCGTGCAGGGCTTTTTGTATGCCGCAGCTTTATCATTTTTCTCGTTATATTCGATCGCGTTCGATATGACCCGACGATTAATTCGATCAAGCCAGTTTGTGCTACGCTTCAAACCTCGCTACCAGTTCAAACATGGGCTTGTCAAGGCTTACGAGTCGAACGCACCTCGTGTCTATATGTGTGTGCGCGTGTGTGTGTGTACGTGGTCGTGGAACAGCATATCGATATTCGGATATCGTTCTTCCTTCCACGTATTTTCGAGAACGTTTAGTATTGAAAAAACGAGGACACAGTAGCAGGCATGCAGTCAGAAACGGAGTCGGGAACAGAAGAAACCGAGGAGAGTTATACGTATAAACATAGGATATCGAACGAAACGAAAGAATACGAAAAGAAATATTGCTACTTAAAGCGAAATAAGGTATGATAAACGGGAAACGAATGGACGCGCGTGGAACGGATTGGCGCGAGCGCTACGAAATGCTTACCAGGGTTCGAGATTCGAAATTGATTAGATCGTCTTCGATCGGGAGATCGATGTACGACGGAGTACACTCAAGTTTCTCCGATTACTTTCGTCGCGATGTAAAATTAATAATCTACTCGAGGTATTCGACAAGTTCGATATCTCGGAGTAGATACTTTGGTATTCGAACATTAACGTATTAACGATAAGCGACGCGTATGAAATTGTAGAAAAAAGTCGGCAAGTATTCTGATTAGAATCGCGGAAAGCAGCGTGTACCCGTTCGTACATAAACCCCAGGTATTTTTGCGATATCCGAACGGATTTGAAACGGTTCCAAGAAAATTCAACGAGCAATAGGTCGTCTGGATGCACTCGGCGCAGGCCTGGCATGGAAATAAAAGCTTCTGGAACGATTCTGGAACGAACGAGTAGGAACGAATAAAAAGCATCGAGACACCGTGAATCACGAGCGTCTAACCAACAAAAAGGATAGAGAAGAAAAGGAGGTATTTTCTTTGTTTGACACGAAAGGAGAGGACAGTAGAGTATCGAACACAGAGCTGTGTACACCACGTATCAATGGATACAAGGATGACAATTATACAGAGAGCAATAAATAAATTGGCAGGCAAGAACAACAATGTCCTCGTACAGATATAACGTTGTATCTTACAGTTTCACTTCGAGCTCTCTCTTCATCGTGCTTGTTCGTCGAACAGAACTCATTAGTGTCCCGTTGCGACGATCATCGTCGCAATCTCGTGTGATCGATCGACGTGAATCGATGTATGAGGCTGCTTTTCGGATTGGTTAAAATTGCCAAACGCGATCACAAAACTCGGTCATACGCGACGAGACGTTCAATTGTACCGGGAAAAGAAACGTTACGCGTAGCGATGGGCATTCGACACCGTTCCTTATTCATTTTCGAACAATTCGATCACGCGTAACGAACTTGTAGCAATTTTTGTACACGGCCGAAAACGAAAAACGTACACGTTACGAATAAAGCGTTACGAAACGCCTGTCTGCCCATCGCTAAAATTGTTCGATCGTAGATCGGAAAAATTGCGAGTGTACGAATACGCGAAAAAGGGGTACTAGCGTGTGCTTCTTCCGGCGGTCGCGTCTTACGTACGTTATTCAGGCTCGTTACGTCCACAAGATAAAAAAAAAAATATCTGTATTTTCTCTTCGAGACACGTTCTTAAGAAAAGAGAAACGAACGAATCGTCGAACACTTACCTTCATCATGAGTAGCACTGTGTTTAATACGATGAGACCCATGATAAAATATTCGAACGGCGTCGATACCACTATCCTCCAAATTTTGTACTTGGCGCTGTTTCGTTCTTTCGGCATGTACCTCTCTAGAGGTCGCGCTTGTATCGTGAAGTCTATACAAGATTTCTGAAACGAGCAACGACGTTGACAGAATGTTGATATCGAAGCGATAGGATGCACGAGATGTCGGCAAACCTGATTTTTGTCGATTTCGCCGTCTTGCAGTTCGGCCTCTCCCTGCTCCTGGAACGTGATGATAATCAAGGCCACGAAGATGTTGACGAAGAAGAATGGAAATACGATGAAGTAGACGATGTAGAAAATGGACATCTCTATACGAAAATTTTGGATGGGGCCTTTATCCTCGTACGTGGCCGCCATCGAATTTTGCAGGATCTGTGGCCAGCCCTCGCCAGTCTGTACCGCGAACAACGTCAGCATCGCGGCCATCACGTTGTCGTAGTGAAAAAACTGGGACTGCCACTCCCGCTTCTTTGGCTCTGGCAGCATGGCATCCTCCTCGTAAACGAAATATTGACCCCTGCGAGACGCATAATCGAACAATTAGTCCCGTAGCCTTATCATTTTCGAGGATGTTCTAAAAGAGTCGGTAGTATCGTGATCCGTTTACGTTACCGATCGATCCTCACTGATCCATCTACGCCGAGTCGAGAAGAGAATCGAACATTCGAAATACTCACTGGCAATCCTGTTCCGTGTATTTGCTCTCGTCGCTGCAGTAGAAGAACTTGCCGTTGAACAGCTGCACCGCGATCACAGCGAATATGAATTGGAACAATATATACACTATGAGAATGTTAATGACGTTTTTCAGACTGTTCACGACACAGTCGAACACCGCCTTCAATTTCGGCACCCTTTTGATCGTCTTCAACGGTCTGAGTACCCGCAACACTCTCAACGACTTGATCGTCGAAAGATTCTGTCCGGCCGAGCTACCGGTCATGTCGAACGCGAACGATACCGCGGCGCATATCACCACCACCGCGTCCATGATGTTCCAAAATTCGCGCAGATACGAGCCTGGATGAAGGATGACGCCGAGATCGATGATCTTCAAGATCATCTCGACGGTGAAAACACCGGTGAACGCGTAATCGAAGTAATTCAGCACCTCGTTCCTCGGCGAGTCCTCCCAGACAGGATCCTCGGCGGCCAACGCGATACTCGACAAAGATATCACCACCATTATGAAGAAGTCGAAGTACCTCAGGTTCACGACCCAATGGGCGGCTCTTCTTACGCTACGATCAAATTATGCGTTAGATCGTTGATTAGGAAATTAGGAAATTTGTCGACGATCGGTGACGGTCAACTTACGGATTCGTAGGGGACAGTATAAACATGGAGGAGTATGGCAGCATTGGTTTTGGTCCCGTGTCATCGTCTTCATCCTGCTTCTTCTCTTCGGATGACTGTTTCCCACCCTTTCCGTCTTTGCTACGATTCGATCCAATTAATTGTCATCGTATCCTTCGTACGTACTTATAGACCGCGTCTTACGAACAGATAAGGTACTTACAAATTCTGAGTCGGACTCGGAGGGCAGATCTCTACCTTCGGCGCGTTACCGTCTTTCGGTTTCTGTAACGACTCGATCTCTTTCTCGAGTTCCTGCGCCTGCTTCTCCTTGTCCTCGACTTTTTCTTCGTCCTCGGCGGCGCTCAATTCTTGCGCGTTCGCCAGATTGTCGACGGCGATAGCCAAGAACACGTTCAGCAGCGTGTAGTTGCCGAACAACACCAGCACGATGAAGTACAGCGAGTAGATCATGCCCTTCTTGTGACCGCCTTGCGACTCGATACCCTGGTACATCACTTCGTTCCAATCTTCTCCGGTCAGGATCTACGTGATCGCAATTACGTTCGTTAAACGAGTAGTCTAATACGACGGCCGAATGAACGCGATCGAAAGATTTCGTTCGGAAGAAAGACCATATCTCGTGTCCTCTTTCCTCCTCGAATCTCGTTCGCGGAGATCTCTAGAACGTTCGCGGTATCGTGAACGAATGAAACTTACTTGGAAGACAGTGAGCAGCGCGATGGGAAAAGTGTTGAAGTTTGTGGGCGGTGTGCCGCTTTCGAAGTTGAACTGACCGCCAAACAGCTGCATACCGAGCAGCGCGAATATGAGGATGAAGAGGAAGAGCAGGAAGAGCAAGGAGATGATGCTACGCATCGAGCTGAGCAGCGATATTACGAGGTTCCTCAGGCTCTTCCAGTATTTGGTGACCTTAAAAATTCGCAGGAGTCTAAGGGCACGTAGGACGGAGAGGCCGAAAGAGCCGGACTTCACCTCGGACCAGATCACTTCGAAGATCGATCCCGAGATGACCACGCAGTCGAAACGATTGAAACTCGACTCGAAGTAGGTGCGAGGACCGAGAGCGTACACCTTTATGAACATCTCCAGCATAAACAGGGCCAGGAACACGAATTCCGCGAAATCTGTTAACATTTCATTACGTTCGGTCATCGATGACGCTTCGTCGACGATTATTACGTTCAATTATTTTCATATACTCACAGAGGAAATCGGTAAGCCATTGAGGCTGACCATAGTGTTCCACGGCCACGCAAACGGTATTGAAGAATACGAGGACGATGACGAACCAGTAAAACTTTTGCGATTTCACCGAGCTTCGTATCCAAAATCTGAATCTTTTTTCTGCCCGCCAAAATTGCACGCAAGTGCCCTCTTCCTTTTCCCTCGATTTAAAGTAGGAAGATCTGGAGAGTCCTGGAAAATACAAATCGAATATTCGTATCTTTTTCTCATCTTTTTTTTTTTTTTTTGTTCCAGTATTTGGCCTCTCGCAATTTCCTAGTACTAGCAGTCATCTTTCACGGAGCACTTGAACTGGATTCTGGTGACGCGTTTCGCGCATAGAGGACAATTTTCAGTTCAAAAGCGTCGGAACCAAAGGGTTACGATTCAAAGGGAAAGATCAAAGAACGCGAGCGTTGCTAGCGAGACCATCTGACCAGTTAGTCAAGATGTCGATTGTAACGTCGATAAGCAACAGTATGTAGTACACGTCGATATAGAGTAACGTTAAACGCAGACAAGAATTTAACCTCTTTTTTTTTTTTTAAATAAACATCAAAGCGAATATCGATCCTTTGTCAGATTTCAGATTGAATTCGTAAGCGGTATATAGAATTCTCGATCATAAAGTTTTCAATCGATCAAAAAAGAATACGACTCACTATCGTCCTGGTCGTCATCGCCTTCCTCTTCCTCCGTGTCCGTGCTTTTACTTTTGCCAAGATTCTTCAATTTCTTCTTTTTGGCCGCGGCTCTTCTTCTTACTGCAACACGAGTCGCTCTATCAGTATACCTTCTAAATGTCTAACTTCTGGCTAGATAAGTTACGCGTCTCGACACGAACCTTCTAATATGTGCATCTTCTCCTCTTCCGTGGTCCTTTCTTCCGCGAGTATTACCTCCTCTAGAAAATTATGATAAACGTTCATCGAACGCACGGGTCGCGGAAGCAGTTTTTCGTTTGATCGCGAAAAAGAAAAAAAAAGAAAGAAAGAATGAAAAAGTGTCGAGCAATAGCTCAGCAAAAGTGAAAAGAGAAGCTACAAGATTCTGGCCTAAGGAGACGGCTGCTGTAAAGGGTGCTCGATAAGGAATCGATACACAGCCCTGGCACGTTGACTTTCTAACCTGCTTTGCAGATCCAATCCAGGTAACAGTTCAGTTCACGGTCGAGCTGCTGCTGTCTTCGCAATTTCAGGAAGGACTGCCGGTTCTCCACCTTTTCTCTCTCCTTTGCAAACTCTCTACAAGCGTTACACAGATGACAACGAGCGTTACATAAAGGTAAAGATCTACTTTTCACACATCTTACTTCTCTTATACGCTTTACTAGCGATTTGATACTCGATTAAGCACTCGGTTATTTCTGACAACTATTATATATAACAGGGACTCGATATTTGTTGGAACGTTTACAGCGTTTACTTTTATACAGGGTTTTTTGTCAAACAAAAAGGTTCAAGACTAAATAACACGTTATTTTTTAGCGTTTTTTCTTATTCGTCATCGAGTGCCGGGAAATTTCGTTAGAAGAATTGTCGAAATTTAGAAACAGTCCTGTAAGAAATTTCAAAAACTTAGAGTCAACATCCTCGTCGATTCCATACCAGAGATAATGAAAGTTACGTTTCGATTTGTCCCGATGCGAGTCTCGAACCTTCTTTCGTTTGATCTGCGTCCGTTCGAGCGGTTTACACAAAATACTTGATCAAGGCAGAAGTTTGAGATTACTGACGCCTACGAGGAAACTTTGCGTGTTATAGAGTATCTCGCGATAAACGTTGGCTTTCACTGGCTTCGCTAACGAGATCCTCTCGTTGAAGCGGGAAAACGGCTAGCGCGACAAAGTTAAGGGAAGATCGATCGTTTCGAGACCTGCTTGAGTGATCCACTTTAAGTAGGAACTGAACGCAGTCGTGAACAGACGTTTTCTCTTTGCTTTCTGATACGCCGCCCGTCTCTCGACGCGTGTTCTTTCGTTCGAAAATTCCCTGACGGAAACAAACAATGATAATCTTGCTCGCTCTTTCGTTACAAACCAGCCTTAAAGAAATAACGATATACTTTTCACAGAATATTCGATCAAATCGATTCGCGACCGTTTAATTACAAATTTTACAATTTTAGTATCTTATTGTAGTACCGGTGGTGGCTGTTAAGTAACCGAACGGAAATTGCAGCCGAGAAATCGAGAATGAACATACTCACCCGCTCAAGACACCAAGAACTAAGTTCAGCATGAAGAATGAGCCAAGGACGATCAATGGTATAAAGTAAATCCAGTTGTACGTGCTGCCAAGAGCGTCGTTTGTCTGCAAATTTCACCATACCCACGTGAAGTTCATGGTGTTACGTGTTCGAACACGATACACCATTTACATTCAAGGAAATATCGCCACGACATTCAAACATCGACACATTTTACGCTTCTTCTCTTTCTTCGCCAAAAATTCTACTCCTTTTATTTCGTCATTTTTCATGTTTTCGAAAATTAACACCGACGGCCGATGTCACCGTTATTTTCGTTTATTACTCCGTTAATGCTTAGGACACCAGCCGTCGAAGTGTTAACGTACGCAAAATCGAACAAATTCGAAACTCGAGTTCGAAATTCTTCCGATTTTTTGCAACGTCGAGAACGAAGCGTAGAAAAGATACGATTAAACACCAAGAGATTTGCAAAGAGAGGGCTGAAACTGACAGTGTTATACTGAGCAAGGTGAACATATACGTCAGTGTTAGCTGTAACAATCGCAAGCGGTTCTTTTCCGGGATACTTCCGATAAACGAACGAGTAAATAGCCGGAAGCCAAATGTTATCGGGCAAAACACATACGTGAATAAACACGGCACACGAGGAATGTCACATTTAGATATTTAATAATTGTAGGAATGATAATGAAGGAAACGAAATAATAATCGGAGCAAGCAATCGAAGAAAGGTACATGTATATCGAATGATCGAGAAAATGAGACACGTCCAATTGGTCAGTGAATGTTGTCCATAAAATTTCGGTAGATTACCACCCTCTTGCTAAATACATCGCGAGGAAAAAGAAAGTACCTTTATAAAGAGGAATTGTTTAATAGTAGATATTGATTTTAAGAATACGGCTTTCGCGTAGCAGTACTTTTTAATTAATATACGATCGTGCAAACTGGCTTAAAGACTTCGTAACTAGGACACATACCCCAGTTCGTCTTGAACGGAAATCCACTCGGATTTTCTGCATCTTTTTTCAAACTGCGCGTAGACAGAATTTTTGAAGCTTTTCTCTATTTTTCCTTCTATACACGCGTGCAAATTTCAAAAGTTAAAATCCTCTTTCAAACGTATCGCGTCTTTTGAACGCTTTTAAGACCGACTGACCCAGTAATGACCAACGGTAAAAGAATAATCCCCGAAGACGAAAAACGTCGAAGTTTAAACGTTGAATGTAACGCCGAAGAGCCCACCGTGAAACACCGTTCGTGCACGAAACCCGAGATAGAAAAAAAAAAGAAATAAAAATGAGAAAGAAACGAAGGAAAAGGAAAAGAGGAAACAGAAAACAAGACAGAGTAGAGTTGTAACACTGAAGGACATATCTCTTGCTTTACCCAGTACAATATGGCAGTCCAGCCCTCCATAGTGATGCACTGGAAGACAGTGAGCATGGCGAATCCGATGTTGTCGAAGCTGGTGATGCCGAAATTTGGTCCCTCCCAGTGATCCATGCACGTCGAAACATTCGCGTCGCACACGTGCGCTCCGAACGGAGCCTCGGATTTGTTGTCCGTGTTACACGGACTCGGCTGTTCGCCCTCCTTCACGATTACATCTAAAAGAAAAGCATTATCGGTATTCTGTGCTGTACGATCGGTCGATAATAAGTGGCAGAATCGCGAATCGATAGCCTCTCGGAGTCGGGATATTATATCATTACGTAGCAAGGTTCGACGAGTCGTAAGGCAACGCTCCAAACGCTTTCGATCGGTTAACTTTGTCTCTCGGATAGAAACGGTTTCTTTCTCGCGAAAAGAGTTCACTCACTGATATTCCTGATGCTGTAACACGTTTTATGCAACGTTCCCGAATAGAATTCGAGGCCGATGATGGCGAATATCACGATGGCGAACAGCACCAGCAGGCCGATCTGCAGAAGCGGCGCCATCGCCTTGATGATAGACTTGAGCACCACCTGGAGACCTGTATGCAAAAAATTCGCCAGGAGTAATTAGGTCTAACCAACGATTTCACGGAGCGATTCACGTGTTCTTTGTTCGACCGGTAACCGTGTCGCGTTTTCTCCATTTTTAGTCCGCTGCTCGGGGAATCGCGCGTCAAATTTCTATTCTTCTCCCTCGCGAGGCGAACAAAAATACGTGTTTGTTTCGTTACTCGAAAGCGTTCGTACGTCACGGTCATTTCTTTCTTTCTCTTGTTCGCGCGACAAACGTTCGTTTCGTTTTTTCTCCGGTTACTCTAGCGGCTAAACAATTGGGATACTTCGTCGTTACATGGACACAGCATACAACTCTGAAAAGATAGATCTATTTGGGTGGTGCTACGTATAAACAAAATAATCGTTCTAGCGTTGCAAGGCATCTACGTGTAAATATATAGATATATAAGATATAGAAATATACGATTACCGTTCATAGGTATCCGGACACTTGGCGAAACCTTGCCAATTTCGATAACTATATATTTTACCAACTCCTCTAATTATTATACGCTTTCGCAGAGAATCTTCTCCTTTCGATACGTACTACCCGTGTTAGTTGCCGCTATAGGAATTAAAAGCGATTCGCGGACCATTAGAAATCAGGTCAATTAGCGATAACGGTAATCGAATTGTTTTCGAAAAAGATAAGAAAGTGTCCGGATATTTATGAACGGCAATGTACCTGCAACAATATCGCACTACACTGATCTACGAGCTTCGTGTCTGAAAAACAATAAATGATCGGTTCGCTCGTAATCGTTTCTACGCAGTATCTAAAATCGATAAATAGAAACGTTCCGAAGGAACGGATATCCAGTCGACTCACGAAGTATCCGAATTCCAGGCGCCAGCAAATAAAAACCATCGACGCGCGTTCCTCGAGCACCGTGTGCCTCGCGTTTGCTTTCTCTAATGCAAAGTGTCTATTCAAAATGAAGAGAGAGAAAAAAAAAGAAACAAAGTATTCGCTCTCTCCCGTATACCGGTTAATGTTCGATCGCGAGCCGTTTCGTTCGGTTAAGAATTGAAATTTCAACGCTTCCCGCGCAATCTGCCAGCCAATCGATCGATTCCCGATGAAAAATGGTGAGCGCGCGGGCGAATTTAAAAGAACGAAGCGAAAGAAACGAAATCGCTAGACAGAGACGATCAACGAGAGGCAATGATCTTTTTCGATTGGTTTCGGCTGGATTTTTCGTGGCCGATTGTATTTGAAACGCTACTCACTCGGTATGCCGGAGACAAGTTTGAGCGGTCGCAACACGCGTATCGCACGCAACGTGCGCAGATCCATATCCAGTTCTATGCCCTGCGAGAACGCCGTGATGAACCTGCCCCAAAACACACACACCCCGCCACACTTTACTACTTACTACTCTATTACACTAATACTCAGGCTACTTAAGTACTTAGACTACACAACTAGGTGGTTAACTAGCGTTTCTATGGCCTAACCCGAGGGAACTGAGGGAATGAATTTCACTCTAATGGGATGATGCTCTGGTCGAGGATCAATTCTAACTCTTTTCTTCATTCTCCTTTCTTTTCTCGCGACAAATTCATTTTTATCATTTCTGCGTTAATTTGCTTGGCCACAGTCTTTGAGCTACGGTCGCTGAAAAAGTTTCCACGCGCTTCGTTAAACGTCCTACGTTGTATAATTTCCACGCGCAACGGCGATCGATAAATAATATTTATATTATTCTGTTTAGATTGATAAGTCTGGTACGCGATACGTAGCTGTATACCCAGTATCGACATTTTCTATGCATGGAAATTAATAAATAAACACTCTACTAATATTGAAATATTCCATGAAAAACGCGATTAAATTTATTTCGCAATTTCAAGCCATTTCATACTGGAACAGAAATGACAAACAACGCGATTACGATAGCTTTTCTAAATGATCTTTTCAAAGATTAAACGTTTTTCGACTTTAAACGACTGATCGTTTTCGACGATAATCCGAGCAATGGGGATACTTTACTGTTACGTTTTACTTCGAAATTGTACAACGTTAAGAAAACATTTTCCAAAGCGTACGGAAACTGAATCGTCGAATCGTACAAGTCCGTAAATTAGCAGCCGTTTTCAAGTTAAATAAGAAAATTTCAAGTAGCGAAGAATAAAAAGGTAGCAGAAAGTTAGTCCGGCTTGATTGTACGACCGTACCCAAAGACAAAAGACTGAGAAGCTAAAGTCTCGATTCTCGCAGCTTTGGATTAGCTTATCGAATTAGCGCATCGCTGGATTACCTCTTAAACTATCCTCGCGAAAGGACTGAACCGAACGGTTTCGAAGGAAATCAATTTTACTTATTATCGAAACGATCGGAATCGAATGAAAATGTGTTTAAATATCGAAAGCGTGGAAGCGGGGAGCTACAATTACCGATGGGATATCGTTAGGTCCGACAGTATTTGCAGAAATTTCTTGCAAAAACTTGATAAATCTTGTAAGTTCTACATATAATCGTCGAAAATTTGACAAGTTGTTCAATTTCGAATGAATTTGCCGAAGCGGTCGAACATTTTCACGGTGATCGAATCGCGTAAAGACCCATCGGTAATCGAGAATGGCGTTTACTATGAGAGGAAGGTGAATGTTTTACGACGTAATTATTTGAGAAAATAGGTACGATAGCGGATGTAGGGGAAATTGGTATTAAATTACTCGCGCGATTTACTAATTTTAAACATCCCTGGATATATTTCTAACGGCTGCAACTTTACTCTAACGGATGTGAAACGTAACATCCGTCGCGGTCGTTGAACTTTAGCGCGTTACAATTTTCTAATAATACGTTCCGTGACGACAATAGCGATACTTAAAACGGCTGTACTTTCATCGCTAACTAAAATAAGTAAGTTTTTTTTTTTTTTAGAAACTAAGGCTTTAAACTCTTTTAATAACGAATTGTTATGAGAATGACAATTACGGTAAACGTAAGATATAGACGAGCAGCAAAACCACGGAACGTATTAAACTATTGACTGTGTAAATTTTCAACTAAAAATAAACTCTGTATCTTTCACGATGCAATAGAAAAGCGAATAAAGTAAGAGTAAAGTAAATGTACCTTGAAAGCGTATAAATCACGTCATAGTTCCTTTCCAAACGATACATACCATTGTAAATAAAAAGAAAATAAAGTTGTTCGATAAATTTATTTCGGTGTCCGGTTAACGGCGTGTAAAAGAGAAACCATAAACGACCACGACGAACCTTCAAAAGTAACAACACCCTAAACGTAACTATGCTTGTTAGAGCCCTAATTCACGCCACTAGTCCATGTAATCTACGAACGAATAAAAAGCAAGGATATAAGGATTTCTTAAACTAGAGGATCCACGAAATCTTCATTCACGTCTCAAGAGGTGAATCCATACCCCCGATGCTTCCAAAGATCGACAACATTTTCGTATCCCAATGCTTCTGCTGCAATGTTCTTTTTTCTATTGTTTTTCATAAATGGTACAAAAGAGAGAAGTTTCGAGGAAAAAGGAATACGTGGAAGGTCACCTCGGTAAGGTCTAAAGAAAATCTCTAGGTCTAGAAGTCTCGGTCTCTCGAGGCTGTCTAAAAGGTACGACTTTTCTATGATAGCAAACACGAGCTTGCTCGAATACTTTACTTGCTCTAGAACACGTACCTATTTGTTTGTACTCAACTTGTAGTCAATTCTATCAGTCACGGACTGCTAAATTAACAACGACACCCGCAAGCTAATACTGTTTCTGTGTTTCTTTCTTTTGTTTCATCTTTTTTTTTTCGTGAGCGTGTACGTGTATGATTATCGAGTAAACGCAAATTTCATTACTGCCGTTGAAAGAAACTTTACCTTTTATGTACTATAGCAAATTGTATTGCGGCGAAACAATCGTTTTTGCGTTGAAATTTTGAATTCTTCCCCCGTAGTTATTTCTTACCGTGACTGTTCGTTGAAATTTCCAAAAAATAATCGCTTTTTCGTTACAGTGACACGTATACGAGAACACGTGGACAGCACGTAATAAGTTTCAATAGAATTCCAAATGTTATCACGAACGTTTTCTTTTGCTAGCGAAAAGTCAAAGATTCTCTCTTCCGTGTGTGTAACGTGCGTGTGTGTCTAATTCGTCGTCTTTGAAAACGTTCTAAAAGTACGAACAACTTGTGCATATATAGAAGACAGATCTAAAATAACTCAATAATAAATGCTAGAGACTAATTGTTCACGCAACTCTTCTATATATTATAGAGAGAGAGACAGTATAGAGTTATATATTACGTGTAAAATGTATGTAGAGACACTGGAGATTACGCAAACCACGTGGATACAGAATATATAATATATATGTATAATAAACATATGTATAATTGAGTTGAATTAATATCGATCAACTGTTAACGATCATCTAGCGTCAATCAACTGATCTAATACACCCATAGCCTCTAAAGTGGTGATGGTCAATCAACGATCAAACGGAACGCAACGCTCAAAACGACACGTTTCAATCGGGAAAACTAAAGAAGGAAACTAAAAAGGATGGAAACTAAGGTATAGATTAATAGAAACACTCGACGCATCTACAGAGTGAATCGTTACAGTTTGGCATCTTTAATAATCGCTTCGTTATGGCCGTTACAAGAAATAAGATTTCTTAGGACTATTTAGGATCGTATAGGATCTTTTCAGAACTGTTATTTGCCTTTAAATTAACTCTACCATTTCTTTTCCATTAAACAATCTGATCAGTTTTAGATCCAGGAGCGGATCTATTTGTAGCAACGAAAAATATTCTTCTATATTCTAAGATCGATGGAAGGGTATAATAAAAATTGTTTTAGGGAATAGGGGTACGATATTGCAGACAAAAGGATAACTTGATAATATCGACGTTGAAGCAGTTTATTTAGAATACAAAGTTATAACGATTCAGTCTGTACACAGGGTCTAGCTTCGATCGTGGCACAATCGTAGATGGGCTGATTTTTTAAGTAAGAATGAGTCGTAAACGTGGAACAAAATACTGTTTTCGATTTTACCAATAGCATTATTCGTTGCAAGAATTTGAGACTTATCAATGAAATATCAATGAACAATTAAAAGCTTCGTAAGTGGATAACCCGTTTCAAAGAATTAAAAGAGACTATGTACCTAACTGCAAAGTTTCTGCTTACAATGATCGTAAACTTGCAAAAATATACTGTATTCGATACGCGTTATTCAACCTCGTAAATTGCAAATTTATCCCACTAAAGAAAAATGCGTAATTAATTATTTTCGGTGTCGTCCGACCTAAAACTCGATAAAGAATTGTATTCCATCCGTTTCATTTATTTTTACGCGGAAAATTATCCCATTTATGACGGTGCTACGAAGCGAATCTGCAGACCCCGTACTAGAACGTCGAGTACACACGCAGATACTGGTATATTAAGTTAGCTGATGCCGGTCTTGCTTGCCAGAACTAAAAAACGTCCACCCAACGTGTCAACTAAAGCAAATAGAGAGACAGAGAAAGATAGACAGACAGATAGACAGACAGAAACTGACAGAGAAGCTAAAATGATCGACGGGACACTAATAGTGTGTATCTGATTAAAATAATGTCAAGAAACGTTTAAAACTAACAAGGAGACACTAGTCGAACGCACAAACAAACTGCCAGGAGCAACGGGGATATAAGAATAAAAAGACTTCAAGTTGGTTTATAGTAGTGGATAAATCAATCAGCTGATCGACTGAGTTCTCTGTTACTGCACTCTGTGTTTATACTGTTTATACTGTTACAATGGCGGCATTTGCAAATCATTTGCCGCCGTTTTTCGCACAACTTTTGTCTAGACTCACTTGGAATTTTCGAAACCAGCTTTAGCGGTCTGAGGACCCTGAAGGAACGTAGCATACGCAGGTCGACGTCCACGTTTGTTTCGGCGAACACGGTCATCGACCTAATCCAAGGATTACTCTAGAATCTATCTGTTCGGCGGTAGAAACCGATCGACGTGTTTTTTTTTTCTTTTTTTTTTTCTTTAAATCTTATGCTTATGGAGAAAGATCCTTTCCGTTTTTTATCGTCGCTGAACGATCAACTTATTCTATTTTTATCATTGTTTTCGACGCGTTCGATGCAGCATTAAAATGGCCGTACTTAAATTACGAAAATATAATATTAGGATCTTATTTCGAATTTTCATCGATTCTTTTAGGATATGGGAGTATCTTGAAATTTGCAAAAGCCATTGAAAAAGGCGGCATGGAACGCGTGAAAGAATAAAATAATCATAAAACGCAGCGAGCGATCGACGAAGAGAGGCTTTCCCCTTAAACGGGTTGGTCACTCGATCGCGTGTATCTTTTTTTCAGTTTGTTTCGTTCATATTTGTACGGACATAACGCGTTTCGGGGAACCTGACCAAGAGACATTCTTCTCGTCCACTGTTTTCCTCTCCGTGTTGTCTGTTTCGCTCGAACACCGTGTTTCGAGGTGGACAAGAGTATCGATAAAAAGGGTAGACAGAGAGAGAGAAAGTGTGGAAAGAGCAAGAATGCGCTCGTTCGTATATACGGAGGAGAAAACGAGGGAGGGAACGAGTGATTTTGGTTGAATCGTGACCGTGACAACGCACGATGAATGAGAGTATAAGGGTGGAACGATATAATGACCAGTGGTGAGTTTTCGCGAATCGTTCGCAAATCCCTCTTTTCGGTCGAATATCGTTAATTTCGATCAAATTTTGTTCCTGTATAGGGTAACTTATAAATTGTTACTGCAGGAGGTGTATTTACGTGTCTATAAGATACTTTCGATTTCCGAATGATCGATAATTATAGCGTTCTTATTGGCACTCGACATACTAAAAATACATCATTTTGGTCTCGCGAAACAAACGAAAAGGACAGAAAGTAATAAATAGTTTTTCGGTTCCTCGGTGTTCGAACTATACGTTTCGCTGTAAACAATTTTCTAAACTATACACACCGCCTGAAGTATTTGATTGGCAAAATTACCCCGTACAAAGATACTGTTCGTCCGTTAGAATTAATGTTGAAATTCGAAAGATCACGACACCGAAAACAGGGATTACCGTTGATTGAAGTTAACTCGAAAGACCGCAATGTACAAAAGAAGAATAAAAAGAAAAAGAAAAAGAAAAAGAAAAAGAAGGAGAAGATAAGATAGAAAATGGTTCTCTCACCCGGTCACCACGACGAAGAAATCCATGATGTTCCAGATGTTGCGCAGATAAGAGCCACGGTGGAGGACGAAGCCAAGGGCGAGGATCTTGAGGCTCGCCTCGACGCAGAAGATCCCGAGGAAGTAGATTTCCGTGGCCTCGAGCTTCTGTGCGAGTATGGTCTTGTCGTGCTTCGGCAGGTGCTCCTCGAGGGCGAGGACCACGCAATTGGCGATGATGGTGAGCAGGACGGCGTACTCGAAGGGCGGCCACTCGATTATGAAGCGCGTGTGCTTCCTGATGCAATTATCCTCCGACAGGATAAACAACGACGTGGTGCCCTTGCCGCCTCCCCCACCGCCACCCGCCCCTCCGCCCTGATCCCGGCCTGGCGCCATGTCCACCAGACCAGGTACCTGCAAGCATTCGCATTTCTCTATTATCTCGACGAACGAAAAATTCGACAGGAAAAATGATAACAGAAGTAAGACCAGTTGCCGTACGGCGAGAAAGATACGTAAGAGGGAAGAAATGCGTGAAACGAGATAAAATAATTCGCGAACAGGGTGAGCGACATGGTAAGAGCAGAAGCCGCAATTAACGAATATCTCAGACGAAGCTTTTTCAAGCCGAGCTGCCTCTTACCTCCCCTCCAAAGCTAGTCCAGTCACCGAGACCACTCAGTCCGGCCAACCTCGGCCTTCTCCTGTACTGACTCGCGTATCCAGGGTCCCTTTGTGCCGCCTCTTGCGCTGCCAACCTGCAAAATATGCGATACCGAAGGTGTTAACCAGCGAACACCGCTCGAAGCAGATTAACGACGCGCGGCTGTAAACGGTACGTTACATCGTCGTTATCGCCGAACGAAATCGCCGTTTTGCCTATAACCGTGATTAATACGACCAGCGATATCTAATTATTAAATTGACGTTGTTTCCCGTACAGCAATCGATATCGATATGGAAATTTAGCAATTTTATCGGTAGATCTTACTTAGTGGTTGTTAGAGGACGAATAAAACTCAAAGTGTCGAGTTTATTAAAAATGTTAATATTTTAGTTCGCTATTATAAATTGGTAGTAGAAACTCGTTAAACCCCTTCATAAACACGGTATTAACTGGAACGAATTTCATCGTGGAGCGACATGTACTCTTGAAATCTCCTGATATCCTGCAGATGTCCTGCGAGAGAGGTGGTTAACGACTGACGCGGGCACGTAACGCGTCGCTACGATTAATTAACTGCATTAGCCGAGACTTTTGCAAAGCTACGATCCCTCTGTATGCACGATCTTTCCTCGTAGGAAAGTGCAATCAAGGTAGCCGGTAATGCAATAACTGGTAACAAGGATCCCTGGTCGCCGGTGCATGTTCGCGAGGCGTCGCGTCGGATATTGGAACGTGTACAGGGTGTCTTAAAAAACAGCGTTCCGTTAATAGGAGGTTCAACACCGGACATCGACGCAAGATTTCACGTAATGTTTACTCGAAGATTCGTAATAGAGAGTTGCGTACAGGTACGCGTCGTTGCTTGTAAGCTGTAACAGCGATCGTTACACCGATAGTAACGTCGTTACCATTATTACGACATCGTGGCTGACTGATAATGCCATGTTAATGCGTTTCGTGCGTAGGAAGCACCGCGTGGGTGGTAAATTATCCTTGTCAACGGTAATAGACTTCGTATTTGCGGTTAGCTGTATTAAATTAAATCGCTATTAATTGGTCGTGCCGTTCGTTTCCGGACCATTCAATTAGTTCGAAGATTTTCCGCGTTTCGCTCTCGGTTTGAAAATCGAAAAAGCCGAAATTACTACTTCGAGGAAATATATCGAGTAATCCATTGCACGCGTTCAAGATTCAGTAGTAGGAAAACTTGAAATGTCAATGGCAATGTTGTATAGATCGAGGAAGCGGAACGAATGTCCGTCTCCGTTTCAATAAGTCTCGGAATTAATAGCTATCTGGCATAGTCGTAACGAAACGGGGACACCGTTTCAAGAAGCGGACCCTTTGCCATTACGAATCGTGTATTATTCGATTACTCTCGTTATACCAGGGTAAAAAGGCATCCAGTTCTGGCCATCTCGAAAGAATCTAAAGAGTACTTTAGGAGAGGAAGATCGCAAATGCTGCTACTATCGATCGAGAATATGCATATTACGACGCGGTATGCCAGCGCACGCGTTACCGATAACGATAAATATCGATAATTTAACGATTTCTAATGTCGTTCGAATCGAATAGTCAGCTTAATATGAAAAAAGCTTTTAAACGATGCGCAACATCGAACAGACAGTTCAATTTTGGCCAGAGAAATTTCCAAACGAATTTAAAGAACCCCTCCAGCAGGGTATACAGAGTCATTAAACGCGAAGAAACGCGGTCGAATCGAAAGCAACTCCTCGTACCAGATTGCCCGTTCGTTTCTGCTTCCAACCGAGCGTCTCTGAATTATTAAAATCGAGACTCGGAATAATTGATAAAGCTCGCCCCGTCGCGGAAAGATCGATAATACTCTCGAAAATGAGTCTACGTTGCTTTTCAACGATTTACCAGAGAAACGACTATCTAATTCCCCTTTTCTTTCGTCGTACGAGTCGTTATCATCTCGACAGCAACAAGTGTAACAAACTGGTGACCGTGTAAGATACATGCTTTCTCGCGAACCGATAACGCATTAAAAAAGTGCGTTCGATCACGGAATAACGAATATAGAGATCAACAGCTCTCCGAAATATGTAATATTATAAAATTACGTCGAAACGTATGGAAGAAGTCGGAAACTCTCCGCAGGTTGAATCGTTACATGTTAACTTCCTATACTAAACATTTGCGAGCTAAAATTAAATATTGAACAAATATTTACATACTTTCCAGCTTAAAAAATAACAATTCTGTAGAGAGAAATTTACGTGAAACAGCTGGCCTGAACGGGGGTTCGTATTCTTCGTTGCCCTCGTTAAACAGTGCGTGCTATATTTTTCGAATATTCGAGGTTCGATTCCATTTTGTTGTCACTATGAATCGACGAATCGAAAAAAGATCCCTTTTTACACGGTTTTATACCTTCGTTTACGAACGTCCGAATTCGTGGAAAGCCTGGAATCCTGTTTATTGAAAGTGCTCGCGTCGGATCAGAGTTCAGTAGAATCGGTCGGCTAATGGTCAGACTAATACCGTTACCAAAATCCGATCTAATTGAAACGTTCCACGAATTGATGATTCGGTTTCAGTTTCTCCCTCGATGTCGAAAGAGGTGCATTTTCACCTTCCGAATATCGATAATAGTGATCCGAAATACGTTCCATCGCAAATACGTTTGTTTCGTTGTTAACAACGGAATTAACGACTTGGCAAAGTTCGCGATGAATCGTTAGGAGGAAACAGGATTTCGTAAGCTTAATTTTCGTATCCTTCGTAGCGTGAACGAAGAACGTTTACGCGAACGAACAAGACACTGGTTTTCGATCGTTTCGCTTCGCATCCCAACCGATAGAGAAAAGTTGTAGCGTCGAGGAGCATAGAGATTAGTGTCTATTCACAGCAACTGGGACGACACTTAAAAGTTTATTATGGCTCATCAGTTATCGACGATACTTCTCAAGAGTTATTAATATCTTTCGGGAAATCAATATGAAAGACGTGACACGCGGCGCTCGGACGGATCCCCTTGAAAATTGTTGTATCGGTGTGCATGATTCTCGCGTTACCCCTTTCAGAAGTCGTTTAGTCAGCCACCGCCACTCGACTCCTTTATTCCTCGTGTCTCTCCCTCTCTCTCTCTCTCTCTCTCTCTCCCGCTTCTCGAGAAAACATCCTTTAAATTCTACGTTTAATAGCGTTTTATAGCTTCGTTCTACGTTCTTTTATTCGTGCTGTGATCAATAGACTGTCCAAATGAAATGTTTCTTCTGAATTTAGCTTTACAGCAACAGTCGCACGGTACAAAAACGATCTATCGAGAAAACAGACCGACCTCGTGGTTGAAGAGCGGAGACGAAAATAAAAACCGAATGTTTTTTAGTCCATTTAACGGTTTCCGACTTCGCTGTGATATCCTACATCGCGAATGCTCCGAAGCCACAAAGCATGGGTTGCTCTCTCCGCATGGAATAGTCCTCTCGGTGTATCGGAATATTTCCAGGCTTTCGAAGCTAATTGTAGCGGTCGAGGCTGACGATACAGAAGCTGAATCCGCCGTCGTTGAAATATCGAGATAAGTTCCATAGTTTCTAACGATCGGAACATTCTGTTCCGTCAAAGTAGCCCGAATATTCGAGAAAGGTGAGCATTAAATGTCCGGATAACTTCCACATTTACTATCGAACAGAGTAGCCTTAAATCCCGAACTACAATACTAATCGAGTATTCGGATAAGTTTCGCCTAGAGGTACGAATTGGCCAGTCCCGGCGTTTCGAATAAGGAAGGGAGGCAACGTACGACTAAATATACAGTGCTCCAGCACCGATTCATCCTTGAAGCACGGCCCACGCGCCACGAATAGAAGTTAACGTTCAACCGACGGAACGGTCGAGAGGAAGAGATTCGAGCGGAAGAAAGGGTAGAGGGCAAAAGAAGAGGGAGTAGAGAAGGGATGGAATTGGCGGGCAGCTAAGGATCGTAGCTCGAGTGAACCGCTACCACTGCCCTGGATCGCGGGGATCGAATGGCCACTATGATCCACGTGCGCGATCATAAGGCCTCTTTCACGGGCAACAAATCAATTTTTGGAAATCCAATTGAATGATTTACGTCGAGTCCACCGGTACGATCGTGTCTCGAATACGACGAGAATCGTACTTGCTTCGTGCAAGTTTCTGCTTTCGTCAAGTGTTCGCTCTACGTTGACAAATACGATATTTATAAGAACATACATTGGCAAGGTTCGATCAAACTTTCAGTCGCTTCCATGCTGATTCTGTCGATAAACTATGGTAAACTCGAGGTTAGTAAGTATTCGTTTTAACGAGACTTTTTTCGTCTACGATTCTAGCAAAATCTTACCGAATGTTCTTCGACAAAATTTTATAATAGAACTCTTGTTTCTCTTGGACAAACGTTTCATTCTTCGTATCGACGAAAGGTTGTTCCTATGGACTGATTCATTTAGTCGGTTGGACCGAATCAAGTTGCGTAAACAGTGGATACATAGACTGCTTTTTATCGAAATTCGCTCGTACGAGTTTTTATCGATCAAATTCTGACTAATCCGAAAGAATCTTTATACGTCGAGCAACCAGAACTTAATCGGTAAAATTACTCGAAGATATGTATGTATAGAGGCAACTACGTATATTCGAGCCACGTTTGTACGTTCTCGTAACGGCGTCGACGTAAAAATCGATCGAACAAATCCAAGAAACGTCGGTTGGTCGTTTTTCGAAACGAATCGGGCCAACTGGTCCAGCGATTCGAGATCTCGTAGCGGACTCGAGAACGCGTGCACGAGGACTCGGAATGGCGTCAGCCAGTAGCCAGGTCCGCTGGTACGAGAAGCCGCGATCGTTACCCGAAAAGCCGGCTAACGTCGCCCTCTGAACGCTCGAAAGGATCCTGCCAAAAATCAGCTAGCGTCACGGCGCCCACCCGTCCGACCGCGACGCTCCAACGGTCGGATGGCCGGACGGTCGAACGGTCCGACAGCCTGAAATCCTCCTCACCCTCCTCCCGACGATTCTCTGGCATCCGTACGATATCGAGGCTATCGTCGAGCGACGTTGCGGAGCCACCTCGGCGGAGGGGGTTCCCCCGGTGACGTCACCTCGGCCGCCATTTTGCTCGGTGACGTCAAGCGAGCCACGACCATCGTGGCTATACCGGCCCCGTACACCTTACAGCCTGCTTCTCTACGCTTTTAAGCTCTGTTCACACCGTACGGCTTGCATCGCAACTTTCGACCAGCTGAACCGTTTTCCGTCTAGAGCGACAACCCGATAATTACAATTTTTAAGCGTCGCAAAAAAGTCTCGTGTTCGTCTTCCAAACGAGACAGTTTCGAGAGAAGATTTTCGATCAGCCGTTGATTACGCGATGTGACCGCTGTTTGAAAAGCGTCGAAAAACTTGATAGGTTCAATAATGTTCGGATAAAAAAGTTTCCGATCCGTCCATAAAAGTGATCGGTCGTACGTGGTAGGTAGGTATGTAATTTCTGAACCTGTAGCAAACGTGTTCGCACGTCCCAGCACACTCGTGGGCAGTGCGTATGTAGATCTAGGTCGTGGCACGTAGGTAATGGCATTCGGGGGATTCGATGCAGCGTTTCGCTTATGCCGGCTATCGAGTGACACGATGACCCGCAAGATCGACTTAATTATTTACTTCTATGCGTACAAGGCACCCTAGAGATGGACTATGGTAATCGTAACAGTCGCGCATACCGTGCCAAGACTTCCCGGTAAGCGAGATCGCGATACGACGTACCTACTAATCCCGCCAGCTTAACGCGCTATAATCCAAATTTCTTACATTTGCAAAACTCGACCGACGACTAAATTTCGTGCAAGATACGCGACGTAACGCGTCGTTCAAAATTAATTTTTATTCGCGCTCAATCTCGTTATCGACACTTCGATTCGCGATTTTTTAACGCTTCATTCTCGGCTTCGATAACCTTGCTGCTATTACTGCACGAGTCACGTGTCCTAGTCACAGACTTAGAGCACCCATCGCGTTATTTTTGCTATCGATAGCACGCTAGGGTTTCGTCGATTAATATTTTATTTTCTTTTCATTTGGTGGAGAGAGCGGCAACTTCGGACACAGAACTTCCTAAACAATTTTTCAATTACATTTCTTCGAGAACGAAGTCAAACATCAAAACCTTTTATTCCGTAATTACGACAAATCCCCCATCCCCTACACTTCTGTGTTTCATTTCCTTTACAAATCTCGACGCAATCAATTACTGATTGCGATCCAGTCTTCCAATTATCTTTATATACAAAGGTAAAGACGGTCTTAACAAGTCCCTTTCAGACTCGTACGACGGCGTTTCTCCAAATATAACTACGCGCGTCCTAAAGATTCCACGAAATTGAAGGATATCCTCGACGAATCGACTATTCGACGATTCAATTTAACCTTTTGACTTTCACCGTGCTCCTTTGCCTTCTTTCGGCGAAAATTTCTCTCCTATCTAGATGTAAAAACGGAGAAAGATCGATGACACTATTATCGACGCATCGGAGCGACCGTGTCGTTCGGATTCGGAAAGGACTTTTTCGGAAAGACCGACATCTCGCAGGATTCCAAATCGAATATCTCCTTCTATCACCGGAATGCTGTCTGTTAGTCAGAACGCGATTATTTTACGATAGAGAAACGTACTTTTAATCTAGCAATTCGTTGTCGTACGTCGTCGTACGTCGTCGCGATGATCGCTTCTGTATTTGGTATAAAAGTTATGTCATGTACTTAAACACCTTCGAAAACGAACAATTTCCATAGGTTACATCGGCCGTCTTCCAAAATGTTCACCTCGATGGAAACAGAGAAGCAGAGAAACGAAAAGGGCAATTAGAATATCCAGGGTCACTCGAACGAGCCTGATACGAAACTAAGGGACCATAAATAGCGCCAACAGCGATGTCCACGCATTAAATTCGTGTAAACGCGATGGAACGAGGTAGAATGCGAGGGAAGGCCAACGATGGAAAGTCAGCTAGCCATAATAACCGCCTACATGCCTCGACGAAATTACCTCTCGGTCTATTTGCCCCCAGAAACCGGGGTTACGTCAACTGTACACGTGTGTACGAGTAATACGTGTATCCGTTTCGTTTCGACTGCCCCTCGCGTTCACCCTCCGCCCATCTCGCGCGCTCTTGCTTCGTTTACGTGTACCTCGTGTGCGGCTATGTCGATCCATGTATCTACCTTGCCTAATCGCGCTTGCGTTAATTAAGCAGCTCGTTGCTCTAACAATTTCGAAAAAATCATACGCACCAAAGTCGCAAATTTCTTTCCTAAAGAAATTGTTCGTTACAGACCGAAAGCTGTTGACATTCTCCGGGTAAACGAAATAAGTAAAAATAAGGCACGCGTCGTCCGGATCGAGAAATCGAGTACATTTTATTCGGAGTAGTCAGTTATTTCTGTTCTAAGAACTCTAGATCTACGAGTCATTGCGCGTAGTGCAAGAAACAAAAACGAACTTTCAAAATTGACTCGGATCATAAAAGGAAAATTCTTCGTCGATCGCACAAAACGCTAGAACCGTAATACGGCCAAGTGCATAATTGTAGCTGAAAATAGGTTAATTGGAAAGTTGAAAAAGATATATATCCAGCGGATTGAAAGTTATCTCGTTCGTGAATCACGGCTCGATAGGTTGTGTGTTTCGATTCTCCGCAGTAGCGAGCGGAAAAAAGCTAATCGAAAGTCGAAAACCAGGACGAAGAATATTTCTGGCAGGGTGATTTGGAGATTGGCGAGTGCTCAACTGACAAAACTGCGTAACTATTAGGTAGATCCGTAAGCAGAAGCGTCGTGGACGGACGCCGATCGTCTGGCGCCCGAGAAAGCCCGAGAACGCTTGAGAACGCCACGAAGCGACGTTCTGGGACGCGCAAACGGCACGGCGGTTCTCTTGCTCTCGCGAAGCAATGGCAATGAGAAAGAGAGACAAAGCGGGGGAGTGAGCGAGAGAGAGGGTAGAATAACGTCATGGCCAGACGCCGGAGACGTCTGACTTGTCCCACGCCCAAACTACTTGCCGCACACGCGAATTCTGAAGAGGTTGCACCAACCAGTGCGGATGCATTCTATTTTCGCATGTTAAATATATGCAGTTGTTTCTTTTCTTTTCTATCGTATAGACGAATCGATCCTTCGGATCCGATAATTTTCGAAAACTTATTACGTATCGATCAAATTCCTGATAAATGTCGAGTTGCACCAACGATAGACAAATCAAGTACCTGTCGAAAGAATTCGATAAGAAATGACAAGAATACATACGGTTGCACGATTAACCCTAAAAAGAAGGTATCTCCGTGTATAAACCCTGTTTATATTCTTTCTTGTATAGAGCGTTGAACGTCACGAGGGTTACCGGTGACCTTTTTTACAGACATTTTACGAGATTACAGTTACAATCGAGAGTAAAAGAAAGAATAGATATTAGTCGGCGTGTCGTGTGTTGGAAAAAGATTTGTCGCAAAATATAGAGAGGGCAAGCGAACTCGCGAGGAATTTGATGAATCAGAAAATAAACGCGAAGCCGACGACGACGGTTGTTTCGCGTATTCGAACGGATCATTTGGGGACTACCAGGAATGAATGGACGGAACACGCGACCATGAAAGAACCGTTCTAAGAAGCTCGCATTCATTGATAAGGGGAATAGATTAAGCAACGTTCACGCTTCCCCGAAGAATGGTAATTAGGGTATGCAAATTCGGTTCCGCGTACAATTCTCGACGACTCGACCTACTAAAATCATTATTAGTCTATCGAGTGCGACTAATACGTCTCTTTGATTTTTCCATTATTTTTGTAGACGGTATATACTCTCTGAAAATAACGAACAATATTGTACAAGTTTTTCGAATTCGGTTATTTTTTAGTCGAACTCGATTTTTGAATAGACATTAAACGTTGCGCCGCGCAATGCTTCGACATTTTCGTACGAATCTAACGATAACTCTTCCGCAGTATTTAATGTTCGTTTAAGCATGGCCAGATAACAATCGCGTTTACTCGCCAACTGCTCGCTAAACGTCCGCTCATAAATCTTACGGATTGCTAAACGACCGACTGTAAACGATAATCACCGCGAAGACTCGAATATTCGAGCGTCCCATTAAGTAAGTTACGATCGCAAGATTGCTACTTACGCCGTCGCGTTTGCCAAACTTATCCCCGTGGCTGTTTTTCTATCGTCTGACCACGCGCGTACTTGTTCTACTTAAAGGAGCGAGCGTGCCAAGCTCGCGTCGGTCCGCGTTCCGCGCTTACAAGCGACGCGACGCGACGTCCTTTCTACGCCGCACAAATTCTTCTACTACTTTTGGCAGAGTGTCTCGAACGCCGTTTCAATCGACGTCTCGCTTCTCAGCCCTATAACGTATTCCACATCCAACTATCTGAGTCGTGTCATATCTCCCTCCATGACGCACCATGTGACTCATCGGCAAAGATTAATATTGCTCGGTCAGTACTAGGATTCGCAGTCAACAAAGTCGTTTTCTTGCGAGGACTAAAATCTAGAATAACTGCCACTCTAGTTTTTCAGTCGGTTCGGTGATTTAGCCACATCATCGTAGTCCCACGAATTCCCGGAAAAGCTCGGTAGAACGAGTAAAGCAAACGAGCGACGTTATTCCGCGTAGACAACCCCAGGAATCCTTGAACTATAACATTCCAGCATGAACGATACAATTTACGTTTGACCTTCGATGAATCGCGATTCGTCTAATTGAAGTCGCGTCTTTTTAAGAAAGAACAGAGACGGCAAGGCGAGATTCTCCAAACTGGCGGAACGCTAGAGATTTCTCGAGAACGAGCATGTTATTCGCCGACGATAACGTTACAGCGGTGGAGCACCGTAAGCGGTACCGCGGCATTAAAGGAAAAAAAGGAGTAAAGGTTCGATCCGAGTCGCTTGATTACGAGAAAATCTTTTGATCCTGTTTCGTCGATATCAACATATTTCTAGAACAGAATGCGAAGCTCGTTACGTTACGTCAACGAAAGCTTAATAAATCAGACAAGGCGCCCTTGTCAATAGTAAGGTCAGCCAGAGCGTCTCGACGTCTCCAGCATTTGCCAAGTGGTACGAGCAAAGATAGAGGGAGACGACGAAAGGACAGTGTAAGACTGTAAGAGAAACGCGAGGGTAGGGAGAAGAAGAGTCGAACGAGCCGGAATAGGAGCAAAGTCGACGTGTGCGCAGCGTAGGCACGCACACACGCAGTGACGTACGCATACCCTCGCAGGAGCCACTTCCGCCCACGCCACGAGGTCACCGAGCATTCGAGCGCCATTGGTCATCGGGAAACATAGCCCGTTTCCTTCGCTACGCGATCCCCCTCTATACACGCTGGACGAAAGTTAACGACCACCGTTCGTACAACTCATTTTTTTACTCGTCGAAATCGATTGACCCCTCGACAAGCGATATCACCGATTGACACGCCGAGTCCCTTTAAAATCTATCTTACGATTCTTCTTCTCGTCTTTCGACGAGAATTTTATGCTTTGCCCGTACACCGATGGACTTCTCGCGTCATTGTAGAGCACCGAGATCTACGGACACAGATTATATCGCCATGCGTTATAACGCCACGTGTCAACGGTTACAGGTGAAACGCGTTCGAACGCTAAAGCAGCATTAATAAAGAAGTCTAACGTTGCAACTCGAAAGCATATGGTACGCGGATCTTGATATCTGCATCCATTTACGCTCGTGAAATAGTTAATGCTAGGTTAACGAATTAATTGACAGAGAACTTCTTTATCGAGAAACAACTACGAAACCTCGGAGGTTGTTGTTTCGTTTCACGAAACACAACAGAAATTCAATTACGGAAAAGTAAAATGGTCCGAAGTAATTAGCGAGTCTGTCACTGACAGCCACGCTCAGACCGTTCGAGATCGAAACAGCTCGCTAAACGCACCAAAAGCAGAATTCTATCGTGAAAGTAGTTCGTTGCTAACTAAAAAGCTTCGTAAACGAGCTTTCATAATGTTCATGAACGGATCATGTTTCGTGAAAAAAATTTCATCGTTTCGCATTTCGAGTAAACTTTCCAAACAAACGATTGAAAAGGGTGACGTTTTAATAACAACGACAAATTCGATAACTTCGAAGACACGGTTCAATTTGATTTTCGATAGTTTAAGTCATTTTGGAACCTGTATCTAATTGAATCCGGCTTTTGATAGGTTAAAACCGGTACTTACATACAGTTATTTCTGGTTGGATTCGATTTTCTACAGATCCGGACCGAATCTCGAGAATTATTTTTTAGTCGGTCTTATTTTCGACGAGTCGAAACCGACGTCTTAACCGATAAATTAGAAGCGATATTTTAAGCGTTACATGTGATCCCTTAAATTCGATCCTAAACGGATTAGAAGAGAACAGATTTTAAGTTATTTTCGGAAGCTTAAAATTGTTATTTAAAAAGATATCCGATTAGGTGAAATTTTGATCGAGTCGTCTTTTCGTTTCACGGCAATCGAGTAAATCGATATTACGAAAGTTTCTTTTATGGACCCGGCTGTAGAGGCGTTGCGTGTGCGTGAACATGCTCGAACTACGCCACGCTACTCGCGCATACGTGTCCTTCGTACATAATAAAGTTTGCGATTCCCTGGAGTCGACAAAGCTCGCCCTGTGCATGCTTTTTACGTGCGCGATGATATCGCGGCTCGCGTCTAATATCATATTTACCCGACGTTCTGTTCGTTTAACCTAATTGCCACGATAGTTTACTCTGGATACATTCAATGTTTTACATCGATTGGCCTCGTTTAATTAAGTGCGTGGATATTTGGAAGATTATCATACTATGTTTATTGGTATCACAAGTTTCATACGAAAATTAAAAAATTAAAAATTCGTAAATTACGAACAGTTTGAAGATATTTTTATCATGAAAGACGGTGACACGTATCCGAGAATTCTGCACGATTACGAACAGGCCGATAAAAGATGACCGTCCGGTGATCGACGTTGGTGTTTACGCACGCGACTTCGTATCCGTCGCGAAAGAAATCTAGTATTCGAAGAAAATATACCGAAAGGTAGATATCTGGCATCGAGCAACTATACATATATCTATCGATCGTTCATTCATGCCGCCCTTTCGACCCCTCCTCGCCCGTTCGAGCGATTCTCTTCCACACTTCACCTCCCCTTTCTCCTCGTCCTCCGCCTCCTGCTCTTCCACGATTCCTCCAGCCTCCTCGTACACTTTATGCTAACCTATAGGCGTCACGACCAATCCTGCCAACCAGGATGAACGTGTAACGGTTCACACGTGCCTCTCGCGGACACCGCCACTCTTACCAACCCCCTGGAAAACTCGGTCTATCCCCAGGAAAGCAATCAGCATCGACAATCGGCCTGATACGAGCGAGTCGACGAACGCTTCCGTTGGAATGTCGACCCAATTTCACGGGTTTTTATGATTCGAGACGTTGATGGAGCAGCAACGAGAGGGGAGAGTGTCGCGCCACGGGGGTTGTCCTCTTTCTTTCGAATATTCTTCGATCCGGTTTTTTGGGTCGTCGAGTTTTCTTCCTTTCTTGTTTTCTTTACTTGTACGCGTGGGAGGGTAACCCGTGGAAAGCATAAAATACCGTATCCAAGTATGCGAGGTGGCAACGAGGTACTCTCGGTTACAGGATATTTAATCAAAGGTCGGTTGCACGTTCCTTCGGCGCCTCGAGTTAATTTCTTCAAGGGGTCTTTTCGAAAATGATCTTTCGAATCAACCGGACGAAACACGGTACGAAAAACGACTCTTAATATTTATTAACGAGTTCTCGAAGCATTCTCTCGAAACCAGTGGTCATTCGAACCGATTAGACAACAAACAACGCTTCCTGGTCCTACGAAAAAATAGCTAAAATCTTTTTAAGTAGAAATGTGGTCTAACTGTGAGAATCGCTAAAGCGGTGCTTACGAGTTCTGAGAAATTTATTTTCGACTATGGAAGAAAGGTTCATTGTATCGCGTCGTAGAGCCGAACGATCCGAGCTGCTTCGTTCGAGAAATCGAGGTGCTCGAGCGTGACGGGTCGATCGATCGATCGAATCGAAACTGGATAGACGAGGGATGCGATTAGCCGAGCGAACGGCCAAACGACCGGCCGGCACGCTTCGAGCCATTATTTAATTGCTAGTTACGTAACATCGGCTTTTACGTGACAAACTCACGGTTCTCTAATAAATTAACGTCTGCGAGGACACTCTTGAACACAGAGATCGTCGACCTCCTTTTCGCAACCGTGAAACTTCCGAGAAAGATTCCTCGACGCAACTTTCCCATTTTTCTACAGTACGTATCTCCCTTCTCAAGTCAGACCCGATCAATTACGGAAATGTTACGTATTAACAAATTAAAATACATTCATTTCGGTGGATTTAATAATCTACGTTCTACCGCGAGAATTATTGTATTTCTTGATGTTCGTGTTCGTTAATAACTTCGGATCGTTAAACGTTAATTGGTTGAAAATCATCGAAAGCGAATAGGTATAATAAAGGACTATTACAACTAATCGTGAGGCGCTAAGGTTAGGTACGAATTAATTTCTTAAAACTGTTAGCAGAAGTTGTAACTTTGATACAACGCGTGTTCGAATCAGGCCTTAGAGGTTATCTTGCGATACCATACACTCTATTCGCAAAGTTGAAACATTTTCTGTGCGCACCAACTATCGCAACCATGCTTCTTGGTTTACGCGCTCGAGACAAGCAAGTTTTCACTTTTAGGTGTTCCATGGAGCGTGAATTTCGCGCACGGAGTTCCAAACTTGAATCGCTTCGAGAGCAACATTCGATAAGTTGCACGATGCACTCTCGACAACGTCTGCAATAGAATCTGATGGCGTTTCGCGCGTACGCTACCACGATAATCATCGATGATGGAGGCCACGAGTATGATTCGATCGAATCGTTTCGAAACGAGAAACGAACACAGACAATCCTGAATAGATACTAATAGTGTAAATAATTCGCAGTTTTTGTCATTTCTATAACTAGCTGCAATATATGTACTTTCAGAAATATCCAAACAAAGCGTTTATTCTTGATAGAGTAACTTTGTTCTCTCCAATTACGTCTTACGAGCCACTTTACTTATTCGATTGGACCTACGAATAGTAAAACAAATACTAAAAACATCCAAGAAGATAATTTCACGTAAAAGATGACTATAAAAAAGAAAGAAGAAACGATTCAAGCATTCGAGCAAAGAGAGAGAAAAGGGAGGTTAACTAGAACAACCAGGCTGAAGTTGTACAGTCATGGACCAACGCTCACGATTGCTCGTCGTTTTAATGAAAGCGATAAATCGTTTCCGTATAAAATAAATTTCCAATGCAGCAGGCCAAATTACAGCTGGGTCAACGAGAATTCGAAGTGGACGGTCTTTCTATTTACGAGCATTCTAGCCGCGAGAGAAACGGCACAGTAGAAATTAGTGCCAATCCTCTCTCAGTTCACGATTAACCTTAACTCTTTCACGATCATTCTTAAATCAAGTGCTCATGCGGCAATCGGAGTAGACATCGATACGTATCGGAGAAGTATTTCGATGGATAATGACGAATTCGAAATTTCTTATTCTCAATTACAAAGACGAGTAAACGCAACGACTCGAAGACCGACAACTACGATTAAGGCTTTTAAATATTCGCGCTACCTTTCCAACGAACCTGTGCCGTAGACCAACGATATCGAGCAACACGAAAGAAATTATTCGGCGGAAAAGAAAAAGGATACGCTCAAACCTTTCATTCGTTGGCTGGCACGTCGCTACGATTTAATCGATACGATTAAAGGGTAAAAAGGGGACGCGGGTTGTAGGCGTAAGCGTGGGCCCGTTACAAAAACTCCTTAGGGAAATACGGTTACTCCTTTGACGGACTCCTAACGAACCTGACTAGAAGAAGATTCAAAGCAACGCGGCGAAGTCGCGAGTAAAACGTTGCTCGAAGGACTGTTTCGAAAGTTCCGCGAATCCTCCCTCCCGGGGATCATAGAGCGTTCTCTTTAAACGCGCTGTCCTCGTTGCATTCGAGAACACGAACAGACAGCACCGACTGATAAGTGACGCGATGAAAGCTCGATACGGACCGTAAAATAATACGAACCGACACGATACACGCCGAACAAAGTCGGTGTAACTACTCATCAGGGTATCGCGTTATATTCTGCCAAGATAACTTCCTTTTTCCGAATCTAGATACGACCGAATATGGGTCTCGAATGACATTAATTTAATCGACTAATTATATGAAAAAAGGATTTTGCTAGAAATTTACTAGTAGAAATTGAGCCGGTAAATCAATTCTTGATGCTTATTTCTAAAATTATACTAAAAAAGAATCGATAATTCTTTTTTCCAAAGCAATCACCTGTACGTTCGCAACAGTTACACAGAGATAGAGGATTCTTCACAATGCGTGTACATGTACTACTGGGTGCCGTATCAGACATGGCTTTTTCTACTGTCGGTCAACACGTTGAAGGCATACCCTACCCATATCGTATAATTTCTCTACTTAAGGATAACGAACGAGTTAATCCCCACAGATATCATTCCCATGGTAATTAGCGTGATGAATTTAAGTTGATTAAATAATAAGAAAAAAAAATTAGATCAAGGACTAACTATTATTATTCTACAATTATTATAAAATTACAAAAGTAATTCGAAAATAATAAATCGAAGCGTTAAATTGAAAAATTGACCCCCGACGTATTAATAATCTACATTATATCGTATCTATTTTCGTCTACTTTTGTTGTGACAGTGAACGCGTTAAACAGATCGTGTTTGATTTATGCTCGAGCAAGCAAACGTGATACAGCTTCGTAAAGAGGTCAAATTGGTAGCAGCACCGTCGTATTACGATCTGAATCACGTAAAGCTTCATCAACCAACGACCAGAATCATTTCTAACGAGCAATCTTCACGAGTTATATCTTAATTAATCGAACGATTTTTCCTCGCTATAGCGCAAAGCGATCACGTTGAATAGCACTATGAAAACCAACGTATCTAACAAGATACGATTATTCAATTCTTCGAACCAATCATTTAATTAGCTGCTCTGCGTTCCCTAGTTGACCACTGATAGTACCCAAGGTCCCGTATCTTTTCATCTTTCGTAAATATTTAATACCGGCACTACGAAGTCGATCGGAGCATGTGATTTTTTAGATAAACATCGAGCCAAGAACAAATATTTAAATCCACTATTTTCATCTGAAAATCGCGAGTGGACAAACAATCGAGTAACGAACGTATAGAGTAAAATAAAATGTTGACATATGGTACATACGAAGCTGCGTTGATAGGAAACGGAGTTTTATAAATATACAAAATCTGATAAGATGTATTATTAATCGATATCTTACGCGACGTTCAAATACCGACGTACAGCGTGATCGATTAAGTCGAGCGCGGGATAAGTGCACGCGTACCGAGAGTATTCTCAAAAACGATGCTTCGCGTAAAAGGCTGGGGTCTCGTGCAGAATAGTCGCGTTTTCAGCTTGCACGTGATATCGAGGACACTCGGTATGTCCCCGAAGCATAAAATCGTCCGTGATTTCAGTGTCAATTGAATTCAATTCGCCGGTTACCAATGACCTCCATCGCACTCAACCTTTTAACGGCCCTAACAGAACGTTAACGATATAACCTGAACGAAAGCAGGTAAACACGTTGAACGGAATCGAGGCTAATCAACCGCCGCGACGCTACGCTACGCGACGCGACGCGACGCGACGTCCCGTACAGGTTAGGAACGTTACGCGAACGCGTTCGATCCGATTGCTCGCGCAACGAGCGTTCCAGCGTAAAAGAGGGAAGAAACGAAAGGACGAGAAACGGGCAAAGGGTTAATTCGGTAGGACGAAAATCGTCAGGTGGAAAAATTGGAAAAGAAAGGAAAGCCATTCCGGTTTCGCTGGACTCACCTCTAGAGGGAGGCAGGGGCTGGTTGCGGCCATGTTCCTACATGCGTTCGAGCCTCTGCCCTGCTGGCGATTCCCTCTTCGTGCTTAGGCACCACTTTGAAAAACCACAAGACACTCGACGAAACGCTTCGTCTCCACGTACAAACACGGTAACCCTTAACCAGATGCCGAACGAACGAGGGACAAAAACCAACCAGAGAAAAAAAAAGAGAAAAAAAAAGAAGATATCACCACATACCACCTCTTCCCTTCGATATCCTTGTGTTCGCGTTTTCTTTCTTCTTTCACTTCGATCTCGTTGAAAACACGGCTGTCGTTCTTATCGTTTTCTTCCTGTTCGCTGGTCGTTCGCGTAACAAACGATCGCTCGCACGGAGAGACTCGGAGAGAGGGAGAGACAGAGAGAGAGAGAGAAGAAAGGTGGTATACGAATGCCTGGTGTCCTCTCTCCCGAACTCTAAAACTCTCTGTTTAGACGTCGATCGCGGCGAATGTACAAACGAAAACCATCCACTTCCTTCCTTTTCTTCTTCCTCGTCTTCCTCCAGCACCTCTCCTCCTCTCCTTCTTTCTCCTCGTTGTCGTCGTCGTCGACGTGGTCGTTTTTCCTCCCTTTCGAGTCTCCCTTCCCTCCGCCCCTGCGGCAACACACCAGAACGCACCGTCGACGGCTCTCCCGCGTACGTTTCCTTTCTCTTCTCGGCTGCTGCTTCCGTTCCCGCACCCACACCTGCACCACCACTCGCACTCGCACCTGTTCCTCTTCTTCCACCGTCTCTTCCACCTCCTCCTCCTCCACCGCCTCCTCCACCACCTCCTCGTCCACGTCCACGTCCTCCTCGATGACCGTATCTGCTGCTGCCGCCGCTGCTGCTGCTGCTGCTGATGCTGCTGACACTGCTGCTGCTGCTGCTGCTGCTGATGCTGCTGCTGCTGCTGTTGCCGCTGCTGTTGCTTCTTTCTCTTATCCTTCTCCTTCTCCTCTTTTTTCCTCTTCTTTCTTTTCTTATTCCTCGGCTTATCGTTCTTCTCGTCCTCCTGTTCTTCGTCTTCGTCGCCGTCAACCGCCACTGTACCACGCTCTGGTACGCATAACAAACGCACTCGCGTCCCTCACCGTTTCCCGAGGGCGATCGAGCGACGACGACGACGACCACGAAAACGAAAACCTCTTCTTTTCACCGACGACACTCGCACACGCACGCTCCTCTCTCTCTCTCTCTCTCTCTCCCTTCCTCTCTCTCTCTCCCTCTCTTTCTCTCTCTCTCTCTCTTTCTCTCTCTCTCTCTTCCTCTCTCTTTCGATTTCTCACACACTCCGTGACCACTTTAGATTCTCCACTAAATCCTTCTCCACGGGTGCGCGTACGTCCTCCTGTTCCGGTTACTATTCTAGTCCTGGTGGTCACCCCCCTACGTGTCCTCGAATGTCCGGCGAATTAAGCGCGATACGACCGAGCCAGGGAGGATTCCGAGATGTCCGAGGGTGAATCGAATTTATCGAGGGCCTTCTTTCTTTTTTCCTGTCTTACTTGCTTTCTTTCTTCCGTTCCTTCTTTCTTTCCCTTTTCTCTCTTGTCCGTTTCACTCGGCCGGAAGTTCACGCACTACCTACGTTCCCCGAGCGTCGGAGCTCGTGGCCACAGCGGGACGGTCGCTCGACTACGCTCTCTCGCTCTTCCACCACCGCCTACACGCTTTCTCTGTCTCCGTCCGATTCAATCTGGCCTCTCTCCTTCTCTCTCGTTCGTTCTGCCACCACCACCGGCCGATTCTCACCCTCTTTCTCTGGCACCCTTCGCGAATCGCTTCTTCTTTCTCCGTCGAACCTTCCTTCTCGCTTTTACCCCCAAACTTCTCCGCTTCGGTTCGCGCGGCTCTCTCTCGCTCGCCGTTTTACCCTTCTTGCTCTCTGCGTTTCCTCCGCTGGTCGTTCCTTCGATTTCCCTCTCGCTTCCTCGCCACCCTTACGCCTCGAGCTTCGCTGTTTTCGCTCCTCCGCTGCTCGTCTATTCGACTCCCTCTACCAGACAGATTCGAACGCTGTCCGTCTCTCTTGCCACGATTGCCTTTCCTTTGCTGCGCTATCAGCCCTCGATAGACTTTCGTCTCTGTCGGTTGCACGCGTTCGCGAGGATCGTTGCCACGTCTCTTCGCCGCTGCAACCCCGGGTGGGGAGGCACAGGTGCGTACCGCGTGCCCACGGATCCCTCCACCTGCTTCTTCCTGACCTTACAAATATTCTCGCCGATAATACCGCTGCCGAGGCGCGTTAACGTCCGATCGTCGCGCGCCAAACTTGGACGCTGGATCGCTCGGACAGTAACGATTTACGTTTTCTTTCGACGATTCCGATAAACGAGAAATCTTTCTATGCGACGTTCGAAAGCTCGATTTCGTTCCAAGCGAAAACGATTAACGTTCAAAAATTTCCTTTCTTCTAGATAATCGGACTTTTAAACGCGATTTTCCTTCATTTTCCGTAACGTTACTTTCTCGATTTCATAATTAAAACGAAGAGATTGTCCCAGATTTAGAAAACGGAATATCAAGATTTTCTGTTAGACCGGAAAAAAGTATTCGCTAAGGGGTTAATCCATTTCCTCCGACCGCTCGGGGTTGCAGTCTCGATAAAGAAATTGTCATGGACTAGGAGAAAAGAATACCCTTTCGAAAATACGTTTTCGAGACGAATCGAACCGTTCGTTTCCAACGTATCGGCGACGGATTAACGGATAGACTTTTTCTATTATTGTCATCGGTTAATTCGAGCGTGTCTTCGAGACGATGTCGCGAAGGCTGTCGGTGCCGAAAGTTTGTAAACTATACACACCTTGGTTATATATCCCGCGAAACGTGTTCGACGCCTATTAGTCCGTAGAGAACGCGTGTCCTCTTTGCGCGCATTGCTAGTCCACGCTTTCGATTCGAAAGCTAGAGACCTGTCCAACGGGTAACGTAGCAATGCCTTCCTTCGAAGGTTTTCAAATAACTGTGATAATTGCACACCTAAATAACCGATGTTGGTTTATCGAGAGTCGAGAAAACTTGGCGTTTGTTAAGAATTCTACTCGTTCCAACTCGGCGAGAAAGTTTCTCTTTAAAAGTTTCATAATAACGTTGCTGATTTTTCAATCGAGCTCGTTCGACCGTTATCGCCCGGTACTTTTCGAAAAGCAAACGTTGGATTGTTCGTGGGACTCGATTTAAGAAATTTTACTTAGTACCGTAACGAAGAATCGCTGACGTACCAGCGATAATTCGGATAATGCAAGATTTCGGAAACTTGGGCATTCGTAGTAGCAGCGTCGTCGAATCGTTCGAATTTTCGCGGGCATTTTTGAATCGACGCGAGGTCGCTTACCTGGTCGAAACGCCAGGTGTCACGTCGAACACACTGGCTAATCGGTGTGTGTCAGAATTCGTGAGCGTAAGTGAGCTTTCGGTGTAGTCTGTGTGCGTCGAACCGATAGCGCCGGCAACGGCAAGACATGCGCCGCTGCGCTTGCGACGGGGAGGGAAACGAGCTTTCGGGGTGCATGAATGTTCCTTGCAGTCCAGGAGCCCCGTCCTCCCTTTCTGCCCGTCTTCCGATTCGCGCAAAAACGTCCTTTCCTTCTGCTTTATTCCTTCACGCGAACAAATTCGAAATCCAACGAACAAAGTTGAAAAGGATGTTTTCGAACGGCGTTGAAACCGATCGAGAAAGAAAACAGCAGCTGCAGGTTGGTTCAACGATCCCTCTACGGGAGCAGCGTTAATTGCCCTTGCGAACGAAACGAGCTAACTGCCGGGTCGTTGCTAAATGACCGCGATAAATTTCAACGGCCTGTTCTTGCTGTCTCTTATTCAATGACCGTTTTCTTCGAATCTTCTTCGCGATTGATTTTCTACCCGGTTATTTGACCTTCCCTCCCAACAATTTTTTAACGCGATAACGTTAAAATTTTTGTAACGGTAACGGGATAATTATGCTCGGTACTTTACGTGGCTTTTTAAACGGGTTCGAAAAAATCTACATTACATCAGATAATATGTACATTGTATGGGAGTATATCTTACCGATACGCTTTTTCTAATTAACTCCTTATACGTATAATTATTTAATTGAGTGACCTACATTAGCGCTCGAAAGTACTTGCCCATCATTAAGCACAACCGACGTTGGGAAAATACCGAACAGATAGGAATCATTTATCGATTATAACGAAATAGGAAATTACTGAATTAATTTGATACGCTCGAAATTTCTATATATTTGCTTGCATAATAATATTCGAAACAGCGATCTGTGGAATACGAAGCAAGTAGAAAAAATAAATATTCTCGTGAACAGGCATAAAAGTAACATCGGATGATTTCAACACGAGGGATTAATAGTCAATTTCCAACAACGTACATTGCGCGTACATCGACCACAGCGAATGATTTAACCTATCATCGGGTGTGGTGTATCAAAATCATCCCACGGTATAAAATTACGTGCAACGAGGAGAGAACGAGCTGAAACGAAGCATCCGAGAACATTGAATGGCCCGTTAATGAACAGTACCATGGATAAAGAAAGAATAACGCGAGTACTCGCTGACAACGAAACCGGCGGTAAAGTACAAATCTGAATCGTTTCGCGCGTATCAATCTGATTACTACCCTCGATGGATTTCGACGGTTAACCCCGTTGTTTCTCCATGAACGAGCGAAGGATCCCGAATCGGCGAAAAACGGCGGATAAGCTCTCTCGATCTGTACGTGTCCGCGTATTAAAAGAAAAAGCAGCGAAAAGAAAGGAAGGAACGACGCGATGCGCCCGGATGGCTGCGCCGTTCCACGCGATTCCACGATATAAACGATTCAGCTCTAAATCCGCGAGACGTTAGGCGAGCGATGGAAAAAGGGGAACACCGAGAGGGGGGAGTGAAAGCGGTGTAAAAGAGAGAGAAATGGCAGGATAATTGGCGAGAAAGAGGAAGAGAGGGCAGTGTTCGAGGGGTAGCCAGAGAGAGCGGAAGGGTGCAGGGGCAGCGTTCTGGGTTTCTGGGTTCGCTCCGCTACGAAGTTCGGAAAGGCTGCTCTGTACGACGAATGTGGAACAGTAGGTCAGCGCACTCCGTGACCCCCGCCGCGGCCTACCCCTCTTCGGTGCATACACCCTGGTGCGATACCTACGACCCTCCCGCTACCTCCACACCGACCACCACCGCCACACCGTCGCCACCCCTTTCTCCGCTCTCTCGCTCTGCCTCTTTGCCTTCTCTCTTTCTCTCTCTTACGCCACCCTCGCACACACGCTCGCTGTTTTCCATTTCCTTCCTGCTGCCCGATTGCATTACATTACGCTACGCTACTACGCGAATGCAACGTCTTCGCGAACAACCATTCTTATTAACGCCTTGTCCACCACCCCAATGGCTACCCCATTGACCCACTCGACGCTGGATTTTCGCTATTTCGAAACTTTCGAAATTTACATTAGCGGAAAGTTCGCTCGCTAATGCTTTCAGCGGTGAATCCAAACGATTCCGGTATTCGGAGGTTCGGCAATTTGAACGTCCGAGGAATTCGAACATTCGGAAATTTCGGAAATACAGCTATTCGAAAACTCGACGATTCGGAAGCTCACCGGAACAATCGTTATTCGCGCCTCCTCGATCGACTATCTCGACGCCGTTTAATCCTTGAACGGGTACGAGTACCCGTGAAAATTTTCCGATTCGAAAGAATGGGAATCCAGCGACGGTAGAAAATACTTAGAAAACAATCTCGTTTGTATATCATCGACCGTGGTGGCGGTCGCGTTTCTATCGCAGGAATTGGTGACGCCTTTTTACCGAGAAAAATGTGGCGCAACGATGCTGCAATGTCGCCGTTAACCTCGAAATAAATCTGAGGATATGGCTGTTACGGCGTCTAGATCATCTGGTGACGCATCGTAATCACTCGTGTGCTTCAATGGCCACGCGACGCTGGCATTTCGGTTTCGGTGATATTGAAATGGCGCATTAAATGTCTGGCGAAAACGGTGCGAAAAAACATTCGATAATGTGCGTCACACGGAAAACGTTTGAACATCGTGTTCGGAGCGAGCCAAAATTTTCGTCCTGTATATTAATAATTCGAATCGATTACCCAACGGTGGAAGAACATAGCTCGATCTCGAGCTCGCAACAAAGCCGTTCCCACCGACGTTTATTAGTTTTACATTTTTCGCACGATTGATCGAGGCCCGATCGACCATCCAAGATTTTCCAGCACGGTAACGTTCTACGCTCTATATGCCAAAGTAAAAGGGCGTAGAATATACTTGAAGGATCATTTTCCATCGCCGAAAATACATGTACGTCGAACGTGCCTCTCGTTGCCTAAAAATATTTCTAAAAGTATCGATCCGATTCGTTCGCGGTTAAATACAAAGACTTTGTTAATACTTTAGCGACTCTCCGCCGACCATTAAAATAACGATAATTTCAGCTTAATTTTAGACTCGTTTTCGTGTTTATTTTAAAACCATGAACTATACCTATAAATAGTTACGCGAGATTCTTTCGTATTAACATTTAAAAGTCGATACTTGTTCTCCTTTAAAATCAATTATATTCTTATTAACCGAAGAGGAATCTGTTACGAAACAGTTTCCGAGATATTAAAATGGTTAAAAAGAGTACCGATTCGAGTTGCTAATCTTGAAAAGCTGTTTCCTCCTTTTTTTTTTTTTCAATATACAGGGACAAAGTTTGCCTTTATACGTATCACACGCGTTAATTTCCGTGCTCTATTTACTCGGACGCCGTGGCGTCCGTGCGCGACTATCTGTTCGGTCGCAGATTTTCAGAGTCCATCGGGTATATGGGAATCCCACGGTGAACAGGTTGCTTCCAGGGGGATGAAATACGATCGACCGGCTGATTTACACGTTTTCACCGCACACGTGACGTCAGCTAGACGACGATCGATGTTATCATTCCCGGTGCGATATCTCGGCCAGACCGAGGGACTGTCGTCGTCGCTCATCGATCTGTTTTTCTACCGTGTGCTAAACGCGCTAAAAATAAATTATTTATTTATACGCCTAAACAATTCTGAACACCAAACTTTCGTCGGAAGTATGTAGCTGCAAAAATAGATGAAAATCGGTATCAAACCGTAACCGTCGAAAATAATCTTTCGCTTCTTTTCGCTATCGGTGCCAAGTACCGTGCGTACAGCACGCGACCGAATAGACCGCTTAAAATCTGCACTACGCCGATAGAAGAACCCCGTTAGCGCCCGTTGTCGAGATAGAGGGAAACGCCGCTGACGTGCACCGCATCTTTTCTCGATACGCGCTCTGTACTCGTTGTTCGACGAGCGAATTGGAAGTTATCGAAAAAAAAAAAGTGGACAAAAGAGCCGAGAGATCAGGATTTAGGAGTTAGGAACGGACAGAGTAAACTCAACGTCGTTGCTAACGATACATCGGGTTTGTAGGTTATGGGAAGGTCGTAGCTGGTACTCGACGCGAACATGGGGGTCTTCGGACACGGGGGTTGCAAACAAGGGAGAACCGCGAAGCAAGAGAAACGGAGAAAGAGAGAGAGGACGAAATCTGGGTCACCCTGCGCCGCGTGTACCTCGGAAACTCGGTCAAGTTTTCTGCACCTGCAGGTCGAACGCCGCGCCGGGGCATTCGCCGTTTTCTTCGTCGTAGCTTTTCTATTTACGATATTTTCCTCTCTCGCACACTCCTCCCATCGCGTCTCGTTTTGTTGTCTTCGCTCTTCTTTACGCGTCCTCGCTGCCATGCCAGCTGGAAATCGGTCTGAAAAGCCTGCTGGAAAGTCGGTTCGACGACTTCATCGACCACCCTTCGAGATAACGGCTTCTCTACCCTTGATTTTCATCTGTACCCAATAATTCCGTGTTAGTCGAAGCTCCAACCGGCGTTCTAACAGTTGATAAATCGTCGCCAGATACAAATTGGAAAATCAACTCTTTCAGGACCACCGATGGAACTTGATTTTCGTCCAAGATGATTACCCTTCCATACGACGTGAAAATAAATTACCCTTTCATCGAGATAACTGTTTTTCCTGCTCGTAATATCGATCCGTACACGATAGCGGCATTCGTTCGGTAATTGTACTATTTTTTTCAAACCGCCACAGATAACCTGGGTTCTTCGCATCCCGACGACATCCGACTTAATCTTGTACCGAAAATAATACGAAATATTTGCCGCGACAAATGATTGCGTAACGCGGCAGAAAGTTTGCCGAGTGTTCCAGAATTTTATCGGGTTTTTCGAAAGCCTAACCGACGTATACGACCCAGTTTGTCCACCAACGGTACACGTTTCGCGATACGAGTTCGCTATTCTAAGCGGCCGAACGAAAGTGTCTCTCGTAAATAATAATCTAAACCTATTCTTTAAGGTTTCACAAAGAATTGGCCGATATCGCTAACGGTAAGAGCAGAATTGTTCGGTATAAAGCACAGTTGGTCCAGTTTCGACGGCAGCGAACATCGACTACATCCTGTAAACTCCGCGAACGTCCTGAACGATACCACGCGATATCTCACAGCACCAAATAATCCAGCTCATTCGTGTCTCACGCAGACTACGGCGCGGAACAACTTTTTGCCACGATTGGCCTCGATTTTCAACCGAGTCCCTGCCCACAAATATTAATTTGCAATTCGTGCTTTTTCGCGTGGCTGGCATAGCCGTGTCACGACGAGTGCCCTCGAGAATCGTCGAGCGGCTGTCACCGCGCGATCCGTCTCCGAACGAACGCGAAACCAGCCGTCTGTTTGGTTATCGCAATTTTTAGGCTCGATTTTTACGCTCGATCGACGGAAAGAAATCGAGCGCAAACATTGCCACGAAGGCGAACCGAGTGGCAAATTAATTGGTTATTCTCCAAGCGTGCTGGTACAATGTTTACGCGAGTATCGATTACTAATGGCTGTTTGCCCAGGTTTCAAACCTGCTCCCGTTGCCTGCCGACCGCTGCCTGCTACCTTATAAACACCATAACCCATATTGGATTCTACCGGGCCTCCATTTTGCGTGCGCGTGCACTCTTGCTTTGCAGACTATAGATAATCTCAAACGCTTAGTTTCGACAAGTTTCCACACGTTTAATGCCAATTTTTCCGAAACTTTGTCAGGTGCTGAAACGCGAATAAAAATACCAAACAGTTAAATCGAACGATCGCTCGAAGCGTTATCGAAACATGCTCTTGCCAACTTGTCTAAAACAAGTATAAACCGTATTCGAGTGCGTTTCCTAACCTACGGTGGTATACCCGCTGTCGTTCGTGGAAAGAAGTTCGGGTGCCTCTGTCAACTCGTATAAAACGTGCAATCGTTGATATCGTCGAAACGTTTATAACCTTGGAGACTCGTGAAACAATTCGAAACGACGTTGTCTTCCTAATACGCGCGATCGTTTATGGAAACTACGTCGCCGGGGATAACAACGATCTACGCGTCCGGCATAAAATAGTAGTAAAACGATTAAAATTTCATAGCTGACCGTAGAAGCGAAGTATCATCGATAGGCGAGCTGTATCGGAAGGGGCTTTGCCTTCGAATCGAGATAAAGTTAGTCGAATGGCTCGATTCTCCGATTACGCCGTGGCTGGCACGAAACTTCCGATCGAATCTCGCGTACTCGCCCGGAACAATGAAACACGGTTAACTGCGCTCCTATCGTTCGCGGTATAAACGCAGCTTCGATTAACAACCAACTTACCGATCGTTTCCAATATACACCCTAAATTCCTATATTTCCAGATTCCCCGTCCACGCATCTCTAGCTTCCCAAATTTCAAAAGTCCTGAAAAATCAACGAGTGCAAAGCCTGTTCCCCTATTACCGTTTTTTACTATGGCAGCAAACGTTTGAAGTAATGCTCCCTTATTTCTGATTCGTGTTTGCGCGAGAAGTAATCCCGTTGTCATTTGCATCGTTAATCCGCGTTGCACCTTCCACAAATAAATCAAAGACAACGAAGATGTGTCATTGTCTAGCGAAACAGCTGTGATTCGTTGTTGATTCAGGAATACGAATTTACCCAGTTCCACGATGTTTAGATTACCAGTGGATCGAATTAAAAGATGTCATAAAAGCAAACACCTGTTCCACGGACTCGTACCTCCAGGTTTGTCGTAGTTCCCGGGAGGAATCGTTAAAATTGACCGAATTTCACGGTCAGATTACAGACGACAACGACGACGGCGACGACGAGGACGACCCTGAACAGAGACGATATTAACGAAGAACGCGTAACAATGTATCATCGAATGCACTTCCGTATAGTCGCGTTGTCAAAGTGCACGCGTACTTAGGATCGATTTCTGTTTCCCCTCTTGGTCGTTCTGTCCCGTCGTTCTTCGCTTTTGTCCCTTTTTATCCCACTTTCATGAAAATACTCGCGAATTCAGCGTGCACGGGCTGTTGAACAGGGAGAAAAGGTCTCCCCGTCTCTGCTCGGCTTGGTCAGCCTCGTTTCCGACTTCAGCCTCGTGCACGAAAAAGCGCAGGGACCGCGTGGTAATTAAGGTAATTGGAATAATAATGTTTGGCAGAGTACGACGTCACGCGATACCAACACCGATCGTTTCAACATCGACGATTTCTTCTTCTATTCCCTCTGTTGCCCTCTGTTCGCTTCGAAAACTGGTACAAGACCTATTTCTTTTGTTTTCCACCGGCAACCTCATCATATAAAAATCGTGTAGTTTTTTATGCCAAAAATTGATTTGCTTAATCCGCGCGTATACCGAGAAGCAAGGTAACAACAATCCCTAGATTCTTTGCAATTCGAAAATCGTATCGATTCCGATTTCTCCTGCGAAGCACAATCGCGTGCTACCAAACTCCTCTCCGAGTAAAGACAAGCGTAAACGCAAAACTTAATCGCCGTTCTTATTGCCCTTGTCGACAACAGAAGGGCCGGCATTAAGTTTCTCCTAACTTGTTCCAAAACCGAAAGGTAGTTTACGTTGCAACCGGCTATACACCGGCCAACACTGCAATCTTCTTTCTCTGTCTTTCAATTATTTCACCGAATTAAACTCGTAAAGCCGATTACAGGTGATTCCCATGGCATTCAACGTGTTAATTGATTTTCAGTCGATAGCCACTGTCACCAGTCTATTAATAGACTTCCGATTGGTGTAATGTTAAAGCTAACCGAATTGCGAACTTTTTCATGCAACTTCGTTCAAAAGTAAAAATAATGTTTGTTACACATTCGAAATCCCGATGTCTAGTAATGCTTCGATAGAGGGTTGAACGCATCGCGTGTAGCGATCGAGCCTATGAGCACTGTCGGGCTGCATACATCGATTCTATACGTCTAATTGCCTTAGAAAAACAAAGGAGAATACTATTCTTCCCTGTGAAACGATGTCTCGTATTGCTTCGGTAGTTGTAAGTTGACGCATAAGAGCCGTAATTTGCACCAACTTTACAACTACGAAGTAGATTTTCTCCGGAAAACTGCCATTGCCTTTAAGCAATTCCTTCGAATGTTTTCATGTCCGCCATTCGTTTTGTCGGTAGTCGGTCCATCCTGGCCGACTCCCACGGTTCATCGTCTCCGTCGTTTCCGCTTCTGTCCCGAGCGAAAGAGACAATAAGCGCAACGAGGTGCGTCGGGTCTCGTCGTGTGGACCTTCATTCGTTGATGGTATCGCGAAACGTTGTCGAGACTCGGCGAACAGGGTGCCAGGGGGTTACCAGCGGAAAGGTGGCGAGTGGGTGGCGGTTGCAGGACCGATAGGAGGGGCGGACAGAGAGAGGTCGAAGGGCAAAGGGAAGGAAGAGCCCGTAGGTGGTGGACTCACTGTTGGCAGGGGTTGGAGAAAATGTGGGACGTCGAACTCTCCTCGACTGCCTATCCAGAACCCACCCAGCCTCTTTGCTCCGCCGTACCCGGCTCGAGCCACCCTTTGCTCGCAAACATCCCTCTTCGTCCCGTGTTATCCATCGACGAGCGCGTAATTCGCGAGGGATACCGATACCGCCGCTATCTACCATCCTCGACGTATCCTCGCGTCTACGACTATCCTAACCCACATGCGCCCCTCTACCTTTCTAACAACGCGCCAAACTTTTTTATCAATTTCTTCGCTGCCATTTAACGCGTGGCGATCCAGTAATGCAACGCGCAACGAGAGAACACGCGACGATACGACTCGTTCCGCTAGAACACGTGGCAACAGAACGCGTGCCGCGAACACTCGTACTCTAAAAGCTGCGTAGACGCTTTAATCGATGGTTAAGGGGTTAAGCTTAAAACGCGTGATTAACTTGACAAATTTTATTCAACCAAGTAATAGGGTAAATAAATATGTAGAAGGACATAGAGCTTGGAGGAAATTTTTTTCTCCGGTATACAATCTAAGTCGATATAAGTTAATTATTTAAGACGAGAAGAGAAATTTGGATTTTCTGAGGCGTCAAAGATGAGCTAACCCCTTAAGAACGACGATCTATCGCGTTAAAAATCTAGTCCCTATTGCTCGTCCTCGTCGCTTCTTTTGATTAGCGAAGCGTCTTCGAGTCGCGTTCCTCGGTCGCAAAGTGCGAGAGAGAGCACGAGCCGAGGAACGAACGCGCATCGATCGATCGATCGATAAATATCGAATTAACGAAGCGCGTTTTCCCGTGGACGATTTTAACCGAGCTGAAAACGGCAGCTGCTCGATCGGCCGTGCTACATCCGATGCTCTCGTTCGATCTTGATTGGCGAGAGACCGAGTGACGTCACCTCTATGCTTTGACAGACCGATCGAATGATTCGATTAAAATTCTCACAGTCGAACCCCCTCCTTTCAACTCTCCGATCGTACCACGATTCGATAGCGACTGCTTTCGAGATGTCAAGGAACCAACGGACGACGTTCTTACGACGACGTTGTTTTCGTCGCTCGTCGTCGATTCACTCGTATACATATAGTATAGTTACGAGGGCGATTATTTTCAACCGAAAGTTTACGATTTTGTATTAATATCGCGTAGAACACGATATACTCGCTGCGACTAAAGTTGTTTCAGAAACTACGCTGTCCCGTTTATCGACTAACGGCGAACACTAAGGGTTAACTTCAACCTATTAATTGCGACCGCCCTATTTACACGGCAACGCAGTTTCAACCTTCACGCACACACGCAATGCTATTATAAAGTTGTTACGTTATCGTGATCTGATTCCTTCTTTTAAAACAAGATCCCTCCTCGAAACGAAACTTCTCTCATCGATCGTAACACTGCTACCGGCACATGATAGATTTTTCCGTTTTTTCAATGTCCCCGCACGACTCTACTCGCTATTCGCGTCTCTATTACCAGTACAAGTCCTCTACGACTCTATCCACCCACCTACCATTGTCTTGGACCTCCCTCCTTCCGATCTATCAAGTCTTTCGTCTGGAAATTTCAGCGTCTAACATTAATCGAAGCGTGGTCGTTTACGTAGGTCTGGGTCACGATTGACCTGGCTTCTCCGTTCGAAGGTTAGCGCGTTGACAGTGGTAGAGTCACCGGTGACCTACACCGCACATTTTAGTTAACGTTATTATTATTATTATTCGTTTTCGTCGTGTTTAGCACGTTGGGTGCCGTGTCGCGTCTATCACCGCCCACAAACGCCTCCAATTTTATACATACATATAATCGACTAATTATCGAAAAGTATTATCGAACAGCGTTGGTATTATGTCGACGATACAAAGGTACGAATACGAAAGCTTTAACCGAAAAGCGAAACAATCGAAATCCGAATAATCGCGATTGGAAACGCTGAATGAACAGCGAGGAAAAGTGGAACGTATTCTATGACATGCATTCGCGAACGACTTCATTGCTGGGCAGAACGAAAGGAAAACGGTACGTTGCACCGAGAGCATGGCAGGGCTTCGTAAGTCAAGTCATCTGAACCCCGTTAGCTTCGTCATCTATTGGTCTTCTAACGTAAGAGCTACTAGACACCAAAGCGGAGCCAAATGGATTTACGTCTCCTTATGCCGAGGATAGAACCGTAAGGTTTCAGCGGCGTGCCATCTCTTTCGCTTTTTCGATCGGTCATTCGCAAATTAATCCGTTTCTCTCACGTTAACTTGCTTATCGGTACACGTGATGCCTACTCATCTTTGCTCCTTCCAAGACACATCCCACCCTCACCTATATTATTACCGATCTATAAACGATATTCTTCTAACGCGTTAGATAAGTTCCAACGACAGCCACGTGTTCCAAAATGGCACGTAAACAATGTGCATCGGTGGTTCTAAGTCATCCTCGATCCGCAATTCGACCACGTGCTATCTTCTTCATTCATTTACTTTAGTACGTTAAGTTCTATTTTACGACGAGCACGTAACCTCGTTAATTTCGCTTCTTTTATCGAACTTTCTCTCCTCGTGTACGCGACATTAACGCGCGCGCACGCGCGCCCGATAAATACCGATTTTTATTAAAAACTGCATTCTTTTTCTTTGCCACAACTTATTTGTCGCAATTTAAAAACCTGATCGTTCCCGCTTTCGTTTCTCGTACTTCTACTTTTTACGAAATATGCACGGTCGTCATAAAATGCAAGCCGAAACAAAGGAAATATTCTGATAGATTTCTCGGATGTAACGAAAAGTTGAAAAAACTTCAATCTCCATTTTACCCTCGTCGAAAACATTCGATGCATAAAGAATTTCACGATCACGAATATTTGAAGCAATATTTTCGCCGCTATCCTCTGCCGTTACCAACTTTTCTGATTATCTCTTGAAAGTTCGAGCGTAAATGTCCGCGACTTAATCGCAAGATTAATGAATATCGTCGCGATACGTCAACGATTCTGTCGTGTTAAGCAAAAAAGCTCGATGCAATTTTCGCGTTCGACTTTCTCGTCCCGGATTTATGACTCTGGAATAACGTTCGAAGACGCGTCGTCTTATTTCTCGTAATAAAAACCCGACAAGTAACTGGACACCCGTTACGTTCCTCGTATCTTACCTACGAGAAAATATCATTCCCAGAAGGGAACGTCGCCGCTGGAAATCCTCGAGTTTACTGACCCCGCAAGACATCGTGACCGTATCAGAAATCACTGGACGTTTGCCGATTTTCGAAAAATCGATTATTAACGCGTGCAGCTGTTTCTTATGAAAAATCATAATAAAATGTTTTACACGTGTATTAATACATATTGTAATCAATAAATGTGTCTTTTCTTTCGAGCCACGTGTTCGTTTGGCAAGCCTATTGAATCCGTACGGAGATCGTAGAATACTCACGATCCGTTGCAACACCCGCCTGACTCGCCTCTAATCACGGGGATGTTTTCGCGCGTTGTACCGCGAAAATAAAGAAGAAACCTAATCCCCGTTGTAACAAGCTAGAAACAAGATAGAAGATCCATCGATCGCCACGCCGTTAATATTACCACGTGTCGTATCCTCGCACGCTACATCGCCATGCGTTGTATCTCCACGCCGCACTTTACCACGCGGATCGACGACGTAAGAAAAGCTGCTAGCACCGCTGGAGTAATAGCCAACTAAGGGATGGAGGACATATTTTCTCTAGAGAAGCGATTTAGCACTTTTAAAAGAAACGTTGCAGCGAGGAAAGCACACTGCGAGGCAAAATTACTTTTGTAATTGTACGTAAACCGTAAATATGCAGAGAGTGGAAACATTGTATGTAAAAGTTGGTGGTAATTACCGCGTTCGTCTGTTCGATATTGGCCGCTTTTTCGGTTGAGCATTTTTGTTTTTCGTTATTCATAAATTGTAATAACAAGAGAAAGAAAGAAGCAATGACACGATTCGAAGCGAAAGGAAGACAGAAAAGAAGGAAAAAGGAAAATCCCGGTAGAAAAACAAAGAGAAGTATACATATAAAGGGATAGAACGTGAGTGGAAGAGAGAGAAGCCTATCGGGCGTGGGCGCGAGAGAGAGAAACGGGGTTGTAAGGGGTAGAAGGAGAGAGAAAGAGAAGGGGGTAAGAAGGAGAGGGAAACGAGGGAAAGAGAAAGAGAGGTGGCACGCGCAATGCGGGTATTGATTCACGGCGGCAGCCGGCAACCAGCCTGAAACACACGACCGAGTCGACTCGACTCCATGACTCTGACTCCGACTCCGACTCCGACACCGACTCCGACTCGATTCACCACGGTGACACACCACCGGTAAACGGGAAGGGGCTCTGTGTGCGTGTGTGTGTGTGTGTGGGTCGAGGGAACGGCTCGACTACGCCTGGCTACCGATCGGTTCAACGTCGAAATCGTACCTTTCGACATCCTCGAATCTGCTTGCGGTTTGCCGCCACATTTTCTTCGCTAAATCGAGCTTTGGCTACCGATCGACCACCGACGCGACGGGACGCCACGTACTTTCGTCTTATCAATTCGATGTTTGTAGAGAACATTTTCTTAAGGATACGTTCATTCGATCGCGACCTACTTCGCCAACTATGTTTCTGGATCATTCCAATTTGTCTCGTTTTCTGTCTTGTATGGATTCTTCTTTCGGCGATTACGATCTTTCGACACTTCGACAGTCTCGTGTCAACGTTTCGGCGGCCGCTGTCCCGTAATTACGACACCTTCGTGTTTCACGCTCTTACTTTTACCTGCTTCTTCGGATGCGGGATATTAATTAATAACCCTCGGTTGGATAAGACGAAGAACGTAAAATGACAAGAATTCAATTCTACGAGATTTTCGGAAGGTTAACGAACGAAATATTCACGGTTACTTTATGCGGAATAATCTGGTAACAGAAGGTAGAAATGTATAAAGCACGGGAATCCAGAATAATTTAATGATACTTCAACAGGTCAACGCGAGTTTTGTTATAAATTGTTATTAACGGAAAACCGAGTTAACGTTTTGGAATATTCGATTCATTACGCGATTCTTAAAGAACAACAGATATTTAGAAACGAAAGCAACAAAGGAATCGTTGGTTGTTCTTTTCGGTAGCTTTTTCGAACGATTTGCAACCCATCTTTCATACGTGGATATCTGTAATCGTGACGAATTTAAAGCGCACATGATCGTAAAATATTAAGAAGCAAAAATAACGAATAGGACTAGAGTTAAGCATCGTTACCAGAATTCTATACGTATCGTCTGATACGTATCGTCTGGCAGTGAAAGGGTTAAAGAACGAAAGGTAAAAATCGTGAGAATCGAAGCGGAGAAACGACGTCGCGAAATCGACGACGTCTGTGACCGTCTTAATGACAAAGGTCGAGAACCTTGGCGATTTCGTTCGCGATAGCGCAGACCTAGTTCCACGTAACGTCGATTCCTTTTATTGATTCTATTTTTACAGGGTTAGAGCAGTCACCTTCGAGACGATCGCAACGACAGCTGTCGCACGGTCAATCGCGATTGAACAACGTTAAAGAACAGAAAACGACATAATAAACATCGTATCGGTATTCGACCAAATAGAAACGTGCGCGACACATTTAATTCTCGAAACGATTCAAATCTTCCGATTCATTTTTATGCTAATATCTAGAAGCTATCGATATTACAATTAATTTGCGAGATTGGAAGGGTATATAAAAATATTTGACCGTTTGTATAATTAAAAATCAAATCCAAATTTAGCGATCGCTACGACGACAGTCCGTGTTAAAAATACGAAGCAAGGGCTGAACGATCGAAGATTAATCGATAAGGGAAAAAGCATGAAAAGAGGGTGGCGAGAACACGAAAATACAAACACCTCGTTGAATTAGAGCTTAATTCAGCCGCAGTAGAGAACACCCTGTAGTAGTCAGACGCAACCTTCCAGTGTCGCCATCTGGAGCCGTATCGGACGAGTCAAGCTTCGTTATAATATGTACTTCGATTACTCGACGTTGGCGACATAATTGTCGCGGAAAAACACTACTGTCAGTTTTAAGCATTATCGTACTACACTCGCCGTCTGTGAACTTTCACCCTCTCTCTATTCATCCTCCTCGTTCACCTTTCATTTTTATACGTTATTAATCGTTGATAAGTACGGTATTCGTTTCTACTGACTCGATAAATAAAGGAACGGTTTTCTCTTGAAAAACTACTTAGGTTTCATTTATGACCATAGAAGATAAGCCATAACCCAAGCTACCGGTTGATAAATTTCATACAGGAAACCTTACCGAGTTCGTATCGGTAACGTTCTGTATTACCGACAGCTGCAGTGTACCGGAAACCGATAAAGAAGTATACCGGAAATTCGCGATTCCAATTGGCGAAATTCTACCCCAACGTTCGTCGGAAAAAATCGTTCAGGAAAATGATAAAAAAAGAAGACTCACATGATATCGCCGAGTTTAATGCGAGTATGGACGAGGGCGCAACTCTTATGGTCACTGGTGGTAACCGCCCTGCGCCTTCTGGCGGCATATCTCTGTACATCCGGTGGTATCGCAGCATCGTTCGAGTTTCCGGAGGCAGCTTGTCCGCCATATCCTGCGAGGCCCGCACCTCCACGCACCAGCGGGCTACTGCCACGCCGACGCGTCGACATGTGCCGGCCTCCCACGCCGCCCAACATCCTGCAATCCAACAAATTTATCCTTCGTTAATAACAATTATTATCCTTGAAACCTGCTTAAAATTCTACATATGTATAATCGAACCACCTTCCCTCGAATCACTCATCGAAAGATATTAAATTCGTGATACGGTTCTTCGACGATCCCTGTCCCGGTCAACGCGGTAACTTTCGCATTTTCTATCGCAGAAATTTATGTTATTTTTATTTCGGGAAAAATTGCATTGGAACCTGAACAAATTATCGCGTTAAGAAACCGCTTCTGCGGGGTTTATAATTGTCCGATGTAAATGCTTCGTACAGAATTACAAGACCGTTCTCTTCCGAGGGAAAATTGGTACATCTGATTAAGCAGGACACGTAGCCAGCTAAGAAGATTAGAAAGAAATTAAATAAGACCGTTTTCTACTTTAATTAGGTTAAGTTGATTGTTCTAATCTGAAAGGATCGTGAACCTGACAAGTCACGCGATCCAGTTTTTCTAACTTTTTAAGTATCTAACTTACTGAATTCATCCCGATAAATTTATCACTCCTATAAATAATCTCTCGTTTGTTTTTCTAGCGTCAATTTCAGGCAATCACCGATGCTAATGTATCTGTTGTTCCTAGCAACAGTTCAATATCCTTCCTCGTTTCCATTTATACTACCTCTTGTACTACAGTTCCTTTAATTTAGTTTAAACGTAAACCATGTTGATAGTACCGTCCACAAGCTGTGTCGAAACGTTTCAGTATACTCAACGTTCAAACCAATTACATTAACTGGCAATTAGTATATAAAATATTATTATACATTACGAGTGCTTCTCCGACTACCCAATAGCTCTTACTCTTTTCTGGTTCTTTGAAATTATTCTATGAACAGTATGGTGGTCATTTTGCCCCACAGAGAGCAGGGCAGTGTCGACAGAAACTTAAAAATACCTTCTGAAATTTATAATTATTTAAATAGCTATAAAAATTACCGAGTCCTTTATACTAGTTCCGGACTAAACTGTAAATGTCAAGTACCACGAAGAAATAAAAAAAAGCACGAATGGCCTGCACAACAAAAAGAACAAAGAAACATTTCATCGAATGCTTATTTCTCCTTGTTTTAATAATGACGATGAACCGTAATGGGCTAGAAAGGGCTTTCGAACGAAAGAAATGAATAATCACGCAGAAAAGTTTGCTTATCGGGTTCTCGTGAATCAGCCGCCTCGTGCTAGTCATTATCGAAAGTGATTAAGCTCCGTATGTAGTCAGACAGCGGCCTACTATTGTAAGTGGTTTAACTTGTTCGTTACTCGGACCAAATGGTTCGCAATTCGCGTAACGCGAATCGTTTCGTTAGTTCGATATATTCTCCCAATATCGTTAAATTTTACAAACAATATGTTTACTCCATAATTCGATGGTTTCGTTGATAGATAAATCGATCTAAAACGATGCGATGCAAAAATACGGGAAGATTCATGGAAGTGTTCGTGTCAAGTCTATTTTTTTTCGTTCGCGTATACCGCATCGTAAATGTTAGTCACACCGATTATCGCGACACCTCTTTTGGGTAATTACAATATACGAAGGAAGGAGAAAGAGAGGACTGAAGAAAAATAGAAAGAGTCAGCGACATCCATAAATTTCATTCTGCTCCTGTGTCGCCACGCAAACCCTTGTTATCCTTATGTATTTTTTCCCTCGAGTCTTCTCTAAAGTGTGTTCTATTTATTCCAGCAGCTCGCTTTCTTTATACAGCCTGGTCCCTAGCCATTTGTTCTTATTACGTTTCACCACGGACCCGTTCGTGTCTTTTCTCTGTTTTCTTGCTCGAAAACGAAGTACCAGCGCGAAACGAACAACAAAATGATTCATAAACGCGCGACGATGCTTCAGGGTGATAAATCTAAGTGCGCAAAAATATCCGTAAAGAGAACGCGTATGGATCTAATTAAACATCTAACGGTTCTCGCCTAGTCCCGCAATGTTCTAATTGTGTTTGGATTCGAATGGTACACTAGACTCTCGCTTTATTGCCACAAAGACAAACGGACTATGGGAACGGAATGTTGTTGGAATCATGGGGATCTACCGCGCGAACCAACGAACGAGTCGTTCAGGATTTATTTGTCGTTTTCGATCGATGGAAAGAGAAAATTGTTCTTCCAAACTCGACTTCCAAATTGGTCGTTTTCCATCGTCGTTCCTCGGTTTATCGTTCTCGGCATTTTTATTATCCATCCTGCTCCTCTCGAAATCGATATCGTAGCAGCTTTTTAATTAACTGAGCTTCGAAAGTTCCGACGTTTGTTTGAAAATTATGCGCGAGAGTTGGAGGTAAACGGTAACCAAGAGAGGATCCACGGCTGCGCGCATCCGGCAGCTTTGAAATCTCGTTAGGAGTTTCTTCGATTTCCGGTTTAAGTAAACTACACCACGGGGATTTGTATCGCTACGCGTCTTGTTCCGATATTATCCGATATGATTTAACGCGACCACCGACGTAATATAACGAACGCTACGCAAATCGAATCAAAGCAAGTTTCGCCTGGAATATCGAAGCTCGGAATAGTCGAACGAACTAATAATCTGCTCAAGTATAATTTCGATTCATGTAATGTTATACGAAATATCATTTCGCGTTTTGACAAATTTTATGCGTCGTGAATCGCGTGTATCGTCTTAATGGGATCGAACTTTAATAAAATGCAAAGTAAATTAAGTTAAACGACATGGAAGACAATACGTTGAATAGGTTCAGCTCGAGCAACGTCCTTCGCGTACAAAACAATGACGTGATTTTCGATTCAGTTCGACTGGCAGCTAGCAGATTGAATCGTGGCGTGGAATATTCATCGACGATGATTTCCGCGCTAACACACCGCACTCTAGTTATTTGCACGAACGAATTAATATCTGACCGTTTCATCACCCGAGTAACATGAATTCCAATCTATTACACGCGTAACTAACTTATGCGAGACCACCTATCCGAAAAGTAACAGCCATGAAATCCACACCGCAATCGAGGATAACCGCTTAATCCAATCTTTTTCGTTAGCGCCAACTGCTAAATGATTCGTTTAAGTTTAACGTCGATCAAACTATCGTTCCTTACTAACTGTAGTGTGAAAACCAGTACGTATAGATATCGGTACATGTTGTTCAGTATCGAACGACTGACTTAGAAGCGTCACATTTTTTTACGGACTACGTCCTCTGGATACCACCCCGTATTTAATAGTGTCTTCTGAAATATCACTCTGATGAATTCGTCGATAAATTATAAGTTACAGGTGGAAAAGCAAACGCTGTAAGTACGTTTATAGGACCAAAAAGGACACTCTGTACATTTGGCCGGTATTCTCATCATCCCCACTACGCCGATTCGTTCCCGGTGCTCGAAATTTTAGGATAGCAACCTGTTGCTAGGCACCCCTGGGAACTCTTATCCCACCACCCCGTTACCCGGCAACCCCTGTTTCCCCCTCTCCTTCTCCATCACGCTCCACGCCGACTACCCTCCTCTGACGCGCACGGAATAACTAAAAGGAAATGCTCGTTGCTTCTTTCTTCGATCGTCCACATCCGTCTCTGCTTTCTCTTTCTGTCGTTCGCGTCATGAACCCTTTAGGATTCCCCGTGTAAATTCGTTTCCGCCTCGAGCACAGTGCGCCACGGGAGAAAGTGAACAAACAAAGACAGATAATTTAATGAGAACTTATTGTTCAAAAATCGATATGTTTTTCGATTTCAAATTTTTTACCGGGTAAATCGATCTTCGGTCTGAATCGAATCGATAAAAGTGTAATGATGTATTAATTATTCGAGGAAGCAAATGAAACGTTCACTGTAATTCTCTATCTATTAAATATAAAAGTAACTTTTTATAGGAAATACTCTTGCTTCCTATAATGATTTTTTTTTTCACAACTATGTCGTTATTGAGACGTTCCTTAATAAGAGAGACTTCCACGTCTCTTCCTATTCGTTCACCGAGAAGTCACTCGACTTCTCCTTTTGCTTTCGGTTGACTTTTTTTCGTGCAAGAAATCTTTATTTCCTCCCCTGACGAGTTCGAACCTTACCTTCCCATTTCTTGGCGTACCAAAAGGATATATCTTCTCTTCGGCTGGTGTGTATGCCAGCCGTGGGAAATCTAATAACGAATCGGAGGGGATCGACCGACTCGCCGTGAAATTAGCTCTTCGCGTAAAACGCTGCCGAGGGAGCGGGAAATCGGACCAGAAAAATCCCTTCGAGGGTTCTGTGATAACGGTACATAAGAGGAACTCAGGAGGGAAAGGAATGACAACGCAAACATACCACCGGTCTCCGCTGAATCCGAAATTTCTCCCTGTTTGAGGATCCATCGCGATCCAAATATTGTCCCAACAATTCTTCCCCGCCTTCTGATCGTATTAGAGCCGAGCAAATCTCGATTCGAGTTAACTCTTCGATCGTGACGAGGATCTTTAATCGCTCAGATTTATAACACGTCTGTCTGATGCTTTGGGTACTTGTACGACGTCACCGTAAATTATATTTAAATTTCAATCGATTTTTACAAGTTTCGAAACTACCGGTATATTCTATATATATTTCAAGTCTAATTATACGGATACGTCCACGTCGAGCCCTATATTCGTTGAACTTGTTTGAACAGTGTCCGTAACTACATATAATGGCAAAGTTTGACCCGACGCGAAATAGAACTCGTGCGTGTTGGTTAAGTGGAAAGTTTTGGTCAAGAATGACCGAATATCAACCGAGGTGACTGTCAGTCTATTCCGAGTAAAGTATCGTTACATTTTTTAAGGTTCAGCAAGAGTAACGCTTTCGACGAAGAAAAATGGTTCCTGTTAAAGATGTAAAGCGATGCGACGCGTCGCGTGACGTAGATCGTTATCAAGACAAATAGCGATATGTTTCGAGGCAAGACGACCTTTTCTTGTCTTCGCATTGGGTATTCAACAAAGTTTACTATTATCTCCTACGTACGTATTGTTTAAAGGGAGAATAAGTTCTAATTGCTGCTATTTTGCCGAAAAAATTTGAAATGTCTCGTGTGGCTCTCGCGAAACCGAGTCAACATGTCCTGGTTACGATGTTGAATACAGCACATTTTCAGAGAATAAAAACAAAAAGCAATCCTCTTTTTAAATTGCAACCATTTACTTATCTTTAAAGAAAATAGGTAAAATTACCATCTGCAGCTTGATTGCAAGCTTTCTTCTGCTACAAGCATAAAATTACGGGGAACAAGTGCTTGGAACTTTTCTCACGCGTCATGTATTATATTTCTATATTTAAAACAGAGTTTAAACTCGGAGGAAATTGTACTGTTTCTTCCGTGAATTTATTCTTCTCTTCTCTTAACGAAAAATCCCATTATGTCAACTTGATAAATGTGTCAGCTCGTTTTATAAGTAATATCATTTTCACGAATTACACGACTACTTAACTTCTTCCTGGAAAACTATTTGTTTCAATTTCGAAGAAAAGCTTCGAAATTGACTTCTGCCACTCTTATATTACTCTTTTTCAGAAACCTTATAAATTTTTCTAGCAGGAATCGCAGCTTCGATCGATTTCTGGAATTCCTACGATACACGGGACCATAAATACGTTTTATCGGCATAATTATCTAAACAGTTAAGGCGAACAAAGTTGAAATACAACAGCGCACATATTTTACATTTAACCATCCTTGACCGAGTAAATTGTAATCGCGATGAAAATTGCCACGTTGCGTTCGAATAATTGAAACGTTAACAAATTTATTGAGCGAAATAACAAACGACGTTGCTCGTGAAACGACTCGATACCTTCGCGAAATCTGTGCGAACGAATATAATATGTCCCCGAAGTAAAATGCGACTCGGAGATAAACGACGATGAATTTACCGAGGCATATTAGTACAAAGATTCTAGCTTTGTCTTATCTATCTATCTCGCTTCTCTTCCAGCTTTCTGCTCGTTTCCCTCGCTAGTAGGATTTAATTTTCCTTCTCTCCTGATCGCCAACCTCATTGACTATTAATGGCTAGAGAGGAAAATCTTCTGGCCGAGAATCCCGAAGGATCCGTTCATTTACCATCCTCCTGCATCCGACACCTGCAGAATAAACCTACCTATAGACTGGCGGGAACACAAAGCTCGACGTACACCATTACGCTCAGTACGGGCCATGAAACGTTCTACGGTAAGTCCATCTTAACCGTCACTCATCTCTTTACCTTTGTAGTATAATTGAGTTCTATACATTTCGGTCGAATCTTTATGCGACAATCGACGAGTTTCTGCACCTGACAACGAAATTACGAGTATTTAACGACGACGCAGTTTATCGATAATGTAACGCTCAAGTTGCTGTTAAATATCGGTGAAAATTTATGGATAAATTCACGAATTTTCCCTCGATTTTACTTCGAAATTATTTACATTTTATCGCGAAGCGAACGAAAAATGATCACGAATACGAGAATTATCGGTAGAAATACCGATAAAACCTTCAATTAGTTTAGTTTAGTTCTACATTTGATCCAAGCTTTTTACTGTCGCTTCGAGCACATAAATCCTGAATGGATTAAAAAAGTGGTTGAATGTTATCAAGAGAACGCGACACAGCGAGAGCAGGCGTGTCAGTCAACCGAACAACGAAGCGTGCCAGGCCAGGCCAAACTCGAGAGCTACGGTCAACAACAATGAAAGGATTTCCGCAGGGTAAAAACGAAAAGTGAATAGCTAGAGAATGAAAGTGGACGAAGGGGAAACTTCCTGTTTTCTCGATCGATCGATACGAAGGTGTCTTATCTGGTTAAGCTGGTCGCGTTCGACGCACGGGACTTTGGGTGAACGAAATTAAGCGTCTCACCTCGGTCGTGATCCCTTTTTTTTCTTACGAATAACATTTTCTTTCCCCTTCAACGATCGATCTTATCAGCCAACCGATCCTTCTCCCTTCTTCTCATCCGCTCGTGCGTGAAATTTCATTCCGATAGGTGACTCAGAGATTTACTTTACGAGAATCACAAGTTGAAAGTTTAAAGTTGTAGAGTTCAGGAGCCACATACGATTATTAGTATCTATAGGGAAACAATGCGAGAAGCGAATTGACGAAGAGTGAAATTGCTAAGTTTCAATTTCGCTGATCTCGCGTCGAATCGAATAGTACGATATCGAATCGTGTCAAAATTTAGTCGCATGAAATTCAACGCGTGGAACACAATCACATCGAATTCGATCGTGTCTAGCAGCGTCGTGTCGAATAAAGTTTCGTGCAAATCTTTCATATTTCATTCATATTTTTAGATCCTTGTTTCAACGAACAAACGTTGGGAATTATTTTTTGGTATTTTCAAATGATCAGAGAGATAATAGGGTATATGTGCTGAAGCCACGTTTACTCTACTGCTTCTGCAGCGATAACTGAAAACCCGTAGCTTCCGTAGCTTTGCCAGAACGAGTTGCTCGATTTCAGAGTAACCGAAGTAAGGGGGTGTTATTTTAAACGAGAAAGGCTGGTTAAAAATACCTCGTTACCCTTAACTTAACCCTTAATTCCCGACGAAGCGGCTCGAACTACGTTCATAAAGGCTTCTTTGACAAAATGAAACTCGGAGGGAGGAAGGCTTAATTCAGTTGAAGTCGCTCAGCTTTTCTGTCATATAATACCTATCGGAAAATCCACGTACTCGTAACGTACAAGAACAATCATGATTTTCTTTGTTCGCAATTACTCGTTGAAAGAAAGCGTAAACGAGAGCGATAAAATGGTGTACACGTACCGGTAAAATGTAATTATTCGAAGGGAAGGAATATTTGTTTTATACGAACAAAGTTCGCACAGAGTTTTAATAATTTCACTACCGCTTTGTACCGGTTGTGAAAAAATTTCACGTCTGTAGCACGATTTAAGATCGACCATTCCTCTACCATTGTCCTTTCTGGTATCTGACTGAAAGCTGCGTCGAGGCTTTTATTGTTCCGCACTGAGCCGTGTTTTATAGTTTTCATAAAACTGTCGGACGCCGTTTATGATTTTTCTCGTGAAAAGCCTCATCGACGAAACTACTCTCCCCTCGTATCGGCAAAATATTTCGATGTTTAATTCGTCGATGCACCGTGCATCTCTGCAGTTCAACGAAAAAGAGCTTGAATTTCGAAGAATGAAACAATGCCCATTCGAATATTCCTTTTATACTGTTCACCTTTTCTACGTCGTACCGTAAAGCAACATGACAATGTCCTTTTTTACGATCGTTTCAATAATAAAAAGCATCTTGGCTCCGAAGATCTTTCACCGTCTCGTTCCGCGGGATCTCCGGTAATATACGAATAAAACTTCGAGCCGGAAGCAGAGAAAATTGATGGCGTTTGATAGATGCGCACCGAGGAACAATCAAATGCAACCACTTTGGCAAGATTCCACGCAAGCTTTCGTGCAGTAACGCGAAAGTACTAATCTTACCGAGCTTTCTTCGACAACGGTTCATCAGTCATCGCAAAAAGGATCGCGTCCGAGTGTTTCTTCAAATTCGTCTGCTCCGTTCCTTCAGAACGGCGAATATTGACAAACGTATTATTGATACGACTGCTTCGCCGCCTGGAAATACCTATTATCCGATTAGATCCACTGCTAGTTGAATATCGACCGCCGACGAACCTTTCGAGCGTTGCGAGTTCTTCGTCCTTCGACGAGCGATCTATTTGCCGTTTAAAAATTCACGCCTCTGAAACGTTTACGAACTGCTCGCGAAGTGCGAGGCTTAACGTTCAAATCCTGTAAAATCCTTTCGAGTGGATCGGGATTTCAAGAAACGTTGAAATTAACTATAATTTTATCATCGACGCATTTTTTTGCCGACTACGAGTACACGGATATACGAGAAATTGTGCGAGGAGAAGGAAGGAAACATTAAAAACGTATTCTCGTGCGAGATTTCTTTTTCGAGGATATCGAGTTCGAATATCGATCCAGTACGCGTGCATTCAACTAGCGCCGAGAATAGGCTCAACAGGTTTCAATATACGTACAATGCATTGTACGAAAATAAGGGACCTACCGAATCGAAAGCTAAAAAATTTGGCAGAAAATACGAAATGCCAGTAACGAAGTTGCTCTGTAATTATTACGCTACAAACTAATAGTCGTCCACATTTATAAAGATACGTTCCTGAGTTCTATCGTTAAAATAAAATCACTGTTAGCGAATTAGATATTATCACCTAAACGAAAGTAGGTGTAACGATTTGTTATCGGTGAGAACGAAGAACGTATTTATTTTATCCGTGAAGATTGCATTACGTTCGAATACTTTCGTGTACCAACATCCGTGAAAAGCGAACTGGTAACGGCAAGAGATTGGCAGCCCATTGTCCGATGGTATATGCAGACTTCAATCGGAAAAGCTATTTCCCGATCGGATTCCATGGGTGCTAGCCGATCGAAGCGAGGCGAGTCGAGTCGAATCGAATCGAACTGAACGGTCAGTCTAGCCAACAGAAACGCGACATACTCTGCCATTAAATTGACCGACGCGATCGAACTTTCGAAACCGGCGCAAGTTATGAAACGGATAGAAAAAATATCTGAAACGCAAGGAGAATTCGATTATCGATCGTACTTTTTTTTTCTACATCTGAACTACTGGATGCCGCGCTGTCGTTGCAAAAAGAACGCGCTAAAAATACAACGCAAGAGAGACGTTCGTTTTTGTCGAATCGTGCAAGAGTACGACACAAGATTTTCCACTAAGTTCATTGATCGTAACGGAAACACAATTCCCTGACATCGAACAACCATCCCCTTTAAGTTAACCCGATGCCTAATCGAGTTTACCGGCATCAAAGCTTCGAACAGTGACCAGATTGAATCGTGAGAAGTCATGGAATCTCCGAGACCGTATAACTCCATTTTGTCCTTTATTGCCTCGGTTTCGTACAACTCCTTTCCCATTAATTGCGAAATAGAATTTTTAAACGCTAAGCATAGAATCATGCAAGTTGATATCGATCGTTCAGGCCAAACGGGTTATCGGTAGTTTAAACAATCTCGATAAAGGCTATCGATTTTCTTATCGCACTTGTCGAGATTGTCATAATTTGCATTCACGCCATACGATATCGGCCTGTAACGGCATAAAGAACGACCAACCCCGTAAAAAATCTCGTAAAACCGTTCACCTTACCTTTACTCTATTTTCGACGCGACAAGAAATTACTCCCCGCTTTATGGCGACTAACGGGAGTAACGATTTTATTATTTCGTCGTTGCACTCGATGACCAATAGAGACGCACGATTTGATAAATTAAAAAACGAACAAAGTAAATGTTGGTCGTGTTTAACGCAACTCTAATTGTCTCGTTCGCAAAACTTGTTAACCGTACAATTTCGTTTACGTTGCCCTGGTAACGTTGTTTAACGAATTTAGCGTTTCATAAACGGCAAGCAAAATTACACGCCTATTTTACTTTTTGATTTTCAACCTGATTAAAAGTGCACCACTAACCGCCAAGTCCGCTCGTGGTACACGACATATTTCGCTAATTGTTTTCCGATAAAAACTCAACGACGTTTGGTACGCGCGAAATTTTCTCTTTTTACCAGTTCTCCATAAAATATGGCGCAAATCAAATTTAAATGATTCGAGTCAACGATTCGAGAGATATCGCATATTTTTGCGAATAAACTTTCTCCGTACACCTGTAGATAACATAAATAATACGTGCTCGCGAATAATTTCATCAGAATTCTCCGTATGCCGGCATCGCCGGAAGACAGATACGAAAAAGGTAAAATCCCTGGAAGACGAATTGGTATCCAGATTATGACGAATGAACTTAATCCAACTGTGTCAGCGTGCAAACTCCATCCACCGTATTTTGTAAATTACAGAGATAAACGAGCACGCTGTTGCGTTCCGAACAAGCCACTTTTAAATTGCCACTATTTTACCTATGTACCGTTTATCCATCTGCCAGAATAACGGTAAAAAACGAAAATTTCGTCGCACGAGGAATGCCTCGCTTTTAGCCGAGCGAGAATTGCTGGGATTACGTAATCGTAACCGTAATTTCCACGCTCGAAATTAAAGGGCGATCCTCAAAACTTATTTTAAACACCTTTACCGGGCAAATAAATAATCGTCGAAAAAAAGTTACACTCGGTGGACCAGAAATTTGATACTGGGTGTAGCATAAGTACGTAAGCGATTTCGGTTAGCTAACATTTTTTCTTCCGGATCGTTTCGTAGACTGAGTCTCGTTAATTAAACCGTAGAAACCTTAAAAAATTATCACGAAGCGTCATTTGTTAGAGTTCGCATTATTCCGCGAGTCTCTGTACGTTGTAACGGTGGGGTATCGCCGCTAAGTAGTTTGTCCAACGATAATGGCGTCCGACACTAGTCTGTGTACGGAACATCAGATTTTCTAACGAATTTTTTTCTCTTTCAAAAAATCCACATTCCTATTAAATAAAAAAAAACACACACACAAAATATTCAAAGCAATTTCGAGCGTCACGTTTTTCGATATACCATACTACCGACAGAAACTTGCGACGCGTTCAGTCCCTTTAAAAGCGGCTTTACCGTGATTCCATCCGAAAGATAAACAAGGAAAGTTGAAAAATCGATAAACCTCGGTCGAAAGTCGGGGAAACGAAGTTCGATCGAGTTCTCTCTTTTTTTTTTTCGAAACGTTATCGAGACCAAAAGTGACAAGAGTTACAGTGAAATGGACATACGTATGGTTCGACGGCGTAAGACCCGAACAGAGCTTTCGACAAATTGTCGGTCGAACAGGTACAGAAATTTCCGAGCAATTCGAAAACGAGACAAACGTATTGGCACCCTGTTGCTCCTCTGCATCGATAAGCACACCTATGCAGAATTGGGTGTAATAGTGTGCCTGCAACAACGCTGCTCTCTCAATCAGTCCGTCGAATATCGTGCGGTCGATATTGTCTGGGTCAAAATTACGCTGTGCCATGCTTGCGAGCGAAACTCACCGAATCCGAGCTTTATTAAAGATATAACTCGGTTGAGCGAGAAGGGATCATTATTTCGAGGCTATCTTGGCTGGTTTCATTAACCGTCAGACGGCGGATGCCGAGCCATTCGAGACCCAACCTTTAATCGGTCAAATATCGAGTCGAGACTCAGACACTCGACTAATAATTATCGCTGTAATAATTATGTAATTATTCCAAAGGAGGCATCGCAGGAAAGAGGGGTAATGCTCGTTCAATTACGTAATAAATATACACTCATCTTTCGAGTGTTGTACGAATATTAATGTACTGCTGGTACAAAATTATAAATTCGCTTCATTTCTCGTTAGCTTACTGTCGCGGACAATACAATATTATGAGATAGGAATTATTACACTTTTCGTGAAACATTCACAATTTGCAATTATGAATGGACGATTTTCTAAACAACGGCACAAAAATATTCGATTTATATAGACCAAATGATAATTGCAATCTTGAAAGATAAAGTTGAACTCGAATGTGTTGTCAGAACTTGCGATAATTGAGGTAACAGGAAATCGAACTCTGATTTCCTATGCGATACCCTGGCTACCTTATCTGCTATGCCACTATCGATATCCCTGTAGTCATGATTCCTCTGAGTAATGGCTCCGAATATTCCGAGCCCACAATATCGAGTGAGAAGGGACGACATCTTAGAATGTCAGGCCGTCCGTAGTATCGTAAAGTCTTTTGTTTCCAGACCCCAGAGTAGGCCTGAGTAACTCGACGTCCCTAGGGCAGTTACTTTATCATGTCAGAGGGTAGAAATCTTCGTAACGTCGCGAACCAATAAATAACAGACTAGCTTTCTCGTATACATATAAAATTGTAGAACGGTGTACGTCGCAATAGTTAAGAAGAAAACGGTTCGGACTTCCTGAGTCGTAGATAAGATTGAAATCTAAAAGGAGTTGAAACGGCGCGTCGAGGATCGCTCCGAAAAGCATCGATATACGGTACCATGAGAATCGTCGACTAGGAACGACGCGACGAGCAACTTTACGACCCACAAAACTTGGAATAAGCGCCGACGTCGTCGTCGCGACGCGACTCGACGCATCGCGCTCGAAACGATCAAAAACCCAAGCATCCGCGTCACACAAATTTAACTAATTATAAAGTTAGTCGACCGAACATCATGCTCGTTCCATCGTTATCGTTAATTTTGGCGTTGACGGTTTCGCAACGAAACACCGAACATAATTGCGCGTAATTAAACTTTCTCAAAGTGGAGTTGCTGGAAGTCGATTAAAAATGATCCGACGGTGGTTAACGCGTAGTTAAACGTACGCGTAAAAGGACGCGCGTAATTAAAAGTACGCTCCAAGTAACACGAAGGAACGAGACGCGTCGCACGTTCATCGAATCGAGTTACGATTCATTATTGTTCAGACAAGTTCGATGGAATATTTCAGCGAGGTTCGTTGTTGAAAGGAGGGTCGATAACGACGAAACGAACCTCGTCTCTCGTTTGGATGATTCGTTTAATTAACGGAAGTTGTGGGTCGTACAAATCTGTTCACGGTCTTGAAACGTGAATACCTTCGATCTTATCTATTATGTATTATTATGTACACGTACAAATAATAGAATGCTTTTGTGTACGTTTTTAATTAACATTTAAACTACTTAAGTGTATTTCGGATCGTGTAGAAGCGATAGACTAGCATGAAATTCAAATACCAGAACCTCGTTCCTTTCGTTTCATCCTCTTGATACTTTGCGATCAGTTCATCGAATTTCCTTCTATCCTTGCATATGGTAAATCAATTTTCACAATATTATTGTTCGATTTTATAAAGTGCCGCGAGTCTCCGTTGGCTTTCATTGACACTTTACGATAATTAAAATGTATCCCAATACACGGAACTATTTCTTTTATAACCTATCTTTTGCAATATTATTATTAAATTTGCATTTAGGCTGATTACTCCCGTGAGACAACCCACTCTCTACCTTCGTTTCCTCTCAACGAGTTGCATACATTTGAAATTTCGCTTAAAAATTAATCGTTCCATGACCGTCTAATGAAGTCATTTATGGTGCATGCTTCCGACGCGTTACTTTTCTGATCGAACAGAATAACGTAAATATTCGAAGCGTACGCTACACGGAAAACGATTCGTGTAGCTTCCTGCTGGCTTACCGAAAGCGGCCAAGTTTCTTCGCCATTTCTTTGCCATTCCGTTCAGATTTCCACGCTCGTGCGAAGGTGTAAGAAACGTTACGAGAAAGTTTGTTCGTGTCGGTCACACGAATCGAAACTTCATTCGAGATTATTAAAGATTTATCGAGAAAATGAAAGGGCCAAATTAAAGATAATGACGGGTGGCAGTAATACGGGATTGCGCGAAGGAAGCTTTAATTTTTATTTACTCGCAAACACGTCCCGTTCAATTTGTTGCTACACGTAAAATCCTTGCAACTAAAACGTTTCATTATGGACTGCAACAACGGAACGTGACCAGCATTGCCAAATAACCAGTCAGAAAGGCAAGACACGAACGCACCTCGGCACCTCGCGAATTTTAAGCCGCGGAAACGATGTAAATCCTTATCCTCGTTTGATCTTGTACCGTCGAAAACTTGGAGAAAGGAATGAATTTAATTCCTGGCACCAAATCAACGCGATATACTTCAAAATTTCACGGTGTTATTTCACCGAGAGTTGAATCGTGGCCAGATAGCGAAGCCGGATGTATGTACATACATTACGTCGTTTCGACTAAGATTAGACGCAGAGATTTTTAGACGGAACAGTTCCACGAATGATAAAATTGGATGTAAAATTAATGTTGATAAAGGCAGAAAAATAGTTATGTTAAAACTGAACATTTACGTACCAAAAGCGACTAGAACAACGAAAGGTTTTACAAATGGCAGAGAAGCAAACGGGAAGCAGTAGCGAGTAGTAAGACCTAAGCATAAGTCAGACCCAGTTACGAGGTGTGCTTAACAACTCCGCGTATCGATTTTTCTTATCCGAACGATGATTCCTTATCGTGGGTGAACAAGCACGGATAACGCTTGTTATATGGCCGAGTTAAAGTCTCCCTGTCGGAAATTATATTCAATAGTAAGAGCTGCATAACAAAGAGCGCAATAATTTGCCTATTGCTTGTTCGCAATAAAGAAATGCTTTCCTTTAAACACGATACAAAATTGATTGAACCTATATTATATCATATAATAACGAGAATTTCATGTATACTCAATACATACTTATTAGTAGAAATTTCTTTAAAGTCGAAGAGCGGATTATCTACGACGATTATTAAATTTAACGATCTGACAGAAAAAACTTGTTGATTACCGATTGATCTACAACTTTTGTTATCGATTTAGAGTTAGATCACCACTTGTATTATTATGACACGCCTGGCATGACCAATCGTTATAGCACCATTCTCCAGTGGCAATATACTATGTAGAGAAAATCTATCGTTTAAAATTTCTCTTGTGATAAAGTGACTTCGATCATCGCAATTGTGTGTAATTTTCCAGCGATAATGAAATCACAGAAGGAGTCTGTAGACTGGTCGTACAACAGGCCTTCTATGCAAATTAGCACGTGTACCACCGTGTGCTGTGGTCGTCGAACGAAGGACCTTTTGTGTCCAATCGAACTTCATCTTCGTTCTCCTCGTTATGGTCATTAATTCCTACTTCTCGGTAATTAACGCGATCGAATTTGCAATCAAGTTTGTTAATTTTAAACGAAATTCAAAAGGATGATATACTTCTCGTCGTGTACCTGTTAAAGAAAAGAAGTTTTGGACAGAACTGCACCTCTAAGGCGATAATGGTGGGATTTCTTTTACGGTTACAAGAGCAGTAAATGTCCAATGGTTATGAAACGTGATCTTTCTTATGTCGAATGTCTGATAAATGTTTTGGTCGAATCACTTGGTCGATACGCTTCCCCTTTTACCAGAGACATCTTTAACTCATTTTTTATCGAATGATAGTTTATTTGGCACGAGGTGAAAGTATTAGTTTTGTTACCTACTTCGGCAAAATAATACGGGAAAATGTCTTGTTTAAAAATTGTTTGAGAAACTTTAAAAAATATTTACCCGGAAAGATTAAATCGGAAAAGTGATTAATGTTTTTGTACATAATGAATTGAACTTAATTTCTGTACTGCTTCGAACTTTACAGTCCATTAATTAAATTTTAACGTTAACATTTATTAAGTAAGTTGTTATAAAAGTTGAAAAACGAGTAAAGATATTTCCTGAACAAATAAGTTGGACGATAAAGCGCATAAAGCGAAGAGTACAGAATGTAATGAGGAGAAATTTAACGAAAATATCGATATTTTAAATACGCGATACTTAACCTTTTGAACTTTCAAAGTTCACAAATATTTTGGAGCAAGTTTTAAGCTCCGGCTTATAGTGCCTAAGGCATACTTAAACCACACAGGGTCGCAGAATTCCAGGAACATATTTTCTAGAACATTATGTAACTAAAATTTCAATAGCCAATCTGGTCGATTACATGCAACGTAGACTTTATCGGAAAACAAATCGTTGCTGATCGTGGCAACAGAAAATAACAGATCCTTGTAACGTAGTTATTAATTAGCGTTAACTGGCACGAATCTCGTGCATTATCTCTCGTTAATCGATGGTGTCTTATCTGTTCTTCCACTAAATGCTGACCATTAACAGTTCGTTGGATCAGTGATCCTTGGTGGTAACTGAAATCAGCTTTCCATTCATCAGAAATCAGAGATTTAATCTTTACGTTATAATTTCAACGGAAAGTATCGATTTAGGAGTAGAGGATTAAACTCGAAGGGATGAACCTCGAATTCCATTTAATTCTCCCTGTAATCTTCGTCTTAGTTTTTGTAATCCCGACGCAAGACTCGTGAAATGATGAATTACTTTTATAATATTAATCACGCGATAAGGACAAGAATATTCTATTCTTTCGAAAATAGTCGTACATCAAAAGTGTTACATTTACAACATAGTAGTTGGAAATGTGTCCGAAGATTCTAGTAATAACTTTAGGGTCTTGGGAGTTCATGTTGCCTTCAATCACTAGAAGTTATTAACCATGCTACTCTCTAATGAGGAATTTCCGCATACACTCGAGTTCGAACCCCTGAGGGATAATTTCGCACTGTCTAAGGCATGACGATATAACGCGTGACAATGCAGCGCGTAGAGTTCCAACGCGTGGAAACCTAACACATGATAATATAACAAGTAAAAATCTAACGCGTAACGACGACCTTCAGATCTAACGAAAGATATCGATACACGCTAATTTATTTTGATTAGGATACATCCAGGAGTGATACTTTACTCTCCGGACAGTGATATCCGCTTTCTAAATATGAAATTTGTATTTGCAAAATTAAATGCATACGAATTGTTTCATCCGCAAGACCAAATCGCCCGGAATTGCTCTAGCAAGCATGGTGAAAACCATGCTTTCAAAAATACGTGTCCTAGGAAAAAAGGGTTAACGACAATAGCAAAAGCAGCTGCAGTAGCAACGACGCTTGTTTTCGAGGATATTTACGCGCAAGAGCAAGTGGATAATTACTATCGATTACTCGCAGGCTCGTTTGCGCTCGTTGGTCTGCAATGAGCTCGGAATCGTCGACTCCACCTGTTGCTAGGCTCAATTCTGCCTCTTCCATCTAACCTCGATCGTATCGAAAATATTTCAAATATCGGCTCTTACGTTTCACCGTTATGCGTTGAAATTTTATTCGAACGGCTGAAATCTCTAGAGAATAATCGATCATTCAGCGATGTCCAATTTTGTTCGGTGGACGCTGAAAAGATAATTTTCGAATTTGTTCATTACACGATAATCCGTTTTACATCTTCTATTAAATATTTCCTTCGAGTAACCGGTAGGAATGATTTACGTGTCTAATGATCTTCCTGTTCAAGCAGATTCGAGTAGACTAAAGTAAATTCCAATTACTGGTGCCTCTCCGAAAATTTCCAACCGCGCTTGAAACGCACACGTGTGCATCGGAAGCACGAGCCTTCTAAAGGATTAATAATCTGTCAGAACACAGAACTAACTCAAAGGACACAAAATCCGTTTTCAGCAACCGACAAAAGACATGTAATTAATATCGTATCTCGTCGCTGCTACACTCCTGATGAAAAAGCATCCATCTTCTTTTAAAAATCATTAATTCGTAGTTCCATCATAGTCGACAAAAGTTCTTGATCGCGTTAACGAGTTCCGGTGAATAATGGTCCACGTGTCCAACAAGGTATTCTGGTTTTTAAAAGAATTTTCATTTTTGCCTGGTAAAATCCGGGTAATTTTTGAATAAAATACGCGAAAACGTCGCGAATTAACTGCTCGAGATAATAATAATGAACTGAAGATTGCGCAAGACCCTCGGACTAGTCTACCCATATTTAAGTTTGAAACGATGCATAAATTCGGCCGTTCTCCTACCACCCTCTTTTCGCGTAAACGTGGAGGAAAATAATTCCCAGAACTCTTCAAACGCCTTGCGTACAATTTAACTCCGTTGCTCGAAGACTCTTTTTAATCCAACGTCGAGTAAACTTTCGCGAACTACAATAAGATCCTAACGACAAAAGGGAGCAACCAGTCACTTCGTGCGATCTCATCTTCGAGAAGTGGAGCGTCGAAGCTAAAGGTCGACCCGAGAAAAGTCGTGGCGTGCCAGGGTAAACTCCAAGGGACGATAGCTTCTCGAAGCGATGCTCGAACGAAAGTTGTCGCGTAATGCTCTACTCCTTTTTCGATGTAGAGATGATACAGTTCGGTGGTGCACCGATAGACGCATCTTCGATACTCGCAGAATGTAATTAAGTTAAACGATCCTCTATTTATACCCCGGGTTTATGTTTTTCGACGGGCATATACGCGTCCAAAATGTAACAGTATTTTGACAATTTAATAGAAGACCGGCATCTGTGGGCCTATGTACAAAGGCAGGTATTCGCGTCAAAGGTTTCATTACTCGAAGCGTTTCGTACGCAAACACCGTCTTCGTTCGACTCCATTAGGTTCGACGAATTTAACGTGCCTCTACAAAGCCACCGTACGGCGTTTCCGTTGGACCTACGTCCACGAAGAGGCTCGCAATTTCAAACCACGAAATAGCCGCAGCCTATACCTCACAAACCTTTGTCCCTCTCACAATGGACGCTCCTTCACCTGCCGTTTTTGCTCCGTAACACAACCTTCGTGCTAGTCGATATTTCAAATTTTCTAATTTCGAACTTCGATACAATAAGACACCGTTCGGCCAAATAATCTTATCCAGGATTCTGTTAATAGGCCCCGGATGAAACGTACTTTCTTGCTTGTCTCCCTTTTCTCGTCTCTCGTAACCGCCACACAATGATACTACGGCTTTTCCGAAAAATCGAGCTGCGCGATATTCCACCGGAGATAATAAACCGGCAGTCGGGTTCGAGAGATAAGAGTAAATTAATTAAACAAACAATCGCGAAAAACCTCTGGCCTGGATATTGAATCGAGACTGCTGGAATCCCTCCGGTCCCAGACAAAACGAATCCAGCAGGTAGGTAGGTAGGTATTGATTTTTCTCAATTAGAGTAGGAAATGTCAGTTTTAGGATACGCGTTAGCGCGCCAGGATCAACTGGGTCGTTAAAGCGTTTGCACAGAGGTTAGCTGCAATCAGGATATGACCGTTAATGGAATGATTCTTAATGGAAAAATGAAGTCTAAGGCGTTAAGTTGTTTCGTAAGTAAGAAAGGAAACGTCTTGTTTGGTCGGCGAATAAAAGTAACGATAGAATATTTGTCGAGTACTACGGGATCAACTAGGGGAACAACGGATTAACTGCTTATGGTATAACCTAGTTAATCCGAACAAACGACGATCCACCATAACCAGGTACACCACTTGCAGACATAAATTTAAACTTGAACGATAATCGAGTCGACCATGAGCAAACAACGGATTTCGTAATATTCGAGACTATCGTTATATCCGAGCAGCGACACGAATAAAATTGTACGGCAGGGAGAGCAATAAGCACGGAAATTGCCAGGTGCGTTCGTCAAAGGACCTCGTCGACTAAAAACGTTCAATAAGAAACTAATTTATAAGTAAAAGAACTTTCTCCTCGGGCAAGCTAAAGAACAAGGGAAAACATAACTAAGGGATGCACTCTTTGTCCCGACACGCTATCGCGAAAGCGGTATCGACAGACTTTTATCTGCGAACCTTTCAGTTTACGTGTCAATTTTCGTGGAAAAGCTCCGCATCAAACGGGAACAAATTCTTTGTAACGTATTCGAAAGAAAGAACGAACTTTCAGTCGTAACTGCACAAAACTGAAGGAGAACGTCATCGCGAAAGCTTATGCTCGTTTACTGCAACTGAGGATAATTCTACGAGGAAATTTGCGACGTAAGCGACTATTTTCTGCAAAATATTCTGAAAGCTGAAAGGCTTTTTCGTTCATTAATGTCAGATGACGTTTTGCAACGTTAAATCGACTGTCTCTAAATAAATATACATTTCATCGACGTATACTATTTTCCGAAACTCTTAAAACCCTTATTATATTTAAGAGAACTTAGATACTTTCCGAGAAAAAGAGGGTTCCCACCATTTCAATTGGTCTTTAAGATAATCCGAAAAAACTTAGAGAGAGCCGGCCAAGAGTTTAGATAAGACGCAGAGAGAGATTTGGCAGAGCCTAGGGATAGCTTACGTAGAATCTAGATAGAGCTTAGAGAGTGACTTACTCAGGGATAGTATAAGAGTGTAGAAAAAATGGTAAGATACTTTCCCCTAACTGAGGGTAGCCGAATTGTACGCTACAAACAATTGCGAAGAGTGATAGCATAAGGATTTTTATCGTGACGTTTTCACGCTACGTTTCCAAGCACAACCGTTACAGGAGCAACTGATATCCAGTCATAAAGCCGTGTGTCCAGGTAGGTTGAATCGATGCAAAAAATCAATATATCCGGGTGAAGTTGCAATGGAAACGTCGCGTACAATCTGGCTATGCTTTCCAGGAAATGCAACAAGTCGCAGACTCGCGCCATCCGGCCAAGGGAACCGAATTGCCTCTAGCAGACCGTGTCGTTGCACTTTTCTCGATTGAACTGATCGCACCGATACAGCGCGGCGCGATGTTGTTGCCATTTCTTTACTACGCGTTGAAAATTACACGAAAAAATCCATGGGAATCGTTTCGGTATTGTTCCGAACGCGATCTAACACCGCAATAATGAAATACGTCAAAATGGCGGGCTCAAAATGGTTCATTCGAATATTAATGCGAGTCATCGTACAGAAAATTAATGAAGACAAATGACACGACTCCGAATAGAAATGCAACAGCGAGGACCAAGCACTCTGCTCCCTGAGGAAGAGTTTACGAGGGGCAGACGCGAGGTTTCGACTTTCCGACAAAATGGAACGCGTAGGCGAAGTAGCAAGTTGGCAGGAAAAAGCGGAGGAAGGACGCGGTGGATCGCAAGCTTAGATTCAGAGGCTGTGCGAGCGAACAGTGTCGAATCTGAACTCCCAGGCTCCGTCGATCGATGCCCGGGGCACGCTGCTATATATAACCATCCCTGCTACCTGCCACCCTCTCTTTCTCTTGCCACTTAACCCAGCCCTCTGTCTCTCTTCTTCCATGTTTTCGACCTGTGGCGTAGGATCCTGTGCTCCCGTGCCACCTGACTACCCCGCCAACCTCCTCCATGCCCTTCAACCCTTTACAATCCCCTCTTTATTTCTCCTATTTGTCATCGATATTTCCCGTGATACCGCATTATATTATATTATATTCGGTTATTATACGCCGATGATCTCTACGGTTTTAATTAGCTCACTCTTATCGACGATACTATTACTTTTAGCCTTTCGCATATAATATAATTTATTGCAAGAGAAAAATATGATAGCATTATCAATTTAAAAGAAACGGTATTTGATTTTGAAATGTATAAAATCTGATGCGATTTGACAATAGAAGACGCGCAAAGAGTACAGAAAATATAATCGTATCGCAATGGATCATTCGTAGGAGTAGCACAACGTTAAAAAGAGTAAGAAGACTTTCTTTTCTATCCTCTTAGGATCAACGCGAGATTTGTTACATTTTACTCCACCCTTCGAAGTTACTACCCCTGAGATTTGTGTAGAAGTATCGGGTTACCCAAATCTGTTCCAGTGTCTCGTTCCTTTGCTCTCGATAACAATTGGCGTATCGTAAATCTACAGTGTCGCATGAACGCATTGTGGTTGCATCGTAGTATTCGGGAAAAGTTCTGACTCCTTGGCGCCGACAATCCGCCCTACATAGCAAAATGTCTGGAAGACTTCGGTTTAGAAAATTCTTCCTGGTTAACTATCGCGATCACTGATTCCTTGATTAAATTGCTACCCACGCAAAAGTTGGGATTATGCAAAGGGCCAACATCTTCTTGGCTCGGAAAACCATTATAGATCAAGCGTCGAAGTAGAAATAATTTCACTGAAAAATATGAATACCGATTGAAATGGGCCAACTATTTTTATTAAAATATGAATGTCTCTAGATACAAAGATAGAGTTAAAGAACCTAAAGATCAATTAGTACGATTGAGATTAGAGATTCTTGTTATCCGAAATGTTTCTACCGTGATTGAAGTTTCCTACAAACGTTTGCTAGGAAAGTTGGACGATTCTATGTATAGGAGACAGTGTCACGATAATCACGTTACCCTACCTAGTTTCGTTACAAGTTTCGAAGGTTCTATAAACGAAGTTCTTATACTGTTCATAGTTTATATAAATAAACGAAGATATTGCCGTACGACTGTACGCAAGCCAACTCGATCCTTTGTACAGTATTTATACAAATCGATGATACAAGTAGCTCCGATGTTCTGCAGAGAGCGAAGATTAATTCCAGATGAAATTGCGCACGGATAAGCCGATCCATTTCATAATTACCCTCTGACGAATGAACTGGTATCAAAACGGTAGCCAATGGAGTTCACAGCCTGCCCATTCTATTGCGCGTAATTCGATTCTATCTAGAACCATCGAGTTTGTCCGATGGCCTACCTTTCGAAACGCTTTTGACGACTCCTGATCGCTATTCCAAACGACCGAACACCGAAATTAGTATTCGACTGCGATAAGCTCGTCCTAGAATAGAGGACAAACCCTCCTATCCCTTATAATCAACGTGAAAATCAATACGCAGGCTTCTCTTCTTGTTTGCCCAATTATAAATAATCTAACTAATAGTACCAAACGGTAATTTCAATTTTCAACGAATCTAATCCGAAAACGCGATTATTAAAATGTAACCGAATCTCTCTATCTATGTTCCCAATTAACATACGAATACTTTGATTGATTCAAACGAGATTTTACATAATTACCCTCCAGGACTTTATGGAAATTATAGATTACCGCGAAACGGATTCTCTCTGATTTCGTCCTCTTAACACTTTCTGATCATTCGACTTGACTGTAGTAGATAAATTTAGTTATTACGGACCTGAATACGTAATAAATGTATTTTCATCACATTATTACGTCATTAAATTCGAAGTTACCAGTTTAAGCTAATCGTATCGAACGCAACTGCTTGTTGCGCATCTCTGTACAATTACATTTCTTCTTACCACTTTATCATCAAATTTGATTAACGACACCTGAACAATCCAGTTTGGTTTCATCCTCTCGTCACTTTGTGACAATTTCATTTTAACGGATTATCGTACCAGTAAGCACAGTGTAATAACTAGTGAATACGCCAATTAATTTTAGAATATTATATCATAGTATAATTACTGCGACAAAAGAATAAACGGGATTCGTCGAATAGCTGATTAAATTTCACCTGATCGATAAATTAATTTCAATATGCTACATTTCATGTTAACGAATCGACGAATTGCGAGAACGATGAATGTCGATTCGGGTATTTTAACTCGATACGTTGTAAAATAAATACCATTGTTCGTCACAGAGCCATTTTATATTTTCACGAGAAATCGGTGTTAACTGTTCACAATTTTGTATACATTGATTTAACTCGGGGTATATGTTTTATCGATAATTTCGAAAGTTCGATGCATCGAAGGAGAATGACAAACTTATTCGCTAGGAAAGAGGTATTTGAATTATACGGCCACAAACCCCGGAACTAGCTAGTATCAAAGAGTCGATTACAACGTCTGGCAACTGCAGCCTTACATGTGCCAATGTGATTGAATAGATTCGTGACTCTGAAAGCGGATATAAAGTTTGCGTAGAACGATTGCACGGAAATACGAGCAGCTTTTGTAACCGTACCACCAACGAAACGCCTGTTCGCCTGTTTTCCTTTCGTTAAAGCTCACTCTATCAAAGTTTCATTAAAAATTGTACTTTTTTTATTAACCCGTCTCTCTCCTTGTACTTTTCAACGTTGACTACTTTCGTTAAAGTGTTCCGTCCATATTTCCTTTTAGGTAAATATATACATACTGATGCTGCTTTTCGCGAAAAATGTAAGAGCTTAAAAATGTAAAATGTTTGCAAAGTTTTAATGCCGTTGCTGAAACGAAGTTAGCATTAATGAAAATATAAATATCCTTGAATTTATACGATGGACTACACGAAATAACATGTAACGCTCGAAATTACGTTAATTCCAGATATAGAATTTTTAATTATAATATACATAGTTGCTAGCAATTTATTATAAACGAACAATATCAGCGGTAAGTATCCTAAAGTTTTCATCGTTCGCGTATAGATAGCGGTACGGGCTATTTTCGTATTTTAGTTTCTGAAATCTATTCAATTTATTAACTTGATTATCTATAATGAATAAATGGATTGCAAAATTACTTTTACGTGATCCGATCCAACCCTACTCGACCCGGTACGTCGGGATGCAACGTTTGTTCAACTTTGCCGATGGATGATCCACGTAATTATTATAAATTATTATAAAACGTTCATAAGCTAACATTCTTGCTTTATAGCGAATAATCTAATACAGTATTTTGTTAAATCAAAATTTGCTTTTTGGACGGCTATCGAAACCATTCCATTTACCGTGTCAAAAGTTTCGGCTTTTATTTTAAATGAAGTATTTGTGGTGCGTTGTACGTGCTTCGAAATTCGGTAAATATTGTTACCGAACAAATGTATCGTTGTGATACGTTTTTATAAATTATAACACCCATTTATTCGAAGCAACATAACGAAGCTGCGTTTTTATCCTGAAAATATTGTATCGACAGATTCCACGCGGCCCTTTCGCATACATTTTGGAGAATTGGTTAGGTCGTTTGGTTCCGATGCTTCGTACCTCTCGACTTCCTTTGACGATCTTGGAAAACAGAATATTTCTGCTGTGTTTACAAAAAGGGAATTGAAGGTTTATCAGTTTTTGTGGATATTTCGTGTCTTCGCGTTCCACGTTCACGAGTTCCACGTTCACGAGTAAGCTTCTTAAGAAAAACGTAAAAGATATTTTCCGTGGTTTGTCATGTACTAATACCTTCATCTCGCCAGAGGAAACGAATTTGTCTCCCTTTTATTCTCGTGGAATGCGACAAGTTGTTTCGTTTCGCATTTGATTTTGCCGAGAGGCACTCTTTGCAAGCATACCTGGCTCATGGAATAGTTTGTAACGTTTGCAAAATTTCGACGTTACGAAGTCTGCTTTCCGTCGATGCGTCGGATTATTTTATTTGTACATGGACTGACCAACGCTACGGATTCAATACAATCGAATACTAAAAAAAAAAAAAAAAAAAAATATCGATACAACGCAAGATAAAGGTTTCTAACAGAATCGTGTTTAGAGGTTTCGTTCAATGTACGCTGCGACGTTACTAATTCCCTTATCGGTGTTATAAATAAAAAATATGATAAAGGATAATAGCGTGAAAAATGAATCACGTGAATTAAAATCACGAATACGCAACGTTACGATATTACACGCGATAGTGTTGCGAACGTTTTCCGCGTAACATGCTAGTCTAGAAAAAACGAATCAATGTGTCGACGAAGGATTATTCGAAGAATGCGTGCACGCGAAAGCCAATGCTTTCCCCTTTTGATTACGATCTTACGGTCTGCTTTCTTCGTATACAACCCTAAAACATGCACACGTAATTTCTCTTGTACATCCGGCAGAACGGAGGTGTTTGCCCGCTAACACGAAGATCCTCTTCGATAATAATCGGAACGACCCCCTACCAAGTGTTCGACTCTTGGATCTAAATAAAGATTATTCGAGACGGAATCGGTGCGAATTTTTCACTATGGCGTTTTCTTATTTCTATAGCCATTTAGATGCTCGATAAAACGCGATCAAACGATAAGCGTGAGAAGAATATATAACTTATACCACGAAATTCTTCTGGACACATTTGAAATGAAATATTTATTCATCCCGAAGTCATTAATGAACGCGGAGATTTCAAAGTAATACTAATTAGATATTTTAATTATTTATTTCAAGTAATCTCTTACAAAGTAGGAGCAATTTTTATTCGCGGTTGGATACTTCAGGATTCGGAAAAAATATATGCCATTCTGGGTCACGAGGAAGTCATACGCAATTAAGTCGGTATTCAACGTGTTTACGTACAGAAAAATAAAATAAAATATACGTTTCCAAACGTTAAATAAATATAATCAGTAATCGGAGCACAGCGGTTCGCGCAATTAAATCAAACAATCGTGACTCTCGTGTACTTTTCCAGCATTGATGCATTTCAAGTTCTTCGACCTCTCTAATGATGTTAGAATTGATTTTTCTTAATGTTACATTCTACACGATTTTATTCTCTTAAAGTTAATCGACCTTTCTGAATTTTATTCTTTACACTTTTCGTTGAAATTCTACGTATTTAGTATCTTCGTTCTCTTCAAAATCTACCAATTAATTAACGTACGACCAATACTGTACTAAATGTTGATAAAAATAGTTATCTACCGATATTCGATCCATAAGTTCATACTTTTAAACTGAGATATAAACAAATAAAAGATAAAATAACAAATTATTTTTAATTTCCACAAAATTATCTTATCTGTTCCTATAATTTAAAATAAAAAACAGAAATTATCGACCATTATCGACTTTGATAATTTTAGTGCAATGAATGATCAAATTGTTCAGCAGAGAAAAAAGGACAATTAAAAACTTACCTTCCAGTATTTTTGACAACCCCGTTGACGCCGTAGAGACGCGAAAGAGTAATCTATCCGTCAGCTGGTCATCGTAATAATCGTTGCTCGATGATGTTCACCACCACTAATTCACTGTCACTGAACGTGTCACCGTGACACCGCGATGTATCATAGTTAACGATATTTTTATAAGGAAAAAAAGTAAAACGAGATCGTAAACCGTGCGTGCCGTAGAAGAAACAAAAGATAAATAAACAATCTTGTAATTAAATGCTGTCGCGAACGCACAACACGAATTAAAATAAAAAAAGACACTACGATTCTACGCAGCTACGCATCGCGCTTACACGCGCTCGACGGTCGCTACACTAACTGGCGCTTCTCCGCTTGAATTTCGACTACCCCGACCGCGGTCCGCGAAACGACCAATCAGCGATCAACTTGCGTCATCCCCCTTTCCCCCACCAATCAAGCACGGTCTCACCGACGCCGCGTCGACCGAATTCTATACTTTTCACAAATGTCTAGATGTGATTCTACATTTCACTGCAGTGTCAAGTTTCTAGCAATGTCGATGCATAAAGAAAAAGTTAAAGATCAATTTGTCCGGTAGTTTCGATTCATAGAGCATTCGATGATCATATTCTTTTTATTGCTAAATAAATGGAAAGCATATAATAACTGGTGTATTGCTGGTATGTTAATGACACTAGAAGGAAATGTACAGTGATGTGATCAAGTTTTCGGAACATTTTTTATTTCACAATAAATTATTTCAGAATAATTGCATTATTTAACAGCAAGATTGCAATTACAATAGAACTCAATGAGTTACCCACTAATATAGCGTCATTTTGAATAACGATAAAAACTCTTGACCGTTAGAATTCCAAAAACTACGATACAATTTCATTCGTAAACTTGTTTGATTACAATATACATAGGTAAATAAAGCTTACACTTTCTGTTTTTGAAATGGTCGCTGCAATTAGCGCCAACACTATTATAGCGCGTGTTATGAATGTTTCCATAGCGAAACCATCGCAATGTAAACAGTTCATGCTAATAAACTAAATTATATGATTTAATTATGACCTTATAAAGTGTTGGGTCCTAATTGCCTGATAGGTTGCAAAAGGTTTGTGAAAATAAGTGTCAACTCATGAAAGTTTGTAAAGCCAGCTATGGATAAACATGACCGTCGGTTGTAAACTAAAAGAACTGCGTCGATAAAATAGAAATGTACTAAATAATCGAACTACTCAAGTTTCAAGAATAATAAATAGTATGTTATGTATTCAAATATTACATATATTTAATACATAACATATTTAAAACCTTCTAACTAAAATAATTTAATACATGAATAAATATCCTAATGAAATTAAATTGAAAGGGAATATTTTTATAAGAATATAATATAACAAAATATATTATAAACTTTATTGAATAATACAAATCAAATCTAAATATCGCGTGATTTTTAATACAATAAAACATTTGCTTTCGAGGTTTTATTTTGATAAAACGAACCATTTAGCGCCATCTACTGGATCATCAAAAAAAAGGTTATTTTATCACGGTTTCATCGAACAAAAGATCGATCCAGGAAAACTAAAGATCACATCAGGCGTATATATTGAAATCGAATATGTATATATATTGGAAATGACAAAAACATTACATTAAAAAGAACTACATCTTCTTTATTATACAAAAAATCAGTAATTTGTACAAAACGGTGTATTCTTACGTTCTAAAATGTTCGTAATGAAACGAACGTTTGCAAACAATTGCCCTCTGAAATTAATTAGGCAAATATCAAACTCGTAACTTCAATCGCGACACGAAATCCGTTAAGAGTTTCATGCACACACCATTCGCGACGTAAATACGCAATTAATTTATTTCTACCTAACCACACACTTCATTCGAGAACTATAATGATTATAAAACAACACACGTTTCTTTACAATTCGTACACTCTATACGAAAACTATAACAATTATATATTATGCGTATCATTATCTCGTTAAAAAGAAAAAAAACGATCAAGTGGCACATCTCGTAAAGACTATTGTTTGTCTTTACAAGAAAGTCGGCAAAAATAGGAAAATACATCCAAGTAATTAATCGGTAAATTAATATGTGCTCGGATGGACATGTGCTCGATTTTGATGAACTGGAATAGGAAAAGAGTAATTCCTTCTTAAGTCGAATAAACAATTATTTCTTTCGTTTTCAATTGTCCATTCGACGCGTTCAAATCCCACCACCATTTGTACTTGCGATTCTTCAATTTCACGACCCACTTGCAAAGATCAATCCAAATGAAGTAAAACAACTTGAGAGATTCTCTGTTAGCACTTCAAGCAATATGAAGGAAGAACATTAAATAACAATTTAGATAGATTACAATAAAATTAGCTAAATTGATTTAGGATTACGACGATTGAGCTGCCAGCATTTCTTCTTGCTGCATTTTTCTGCGATAGTTGTCCAAAGTAACTTGTATAGTCTTCTCGGAATATCGACAGTTTTCGGCTCCACAGGTACACGTGAATGACTTGCATTTTATTATCCAGAATTTCTCTCCATAATCGAAGCTGAAGGCAAACAATTCCGTATTGGTCTTCGGTGTTAAATTGCATGATATTAATGAAAAATCGATGTTCAAGAATAACAACGAAAAATATGTATATACATTTCTTGAAAGACCTTCAAACGTGTTCGAATAATAAATAATCCAATATGTACATTCTTCCTCGGCGATACAAAATACGAATTCGAACCAACTTACCATTTCCAAACTTAACGATAGAAAAGGAAAATAAGGTAATAAATATCACGTACTCGATAAAGTCACTTCATCTATTTTACGATGCGGAAACAATATCAAAGCTCACATGTGTTGGAAGAGAGCAAAGCAGAGTATTAAAGAAAAAGAATAAGGTGAAGAAACTAAAATTATGTCAGCGACGAATGAACGATTAGCCAACCAAAACCACAGGTGAAAATGGTTTATTAACCAAAAAAGGTTGCATGAAACGCTGTTCGCTAACATGTACATGTGCTATCATTTTCACGTATCAATCGTTTTCTTTGTTTGTTTTTTTTAACATACCCGAGCTCTTCGTCTGCCTCGATGTCGCGGTTCGCAAAAAATGCTATCCTAGGAAAGTGTAAATCCTGATGCTCGACAAATACTCGCACTGGCAAGAGATTAGGCGCGCACGAATGATTTATAAAGCGAGCAATGTTTCCGTAACGTCTCGCGTCGATGCAGTATGTTTCTCCATCCTGTACGCACAGAAAAAAGAATAAAAACAATGGGTTTACACGCGTTCGTCTTTTAAATATTCGATTACTCACTCTGTTATCTAAATCGAACAGGTAGGAATCATCTTCTCGATGATCAGCTTCGGAATCAGAAATAATTTCGCCAACGTATTCGCATACATAGGAACCTTTAGGAATGTGTCGTAATGTTCTAAGGCCCCAACCTTTACCTTTAGTTCGAAACAATTGAAACCTTTGCGTTAAACCATGCTGTATAACCCGGTTATTGCACGTTATACGATTACAGTCACACGCTGGATTACATTCGAATAACATTGGAGGATCTAAATAAGAAAATAAATTTTAAAATAAATTTTATGTTTGTTACAAGTCTTTTATATATGATGCAGTCTCGTTATACGGCTTCCTTTTACATCATCCATTCACCGAATTTTCCTTCATACATTCCATTTTCATGCATCAAATCATCATATGTTCAATATTGTATACCATTATGCATAATATTCATTATACGTATTCTACATACCTGTGTAATTAAATTCCGGTATCAATTTTCCTTCTTCGTCGTACCAACATCTCAAGCTTATATTTCCACATAAACACTTTTCTGAACTACAGTTATCTTCGCATCGACAAGACTGTAGGGACGTTATCGTACGATCGACGTGTATATTACTGGTAAAACAATTTTCAGTCACATAGAGAAAATCTGTTGGTTTATCTTCTGAATCGTACCCGTTAACACACTGAATAGGATTCGTTTCCTTACCACGAGAAATGTCACTGTAAATCATTAAATGTATTTTCACAGAAATTATTCAACGAGAAAGAAAAATGCATCAAAAACTTGATAGTCACTTAGTTAAAATTTTTACTGTTTTCTCCCACATATGTTCAGAAAGTTCATTAACTTTGGCATTCAATCTTAAAGCAGACATGGTATCACCGTCATTTGTACAACAATTTACTGCAGTCTCTCCTGCTGCATTAGTTTCCCCTATCTTAGCGCCTCGAGCTAATAACAGAACACTAACTGCATACTGATCTTGTCTTGCTGCTATGTGTCTGTAACGTATTAGGTACAATAAATGAAAAATCACTTACATAATAAAAGAAGTGAACAACGAACTTACAGAGGAGTGTCGCCATGAACATTGACGGCATTCACATCACAACCCTCATTGAGCAACATTTCCGTGATTTCTGAACTTCCACTAAAAGCGCTCCAATGTAACGCTATATTTTGTTCGGCATCTCGAATCAAAGGGTCACACCTTTTATCTAGTAAAAATCGTGCAACTTCGGTATGACAAAATTCACATGCCCAAATTAAACTTGTCCATCCACCATCATCCACCGAATCTAACGAGATGCAAACGATTACTCTTACACACAGTATTAAATTGAATCAAATGTAATAACACGAATTAGATATGAAATGAAATTTTAGTTACCTACTAACGTTCTTGGTGCTTTACATTCCGTTAATATTATTCGACAAACATTTAAATGTCCAGATTTAGCAGCCATGTGCAAAGCAGTCATACCATCTTCTCCTTTCAACGTAACATCGGCGCCTATTCTTATTAAATATTTGACCACGTCGGCTTTGCCCTTGCTAGCAGCTAACATTAAAGGCGTTAACTGATTTCTATCCATCACGTCTAATTGAGCACCGGCTTGTACTAGTACATGCACACAAGATAAGTGACCTTTATCCGCAGCTATATGAAGGCCAGTTCGATGTGCGTAATCTCGGAATGTATGATTTGCGTTGTATCCGCATGCTAAAAAGTTAGGTTGATTTTATGAATTTTCCTTCTTTGTTAATAAACTGAGGAAAGCAAAGGTAGTACGTTAACACACCTAAAACATTAACCAATTTTTCTAAATCCCCGTTCTTTACAGACGTGTAAAGGCTCATGATAGTATATCGTTCTGGCCTCTCGGTGTTAACAGATGGCTCGGGTATCTTAATAATATCTGGTTGAATTAAAGGACTAGGAGGGCGTTCTGCTAATTTCGTATTGTCACCTTTCCCTGGTAAACTCATTTTCGCAGAAGGCAGTTTTGAAAATTTCTTTCGAGTCGGAATGAACACAGGTTTCCTCAGGCCACTCATGGTGACCATTACGTCGTACGGTGTACTCTCATTTCCACAATGTGGACATACTCCTTTCTTATTTGGATAAATCTCGCATTCGCGATGATACTGATGACCGTTAATACACTGTACGAACCTTCCTTGAGAGCAAAAAAGTCCACAAGAAGGACAGCAATTATGCCTTAGTAGCCTTTCCTTATGCATTCGACACAGAATGATAAAAGGGACACGAGTACTAGGTCTCCTCATCGCTACGTCATTACTATCAACTTCGTTACAACATCCTACTAATCTATTGTCAATAGAATCTATTGCAGTGCAATACAATGGTGCCCCAGAACCAGTTATCGTTACATACAGCTGAGACCTCACTTGACATAAACATAACATTGACTGACCATATGTCTAAAATACATGATCAATATTAAATATAGCATGAATAATGAGCAAGTAGCAAATTTATATACACTTTATACTAACTTCACTCATAATTGCAGTTGACTCTGGTTTTGAGGCTTGGCCCTCTGCAGGACTTGGACTCGGAGCCATACTTCTTCTTGTCCTTTTAGCAGGTACAGTGCCTTCTAGAAAATTAAGCACAAATTAAAATAATTATTCTATGAATTAAATATACACAGTCTATGTATAATATTACCTTCAGGATAATCATTATTTTTTCCTGTTTCTGCTATAGATACGGATCCATCTAAAAACAAAGTATTTCTATATGTCATTATCTGTTTTGTTTTCTGGTTATATACATTCATTTTCATACCTTCAAATGAATCCACTTTTGCTATTTTTCTAGCAGCTTGACTTCCCCGAGGACGTCCCCTTTCTCTCTTAGGTCTACCAGTGGCAGGCTTTAGAAATGGCTTTTCAATGTCTGCTAAAGGTATATCGTCACTTGTTGGACTGCCAATTGAATTACACAATTTTGTTTGTGATTCTGAACTTTTTATCATAGGAGACAATTTTGGCATACCATCAAAGTCAGATGAAAAATTTTGAGATTCATCCAGGATTGTCTCATTCGCGCTATTTTCTGATACGGAAGAATTTCTAGAGCATTCTAATGTTGAGTTTACCTCAGAAAGAGTAATATTCCCATCAGAAATTGACGCTTCCACTTCCTGACGTATGTCAGGAGGTTTAGCTTGTGACTGTTTATTCTGATCTTTTCCTTGCATCACCTTCTTTGGTCTCCCTGGTTTATTGTATTTCCTCTGCTTTTTAAACTGCAGATTTTCTTCCGTATAATTAGACTTTTCCTTTCTTGCCATCGCACTCTCTAATACAGTACTCTTCAATGTTTCCTTACACAGTCTTCTGGCTGAACGTTTAGGACCAGGAGGTTCTTCTGTGTGATCGCTAAAAATGTTACAGAATGTTTACAAATGTAGTGCATAGTGATTTTATAAATTTAAGATGAAGGAAAGCAAAAAACCTAAGTGCCCTTAATCTAGGTCGCCCTGTTCTTCTTTTCCTAGTAACAGGAACCGTGCTATTTGTTTGTTCAATTTGCTCAGTAGATTCCACAGAAACATCTCCTTCTGCGGTTTTAGCTTTTTCATCGGGAACAATGGCCTTTTCTTCGATTATTACTTTCACATCTTCCTTCAATGGCTCTGTTTCTTCTGTATTTTTCTCTGATTCTTTGTTCTCAGAATCTTTGACTGGCTCTTCTATCCTACCTTCTTCTGAATCTGATTTCTCTACAGTATCGGAATTCTCATCCGAGTTCTCTATCTTGACAGAAACACCGCCAATTTGATCACAATTTGCCAATTCATCAGGGACTAAAGTAAGGTTGGAGGAACAGCTTGAAATCTTCGTTTTTTTGCCATGATCTGTATTTTCGTCAATTGTCCTAAATGTGAGGACAATGCGTGGAATTCCATTATCTTTTTTCAAAATTTCTTGTTTCCCAATATTTTCGTCGTCTTTACAATTTTCATCGGATGGTGTTGATTCCACAACATTTTGTTTCGTCGAAATAATTTCTTCATTTTTGTCTCCATTGGATTCTTGTTCGACTGCCGATGTCGCATCAAGAATCGGGGCCGGTTTTTCGATTTCCTCGTGATCCGATTTTTCCGATCGATTAATTTCTACGCTTTTAACGGGACTCACGCTTTTGTTAAATTCATTCGTCATACCCTCGAGGATTTGCTGGATACTGACCTTATCTTCGACCCTATCGGCAGCCATGTCTTCCTCTTCGTCCCCTTCTTGACAACCCTCCATCGTGGCAGTTTCCTTATTCTTATTCTCCGACATATTATCAAATTTTAACTGGAAGCTATAAATCTTTACTCTTAAAATGCCAGCCCATTGTAAAATTTGGCAGTCGATGAAATTATTTTTATACACCCATCAGCTACCGAATCGTATTCCAACGTCGACCGTGTCTTCCGTAAAGTGCAACTTGCTATAACGCCAGTGGAACGCCTTCTAATTTTCGTTCTGACTGAATGCTATCACTAGTATTCAAACAAACACCATGAAAATATCGTTTTATACACTTTTCAATAGCTTGACTAATTCTATTATCACAGAAACCATTTGTTCCGAAGATTTTCAGAGAAATATCTACGCTACACTGGCGTGCCCCGCGTAGACCTGGAGGCCATATTGATTGCTCAGGGACGGGCCGATTCGAGCGATGAATTTATTTTTAAAATGATCCTCACCCAAACCCTTTTCGCGTCGAATTATCTACTCCCTCCCAATTTTGGAATGCTATACAATATCTTTAGTACATTGTATTTGTTTAAAGAAACTTCAAACCATATAAATTACAACAAGGAACAAACACTATGAATAGCTATGTAATGCGCGATCGTCTATACAACCTATACATTGAAAGCAAAAAAGATAATGAATTCTTCTGTAATTCATTGCTCTCGGTTAAATCGTAAGCTTGCTGTATAGTAATTTTACTAATTAAAAAAATTATTTTTCGTACAATTAAATATATACAAGGACCAATAACGAATATTCTATTCATATTTCGTTGAAATGATCAATTTATGAATTATGAATAAAAACTCGATGTTCTCATTTTTATATGTGCCATTCACGTGGTAAAAAAAATAAGACCAAGGTACAAATGACGTTACTTTGTTATTGAATACAAATTAAACTACGTTTACATCGAATTATGCAGAAATACTCCATATATATATGAATAATTAATTTACTACAGTGAATCGGTAATACGATCGCTTCGTATATCTTTATTGCATGGAAAAGAAATAAAATTCATGCTACGAAAACGAAACCATTACGATACAACAATAGTCGCGCGCATGACTACTCGACAAAAAGAAATTGCTCGGCATTACGTGGCAGCAGCAGCATATGATAAAAATAAATCGTAGGTAATAAGTAATGATCTTGACAAAAGATAAAAGATAGTGCAGGATGAATAAATAAAAAGAGTAAGGGAGCAAGATCGTATAAATATAAGTTTATTTACATTGCAACAGATCCTTTTGTCAAATAAGTGACAAAGGTGATTACGAGTGTAGATTGAACAAAGTTAATGAATAAATGTTAATTAAAAATAATAATTACAACGTTCTAGCCCAAACACGCCTCTTATTTTAAATAATATACATTTTGTTGAAACTCGTAAAATCTACGAGACGTGAATATTGTGCTTTTCTTACGGAAACGTCGTTAATAGTTCTTATGATTTGGTTTTCCACTCGATCGATCTTCGTCGTGATCGCCGTAACGCGTTTGGTATTATTATATTACAAACAATAATGAAATGTGAAAAATGTTCGCCTTTACTAAGTCGTGTTGCAGAGATACGCTGCAAGGTCGCCCGAAGAAGAGAAAACTTCTACGCGAGTTTTCGTTTATAATTCTCGCTAATTGTCCCTCGATAAAAAAAGAAGCGTAAACGAAGAATGATAGGAACGGTTTACGCGTTCAGTACGATGCCGCGTCTCCTAATAACGATTTTGTTTTCTTTTTTGATTTTTTCCCTTTTTTACTCTTCCTTTTTTTTGTCTTACTTTTTTTTTAGAAAAAAACGTCGAACATACTACATTTATTTATATCTTTACAAGCAATATAAAAAGTTGAGCATCGTATTGCATCCGGTGATTGCATCCTATATAAATACACGTCGATAAGAGAGTTTATTGACAAAGTAGTTTAGCGCGATACGCCATTACAGCCACGAAAATCGTGCGATCATCAATCCCAAAGACCGTCCTCTCAAATCTAGAATATCTATCTCTTTTATCTTTCCGTGCTTGCAAAAACAATGTTCAATGTTTGGTAATCGTGTTGTACGTTGTACGTATATATCGGAGTCTTTAAAAATACGTACACTTCAAGAGAACTCACGATGTCACCGAGTATTACAATTATTTTTTTTGGTTTCAAACTGTTTCTCAAGTACACTGGTGCACCGGTCACTTGCGTGCACAACCATCGTTGATTATAACACCATTTCTACATGGTACATGTGATTAATTCAGTTACTTTTATCGCGTATGGCACCAACAAGGAATAAGGTTTAATCGTAACGGTGGGTTATGGCGGCGGAGGTCTCCTCTGAGGTTCAGGGGTGTAACGCAGACGAGCTCGTACATGTTGAGGACTACCAGGCACGGAATTGCTTTCTGACAATCTCCTGGGAGGAGGTTGAGGCGGAGAAGATGAAACGTACCTTGGGAATTAAATAGACACCGAGGTTAGACATTAATCTCATGCATATTGAAACAAAAAATTGAAAGGTTTCAGTACCTTCGTGCAAAAGAAGGAGACGCTTGATCCATTAAATTCCTTCTGAGGGCAAGAGGGGATTCACCGCGGCTCAATCTCGGCGGTGGCTCCGGCGAAGGAGCGCGTTCACTTCCGAGCCTGAGACGAACGTAAGAAGCGAAACGTTTTTTAGCAGATTCTTTCGATCCACCTTGAACTGGCGGTGCAACAGACGGAGGATCTTGCTTCAATTGATGAGCGAAACGAGAAATTAATAATTCGGGGCTAGTGGAACCATGAGATCCTTGTGGAGGAGGTTCTGAAGGAAATCTGTATCAACGGACGATAGATATTAAAAACGCAGCTGATACATATATGTATATGATATGACGTACATGACGTTGTATAAAACTTATAATCGAAATTTACCTTTTACGACTAATCATAGGGCTACCATAAATATCTTGTGATTGCGGATGAGTTTGAGGCACGGGTGGAGTTTGTCCTAGTCGTTGTTGAAGAAACGGCGAATAACGACCACTTTCAGTTGGTTGTACTACGTTTGGAGGATCGACGTTTTCTCTCCTCCAAGGAGAATAATCACGAGCAAACGGACTTAACGATCTGGAGACACTTTGCCATCGTTCTTTACTGGCGTCGCGATCTTCGGTAAATCGTCCATGATAAGGTGAATAGAGCCTATTCCCAGTGTCTATCGCGTTAGTATCTTGTCGATAAGGAGAGAACGGTCTTCCTTCTGGTCTACCTTGTCCATTAGTAGAACAATGATTCGAAGAATAATCCCTATTTTGATCGACGTGTTGTCTATACGGTGAATATGATCGTTGAAAATTCGTTTCCGATGTGTCCACGTCGTTCGACGAAGGAGGAGAAAACGGCCTGGAAATTTCCTTTCGTCTAAGCGCGTACGGACTATAAGATACGTAGTTCGCACCATTCTCACTATTTGATCGTTGATGAAATGGCAAAAAACTGGAGTTCTGCGAGTCTTTGGTGACATTGCTTCGTAGGAAAGCTGGTACTTCAGATTGAGCCCTGAGATGAGCTGTTTGTTTTAAAGACACATGACCCGTGACTCTCTGCTGCCACCCTGCCAATCTGAAACTAAATTACCGTAAGATTAAACTATAATTTTGCACATTTCAAATTTCACGAGTAAAATATTCGTTTCCAAAAGAATGACTTGATTCGTTTCTGATTGTCACTGTCACCCGAGACAACTGTAGAGCGATGTTTCTGTAAGAAATCTCGGTTTCTAGAATGTTAATAGAAGTTAGAGCGTTAATTATAGTCTCATGCAACACAGACGAGGATAGAGGAATATTTTCAAGGTGACAAAGAATGTTCGTGTTCAAAACTAGACAGATTAAAATATCGCATGCTATAGAACACAACTAGAATGTACAATTGGCATTATCTAATATATAATGAAAAAATATATAAAATTATAAATGTAACTAAATTATCTGTCTGATGAATGGAGTGTGCGCAGGGAAAATTATTTGTGCCACCGATAAATCGCTATATAATAATAAAAAACAAATAAATGAATATTCAAATAAATAAAAACAATGCTTACCATGAGTGGGGGTTGAAGGGTGGGGTGTGTAACAGGCGCGTGCACAAACCAAACAACTCGAAATGAAAATCGGGCAGTTTTTGGATATTTGTGAGGTGTATTTTTTTTAAGTTTTTTGGAATTTATAGGTAAATTTTTGGGGAAAATGGAGAAGGGGGCAGGGGCGAGGGAGAGGGGATGCTATGCTGCGCTGCCTCCCTCAAGCTCAACGCTGCAACACAATTTAACACGCACGCAAACTTTTAATCGAAATTTATCGACAGGTTTGTAAATGTCATTTGGTAATGAATAAAATTTATGTAAAAACATAAATATGTAAAAAAAAGTGTTCAAACTTGACATCATTTTTCGAGCTGTTTTAATACCTACCCGTTAGCCATATAAATGTTGAAATGTGTTAACATTTTAAAAAACTAATACTTATGGAAAAAAAGAAAAAAAAAAAAATAATACCCGGTTATTTTCAAACCAAACCACATCATTATGATATTAGTTAGGAATTTCATGCCATATTTAGAACTCTATTCATTTTCTATGATGGTTTTTTTCTAATAACACGTGTCTACTATATTTTGTGATGTCACATGTAGATCTCTTTATTCAAAAATATCCTTATGTAATGCCTGAAAACTACGTTTTAGTGCTTACAGCAAGTATATTTTTTAACAGTTTACCTTGGTTCTAATTGTCGCATTACTCTGCCAAACCATTGGCAGCCAGAATTTAGAACCGAAGAATTTGTTTCTTCATCTTGAGGTACATCATATTTTCGAATAAAAGAATGTTCCATGAGTTTGTGATATTTCGGACGTTGTTTGTAATTTTTTGTAAGGCAGCAACTCACAAAACTTCTGAATTCCTTTGAGAAAGGTGCATCTGGTGGAAGGGAAGGAGGATCATCTTGTACTACTCTGCTCAATACCTATAAATTTAAGTAACTAAAATAACTATCTTAAATATATTACGAAATGTTATTTAGACAATATTAATTCATATAATTTACCTCAAAATCAGTCTTGCAATCTCGATAAGGGAATACTCCTGTAGCTAATTCTACTAAAGTGATACCCAAACTCCATACATCTGCTCTTATATCGTAGTCTGGTTTTGTTGGATCTGGAGGATCAATTCTTTCAGGCTAAAAAATATAGTAACAGTACTTTATTAGACACTTTAAGCATTTTCTATGACAAAGAATTCAAATTTCTGTACTTACAGCCATGTAAGCAGCACATCCTGCACTTCTAGTTTTTGCTTTACTATCGACTAATCTGCCAGATATACCAAAATCACATAATTTAACTCCTCCCCTTTCATCCAGAAGAATATTACTAGGTTTTACATCTCTATGAATGACACCGTGTTTTTCTTTCAAATATGACAATGCTTTTACCGTCTATGAAAGTAGATAATTATTTTTTTAATTAATATCTCCAATACAATTCAAATAAATTCAACATTTTTTTATACTTACTGCTACTGTAACTTTTCCTAAAAATTCTTCTGGCATTGCTTGCCTGGTTCTTTTTAATAATTTGTCTAAACAAGTTGCCATTAATTCCATACAAATCCACACGTCTGATTCTGTGATGAAACATCCCAAACACTGTACGATATATGGACAATCATGCGATTTTAACACAACATCAAGATCCATAATTATCCTTTTATTTTCTTCTGCATTGCCTGAACGTCTCATCTGCTTTACAGCAATGAGTACACCACTAGGTTTATGCCTCATTTTAACAACATGCCCACATGTACCATTTCCCAATTCACCTAGATGTTCTAAATCTTTCATTTCAGTTTGATACCTCTGTCCATTAATGTTTAAAATACCATTCATCTTCATGATTTCTTGCAATTTTGACTCAAATTCACTGTCTTGTTTTTTTGGAGGTATCTGTGAGACTTTCAAAGTTGGAATCGGAGCTGTATTTAAAAAATCAAGCATCATTCTTGTGTGTAATTGGACTTAACAAACTAAAGAAAAAATAAAATACCTTTTGTAATATTAAAATAAACGTAAATTTTTGTTAGCAACACAAAATATATTTTTAATGTCAACAAAAATAAAAGTATTGAAAATCAAAAATAACTCAAAACCATTTAATACACAAAAGAAGATATTTATTTTTATCAACACAAAGAAATCTCTGCTTTACTGAGTTAAAAAAATACATTGTTTTTGTTTATGCAAATGATTTATACATATCTGTATTTGTATTCAAATTTGATCTGTTTGTCAAAATAAAAATTACTGCCATGTATAGATATTAATTTAGACAGAGCTACAATAAAATAAACTACGCGTTAAATAAGGAGATCAAAAAAGTATCCTATATAGAATCAACAGAATAAATTGTGATGATCAACATAACCTGTACAACAAGTGGTGTAAAGAAAGTTATATTAGAAATCTTTGAAAAATAAGTCGGTAAAAAATTGAATTATGTATACAAACAATATTTAAATGGAACTCACGTCGTGAAGCAGGACTCGAGACAGATACTGAGGATGACGATTGAAGGCCCGTTCCTGATCCAACCTCGCTGTTATGTCTGTCTCTATCCCTTGATTCATTTTCTGCTCTAAGACGTTCTTGCAAATTTAAAATCTTATTCTCCAACGTACTAGACATTGTGATGATTTTTTAGAACACTATCAAGTTCACTGCGGGACACCACCTCGCACAAAATATTTGACAATTTTCACATCACTCGTCTGCCCCTTTTGGCAGCGAACATTGCGCCGCCGGTTATACGCATTTCAGTAGAACCAACTATCATCTAATTTGATAAAATCACTAGAATAACTTATGATAAGAAAGATTTTCAAATCTTTATCGAAGGAAATTTCGCTAAAAATTTTATATACAGTGCGATCTCATTATATGGTTTTCATTTATATGACGCGTTTAACTTGTTTTCCTTTAGATATTTTCATGCTTCTATTAAATTTTCAAATTTTCACATTGCGAAATTTATAAACTTTCGAATTTTCAAGTTTAGAAATCTATTCAATTTCCACTTTTACAGCCCTGTCCAAGGACATATAACGAGATTCCGCTGTACATATTTATACACGAATTAAAGATTAATCTGTAAATCAATTTTATTTTTATTTTTTGTGTTTTAACATGAAGTAAATATTTATAAGACAAAATACAGTTCTTTGTAGAACTTAAAGATTACAGATGTATATAAATATTTTTTCAAAGGCTCGATTAATTATTTTACTTATTGTACAGAATTACAGTGATCAGCATATACAATTAAAATAATTCAAATATTTTAATTAACATTATTCATTTTTTTCGTGGATATATCGAATATTCATAAAGATTGACATATTTTATCTCTATCAGGCAAATTTTGTTTAAAATTTAACTATCTTAAAGCATAATAATATTTTTCAGATAAAACACCAATCTGTAATCTCTATGCGAGGTTTATAAAATCTTAATAAAAAAAAAAAAAAAAAAAGAGTCCATAAAATCGAATGCACTGAATGAGTTTTTGTGTCTGAAAGGATGTTTGCAGGCCACTAAGAAAATTTTCATCCTATAGAATCAATGCGATTATTGTAGCACTGCAGCATTTGCAGCTATACTTGGATTATTAATAACTTCTCCCAAACTTTCCAACAATTCTTTTCTATAGTCATCGAAATCTCCATCGATCTCGTTAATTTGTTGATTTTCAATTACGTACAAACAACATTCTGTCTCTCTGATTAAACGCTCATCGTGAGAAACTATAATAACTCCTCCTTTGTAATCATTGATCGCGTCAGCTAGAGCGTCGATAGATTCTATATCTAAATTATTTGTCGGTTCATCTAAAATCACAACATCAGGTGCATTTAAACACAATTCTGCCAAAGCAACTCGCGCTTTTTGACCACCAGACAAATCTTTCATCTTAATCGTGTGCGCGTGAGAACTAAGTCCAAATGTTCCTAATTGTTTCCTAGCTTTTTCGTACGGAAGATTGAATAATCGCATTAAATATTCTGACGGTGTTTCTTCGGCAGTTAGATGTTCACCAGAGTGCTGGTCGAATTTACCTATCCTCTGAAATTGTTAAAATTTAATGTAATGCATACGTAATCTATTTTAAAATACAAGCTTGCAAATTTTTATTTTTGCTTACCAATCGATGATTCTTTGATAAATCTCCTTTGTTTGGTTGTAAATCACCTGTTAATAATTTTAAAAATGTGGATTTCCCAACACCGTTAGGTCCTACTATGGCTATCCTAGAATTTAAGTCCATTCCAAAATCAACATCAATAAATAAAGGTTTTTGTCCTTCATATGCAAAAGTCACATCTGAAACAATATATTAATTTTTGAACACATCTTTTTAGAGTACGAGATAATACATAGTAGCATTAGAAACATACTGTGAAGACCAAGAATTGGTGGTTGTAAAGGAGGTGGGTCAGGAAAGCTAAATTTCACTATATAATCTCTAGGTTTCTGCAATAATTCGATAGGTGCTGTATCATCTTCTTGTTTTTGCATTTTTGTTCGATTCTTTTCTTGCTTTCTAGTTAAAGCCTCTTTCTGTTTCTTTTCAGCTTGTTTTTTGCTTTGACCAGAAGCTTTGAGATCCTTAAGTCGTTTTTCTTGCTTTTCATATGCTTTAATCATTTCCTTTCTCTTTTGTACATACATCTTTTTAAACATACTATAATTTCCTTTATAGTAAAATAATTTTTGCTGATCTAAATGAATTATGTCTGTACACACGTTATCCAAAAAGCTTTGGTCATGAGAAACAATCAGTAAAGTTTTCTTCCAAGCCTGAAGGTAATTATCCAACCAAATAACAGCATTTAAATCAAGGTGATTCGTTGGTTCATCAAGTAATAACAATGTAGGTTCTAAAAACAAAGCTCTAGCAAGAGAAACACGCATACGCCAACCACCAGAAAAATTCTTTGTTGGACGATCTTGCATGCTTCTACTAAAACCTAAACCAGCAAGAATTCTTCTAGCACGTGGTTCTGCAGAATCTGCTCCAATAATTTTTAATTCCTCGTAAACCTATAAATATACATTACTGTGAAATATCAATATAATGGAACGTTTGTACTTTATCATTCTTAAAAAAGAATAATAAATTACCTCTTGTAATCTACTTTGAACAGAGGTATCTCCTTGTTCTACCAATTCTTCTAGTTTTTTGCACTCTGCCTGTAATTCTTTACACTTTATGTCTGCATTAAGCACTACTTCTACAGCTGGTGTATCATCAGCAATAACTTCTTGTTCACAATACAAAACATCGATATTAGGTGGAATAGCAAATGCTCTATTTGCAATGTGACGTAATAAAGTAGTTTTGCCATGGCTGAAAAATGAATAAGAATTATGAGATAATGGAACTGTATTGCATTACTGAAAGGTTCCATTGCTACATACCCATTTGGTCCTACTAAACCATAACGTCTACCTTGTGCTATTAACAAGCTGGCATTAGTAAAAAGTTCTTTCCCTTTAGCAGCTATGCTAAAATTTTCTACTTTTATATCAACTGCATTTTCTAACTGTTGATTAGTACGTTGTTGAGTCTGAGTTTGAGACAATGTGAAATTGCTTTCGAGTTCACTATGACCCTGGCCACCGGTCTTCGTTAACATTTCCATAGTTTTCTCATATTCCTGTTGTTTTTTCAATTTTTTCTTTTCTTTATGTGTCAGTTTCTTCCCCGTCTCCTCCGTGTCCATTTCGGATATTTTCTTTGTAACATCTAATATCTTTTTCTCGGTTGACATACTGAAACGTGCCCCTGGTTATCTAACCTCACTTCTCCACACTTTCTCAGTAATGCCAGAAGCAGAGAAAGTCATAAAAGCACGTGGCGCCACCCAAAGTTTCCGCATATTTCAACATATTGCAGTAATTGACAGATATTGATAGATGTCTTATTCAGCAAAAACTATACAGTTTTTGTAAGTATACATATATATTTGAATATTTTATGTATATTTAATATCGAATTGCAAATCGACACTTTATTGCAACTGATTAAACAATTGACGTACGTGTAGGAGAAACTTAATGAATAGGATAAAATAAAAGCACGTTTACTACAAGAAAATTTTAAATATATGCCATGGCGGGATTGCAGGGAGCAGAAAAAAGAGTGGGTCTGATGAACGCGCAGTTTTTAGCATATTTGGAGAAGCATCGTATATACGAATTATTTTATGTAAATAACTTATATTTTGTAAATACTTTTACGATGACTCGATAAGGGGTTTTTTTAGTTGTTTTTAAAAAGAAACCATGTACAGGAAATTGCCACCCAACTAGCAATTCAAAAACCCGATGATCATCTCGTATTTATGAAGCAATATCTTCAACTTGCTGCGAGAAGGCTGGATGTTTCAAAGATCGTTCTTATCGCACCTCCAAATTTTGGTAATCAATTGAAATGATTAAAAAATATATTTATGATTGAACAAAAGTGTTTTATGGATACAGATAGGTTGGCTTTAGCCAAAATACTTCAGGAGGAATTAGGAGTTTGTCCCGTAACTTTAAAAGATCTTCGTAATGCATGTTGCCAAGATGTAAGCAAAAGACGTAACTTTTCTTTTCTTTTTTCTTTTTTAACGAAATCCTTTTGGTTAGAACATTTGTCACTGCGAGGAGTCGGAAGATCTTGCATTGGCAATGAGAAAGATTCTAGAAACTGGAAGTTTACACGAATGCGGATGGCTGCTCGTAGGTAAATAAAAATTTGTAAATAAAAAATATTCATAATGTAACGTTTATTTGTTATACAGATTTACCAAGGACAAGAAACGAAGCGAAAATATTTCAACGTGCCGGCATAATACCAAGTCACGTGATACATCTTATAGTTTCAAACGAATTTGGTAAAAACGAAAAATTTGTCGAATACATACTTGACATATTTTTACGTTTTTTTTATTCGTAGAAAACTGGGAAAATTTTTGTAAGGATATTTCTTGCCAACAATTTTACGCGTCATCAAAAGCTTCGAAAAATGCGAAAAATAGGCGTTATTTGAAACATTTACAAGGATTGCGAGAAGCCTACAAAAATGTGCTAGTTGTTAGTTACTCTTCATTACGAATTTGTATTTAATTCAATATTATAAGTATAATATCTTGATCAGTTAGAGTAACAATTTATTCAAGGAAGTCGAAGTTGGTATTAGGACTATCGACGAACTTGGAAAGGATTGCGCAAAATTGACAAAGATAAGGAAACATTCTGGAGCGCCGTCACTCTTTCGTATCCTGCTTATTGGATCAAGAGGATCCGGTTGTACTACATTAGGAAAATACTTGGCCGAACGATTCAACCTCGTTCACAGTAATTTTCATCCAGTCCTCCGCAATTAGAGATTCTATCATAATTCGTTTCGAGCAAAATAATTTGCTGTATCCTTTAATTTAGTCGATTACGATTACATCGAGGAACAAGCGCGTCTACAAAAAAATCCTATAGGAGAGATGCTCCGATTATTCGAGTACAAATGGGGACGAAGATCCAAGCCGGAGATTAGAATACAGATTGTCGAAGTACGAAAGACTATACGATTATTTGAACTTTCTGTTACAACATTATGATTTTTAGAAACATATTGTCCAGTACGAGTGTTTGAAAAGAGGTTGGGTTTTGACCGGATATCCAAAGACTGTGGAAGATTTTAAGCTATTGGATTTGAATTCTACCCCGCCAAATAGGTAGAATTAGCTGATTATTTGATGAGAAATCACTATTTAACGTGTTCAATATTTTAGGGTAATATTTATGAAAGTGAATAGCGATATCTGTAGAGAAAGATTGCTCAATCGTCGCTACAATGTCTTCACTGGCAGCAAGCATAATTTATCCAATGAAAATGACATCGACATGAATAACCGTGAATTAGGTGTTCACCCTAATGATTACAGATTGATCGTTGAACGGGATGTAAGTAAAAGTAGAATACTTCCTTTAGAAGTAATCCTTTGGTTGTAACTGACAATTATAGCTTCAAGAGCACGACGAACATGTAGTCGATATGATACAATATGCGGGTGAATCAGCAGTGCAAATTGATGGAAATGGAGATGAAAAAGAGACTCGTGAAAAGGTAGAATCATGCCTAATGCGTTCAGTACCACCTTGGGTTTCGAGAGTTCCAAGACCTCCGCCAGAAATCGATCCAATGGACATTGAATTTGAAATAGATGATGATCTCGATTCCATTATATCGAGTGATGTGCATGTACCCGAACCAACATATACCTTTGTTTAATGTCTTGATTGCTGTAGCGAAAGTGAACTTGTATTATCGTATTAAGTAAACTGTCGACACTATTTTACCCCCTACAAGGGTAGAAAAAGAGCTGCTCTTAGCATGTTCTGTTATCCTGGCACACGAGGCATCCCGTTTTCGCAACGTAACAACGCAAACGATATATACAATCCTCTTTATTAAAAAAATGCAATGATATCACGTAGTAATAAATTGTAAGCAACAAATTCATAAACAACGTTATTTCATGATAAAATATTTATTTTCAGTTATTTATATTTATTTAATATTTGTTACAATTGTAAGAGAATATAAAATTGACCAAAATTAAAGATGTATGCCTATATTAACAAGGATAATTGCCTCAAACGCGAAGCATATTTCCGGATCAAGAAGGTATAGAATCGGACAAGTTGCATATGGCTCTAGAATGTGGATAAACCTTGCTACATAGGATGCGATCCTGTCTGTTCTGCCCTATGGTTAGTAAGATTTTTTTTTTTTAAGAGATGATTGTCAAGCTGCAATTGACGTCGTTTATATTAGGAAAGCACAAGGAATAAGAACCTGAATCATAACTATCATTGAATCTATAGATTTTCTCTATTTTCAATTTTGAATAATCGTACGATTAATATTCATTTCATTAAAATAATGAAATCGTTGTTAAAAAATATTACCTTACACAAAGAATATAAATAATTGACTAAACTTTAATTATTCTTTTAATAAATTGATCTTATCATCAAAATAATGTAATTAATCTAAAACATTTACAGGTCTAATTATCGATCCGAAATGTTTTCCATAAAGCGGCATAGATACCGGAAGGAAACAGGAAGTTGAAGTTTAGGAAAACATGGACAAATGGAGGTGGTCCGCAAGTAATTTCCGTATTAACAAGAAAAAGAATATACATACTATGTATCTATACGCTATATGCTATGAACTGAAATAAAAAAGTTTTCGAGATCTGTGTTGAAATGTTACCTATACGTAGAAGTCTTTGCTATGATCTCAGGACAACAGTTTTGCGAGAAGGTCATTTGAAAGGATCAAATTCTTCATAGTTACCTGATGTGTGAAAATAATGCATTCTTTAAACATTTATTAAGAATAGTCCATTTATTTAATTCACCGAATATTTAATATTATTTTAAGATCGTTAACACAATCGGATAATGTGTATTTATCATTCAGGCATTATTTCCAAAATTTTAGATCTGTACGAATAATAAATACTTTGATACAGAATGCAGCTGCCTCGTAGATAAATCAACACGTATTAGCAATAAGGTGCAAGCCAAACTACTGGAAGGACTTCAAAAGCCAAATTAAGCTGAAGTATTAGGATAGAAGGAAACGAATAGCATACGACAGAATATCCTCGACCTTCGACGCTGTCCTGCTGAAACACCTGCATTCCTATCCCTTACGAACGCCAGGAGTATGCGTTGAAAATTAAGCGCATACTCTGTAACCAACATGTACTACGTACTTATTTAGGTATCTCTTTTTGTTGGAACTACAGTCGCTTCTCATACTCTGTATTTCTTTTGCATAGACGAAGTATAGGGGATGACGTGTACGCTCGTATGTCATGATTTACTCGAAGAGAGCAAAATTAACATGAAAAATAACCTCATCTGGACTCTGGATCACGATTACGGTGAAAACATCCTTTTGAATAGTTCCAAATGTTCTTCGTATGCTACATAATCACCTCGTAGGAATTTGTTTATCTGATTGTTCTGGCGTACAAAATTAATTAGTATTCAATAATTTCCAATGAAAAATTACTCTTATAAAGAAACATGATATAGAAAGAATGAAATATAATGTCATAAAATATTCATCGAGAAGCTTGCGGCAACGTGCGCTCGTATCTTACAAACATCCAATGTCACTAGGATATCATGCGAGCATGGTCGGAAGCTTTCAAGATCGTCCCTCGAGCTTCCAGCAGCTTTCGAACGCCAAGCATTCCGTTGACCAGGACTCCATGCAACGTTGAATTTCGTCTCGGTCAATCGAACGGAATGTTTTCATCCCCCATCGAAGATGCACAGTGTCCTGCCAGAACCCGTCAACGTCCTGTCACTCGTCAACCGCATGGCGCCAGAAGCATCCACCTTACCAGGACTGTATAACTCGCAAACAATTTGTCCATGGTTTCCACGGTTCCAGGACTTCGATAACGGAATAACGGTGTTTCATTCCAGCCAGGATAACAGGAGCCTAGCAACCGTTTATTCGATCTTTATTCCTTGCGTTCTTCGCGAAGATAAGAATTTAAGGTTCTGCTAAGAGCACCGTAAAAGTAAACCATCAGCCTTCGAAGATCATGTCTCGATCGACTACTATCGTTTGTTACGTTCACGAAATACTTGGAAGTTTGGATGAAACATTTCCGAAAAGACAAAAGTATATACAAGATACAATGTTTTTTTCTTCACGTAGGTTTAGAAGTTTTATTGAAGGTGCTTTGTTGTCTTCCATACATCTTAATTTCGACTGCGTGTCACAGGCGATCATAAAACGAACCGCGCGTGCTGCCGAAAAAAATTCCAGATATTCGGATGGATTTCCGATAGCGAACAATATAGCTGCACGTACATACATACGTACGTACACACGAAACGTACACACAGTATGGTTTCCTCTGTGGTCACCTAGCGATGATACAAATATTGATTGCGTTCAACCAACCCATCGCGAACTTGCCTATTTTTTCCCTACCATTAATATTTCCGAGCAAATGACTCGTTACGCGGGTAGAGCGAGACTAGGAGTCCATTTGATGTCCATAGTGCACGGACGGTGCACCTTTCGTGGATCGTAAAGAGGTTTAAATAGGGGTTTTAACGGCTGGAAGCTTTCAATGGTGTTGCTAACGGTCCGGGTTAATGTCGAAGCGGTAACAGGATTTATTTCAATTTGAACTTCAAAGCGTGGCCTTGTTTAGCGAACAGGATATCAGACGAGAGGTAGAGGCATGCGTTTCTATTATCCACCCTGCCACAATTGATCGAATCGAGCGTTGTTTGGAAGACTGGTAAGCGAATAGCCTTTTCAAGTAAATTATGTATTTGAAATTTTCATACAATTACGTATATTTTATCTTCTTTCTATGCACTATCGCATTCTAAAAGTTTTCCAAAATTTTCAATACTTTCGAAAATAGACTCGAAACTTATACTCCAGGCATCAGTTTTTTTCAGTGGAACTTTTGCTACGTCAAATCGATTTCTTATTTTTCGAAAAGAAGCTTTTGGTACACAATAATTCGGCACAATCCCACGACGCTACGGCAGTTTCCAAAATATCGTGGTTACAATTTACACCACGAAAGCCAGTGAGTTTGTTAACGAAGACTCGTTGTTGGAGAGAGTAATGGTATCATACCCTCGAGCGTACCTAGTAATTATCTCGTGGAAGAAAGTCGACGGATGACTTGCATCCACTAGCAGCACCGATACAGTTAAAAAAAATATCACCGAGTTATCGTTCAAAAGAAACAGTGTTACAGTAACGGTGTTGGTGCATCCTTGCCTCTTAAAGCTCGCCAGCCTCTGGGCGTTTAAGCCCTCAAACCGTTCTAATTGAGGTTCCTCCTCGTTACCGCGAAAGAGTTACCGGAAACAATGGCTGAAACAAGTTGATGACAATTGCACGTAACAAGAAGCATCCGTGCTAACAAAAGCTTGCCAACCAGTCCTCGTTTTGGTCTTCCCTTCTTGTCTTCGTCTTACTGCTCCTCTTGCTATTGTTCTTTCGCTACTTGAACTAGCTTCAGCGTCGGATAACGAGTAACGAAGCATTCTCCGCGGAATCTCGAGATATCGAGACAGCTAGCTTGAAACGGTCCCTGGCTTGCTCGCTGACAAGTAACTTCTAGGAAACGCGAGAAAACTACCGAAGATTAATTTGCTGGAAAATGACATGCTGGAACATTCGTCAACGCGAAACCACCATGATACTAGAAACCAGAGTTTCTAAGCAGAAAATTTTAATTGAGAAATAAAACGGAGGTTTAGAGTCACTTTAAAATATTTCAATTTCATCGCAAATCATTATTGGTACAAGGATTAAAAGGTGTCAAAAGGTGAGGGTCATCTTACCCTCTGAATTTGTCTTCCTTCGATATAGCACATATTTACGCGATAAATGCATAAACATCCAACGACGATTCGTCAACGACGCCTATAACGTTAAGTCAACGGAATATCCGTGCAATTACTGGCGAACATTCGTAATTATTTTAATGATCGCGGCGAATCGATAACCTCGAAAGTCTGGCCGACGAGTTTCGCTTTACGAAACTAATTTAATTAGTACTTAAAGCAGGGTGCACACGAAGCGGGATCGCTGATAATAGGAGAGGGGAGAGAGATACGGTGGAACGAGGAACGATATCAGAGGAATCCTTTCACGTTAAAGCCATTAGCTGATACAATTAGCTACGAGCTGGGATTTTTAAAAGAGGGAAGCGAGCTTCGTGAAAAGATTTCTACCTAATTTCGCGAGAATGGGTAAAAGAACGAAGGAAACGGGAAATTCTGAGGGGAAGGGAAGCAAAGACGGAGGAGGGCCCCGCGAAAGAAAGGAGATAAAAGACGGAAGAAGAAGAAGAAGAAGAAGAAGAAGAAATGAGTCGAAGTCGACTCCGGCAAGTTACTCGCCTCTCATTTTGCTCGAGTGCCCTCGCGAACGAGGAAACATTTCAATTAATTACTGCGTAATTAAAATATGAAAAAGTAGTCATTACCCCGCGTTTCCACGTCGGTTACTTGGACAACTTTCTTGTTCGTCGTCCTCTTTACCTCTCTGTTCCTCGGTCTTTCAGTTGCTTCTCCTCAGCATCCATTCGGTAAAAATCGCTCTTTCATTTTTCCGATGCGTTTATTTTTCTCGTTTCATCGTTGTCTCCTTTCCAGAACATACGAGTAATATACAAACAATTTATACCATGAAATTCCTTCGTCGCAAGAGAACTGAGAAAATCGTTCGTCGTTAAGTAGCGATATTATTGATAGGAGTCGGTTTAATCGTATCGATACATTTCGAAGACGATCACTTTCTCGAGCGAGTCCAGTCCTGTTCTCAATTTTACCGAGATTGACTGATGGATATTCCGTTTTCTCATTTTATTTCGTCGACACAGATAGCCCGTGTGGATGCACGGTAGTGTCGCGTTCTCATCATCGCGGGCATTAATTATGCACGTGTCAGGTAACCTCGAAGTGGTTACCGGATAAGCAGCATGCTAGACGTGCACCGTGTGCATCGTGTACATGCAGAAATAAACACTTTTCCGGGACGTACTCACGCTTGACCCGTCACCGACGAATGAACGCTTCGTCGACGATCTCGGAGATAAACTCGACGAAGTAAGTACTTATGTACATTTCGATAGAGAAATCGAAAGATTGTCGACATGAAACGTGTTTTCTTCGAATCCTCGTCGAGATTGACCAATTAGAACCGAGGTTCATGGTCAGTGATCCGTAATTGAAATGGTACAAGGACAAATAAGTGGATCAAGGAATCGACGAGGTCAGTTGCGATATCGATCGGAAATCGATTAGACAATACCAGAATGTTTCGTAATCTTTACAACGAAGTCCGTGTAACGCGAATTGGTAGAAAAACGAAATAACTTTGATAAGAAAAATTGTTAAAGGCGAATGGTGAATCGAACGTTTTTCTTTTCTATTTTTCTTCGCAATGCATAAACCATATTTTTACTTTGCCCCTTTCCTCTCCGAAAAACTCGATGATCGATTATCGATCAAAAACTGAACGATGGAAGCAATCCGAGAGAAATGAGCGTGCTAACGCGAATGTTGGCATTGTAAGATAATAGGATCGAGTAAAAAGGGAGTCGAACTCCCGTGAACGCGAAAATAAGCCTTAATCCGTTGTGTTAGCCTTGCCGCGAGGAGATCGCTCGTTCCGGGAAAGGCAAGAGTGGCTCCGTCGACGAATCACCGCCCCCGCCCGCTACCACGGCGCTAACTTTTCAATCTCGGTCGAATAATCCGTCGGAAAAGCCCCGCGGTTACCTCGGCAACGATCTGGCCTCTCATTGGCCCGTCGCTGTTCCACCGACTCTCTTTTCTCTTTCTCTCTCTCTGTCTTCGGCAGGAGCTACCCCGCTGTTATCCATCTTTCGTTCCATCACCCTCTTCTAGCGATGGGATTAATTCCATTACCATTTTCACGTTTCTTTTCTAGCACACTGGAAATCTACGACCTACCTCTATGATCAGTTTAATCTAATTAGCCTAAGACATTCTGCTAAGAGTCATAAGGGGAATAATTTGGTGGATATATCACGTACGCCGAATTGCTACGTAAATCTCGCTTGACCAAGAGTAGCCATCCACTGTTTGTCCTTAATTTAAAAGTCAGCCAAATCTAAACCCTCTTGCTCCAGTTGTATAAAGAACACAGAGAAATAAATGACCGTTAAGATGATCTGTTAAGGGTTACTTAAGTTGCACGCGACTATACATTTGCTATTCTTAAAAGTATCGATGTAACTTGCGAGGGTGTCGTATCCATCGCTACCCCATTTCCCTCTCAGTTTATTTCACTTCAGCTTCCTGTTTTCATTCCTTTCTATCTTAGCCCATTTCGCTTACCTTCTCTCTCCCGTTCGTTTTATCCGGCGTTCCTATTCGTTTTAGCAGTAGCCCTTCGTTCGTCTCGCTTTCTCGCAACGTTTCCGCCCTCCACGCTGCAAACCGTAAGTTCGCTCCCACCATCGTGTGGTATACCTAACCTTTAGTCGCCGGTTCTCCTTGCTCCTCCCGGCCGGCACTCCCCGGCGCACTTAGCCCCGTGGTTAACTTCAATGAGCGGATAACAAGCCACCCCTCGACTTTGCCCTGTAATATTCACTCGTATAAATGGACCCGCGGCTTTGTCAAATCAACTGTCGCTTGTAAACAAGCAACCCTCTCTTGGCGTCGATGTTTGCCGCACGAATCTGCACCATCTTCGTGGTATCTTCGCGACACCTTTCCGGAGACTTTAAGGTTCAGTCCCTGCGATGCCATTAACAGCGCTTCCAAAACGAAATGAACTATCTTCGAAGACTCGATTTTCAAATTTTCTAACATCTTACTTTTATGGATCTTTTTGCATGCAAAACGGTTCTTATTCTGACTCGAGATATATCACTAAATAGATTCATAAAAATGAAATAATAAGATGATTATTTTAATATGTTGAACGGCAATCTTCAGGTACTTGTATAGAACGAAGAAAATGGAATAAAGTTTGAACGTAATACGTTTGAATATTCCATAATCGTGGCAAGCCCACGATTATTGGACGATTCAGGCTATTTCTTTATCTTTTGATATGCGAAATTAATGACCGTTACGAGAACTCGCGCGAGTTCTTCACGGATTATTAATCTCGAGGAAAAGACCTTTTCTGTTCGCTTAATCCGATGATTTTTCACCCCGATCGAACATGAATTCTATCATCGAGCGAGAACGTTCCCATTCTCGTTTAATTCCTTCCAGCGCGAACGTTCCTCGGTGGAATCTCGTTAGAAGCGAGAAAACGGGGGACGTTTCTGCTCTCGGCATCGAGGGACGTGTTCCGTGTCGTCTCGTCGAGTTTCGAAGCATTACCGTAACGTAAACGAGCCAATCAGCCGGCTTTGTGGCGGCAATCATCCTTTGATTATACGGCACTTACCTCGCAAAACAGGGTCGCGATTCTATCGGACAATCATTTTCATCTTTGACGAAATACGAGAGAGGACTGGATAAATAGCGTACGAAAACAGCGTCGCGTCACATCGGCTCGCCAACCACCAAAAAATCGCGTAGTTTATTTAAAGTTCGGGAAAGAATACGGCAGAATTCCGTGATCGGCTATACAGGCTATTGTGTTTCTTCTTTTGCGCGGAGGAGAAGAGACACTCTCGAAGAATGATGGTTATGGGAAAAAGAGTGCTTGAACACGGACGTTGGTCAGGCTCCCGCGGTTCCAATTACGATTGAAAGGCGGCCCTGTTTGTTCGCCTCCTATAACTGCGGACTCTTCAGTGCCTCGTACAAGGCACTCTTACCCCATGGCCACTTTCGAGTTTCGACGCGTGTGTTTCCATGGCGAACGACGCGATTTCATCCACCGCCAGAATCTTCCTTCTTTCGCTCCGTAACAACGAACGCGCTGTCCAACGGCTGTTTTGTTTCCCGACACGCAACGCGCGTATTTCGTATAGGATTTTCTTCTCTAGAGAAAAGAAACGGAAATTTTTATGCAGATATTGATCGAAAGAAAGACTCCGTTACCAAGAGCCACCTAAAAGGAATAAATAAAATTGAAAGGAAAAATACAATTGCATGTTTGTGCAATAAACCATAAGCAAAGATATACGTATGCAATGCCCCTTTCGTTCTGTTCTTCACTGAAACGAATCGAGTGAACATCTTCTCTTTTATTGCTGGTACATTTTTACTCCGAGAAAATACAATTGACCCTTTAGACCGCGATTCCGGTGTCTTAAGGGTTTCAGAATTTTTCGTTAAAAAATATCGAAAATGAAGGAGGCGGAGGTTCGATATTTGTACCATCAATTGGAATTGTTAACCGTGATAAACAGAGGCCTCTCCTTCTAGTCGCGTCTTGTCTATCAATGGAAAACGAGCAGGCGTTCTCTTCTCGTTTTTCGCGAATACACCACTGGACGGTGCTGCTCCGAACAGAGAATATTCAGATCGACAGTTATATTCACACGCGTGGTCGCACCTCAATGGATTTTGCTTTTGCCGCGATTGTTAACGATTTCGAAGCCCTCGCGGCATCGCGGTTTTGATCCATCACCATCCCACCCCCTTGCTTTTCCTCTCTAACCCTCCCGTACCACGCCACGCGACTCCCTCTTCGGCTCTCACTGTTCTAAATCGTTCCACCGTGATCCTCTCCACTGTTTTTTTATCCGTATTTACCAATTCGTTCCAACTCGATCGACGACCGCGACTCTATTATTGATAATCATTCAGACTCTGAATGTCGAAAATCTCATCGAAGAAATACCTTCTTTCTTTGCGATGTTTTCAATTTTTTTGTCACACCTTACATTCTCTAAGGAATAATTTACTTGCAATATTTTTTAGTAGAATATCCGTTTGTATTTTACGTATTGTTTTACGAAATTGTTTAGTATTCTAGGTACTTAACTGTGTATTGCAAGTACAAACATCGCAAACGGAAGGATGCAGATCCGATCGATTAGACCTTCTCTAATACGAACATGGAAACAGAGTCCACCACAACCGCAGCAACAACGTATAGATAACTTTTCAGATGTAGAGATCCCATGTCATCGTAGTGTAATTAAAAATTTACATTTATAGACTTAATTCAAACAGTCCGAAGGTCATGAAAAAAATTACGCGATACGAATGCTGGCAAACATCTTTTGTAGCAACGCGCAGTAGTATTGCACGAATTTCAGAAGATTTACATCATTGAGTCGTATCACTAGTGCCTATTACAATACACAGATAGCCAATTAGTTTGGTCAGAGACCGCTAGATGGTGCATCGCCACTTCACGGGACGAGGGTTTCTCGCAAGTCCTCTAACGAGGGCATGTTCCAATATATAAGAGTCCGAATAATTAACGGACGTACTTGCTTCGGCAGTACATATACTAAAATTGGAACGATACAGAGAAGATTAGCATGGCCCCTGCGCAAGGATGACACGCAAAATCGTGAAGCGTTCCACATTTTTTGCATTTTTATTTTCTTTTTAAATATTGATAACCGCATAATATTATCAAGAACTAATAACGTTACTCACATGATTTCAATTAAAATTTTGTTCATCTATCTAATTTCACGTTTTAACCTTCTAAAATGAAGTTTTCAAATTTAGTCCTTTGACTTTATTACTTTCTGCCTTAAAAATTTCACACTTTCTTATTGGAAATACATTTGTGAGACATTTTAACATGGTTACTATTTTTGTTTACTTAATCTTCGTCTATAAAAAGACACAGGATATTTACACAACAGTTGATATTAATCAATTTCGATTCTTTATTGAAATAATTTTACAGTGTTACGATACATGACAGGCTAATAGAGTATGGTAATTACACGTTACTTGTTTAGTGGATCCAGATACACAGCAGGGAATAGTAGTAGAATACGTTTCACTCTGTAATCCGTAATCATCCCCTCCGCAAGATCGAAAAGAGATATTCACCCCAAGTTGAATCCCATTTGTCCAACGCGACCATAGGTGACTGTATCGGGATGAAATTTGTGTCCCTCGTGGGGAGCAAATATCGCAAATTACCGATAACAATCAGTTGACAAGGGACGATAATTTCCAAGCAATTCGCGTCAAACTACCCCATCGTACCTAATTTCCATTCATTTAGCCTTTTCTAAATCGCGACAGATGCGATCAGCGATGATGTCTTTCACGCTCAAAGCAAGAAACACTGATTTATTACCTCGATAAATCAGTTAAAGATCTATTGATGCGTATTAGTGTCGCGACAGTTGAAATTCAGGTAGCTCATTTATTACGATACCTTGAACGAAGAGAAAACAAAATTAGGCACGCTTCGAAATCTACAATATTTATGCAAATGTTTAAGGAGAGAACGATTCCTCGGCGATACTCAGAAAAAAAGAGCCCTTAACACCTTGATAAAGATATCGAACGCGGATAAAGGGCGATTGTTATTCTAATTCGATTGGACGCAAAATAACGAGTAGGGAGCGGAGATTGACGTGCCGCGTCAAAAAATCGTCCGAACAATAGAGGGTTGTTCATCGTCGAACTTATTACGAGCGTCTTTGTTTTCGCAGCTCGACGGCCCTCAATTTATCTCGTCTTCATGCATTTATTCCGCCGTTTGCGCCGTCTCCGAGGCCCTTTTCCAGCGAGCACGAAGAAGATGATGCCCGGCCGCTTTGCTGCCCCTTGAATTAATCCCCTGCATACGTTAATCCTAATGAATTCACAAACGCGCCCCGCCGTGTCCGACTCTGGGGCCACATCGGCGAGGGTTCTCCGCTTACAGGTGCCAACACGCAAACTCGAGCCATTAAAGTACATCACCATGCATACACCGATATAGACTTTCTTCTTTCAATGCACGGCGAAAAAGGGGATGAGTCTTGCATTTTATGCAACGCCACGCGACGTCGCGTTGCCGAAAACTGCACGAACTAACCCTTCTGCTTCGTTCATCGAGCGACGGAGTAAATATTTATTTATTTATATATTCGTTGTGATGAAGCAGTTCGTACTTGTTAAGCATCGAGATCAACGATGATTTCAGCAATATTTCCCTACGAAATACACGATACGCGATGTATTATTCGCATTGTGGAATACCAGGATAAGCAGATCATCAAATGATTTTGACAACTGCGAAATAACATTTGGAAAGCGTGTACCGTACAGTATCGAGATGACAAAAGCTCGAAACGATAGAGTAGGGAAAAATCGAATAACGATTCACGAGATTCGTTAATTAAGCAACGAACAAGACGGACAGTAAATTCGGTGAGCTGTTTGCAAAAGTCAAAGGAACGAGGATTGTACAGAACCGCGTAGCATCGCGATTCATTTCATATTTTTTTTTTTTTTTTTATTCTACATCGACGGGAATCCAGCGTGGATGATTTCGCGGAACGTGAAATATTTAGGTATAGAAAGCAACCGAATGCGAGGCCATAGAGTCGCGCGAATACTACCGGAAGGTAAGTAGCGACTCGGTGAATAGACTAACGGGGCGCTGCGAAAGCCAGGAACGGAGAAAAGGGAGTGAAAAGGGGATAGACGGTGTCGAGGATTGCTGGTTTCATGCATCATGCATATTTACGCTCACATACTAGCTGTAGAAGATGACGAAGCGGGCCGACGAGGGATCCGCAAATTGCGAGGACCGTATTTATGCAAATACATCCCTTGCCATCCCAAACTCTGCGCACTCGTATTCGACTTGCACCTTGCACCACTTTTCCTGCGCACCGTTTCAGCCAGTAAATTGACTTCGTTATGATCTGCTCCGAATCACTCGATGCTACGTATCCTTAGCAAAGGAAGTTCAAGTAAAATGCACAGAAAAGGGAAAGGAAGTTTGCCAACGACGACTAGAAACACTGCTTTATCTCGTACCGAATAACGATTCTTTTTCTATGGTACGATACTGTACACTTTTACACGAATAGAAAGTATACAAAGAACGACCATCTCTGAGCAACTAAGATTACTCTTAACGCTGTATAAATTTTCCGATGCAGTGGGATGTGCGAATGTTATCATGTCCCGAATAAGGGTTACTCCTTTGCCATTCTTATTGTTAGTAAAGTTCTAATGAAATGAACAACAAATTTTCCGGTGATACTTGAAACGCTGCGTCGTTTGGATTTTAAAAAACTAAATAAAAAAAGGAAGAAGAAGGAAAAAGAAACAGAAAAAGAAAAATTAGCCAATAATGACCAGAAGATTATGATCTCGAAATGAGAATGAAATAAAGAAAAGTTGGAAACGAAAAGTATACGATCTTTAATTTTTTTATTCACCGTTGACTCGCGGCGCGGAAAAGCCAGAGCAAAGAGCGCGCACGTCGAGCGCGGGAAAAACGGGGCCGTTGAGCCACCCCCGGCCGGGCTGACAGAACAATCTCGATATCGCGACTCTATATACCAGCAGAAACGTTTCACATCCAATTTGTTCCTCTCGTTTCGCGGTAATCGCTCGCCAATGACTTTTGCACCCCTCTCGTTCCCTTCCTCGATGCTCGCCAGTCTCTGTGTACGCTTCTCGAAGCGTGCACCGAAAATCCTGCCACCCACCGAGCCTCCTCTCGTTGCCCTTCAACGGTGTGCACCAAGGGTTCAAAGTTAGAGCCAACCCCTTTTCGCGCAGGCCGCTTTCGACCGACCAATAGTCGTCGAGCAGCCACGATTTCCACCCTTGGCTCGCGAGTTAACTCGACCAATGGGCGAGCGGTTGGCGCAGACGGGTAGGGGTGGCATGGCGCTTCCACCCCCAAAATGGCTGCGAAATCGCGCGAGCATTAGGCAGCCCGTTCGAAATAAACGGGCGGATTAATTGTAGAGGGGTAGCGAGGAGGTGCGTCGGTGTAACTCGTGCCAGTAACTTTTCCAACCCCCACCTGCGATGCTTTCGGAGCAACATGCGCTCGTCGCGGAGGATACCAAATCTTTGGACAGACATATCCGGTCATCCGCTGCGACGCAGAACGACGCTTAGCGTCCGCAGGTTAGCATGATAATACTCGGGTCGGTCGTTGTCCAAGTGTTTTCGCGCCGATACACAGCTTGCGATCAGCTGATTCGTGCGGTTACGGTTTTTTAAAAGAATCGAAACGTTGGTTCTTCGAACGGTTACTTCTGACAGACAGAAGTGATGATGCAGGAGCACAAGTCGTTCCTTATAAGGGATCTTCTAGGGGATGTTTTGTCGGAACGGGTACACGGTAAGTTTTCTTGGATCAGAACATCTTAATTATCCTCGGATTATGAAGTTTACATATCTTTTATAGCTTATCAACTAACGAACCTACCAGTTTCTATCACTTATGGATTAATACATCCTGTTAACGGATACTTGTTTGTCTCTTATAACAATTCGTACAAGAAGGTATAAAATTTTTAATAGTAAGGATTACCAAATTTTGTTTAACCCTTTCAAATGTACACATTATAATGTACATATTGAATAGAACTTATATTTGCGACATGAAGTACATTGCGTTTCTAGAAACTAGAAAATTTGTTTATCAGACATATAGTTTGGAGTGCTTTTTAATTGCGATAAAATCGAATCTGAAATGGCTAAGGAACATTAATAGTGGAAGCTAGCGAATCCCAATCGTAGATTCGAATTCGAATAATCGAGAAGTTAGAATTTTGATCGAGTGTGACGAGAGTCGCGTGGCCTGTCGGCATGATCCTCGTTACAGACTACCCCCCAGAGCGGTTCTATTATCTTTAGCCAAGATTCGCAGCCCTAGGGGTATCGTGGGGCCCCGATCAGGGTGCTGCCCCATTACCGACGATCCTACAGATGGTCCAAGCTGCGGAAGGATTCGTTAGCTCTCGTTAGTCCGAATTTTCATCGACGATTATCGCGTCCTGCTGTGTTTCGTCGCTTTCATTCGCCAGTCGAGATTAGCTACCGACCGTTCTCGTAATTGAGATCGTTTACCATTAACCAAAAACGATCGGCGACGTTTCTAAATCCATGACGTAGAACGGATAATAGACTTTGAACGAGGAATCCGTTTATCTCATTCTCCACAGTGGAGAATGATTTACGATAGAAAATCCTTGAAATTGGATCGAATCTTGTTCGTTTTTATTCGGTTAACGAGGAAAAAATTATTATTCGGTTAACGCAAAATTATAAACGGTCGTGCGATAATCTAATCGCGGTTTTCGACGATGTAAGTTTCGCCACTGATCGGAAAATCTTTCTCTTTTTCGAAGTGAAAAAAAAAAACCGTGTTATTACAGAAGATTCGGAGGACGATTCGGCAGTTCATTCGGATTCCGAGGACACGATCGACCCTGGAAGCAGTCCGTGTACGCGATTGGAGAGTCCTCCTCCGACGCTCTCACCTTCACCGGCGCCAGCAACCTCCGGCAAGTCCTGTGGTTCCGCGAACGGTCCTCCTAGCGGACGGAAGCCTAGGAGAAGACGAACAGCGTTCACTCATGCCCAGCTTGCTTATCTGGAGAGAAAGTTTCGTTGCCAAAAGTATCTGAGCGTCGCGGACCGAAGCGACGTCGCCGACGCCCTGTCACTATCGGAGACCCAAGTTAAGACCTGGTATCAAAACAGAAGGTCATTATTCCTTTCGTTGTCGTTGATAAACGAGCGACTACGATCGTTCGCGTAGTGTGCCTGATTGATCCTCCAAGTCGAACTATACCCGTAAACATCCCATCCCGAAAGCCCGTTTCAAACTTTTCAACAAAAGCTAACCGCGTAATTACAGGACCAAATGGAAGCGACAGAATCAGCTACGTCTGGAGCAGTTACGCCACCAAGCGACGGTAGAAAAAGAGCTGTTGGTGCGAGGCGTAGGTCTTCACCATGGAAGCATAGACGCCTATTGTCCACCGTACAACGCACAGACCCAAACGCAAAGTCATCCGCCTCCACCGCCGCCACCGCCAGCTTCTTCCACCGCCTCGACGGCTGCCTTCCTCTCCACCGCTGCCGCTCTCTTTCGAAACGTCACCTACGTTCACGGATGTCCGCTTTAACCAGGCCTAATACCACGGTTCCAGGATCGTTTTCGCTTTCCAGAGACCGTCGTCAGCGTTCCTCTCTTCAAGGTATCTCCTTCGTCGATAACGAAGCGGATACTCAACGCGGTGAACCTCTGCGACCTCGAATACCTTTGCCGACAGTTTCGAAACTTTTGCATCGAGTTCTCGCTCATCGGCCTCGTTAAATCGCTCGTGCACATCATAGTTCTTAGTTGTTTCACAGTGAAGTGCGGGAATTGAGGAAGAAAGAGTTTACGTTCGCCATCTTGGCGTTTTGAGTTACAGGGAAGCACCGAGCCCTAGACGATTTCGTGCTCCGCCCTTGGAGCTGTTTCTCGTGTTTATCTTTTGCATGCGAGACGGCAGTGTACATATGTAATTACGAAGTTGGTCGGTAGTTGTCGTCGATTCTTATTTAAAAGAATAACCGGGAAAAAGGAGGAATTAGGGGAAATCTTTAGAAAGCGGATCTGCTTTCATCGTTCGAGAACATTTGCTTGTTCTGAGTTACACTTTGATGATTTCTTTTGTTAATCGAAACGAACAAGTCGACGATTAACCCGTTTCGTGCCGTACGAGCTATTAATGAACCACGTCATTTGTAGCAAGTACGATTTTAAACAATTTCTTGATAAACTTTTAGATTAGGTTGCGTGACCGTACGAATACGACAACTCGGTTCTTCTTAATAGTAACTACGATTTTCGCATCGTTACACGGCACGGAACAAGTTAACCGAGGAAAGTCTAGTTAAATCGGTAGGAAGTTGAATTTGTAGATTTGATATAGGGTTGTAGGTAACCGTAACGAGAAAGAGAAAACGAAAGAAAAGATGTTTATTACGATTTTCGTTTAGAGATTTAGTTCGCTAACGCTGATAATCGATCACCTTTTCCAGTTAGTCGACGACTTTTCGTCAACGACAAATTTCTTGTAGATAAATAAATTATTATCAAACTGAAACAATCATTTTTTACTACCCCCTTTCATGTTTCATTTTCTTTTTAATTTTAAGAAAAGAATTGAACGGCTCATCTTTCTCCGATATCCTACAGCTGTTTAATTTTCTTCTAAATTTCTTTTATTCGTTAATACTATTGTATATAAGAACACGTAAATATTTGATTGTCGAAATCGTTAATATCGCGGATATATCGTGAACGTTTACGTTATTTCTTGTATGTTATCCGTAGCTTTTCCGAATCGCGGTCAACCGCGGATCGAGGATTGCACTGTAAGTGTAACGAGATAAGCGTCGATAGATTCTGAACAGATCGATGCACGAAAACTCGACAGCTATTTTATTAAAGCAAATAGCGAAAAGTAACGAGCCCGTATCAGGAAGGCCAATTCGGGCGTGACAATGGGCACGTGGCCAGAAACAGAGATTCGCGAGCCCCGGCTGAAAGTAATTGGCTGAAACCGATACAAGTCGAGTGGCGGTAGTACTCGTGGCTGGAATTGGTTAGCGGATTTAATTGAACGGAATCGACGAGAACCAGAAGAGAAACAGTGGGACAGAAACAGTAGAGAAAACGATCACCATTTGTCGCGATGATTTTGTTCGCCCCAAGCAGCGGTCTCGCGAGTTATAATTGACGAAGATGAGAGACGGGACGAGAAAGAAAAGTGTATCATCTCTTTGCACGGATGATTAGACAGTATTTAATACTGAACGATCGTCTAGTTATCAAGTCCTTAATCGCTTTCCTTTACTTATATTCACCAATACGAGAAGATGAGCTTCGAGGGGCGATCAGAGGGAAATCGAGTTTGATCAAAATTTGATCGAGGAGTCTCGCTATCGTTTCCATACGGAAACACTTCCTTTTTCATCGTCGTATAAGTAATGAACTTCTACGATACAAATTCCGATGCAAAGATATAATAAAAAAGCTAGTATCTACATCAAAGTGGTTATTGACCAAATAAGAGTTCACCATCCGAAAGCGAATCGAGTCGCTAGTTCCTATTTCAGAATTGCCAGCACCCATAATACAACGCAACGTTGAGCAAATTAAGTGGCCGCCGAAGAGCTTCATGGGTACCGACGTGCTTGCCTAGAGAGAACCTAAAGTCGAGGAAGAATCTAGACAAATCTAAGGACAGAATATAACCCAACCCTCGTTTGGCTCTCTCTAAAACATCGTAACATTAAGAACTTGTACGCGTATTCGAGTAACGCGAATAACGTTCCCTGAGTGAGCTCGCAGCGCGCGAAACTTCCAGTTATAACACGATTCGATAGAACGCGATAGAAACGCGAGTTTGAAGTAAGTACAACGTGTCGAACGAGGGGATATAATGGGAGGAAAAGATGCGTGGAAAGTTAAAAAGACCCGGTGGAGAGGATACTCTGTTTGAGAAGAAGAAATTGTTGGGCGACGACGTCGAGCCAACGATAAAAAAGAGGGACGCTGGAATGAGAAACACTCCTTTCGGGTTCATTCGGGATGAAATAAACCAGGAAGACTCTTGGTGTCTGTGGTCCTTGAATAATAAAAAAGACAGACACGTTATGCCGAGCGTGAAATCGCGCGAGCGAAGGAAAAATTCTTGCGACCGTTCCTCTCGCGTTCTCCTTTATCTCTTATTCTGTTCGTTTTCAGTGTACTGGCGACCTGAAATCCCTCACGCGTAATTACTTCGACATAATGAATCGCATTTTATTCGTAATAATCCTCTGCGGCGCGTATTGTGCTCGTTCACGTTCGTTTCTTTACTCGTTCGCTTCTAATTTCGTTCTTTAACGCGTGTTAAAGTCGACCAGCGACAACCGACTGCCTCACAAAAGAGAACAAGACACGTTCGGAATGATTTGAAATCATTTGCTTAATAGCTGATTTTAAAACATAGGAAGTCTAATATAATTTGATTGCCTAAGACTATTCTAAAATAGCGCTTATGCTGTACAAAGCATAATTTCCGAGTATTATTCTGAACGATTTGTGTGTTGAAAAAATTGTAAAGTCTCCGGGTATAAGTAGTATTACAAAGAAAGTTTTTCCCACCGTATCATCGTTGTCGTAGATAGCTTTGCCAGAGGTCGAAGAATATATCGAAGTATCCGGTATCGATGCGTCCTTCGATTTTCGACGAAGCTAGCTGTTGAACGCTCCTGTCGAATAAATAGTGCACTTGGTCCGCATCCACCTAATATATCGATCTGCGACTCGATTACGCAAAAGCTCGGTATTATATTCGAGTACGTGACAATCGGTGTAAACGAACATAGTTTACTCGCGAACGATCCATTGAAGTGGGCAGACCCGCGGATCCCAGTGGTGTATCCCAGCCAAAGAGTCAGACAGAAACTCGAACGAGTATCCTGGGATACAAGTGGCGACGCGTGCACTCACGCCACGTGCGTATTGTCGAGCGAATAACCCGTGGACGCGCGTGCATACGTGCGTAAGTCGTGTTGGCACTTGGACACGCGCTTCTTATCCCTCTTCAATTTACGATGCGCCTCTCTTACTCTTACCCTCCGAGAAACGAGTCGTTAAATACTTCACGGGGGGTCATCTCCATAGCGCGTATGTCGGTTCAGCGATCCTTCGAAATCGTTTCAGCTTTTGAAACGCGTCACCCCTGCGGGATACCTGTGTGTTTGTAACGCGCGCGTTTTCATTGGCGATTAATGATTTCGCTGTTGGATGTCTATTCCTTTCTGAAACACTGCGATTTATCCCCTTAGTTACCGCAAACCTAGACATCGATAGCAGCAACGCTACCAGGAGTAAGAGAAGAAATAACAGAACGGTGCAAAATGAAGACGAAAGAATTTTCGTTTAGTTTGATACTTCCTTTTCGGTTTTCACCATTTTGTTTCGGTGTCGAACCTAGATTATCTCTTCTCTATTTCTTTCGAATCTCCGCCAGAGAAGAAATAAGTACCCAATTACAATTTGATAAATGAAGCCATTTTTCGCAGAACAACTATCGAACTCTTACGGAGATCGTGCATCAATCGCGATCGCTCGAAAGTACTCGACGATGTCGATAATCAAGAACGAGCAGAAGAATCGATCAAAAAACGAAGCGGAAGGACGAAGAAAGCGATCGGATCTCGGTATTTCTAATTCTTTAGGGAGAAAAAAAAAGCGGCGGAGTAATTGCTGGAGAAACCGTGGAGGAGAAGGGATCTAGCGATGGCTGACTGCACGGCAGTAGCGAAAAAGGGATTGCGGCTCCGTTGGTGGAAGGCAGAAGTAAAAGGAGCCATGGAAGAGGCAAGGGTGGTTGTGGAGGAAAAAGATGGTACCGTGAGAAGCAAGAGTGTGGAGAGAGCAAGAGAGAGAAAGATAGCGGATCAGAGAGAAAAGAGGAGGGAAAGTAGGATGGGATGTACCGCGAGGGTAGAGGGTGCAAGGTGCAGGGTGCACGGGGGCAGGGCCGAGTGTAACGAAGCTCCGACTTTTTAATTGGAATATATTCAGAAAGCGGAACGCCTTTTCATCGCGGGACTCGATGCACTGAATACGAGCTGAATCAACGCGGAATCAACCGCGCTTGCAACGAGCCTGCTGTGCACCTGCAAACCGGGCCGCGTCTCCGCATTTATACGTAACGGATGCATAGGCGGCTGGATAAAATAACCGGCGAAAACGCGGATAGACCACCTCCTCCGTTCCTCTGCAACCTTTTCTGCCCTTTTCTCTCATCTTCTGCCACGGTTCGCCGATATCCACCAACGTATAATCACCCTGAAAATACGATAAGCGCGAGCAAAGCCGAAGAATCGTCGCGCGGCTCGGCAGCCCATCCGTCGATGATTGTATTGATCAGCATTGTTTATCTACTTTAACCACAGGAATAAATAACTGGTCTTAGACATTTTTATGTTTATACAAACAAAATTTTCAGTATTAAAGCTTCGATGGATACTCGAAAAAGATGAATTACTGAAAACTATGGTTACACGAAACAATGAACTTAAGAAGGGAGAATGACAAATTTTATTCCATTGTCCCGAAAAAATAAATTGTTTATGTATCGCGAAAGCGCACGTCACTTTCCATGAATTTATTCCAACGAAAGGGTCACAACACCTATCCACAGTGGAAAGATAGCCCGCTGTAGCAGCTTCAGCTTAATGGGCTGTTTGCTTGCAAATTGTGGTATCGCTAAAGGGCAGCAAACAATTCGCAACTCGTTTTAACTTCCACATTTCAATTCCAAGAATCTTCAAGTCCCCTCGGCGAGCGTTGCATTTACATAATTGTTTCTTGCTTTCTTTCTCGTTCTATAAAATCGTGCATTCTTTCCTTCCTACCGTTCATTTTTAATTTCAGTTTCTTTTATTTACGATTTACTTTCTTCGAAAACAATTTGATCTACTTTGAGAATACTACGAAACTATCTCATAATTAATCATTTGAGGGCTTTTAATCTGTAGCGTAATAACATTTTATCATTATTAAATGCTCTTAGCGTTAATGATAATTCCAAATTTAATTGTTATAAAAAAAATATTGTCCCGGGTGAGGATCGAACTCACGACCTTAAGATTATGAGACTTACGCGCTGCCTACTGCGCTACCGAGACAGTTGCGATCACTCTCCCTTCTTTTTTTTAATTAATTTGATCTTATTTAGTAAATTAATTCATAATTACGTTAATTTATCGTAAAGTTGGAATGGTACATATACAATGATCCAACTGTTAGAGAGTTAGACGTATAAAGAATGTTGCAATATCGACTTCAGATGTAATCCCTAAACTCTATCAAAGATGTCGCCACACATCAGATGTTAGTTTTTATATAGGATTTGTAAACTTGATATGTTTGGTGTTGGTATCGTTGTCCGCCACGATCGTTAAATCATAGAGAAGTCACAAGAGTTTGATATAAAGTGTCAGACTTGTTTATTTCTTCGACAACTTTAAAGCTGACATTAAATAAAATAATCAAAACAATCATGACTGACGCAGAAAGTTTAAAGGATGCAATTGCACAATACGAACAGCAAGTACGTACAAATTAACACGACACAATCTTACGTTTACGGTTTAACTTATGCTGTAAACGATGATTTTTAATGTTTTAGCTAACTCAAGTTCAAGCAACTTTATCGACGACAACGGAAGAAACTGACAGGAATAATTTATTAAGTTTGCAGTCAGATATACAAGAACTAATTACCTTAACGAAAGAAAGTTTGCAAAGCATTGAAATGGCTGATGTAGGAAACACGTCAAAATTTGAAGATTCAGGTAACGAAGACGATGATCCATTGGCAAGAGAGTATGCCTTGTTTAAGGTGATTACAAAATTATTAAGAAAATACATGCAAGAAATACGTAGACATGATTTTGTTATTTTTCTTTTAGGCAGAACTGGAGAACGCTTCAAATGATTCTGAAAACACTGAGCAGGATAGACAAGACGGTGACTCCAATAAAATAGAAGTCAGTATTCAAGTATTCTATATGGCATAGCAATGACACAATTATACGGTGCAAGTTCATCTTGTAGGAAGAGTTGAGGCAGCTAGAAGGTATGAAATGTAGAGCTCCTCATGGTAGCAGTTGGGGAGGGATCGGTTATCATAATGCTATGGTATCCTCTGTTTATCAGAACGATGATACGGAAATAAAAAACATGCAAGATATAAAGGTAAGACAAAACCTTTTGATAAAATTAAATTTAGATTTGTACTATTAATTAGAACAAATATTTTCAAACATATGTTTTAGAAAGACTTTTATTTATATATCTTTTTTATGCGAGTTTAAATGCATGTGTACAATGTAACTATTATTTAGGTCAGGGTATTGTTTTTAAATCCGACACATAGAGAGATGCTTCCATGTCCTTACTACTTAGACGGAAGGTGTAAATTTTCTGATGAGGACTGTAACTTTTCGCATGGAGAATTAGTACCGTTATCTAGTATACAAGAATATAGGTAAACAATTCCATTGATTCTTAATTTGTAAAATATATATAGAAACACATATATATACATATTTATCTTTATTTGCAGGGAGCCAGATTTTCAAAGTATAAAAACAGGTAGTAGGGTATTAGCAAAACAAAAGAATGAATTATGGCATAGATGCATTGTACTGAAAATACCAGATAAAGAAGGCGATCCCTTTCGGGTAAAATTCGAATCAAATGGTAATATTGTAGAGGTTTGTTTACAACATCTTTTACCTCTTGGTCAGTATCTGATAAAATACTTATGCCCTTATTCATATTCAATTGTGATATATTTATTTTATAATGTTTACTGAAATAGATGATGCAGATTTAGACATGTCAGATACATCTGATGATGCTGACAGTGAAAGTGATACAACAGATTATTCCAGGGATCAAGTAATTCACAAATCGCTTCTCTCTGTAGAACATAATGCACCATTAGGAAATTGGGAGAAACATACACGCGGTATAGGTAGTAAATTAATGGCTCAAATGGGATACATAGTAGGAACCGGTCTTGGAAAACGTGCGGATGGAAGAATAGAACCTGTTGAAGCAACAGTGTTGCCAGCAGGAAAATCATTAGGTACAGTGTTTGTATTATTACTTATAATACATAAACATCTTGAATTAAAAATATATCTTTTTAGATCATTGTATGGAACTACGAGAAAATGCGGGTGGAGATAAAAATTTGTTTTCTGTAGAACGAAGAATGCAAAAACAGCAACAAAAGTTAGAACAGCAAAGAGAAAGACAGTACCAAAGAGAGAAAGAACGGGAACAAAATAATGTATTTAATTTCATAAATTCAACTTTAGGTGATAAACGTATGTTCATAGAATGTATTTAATTTGATCTTATTTTGTATACTATAAATGTTGCATTATATCTGTAAACAATCTCTTACAGCTAAAATTGAAACACAAAATACTATTTCAAAGAATAAAAATAATCTCAAGACAGAGACAAATCGACAACTGAACGTAGCAAGTTTACAAATTGGAGAAAATATTTTAAGATTAGAGAAAGAATCGACTAAATTGAAAGAATCATTGACAAAACATGTAAAGGGAAGCGTTCATTATAATAACATCGCGATGAAATATAACGAAAAACAAAAAGAACTTGTTGGTCTAAGGGCTTCCCAAAAAAGTATTACTGCTGAACAAGATCAACGAAAAAGCAGAGCTAAATTATCTATATTTTGATGTACATACATTTACAGTTTTATCTTTCCACAACAACTTAGATTATAGTGTTTACCAATATGTAAAAATAAATAAATAAATCTTAAAACTAACATATTTTTATTCATAATTTTTACCTTTTTGATTCAATAATTTTTCGAGAGTTGCAAATATACCTTGTTTAACAGGAGAACATATTTTTTGATCAACCAGTTTTCATTTGTTCTACACATATTGACTCATTGGTTCGACATGATTGATAATCAAAAGCAACGTGCATACGTGTATAAGATGTTCAAAACACCATACGTATATACCCAGTGATCTTTTATTTCGTATACATCCTATATTATCAATCTTTTCCTTTTTATCACATATTTTTCTTCACTATTCACAATTGCCAAGCTGAAAGCGCAGCATAGTTGGACAAATCTGCGTTAAAATGGGCCCAACGAAATTAGTTGAACTGCGTAAAACAAGTATGTTTTTTCGCTGAGCATGCCATATATGTAATGTTACTTCTTACGAAATATTTACTAATAAATATTAACATGGCGGCATCCAGTGACAAGTACGATTGTATTAATAATTATATTACATTACCTTATTAAAACAAAAGTTACAGTCATACTTCTTCTGCTATAAATACGTGAATTACAATAGATCTTATTTCAGAATTGAAGATTGTGAAGTATGCGGTGCGAACAAAGCAAAGTACACGTGTCCTAAATGTGAGGTTAGGACTTGTTGTCTTCAGTGTGTAAATATTCACAAAAAAGAATTGGAATGTGATGGCATTCGAGATAAAACGAAGTTTGTACCAATAAAGTCATTTACGGACTTGGATGTTTTAAGCGGTAATTTGTACAAATTATATATACAATATATATCTACTTATTTATTTCATGTATTTTTTAGAAATAGTAATTATTACTTTATAGATTACAGACTTCTTGAGGAAGTTGGTAGAACAGTAGATCAATTAAAAAGAGATCCATTAAAAAAATATACACGTCAAAATAATTTGCCAGTGGTTAGTTACAACTTTTATATTGTTCCTGGAATATACGCTTATATATCACACTACTCATACTCTAAATATTATTTTTGTAGCATCTAGCTAAGTTAAGAACAGCTGCATTTAAAAGAACAATTAATTTACAATTTATGCCACAAAATTTTAGTAGGCACCAAAGTAATACCACATTTTTAAATTGGAAAACTAATAATTTATATTGGAGAATAGAATGGATCTTCCCACAAGCAGAACATACAAAATGGGTTACTGAAAGGTAGCATTTTTTAACAGCTACATAAGTAATATATTACATTTACTTGCATGATCAATAATATTATATTTATTATAGGGCTCTAGAGACTACAAGATTATCAATACTGATAGAGGAAATTTTAAATCCTATTAAGTCATTAAAAGATAAAAATGATGTAGAAGAATTAAATTTGAAAATGCGTTTAAATGATAGATTACAGTATTATCAAGCAGCTGGCTTAACCGGGATAAAAGTTCTTTTAAAAGCAGAAAGGATTATAAAGTCAGATTTAAAGTAAGTATACCTAAATTTTTTAATTATCTACAAAATATTAAATATTAAATAACAAATTACTATGTATTAGGTTTTATGAATTGGATGTTACATGTTCCTTGCAAGAAAATCTAGAAAATAAGACTATAATAGAATTTCCAACAATATATGTAATTTTGAAAGATCATTCATGTACATATGAAATTATAGATACTGGTATGTTATTCATTTAGTTCATTATTACAATTAACATTACCATAAGTTTCATAATACATTAACAAATATTTCAGACGATGAACTTACCTGTGATGCAAAATGTAAAAGTGATAATAATGTACTAAAAAGGAAAAAACGGAGATATAACCAAACCGATAAAAAAGAAGAGAAAGCTTCGTCCGTGAATTATTTCTTTAATTCTGGTACTTCGGAATCCGAGGACGAAAAAATGAATGACAATCGAAAGACTGAACAGTTATCGGATTTTAACATACCATATTACAACGAACTAATTAAATCAGAGCAATAAAATGCTATGCATTGTATAGACAAACAAGTTATAGGTAAATTATTATTTTCAATTCAACGAATGAATATACAAATACGATTTTTTTATTGTAAATATAATGTACTTCAATATATTAATACAACTGAATGATGTACAAATATAATAACATTAGTGACAATACAGAATTAATGTAACAACCTCATTGGTTCCCTTTCCAAAAATATAAATATATAACCATCTATACTTCAGAGAATAATACAAGCACAAGAATAAATATGACTTACTTCGACTTTAAATTATTTAGAATTTTGTAACATTTACAAGGTACACATAAAATAAAAGTAATACAGCTTTAAATAAGTAGAAGAAAACAATAACGATTCTCACAATTCATAAATAAAATAATAGTAACAGTTCGATTAATAATATAATATAATTGTAGCTGTACATATTGTCTTTTAATTTTATGAAATTGTTAGCATGATTTTTTATTAAATTGGATTAGAGATGATGGTACATTAGAGTCAGTATATAAACAATTGTTATATTTATTACGTGACGACATATGATAATGTGTATTGAACAGCATCAACACCATTATATTCCTTGTGACTAGTTTTTTCTCTGAATACAACTTATGTACATTGTATTAAACTTCAATTAGGCTTAAAAATTAAATACATCATACCAAAAAGTAAATTCATAGGAAAAGTATTTGCTAATTTTGAAAAAACAGAGCAGTTAAAAACTTCGGTAGTCTTTACACAATAATAACAAAATTTGATAAATTAATTTGAACAACTAAAGAATGAAAAAGTACAGTAGGAAGACCAAAAATGCAACAAGCCCAGCCACTGCTTTTACATACATTGATTTTCTATTTAAATGAGTGGCATCTTTTTTGTATTTTTGTGATAACATGGACAGATTTTGTGTTTTTGTATCTAATTCTGTAAAATAATTTGTAACATGATAAAAACTATTTCCAGAATGAATAACAAATTTTTATTTAATAATGAACTGCAATATTACCTGATAGAACTGTACCCCTTTGCAAGACATCATCTATATTTTGAACCATAATTCTTTGCACATCTTGCAACTGAGTATTCAGTGCATTCATGTTTCTCCTTGATCTACCATCCAAAAAAACTTTCTTTGCTTTTTGAATGTATGTATCTAGACAAAAAAATCATTCTTTATTAGATACATGGTAAAAAATATTATTAATGCTAAAAAATGTAAATACATACTGAATTCAATAAAACTATAAGGCCTGGTAACTGTGTTAACACGTTTGCCATACAAAGAATGAAATTCTTGTGCAATATCTTCAAGATAACTGTATGCCACACGTTTACTGTAATTCCTTTCGCATAATACCAAATAACATATTTCATTTTCAATTAGATAACTGTAAATTTAAATAATTAATAATTAATTTTTGAGAAACACTTATAATTATGTTATAGGTATCAAATCAATTTACTGAAATAAGTATGGGCCTGTTTCTATAGTACACCTAGCTGGAGATTGAGGTCCCAATTTTCTAAATAACATCTTTGCCTGATTCTGATATTCTAAAATACTTCTTCCACTCTGAAAAAAATTGATAAAATATATTTTATTACTCAACGAATCATACATATAATATAAATTGTAAATAACACAATTATTTAATATTACATAAAGTATATATTACAGAAGAATAAAATCAAAACGGAAAGATATACACACCAAATAAAATTCAATTAAAATATGAATAATTAAACAAAAATATTATAATCAGGTATTTTGATAATGAATATTAATGAACTTATACGATAAAATATGAATTAACTCGAATGGATGTAATTTGAACAATTATTTATAAGATGTTGATGAAGTTAAAATCAAATTGACATTTCATCATAACAGATTTCTAACCTGTTCATCTTCTTGCATAGTAGCCGCGAGTGGTAAACCATCTGCTATTCTCGCAATCATTGTTAATAACACCATTTTTTCAAAAATTAATTTAACTTTTTATCGGAAATATAAAAAAAAGTTAAAATTTCTGTGAAAGTGATGAAACTTCACCACCTAAAATCCATTTACACAGAAGTGGCCACCGTGTGACCGATTCGTCAAACGTCCAGTCTTGGCATACCACGTCAGTTGTCGTGGAACATTTTGAATCTCCATCGAATATATTTCAACTATGTCTTCCCTCGTTATTAATTCTTGTCATATTACATTACCAACTTAATTTCGAACGCTGCAAAGTATATTGCGTGATTAATGTACATGTATTGTATATTATAAATAAAAAGATATAACAAAATGAACGAAAATAAATAGTTCTGACTTATTAACTTTTCTGTTTTTTATTTGAAGGTAATTTTTTATTATATCCCTGAATATCATACAGTTAAAAATAAGTTTGTTTTCTCAGCCAGTATTCAATTTAATACAATAATCTAATAATACGAAAAAAATAGTTTTAACATTTTTGCAAATATTATCTTGCGATGTATTATTCGTTCAATGAAAGATCATACCCGATTCGCGCAAACATAACTAATTTCAGTACACTCTTCATTACCGAGTGCTATTCTACGACCGTATATTTTCCATTCTATTGGTTATATATACGGTAGACAAAAATATGTGTACAGGGAAAAATGATGCGGGGTAGAGATTTTTAATATATTGATCTCGCCTGGTAAGCCATGAGCTGGAACTTCCAGCGAATTCTCGAACGTTTTCGGAATCGGATTTTCAGTCCATAAAAGTTTGAAAAGCCCTAATGTAGAGAATATATGAAATAAAAGAATACTGAGTATACATGTTTAGCATCACGAACATCGTAAAGAACGCTTGCGTGATGGTTTTGCTTCAAATAATATTCGAACGAATCAGAATTAACATGAGTAAAATAAACAAAAACTCGTCGAATAATGAGTATGATTTCCGGTTGAACGAAAATATGTAATATGAAAATTTTGAAATGATACAGTAATGCCATCTAACGGCATTTTGACAGAAATCTCTTTGACGTTTGGGATCAACGCGTTCGCGCTGTGCGCGTCTATGGTTCTGCTCGCGTGGAAAGTGAACGAGAAAAATTCGTGACGTGCTTAACCCACATTTTTCTTGTAGTATTTGTAAAATGTTCGTTTTCCTGCAATTTTTCCTGTTGTTTCTGTAAACGCTTAATTTTAAACAATAATTTTTAAAAGATTGAATCTTCCAAAGTGACCATTCGAATGTTCCGTGAAAGAACATAATGCTTATATTCTCGTATGGACACCAGTGCCAGAACGATAGCTAGGTGAGTGAACGTACGAGAGGTCCCTGAACGCCAAGTCAGATATCACAGCTGGTATCCTGACTTTTAGTACGATGATTTCAATCCTTCATATTTTAACTTTCTCCAGCATACTTATCGTGTTATTTGTATACAAAAGCTGCTTTCTCATGATTTTTGTTACATAATTATTACAATTTTGAGTTTTGTCGCGCGAAAGTCTACAGTTTTTCTTTATAGTAGAAATTATCGAACTGATTAACGAACTTAAACGGATTTCATGTTGCAACATGTATGTCAATGAGATTCTTCATTTATTCGATTTTCATAAAAATTCTTATGTATTTGTACATGTTTTCACGTATTCGTAAGAAGGGTTATTTAAGTTGTAAAGAACAAATTTCGAATTGCCTATATATGCTTTCTCCGATACATAAAAATTTCATTTCATTCATTTTTACTTCCAAACACCATATTATTTACATTGTTTATGATTTTTAGGTTTTATACGAATAAGAAACAAGTGATACTGTCCTAAAGGCAGTATGAGCGTAAGTAAAATATGTTAAAAACCATTGTATAAAGTTAAATAAATATAATATTATGCATTAACGTTTTAAACATATTTGTAGAATCCTTATAGAGCCAGACCAACTAGGTCTAGAGTAGATCACAATTTAGGATATGGAGTTCATAATCAAAATGTGTGGAATCCAGTACCTAGAGTACAACCAGAAATGCCATCGAATGATTCCATTCAACGTCAACCCCCCATTGTAAATCAGTCTAAACAATCGACAGATCCTTGGAATAATTCATGGAATTGGGACTTTGACAAACAAACAACAGATAATCAACAACAACAGCCTCAACCACAAGAACATCAGCAACACTATGTACCTTCATATACAAATCAAGGACAACTTATATCTAATTCTGTTCAAGATCATTGTTATCAAAATGTAAATGGTAACAAGTCTGACTTGCTCAATCAGAACTTAATGTTAGATAGAAATGCATCTGCAACAAATGCCAATAGACCACCAACTTCAAATCATTCGGACACCTTTAAATCTTATTCAAATTATACTCAATATCAGCAATATCCAACACTACCACCACCACCGCAAGTAACTTCCGCCAAATCTGGATCTATGAATTTTGATCAACCTCAATGGACAAATGAACAGCCTAAAAATCTTCCTTATGGACAGCAAACATCAAATATACAGCAGCAAAAAGACCAAGCAACTCGTCCTGCTTTAGTTGGTAGTAATTACAATTGGAATAAGCCTGATCAAGCAAATTTAATGACTCCACATAATTGGCCTAGTCATACTAATTTGTCAGGTCATGTACAGGATCCAAAAATAGATAAGGAAATACATGGTTTTGATGACATGGGTAATCAGAGTGTACCGTCGTTACAACAAACTAGTACAAATCAACACCTTTTACCCTCTACTGAAAATAAAGAACATTCCATAAACGAAGCTAATAATTGGTCAAATCAAGTTAACGTATCAACTCTTCAGAGAAATAGTCAAAATCGTGATACCATATTGACCAATCAACAACCAACACAAACTTACAATACCAGTAATGAATTTAATTCATGGTCACAAACAGGAAACATAGATACTTTACAACAATGGAAACACACAGAAGATACATATTCGAATCAATGGTTACAGGAGCAACGAGAGAATAATAATGTAGTAGAAGAAAGCGTCAAACAAGATAATACTGCTACTCTTGCAACAAATGACTGGCAACAAAGTCATTCACATCAATCTTTATCTAATGTGATAACAGCAACAGAGTCTAGTGCGGACGATGAAAAGAAAAAATCTATTCCTTTGTTATATGCAAATTCCTTAAACTCTATGGATCCTAATATACATGCAAAAACAAATGTCGCTAAATCACAGCTATCAGATTCTCGTCTTAACGTGTCTGGTACTCCTGAAACTATATCAACAGTTGCCAGTTCCGAAAATGTCTCTATGCAAGAAAGTAATGACTTTAACTTAGTTAGTGAATCAGTAGAGTGGGGAAAAAATAATGCAACAGAAGAATTACCCGCAAAATTAGAACAGCTGAATCTTGGTACTAAATTGAATAAACATTTGGAAAATCTAAATGAATCAAAAGAAATAAATCCTGTTATGGCAGAGGATGCATGGAGTCAAAATACAGCTTCTCATACAAGTACTACACCCGATAATATACCTGGGTTACCTTCCGATTATGTTTTACCTGGTACTGAAAGTACTCATTCTAACGAAAATCAAAATATTATTAGTAAGGAACATTCAATGCTCAATACATATCAAATGTCAAATATTAAACCAATGGATAGCATAGCACAAAGTGGATATGATCAGTGGTACAGTCAAGCTACGTTGCCACTATCTTCAGAAAATACATGGTATTCAAAAGATCATATTTGTCCACCCAAGGAATGGGTTACCGAACAGAACGTAGAAAATTATGAAAATATACAGCAGCCTTCAGAGTTTGTAAATTTAGAAGTAGTTACTCCAGCATTACAGAAACGCGATATCTTTGGCTCTAGAGATTCTATTAACAAAGAAACTTTAGATAACGATCCGAAACCAGTTGTGAATCCTGTCAAGGAACCAACTAACGCGCGTGATTTCAGACAAGAAGTAAATAATATCGAGGTACCCTCTGCTCCACAATCGGCACGTTCACATACGCTCCTTCAATCAGAACAGGTAACGTAATAATTCAATTTTTCATATAAGTAAAAAGTAAATAAAAATTGTTCTACAGGTGCCAGATAATTATGAGTTTGCAACAAACGATAGAAATACGTTTTTGGAAACTGGAGAATTAACCGATTCTCATCAGGAACATGAGCCAACACCACCGAGCCAAGATGATGAAAACGATGAAGTGCCTAATGACATTCCTTTCTTGCGAGAAGTACCAGGACAGTCAAGTTCCATAGACCCACGAAGAAACGACCCAACAGGACAGGAACAGTATATTCAATCCGGTCAAAGACTTCCTGATCCAAGAAGAAATGATCCCTCTGGTCAGGAGCAGAGTGTTCCGTTAAGAAATATGTCCGACAGATCAGAACGTCGTGATGTTCCACCAGGGCAGGAACGAAACGTACCTTTACTTTCACGAACAGATTCCGATACGATGGAACGTCGCAATGATCCATCCGGCAGAGAACGATCTCTACCTCCGCAGCAGTCCCGCAATGATCCTTCGGGAGAAGAAAGACATCAGTCTCAATCTCAGATCATGCTTGAACCTAGCGAAACGAGAGAAGTACCTGGAAGGGGTAACGAATCCGAAGATTCATCTCAGCAAACCAATGAGATTTTAAGACAAATACCAGGAGGCGCATCTCCAAACGAAGTTACTCAATCATCGGATGATAGATCTAATGGAAGGATAGTTACAGGTTCTCAAGAAGTTGCTTCTACAAGCTGTGAGAGAAAATTTTATACGTGTGTGAAGTTTGTTTTCGAACGAATAATTCTTATTCTTGGTTTTAGCTACGATACAAGACCAAACGAGCGACTCAAGGAATAAGCGCGAAGAAGCAGTTGGTGCTTCTATACGCGAAAATCAAGGAGTTGCCATTTTACCGAATCGTAGAGACTCGTACGATGATGAAGATGATGAAGGTTCTGCGAACAGTAGGGACGATAGTAGAGAAAGACGTCGCGACAGTAGTTCTGAACGTCGGCGATATGAATACGAACGAAAAAACGCATAGTCAGTATTAATAAGTTATACACGTGTACTGATTCATATTTTATTTAATAATTATGTAATGATTTGTTTGCAGTTACGATCGTGAACGGGAGTTCGACGATGATTATTTCTTTGATCGTCGTCGAGGAGGAGAAAGCGATCGAACTTACCCAACACGAGATGAATTCGACCGTCGGGAAATTCCATATCGAGAAGATGATCGCAAGCATCATAGTCGCGATGATCTGGATAGACATGCGAGGGAAGAAATCGACAGAAGAAGAGTTAAAGAAGATTTGGACGAGAGAGACGGCAGAAGAAGGCCCGAAGATCGTAGAAAAGAAAGAGACGATATACGTCGCAGGGGAGGAGAAGTCAGGGAGTATGATACGCGATATTCTAGAGATCGTGAATATATTGATCGTGATAGGAGAAGGGACGACCGACGATCGAGACGATACGACGATTACGATATAAGAGATCCGTATAGAAGAGAATATTACGATGATCCTTATAGTAGAGGGTACCTATTTCTTCAGTACGTATTAACATTTCAGGATACGGAGTTAGTTTAGATATATATTTTTTTCCAGGTCTAGGCCATCTAGTAGATCTTCTTACAATGATAGAGATCGAGAATATTATATGCGAACAAGAGATCCCTACTACGGTTACAATGGTATGTAAGTCAATCGGGCATTTTATTAAATTTCTGTTGTCAAATAAATTAATATATATTTTTGTGATATAGGATATCCTGGATACGATTATGGTGCCCATTATGTCAGTAATTATTATGCGTATATAGAAAATTTACGACGTACAAATCCTGCTGCTTATTCAGAATTTTATCATAAATATTATGCTAACCAACACCAACAACAGCATATATCTCGAGGTACAAGTAATTACCCAGAAGATAGAGCAAGTGTTCATTCGGGACGAAGCTCTTGCGACGAAAGGTAAGCGTTAAAAAAGTGATTGGAAAAGGAAGCAATTGGATCTGAATATTTTAACTTTATTTTTCTATAGATTTTATAATATCGATTATGTGTTAGATTTTTTACAAATCCAAGTGCATGCTTCCACTCATCAAACAAAGCATTGTATGTTCCGTATTTCGGGTATTCTGGATGGACCAGGAGTCCACAGCGAAGACAGAATTCAAGTTATCGAAATTTAAATAGGTGAGACCGGGAGAATTCTCTCGGTTTGACACTTTCAAACGTTAGATATCCAATTTTTTGTTTTTAGTAATAATTTAGTTAAAAACGCAATTATCTTTTTCTGAATTAGGCGTAAATCCTTTGGTAGATATATATTCAATTTCTTTTACCTTTACAGATTTTCTTAAAACAAAAAATCCTGTCTTCTTTCCCTGTAGATGCTAAATAATATTCTAATATAGTAACTGCTTTGAATATATTATTTTCTGTTAACGATTAAAAGGAGGTTCATGACTATTGTTTTTCCTGTTGTAAATTTATTGTTATCGAGTTCAATTTATAATACAAAAAACATTGTTTTTCAGGACGACTGGAGATAAACGTACTATAGGTGATATATCTGTGCTTGAAGATTCGATATCCACTTCGGCACGCATGACACCGTCTAAATATTCGGTTTCTCATGTATACGGTACAGTTTGAAATTTAAAAAAATTTTTTTCGTAGATTATCATGTTTTATACAAGTATTTTATTTTTAGGGTGTTTTTCTATCGGGTCTCTGATACATGTACATCCAAGTTATCCAAGTGATGGTGAAAGAGCCAAAGTAGACATTATTAGATTAGACAACTTACTGTCGTATGATCCTCTAGCACGAGATTTGCGAGCTTATCCCGGACCTCTGATTAAGCAAGTGTAATCAGTACTTCTATAATCTAAGCATGTATATTTTCTAGTTAATTGAATTTCTTATAATTTGTAATGTTACAATATATTTATAGGTATGCATGCTTAGATATTGGTTAGAATTGCACTGTTTTCATTTTAACGTTTATTTTTCTACACAGGGGTGTTACTCATAAGAAAACCATTATTGAATATTGTGAGAACAAAATTAAGAAAGCAGCATCAAACGAAGAGATGACCGATCGAGCTTCATACATACTTTTATATGAGCTAATGATTATGTTAATCCAGCAAAATGGAGTAAGAGATATTTTTTAAGCATACATATATACGTATAATTCTATACCTAATTGTATGTATTTTTCCAGAACGTTGTTGGTGTTGATATAGCAGCATTGTTGCTCAGAAACAAAGACTCATATCCTTATGATATGAATAAGCAGAAGGATTCGGGAAGAAGGGAATCGGTGATATCGCAGAGATCAGGTGTCACGATCGGAGATAGTGTTCAAAGCAGTGTAGATGGTGTGACAGCTTCCGAAAAAGTCGAAAATAAACCACGAAAAAGTATCGAACAAATTACAGACGAGTTTAGAAATACGCTACTTTATGGATTGGTTCAAGAAGCACTAGGTACATATATCTCTGTATTATTGGTGTCATTCAGTGTATAAAAACCATTGAAATATATATATTTTATCTTTCCGGTGTAGAATATGCAATGAACGAAGGACTTTGGGGGCACGCACTCTTCTTAGCTAGCAAATTGGATAAACGTACTCATGCTTCTGTTATGGCACGGTTTGCAAATAGTTTACCGTATCATGATCCATTGCAAACTTTGTATCAGCTTCATTCTGGCCGTGTACCTGCTGCTGTTACCGCTATATCGGATCCACGATGGGATGATTGGAGACCTCATTTAGCCATGATTATATCAAATACGTCTGCCAACCCTGAAATTAATCGTCGTTCGATTACGACTCTTGGAGACACACTTTCCGCACGAGGAGACATTCACGCGGCTCATTTCTGTTACATACTTGCACAAGTTGACTTTGGTGCTTATGAAGCAAGTAACGTGAAGCTTGTGCTAATTGGTGCAAATCATCATAAACCGTACAATTCATTTCTTTCAACGGAAGCAGTTATGCTTACGGAAATATATGAATACGCTAGAAACCTTAGCGAGCCAGGATTTACATTGGTGGATCTTCAAACTTTTAAATTTGATCTAGCAGTAAAAATGGTGGATCATGGATTAATAGAAAAAGCTTTATTGTACATAGAACAAATTGCAATAAATATTGCTAATGAACCATCGAAGTATAAGAAATCGTTTATCGATGCAGTGTATAACTTAGGGGACAGAATTAGATATCATGATCCAGTCTATAAAGATTCCATAGATGAAGCTACAACTTTAATATGGTTTAATAATTTAGCTGAAATTGTTGGTAAATTCCATGTAAGTTCAAACAATAGATTAATTCTTTGAAAACTTATTCTTGTCATATGAAAAGAAAAGCTATACATTTTTATGTTTTCACAGTCTGGAGAAATGCTTGAGAATGAAAATTATGTTTCTCAAACTAAACTAGCAAAATATAATGAAAATCCAGTAATGCAAGAAACGAAACAAAAGTCGAATATCGTTCAATCAGAATACAGGGAAGGTCCGATATCAATGATGGAAGTAGCTTCAGGCAATGTACAATCAGACTGGCAGCCTTTATCTTTGCCGTCCAATATGTCAGATGCATACGATCAAAGCATGCAGTATGCCACTAATACTGAAGAATCTTCTCAATATCAACAATCACAACAGCAGGATTATTGGAATCAAGATTCATATTATCAGAATAATTATGGAAGAAACGACAGCACTGTTACTAATTGGCAACAACCATCAACTCATACGTCGTACCCTTCGGAACAAGGTGACATCGATAATACACAGCCACAGGAAAAATGGAACTATGAGGTAAATTAATCGTTGCAATTGCATTCATACGTTTTATATCATCACACGTGCATTATCATAAAACTATCATGAACGCATTGTCAATTTCATTTGCATGCGTGTTTTATGCATCCAAAAGTTTTGCGTTTATTTTCTTCGTTGATTAGTATGTAGAAATAACATGTTTTTCACCTTTTTCTTGATGCTTTCATATGGACAGACGGAAAGGGAAGAAAAAACACCCACTCCTGAAGTAAGTAATTATATGCTTACTCCGGATAGTAATCTCGATCCTGAGTGGTCATTGGATGACACCAATGTTAGTTCATTACGACGGCGCAAAGTATTAACCGATTCAAACCAATACATCGCTTCTAGTTCTTCTGATTCTAATCTTAATACCACGACGGCAATATCGTCGGTTTCTAATCCTTATAGATCTACCAATTTAGATGAAAAATCTGTGAAATCTAGAAAAGTTACGACGTACCCAAAGATTAATGCAAATTATCCAAAAATTTTATCTAATGGTAAAATCCATCCAAAAGATATAAATAAAACAAAGAAATTAGATGGCAGATATATAAAACCGCCCTCTTCGAAACCCCCTGTCTTTTTAAAATGTAAAGTTAAAAGGAAAACTGAAGATAATCATGATAACATGTCAACCGGAGCGGAAGAAAATGATTTCGCTTCGTCGACAACCACTGATTTAGATATTCAATTTAGTAAAGTAAAGTTTGATACTTTGTCCAAATTCAGTTCGAATTCGGAGAGCGAAACACTTGCATTGTCTAAGAATGAAACTCAAACTCTAACACAGTACTGTAATTTTGAGGATAAAAAGGTTATGAGAGTAGCTCCGCATATTCGAAGGAAAGATGTTATTTGTGACACGGTAGATGCATGGTCGCATTCTAGTTCTTCAAAGAGTACCAATGAAACGTGTCGGTATAAGCCACTCATATTTGGTGGCACGTATCCGATAGACTTGCCAGTTAGTAGATCTACAACTGATCTTTGTTTAACCGAATTCGAAGATGATCCTACTGAAAACTTCATTCCTAAAACGTATGATATCGATTGTCCCACAAATTGCGAATAGATAGTATATCTGTTAGATATGATATTGCTACGCGTTTGTGGTTGTAATTGCAAAACGTGTTAAATTAATATTTGAATGCAGTTCTTCCGCTATAAAATCATGTTTGACAAATAACATTTCGTGTTATTATGAAATATGTGTGAATGGTTAACAGCGCAGATCTTTGACAGGGATGAACAAAACGTGGTTTATAGTACTTGTTCTTTGTTTTAGATATCATTCATGTATATAAATCTGTTAATGTTAAATATATAATAAAGTTTCCCATGTTATTCACTTTTTTGAATTTTTGATAGCTGATCCTCTTTTGTGCTTACATATCATGATTATAAATACGTAATATGAGCAAAGTTTCTCACTATTTACTGTGGTAGTTCGATCTTTTAGAATCATATGTAAATTACAAAATTCAACAAAACTATGAATATGAACTTGTACTATCGCAATAAATAGTGATTAACTTTGCTTGAACAACTGTGCGATGATGAATTGTATATTTTATTTCAGCCATCTCAGCCAATGATTTCTATGACACCGTCTACAAGAAAACAATACGACCCATTAGAAGAATTGGATGCACTAGAGACTCCGAATCAAACTTCAAAACCTGTGCCCACAGCTAAAAAAACTTCAGAAAAGTCAACAGATAAAAAGCCTTCCAACAGCGGAAGTTCTTGGTTTGGTGGCCTTTTCAGCAAGCTGGCTCCAAAACCAAGGAATCAGATGATTCTACCAGATGATAATAATCCAACGGTAAAATCTCCAAAATGTATTGTATTTCCTTTTAGATCATTAAAGGATTACGATAGATGGTTTTATGTTTTATGTCGCTTAAGGGCTCACGCGGGTACTTATGGTAATTGAACGTCTATTATGATGTCTTTTATGATGGGAGATGAAAAGGCTAGTATAACTCAGTGTCAGATCATTTGATTAACAGCTAATAAATTATTGATATATTCTGACTTAACATTTTAAATTTCGTTTCTAACATATAAAATGAACAGTACAGTTGTTTGAGCCCTGTAATTCGTATAAATGGTGTTATCTTATGTTTTATCTATTCAAATGAACATATTTACGTACGTTCACGTTGTTTTTTTAATTCTGTAACAGATTGTTTGGGATCCTGTTGCTAAAAAATGGACGAATAAAGATGAAGACGGGGAAAGTAATTCTACAACGTTAGCTCCACCTCCAAAAGCTTCTGATATGGGATTCAGAGCACCTGTAACTGAACATACTACTCAGCCACTACAACCATCTCAACCGTCTCAACCACTTTCGCAAGCTGACGAATCAGCAGTGAACAAGTTTAAATTACCTAAAGGCAGAAGTATGCGTGCCAATTACATAGACGTAATGAATCCTAACAGCTCGAAAAGTAATGCACCGCCTTCAGCGGTACCTACTCCAGTAACATCTCCATTGGTGCCTATGGCAGCTTCGTCGCCTCAATTATTCATTCCTGCTCCAGGTGAATTTTTGATAACTTCTAATATTTTGTTATCATTGTCAGCATAATTTTATCGTTTACTTCAATTCATTGTATTTAAATTTGTTTAGTCAATGATCCAAATGCTCCCGTTGACTTCTTAACGTCTACTTCAACACCGGTTGCACCTTCCACAAATGCCTCTGAAAATACATCTCAAGGGGTGAGTCTTTGACATTAAAATTAATATTTGGAAACATCTATGCACATTGAATCGTGTCTTGTTACCACAAACATATATACAAAATTAACAATACAGTTTCAAACCCATTGTACACAACCCCTTCGTAATCTTTATGTTATGGCTGCAGTATGCTCGTGTGCAGCTTAGTTGTATTTCTGAACGTGTTTCTGGAACTGTAATGTTAAGGTGTTATTCTCACATGAAAGTACTTTCAAACCACGTTCATGATGAGAATTTGTATATGCCTTAAGTTTCCCTTAGTTTTGTGCATTCTCTATTTATTCAAAAGTATCGTAATTGTCTTCTTAATTGTTCATTTGTATAAAAGTTAAACGTTCCTGTGGCTATTTGAATTCTGCAATGGAAAGTAATCGAATTCATAAGTAGGTCTTGTTCCTTTCACATGATACGGTCGAACGATAAAAATATATATATGTTTAAACTTTCATTTTTATTCGTCTAAAGATTGTGTGCTTTCTATGTCATACTGTAGCATTGGTCATTCCAACTAGAATTTCCAAGATCACAATAGATATTCTCTTGTTTGCAAACCTGTGTTTAATCCACCTTTCTTTTTATGTTTCCTTTGCAAGCAGTCGGGGAGGCAGAATGATGTAGCCAAATAATAATTGTTGCTGATAGTAAGGACTATTTTAATAATTGTATACATTGTTCTTTATTATCGTGTATGCATGTTTGCAATATTTATTTAGCAGTATGCGTGACAGTATGAAAATTTCGTGCATGTTTGATGACTTTCACTATGTCTATAGCTTGTCGAGATACTTGTTTATTCTTCTTTGATTCTTCTTTTTTTCAATATCACACTATGGCTTGGTGCTACTTCAAGATATTTTATTTTGCACGTACACGAGTTTTTGGTAGTAATATACCAATAAGGGTAAATTAGGTTCACAGTGTAACATATGGTACAGGACACTAAAAATAATGCATTTATATATTTACATTTTTAGCATGATTACTTTATTTTATCATTATTACTTTTTTTATTACATTGTACGTATCAAACAGATTATCATATTCTTATACATTACACTGCAAGAGATCTGCAATACCAACCGTTTATATTTCTGATATTTTGCGATTTCTTGTACTATTACTTTTTTATTAAAATAAAAAGATTATGTTGTTGTAAAGAAGTCAAGTATTTTGCATTAAGAAACGTCGGTGTTGCATCCTTGTATATTTTGATGCTTAATCATAGCAACAGGGCGATTATTGGTTAGTGAGATAAGATTGTGTGTTATATATGGCATACAGCTCTCTCGATGGAGCTCAACCAGCTCGTTATCGCGAGAGGTGCAGAGCTACACTATGAGGGATCCGCGTCTCCTCCAACGGAACAAGGTAATCCAGTGGCATTAGACATTTTTCTTCCCAGAGGTGACCACTTATAAATATTATTCAACAATATATCATCGAAATTTTAATTTTTTATTATTATAATATTGTGATTTTGCATTAAAAATTTATAATATAATTATGTATTACAGAGTATGTTTTACTTGGTGCTTTTGTTCATTTTATAATTATCCTTTAGTCGTGTTTTCGAGAAAGAAACGTTGTACAATTTTATAAAAATTAATTTTCTATTTACGTGATTTGAACCATTTAAAAGATACTCTATACAGTTTAATAAATACGAGATAAAACGTTTCTCTTAATTCATAGCCATATAGCTTTCGCCCTTGAATCAAGCTTAAACTCATTATATCAGTCACTTCATTTTTGTGAAATTTAAATGGCAAAACTATGGGAAAGCTTGGTGAAGGATGTATTTTTGGTATTGGCCTCGCAACGTATGTTTACGTATTAATTGCAAATACAACACTTTTATGCTTTGTGTCACTCAGTTATGTAAGTTATGAATATATTGTATACATATAAAACAAAATGATAGGATCTTTTAATTAATAATTTTATGATGTTATACAATCCTATTTTAGGACAGAATTGTGTGCAAGATAGTGTAAATATTTGATCGAATTTATAATATTACGGTATTTAATTTTAACATGATTCTATGACCGATTTATTATTAACAACAATAAAAATTATACTCTTTAGGGACCAATGATGTACAACCCGAACGAGGTGAAGAATCGTCCAGCGAAAAACATGCAACAACAGAGTCGATATCAACCACGATAAAATTCGCTAAATGAATATAAGTTCGTTGGTAAACTATAATCAGTATCACGATAATTGTGAAAATATCGTTAACAATAGGAGCAATGGTACCTCAAAGTAAGTAAGTCAACGCGTAGACGTCACATATTTTAGTCAAGCACACGAAAATTTCGCAGGGTTGTGTTCAGAGTTTTACACGAATCGATTAATTTTTTTGGAGTAAAAACAGACAAGTTATATCGTTAGGGAATAATTGCTTATAAATAATCTTATTGACAAATATAAACTATCACAGAGTATACAAAAGACATAAGTTTAAACAAGTCTTATTATGAACTGCAAAAACAAAATATTTGTGTTTCTTGGCTTATACCCTGAGAAACGTGCACTCTAAACATATACAGTAATCGTTCGCTAAATGAGTGCGACTACAACGCTAAACTGTTTTTTTTTTTGGAAGCGTTCCTTTTTTCGAACAATCAGTGGCTTTGTACGTATAAGTAAGGGGTATTCTTAACGCTCATTTAACGAATAATTACTTATACCATGATCGAATTTCGTTAATCGTACACAGGGTATTTGTTTGATAATAATAGGTTTTTTCACGGAATGTTTTTTAGCAAACTCGCTGAAATATGATAACGTAAATCATAGGTTGTTTTCATTATCGTGTAATTGTTGCAATTTAACTCGTTTATCCCATAACATTCGTCAACTATGTAAAAATTCCTTCACAGAACGATATACATATATACATGGCTGATATTATGCTAAGTAAGTTAAAGATAATTGCAAAGATAAATTAATCCTATATAGATCTATAAATTAATTTAATCAGTGATAATCCAATCGTTGAGTGAACGCAATTGAGAAGAATAACACGTTTAATTTGAGTATTTACAATTTTTTCTAAAACGTGTTCTGTAAACCTGTAAGAAGAATAATGTTGGTCGTATGGTTTACATTATACGAAAATTTATTATGAAACCTAAGCGCACGGTATGTTGATTTTATACAATGGCGGCGAACAAATACTGCATATTTAAAACGAAAGAAGTATCGACGATGTAAGAAATGTTAGAAATATGAAAATTTTATGGATCCTATTGTTAGGCGGCTTGTAATACAAGTACTGTTATTAATTGTCAGGCTACTATATCGTTACAGCAACGTTATTTCCAATAAAAAGCATAACTGTCATCTGTCTACTCGAACTGGAAAAATTGGCAAAATGCTTTAACTTGTATTTCCATCTTATCAGTTGAATTACGATAAGAAGCTATTATCAGATTTTAACTTCTTCAAATAATCTTGAAACCTCAATTTAACATAAGGTGCATAGTTCATTATTAAATGTAAGATAATTGGTGCTTTCGAAGCATCTGAAGTGATAAGATCAATTGACAAAGAAAATATTTTGTGAGGGTAATAATTAATTATTCTGGAAGTCTATGTTCCTCTCGGTGATGTATTCCATATTATATTTTTTATGAGCATAAACCTTCCTTATCGAGAAAGGTTCGTTCAGTTATATTATGTGATGAATTCAGAAAACTTTAATTAACAAAAGAGAATAACGTTTAGACAATGTATAAAACGGTAAAGCAAGTTTTGTAGATCAGTTTAATAACGATCGAAAACGAGATAAAACGCTACGAAAATTAAAGGTATGCGTCAAACAAGTAAGATGTGTATGAGAGTAAGAAAGATCGTTTGTCCATAATGTTTATATTGAAATGCGCTCTATTAATGTTTGAGAAAAAACAAAAGGAGAAAACAGTTCCATTTCACTTTGAAAAGACGATATTCTTTTTCGCCATTAATCATAATAGACATGATCGTAGTCAGGTTATCGGTGCAAGAAGATCCAATTTTTGTCCTCTACGACAAAGCTAAGACCATTTTCCCTGTCTCCTTGGCTAAATTCATGATAATAGAAGTGAAGCTAAGTTTGTCGATTCTTGTAAAATATATTAGATACAGTGCTTTTCAGAGGAACCTTTACGCATATTTTACGAATCCTTCTCTTGTGTATGGATATGTACTCACGCGTATTTGTACACAATTAGAAATTGGATGTGCATGTATGTTGAAAATAGAATGAGAAGAGTTGTGTGCGCAGAGAGACTGAAAATAAACGAGAACGATATAAGATCTAAGCACGTAAAGGGTTCCTCTGGTTGTGACTACAATTATTAGATTATTCGGTTTTATACACGCGACGTGGTAATATGCTTTTAATACATATATTGCGCATAAATTGTAGTATATTAATAATATGAAACGCGTGTTTGTGTATGTTACATGTATATACGTATATATAAATACATAATGGAATTTATAATTTGTATATATATCGGAATAAGTCTCCTCGGAAAATATAACAAATTCGTATGTTAATATGTTAGAATTAACTTGTCGAATTGTTCTCCTCAAGTAGGAGTCGTTAAAGAAGGGCCATAAAATTCAACGAGTATAATTTATCTTTTTAAAAGAAAGTTATGTTGCAATCATTAACCTATCATTTGAATTTGTCATCTAATTGTTTCTAATATATCACAATCTCTATTACCATGGTAATATTAAAAAAAAATCGCATTTTTTCCGATTTTTTGTGGTTTCTCATTTTTTGCAACTACAGTTTAGAACCAAAAAATCTGAAAAAAATTCTGTAATATGTGCTATTAGGCCTCCAATGTTTCAGAATTTTTTCAGAATATTTGTATGTTACTAAATAGGAAAAATAGGACAAAAACTGGAATCTCAATTTTTCCGTGTTATTACCCCATCGGCCGTTGAAAGTTGATGTGAGATATTTTTTTGGGACATGCTATCGAATGATATATTGCAATTTTCATTTGGCTCAAGGGCTCATTTGATCACTTTATTCGGATATACCCCTTGCAGTAAGGTAATAAAAGATTGAAAGATTATTTTACGGCGAAACGTTAAAGTTGAGTAATAGTATTAATTGAACTGTACGTTATGTATGTATAGGAAGGGGTTTACGAATGTAACATATTAATGGCATATATCTTTAATGCACTTTACAATTAAAATGTTCTATGTATCTTTATGGGAAATAAGGATGATAAGAAATGTATAATGTATATTACTACTATCCTCATTATTATTAATATTACAATAAAGATTAATACAGCTTACCACTTTCGGTTTATTTTGGAATTGATATTGTCGTACGCACTTAAAAGTACGATTTATAAAATAAAGAATTTCATTTCAAGTTTGACGGTACAGTAAAGTCTCAGAACGTTCAGACCGGAGAGATTCGCTTATATGTGTCAGGAATATGTATGGTATGTGTATGTGGTATATGTGGTATATGTATAAGTACTGCTACATGTAAGTAGAAGTCAACCACCGAAGTCAAGCTACAGTGGCCACGTCGTGAGGAAAAATGGGTGTCGCTCGGTTTGGGCGACAGTCAGATTTCTAAGCGACGTTGATCCTAACTCAATAGAATTAATATGAGAACCAAAGAGCTAAATGCAGCTATAATGGCAAGTGGTTAGGTTTCTTTCTCCTCATTGGTTGACCATATCCCGTTCCTTGATAGTTTTCCGAACACCCAGGTGTCCAGAGAGGTGTAGGGAGGTAGAAGATAGAGAGAGTAATGATGAGAGATTATATGAGAGAATCTTGACTTGTAAAAACTCGGTACATATATCGGGCATATTGAATGAACTCCACTTAGACGGCTTCTTCATATGAAGAAAACCAAATATAAATCACAGAGTTATATCTACTCTTTGTATAAATTAAAAAAAAAAAAAAAATCCTCGTACATGGAATATTCGAAAAATGTCGGTAGGACGTGGTGCTTTAATAGTTTTTGAAGGATGTGATAGAGCAGGAAAATCTACTCAAGTGAAAATGTTAATAGAAGCTTTAAAGAAACGAAACATTCCTACAGAAGCACGAGCTTTCCCAGGTAAATATAGTAAATTTCTTCTGCCAATAAACGTTCATTCAAAATAACTCAATATTCGAATTGGGCATAGTCTTCTTTTTAAATGTGTAAAACATATATTGTTTTCATGCAAATAGAACAATTATTAACAATTATTAAAATACAAATTATTAACATTTATCGATTAAATTATCGAATATATAGTTTGTTTCTTAGGTTACATGTAACTTCAGTATTGACTAAGTTATATAATACTTCTGTATGTTTACAGATAGAACTACACCTACTGGAACATTGATAAATAACTTTTTGTGTAAAAAGCTAGAGCTGCCTCCTGAAACAGCACATTTATTATTCTCCTCAAACCGTTGGGAAGTTAAAGAAGATATAATAACAAATTTACAAAATGGTGTAACTGTTATTATTGATAGGTGAGCAATAAAATAGTTGTAAGCGATCATAAAATGCTTATATATGATTCAATTATTACTTGTTTTGATATTGTTGCAGGTACGCAGGTTCAGGTGCTGCTTATTCAGCTGCACTGAGTGGTAGATGTTTAACTTGGTGCAAAGAAGTCGATAAAGGATTACCTTCTCCAGATTTAGTGATTTTACTTAAAATTTCGGAGAAATCTCAGTGTGCACGCAGTAATTGGGGATCTGAACGTTATGAAAATAGTGAATTTCAAAAGCGTGTTGCTCTAAACTATGAGCAACTGATTGAAGAAACTTGGAGTAGTATAGATGCTAATCAGGAAAAATTAGTAATACATTCCCAAGTATTACAGCAAGTATTAAATACTGTAGAAAGAGTTAAAAATTTACCCATAGGAATGTTGTATATGTCTCCTACTTGATTATTAACTGTATCTCAAGCATTCTGCGTATTAATTATAGAGAAATTAAAAAATATTGATAGCTGTACTACCTATTACAGGTCTATATGAAAGCATTCAATACATATGATTATTTTTATATTACAATTGTAAATTCATCATATTCAGTTCAAAACTGAAATCTTTTTATTGAACCACAATAAAAAATGTCGTTATTTCATTTCCATACCAGATACTATTGTACTCTACTTTACAATCAAACTATATTTCCGTCTTAGAAGAAAATGTACTTTATATACGGAAATGGAAATTTCTCGTGAACGTTAACGCTCAAAAGCGAATGAGAAAATGCACTTTATGCGATCGTGTTCACGCATACAAGAATATGAATCGTGACGTAAAATTATAGAAGCGGAGCGTTCACGCGACGTCTTATATCATTTGCACTTATTTTTATGCATTTAGAATATAATACATATGTCAGTGTATGATGTTGCGGACAATAATATATTTTTTCACAGCAATTTGTATTCTATAATAACCAATGATTACAATTAAAGAACTTAACAAATTAAATATCTTTTAAAAGATTAAAAAAGTGTATAATATGTTACTTAGAAACTAAAAGTTAGTGGAAGATACCAAAAAGATATATCTATTTCGCTTCATACTAAATTTCCACGTAGCAATAAAAATATATAAAATTTATTAAAAAATAACACTAATCAGATTATTTCCTAGAGTTATTGGAAATGTGGAAATGCGTACACAAAATTCGATCAACAACAGAAGGACGAATAGCGTGAATTATTACGGCGGCACAGCGATATCTCATAAATCTTTTAACATCATTTGCATGTGATAAATCATTACACTGCTCGGTAGCAACAGCAGGTGTCGCAAAGTATGTTACTAGCTTGCAGATACAACGTTTCCAGTAGAGGAGAGAATTGCGAGAGAAATACGTATTCCACGACCACGGAAACGAAAGAATATTAGACACGAATATTCGAGAATTGTCGTCGTTCACCGCGTTGCATGTTGGTTATTAACAGATTTTTCTATTTAACCTTTTTTAATTTACAAGCCTAATTTCGATACACATATGGCCGAACTTAGTGTTACTAAAAATCTGTAATCATTGATCATTCTCTAGGAGAAACTGATGGTTTCGTATTGCAAATACTCGAATCAACGGCATTATCATCGTGACGTACTCCAATGGAACAATTTGCGTTCTGTGATCCGAACACAAAGTTAGTTTCAAATTGTTTTGACCAGTTATTATCCATTTTTGATCTTTTTTCATGCGCTTCAAGAGAGAGATCGTCTTCGGAAGGTTTCTCTCTGGTTTCCTTAAAAGTAGACGTCTCTTGATAAACGGTGGACTTTTCATCGTTTAAACTTACTTTTGTATTTTTCTGACTTTTCTCTGAATTTTCGGAGCCCAAATCAGGCTTTGTTTCTTGCATAACATTTTGCGCAATTTCTGACGGAGAATTCGTACCATCCGAGGAGGTGGATGGGTGATTCTCTTTATTTAAGGCCGTCAAATTCGCAGAAATCTCATTTGTATTCTCTTTTATTTGCGTGTGTTTTATTCTCATCGGTCGGTCACTCGCGGAATTTGTTTCTTCATCGTTTTTAAACAATTTCGAGTATTTCGAGTTGTCGACGTGTACACTAATCTCCTGCACGGACGCGCGAAAACTATCGATTAGCTTCTTGGTATATTCGGCGTTCACCAACGATGATAGAGTCAAAGCTTTGTTTACGATTGCCTGCAGGGATTCTCTTGCACTATCTGCTTCTGTTCGTTGTCTTTGAGACTCCTCTTCATGTTTGAACCTCTTTCTGCCCATTGATCTCGAATTAGTAGCGTTCGAATTACGCGACACAAAGGAAGTTTTAACATGTTTCTCTTCGGACTCGCATTGTTCATCCGTGAAGGATCGAGTTTCGCTGTAAACTCTTTTACGAGATTTCTTTTCTGTCACTGCGTTCTCCGTCGGAATACTTGTTGCATCGGAACGTTTGTCTTTTAAGTTTTTATGTGCATGGTATCTGAACTCTAAAGGTATTCGACGGATTCTGAACTCTGGATCGTGTCGAGGCGTAAACTTCGAAGGATTTTTTTCCACTAATTCTTTGTCGTTTTTTGTTATCGAATTTGATTTGTCTTCGTCAATTTGTAACACGTTTTTGCACGTATTTGTACGGAGATTATAACCGCAATATCGGTAGCTTTTCCCATTGAACGGTTGTTCGTCCGAAAGCTTGTCGTCGAATGTTACGAATCTTTTAAAAGAAACGTTCGTATTCAATTTGTCCCAACAATCGCAGTCGATTTGAAGAAGACAATCGTCAGTTCTGAAGTGAGTCCTCTGAAAGCTGAATATTATGATCTCGCGCGGTATCGTCTCCCATGCTTTGATCACAGATTGTAGGATGTCGTGGAGGTTCCACTTTTCGATACACTGTCTCTGTCGTTCCGCGTACCTTTAACAAATATTTTATACGAATCAGTTTTCCAAATTCGCTTAATTTGAAATTTCTTATTACATCGATCGTTTACCTTCGTCTGAAGATCATCTTTATATAGTGAAAAACGTCTTTCCGCAGGGGACGTAATAAAGGCGGAAAATTTTCGGGAAAATAAACGAGTTTCAGGTTACTCGGCGCGAAATCTTTCAACGCGTGTGCCCTGTTTCTTCGCAAAAATAGCAAGATCTTTCGATTGCTTTTAAACATTTTTTCGTTCACGTTCGACAGCCAATTCTTGAACAACTCGTCCTCGATGTACGAGTCCTTGCTGTTGTAATAAACGTGTTCTTTCACCATTATACTCGAAGGATACGATCCACAGATCAATAGGGGTAATTTAGTTGACCCAGATGAGTTGCAACCCATCAAGATCGTTATTCGATTTCTTGGTAACTCGCTTTCAATTTCATCCAACGCGATTCTTGACGGTGGAACGTCTGTATACATGGTTAACTCGTCCACGTGGAATAGATCGTTATGTTTGTATTTAATGATCGTCGATCTCATTAAATCGATCCAGTTGCGATAGTTGGTAAATGTAGGACCCGCATGATCGGAGAGATCAGTGGAGAAACCGTGTTCCCTCAAAAAATTTTGTAACCATCGTTCTGAACACTTGAAACCTAGGTATAATAGAAAAAAAAGTAACGTTCAGCAAAGAAGTTCCTACCTCCAGTTTGACTACTTTTAATCTATGACTTTTACGATCTGGTTTGGATTTATCTGCCAGGATTTTCTCTGGGTTCCTCCGAAACATTCACGAGGTTTTTCTTAAGATTCTCCTAGACTACAGTTTTTCGAACATTTTTTCAAACTTTCATGGATCGAGATCTGCTTTCGAAAACTGTCATGTTTCGCGTCTTAATCGTTCGTAATACATTATTGTTTAACGGCTCAAAGTTTAAAAATTCCAAGATTAATAAATTTTAAAGTCTCATAGTTTGAAAATTGAAAAATTACAAAATTCCAAAGTTTCAAGGTTAAAGAATCTAAGCTTCCCCTTAGGCTACTCCTATATGTAGATTCTCTCTAGACTCTCCCTGGTTGGTCCTAAGATCAAAAGTAAAAGATACAGAATACCTACTTATCTTTTCTCTGAACCAAGAGAAGCTTACAAATCTATTTCTGTGTGATTCTTCAACAACTTTTTCCGTATACTAGAATCCACGTTCCGTAGTACAATAGAATAGTCTAGATTTAACGCAATATTCGAAACATTCATTGAAAGAAAATTTTGTCAAGTAGATTACATACCGTTCAGACCACGTATCCTTGACAATTCAAATGCCTTTTCTCGTAGCATACCTCGGTCGAGATAAGTATTCGTTGCATGCATCTTGCAGGTCCATTTTAACAATTCTTCTTTGATTGCCTTCATCTTTCGCTTCTCCGAAAAATCTGAAGTCTCTCTATGCAACATGAAAAGATTATGATCAATTTAGCATGTACAATAAAAATAAATAATAATAGTTTCTGTTTGCTGGAAAGACGGTTAAAGGTTTTATAATTGCTGGACTCACTGGCGATTTTCGATTGTCGATCAAACATCGCATCGTGTTATCTCGATTACGTGACGACTCGACGTTATTTTCAAAGGGGTCAAACATTTGGGTTACATCAATTATTAAGGGCATTAGCGGGACAACGTGTTTAAACTTCGTTACTCGAACGTTTCATCGACATTTCACCACCATTGTAGTTCATTTCTCGTCATTTTATTACATTTCTTGAGGAATTTTGCTGAAACTAATTCGATCGTTTCACGCAACAAAGATTGACGTAACAAAGTTGGTAACGAGCATCGCCATGAAGTTACGGTGGAGATTTATGCAAAAATATCTGATTCTACCGACGAAGCAATTTTCTAGGAGAGTAGGGTAAAAACGGGTTTTATTTTCATGGGATATACGCGGTAGAAGAGCCGTGCGTTGACCGCTCGATGAATATCATTCATCCTGCGCGCCGAGTTAAATTGCATTTCTCCGGGGCGTCGTCCTGACGAGACACTTGCCATCGTAAATTTTCATCTAGAACGCCACGCTTTATATCATCACGTTTTTCCTCTCGCTGTTTCTTACCATTTTCTGTTCTCCTGTCTCCACGAATCATCGATCGTCTTTTAACCCTTTCATTATTAAACACCATTATAATTACCATCCGCAAAACCCCTGTATAAAACGCTAAGAAAATAATGCTCATAACTGACAGAGATCATTCTCAACGCCGTGTTAGATATACATATACATATTTGTAAGAGAAACTTGGAAGATTAACGATAAAGTTGTACCTAATATTCTGTACCACTTATCTTGTCGATGTAAATTAAGTTAAAAAGCTCAACCTAATCGTATTTTCACCGTTCTATAACCATCCGATTACTGCCCACAGTAAAGCAAGAGCAATTATTGTATACAGGTATAGTATAGCAACATGCTATAGAACGACGCGATAAAGGATTCACATTTGCAAGGAATGCTGTCATCGCTGACCTAGTGAGGCAAAACTATAATTTAATATGTATTTTAGCTTCTGTCGCTCTACATTTAAAGTATATCGCTGCTATTTTACAACCATTTTCATGTATTCGAAGACGAATAGTACTTATGGTATTTGAAATTAGCCGCTTCGTTTTCGATAAAATCAAATTTACAAATATACGATAGTTTTTCTATTTAGCGTCATGTCGTCGAGATTTTGAATGATAACCATTTATAGAAAAAAAGTTGCAGTCTGAAAAATTGCAAGGAATAAGAACGAACGTTATAATCCAGCAAAGAGTTTTATCACTCGTGGGAAGATCTGATTAATGGATGCTCGCATTCTCCGCGCCATTAGTAACACTTCTATGAAGCATGCTTCTGACGCCAGCGTATGACTGAAAATAACTCTTGAAGGTGTTTTCTGTTTCGGAATCATCTTAGAAAAAACATTACAAATTACTCGTCAGGAAACAGCGAAATCTGTCTTTAAAATCCAGGTGACAGTGAATGATAGCGAAATGGTAAATAGAGCCATTACCAGCGACGAGTACTCTCGTATCGAGCGGTTGTTTTTATCGACGCTGTAACTAACGAACAAACACGCGACAGCTAACAATTTCAGATTGTTTGTTTCCGACTGCATCTAGAAATCAAATAAACTTACATTGTTTAGCGTACCACTTAATGTTCGATACCAACAAATGACATATTCAATGCTCATCAAAGTACTCACGGGCACGAGTCCTAAAGTTTAGGATTCTATTAGAAGGGATTGGGGAGATTTTAGGGTCGAGGAAAAGCTAGGGTCTAAAAGAGGTCTAGGAATAGTTGAAGGAGAGCTCAGAAAGACCTAGAAAGAGTTTAGAGTGAGCTTAGGTATGATCTAGGGAAGTTCAGGGAGAGTCTAAGACGTTAGAAAGCTAATCTTACTTCGCTCAATGACTTTTGATAGCTCGAGGGGAAGCGAGTTAGGTACGTTGTTCAACTCACTTTTTCTTTTCCGTTTACCGTTTTACTTTTGTTTTTAACGTTTGATTGATACGAGCGCATATTTGCCTTGTCATTCCTTCGGCTGTTCAATTATTCATAGTCTAAATGACAATCGGAAGACAGTCACGTCCTGACGCGGCTAACTGCAAATGTGTGTCCTCGTACGTCTGTTTACCCTGGCGGCTTTCATTTCGCTTTATCACAGCCGACGGAAGACCACGAACCACTGAATCTTCGCTGTTATTTATATGGTTGCTCGGAAACATTCGATTCCACTTATCGCGGCGACGTTGAGGATGATCGTCGGCCACAGTCCGTCTTCTGTCCATCCACCGCACTCTTCCGAAGAAATAGATCTTTTGCAACGTCAGGTAACTCGTGAAATTATTTATTTATTCGATTGTTTAAACTGAATCAATCCTTTCTCGAAAGATTTTATAAAATTAATATAATATAATGCTATCGGAGTTTGAAAATTTGAAATTAGCAGTGTAAGGACGTTTAAAAAAAAATGTGTACTATGGAAAATGAAAAATTTGTGCGATAAAAGGAATCGACAAATTCTGTAAAATTTCGTTATTTAAAGCTTCATTAATTTATTAAGTTTAAGCAATTAGAATTGAGACGAAGTCCTGCAGCGAAGTTCTGCAGATAAGTCGTAAGCGGAAAAATGTTTAAGAAAAAAGTGTGGCATTCTGCGATTCTATAAATTGTATAATATTATCAGTTTAATAGTTTTATCGAAATCGAATCGTGATAGAAGAAAAGGATCTTGGCTATACTTCTTTTAATATTTCACGAACAGTGGAGTTCTTAAACACGTTAAAGTGGTTAATGTACCTCTATCGTACGAAATAAACGCGAACAGCGTTTCGTATTCGAATTATTGTTAGCAAAGTAACGATCGACAATGGGACAATGCATCATCGTAAAAACGAATTTACACACTTGAAATGGCTTTTGTGAATTCTTTGCAATAGGTCGTGCCGAAAATTTCCTCTTTTTGTGGTCGAACTAATATTTCAAATCGATAGCACCCGTACCAGGAAACAATGATTAATAGCCAGTTATACTACGAACACGATTCGTTTCATACTTCGTTTTATAATTTACTCCGTAATTTACTCGTCTCTTTTAAACGATCTCCTTGCGAATGAAAATCTTTACGAGGATATTTCGAATCGCGCGATATAATTTATTTATAAAATTGCAGTCGAACATCGTAGTTACGCGAGAAACCGCAAGGCTTGGCTAATCGAAGGAATGAACATTTTCGAAAAAGAGTTTGCGCATCATCCCAGAAGAGACGCTTACCCGAGGAGCATCATTCGCGTGAAACCGTTCGACGTGGAAAGCACGTTCGCGAAAGTAACCGATGAGAGAAAGAACGCTACGAAAAAGTATCATGGGCCAGAGTCGCCATTGTACACGGCAATTTACCCTTCAGTTTGCATAGCGAAAGTATTTGGTTTGGCGCCATACGATTTCACGGACGACCAAATGGTACCCTCCAACATCTGTCTCATATTTTCATTCACATTCATGACCATCTACTGTTACATCGTCTATGTCGTGTACTTAAGATTTACCACTCTTAAACGAGAGAAACTAGTTTTCGGTGTCGTGGAAACTACGAAGGTAATTTTCGTTCTATGATTAGAGTTAATCGATTCTGTTTTATGATCCAACATCTATTATCAAACGACATAACTCGGTGACTGGAGATGAAAATCTTCCAAGTATCGTTTTATTCGTAGGTAATCGTCAATTATTTGGTGGCCATGTACGAACTCGTAGCAACGATAGTAACCAGGAAAGCGTTCATCCGAATTTGGAACAACCTTCAAAATTTCGACGAAAAGCTCAACCAACTGGGCTATCCGCGTGTCGAAACGAAAACCGAGATCGTATGTTGGGCTTTGTTGATCAGTCAGACTATTGTCTGGATCGTCGTCAACCAGAGCGGTATGTACGCGTTTAACGAGACCTGGTCGTTCAACATGAGCTACATGACTATTTATATCGGCACCGCGGTATCCGTGTACAAATTCTTCGCAATGGTGACTTTTGTCGGACAACGTTTTCATCAGCTGAACGAGATAGCCAGAGAGAATTTACCACCTCAAGTCGGATATCACAGCAGCATCGTCAGTAGAAAGGTGAAAAGCTCGATTTATCTAAATTACCATTTGAACAGCCAACGATCGTTCGAGCAACAAAAACCATGTACGAACGTAAAACTATTTTGATATTTACTTAAGAAAGACTATCCAAGATCTTCACGGTGAACTGATGTTATACGGCGAGGCACTGGATTCTCTTTACTCTTGGCCGCTGTTGTTCTGGCTTATAAACTTGAGTGTGCACAGCGTCAGTAGTCTGTATTTCTTCATCGATTGGATGATCCTGACTCCTTGGTCTAATTCAACTTGGCTTCTATTATTTAACGTGTGGTCTTGGTTGCTCGTATTTATGATACAACTTTTGGTTTTACACATCGGTTGTGATTACGCGACAACACAGGTGAAAAATTAATGCTCCCCGTCACGATCTACCTTTATTTTTTATCTCAACTTTTTCAACGTGATTTTTAGGCTAACAGTATGGCTGCGATTCTAGTCGAGTGGGACGCCAGAGTAATTAAAAGATTTCCATACGACGTAAGTATCCGCGTATTTAGTTACGAGGGAAAATATTTCTTCCATTATGCATGTCTTCATATTCGATATGAAATTGTATTCTATTCTAGTCCGATGTTTTGAATAAGATTTAGACATAAATTTGTTGTTAATGTCGCTATTTGTATTGAAGGTAATATTAGAAAATTAAAGAAAAGAACAGCTATCGGAATGCTACGTTGCTAAAACTTCCTTTATAATTAACGTAATGGTTCAATCGAATTTCGTTCTTTACAGGACACGATTCGTACCTCGTTACACTTTCTGAACAGACGTCTTCGTTTCTCTGCAGGTGGTCTTTTCGACGTGAAATTGTCGCTTCTGAGTTCGGTAAGTTCATTTTGTACTATCTCTAAGGAGAACGAGTCTAAGTGCTCGTAATAAGACGTAGTATTCTTTTCTTCTTTTGCTTTGCACACGATGCAACTCGAAGGAAAGGCAGCTTTGTGACGATGTTTCCAATCTCGCGGTATTACCCAACATTTTCACCGCAAACATAAGATTATTTGAACTTTGTTTAATAAGCATGATTATGAAACGTGACAGTACCTACCGCAAATTACATCCTCCGAAAGCTTTCAGCATTCCGCGATCCGCTTCCCAATTTGCCGAAGCTCTCGTTCCGACGTTGAAACGAGTGAACGAGTTCGCGGCAGCTTCCTAACTTTATACGTACCATTTTCCGACCAAACGTTTCCGTCTATCCTTTAGCACGTTCGAGATCACGATTTTATTTTTCGACGAGTTATTTATCGCAGTTTATAGAACGTTTACTAATTAACGTAGGATATACAGGGTGGCTCTTCAAAATAAACCAACTGTTTACTGCTGATATTTACAGATCGTTGGAATGCTGTCGACGTATCTGATAATCCTTCTGCAATTCCCGGCTTAACTGTCGACGAATCAAAGAGAAGCAAGGATTAGCTCAAGAGATTCGATAAAATCGATACATTCTTCCATTATTTATCGACGACCGTTGTAGGGCAACAATGATCGATGACGAGAGCAATAAACTCGAAGACTAAGGTAAAGGTGCGCCAGTAAGAGGTAAAATTAGTACACTGCATACATAACAATACTAAGTAGAACAGAGAAATGAAATGTTGAACTTTCAATATTAGATTTGAACTTATTATTAGCAATAAATTTAAAGATATAAACCGTATAATGTATTATGGATACATTTTTCACCGGGCAGTAATGTATACCGTCGTCTGACCATATCTCCTCGAAACTACTTTCTTATCGATAAGTAGTACGGCCAGACTTTATACGTACCAGCGATCCGTTATCCGCCTTCTATGTATGTATGTCGTATTCTAAGCATACTGGACGATGCGATACATTTCCAAAATGTGAAAAATTATTATTAAAAGACATACTGGAAGGGCTGGAAGCAAAATAGAAACATAATTATGGCGCAAAGGGTTGAATAACATTTTTGCTTAAGGAGCAAGGCGTAATGTACAAGGAAGACATAAAAAAGATCATTGACACTGGACACGATCACCGTGGGCGCGTTGCAGCAATTTTCTAGGTCATCAGTCTGGAAAATTGCTTTCCTTCCATCGTCCTGGCTCCTTCTTTTCTTCTCTGTTACACAGCCACCAAACGGTGTATACCAAATTCTTCCTCGTACGCGAGCAACTTTATTGGCCCGTTAAAGTCACCGCACCATCCACACCTGGTTGTATTAAAGACTTTTCTCCGTATTAAGTGCAGTTATTCGAGACCGAAATCAGCATTCGTCGCGTAACATAAAATTTAAAGAATATATTAAGAAGCATCTAATTTTGAGAAGAATCCTATTTTATCAGAACTCGAAATTTCTCGCCACATTATAGCCGATTGAAATCGCGTTAAATTCATCGAACGAATATTCTTGGCCTTTTCTGCCAGAGACACGCCGCGTGAAAGAACTCGTGAAACGTTTCCGGTTAATCCAGTTAGACCACTTCCTTCCAGGAAGTTACTTCCTCTTCTTATTCACCATGGGAATACCGCGAAATGTACGAAGCTGTTCGCGTTTTACGAACTTTCTAATCATACGTACGTTTCTTCGAAGCTTCTTTTTCGTTTCTTTCTTCGGACGTTCGTTTCATCTTCTTTCAAACTCGCTAGATTGCAACAGGAAATAAAGAATTCGAAGTATTTGGCTAGAAAACTATCAATAACTGTCGGCTAATACGATTGACCTAAGTCGAGAAAACAAAGGGAGAGTATTCGAACGATGGTTTAGCGATTTCGTAAAGGCACGTGTTTCTTACTAGGATGACGTTCCATAAATCTCAATCTGCAAACGATCGGAGATTTCAAGCTGTCCCTTGCCTCGGGTCTCTTTTCTTCCAGCGTCGGGAGTTAACGAACTCGTTACGCTAAATTAACGTGCCGTGCCACTCGTAAATTACCTTGAATTAATACTATCAATCAGGACGAAGAGATTGGAAGTACCGTTCGATAAATAACAAGAAAATATCTGTATTAACATATTTTAAAATGATGGATAGTACTGTCCGTGACTTCATCAATTAACACCTTTTACACGGACTCGTTATTAACGCTTTTGCTAATGGTTCTAAGGATTATTTCAATGTATTCTTGTTTTTCTTTTTAGGTTGAAATTAATGCCAGACAGAAAGATAGAAACTCTAGTACGTCCCTTTGACGTAAAAGTATCGCAAAATGACGCTTGTAATACATTTATTCGAAGCTTAAAGTTTAATTACGAATTAAGGTTAATTCGTAATTAAATAAAGGTTAATTACGAATAACATATCGATGTTAATTACGTAAATCTCTTTCACTAATACTCTTACTATTAAATGGCTTCGTTGAAACAAACAATGGATCAATCAATTTTCATATTAGTACTGTTTGTAAGCGAATATCCTGTTTTGTATTATTGGAGGAAATAACGCGGAATGTTGATTGTTTCTTTCTCACGATGTTTCCCGCGGACAGGTATCGTAAATTATCAGTGACCCAAAAATTCGAAGCCCTTGACACGACATCCGTGAGCAACCCGTACTCCGCACGCTGTATGCGTCCCACTGCACTCTGCACATTCAGAGATGCACTAATGGCTAGCCATTTCGACCCACGCTTCAAACCTACGTCATACCTTGTGCATATGACCTTTTACGTCAGCAGACCATTTCCGATTATGATACTGCGAATCCGCAGGTATTTTCATTTCTTATTTTTAATTTAATATTTTATTAATCGTTTGCTTAATTGGTCAGTGGACTGTGTCTATTTACTGATCGTATGTTTTACAATTTATTTAATTTATTTATTTTATGAAAAATAAGAAGAAAAATTCCAAATGATTATTTTCTGGATATTTAAAAAGAAATTGTTGTTTACGAATAGGTACTGTTCAGTGTCAAGTTTCTGATCGTTATGATATCTGAATTTCCAATTATCTAGATGTCGAATATCGGATCCTTTAGCTATCGAACGCGTGATGGGAAATTACTGAACTAGCAGATATGGAAACAGAGATACGCAAATACACGAACAGATACGCTATTGTAAATTCAGGGGGGCAATCTGTTATCCTACTTCTAATTAACTAAATATCACGATGTTACTGTAACAGATTATATTCTTACCGATTCTTTGTAACGAAGGTATTCCGTAAAAAAGTAAGCGCAATGTAAATTTGCAAAATCGTTGAAAATTTTATTGAGAAAAATCTACAACATTAATCCGTATACACACTGTATACGTTGCATGGTAATTACATTTCCACAGTTTCTTTCTTTTCTTTTACTGTATCATTATTACGCTCTCTAGTTTACCTAATTTGTCCTTATTTAAACATACGATATGGCACATTACACGTAATACTGATACGTAACGAGATGACAAAGTAAAATTCTGAACACTAAACTCGAGTTCTCTGCAAATATTTCTTCACAGAAATATAGGAGACTTTTCTGTCGCTTCCCTAACGAACCGTGTTTACAAATCGTTTCACGTCCTATATCCTCGTTTACCGTTTTCTTTCAAAAAACGAACAGGATATATATCCGTTTAAATCTAAAAATATTATACACAAATTATGGCGGTTGTCGTAAGAGCATTTAAAAAAAGTCAAAATAAAACACGCGACTACAACTTTTCGTTCGAGCTCATTGATCTTTTTAACCTATTTCTATCGCGTTTATGCAAAAATTTCTTTCTAGTGAATTTCGTGCTTATCCCTCAAAATGATTGCATTACGCGGGTGGATTAAAACTACAAATAGAAATACATATACAAAAGCGTTTCGGAGATCTCGTGAAATATTTCTCGCGAAATATACGAGACTCCGTCACGCAACGCTTTTTTTCTCTCCGCTTAAAACGTGCAACTGCTAAAATATACGGTACAATCGTAAAATAACGCGTACACAATTTGATGTGTATATGAAAACATTACACGAAGCGTATTTTGTTGAATTTAACGTTAAAACAGTGAATAGCTAACAGTCTTAAACGTCTACATATAGTCAGTATTCACATACATAAAGTTTGTACTATACAGTCCCCCGACGAATTACTCCGTATAAACAAAATTTTAGTATAATATAAAATCTATCAGCAACTTGTACCGAAAAATTGTCTAAAAAAGCAGTTCATATGCGATTGCGATACACCGTTAACCCTTTGCGATCTATGTTGGCTGTAGGATTTAATGTAACGATAAATGAATTAATTGTTATCAAAATTTAGTGTTGTAGACAACATTTTGGGAAACAGAATAACCTGCATGAATATCTAATAAAGTTATCTGAAGTTAAAAATGTGAAATAGTTCTTAAAATTCCTCTTTTCTATAGAAAAAGAACGTGAATTGTAAAGGGTTAAAAGAATATCGAGCGCGATAATACTTTCTGGTCAATGTTACAAGATTCGCCGATTAAACAGCAGTACGCATCTCGTCAATAGTCAAATCGTTCAAAGATGGGGCTTTGTTATCGAGATACAGATTGTTTCTTGTCTCAACAGTGGTATAACGAACCTCAAGTGCTCGAGGGACCGCGTAAATGCTCGGAGGTGCAAATTCGAACGACTGCACGCTTCTTCTCGATGCAATGATATCCTCGTAAACGCTGGATTTCGGTCTGTCAAGAACACTGGATTTTGGAACATCATAAATTGGTTCCGTTCGCTTTCCTTCCGAATCCAATCTCAGCTCGTTCTCAGATTTCGATAAGAACCTCCTTGGTACGTCGTAATTGCTCTCGACCGATGTGGAACTGCGACAGGATACCGATGAACAGATATCCAGGCAGCTTTTGCGAAATTCAACTTCGTACAGGTCGTTCTTAATGATCACCGATGACTCTTCGCTATCAGGAGATTCTTGAACATCGGACGTTTCCTGAAGCTCATCCATCTTCGTCAAGGATACGAACGGATGTTTCGGAATCTTGGAGACGCAAGGATGCTTCGGTAACCTCGTAATCACTGGCCGAACCGGAGAAGGTGGATGAGTCTTCTTCGAGATCATCTTGCGATCCAAGGACATCGTGAGAAATTTTGCAGACGACGGATAGGCTGGTCCTAGATCCAACTTCACGTCCTCCCTTGGCATCTCGGTCAACAGCAATCTCTTCCTGTTTCGTTTGCTGTAATGTACCACAAGTAGATTAAATTTTCGTTCGCATATTACATAAAATTAACGTGAAAAAATATTTGAAAGCTCTCAAAACTTCTGAACAGTTTTTCTTATGGAACAAGTAGTAAAACGAGAGAAAGTCCTTAGGCTAGTAAATTTCGTACAAACTCGCGAATCAAAGTATTAAATATCTTTCGCAGTTAACTATAAAATATCTTATTAAAATGTTGAACGCATACCTCGCGCACGCATACGTGTCAGAAAACACCTCGTCTTCCTCTTCCTCGTCCAAGTTCTTCGGTCTGAATGTTGTAAGCGTGCCTCTTCTCGGTTCACGTTCGATGTAACTGTTCTCCTGTTGTAGAAGCACATCCGTAATCGAGATCAACGAGTTCAGAGAAGACGAAGAGCAGGACTTATCGTCGTAGCCAGAATCCTGAAGTTCGCGCGACTCCTGGTATAAATTCCTTTCGGACGAAAACAGTTTACACTTCTTCTCCAACGTCCTCTTCCCGGTCAAGGCGTTCAACAACTTCTTCAAGGATCTCTTTCGCGGTAATTTCTTCCCGGTAATTGGTATCCAATCGATGGAAGTATCCTCCACTTCGATTGGCTCTTTCAGATACGCACCAACCACCTTCGGTGTCTTGTCCACGCTGGATATTTCTCGAACGAAACAATCATCGATATCGTTGTAATTTTGATGATCGTTGATCATGGTGCTGGTCTTCTGTAACGCGTTTCCTTCCAGCAGAATGGTCTCTTCGGGATCTGGCAACGTCAAATCGAAATCAACGCTGTCCACACTCTTCGTTTCGTCCAGTGAAGAGACTTTCGATGGACTGAAAAGGAAATTCGATGCTCGAATTTTATCCTTGTCGAATTTGAAGGTATCGGAACTGTTCGAACTGCAATCCTTCGAATTCTGATAATCGACATGCACGGGATCCCTGTAGATCTCCGATGATGCGCTCGAGTCTCCGCAACTATCGGGAGGGGAAGAAAAGATTGCGAACTTCTTACGGTTCTTCGAGTTTTCGCTTCTATCCTTGGATATCGTGTTTTCATTTTTAATCTCGTCCGGAGGAGATTTATCGGAATCAGGAACTTTCAGCTCTTCGCAAGAAACGTTGAAAGGAGAGCCAAAAACCCCGGATCTTCTCGAACTGCTCCGCTCTTCTGACTTTTCCACATTAAACTGTCGATTCAAATCGTCGAATTTACTTGTACGACGTTGCGGTTCTTCGGGACTGATCTTGAAATTGCTACCGAACATCTTAAATTTTCTTTTGGGCGTTTCCATCACTGGGGTGGGGTCTTCGTATTTCTCTTTCGATTCTTGCGCTACTTTTAGGTCGTTATACCTTTTGTATTTTACCTCGAACGCTGTTACGATCTTCTTGACGAAGTTCTTCTGCTTGAACTGCTCGATGCTTATGTCCTGCGACTTGGTGGGCGAAAGAAAACCAGTCTCAAATTCGCGAATAATACTCTCCAAGTCTGGCATTTCGGGAGGTGTCTTCGGGGAATCGGAAGTTTTCGTAGGAGTCGGGTGTTTGTAGGTGTTACACGGACTGTTCATGTCCAGAGGTCTCATAGCATTTGTCCCCACAGGGTCGGATGGAAGTTGGTACTTGGTCTGTGAATAATTCCCGAGCTTCCTGATCCAGTTTCTTTGCGACGAACCTGACCTTCCGCTCTCGTTTTTCTTCTTTGCCTCGTCTTTCTCTTTCTCGTTTTGTACGTTTAGCTGCAACGTGAAAATGTCAATTAGGAAACGCACTAAAAACATTTTATCTTTTGACCAGAATTTGAAAATTAATTAATTTTAATATCTGTAAAGTACTCGAAAGTATGATTCAACTTTAATCAATACTAGTTATAATAACGAAACGTCACTACCGTTACTTGCAAAGTAACTAAATAAGAAGATAAGAAGATTTAGAAACAAACCTGCTCGGTGCTGTTCATCTTCAGCATATTCTGCAAGAACGCGTTCATTTTCGAAACGTCGACTTCGACAAGTTGATTCGTTAATCACGCAAGCGTTTTGGTTATACCCGCGAATAAACACGGCCGTTTAAAATTTAATTCGAAACGATTTCAAACTCGTTAGCACGCAATTCACATTTTATTACGGTACATCGCCTATTCCATTTATGTATAGATTGAGCTCTTCACTGTGAAACGTGTTTTACTCGATCGTATAAAATTGGTGAAAATCGACACTGTGAAACTTCACTGTCAAGTGAGAATCGTAGACATAAACCGGCCTTTTTGTAGTTGCCGAAACATCGAAGGGTAGGTGAGGCACCCCTACCACCGAGTGACTGAAATTTCGAGTCGAGAGGGGACGGATCAAACCGTCTACGCTGTACAAGTATACATCGCATTTCAACGCATTAATTAAAAAGTAAATTGTTTATAGTTACATCTGATAAATATCAACGTCATAGGAAATCTTTATTTCACGATTTTTGTGGATCTTTACCGAATATGCAATCAATATTCGTGGATATTCTTTTTACGTTTCATTGTTAAAAGTCTTATTCATAACGTAATAGTGAAATTAGTAGTAACGTAAAAGTGAAATTTTTTTAAATTAAACAAATAGAAAGCTTTTTCAACGATTGCGTTGGGCTTTCGAAAGATATAAAAGGAGAAATGTATTTCCTCCGCTATGTGTTTATCGATAAAATAAAATTGTAATATTTCACTCTAATGCAAATTTAACTCCATAACTCTAACCATAGTCGGATATGCAACGAATCGCAACAAACAATTCCTGAACGATCACATTTCTAGAATGGTGGAAAGAGGAAGAAAAATAAACACGGTAATGGTACCGTTTGGAAACACAGATATCGTGTTAATTTAACTTACAAATACAAATACTCTTTACCTGCGATAAAATTCGACTTACCGTAGTATATTTTGTAAAACTGTAGTTTCGGTCAATCCCTGCTTACAACTTTACCTGCGACGACGACAACGACAAACAATAAAACGATATTTATCCGCCCTTGGGAACTTCCCAGTCAAACGATGTATTGTTCCCGTAAGGGAGCGTTAATCCGACTACCTACTATCGAAATCGATCGACGTATTATGTATAGGTATCGATACAATTTACATGTTGCTAGGTATATTTTACCATTTCTTCGCCGTATTTTCTTGAAATTCTTGATCTTTGGCAAATTCAAAATATAATCCAAATTGATACTATTTTCGGGTTAATTTAATTATATTAAATATTCGAGGAAATTTGAGATAATATAAACTTTTGAATTATTTAAATAAGAGGAACGAATAGGATACTTAAGATATTTGAAAATGAAAAATTGTCTGATTTTTAATCGTAATAATTCGCCTCGCGCAGAATAAATATCGTTTAATAAAACAGATTTCTTTCTTCTTAATCGTTATTTACTTAACGTATTTGCTAGAAACGTCTGTAACGATTTATTGCTAAAAACTCCGTTCCTCATCGAGCGAAGAAAAGCCACGAAATTGCGGAGAAAAACACCAAACGATCGTAATTAAAACAAATTTCTTTCGTTTACCTTGGAATACTGAAAAAGTACGAGGATGCCGAGATACCTGCACAGAGGTTCGAAGCACGACATTCGGTTACCATTTCGAAAATGAATCGAATTCTTGAACATTAATTGCGTTTCTGATAAACGACGTCGCGGCGTGGCTCTCTATAAGTGATACAAACAAACGTAAAGCGCGACTTAGTAGGAAACAAGACAGAATTTCGATTAGTCCCGTGGAAAAAATAACACTCGGTTGAATCGATCAGAATTTCAACGTAATTATTTATTACCGTAATAACGTGTTTCTTATTTACGTTACACGAAGGGTTTAATAAGAAACTTCGAGGAGAGACTTTGATTAAACGTTAATTAATTTATCCTGGTACAGAGAATACGCAATTTATTGCAGCTTACAATATTCTCAAGACACCCTGTATACTGCAAGTTGAATTTCGTTTAATGAGCGCTGGTGCAGATCGTAATTTCTCCTTGTTAGGAGCAAATATTGGATAGAAATCCGATAAAATGATGACACAAAGATACGTCGGCTTCCTCTGTACAGAAGAATCAAGCTATCGAATGTTGTACTGCTTAATAGATATCGATGTACCAGAATCCTGTCTCTGCTCATTGCACACGAACGAGTTGAAATCGAGAAAATGCAGTTTATCGTTGGGTTAAATATCAGTGAAAAAAGGACGGATCGCTGGTCACAAGAAAGATCACGCTATTTCTACCTTTTACGTATACGATTCGTGTTTACCTGTTGAAACGTTTCCGTGATTTTCCCGTGATATCATTTCTATCGAATATCGCTTTTCTGTCGATCGTTCGACAAAATGAAATTTGCAAAAAGGACCAAACGAAACGCTTATACGAGCAGATGGGCCGTGGAATATCTGAACTTTTGAATAATAATTAACTGTGCCGTCCAATTTTTGTTCGTCGATTAATTTATTGGAAGGTGAAGCGAGAGACGGTAATTCGGTCGCTGCTTATCTTATTCTGTCATTTTTTTTTTTATTAACCATGAAAACTGTTCGTAAACAATAAAAGAATAATGTTTGTTGTATGAATTCGTATGTTTTAATGCAAGGGATGTATCTCATTCCTCGAAGATTGAGTGGCGAAAAGATTGGTACGATCAAATATTCTATAACTCGAAGAAATAACAACGATATAAAATACAGTGGTAAAATCTTGTTGTTTTATTTACGAGCACCCTATATCGTACGTAGAACGAAATAGAAGGAAAACCGGACGATTTGAAAGGAGAAGGGTTCTCCCCTGGTTTACGATTAAGATAATTACACCAGCTGAGTCAGGATAAAAGGTTCGACACGTTCCGTTAATCTGCGTTTACTGTCGTACCCGCTGTGATACACGGCGAAGGCTATTTTTCCGATTCGTCCTCGTTCAAATCACGCACAATACTTTCCGTACCTTGCACCAATCCTCTCGAAATTATCTCATTGTTTAATTTCATCGTGCACCGCAATTCAGGTATATCGGTTTCGGCGAAATTGCTTTATACGGGGAAAAGTTCTCGGTTGCTCGAATTGCTCTTACCATAATCCTCTTCGCTGACGATTGTTTTCTCTATGGAGGTGCTTACTCAGGTATCCTTAAAGAAAGAAACAGCGACAGAAACTATCAAACAAGATTGCAATTCCTTCGTTATACATATTTTCGTACGTCGTAGGGTTTTGCGGTTTATCGCTGCGCATCTCCGTCTTTTTTTATTTGAATCGAAACAGTTCGTTTCGCTTCTCCTATCCCTCGTGCGCATTTATTTGCGAACAAATATTACAAGTACTTCGACTCTGGCAAATGATTTGTAACAAGTCAACTGTAGCTTCGGCATCCATCTTACAGAGGGGAAACGACGATCGAGTAATCGTTAGCAGAATTCAATCGCAACGACGAGCAACAAGGTCATTCTTCCTGATTTTAATATTTATTCATCCAATCCGTTTACGTCAGAAATTTAACTAGAAACGAATGTAACTGAAACAGGATGACGTAACTGGAACACGGTTGACTTAAATCACGATTATCCGTATCAATCACAGCCAGTTACATGCTAATCACTATCAGGAACTGTTACAAACTCTCTACTTCGATGAATTTGTCGAAACTTTCTTCGATCCAATTTACGTAACCCGTACAATTAGAACGTTCTATATCGCGATCGAAACATTCAAAAGTCTGATACTACTCGACGATATAAAAGTTGAAGTTCAACCAAAATTGCTACGTAAACGTGTCATCGATATTCTTAATCGAAATGGTATAGCGATGATGTACCAATTTTTCTGTCGTTCCGTGGTTAAAATCTGTCATTCGTATTTTACGAAAAGAGGACGCGCCTAAACGAAATGGGCTGCGTTTTTATGGAGCAATAATCAGCTTCGCGAATGCGATACTTTAATTAAAGGTTTCTGCGTCATATATCTATTGGAAGGCCAATGAGATTTACGCTTTTTATACGGCTCGTTAACCGTTTGCCTCAATTTTACGCGAATTAGTTCCACGCAATCGATATCTCGTATCGTTTCATTAACCCCCGATCGAGAGGAATGCTAGTTGACTCTATCTAAACGATTTCTCCGGCGACCTGCCCGTGGTTCTACTCGCCATTAATGGTAGCGTGCCACTGTTTCCAAACTCGAATAAAGTCGAGATTTTTATTTCAAACGATAGAACTATTCAAATATTCGAAACGTTTGAATTTCAAATTGCAAAGGATACTTTGTTACAGGTGGTATTAGGTCAAAATAATAAAAAAAAAAGACAATTTACAAATGAAATTTAATACAATGAAAGAGACAGAGAAACGAATACGTGGTGCGTGATATAGCTGACATAAATTTATTGAAAGTTTAGCAGAACGATCGATCGTTTTTGTCGCGATGCATAAACCGCTTTGCATGATCGAAATTGCTACAAATATCCATGAGAAACGGCAATAGCTGTCGATGCGAATAGTCTCCGATAGTAGTTCTTGCTTATAATTATACCCATTTAGTAGGAAACAGAAATTAATTCTATGTTGTATCGCTTCGACGAACACAATAGAACAATAAGGTTAGTTGAATGGTTTGATCCCTCTGACCCGAAAATGCGCCGCTAGTGAACCGTCGAGTGAACCGAACCGAAACATGCGAGGCACAACGTTTATTACTACGTGGTTTCTACAAATCGAACAATACAAATTGGTCGAATAAGCCTGGCTCGCTCCTATTTTTCATTTCTTTCTTACACGTTTATTGTTAACCGCGTCAGCTTTTGTCGAAATGGATCTATAGTTTCGCGACGAAATGACAATCAACGTATTAGCTATTTATGGGGTTAAACTGGTTAATTAGTGTCGTTAGCAGCAAATTTTCACTCAAGTGTCCCAGCGCAGAGCTATTAAAAAGACAAATGTGTTCGAACGTTCCCGTTATTACTCGTGAAAATTGAAGAGAAATCAAAATCACGCGTTAATATTACCAATGTATGCGAATTCTCGACGATCTTTGACCCACTTTTGGCTTACATCCGAAGAAGCAGCGTGGGTGGAATAGAATGAAAATAAAGGAGCCTTGGATGGAGGAAACAGGTCGTCTCGGCGCCAAACGCATCGATTTCGAAACAACCACTCTGCTCGATCTTCATTGGGTCATTAAACTTTATATCGTCGGAGAACCTCTTCATCCGTTTACATAAATATTATGTCTTAATAATTTCCTATTACTCCACTGTATATTTATATAGATAAATATTACTTTTTTTTATTTAAATTATGGCGCAGGGTTTCTGTACAGTTTCTGAATTTTTCTAAAGTCTGCCCAGTTCACGAAGGCTCGAAGACAGAGGGTGTCGTAAAAGTTGTTCTTCGAATTAGCCCTTAATCCCCTCCACTCTTGTAGAACGTGTTCCTTTAAAATGCCTTCCGCTTTACCAGTCCCTTTAGAATTAATGAGACACCGTTCGGTTCACTCGAGTAATTTCTCTCGCCGCATTCTCTTTGTATTTAAAACTCGTGAAAATTCCTCTCCGAACGTACACCATGTTTCATTGGATAAAACACCGTCAAATGTTCGAAATGAAGAATGGGGTGTCGACCGCTTCCCTTTCTTCGACGACCGATCTCGAAGTTTCGTTACACCTTAATTCCGAAGAATCTTTCGTCAAGAAATTCTTCGACGTCTCCACGAAGAAGAAACAAATCTCGAGAAGACTGATTTCAGTATTTCAAAAGAAATCGAAAGATGTTTCCATGAACAAAAAGAAGAATCAATCGGCGGACAGTGTTTTGGACGAATCCACGGATAGTCTTCTGAATGATTCCACTGACAAGATCGAGGATAGTTTCAGCGAGAAAGAAACAAAGTTGTCGGTTGGTAGAAAATCAACGAACAAACTTTCGTTCTTAAAACACAAGAGAATATCGTTCAGAAAAAAGTCGTCCAACAATCACGAGAAGAAGTATCTGGAAATTTCTGATTCGAGCAGGGAAGTCACTTTCAACGAAGATGATATTCTGGTCGTGTCTTCGCCTATTATAAAAGCCGAGAATCCATTGCAAGCGTCATCAAAATTGGAAAGTATCGGAGTGATCGTTCGAAGAAAACCGATGTCGCTGTCATTCAACGATCCCGGAAACAGTTCGATCGAGAGTTCACCGTCTCCGGACGACAAATCGTCTTTCTTCCATGATTCTGGTATTTGCGGAACCGAAAGTGACTCGCTTAGCGACGAAACGGATGTTTTGGAGGAAGCAAAGTGTTTAAAATTCGATTGCTCTTCGGACTGTGTAAAAATCTGCGACAAATGTACTTTCAGACATCGAGAACGGGAGTGTACCTCTACTATAGGATTAAATGTGGAGAATAAAAGTCAGTCCGCGAATTGCGTTGAAAGTCGTGTGAAATTTCCGATAGAAACTGACGAATGTTTCGTAGACGAGGCGAACGATTCTGGAAAAATTCATTCGAGCAAATTTGATCTGTTGAAAAGCGTCATCAAGAAAAACGAAGAGTCAAGATCGATCGAAAGAAATAATTGGAGGAGAAGAAATGCCTGGATATCGAAATCGGCCGTTGATTTATGCAGCGAGGATTCTATCCGTTGTTTGAACGACGTAATAGAATTTAATAGCTTAGATGATTTTCTTTGCTCCGGGTTGACAGTGGACGTTAATGAAAATTCTGAAGAAAAGTGTGGTGTCGAGGACGCGAATACGGAAGTTTTGGACGAAAAGACGGAAGTGCAGACAGTTTCTCTTCAAATTGGTTGCGAGAATGACGGTGAGAGTGATTGTTTGAATAATTATAACGCCTCGTATGTTCTTACTATGTATGTATAACGAGTTTAGAAACGATAGAAGCGAAATCTAGTGCAATGGAAACTTGTGGATATTTATCGTAATGTATATAATTCAAATGTATTGTAAAATAGTTATACGATGTGGGAACATGTTTGGACGAAGTAAACTAATTTTAGATAAAGATTACGTATCGCGTGATTTTGACACGGTCGTAGTGACCAATAAAGTTATTCGATAAAATGCAAATGTCTAGAAAATGTAATTGAAATACTGTAAAAGGGATTAGATGCTATAAATCAGTAGAAACAATTTCGATGTGTCGATAGTTAACGAGAAGATTAATCGCGGAATCGAAAGTTTGCGAAGAATATAATTGAAATATTGGAAAAGGAATCTTAAAAAATAGGATTGCTCGATAGATGTACAGTTTTTCGATATACGTTTGGTTGACAGGGAAATGTAAATTAATCTATCGAATCGATATTAAACGGCTCGTTTGCACAGTCTGAACTAACGTGTACCGATGTCAAATGAATTTCTAGTTTCGATTCTCTGTAGAAAACACCCTACCTCTTCCCTCCGATCGCATCTCCTTGACCCGGTTCGACAATTTATAATATAAGCAAACAGAGGAAGAAAAGTTTTATAGAAAAAATATTCGCGTTCGGTCTACGGTGATTAATTAAAGATGCCGTGAATCAAAAGCGAAGTCGTTTATTTTCCATATTCTTAAAATTCATTACTTGGAAACTGCTTCCAGCGTCGTTACTTTTCTACTAACAGAATACTTTCTTTTATTCGAAGAAAGGAGGTTAATTGCAAAATTATGTGGCAAACAAAAGCTTGATCTCCCGACTCTCGAGAAATCGAGCCATTCTTGCGAAACGACCTGGCGATATTCGAATACCACTTACGGATTCGTTTCGTAGTTACGAGCTATCCGTAATCGTTAAAGATACCGATTGATTTCATAACTCACTCGCTTCCTCTTGATTCTTAACGTTAACGAGTTTAATCTCCTCGAGGAAGGATTTATTGAGCTTTTAATAAAATTACCTGCGTACAGCGTTGTTTTAGGTACAGTTACATAAATATGGTATTTTGTTTCTGAGTTTCAAACACGAGTGCCCAATTTAATACTCGCGCACGAATAAACGTACGAGTTAGTACTTGTATGTATCGACATTGCCGGGAATCAAAACGATAACAAATTTGATCGCAGGGTGGCGAAACGCGCATAGTCGATGATAAAACGGCAGGAGTACGGATCTCGTCAAGTTTCCTCCCATGAAACTCTACTTGCCTAAACCCCTCGAGTCACTTCAGAATCGTAATGATCTCCGTTGCATTCGTGTTTCGCTGCAGTTTACATTTTCCTTTCGGCTCGAGCTCTTGAGGAAACACACGAGAGCAAACAACAAGATGTTACGTCGCCTACCTGTCTCGTTTCGACGAGAAATACCTTCATTAAATCTGATCTTACCTATTTGTTTTCGTCAAACATTTATCTTACATTCAAATTTTTCAGCCGAGCCGTTGAAAACAATCATCTCGCTATCTTCACCGAGCACGAACATTAATTGAAAGAAAAAGCGAGACCGAGTTTTCCGTTTTCAGAGTTTCGTAAGTTTCGTAATTTTTTCCAAGTTTTCGTACATAAATCGTACGAAAGTTCGTTCCAACTATTTGTAGATGCAGTAGAATTTACGCAGAGGTGCAAAGTTGTGAAGTTTACCGAAAGCATTTGCAAACCAAATACATATGTATATCAATTTGTTGAAAGTGTTTGCAGATAATAATAGGCTTTCAAGTATCGATTTGCAACCTTTCAAAGAGCAAGCTACTCAACGAAACATTCGCGAAAATGAAGAAAGTTCTGATTATGTTTGTTACACGAGCCGAATTTTCGTCGCTGCATCGATTAATTTCGTCGGCGTTGCAAAACATGTTTATTTCGGCCAACGGGCAGACAGATACTTTGTAAGAAACATTTCCCACGAACCCGTTCCATTCCTTCAGGCGTTCATTAAGAACGAGACGCTTCTAGAGACAAAATAAATTCTTTCTTGTCGCCTGATAAAGGGAGCGCATACAAATGAGGAATTTTCGTGACAACCTCTTGCGAGGCTAACGTCCTTATACACCGGTACACAGGATGTCTCAAAAGAAACCACGCACTGCAAAAATCAGATCTTTTTCATGACAGAGGGAACTGAGAAGATCCCCGCATTTGAAAATTTACACATTTCTGTACCGATATTAGTTAGAATCGAAGCGCAGAGTGGGATAGTACCGTGTTAAATCAGCAGCGAACATCCGCATTTTTGCATTTTTGAGACAACCTGTATGTACAAAATGTAAAGTAATACGGTAAGATCCGCCTATACCCTTGCTACTTGGATTCGCCTGCAAACTTATAAGGAAAAGTGCTCGTGAATTTAGGATTACGCAATCGTTCGTAGATTACTCAAAGACTGGAACGAGAAAGAAAGATTGCAAACGAGATAAGAAATCTTCGTGTTATCTCTACGGCTGGTGCAGATGTAGACTTTATGCACCAAATAATGAATTACGTTATCGACGACAAGAATTTGAAACGAGTGTTTGTCATTTGTCCCGAACAGCTCCAGATTTCTATGTATTTAATTGGCTGCAGTTACGTAGAAAGTTAAGATGCTGACTGTTTTCATAAAGTTAGCAGAGCTTTACTTTTCCAACGAATTTATTTAGTTTATCCTGAAACGACAGAGGGAAGTAGGAAGTTTAACCGGAGAATGATGAGAGTAATTTTAATTTCGAGTCATTAACAATTCAAGAGGCGTTGATTTCCATACCTACTTCTAGCTGAAGTTTAAACAGTGCCGAGAAAAGCACGTTGCTGAGGTAGCTGCATTGTCTGGCAGCGGTAATTACATTGTTAATACAGGTGTCAGAATGGTTTCGTCGACGCGTAAGATAAAGCAGCGACGAAGTTTGAACGGGTTGTGCTGCGTAACAGGGCATATTAAGTAACAGGAGTAGTTGCAACCTTCGTGTACACTTTTCACCAACTATGTATCTTCAAAATTGCTGCGACGTACGTACGAGAAATTACATGATCACAGATTCTTGCCAGAACTAACGCGCGGCTTCGATCAAATTGCCCAGATATTTCTTGAAATTCTATACTCGTGATCCAACGAAAACGTTACGGTAACTTAACGCGATCCTGGCAACTTATTTCGTTTTTCTACAGCCAGACACCGCAAAGTTTCATCGTTAAAACAAATATAAAACTTGCTAAATTTACTCGAGAACATCGTATTGGGGTCTACTTATCGTTTTAATTCGAGAGAAACCGTTCCTTTCTGAACCCAGAGTATAATTAGAGTTACAATTAAAAGAAATTTGAAAAACTTCTTAAGAAATATCGCGATCCCCTTCGTCCACTTTATTAAAAGCGGATTATAATCTTACCGAAGATATTTCTTTTGTTTTATAATGAAAAGATGTCCTGGAGAAAATATGAGCGGATACCAATGAGACTCATTCCTTCATGGACAATAACTTGATTCATCTAATTGTAAGAATACTTTAAAGGCACATATGTTTGCGTTATGTTCTGAATAACTATAATGTACATTTCTTTTGAAACGTTTTATACAAGAAGAATAAATCTAAAATTTGATCACATCGTTGTTGGATGTATGGTCACATCCAAGATACGACAAAGATATATGTAGTATTACTCAGAGTCGAGGCGAAAAAGTTGAAATTAGATTTTCTCTGTACCAAAAATGTCATCGGTTCGAAACTAAATTTCATTACGAATCCAACGAAACTCTGCTTTTAATGTCGAAGTTGTCGCGCGAGTGAGCCGCAAGAATTTCAGAGATCGACGAAACAAAGAGAACGAATCGAATAACTATGTTTAACGAAAATGGAGTTTTATCGTATGACTCATGGGTGGATGAATAATGCAACGTTTTACCTAAAATGTTCGAATAAAGCTGGCAAAAGATGATCTAAAGGTAACGGGTATACGTTTTATGGACAGAAACGTATCGAAAATAAAGCTTCCTCGAGTCTGGGGGGGGCGAATCAAGAGAACAGAGGAACGTGTCACGATTTATCGAGTTGGAAGATTTATCGATTCCTTCAACTTTTTTCGAACGAAATTATTAAGGTAGGAATTGCACTGGACTTTATCGAGCTTATGGAAGTTTCTTTACAAAATTACTACTTATAAGAAAAAATAAATATAAAGAAGGACATTTTGTGCACACATAGGCAAGTATTTATTGAACGTTACAGATCCATTGAACGGTATAACTGGACAAACCATGGTGCTGGTATTACGAAGAGCAAACTTGTTGCCGTACTATCCTCTATTCTTAGAAGCTAATATCGTTCGAACAGAGCCAAGATGAGCAGGTTAATTAACCTTTCCAAAACTACCTTTCGAGTCAAGGATCATTTCCTTAACCCATTGTTCGAATTCTGAACGAGCACCACCTATCAGGGTGAACTGGCGTAGGTGTAACGCCGTTGACGTCACTGCTGCCTCTGTAAATCGTTCATGGCTTATGCAGTATGCATGAACCACCGTTTAAATCCGTGTATCGTACGAGAAAGTTCGTGAAATTACAGGAATCAATACGTACCAACAGTTACCCGCACAATCCATACGATCAGCGAAACTTTCGATTACCGATATCGATTCTCCTATCTCCGCTATATTTGTTTCTAGTTCTAGAAAATCATTTAACATTTTATAAATAATATTAAACGGTGAAATTTATAAGATCACATCGTTCGTAGGTAGCTTGCTGTTATGGACAGTATTATTACCTTTTGAAAATCGAAGTATCATATTTGGTAAATTTCTTGCAACTCGTACCAAAGAGCTAAGGAAATCCTAGATAAAGAGAACTGTCAGAAATTCTATTCCACATCCTCTATCGGTGCATCTATCGGATCGACGAAGGAAACCAAGCCAAATTCGCGCGAATTTCCTCCGAGTTTTACCTCTCGATCCAAGGGTGACCCTTTCGATTCACATACGCGGTTACAAAGTTTATGGCCGCACGCGGTGGTCGTAGCAGACAACTTTCCGGGTAATTCGTTTCCACTTACATTTATCATCTACTTTAACCTTCCGTCGTTCCGTTGACCTGTTTTATATTCTAAACGCGTCATTCGAGAGAATGCGATATTTAACTTCTTGTCTCTCGCCTCAGGAAGTAAGTCCTCGACGGCTTTCTTTTTTTCCTTTTTCTTACGTCCCACTAACAACACGAAGAGTTCACGGGACCGCATTACGAAATTTTAATAAACGCCGAATGAAACAAGGGAGAAAAGAGGATCGATGATACAACGAAACGATCCGAAGAAGATTGCAGGAAGTAGAGATGGCGTTATTACGAGAAGTAAAGAAGCTGAAAGCCGCGATTAAATCGATTCCAAGGAAAACAAACGGCGAAGTAATTTCTTCCGGTAGTCGTCGACGAGAGACGGTAAGCCACGATAAATCAATCTATTTTCTATAGGTCGTACGCGATTCAAAATGTATAATATTTGAAACATTCAATTGCTTTTTTTACAAATTGTGTGTTTTCCCATAAAAAATTCGCACAGTTTGCTACGAACGTCTAGGTTGAAAGAGATTGTACGACTCGCGCTGTCGATTAATCATCCCTTATCGAGCCACAAGCCGCCTACCGGAAGGAGAAAGTAAATCTATCCCTTTTCTGTTTGTTTCTGGAAGTGTGCTAAGCTGACTTTCTCGTGGATTTTCCGATCGTAGAAAACGTTTGGCTCGACGCTTTGCGAAGTCACATCGGATTCTTGCTTTTGTGTTTCCGACAGTGTTATCGTGCCAGATGGTCTTTCACGTAATTGTTCGTTTCTCTGCAGTCTTTTCATAAATCCTCGTTCTCGCTTATCGTGTCGCATATTATCTCGCATTTCGACCATGCGAGAAAAACAACGGAATTTTTTATCGTGGTACTGTCAGATTTCGAAATAGCCTTTACGCAAACGAAGTAGTATCGAGTGTTAATGATCGACTCGACTTGAAAAGCTTTTGTCGGTGTTACGAGCCTTAATCACGATTGCACCCTATACGTATTCATTGAAGAATCGCGTAAACCGATACGAACGGATGGAGCAACAACGCCGGAAGAGATATTATACGGTGAAACGGAAACTCATTCGTCGTACAGTTCAGAGATTACGTTTAACAGAGAGATAGGGAGAAATTTCCCTAGGCGACACGGAAACTTACGTGGAAAAAAATCGATGAAACCGAGAAGAGAAAGAGCGGAGAGAACCTCCCAGCATCGTTCAGCTTCTATTCTTTCCACGAGGACTATCTTCTCGAGGGAACAAAGTATTATAGTTCTCGTTAAGCGTAACCGTCCATCCGACAATCTTCTTTTGTCGTCATACAGGTAAGTTGCGCGTATATAATATCTTCTCGGATACATTCACAAAATCTTTAAACTTTCAGAAATCCAAGTTCGCCGTGCTCGAGTCAAAATCTATGCGTATCCGCGACAAAGACGTTTCATCTTCTATTTACCATATCCTTACTACGAATCGCTAACTTATTATTTATCCACTGCAATCATGTATTCCTGACCGTGATTAAACCTTAAATGTACCAAATACTCGAAGAAAGAATTTAATATCGAGAATAAAATGATACTCGATGCTACGAAGAAAGGATTTAAAGCGATGCAGTCCCTGTCTAACTAAGAAGCTAGTTCGCTCAACCCAATTACCTTTAGCGTTTTAACGTTCCCTTAAGTCGATCGTAATTAAGTTTATCGAACGACTAAAGAAGATACGAGTACGAGCAAATTGTTTATTCGCTTCGGTTGCCTGCGATCCTCTTCGTCCTATGTAATTTAACTTCCTCGTTTCTTTCTACCTCTTCTATCTTTTCCTTCGAAAGGCTTCAAAATTTTAATTAGAAAATTTATCTTACGCGAATTCTGTTGCGTCCATTAGAAACCACCGATATTCCTACGATTCTGAAAAACGATGACTTCACGGTCAAAAGCTCCTTGTGCCCCGATACGTACTGTTCGTTTCTCCGACATTCGTGAAAAAAGGGTCCGTGAGACACTTTGCCAATGACTCACTTTGATGCACGTTAAGCTTCTTATATTGAAACGCGAGCAGGCTCGAAGTAAAAAAAAGGATCGATATCATAATGGAGTAGCTCGTTATTGGCACTCTACGTTCCATCCATTATCGAATCCCTCGTCAAACTATCCATTTATTCCTAGTCTTGATCAACGTATCGCGTGAATCTTGTGTATCACTCGATACGGTTCGATGAAAATATGCTTTTAATTTAAGTAATAAGCGCCTAATTCTTTTATCCTCCTCCGTTTCTGTCAAGAATTCAAATTTCTAATCTTTTTTTCTATTAAATTTTTACGATGCATCACGTCCTTTATATTACTTAAAACGATTGCTTGAAATGTGCTTGACAAACAAAAAATTCCTGACAAACAGTGGAAATAAACTGAGGTGAAAGGTGAGTTATCCATCACGCTGCATACACTTTGTATCTTTAGATTAACATTTGATTCGATAAAAAGTTCACTGACGATCATTAGGTTACCTTACGTATTGTAACATAAAATCGTTATTACTAAAAGGACAGCACTCGAAAGTATTGCTAACTTCGCAATTACCCAGGAGAGTTAATAGTTTGAACGAAAAATGATATATTCATTCGACGACGACGAAAGATTCTATTGTTAAAATTTCGTGACGTTATGGACGCAATCGCAACTACGTCGAGTCCCAGAGTTCGTTAAAAATGTAATTATTGCACGGACTTTGTCAAACAAACTAGTACGCGCCACTGTCACAAGCAATCATTTCCACTTTGCCAAATTAAAAGATTTCTCGCGAATAACTGACCCGTAAAATAATAATTTCCAAGCATTCATTTTCGTATCAATATTCGCCCGTTTGCTTTGGAAACGCGCCAGGAATTTATAATTGGTGCCATTCCAACATCTCGAATCGTGTTTACGCGAAACACGCGTACGAGAAAACATTCGATAGTGTCCAAATTAAAATACTCGACGCATTCTTTAGTGTATTTCATGTACTAACTCCGAATCGATTACTGGTCATTTCGCCGTACTCGGCCAGTGCTACAGCGTTGTTTTCGTTTTTGGGGAAACTCGAGAAAGAAAGAGAAAAAAAAAAGAAAGAAAGCCTAGAGAATATTTTAGAAGGGTTTCCGAAGAATCTACAGTGGTCCCAAGGAGTGTCAAGGGGAGTTGTAAATGTTTGAAAAGACATGAAATAAAACGTAAACTTCGATTAATTGGAATAGCAGCTGGTGCATCGAAATCTTGATTTCGCAGCAAGCTTCGCGCGTCTTCCTCCCTACACCGCATGAAACTTCCAGCAGTTCGTCGATACGATGCGACGCGACACGACGTTCTTCCAATAATCATCTAACTTTCTCAATATAGGATCGGTACTCTTCCGAATTGCCCAGAAAATCATGGTCGGCCCAAGTTTCTACGTCGTTAAAGAATTCTCGTGCCAACCGTGAGAACTTTCCATCGGTTGATTGTGGTAGCGAGAATGAAAACCGATGAAAAAGCAAGCTAGATAATGGACCACCCCTCTCCTCTCCTCCCTGTATAAACGGACTAATGCATCCTTTCAATTACCTCTTTCGTTGACGGTTCATTTCACCGAAGACTCGTAAAAATGATTGCCCTCACAGACGACGATAAACAACCCGAACGATATCCTCTGATCACCGCACGCTTTGCCGTGATATACGGGGCGTGGTCAATATCAGATTCATTACCTAATTTCATTTCAATGGAAAATTTTCTATGAAATCCTATGATAAGTTAATAGGATTATTTGGAGAAATGTCGAGTAAAACGCCCGTTTTGAAATTTCACCTTTATCCTTGAAACACATTCCACGTTGAACGTACTTGCGTATGCTCAGCGATTAGAACGGTTAAAGTTATCCAAAAGGAAATTCGATCAGAGTTTCGTTTATCTGATTGAAAGAATTTATTCGAGTGGATCTGTAACAACTTGGCAAGATCGACCACTGGTTGAACGTATTTTTTCGAGATACCAGCAACGATTAAGTTATCTGGGAAGGATGACAAAGGATATCTAAAATTTGAATCCCAGGGCTGAAATGAATTCGACCGATATTGATTTTTCATCCTTCGAATAAATGTTACTTTAAACCCGTTTTTATTTCCATTTCCTAAAGTTCGTACTATCTTTATTTATAGCTGAGAATTTGAATGCTCGCTTCTAGGCTATGTATCGTCTAGATGACGACTCTTCTTCGCCATTTAAAGATTAAACGCGATCGAACGATGAAAGAATAGACATATTTTCGGGAGTGCGGGAATAAGTAATGAAGAAATTTGAACACAATAAATACCGTAGCAGACGGGTGAGGATTTTTTTTTTACGCAATTTAAAAGAACCATTTATCATCGAGAGAGATGACGGGAAGATTTATTGGCAAATCCGTTTCCCACGATAGCGCTGATGATCCAAAAAATATTTCGCATAGATGGACGAAACCTGTAACCGCGTTCGAACGTTCCTCGTTCCATCGAAGGTAGGAAAAAGCAACGTTCTAGCTAAGGAAAAATGTCTTTCATACGGTGGCTATAACCCGCGGAATACACGGGCTGTTACGTTTTTGGGTCATTTCTATAGTGTTCTTACTTCCTTGAAAATTTTCTTTCGATCTGATCATCGAGAAAATGTATAAAATTTTGTCACGTCGAATTCCTTCTGATCGAAGATTAACGTTACGATATAGAAATTGCTATTGATGCAAAATTACTGTGAAACTTTCTATCGACATCGATCAGAGCTCGATATTATGAAGTTTTTATTAGGTTACCCAAGTTTTTCTTAGGTGGATTGATATGGTCTTGGGCGTAGATAGTCAACGTTCGTTTAGCATATGCATTTAAGACACTTTAAGACACTTTTAATAAAATTAGTAGTTACACAAACTTATACAAATAATTTTTGGTTATTCGTCGTAACAACGTAGATTTCGCGCGCACGTTTACGGAATTTGAGAGCAGAAACACCCTTTTCTGGCATATTCGTTTGTTTCGTGAAAATTGTTGCGCGATACGACTCGTAGTTATTGTCAACGGCGGAGGCTGACGTACGCTCGAACCATTCTCCACGAACATCGCCACCAAATGATTACGATAATCGTGTCTTTACGAGGGAACAATAGACATACTATACTTGAACAGAAACTGGCATACGATACGTGACCACACCGACTCGACTGTTTGGTATTCCCTTGTCTCTGTTTGCCCTCTGTTATGGAAGTACACGGATCGTATTTGGCCACGAGAAGACTATGTACCTACTTATGTATATGTATGTCATCGAATTCGATCTTGTTTCTTCGATACTTCACGGTTCACTATTCGTTTCCATAAGATAACATGTGCCTGCAAATGACAGATACGCGATCAAATTTATTCGTATTACGAAAAATGCGAAACTGGATGCTTTAATCGTTTAGACGTATGTATGCGAGATATAATTGTTGAATTATCCGAATTCCAAAATTCTCTAATTACGAGGGATAACCGATGGCAGCGAAGCGGTCGGCGAAATGGTACGGTCTTTGGCACCAAACGAAGCACGTACAATAGAAATGAATTAGTTACAAAGCAGGACAACAACGGGAAACATTTGAAATCTCTCTCGTCCCTCAACATGTTCCAGAATTCTCGTGTCCTGCTAACCTGAAATTCACTCGGCTTCAAATTCTTTCGCAAGGACTCTTTTATTTACAGATACGTCATGAAATTTTGTGACCACCATTGTCCCGACTCTCAGTCGAGCATCCTAATAATCGTGTTTACTTCTTTTCCGATACAAACAACTTCTTCGGAGAGTTCGCGTTGCTTTATTTGTCTTTTGTCCGTTGTTATTTGCGAACTACGCTAACACCCTAAATAGCACTTATCACGCGTCAAATCGAAGTTTAATGCTTTACAGAAATGTTTGTTCGACCGTTTTGTTGATACTCGACACACGACTATTCGATATTTTTCAATAAAGTGTTCGCACTAGAAATAGAACGGCGAGAAAGGAACAAAACGATCGCGCGATTTCCTCGCTATTTCTCCTCGAATTCCACCGTTTTGACCCAGCTCCTAAGAAAGTCTAGAGAAATTCTTTCCGTGATTCGCAGTATTTGAATTATGCGAATCATGGGATGAAATTTTTCAAAATATCAAAGGCTGTGAGACATCGCGTTTATCAAAGGATTCGAGGTTGAGCTCGGAGAACGCGTCGCGCAACATTCGAAGGGATTTACCAGAAATTTCAACGTCGCGTATTGGGATAAACCTCTGTAATGTACTTCGTAAATATTGATTAACAATCAAAATTCATCGTACAAATTATGCGATAAGAAAATTCGCTAGAGTCTTTTTTCTATTTTCCGCAACTTTTCAGCTATTTTACCCCAATGTGTGTCGGCAGACAAAGCGGAGCCAGAAGTACCACGAAATTTCTATTTTCGCGTATGCGATAGGAATCCTGCAAATTCAGCGACGCGTTTAAATTATAAACCAATCGATACGAACAACGTTGCGTTTTATCCACGAACGGGTTACATTTTCTCCAATCGATTTTCTTTCAAATTTTTGAGAACCGAAAGCGAAGAAAACATTTAGTGCAATGGGGTTAAAGATCGTTCGAATGGAATTCGTGATGGTTTGAGAGAAAACCGCTTCATTAGATTTACGTGAGGTAATTCGTTGGAATTCCAAACCCGGTGCCATTTTACCGGAGATAATCATTTTACAGAAAATACCACGTTCCAAGAGAAGATTCATGACTTCCGGCATCACGGGTGGAAGTTCCTTAGCAATCTGGACCTGCATCGAACAACCTAAACGTTTAATCTTTTGAATTCCGAAGCGATTTACGGAAATATCACGGTAAGGACAGCAAATCGTGAAAAGGAATTTCGTTGCAATAGTCGCAGAAAATTAAGGTAAATAGTTCTGCAGCGAAAGAGTTCATTTTTCAAGGGTGGTCCACGTAATCGTCACCGATATACGATCGTAGAAATACGATTGTTTCGAGTTCCACGAACCACACGAGGCAGCATGCCAATGGGGTTAAAAGCTGCAAAGGGAATAACGTGGCTGCAGATAGTATTACGGTCGATTTTTATTTTTTTCCTATTTCTTCTTTTATTCCTTATTCTTCTTCTTCTTCTTGAGCAAGTTACCTTTCGCCGCAGCGTCCCCAAATGTATTCGCGCCTCGACGTACTCGGAATGCGAAATGAAGATTTACAGAATGAATAATAATTTTCTGCCGACGAATGCTGTTGACTCCTCTTCCCACGTCATTACAGTAATTACTTGCATATGAATATTTTATCATCGCGTTAAGCAATTATAACGAAAGAGGAAATAATTCAAAGCCCTTTCCAGGTGGTGCCGGTTATTATAAAATTACGGAGGCGGAAATTACCCTTGAATTTTGTTTTCGTTGACCCTTTTTCAAATTTTGAAAATATTATAAGTAAAAGCGGGGAAACTGAGCATTAGCGGCTAACAATTTATTCACGAGTTAATTTCGTCCAAAAAGCGCATACTCCGATTGCAGTTTTCCGTGCAATTTCGTTTACGACGCTTTGGTTTTAAATCGTCCGTGAAGAAATTCTCGAACAAGGGAAATACTAACGCGTTAAAAAGTAATCAGCCCGAAATACGATAGTTCAATCGGTCTGTATTCGAATAACTTCGACAAATAGAAGCTTCAGCGACGCGATCGATGAAAATTACTGAGCTGCTTTCACGGGAACCCGATGGACCTTGAAAATCCTTGATAGCTCCTATGGAGATCGCGTGACTACGAGAAGGACACGTATCCTCCGATTTTTACTGAAAATATGTGAAAACCAGCTGCTTCGAATTTGGAAGCAACGTTTTATCCGTTGCGTCGAATACGTGTCAGATTTGTGTTCAGTAGGATTTTCATTCGTATGTATCAGATTAAACTACTTTACGAATGCGAATGGTCAACCACCCGTATCATGAAGCCTTCAAAAAAATGAAATATTACGCCTATTTAACTAAATAACCGTCGTGTACAAATATTATTTTATTAACAAGACCTTTCGAGTCTTGTGTCAGTATTGATAACTAAAGAAGATAACTGAATAAAATTACGAAATTTATTTCCGTTTGTATTAATGATTTTAATCCGATAAAACGAAACAACCTGGAAAATCGATCCAGTTCTGTAAATACAGTTTCGACTAATGCCACAACAGATACGCCGAAGTCGGATTTGTCGTTGATCTGTTTCACTGCAGTGTAGAATACGCCAAAGAACTTACGCGATGAACCATGCACGAAATGGCTATACGTTTGAAATACGATTTAAAGAGTCTTTCGAAACAAAATAAACCAATTGTACCGACAAACGAAACTATCACAATTATTTGTTACCGTGTAAATAACACGTATCAATAAATATCTTTGTGTAGGAACTTAAGAGTCGAGATTGCAGTTTTTAAACTGCTCGTATCTATAAATTGCTCGTATCTATAAAAGGCTGTCCGATTTCTGTTTCCGTGAAAATTATGCAGATTTCGCGATACAAAAGCCCTTCCGGATATAAAAAGTGATGCATATTCATGGGAACTATGCTGAAAAATAAGTGCCTCGACTACGTTTATACGTCATCGTATCGATTTCCTAATGAAAAAAACATTTGCACGGCTGCAACTTCACAAATATCTTTTTTTCGTACGCGTGGTAGGTCATCAGCGTCCAATATTTGCACGAACAAAAAACTGTATACGTGATTCGTATAGAGTTTTCGTTCAAAGGTCGAAAATATGGAATCTTCATAACCGATATCGAATATACAGATACGAAGAATTATGATATAAAGTTCTTCTTTCGATTCGACACGAATCAATAAATTATGTACATTATGTCGAATTTTCAGAAAGAAGCGTTGTAAATAATAACTTTCTTTCGTTTCATCTTTTTCCAGCGTTGTTATTAGACCGTAAATACATTATTCGCATTGCACCATTTACTCGTCTTAATAGCATAAAGCTTAACTTGGACCGTATCAAACTTTGATTAAAGAGGAATGCAACTTCGTTAATTATTATCCAACCGGTGCACCATGCAGTTAGATTGGCGAGAAATTTCCCTTTCCGTTTTCACTTTAGTTCGTTTGAGTCTTAAGTAAAGTCTCCTTTGCGATCTGTCGATTCCAAATGTCGTCGATTTGTCGATTTTGTAAAACTGCTCTAAAATTCGAAAAGTCTCAAAAAGTGGATGATACGACACTAATGCATTAATACTAAATAAACGAACTGTTTAACGATGGGCTCGCATCATCAGTTTTAGGTTAGAGTTAGATTAGGTTAATACATATTGTATCGGAATCGATACCCCTTATATGGAAATTTTCAGTTCGAGAAAACGAATCGCGTTAAATTCCCCTTTGCGAGTAAAGTTTATCGAAGTAACTTGCAAACTACAATAAAATCTTGATCTCTCTGGTTGCGGTACAATTGATTTGAGTAAAAACAACGATAACAGAGAAGTAGAAAGACCTCCGAAAATACTTTAAAGTTTTATTGATTCTTCAAATCGAAAGCGATGTTTTGGAAGTCCAACAAAGAAGACTCATCCTTTACAGAATTTTTGTCAACCCCGATAAATCAGTGGCACGAATATTTATTATGCAACATTTGCGATTCAAAAATCGAATATCTGGTGTGCAATAGAATATCCCTACATTATATCGTCGACGGCTGCGGAAATTGATTGCGACCGAAAAAAAGAAGCAGTTCGTTATCTTCTATTGCGATACCTTGTTTCAATTTTACTAAAACACAAGTCTCCTGTTTAAACGCGATCGGTAATTTATTTCCAACCATCGAGAATCGATCGACAGGATGAAAGAAATTGGGAAAGCCCCCCCATATTCAGATCGAGTCATGCGTCATTGTCAGATTTTTATTTACGCTAATAGTACGAGCTATTAGATAGCGTTCAAAGACATTCATGTAACAAAAATTCAGGGTTCTGTGAAACGAAACGAATGGATCGACGAACCAGCAAACGCGTAGGAGTCGAATAAATTTCGTGCCAACATTTTGGCGTACTCGATATACATACATATAGGCTGATACAAAAATATGTCGAACACGATCAAAGAGCCGTTTACGGTTTTTCACTTCGACGCTTCGTTTTCGATGTATAAACGCTTCAAGATTTTCTAGCCGATTTCCGAGGTAACCCATTTAACCTGTGTAGCTCGAAAATCGATTAGCAAATCTCTGATCGGTTATATCTCGAACACTAATAACCAAATCGAAAAGCAATAAATGACTTTCATTTCTTTTGACACGAACATTTTAAATTGAAAACTTCCAAGCGTTTTTATGGGACACATTGATTTTAAACCATCCTGTATGACGGAATTTTTATAGTGGCAGTTCAGCATACTCGTACGGCAAGTTTCGATATTACGTTCACCACGTTCCTGCACTTTCGTTCAACACGAATTGGTCTTTCAGGTTAAACTCTGCAGATGCTACATTTTCGACGGCTGTATGCTTGCTCGCTTTTTTGAAGATATGTATAATTTTAAAGCAGGAAATATGCAGTACAGCTGTCCATATCTGCGATATTGCAGTCAATTGAAAGTCGATGATTTTTTTTTTTTAAATCATCGCTGAAAACAAAACAGTTCTAAACCTATATTTATACGACCATCTTTCATCCTTGAAATATCTTAACAAAGTTTGACCACTCATTTTTTGTCGCACTGTATGGTATACGTGTAAACAAATGACAGCTTGTCTTTGAAGAACGCTTCCGTACGATAGTCGTAACAAAAGGGTTATTCGTTTCACGAAATGCGAATGAACCGTTTTTACACGGAGATACTCTTATTGGAACACGAGATGGATATATCCAGACGCAATAAAGATTTTCATAACGTTCGAGCTGTTCCATGAAAAGAAAAAGAAAACGAACACTTGCGTGGGCAGATGGAATCTTCGGCACAGAAATAAAAGAAAAAAGAACTCGGTCATTCTTTTTTCGGTTCGGTTAAAATGAGTGTTCGATAACCAGTAGTAGTATTTCGAAAGGGCGAGAATCGACGAACAGGGAGCAAGGCGAATTGTGGAGCCAGGAAATTTCGCGATTTCGTTGGATCTCGATTTTCTCGTTGGGCCATTCTACTACGGTTACTGTAGCATCCCGGCGTCGCGATTGTTCGGCCCTTTCTCTCGGACAGAGGTAAAAGAAAAGCCATCGAACATTATATCCACCGATCGTTGAGCCGAAGGGGAATCTGTTCATAGAAGCTGATGAACGTCGAATCACAAAATCATGGTATTCGATTCAGCCATGGCTTGAACCGACCCGAAATGAAAATGCAATATTCGCTAATTTCTTGGTGTAGCATTTTATTTATTCGAAATCTACGGAATTTTTATCAGAGCTATTCAAAGTATTATTTCCTTTAGTTTTTTGCGATAGATGCGAAACGAATCGAAGATTTTAAGAAGTAAATGGTAAATTGATCTATAATTTGACATCTAAAACTACACCTATATGCAATAGGCTTTCGTCAAATAAATAAATCGTGTTCTCGGTACTTTCGTTATCCCGTAAAATCCAGTTGATCGTTTATCGAAATATCAATAACATTGTCAGGCGGCGGAGCAATATCGTTACGTTTAAAATAATTATCCTTCGCGACACGTAGCTCGCAGTAGAATAGAATTTTGCCGAGGCAAGGCTGTCAATATCGACACCGTGTCATATCGAATTGATAATGCATACGCTGCAACGAATACGAGTTCGATTAAAATTACTCGATCATTTTCGTCACGTCTTTCCCATTTTCAAAGGTCCTTCGACGCTCGACACATGGTCAGATCAATTTCGTAACTATATCGATCGTAATGTCGTTAGCGTTCAAGCATAATTGTTCGACACGATGTATTGTCATTAGGTTCTCGTGTCCCTGCACGTATCATGGCACAAACGACAAAGGTGTACTCGATCAACGGCGTTGTCCTGGTCGAGCATCAAAGCATACGAATCGCTTCGACACCCGTGCTCTTCTGATTTATGCTCCTCGCTCTCGACACTGTGTTTGTCGTTTCTGCGGCAATTCAAACGAGTTTCTTGCATGAATCCACGCGTTAAGTCGGACCATTTCAGCTAGATTTATCATGTGTAACCGCATGGAAATACGAATTTTTCATGGTATTTTAGAATCCACCGTGTGCGCTGCTCTGCCGTGGTAGAACGCGCGGATACGTAACGCGAGGCAATCTAACTCGTAACGATCGTAACTCGTAGCGATTTAACGATCAGCGTTCAACGAACAGTTTATTCTCGTTGCTTCTGATTCTCTGTTGTTCGAATCGCCTTCGAACGGCGCGGCGACAACGACTGTTCCGTAAGACTGTTCCGCAGAGGAGCGCGAATTATGTATTCCGTCTGTGAGTTCATTATTTACTAGTGACATCTTGTAGGTAGGTAGAATGATCGGAAGGGATACGAGCACGTCTTCCGGCGTATCGCGATCGTCCGTGACGGGCAACGCATGATTTATGATAGGGTAGACTATGAATACCCGCTATATTTACATTTTGATCCGGACCGCTTACAGGACAGCGTTCATATCGTCAAGCGTTGTTAAAATAATGTTCCTCATCCGTCGTCACCGGTATTTCTCTCTCTGTTACCCTCTCTGTTTCTGGACCATCTTCTATTCGCGTTCGAAACTCTGACCGAAGATCGTGCGACCCAATTACCGGAATTAAGGCGAACCACGTATTTTTAGACGGCTCTCTAGACTATACGAACTCGGTACTATATTGCATTTAGGAGAACTTAACGCGTCTACTGGCTGTCTGTTTCTTCGTAAACAGCCCTGTTAACGTTTTTTCTTCGAATTCCTGGCTGAACCGAGGACGTTGTCGTATTCATTTGTCGAATCTTCATAATTTCTCTACCGACGATAAGTAACACGACCACACCGTGTCGTTACGACATTCATTGACGTCCAAGTTAAACGATTTACCGAGAGAACGCGTTACCAACGACTGGATTAACGTCAAAGCTTCGTGTTCCAGCGAGATTAACAAGAAATAACGACCAAGCAGAAAACAAGTGACGTACGCGATGCTTTTTCTGTTACGCTTTTAACGCGGGTGCTTCTTGCGTTTTCTAAACTTCTTACGTTTTAACCATTTACGAGCCCCCTCCCACAAAATACATACGGGAGATTGGAATTAATAGAGAAATAGATCGCAGACAATTTATCCTGCAGAGAATAAGATCAGATTTGCGAGTTTTTCATGCTTTCAGACCGAAAACGCTCCGTGCTACCTGACGTTTCTTTAAATCAGCCGATTCGTAAAAAGTTCGATCGCATAGTTCGATTCCTGAAAAATGACGGTACTTTACTTTATAAATCGAATCCGTAGAATGTAGACTCTGGTGGCCCGAATTTAATGCGATCGTGGGAACGTTAGGGGAGATCCATGGCAACATGCAGGACCTGCACGTTAGCGATCACGATAAACGCAGGACGAGAGTGCAACGCAAATACTATAGATAACACGGGTCGAATCGATAAACGACGATATTAGCGATGGCGCGCGTCCCATGACTCGCGTCTCCAGATAAGGCGAAATTCACTTATCTTGTTCGTTCTTGCGTGTCCTTTCAACCCTTTCTTCCGTATGTCCTCCGTTATAGACGAAATATCTCATTTTATCAGCACGTAAGAACCTTTCGCTTTCGGTTATCGGTGAATCGGAAGCGATCTTCGGGCCTCTCGTAAAAGAGACTCGAATTGCTGCTTGAAATCCCGCGGGAGTTACAGAGGTACGGATGAAAGCTTCCCAGAGAAATTTCGCGCGATACAACCTCGTTTTTTCTCCGATAGATATATCCATCCGATCGGGCAGAAAGAAACTCCTCTATCGAATTTCAAAACTGAACGTTCTATGCGCTCGCGTAACTTAATTCTATCGTATTCGTTTATCTTCGCTTCTTCGATAACACGTGGAAAGTTCACGCGTAGATTTTAAGTCTCAAAAGTGGCCTAACCTCTTGACATATTAGGACTGTCAAAAACAAGTGGAAAATCTCGAATAAAATTTCTTCTTGTACGCTGCAGAGAAACGTACGTAACGTTCAGTCTCCTATGTGTTTTCCAATAGTATGGATCGTGCCGCGATAACCATAATTACATTGAACCCGAACTCTAGAGAATTCGGCAAAGTTAATCAAATCATTGTTGCGCAGAAATTTCAGCGTTTCCCGTTCGACCAAAGTTTAGGCTTCCCTAGAGACAAAACATCTACACCGGCTATGTCAATGTGTAAAACCTCTGACGGTGTCAAGAACGCTCCTTTAAAATGGAAGCTACGGTCTTGAGATCAACACTTGACGTCAGTCTGTTCTATACAGGCTGTTAAATGGATTTCAGATTTACAAGCCAGATAGCACATTCTCGCTACATTGAATGGCAAGCAGTCGAAGAATTTTTATACGAAAACAATGCTGAAGTACAAAGTGCTATATTTGAAATGAAACTACTTGACAATGCAAATAATTCCAAGTTTCATTACGTCCATGACAAGATTGAAGCCGATTCGTAAGCATGACAATAACACGCGTAACGGATATTACCTAAATCGCGTTCGTTATGAAACAATTCGTACGAAATTATGATCCACCATTGTTTGCGCAACGAGTACTGTTGTTCAAAACCTCTAGGCCAAGTAACATTCTCCAAGCGGATAGGGCCAGAACTCTAGCTATTTAAATTATACGAATGTCATGTCCTTGAAAGTATTCGAATCGTCTGTACGAACAAACAGTTCGTCGCGTAACAACAGATTGATATTGCCCAATTATCGATTCATCTTTTTACGTAGACATTTTTTGCTAATTCAATTAGTTCGACTCCGAGTTAATCGTTTTCGAACGCGTCGCATGCAAATTGCTCCGTCGAGCGAACACGCGACGAAGAAGATCGTTAAGGGTGCAGAAGGTCAAGTAAAGAGAAGCACAATTAATAACCGAAAAATCAATGCCGCCAGGTCAAGTATCGTACACCTATAGATCGAACTTCCCCGGTACTGTGTCTGCTACCGCGTCACAACGTGCCTAACCGTATGAATGAAAACTAAACCAGAAAAGAACCAACGTCACGCGAGAAAGAGACGAAACGTTCGAACCGGCGCGGCGGAAAGAGAGACAGAAACGTGGAGGAGAAGTGCGTTCGAGAGAGATGCTCGTGATAAAACAGAGCGGAGAGATAGAAGCAAAATCCGAAGAAGAATATAAAGTAGAACGTAAGAGAGAAAGGGACGAGAACAGTGAAACGATAGGATGTAAAATGATATATGTATAACAAGAGGGTAGTCAAGATCGTAAAAAAGGGATGGAAGAAACAACGTGCAGGGAATTAGGAAAAAAGGAAAAGATAATGGTGGTGAGTGTAAGTGACGCTTAAAAATTGAAGTACAAACACTTTCGTGAAAAAAAGGAGAAAAGATGATGAAAATGTAACCGCCGCGTCGCGCCGGCAGAGAAGCTGCGATAATACCGAAAGTAAGAAAAAAATAACGACCGAGAAAATAGAGAATTCTCGTCGAAGGAATCATTCGCGATTCACTCGAATATACTGAGTGTTTCGACGTATAACCGAACAACTACTATAAGTAATTCCAATCAGGACGGTCGCCTATTCTATGAATCTCGAATCGTTCGTTACCGGTTTATTTAAAAAAAAGCTTTCTCGTATAATTCTACCCCAGAATTTAAAACACGAATTCGTTGGAAAAACCAAAACGTAACGTTTTCTCTTTTCCACTGGCCTCGTTAGCCGGCAGGAAAGGGAACGCAAGACCGAGCAAAGAGAAGGAAGAAATAATTAGAACGTTTAAAATCTTCGAGAAACTAAGAGATTAGCAGAAAACGAGAAACAAGAAAGAAATTTCTAAAGGTTAGAGGGTGCAAGAGACGCCTTAAAACCACGGACAACGTGTGAGAGACGTTGGTTAGCCGAGAAAAAAGAGGTAAGACTTAAAGTAAGGACAGAAAAGAAAGATCGAGACGATCGGTGAAGAAAATCACGATGAGTTGCAAAGGATACTGCACGAAGAGAATAGAAAGAAGAACGACGAAGAAAAAGGGGGATAGAGAGGGTGAAAATAAAAGAAGAGGGAGAGGAGAAGCGCGCAGGCGGCATCCACTGCCAGGGTCACTCGTCGCTCCTCACCGAATGCTTTTGTACTCGGATGATTCCGCTCGCGAAACACTCAGTGCGCTGCGAGCGCTCCGTGGACGCGCGTCGACTTTACGCTTTTCAAAAGGGAAAAAAACGAAACAAAATCGACGAACGCGTCAAATTGTTCCCTCGACGACTATCGAAACGCTAGATACGGTAATTAAACGAAACTTTGCAATCGATTGTTTAAACTTGCGCGGAATCGGTTTCGCGCACTTCCATCCCCTCTTGGCCTAAAAAAAGAAAAGAAACTAGTCAGGTGTGAAACGCTCGACGTACATTTGGAGCCAAACGATGTCGACGACATATTTTAGAACGGAAATCTAAAAGTGTTGGTTCCGCGTGCTCGATGGAAAAAAAAAGTGTGTATAAAGTATGTATTTGACATCGCGACGGGATAGAAAGATCGTGGCTTGGATGTTTTTCGAAACTGTTGCGATTTGTGTTTTCGAGAGGAACCTTGAGAAAGTTGAAAAAGTGTAACGTGCCGTTTAGGAATATCGGTGTGCGTCCGAGAAATTGAAGATATCGGGAAGAAAGTTCACAGGGGAAAAACTGAGGTGCGATGCAAATATTTTTCGCGTGAAAGAAGAGAGGATAGACGGTATTGAAATACGAAAATATTTTTGAAAGTGATGGATCATCGTTTCAAGAATATCTATTGCCAGTTCCCTTCGCTGAATCATGCCTTCTTGGAAAAATTCTTGCTTTTCCATTTTCGGTTTTACGATTCAAATTTCTTGTTTCACCGAAAATGAAATTTCCTACGGCGTCTTTAATTTTCTTCGACTCTCTCTCTCTCATCCGTTGCATTCTAATCTAGCAAGATTGTATACCGATTGGATTAACCGCGGATCAATCTGAACGAAAATATTTTCCTTTTCTCTATGTTACATCAATTTAGACTTATTCGATATCGTTCCTAGGATCTAGAATCTACAGCCAGAGATTGGTCGAAGCATTTAGCGAAACGTGAGCAATAACAAAACATGGCAAAACGTTTCTAGCACGAGTTTACTCAAAGGACCAAGTAGAATCGACATCGAGAAGAAGCCGTACATTCTCGTTGCAACGGTTCCGCGATTTTCATTAACGGTTCGATTCGTGAAGAAGAAAGAGGGTTGGGTAGATAATAAGCAGAAAGTTAATTAATTAGTAGGGAAATTGTTGGTTTTACATCTTACTATAAACATATGCTCGGACAAACAAAGATAAATAGAAGGAATATATTTTTGAATGACATTAATATCATTAAAATGTAAACGTTCCTTTCACCGCTCAGAGAAATATTTCTAACTGGTTTACCCCGACTTCTCGGATACAATTATACTTGCGACATCGCATCGTGTTCTCGTAAAATGTAAAAATTAATAACATTAATATTCTCGAGAAAACGATGCTATCGTCGATAACCTTTGTAACACGTAATTGCAACGACCCGACGGCATTCATGTTCTAGGTTTACGCGTGCAACCAGTTTCACCAAACCTATAAAGACGATCCCACACACTAAGAAATTCAAAACTCAAAGAAATCGAAACCTCGTGGTACGGAAAAGAGTAAAAGGAGCCGGAAAATCAGTGCCGTGGATCTTCTTGCTAGACAATTGACACTCGCCAACTCGATTATCTCGATATTCACCCGAAGAAATCGATTCGACGATCTCGGCTGGAAGTGACATAGAAAGATCGCTCCCCAGAGACTAATTTGATCCTGGTTGACTCCGTGAAAGTACCATGACACTCGAACAAAAGCGACCCCGTGAACGGCCCTCTTGTTCGATTTAGCCGGTTTTGCCGGTTTTCTCTCCATAGGAAAACACGAACATAAGGACATCGGACACCGATCGCAAGCTTGCCCGAAGATAACTGGACCTTACGAAAGAAACAGTTTTATTCTTTGCACGGGAAATTCCTTTATCATCTGACAACGTAAATATATTTAAATAATTAAACAAGTTATAAGGATGACCTCCTTAGGGGAAGATCCTAGTGGAATTCCAGTAATCTAGAATTAGAGCAAAGAGTGCTCAACCGTAATGAAAAATAAGCTACATTGTAAAGATGGAAGATTAGTTTACGAATACCCAATTCGTGGTCCAGTTTCTGCAAATTTAGTAATATAAATGCGTACACTCAAGTCCTTTTATTCGTGTAATTCGAAAGTAGAACAAAAAATACTTAGCTACCGAAGACACCGAAAAGATGGAGTGAATGGAGTAATTTAAATACCGATAACGAGGATTTTAGGCGCGTTATTTCAATCATTCGAATCGAAACGACGAGAAAAAGCAGAAAGGAAGGTTTCTCATCGTCAGCTGGTGCAAAGAGGATACGCGACTGCTCGGAAAATTAAAGATACCAGAAAAGATAAAGGAAGATTCGTTCGGCGTCTGTGATAAATCGGCTGACTTAAATGCTTATAGAGGAAATTCGAGGAAAATCGTGACGTCAATCCGGCAATCTGCAGTAGTGAAACAAAGAAAAAGATTTGCGTCAACGATCGCGAACAAAGACGCAGGACACGTAATTCCGATGCAAAATTATTCGAGTAATCTAAAAGGAAACAACTCGCAAAGTCGATCGGTCTTAAGGGCACATAGTTTTCGAGAAATTCGAGCAAATCGATACAGGATTCTGAGCAGTGAGCAACGAAAAGGATTAAACGCGTAAGCTCGTCGGTTAAATTAAATAAGTGAAATACTTGTGAAGAGGATCGTAAGGAAATCGTGTCGCGTTATTTCGGTGATCGAAACAATATCGACTGCGGAACGGATTTTTCTCTGTTAGGAAAAATGTGAACATGGTTTTCGAAAGGTTTGAATTCCGAGCAGCGGACAACGCGAAGAATTAAACACGAAGGCTCGCTGGTTCGCTTCAAATCAAAAAGACTTCTTCATTTCCGGTGTTAACGAAGATTAACGGGGAAACTTTACCGCAGACTCGTGACGTGAAAAGTTAAATTAGATACAGTTCCATATAGGAGAATAATGTGAAACTGTGATTAAGAACATTGTACAAAGCGAGCAAAAAAAAAAACTGTTGCATTCTGTAGAAATTGTGAATATACAGTTAGACATATAACAGATTGTACGATTTACGATTGTGATTCCTTTTACGCGTACTCTCGCGAGTTAATAGTGATTATTAGTCACCGCGAGAGTCAAGTAATTATGTCATGGTTTCACGATACGCGAATACACGTTCCTGGAAATGCGGGTTAACGCGTTGCTATTTACGCAGGTGAGTAAAAATAAAGTTTCTTTCGATTCTTTTTATATAACTCGGTTAGAAATTGGACAAAAATTGAAAATCTGTTTGGTTAATTAATTAAGGTAATTCCGGTAGGGATGGACCACGCTATTAAGGCGTTAATAGTCTGGCGTTAATAATGAAACCCGATGTTCGCAGTATGGCTCATTATAATTATAATTATAGTTATATTGACAGCTTTATACGAAAACCTTTTCGCATTAGTAGTGCCTTCTCGCCATGTTACCGCACCGAGGAAAATTAGACCAAGCACTATGAAATTCTACAAATTTTCTACCGTTGAAAGTACGCTCGTAATCTACTGTATTATTTTACTTTAAGATTAAAATTCGGACAAGTAGAAAATTTTAGGATGGCTCTACAGCTAGAACGCTTAATGTACATTCGCATAATTACCTACAATTGGCTACATTTGAATTTAGTAACTTTGTAGCAATTATGATGAAATTAATCTTATGAATTGGTACAGTTTCAATGGTTCCTATACAACAGATCTGCGAATTACAAATTTCAGTTTGAAACTGCAGGATTAGGTAATAATTAACGCGAATACTGCAAAACGCAACAGTTCGGTTCGAATTCCATTCGGACGGATCAAAGTAAATATCGGTAAATTGATAACGTTGCTAAATTATCAGTAGATTGAAACATAATTGAATACACGAATGTTCGATGTAGAAATATGCGATCTGAAATAAAAGCTCCGCGTTTCCGTTTTCGAGATATCTGTAATTTCAGACTGGGCCTTTGACTTCCGAATCGGTTAATCGTTAGGTTATCGTTTAAACGTTAGCGGAGTCTCTCAAAGACTTCTTGCTTCGTTTTGACACGAAGAATTTTGCAAACATTTCGGGACACCCAGTACGTACGTATTTGGTTGTAACGACGAGAGGGGTCGGCAGAGTCATTTCAATAATGTGACAGCAGGGAAAATAAAACGTGGTAAAGGCGTTGCCACATCGAGGTGTACATTGTCGTAACGTAACTAAACTCGCGATTTATGGCCGAGATTTCCCAGTTTACTACCTCCGAAAGATTAATGTCGTTTTAAGAAGAGAATGCGCGATAATCGATGATCGACTTTCACGATGATATAAATAGTTTATAAAACACTTTTCATCGTTCACGAGTGTTGTACAAACTGAACCGACCTTATCGGTTCGTTCGACGCTTGTTCGAAACTTTTTTTCGTATTTTCTATACTGGACGGAGTAAGATGAAAAGTGATGGTATTTCGCTTGAAAAATGTTGAAAATAAACAACCCTTGTTCGAGACATTTATCACATTTTCTATAATCAATGAAACGCGGTGAAAAGTATATTTCTCTCTGTTGAAAATGAAATATCTTGGACGTTATGAAATAACAATGGAACCGAATGTTCGTAAAATCGAGAACCGGTCGTGTTAGCAAGCGCAACTCGTGTCGAAGAAATAAAAAAGAGACTTTCATTCTTTATCGAAGAAACTTACGCTTTATCTTCCCTCCGAAAATTCCAAGCGTCTTCGTTCGGTAATATTTACATTTGTTTCACGACGTCACGGCACAGGAAAAAGGAAGCAAACGAGAGAAAGCTTCCAGCTGGAAAAATGGCTAACGGCTAGCTACTGTGTCGAGAACTATCCAAAAGACTGATGTTCCCTATCAGGAACAAGAGCTTTGACAAAAGAACAAATTGCATCCGTGTTCGGAGAAGTAAAATATAACGCTGGAACGGAATATTTTCAGCTGGTTTAATTCGACATGACGCGAAATCGAAACTATTTTTCACCAAGATGAATTAATTATTCATCGAACGTCTAGCATTTATCTTTCTTTTCCAATCAACCTGCAACGTACACGATGTATTTGAGGAAGAACGACTAGATTGCAAATAATTATACAACGTCGGTGTATAAATATCGAATTTAGACTGTCCTTAGGTTCTTTAGACTCTTCCTGAATCGTCACCAGATTTTCTCGAGACCGAAGGCAATCGACGGAACAGTTCACCTCTGCCATTAGCCAAGAAAGCCAACGTCAAATATTCCGTGCAAGTTAAGTACGATTCAGCGCAGAAAAATTCATTAAAATCTAACGAGGACACTCGGAGCGGTTTCAAATCCCGCGATTCGATGGAGGAACAATGTAAAGGTAGATCAGTGTTTCGTTGTGATTTCAATGAATCCAGAAACCATCTGAAAGTCTCGGATGCAATTAAGGTTTGACGATGGCGAGGGGTACCCTTTACGTTCAACGAGCCAGAAAATCGCTCCACTTCAAATAGCGCCTATTTGTAACCAACGACAGAGAATTAAGACGATCTATTTCGAATAATCAACTTCGAGGCATGCTTTATCTTTGGGTTCATTTGTGCAACGCTAGCGGAAATCAGGAGCTTCTGCAGTTTACGAAAGAAAAATTTACCCGAGACACGAAAGGTGATTCGTTGAAATTTATCCAAGGCGCGGAATTAAGGTTGATTAATGTTCGTCAAAAACGGATAGTATCTTTATCTACGTGGACTATCTGGATTAATTAATTACAGAGAGACTGGGTATCTATCGAGATCAAATTTTATAGCGTTTCATGGAAAATTTGAAGAATATCTTGGCCAACCTGTACGTTGATCTCACGCTTTGATTTCCTCGCGTTCGCCGCTAACGTCCGCTCTTATCTCGCTCGTGTTCGAAGCGCTTCGTTATGCTATGCATACCGAATACAAAGTCTTGTCAGAGTTGAATCGACGATGGCCGCCCGGATCTATCATTGTTTGATCACCGTACATTAAGGGACACCGAATATCACCGAGTTAATTATTCTTGTTCGATGGCTGACGACCGTTTATAAGTGCTGCATATACATGGAGGTATTAAAAGCCGATTTTCCTATCGGAAGACGTTTTATCGCTTTGGTATGGTTCTCGGCTAAATTCTATTCTCGGAAAACATCGCTACTTTTACTGCTGCACAGTTAATTCCTTCGAGAATAATGTTTTTACTTTTTTGAAGTAACACAACGTCGAGTTACTCGCCGTTCCGAAATTTTATATCTCTATAAACAATCAGTCCCACGACACCCGATAGCCGAATGTCTTTCGGACCAGCTACCATGGAACACGTGAACTATTTATCGCCACATGTTTCCTCTGCTACCGAAGACAACATAAATCCCTCCCATATATCCATCCAAGTTGGACAGAATTCGGTTTAGTCTAGCTTCTGTTTCGTTTAAAAATGCATTACCGTTAACGGACGCGAACGAAAGCTGTTACATTGCAGTAACGGCCACCTATCGATACATCAACGACAGAACACGCGTTTCCTCAAATTCTTCAAATAAAGCGCTTACGATCGATTTGCGAATATCACGCGACGAAAAGATCAAATCTTAGATGACTGAGCGAACAACTAATTAAATGATACGGATGCTTACGTGAATGTGAAAGAATACTTCTAGATACGTAAACGAGAGAGGTCAACAACTGTAGTACTATTTTATTAGCTACATAAAATGACGAGCAAAAAGTTTAAATCATCTACCAACGTGTTAATCGAAACACTCTGAAAGTCGAACGATCAATTGTTAAATAATCTTTCCATAGAGAATTTCTACTTTTCCTGTATAAACATGTCTTTATCTGTATACGTACATTCGTTATGCTAACGTTTCGCGATTGAAGCGATACCAACGGTACGATTTAATACTCAACGACGTGTAATTATGTCGATATCCAACGTAACCGTGTCCTCGATCATTCGAGTGCTTTACATACAAGTAGTTTGTTCATTAATTACTCGCGAATAAAAAACACATCGCTAACGATTCTCGCCGGAATAGCGGTGGTTATTCGAGAGCTAACCAACGATCCTGTTTGCATAAACGATGCATTTTCCTGGTGTACACCTGCAATTTCTACACTCGAAAAATACTTTTGCAATAAACTTCCAACTTTATAGTCGTTTTCATCGGTTTCGGCTGCTTCCGAATTCCGCACGCACCAGTTACAAATATTTACTCCATACTTTGTACCGAGAAATTTTCTTTATTCCCTTTACTTCGAAAGCAAAACCGAATCTCTATAACCTAGAGGAACATCCCTTCCTGATCGAACGTCGATATAAATTCTCATAAACGCGAACCTTTATCTTTATGTCCATTACGACCAAGGGAAGGGAAGATTCCTTCTTCATTTACGAAAACGGGCAATGGACTAGCAATTTGGTCGGTTGGAAACGTTCTATCTATTGTTCGAGATGCGAAAATGTATCGTTTCGTTATTCTTAATGAAAGAGCAAATTTATAAACGTACAAGGGGTATTATCCCAACAAATTTCGTGACACTTGCAAAATGACGATAATAATTTTATACGAGTTGCAGTTCGTTTATCTCGAACGATGGTAACTCTCGAGAAAATTGTTGAAGGATTTCAACGAGAGGTTTAGCATCAAACGACTAATGATGCGGCTTTTTTCAGCTTGGCTCTCGTCTGGTTCATTTTTCTCGTAAAGTCGGGGCATCAATTACAAGAAGAATGGTTTAACTTGTCGGCTATACAGACGAGGATTTGGCCGTACTTAAAACGGTCTCGTGGCTCTCGCGTTATCCTGATTGTTCCTTCAGGACCTACCGCATAAAGTCAAGTTTTCGAGGAAGATTATTCCGTGACAAAAAATCATTTGGTAGGACAGCTTGGATCAAGTGTGCTTATTTACCTGATTAATCTTCACCGTTATCGTCTGTTCGTGGATTTTCCTCGTGGCATTCTCTCGTTCTCTTCGTCCGTGATTAGACGGATCAAAAGTAAAGTTTATTATTAGAAGAGACATCGAAGAACACGCGTCTCTTTTTACCCTTTCTTTCTTTTCCATTCCTTTCCTTCTATTTCTCTGCCATTTATCCTAATTCTCCGAAACTAACTACTTCTATTACGTTTAATGATAAAACAATGGATGGAAGATAATAAACCTTTCTTCTTTTTCTGGTAGAGACACGATGAAAATAAAGAATGGCTTTATTGTGTCCAAGTTTTATTTTGTTTGCGACCTTGGTTGTTTCTTCGTAACAAAGGTAGAATAGAGATCTTTTTCAGGTTCGTGGAATACAATTACGTACGACGTAATATTCTAATTGTTTAATTGTGTCCGCTCAATAACGGTATCGTATACATAATGGCATCCGTTGCGCTATTTCGCGATAGAAATAACAATTAATTTTGCAACATGAAGTTTGTTACAATTAATTCAGCAACATCTCGCAATTATAATACTCGCAACGTTGTTCCGATAATTCAGCAAATTCTCGATGACTCGCAAACCTGTCCATCATCCTTGCATTCTCTCTCACTTGGAGGTTAAACTGTGCATTCATCTGGGGAAATCGCTTGGTCATGTTCGTTCGTAAGATATTATTCAGTTTCAGACATTCGATCCTTTCTTTCCGGTTCCAAACATCCTTCATGCATACTTAAATCCGTCGAAAATTTCTACGAAAGCTTGTTCGTTCCTACTTTTTACATATCGCAAAAGTAGAACTTGAAAAACTATTGAACACTAATAGAACCAGACTAGTCGTTCAAAATAATAAACTGAGACATTAAATTGACTAAATTTAAAAATTTTTGACCGTTTCTTTAGATATCATATTTCCAGCGTCGGTTGAGAAGCATTTCGCTTGAAAATATAATCGTCTAATTTTATTCGATGTCCCGTTGTACGCGTTCTGAAAGCGATCGAATCGCATCGAAAATTATTTGCGGTTAGTCTCACGAGTACTACACTGTACGTCGTTGCTTACGGTTCGTGTATCGAGTCGATCGTGAAATTTTATAAACGGGCCGGAGATCGAATGTACACACGAGCCACTGTCCAAATTTCACAATCGCCAAGGCCGTTGACGACTACTCCTCGGCATCGTGCTTTCGCGACTCTTGCTCCGTGTGGACAATATATTTCGCGTTAAAATTAGACAACGAATCCCTATAGAGTTGACTCACCGTTCAAACGACGAAGAAAGTCAAAGTACCAATCTTACACGTATTTTTAGAGGGCTGGCACTAACAAAAGCAACAGCTGACCGTTTTGCCGACACGACGATAGGCTTTTCGAACGTTAAACCTTGTCGCCCGTTTCTTCGTGTATCTCGTAAGTTCGTGGCAGCGGAATGTTTGTCTTATTTATAACGAAAACAAACAAAATATCACCGTGAGATCATTTTATGAGTTGTTCAACGAGAAAATCAGACTTCCCCAATGCGTTGATCGTAAATCGCGCAGCAAATTCCTCCAGGTAACGGCAGGCTGTTAATCTTTTTTTAAATAAAACATTTATGATTGTAACGCTTCATTTTGCACCTTCGTTCACTCGATCACACGCGGTCGCGCGTCACAAAATTTGTCTAGTATGCCTAAAGACGCGCGTTCGCGTGTCATAAGGAATTTATAAAAAGCACATTTCGTAAGACACAAAAAAACGTGTACTAGATCCAAGAACTCGCGTTCTTCGACCGAAAATATTTTTAGAAAACCAAGCGTTCCCTCGCGAATCCGTGCGTCACAAAAATTCTCTACTAAGCCTAAAAACGCGCAGTCGTACGTCACGATAAGAAAATTTATAGAAGGTATAGTGTTTCCATGCTTTTGCACGTCACAAAACAGTTGTAGAAAGTATTCGCGTTCATTCGTACGTCACGGAGTTCCACGAGAACTCAACGGCGTGTCGCGACTCGTGTCTTTTTAAAAAGTTTCTGAAGCTTGGCAAATAACAGAAGAGACGTTTTCAGCTGATTTGAAATTCAATCGATCGCGAGTGTTTCCGTGGAATATCATGAAAGAAGCAATAAACAGATGGAAATGATTTATTTTCCTTGTTGTCGGTAAGAGGAGAACGTAACATGGAGCATTCAGGCAGACGCGCTGTCTGATCTTCAACGACTGTTACCACTTATCGCATTCTCATCTGGCGGCTGGGTTACTCCACTTTCCGAGGGGCAACGAAGCCTAACGACGCGACGCGACGCGACATTACAGTTGGCTCTCCTTCTCTCTCTTCCTCTCTTTCTAACTTGTGTCTCGTTACACGAATCTTCACTGTATTTTTGACGGTGACGCAACAACGAAACCTTAATTCGAACCATCAGTTTGTAGCGTGCTAACAACTGTGAAAAAAATTAAATACGATTGATATCAATCGATGGGACGTAGATAAAAAGCATGGGATAATTTCACTGCAAGTCGTGGAAAAGATCACCTGAAAAACAACGAGCCTAATATACATGTACAAGAAAGCCTCACGTGACATTATTCGTTTATCTTGTTATTTCGTTAAAAGAAACATTGAAAGTTATACATGCACTTTAAGCCTGAACGATGATCCAACCTCTTAACGCGTTAAATGGTGCAGTGAAAACTGGCGTATGCGGTATGACACGCTATGATTGTAATTACTCGTAATACAATCGTTTGAAATGGCGATGTCGTGTCAACCGTGACCCAGACCTACGAACCGTATCAAATGCAGTTTCGAATAAAGTTAGAAAGCGATATTGTACGAAATAGAATAGAATTTATAAAATCTACGCACAGTAAACTTTTATTGTACTGCTACTCTCCGTTATTACGGTTTCACGCTTTACGATCGAACGCATTCGACAACTACGTAACATTCTAAACAGAAAATGAAACGTGAATAACGTCTTGAGAATGAAGCTTTTGTAAATGTTGAGAAAAAAAGAAATATTGAAAAGAGTAACGTAAGATTCCATGGTATTCGAAAGCTCTCCGTAGGTTCGCAAAAGAGAGAAAACACAGCAGATGTTGTTCACACTTGAAGGTTATTACTTATAAGTGACACTAATATCGTCTCATTTCCTGGCTGTTCCACTTTGCAAGAGCAACGAGACTACTAGCCTCGACACGGAGCTACCGATTTATCAAAGTCGATTCAATGGGTTGCTTTTGTTTCGCTTGTCGCGTTAAACTGTTATTGTCGAAATTTTACAAAATCATCGGACTATGTTTTCCGATACATTTATTATTCCAGTCAATTCGTTTACAAAAGTTTGGTGCCGTTGCATAAAAAAGTATATAAATCTGAAAACGTTTTCAAAATCTGAACGTTACATCGTACGATGTAACCTTGTCAAACATTTCAAATACTTTTTAATTCATTTTACTTATCGATATTCGATCTGATCGATACTTCCGAAACGATCCCAGTTAGTTTAATTGTCAATCGTTCTTATTGCAGCTGTATTTTATTGCGGTATAATTGTTTTAAAAGCCAATAATCTCTTTGAGCTTCTATCCCAATCAACTAAATGATAAAACTCATCAAGCAACAAGGTCGCGTAACCGTAATTCATTTAGAGACCTGTCACACGGATCCAATTTATCGAAGATTGTTTCGTGGCAGTACAGAGGATACAGAGTCGCGAATGAAATTTATAGACTGCAACGGAATTCTAATTACGAACAATTCGCTTTACTCTTTGCCATCGCGCGATACGAAACATTCGTACGAACATTTGATGCGAAGCTATAGAATATCAAATATTCGATCAATTGTGAATACAAAAGTTACCTTTATTAAATTTACATTCATTTCTCGCTGTAGATGCCGACAAATTTTTCCGTTCATGCGATACTTTTTATAAACGGTATAACGTTTTATATCGTCAATTACGAAACGAAGCAACGAGTTCGTACCTAATGCCTGCGCATGTAACCTAGGTCATCGTGGTTAAAAGAGAAGAGAACCCCATCTATGTGATAGTCAACCGCGTAAAAAGAAATCAGACGGAACCAAGCTTTCGCGATTGAATCCATTATTTTTCACGCGAGGCAGGCAATCAAGACCGAATCACCTTTAGTAACGAAAGAATCGAGAAAGTAAAGTGCATGCAGTCGTTAACGACCCCACAACTTTTTCCTCGACTAAACCTTGAACAACTGACCGATCAGCTGATCGTGTGCCGGAAGTCAAACGATCGTTTCTAAATCTGTACCTCGATAACAAAGCAACAGACAACAGAATAACAATACGGTTTTCGAATTCTTTTTACAGAATGCCCGTACAATTTTACAGACAGCTTATACGAATACTATCGCTTTTTCATGACCTCTTAACGATGAATTATTCTCTCAAGAGACTCGATAAAAAAAGGGGAGAAAAAGAAAAATTTACTTCTAAAGGAGCATCAAGGGATAAAATTTGCAATTGTTGTCACGATCATAAATATTACTTCGTGGTAATTGAATAAAATTCTGAGTACGTTACGAAATGTCGGATGTCACGATGTAAGAAAATTAATCGCGCGGTATATTCTTAAGTACGAACACGAAAATCATTGGAAATTTTGTATGTTTTTCGTGGAGACTTATCGAAGTTAGAGTACGAACGGTCGTAAGAATAACCTAGCGAACAATAATTTAAAGCAGCCGATGTCTTAACGACTTTATTAGCCTCCTTCCCGTAATTATAACTCATTCATTAATCACGATAGTGGGCCCAGTCCGCCGCGCCGCGCCGTCCCGGTTCAAACTATCGATCTCGCTGTTGCATCGAGGTTATAGTGCCTACGCTTCAACTTACTACACGCAACAATTATATATTTTTATATAATTTATTTCGAAATTGAATTAAGATTTAATTTTATCTGGAATTTTAGCACTTTCCGATTGAAAATAAAACAACCAATGAAACGTAGTGGATACATTTCATGTTTCAATATGTTAGTACATATCGATTCACTAATATATGTATTGTATAATGTATATCGATTTGATTCTACTCTATGAGATACCGAGCTAACCAGTCGTTATCATTAAATCGCTAATTCAAGCAACATTGTACGTAGTCGTTAATCTCCATCATCGTTACAGTGGCCTGTTTAATGCACCATGTTCACGACCTCCGCGTATTAAACTACGAGTACGCGATTCGAATTTAACTAGATATTCCGCGAAAAATTTCTGCAACTCTGGCAACTCTTTACACGATAACGACGATGATCTTCGTGGCTATTCTTTGGCCACTTCGAAGGTGAGACTACGTCCAACGAATATTTATAGAAGACGACTTGTACGTAATACCGGCAAATCTTGTTCCCGCGTTAACGCGCAATGCGTACCAACAACACCGTGTACTCGTTTAACCCCCTTAACCTGTTTCGCTAATAATGCGACCAAGCTTACGATTCGAACCTTAAACGTCTAAATTACGCTTATAACGAGTGCAGTTATAATCCGCACGATGAAAGATCGTTCAAACACAAAATGCAACTAACGATTTAATTTCGTTTATTTGCCTCGCCGTTGCAACATGGAGTAGCTAAATTTGATTCGTACGATTAGGAGCTCGTGTAGCAAAAGAGTTAAACTGCTAGATTACAAACTATGTATCGTTAATAATCCACGTACGAATATTTTCTGACTTTAAATGTTTTTTGACAAGTACAATTGAAAAAGTTGTTGGCGCAGCAATACCCTTAACATTGAGATACCTCGAAAGGTGACATTGAAAAGAACTTGTTTTTCTTTTATATCCTGTAACGTTCCATTTTTTTGCGTTTTTAACCACGACGAAGATATTCGAGATAGTCGTGACAAACGGAACACCCTGTATGTGCCGATTTCAAGAGCCAATCCCGCAACCGTTTGCAGACGTTTAACCGTGAAAAGCTCGCCACTAATTCAGTTTCATCGAGTCGGCAACAGTTTAGCGTGAGTAGGCGCAGTTAAACGGAAAATGAACGAGTCGCGATTATCGTCCGAATCAACTTTTTGCTAATTCGCAACGGAACGTAGACTATAGAGCAAAGGACAAATCGGGAAGGCAACTCGCGTGAAAACAGTCTAACAATTCGTAAATTAACGCGAAACGCTCTTTTTTAGTCAACGTTGCCCTTTTAACCGCATAACATCTTCGCGAAATATGTATAATAGTTGGATATAAACGTTCGACTTGAAACCATCGTTCAGAAGCGAAGCGTAATTCCTTTCGCGAGCCATGGAAACTTTTTGTCCGCTAGAATATTCCTACAATCTCGCGGTTAAAAGCACATTTTTCAAGAGATCCTCTTAAAAAAGGCCACTTTCAACGTCTTTAAGGAAGAAACGTATTAACTCGAGTAAAGTGCTTCTCTGAAAATCCCTGTAGCGAGTAATCCTTATTGACCTATAACTCGGTTATTGTATCGTGTGCAAATTTTCATTTTCTAGTTCCGAAATGACGAGGTTCCGAAGTTCTACAGTAGCAAAATAACAAAAGTGTGAAATTTCGAAATACAAAGTTTCAAAGTCCTATAGTCCTACTTCGAAAAGTGGTAACTTTTCGCGTCACCGTTTTCTCGATGATACGAATCATACATGACAGGGTTGTAAAGTTACCAAACAGAGTACACAGGTATCGAGAAGAGATAACGAAACGATCGAACAACAAAGCGTTCGGATAGCGGATAAGCGAAGCATTCGCTAATAACTGATAAGGAAAGTTCCGATAAAAGAGCTTCTATCTCCGATAAATTCGTTCCAGTGGATGCAAATTAACGCGAGCATCTGAATCATACGTGCGAACGTTTAAGCGATTCGCTTACTTTCGAGATAATGTATCCGTAGGACAGGAAACAGGAAGTTCGCTGGAACGAAACTTAACGGCGATACGCGGCTGTTTCTCGAAAAGTTTAATTGAGAACGTAAACGCTGCCGATGAAACTTTCGTTCACGCGTACCAGTCGCAAGAAAAATGCGACAAAGTTAAATTTCCTAGGTGATTTGAACAGCTTCTCGTTTTCCAAACTTTTCTCGTTTTGCTTCTGTTCTTAGTTTTTTCTCCCTTCGTGACTGAATATGAAACGTATTGTTTTCTTCTTCCTTTTGTTTTCCACGATCCGCGAAAAATACGCTTCATAGTTTGATTTTGCGCTCTGATTTTTCCTTCCGAACGGAAGAAACACAGTTTGCCTTCGCTCCACAGGAGGATACAAAACGATTCGATGAAATTTTTCTACATTATCCAACAGACATAGTCATCAAAGTTGTAGATACTCCGACGATTTTCCGTCTTTACCCCTGCCGATAGCGCAAGGAGTTTCTACGTCGCTCACTTCGAAGCTCTTGCTTCGAACGTTGACAAACAAATCGAACGTCCCGATCGTTCAATTTTTTTCGCGTCAAGTTGCCTAAACTGAATCTCGATCGACGTTATTCGAATTTAAATGGCATTTGACAGGCTCTCTCGAAAACAAAGGCACATCGATGCTTCGGATCACACGCATAAACACGCACACATAGAAATTACACGTTGGTCACGTAGAAAACCGATGACGCGGAAATTAGGGAAAGGGCAAATTAACGACAGGTTGAAACATGCCAATCAACGCGCGAAACGACGCGAACGGCAGCCGAAGCAAATTGTCCGATCGAATTAACATCTTTTCAATTCGCCAGCACGTTTCCAGTAATTAATTTCGCGTCCGCGTTACTCTCGTCAAAACGAACATATAAATCCTGCCACGATACGATTATCGGAAACTTCTTCAACGCGCTACACACAATTTTAAGCGTTTCTTTTCTACGGACAGTTCGAAGATTTCTGACTTACCGGAATTCTGGAAGCGAAGTAGCTTCGTAATCCGATTGGCAGACACGGTGCAATCTCTCCTATTTTCTACTCGTAAAATGCTTGATTCTGCCCTCGGTTGTCCCTCGTTCCGCGTTTCGTCTCCCGAAAACTGAAAGTCTTATCGACTGCACCGTACGAAATTCACTAAATCACTAACCCATAGATGCTTCGAATCGTTCGTCAACGACCTCTCTTTCTCTCTTTCGTATTTCTGTTTGAATAGAACTCAACGCCCATAGGTCCAATATCGTTTCGCGCTACATTGTTTACATCGCGGATCGGTCTACAGATCTACCGATCATTGAACTGCCATTGTATCCATTTGATAGAATTTCATATTAAACGATTAACATTTCAATATTAAGCATTAATAGTTAATACTTGAAACGTAGTAACGCGCACGAAATATTGAAGAATTATAAGTAAAATTGAAATATTATACATCGGTTTCAATTATAAATCGTTTCTGATTTCAGATTTCCAGAACGAAAAGCGAAAAAGAACTACGTATTAGCAATTATTACGACATCACGATACGTTGCAGATGTACGAAGAAAAAGATTTCATCGAGATTAGGCAAATCGAAGTCGGCTGCGGTAGCGTTTAAGAAAAGAGCTAAAACAGAGAAAACGAGATAGCACTTTGGGACGTCGATAAGATCTCGGTTCGTCATGGTACCAAAATTGTTCGTGCTCGGCTCTCACAAAGTTAAAAGGTAGTGAGAGTCGAATCGAAATACAACGAAGGGGAATCAAATAGTTTTTCTTCGAAAAATCCTAGAAGATTCTGTAAACGGTTTATCATGAAGAATTGGGTCATACGTCATTTCGAATCGTCGAAGGCGATTTAAAGAAATACAAAGCCCGATCTCGAACAAACTTTCTCTCTGGAAAGACAGTGCGAAACGATCGAACGAGAAACCAATTGAACTTTGTTCAGATTAAAAGCTACAAACTTGTCAGAACCTAAGAGCCCTAAAAATGGTAACGTGAGATCGAAAGAGAACGCAACAAACGAAGGATCCGATGAAGACGAAAAAAAATCGTTGAACAGACGAAACGAAGGTAGTCTGAAATAATGGAAACAAGTTTCGAAACATTGAACGCGACCAGTTACTACGATGCTGGTGTGTTATTGGATAATTCGTCGATTAATGAAAATTTTGAGAAACCGCTCGAATGCAAGGTGGAAATCAATTCGACCGGCCTTTTCGATTTCATTATTAACGGGGTGCTAATGAACTTGGTCAGTATTTTTGGGATATTTGGCAACGCGATCTCGATGATCATACTTTCGCGGCCGCAAATGAAATCGTCGATTAATTATCTCCTAATTGGTCTAGCCAGATGCGATACAGTGTTGATCGTCAATTCGGTAAGTTCAATTATTTATCGTGTTCGTTTAACGGAGCAAACTTGCTAATTGAATAAAAATTCATGATTTTTTGTCGTCGCGCCGTTTCAACGTCAAGAGTAAACCACTTGTGGCATTTCCAGGTATTGATTTACGGGTTGCCATCGATTTATTCCTACACCGGTTACTTATTCAACTATAAATTCATCATTTACCCGAAAATAATTCGATTCTTGTATCCGCTATCGTGTATGGCGCAAATAGCGACCGTATACTTAACTTTAACGGTGACGTTAGAGAGGTATATCGCAGTCTGTCATCCTTTGAAAGCGAGGTCTTTTTGTACCTACGGAAGAGCTCAACTGGCTGTCTTGGTTATCGTGATATTCTCCTTTATTTATAATTTACCCAAGTGAGTAATCTCTTACGCAAAAGACGAGACGAAAGTTTTGATAATCCACCGTGATACGTACTCGTATACGATGCTCTACAGAAAAAAAAAAAAAATTGTGCGATCATTTACGATTTACAGTATCAAGATTCTCGAAACTTTCGGACCGTGCCATGTTTCAGAAGATCTGTATAAAGTATTGTTGTCCTACGCTTTCCGTAGATTTTGGGAGGTAGATTTCTACACGGAGAAACACTGGAAATACAACGTTACGATATACTGCCTACATCCGGCGGACTTGAGAAACAACAGTTTATATGTTACCATTTACGTCCACTGGATGTACTTCTTCATTTGCTATCTGTTTCCGTTCCTGGCTTTGGTGATCTTCAACGCAGCCATCTATCGAAGGGTGAGCGAAATAGCTTCGTAAACTTTGCACCATTCAGAAAAAACGCTGAATCAAATCGAGAACAAAAGGTGTAGAAAGAGTTCGTACCGTTTATGAGCATGTAAGTTTCTTTTCAGTAGGGTTGGAGCAAGTTTTTATAACGATCAAAGCACATAACGAAATTTGTGCGAACCATTTCGCCAACTCACCTAGACGGGATACCAATTTCCTAAATGGCATTTTGCCAAATAAATCTTCGCGCTGCTTCGCGCAATATCCCGTGGTCCACCTAAGAAATTTCCCTTGCATCGTCGCGAAAAACGATCCCTCCGGGAATAAACTCCATCTTCCAGCGAATCGCGCGACTATTTCTCTACTATTTTTTTTTCCTTTTCTCCCATTTTGCTTCCGTTTTCTTCCCGTTTTCTCTCGGTTACTTTTTTGTTTACTAGTAACTATTCAGGCAATGCCGTGAATAGTTGATCCTGTAGAGTTTACTCGGGACAAGCTTGAAAATCGAACAATATATTGCTGTCCAATATCCGCAAAAATTCTTGTACCCTTATCAATTGTCGAGAGAAAACACCTAGATGCGACGAACGTTTCTTGCGGATCGTCAACCGCGTTCGTGTAGTTCAGCTTGAAAAAGCCAACGGTAGTATTAAGGCTGAAAGACAATGTTTTACACTCGGGTAAAAAAACATTTCCCGACGTTTCGAGGATATTTTCTGTTTCGTACGTTTCCCGCGAATTCGGTCGTTTCTCTTGTTTTTCTTTTCTACGTATCGTTAACAACGAATCAAAACAGCGTAAAAAATTAAATCGTAATTTTGTGCAGGAACATGAAAAAAGTCACCCACTGTTGGAAGATTAATACGTCGACTGCCACGGTAGAAACGAACATCTGCGATAGTCCCTATTATTCAGGATTCCGTACGCCCATTTTTCAATTTAAGCTTCCCATTTTGCAATTTCGAATTGGAAGCTTTTCATTTTCCAATTTAAAATTACGAACTTAAATTTTTGAATTCAATGCTATTTCAATTTGTTTCTCCGTCTATCCGATTACGTATTAATGAACGCGCTAGCCGATTATATTTTTAATTCGTTACGTTATACTCTTTCATGATAGCAGTGTTGGTAGGGTTAAAAAGAAAGGAAGAAGAATTTGAAAAATTTCTTACAAAAAATAGTTTGGAGAATACGCGAACTAAAATTATGTTTGACACGCATTCTTGAAACTCGTACGATCGTTTCGAAGAAAAAGCAGCAAGAGGACGTGCAAGTGAATACACGCGTAGCTTGAGGTAAAGATATACCAGGTCTGGAATTGCTTGAATAAGCTTGTGCTTTTCGCGTGTTTATTAGTTCCATTGAAATAATACGAGGATCACGTAACGAATTGAAAAAGAAAAAGAGAATAATGATCTTGTCGTGGAATATTTTTATTTTCCACTTTACCGTTGGAACTGGAAAACCGCTAATTATTTCTGTCTACAACTTCTGCCTATCCCCTTCCCTGTTCTTTCCTCCTTCGCTCTTTTTACACCTGTTCAAAGTTTCCTGGGATAAAGATAGTCATTAATCTTTCAGCCCCATCGTAATTCGTTCTGACAGTATAAGGGATTGAATTAATTAAACTATTTTTTCTCTTCGATATTGAAACTTTATTGAAAATTTGTCGAATATGAGAGAAACTGGTAACGATATTTAATGTCAGAACGTTCATAACTTCTTGATACCAACACATTGAACGCGAAAACTCGATAAATCGTTAATCGACGATTTCGGTGCTCGTTCCATTGTAACTCGACACTGATTCAATCGATAGTGATATATACCCTTCTACCGTTAATAGTCGATTATCGACGTCGTATATACAAGTATATCGCTCACAGTGAAACGGTTAAAACGATTCGATTAGGAACATAATCGATACCACAGATTGAACACATTGAAGATTAGTTTTCAAAGAGAATTCGGATTTCTCGAATTCGTGATTACGATACAGTGGACTCTCGTTATACGGCTGCCGACGGTCTCTATAGGGAAACATCACTATATTGTTAATAATTATTGTTAACAATACAGCAATCTGTATTGCAATACCCTTTTACGAAAGGATTCGTGAGCTCGTATCGGTGCAAAAGTTAATCATCGACCTCGTTTCGTTGCAGGTGAGAAAAGCGAACAGAGACCTGCAACAACTTTCCCGGCATCAAAGACGCGAGATCGGCCTGGCGACGATGTTGTTGTGCGTAGTAATCGTTTTTCTTATATGCAACATCCTTCCGCTCGCTTCGAACATCCACGAAACTTCGTTCCTGACCGATCCGCCTCTCTGGTTGGTGGAGACCGGTAATCTTCTCGTCACGATCAACAGCAGCATCAATTTCATCATCTACGTGATCTTCGGCAGGAAATTCAAGAGGATATTCTTGAAATTGTTCTGCAGCTCGAATCTGTTCGGTCCAGGAAGGGACAGTCCAGAATTCCAAACGTACGACGAGTCGATCGTCACCAATATGACTAACATAGAACCTAGGAACTCGATCAGAAATTATCACCTGAACAGATCGAGTACGTTCAGAAACAACAACGTGCCGAATGGTAGCACGCGACAAAGTTTGAAAATTAGCGGAAGACCTGCTAGTCCAGGTCCCTGCGTCTATTATCCTGCGAGAAGTCCTGTGAGAAGCCCTAGTCAGATGTCTAGGACGTCTAGCAGCCAAAACGGGTGGAGCAAAAAGGACATGGACTCTGTGCTATAGTAAATCCCGCATTATCCTATTCCGATAAGTCCACCGACCATTTTTCCTGCAACAATGAACCCTGCATTCGACTCGGCGTAGAAGATGAAACGAAAGAGAGAATTCGAAAGTTCTCGGGAGTGTTACTAGTCAATCGATCGTAGTCGACTGACTTTTAGAAAGAACAAAAAATAACTTGAAAAAAAATGGTCATAAATTATATGTAGAGATGATTACTCGCATTATATTTGACGAACATTTCCAGAAAATCTGATGTTACAATTAATTAAGACCAACGTGTATCTATGTATTCCACATGTAGTAAGAACATCGTAACATTGTTTTACGGAACAAGTTCGGAAAGAGAAGGTTTCGTCTTAGGGCCTAAATTGCCGTCGCACGTAGACCTTGAAAATGCAATGCATTTTATCGTCGATTGCTTTCTATTGTACATATTGTATAGGGAGTTACAATGGAACCTTCGTTATACATTTCAACATTTTTTAAGTATTTCATTGAAATGAACCTGTATCGTCACCGTTAACAGACTCCATGATGTTAAACAGAAGGCTTAATTTCATATTTTTTTCCGCTCTTGCTTTTCACAGTTATCTTAAAAGATCTATTAAATAACGAATTTGATCAGTAACATTTTTTTCCTATTCGCATAAAGGAGGTTTTATTGTATTTCAACGTCCAACTAAATGTACGTTCCTTAGAAAGTGTAAGGTCATCTCCTTCTCTAAAGCCCAACGCGTACTAATAATGTAGAAAATCAATATATTCTCGGAAAAACTATGATATTAGATACATTATTTATGATAAAAAGTTTAACCCTCGTGCATAAAATTTATCGACAAAATCAACTAGTAACTTTGACGCCCATATTTTGGAAGACATTAATACATATTTCTTAGTCGCATTCGACGATATAAATTATTAATTATTGTAGATATGTTAAAGGTATGAAGAATATTTGAAAACAATTGCAATCATAATCGTTCACATTCCTTTTCAAGTACATAATTATTATTCGATGAATGCACAAGGGTTAAATTGAATTAGATCGTTCGTATATTCGTCGTGAACGATTAAGTACGAAGATGATCACCTTACATTAATGTGGAACCGTAATGTAGGTAGACAATACGATATTCATGTAATAAAAAAATGCGTCCTTGTTATGATAGTGCACAAATATTTTAGCAAAATATAAGTATCACCTAAATAATTGCATACATCCATTATTTTGATATGTAACGACGAAATAGAAGTTTCCTCGACGAATGGATGACTCGTGTACATGCAGGAGGAGAAACGACCAAAACAAAAAAAGAAAACTTGTCATGTTATTCCTACGCTTCTAATCATTTTTTGGTTATCAATCGAATAAAACCTAGAATGCAGTATTACCGATAATCGATCGAGTGTAAATAATATTGGAAATCAATTTCCGATCGTTTTCATATTTAAAAAAGTTACGTCTACGTTTCTTAGACTGTAAAATGATGAGTGTTTACAACGTTTACATAATCATAAGTCGCTTATGATAATTGTAAATTATAACATACAGCTGTTAACGATAAATAGTAGTAGAATCTCGATTATTTGAACTCTTGATAACACAACGAACAAATAATAATTTCTTCATATTTCAAAATGACTCATAATCTTTTTTAACTTTTATTCTTGTTGGCCCTCGTGATAATCAACGCTGTCGCTTACTTATTCGAAGTGTTGGTGTGATTATCTGAAAAATTCTTGAAATTTTTCAAACAATAAAAGTGGCAGTATAACGAAAGCCTATTGCATTTCGAAATTTCTTTAATAATTTGATTAAATCTCATTCCTTGCGCTGTTGTCAATCGACCTGTTACGTGTTTTGAATTTTTTCAATCTTACGTTGTCAACCGAGATCCAGAATTCATTTCTCAATTTTCAAACTACTACTCTATTAATAGAATTTAGCAATCTATCTAATTTTATATCTGCATATATTTTGAATATCCATTTGAAACATTCGAGTAATCGAGATTTTACCATACATATACTTCCAAGCACTAACGAACAAATTTTTCGTTGTTATATTCGCATATTATTTTGAAACATTAAGGTGCTCGATACCAACAAAGGAATTAACTATTTAATACGAACGATAAAACGATGTATTTACGTAGTATAATAATATATCTAAGTATGTATATCTATGTATAGATAGGTATTTATACATTGCATAGTGAAATTTCAGGAAAATTCGAAACGTCGCTGTTAAGTTTTGTCGCGCCATCTACGCTCTGAAAGATTGAAATATCATTCCATCTCTACGTTATTTGTATTACTTAAAAATATTTTGACGATTATTAAATTACAAACTCGAAAGTTATCACAGTTGTTCCTTCTTTTACAATCGCACCTTAATGTTTCAAAAATAAATACGAACATGTACCTGACGTTGTTTACTTGATAATAAGTACATCATTCTAGATTTCATTTTAATACGCACTTTTCCGGTCTAATGTTTGGTATAATTTTTTTATTTATATATAAATATCTTACGCAAAGTATGAATATTTATAGTTTTACAACAGTAAAAATTTCAACGATAAATGCACTACAAAACTTGTATGCTAATCCAATTAATAAATTCGTTTGAATTTTCCGTTTTTTTTTTTAACAAATTAAATAAAATTTTATATTAAAGTTACAATATTTTTTAAAACAGATTCTCAGTGGAAACAAGATATTTGTAAAAAAAAACGATAAGCATTTACTAACGTAATTTTACTGTACGTAAGATATTAATGTCGAAATTCGAAATTAAACAGAGGGAAAAGAAACGCTCTCGTAATTATAGAAAGTAATGTCAAGTACATCAATATATATATATATATATATATATATATATATATATATATATATGATTATATAGATTCTAGTCACAAAATTTCTATCACACTATTAATACATTCAAAATCTGTACAATTAAATGCGCATATACATATAGACGTACGCGTATAGGCAAGAAAAAACGATGCACGATTGTAAAAATAAACTCTGTAAATTACTTATAACATTTTATTCCACTGCATCAACTATTAATTTGTGTATACATTTCATATTGTTGTTACATTAAAACTCTTCATGTCACAAAAATAAAATTAAATGAAATTTTCTGTATAATAATACATATTCTGTGTATTTACTTGGTTTTCCATCAAATTAGAAGATTAAACTCTCGTGTTAATTTTTATTTTTACGTTTTATTTAATTAAACTATGTCATTATTGGTCGACTATATACATACATATCAATCTGTACATACAACCTTTAAAATAAATCTCACATAAAAACATTGCAAAAATACATTGTACACATTGTCTGGCATATAAAATATAAAAAGAAATAACGAGGAATCAATCACTGAAAATTAAAAGACGTCCATCTTTAGTTTATTTCTAATTGGAGTAAAATAATATACAATTTCTTATTACATAATGTAACTATTACTTTCCGTATTTTGATCACTTTTCAGCGGCAGGTTTTTTAGATTTTGATTTTAAATAAAAGTATAGACCTACACCGGCCACGGCGATGTACGTTGAAGCAGCAACCTTTAAAATAATCAGTTCATATAAATAATGTTAAATTGTATAACATTGTTCAACGTTTATAAGAAAATAGCACAACGTCACAGAAACGAAGAGCAAAATTTTGAGGTTACTTACATTCGCACGACCTTGTACGGTAACGCTGTTATAATATTTTGAAAAGCCGGTTAATTTCGGTCCTGAACCCTCTCCGCCTGCCATTATCTTCTATTAACGTGTTTAATAGATAATTTTTTAGTTAGAAGAAATGTCACTTTTCAAACGAACAGCTACTCCTTTCAACGTTTAGTTTCTTTCTACAATTCTTCTTTGATGAAACCAGCGACTACAGGCCAATGTTGAAACTAATGCCAGATAGCGCTATTAATATCCGGTTACAATATTATATCCGGTTACCAGCTAATTTTTCAAATAACCGATTACTTTAGAAAATATGTATATATATCTAGATTTTATGTTGCTCGTTTTATATAATAAACATGTAAATTTACAGCGTAATTTCAAATAAAACTTACGTGTATTTTGGCATATAAATATTTTAAATAAATTTTTAGTTTATCAAAACAGATTAAATTTTTCTATACCGGTTCGTAGTAAAATTTGTTAACGAACTGTTAACCTAACTTCCCATAACTCACAATTTATATTAATTTATCATTCGAAAAATGGCGTTTTTGCTTCGCACTCGCGAAAATTTGACACCCCTTTACCATTTACGTATCACATCCTACTATACCAATTGGGATAGGGATTGTATTGCAAGGTACTTGTTCGAAAAAAATTTCATAAACGTTACATTTTGTATTTATTCTAATATAGTTATAGACACCTGATTTATTTATAAAATTGTTTGCTTAATTATCGAACTACCAAAAATAAAAATATCACTTCTTGTACACTTAGTACAAATATGTAATGTACGTAATTTAAAATATAAATGATACTTCATTTTCAAATAATACTTAACAATATAATAAAATTAACGGAAAATTATTAGTTTTGTTTTCATCGAGCATAGGTTAACAAAATTTATAGCTATACATAATAGCTATTATAAAATATTGTTAATTAATAATAATGGCAGATATTAGTTAAATAATATCTAGGAACATGTATGCTCTGTTTTATAATTATTCTGTTCTTTCTACTTTATATTTCAGATTTTTATATGCATTGTTAATCAGCTGCAAAGAGAACTATATTTATAATTTTAATATGAACACTAATTAACATTTTAATTGTATATTATATTAAAATTATCATTATATTTACCCAAATATCCTGAATAACTGAATCATTTATTAAAGCATGATCGGCATATCTTTCTGAAATAATTTCAAGCTTGTTTAATATTTCGATCACTGACTTTAATTGTATCAAATGAATATTATTTTTATTATGTATCATATCTTGTATTGTCTTTGATGTAGTGCTAAAAAAGAAAAGAAACTGTATTAAGTATGCTTTGCAATAAAGAGAACTTTGCTCTTAATAAGAAATTTATATTATGTACCTGCCAATGTTTATAAACTTTGATGGATAATTTATTACGTCAATATTCTTATACTGTACAGGTATGTTAAGCGTATATAACAAAATTATTGCATACGAAGTTGACTGAAATTTAGTAAACCCTTGAATAAATTCATCTGTTAATAACCAGCCTTCTCCTTGATGATGAAATATATGCACTACAGTATTAGGTAATTCTACAAAAGGATAATGATTAATTACAAAATAATGTGTTACATCATAAACCAATCAATGAGTTATATAAAATCTTACCAAACACTTGAAAAAATACTACGTCGTCCGATGACACACCTCTGACAATGTCTCTTAACTGATTTTCATTAATTGGCGATTCTGCAACCTCTTCTTTATCTAAATTTTGTATTCTCTGATGCGATTGATTTTTAAGATATATCATCATTTGGTCACTTGTCTGAGGTAGAAAGGGCACTTTATTCCAGTCATTTAATTCAGCAGTATTTTCAAATGCTTTAACCAACGTATCGGCAGTTTTATTCACGTTCTCGCTTAATAATTGTTGGGAACATTCTGTTTTATTATTCATTTTTAATAGCGGGGATGAGGTATACAAATTTTGAGTTAATGCACGAGTGAAATATCCTTCGTGAAAATTCGTATTGTTTATTAATGTAGAATTGTATTCCAAATTATTAGTTGGCATTTTAGTTGAAAATTTACAGTCATTCCAATCATAATTCGAAAGCGACTGTTCACTCTTTTGAACGTCTGTCTGAGATTCGATGTTGAAATCTTTTTTGTCTTTCACAACACGCTCTTGCGTATTGGTCCCGGTAAATGGATGTAAATATTGTTCCGTATGTTTTTCTATTTCGTTTGCTTTTTGATCAGGATGCTGCATATTTTGGTCGTTAATAGTCATTCTAGACATTCCATTATTAACATTATCTACATTCCAGTGATACTGAGATGGTAGAGACTTTGTATTTGACACAAATGATTCAGTTTTAATGTTACTGGTGTTGTTTGAAGTATTATTAAAGCAACATTGAGAACGATTATACAATGTATCTTTCTCTGAAATTGCTTCAATCGACGTTTCCATTTTAGAGTTATCTCTTCCAACGAAACGTTGTGAAATCGCGTCATAGTCCGAAATCAAGTTCTGATTTTCAAGTGATTTAGAGGGCAAATAAACGGAATTACTATAATTATCTTCTCGCGAATCTGATATATTCAATTTGCCAGCTAAACTAAGTTTAAAAGGATTTGTTTCTTTCAAAGTTATATTACTATTTAAATAATTATCAGAAGTAGTTAGATTAGTATTTGTATTACTTAGAAAATACTTTTCGTCAAACTTAAATCTGTTATAATATTTTTCATATCCTGGAGGAACCCTTACTGTCTTTATTGCTTGTTCAGTACAATTGTTCGCTGTATTCTGATTACTGTTGTTTTGAAAAGGATTCAAATAAGTATTTATATTAAGGTTTTCATTGCAAGTTTTTGCATTTGAAAATGTAATATCTTGACATGTATTAAATATACTCATGTTTGCAGAGCTTGTTGATAAAATATTGTTATTAGTACATGAAAATGTATTACTCGTATTTACATTTTCTCCATTCGTTAAATTACCATTTTCGCTTTTTGTGGAATTATTCAGTACCTTATTAAAAAGTATACTAAGTGTGGTAGTTATTTGCATTTGTAATTGCAAGTTTTCGGTCCATAACTGCATAAGTCTTTTTGGACTCAAGTCTCCCTCATTATACGCAGGTGTAGCTTGTAAAAATGGATTAGTGTGATTTTTGGTAGAAGTATGTGTATTGTTTTGAGAAATTTGATCTTGTGTATTTTCTTCGTCAGTCCTTGTTAAGTTTTGAGATCTCTCGGATAACGTAAGTTTTGGTGCAGTCGTAAAGTACGAATCTTCTAAAGTACTCTGTGGCAATACTAAAGGCACATTGATAGATTCTTTTGTTGATTCTTTACTACAGTTGTCAGGTATACTGCTTTCTGTTTCATAACATACTTCCGGTGAAAATACTAAATTTTCCTCTACATAGAGCAACAAATTGTTCATTTCTACTTTGTCCCCCTATTTAACAGAGAAAAAAGAAAAGTATCAAATAAAGTGATGTTATTTAGAACAAGATGTGTTAATATAAGCATGATCTATAGCGTATTAATTTGGGAAAAATTATCACTTTATGAGATTATTATACATATGCTGCAAAGATATTGGAACAGAGAGTAAAATGGACACAACTGATTTCTTTATTTAAATATTTTTATTATATGTTCAATATAGTACAAGCATCATAATAACAAAGCGTATTTTTCCCAAAAATGTAAAAAAAATCATTTTAATTACTTATATTGGAGAAGTATATTAAAGTTTCAAACAATTAAAACAAAATAATCGTACAAAATGCCTAATCATAAAAAAAATAATACTTTATTGTGTGTGCCGTATACACAACAATATAAACTGAAAATTAAAAACGATAGGAATAAATAGATTCAAGAAGAAAAGAGAAAATACTTCGATGTTAAGTACGAACATAATACATCACATTTTGCATTATATTCAACCTAAATTCCTCCATCATTTAACTTAACAAGTACTGTATAAAACTTATTTAATACTTATTTCTCAACACAGTCTTTTTTCAACAATTTTGCTTTATTCAACATTTCTACTAATGATTTCGCTTTTCCTTGAATTTTTCCAGACTTTGAAATTATATTTGTTAAATTAGGAATATTTTTATCATTTGAGTTCGAATTTTTATCAGAATATATCACAGATGTCTGACCTTCAGGTTTTTGAAGTTGATCCGTTAAATTATTTAATTCATTACTTAAATCCTGTTTGCCGTCAGACTTATTATTTGTGTTTATTATTTCGTGATTACTATCTTTCGCATTTTTATGCGTTTCTATACTATTTGTATGTTCTAATTCTATTGCATTTCTGCCATTAATCTCTGTTATTTTTAAACTTGAATCAGATTTATGATCCAATTGATTTTTAGTTTTCTTAGTAAAACCAAAGTTATTTTTGAGTATATTAAAAAATTCAGTATCTCCTATATCAACATCCCATTCATCTTCATCCGATTCTATATCAAGGTCATTGAAGACTGGTACACTAGACATTTCGTTTAGTGTAGTAAATGATTCGTTTACCGATTTCAATTCGAGTGATGTTTTTTCATCGATCGATGATGGTTTCTTTGCTTGTTCTGACTCTTTTGCCACTTTTACGGGTGATGATGATTCTGAAAGTTGCGTATCTGATGATATTGATCCAGTTGATATTAGTCCCTCCGTTGATTCTGTATTATTTTCAGATATTGAAGTTTCCGATGGTACCATTTTTATTACCGATGTTTGTCTCTCGTGTAACTCACATTCATTAGCTGTAGATTTAAATTCTAATTTTACTGTATCTAAATCTGTATTTTCTGTTTTAATAGGGTCCGAAAAATCATTGAAATCAATTGCCGCGGAAAAATCAGTCGCTTTACTGTCGCGTGTATTTACATCATTTCCAGCTTCTTCCAAGTTAAGAGATTCGTCACTGTTATCAATATTTCTCGATAATTGCGTAGACTTTTTCGAATCACTTAAATCATCTGAATCTAGATCCGAATTATTATATGATATGTTCTTCATTGTCGATAATTTTTGTAGCAATTTATATTTACAAGGAAGTACTTTCATGCAACAATAATAATTTTCTTGACTTTCAGAACCATGTTCAAAAGTTTTAGGGCAAACTACTTCATTGTCGGGATTTATGCTATTACGTTCCTGTAATAAATTAACAGACTGCACTTTGCTCATATTTCTTGACCCTGTTGTAATCAATTCATGGGATTCTATGGATGATTTTTTCTCAGCTAATGTATCCAATATTTTCTCAGATATAGCAACTGTTATATTTTCGGGATCCTTTGTCATGCAATTTTTAATATTTTGTATTATTGCTCGAGGGACATCATGAATTTTATTAATATTTCCGTTTAGTGACCAACATATATCTTTATCATTCGCAGCAAAATGAGAACTATTATAAACTGCTTTCAGAAAACAACGTTCGGGTAACGGTATATTATCTTTTCTTTTTGAAACGAATTCGCGAGTAGTTTTAATTACGTTTTGATGAAACGTATTGTCTACCTTTTGTTGTGTATTTTTACTAATAATGGACCAGTCTATATACATTTCCTCATTTGTTTCGGTACATGTATCCGCACGTTTTATGCGATGTAAATCCAATTCATCTTCTGAATCTTGTATATGAAAATGATGAGCATATGCTTTTGGAATGTTGCTAAATTTGTGTAAGATATCACATTTATTATTTAACATTTCATTAACTTCGATATTATTATTAAACGTAGAAACAGCAGAAGTATGAGAAAAATTATCAAATTCTTCGTTAATATTATCTAACTTAAGAGATTTTTCCTGTAACTCCTGTTCCATTGATTTACTTGATGACTCATAACTTGAAATTTTGTTAATTTCCGTATTATTATTATTATCACTGTTATCAATATGGTTATTATGATTATTAATTTTATTACAGTGAGTTATTTGCTTAAAATTAAGTAGTTTCTTGTACAAAGATTTTAATTTTATTGGCGATTCATCTCCAGCATTCAATGTATAATCACATATATCTTTGGGAACGTTGTTCTGAAGGCGACTACAAGATTTAAGGAATTCTAACTTTTTTATATCTTTGAAAGGTACTAAATCTATTTTACCATTATTTGCCTTATCACTACTACTTTTAGATACTGGCGTTACTTCGGCATTTGAATCACATAATGTTATTTTATTTCCAGAATAATTTTCAGAAAGTGTAGAATCACACTGTGTTGATTTATCTTTCTTAAAAACTTTAACTATTTCAGTTTTTTGTTTGTGACGATCTTGACATTCTAAATAATAACGGAATGGAAAGTTTCGATATTTTGTACAAACCATTTTTCCATGTTCGGCTAATTTTTGTTCAACTAACCAGTCATTGATATGCACATCCTCTTCTTCTGAGGTATCAGTTAAAGTTACCATCATAGAGTTGTCCTATGTTAAAATAAATATAATTTTCAATACATCAATAATTAATATAAAGTAAATTTATTTTGTTAGGTACTTAATATTTTTTACCTCCATATTAATTGATGCAATCGTTGCAATTAATGGCATCTGTGTTCTTATTGCAAAGTGATGAGTAGCACTGCGGCTCCATTTACATCCTTTATATGGCCTTGTATTAACTAAACCACAAGGTATTGCTTGCGCTGGCAGATAAGAGAACATTCTATGTAAATAATGTATTTCTTCTGGAGGGTATGTTTTTAATGTACCATAATCATAAAACATTACCTACAGAAAAGTATTATAGATATTAATTACTATACTGAGTATAATTAATATAAACATTATTATTACTTACAGTAACTTGTAAATCAGGTTTTACTGTCTTTATTATACCTCTATGCCACAAACCATTATACACGCATGCACAATTTAAACCTTTCTCTAATACAAGCGGCGGTATTGTATACTGTTCATGTTTTGTTACATAAAAATTACTATGAAAAAGATAAATATAAATATTAAATGTGAGGTAATTATGATAATAATTATAATGTCATAATAATTATTTAATTTAATTATACATACTGTAACTCGTCCATAAATTTTTTAAATGTTCTTTGTTTTTTACGAAGTTGTATCCAAAAAAATGATGGTGTAAATACTTCCACTACAATAACTTCTATATATGGTTTTTCATCTTGCATTAAATCTGCAACATTTACATAACCCACGCATTCCCCAATGGTCATTGTGTCATCTGGTATCAACTCCTTACATACATCCAATGACTAAAAATGTTAAATTATTAAACTTCTAATAATAAAAGTCACTAGCATCTTTACATAAGTTAAATAAAATATATGTACCACTGTAACTGGAAGCGCTTCTTCATCGCTTGTTTCATAAATTTGATGTAACTGTGCAAGATTACCAACTTTATGATTTCCCTTAAGTTTATTTGTAGGTATTTCATTTTTGGCATAGTAAAGCATAAAATCTCCTGCATCGTGGAGTTGCACGCAATGAAAAATTTCAGGTAACTGTGATGCAAATTCTCTAACGCTATTAAAACCAAGTTCCATGTAATTTAAAGAAACTTTATATTCTTCTAAATATACTTCTGGTAAATCAGCACACCAAATTCCATTAGGATGATTTTGTATAAGTTTTTCTAAACGAAATTTAACTCTTTCATTTATAAGTATTTCGCCATTTTTATCATTCGTACAATCCTTTCTATTTCCAACATTATTATTATATTCTATATAATCATCATCAAAATCTATAATTTGATCTTGACATTTAGATACAGTTTCTTTTATAAAATTAGATGTAGACTTAGTATTCATAGTTGATTTGTTAGGACATAAATTAGAAGCAGGTATAAAGTTCAAATCATCATCATCATCATCATAATCTGACACAACATCTGAATCTTCATCTCCACCAACAGTCACGACTGGTGACTGTCGACCTTGGCCATTATATGATTCAGATACAAAATCTGAATAAGACATACCATTAGCTTTCTTTGAATAATCAATTTTATTTTGAATTGGAAAAATTTTATTATTTGTTAAGAAAATCTTATGTGAGAGTTCTCTAAATTGATCTTCCATGTCTTGCATCTTAATGTTTGCAAAAGGCATGAGCGACTGAACTTCCTGAAGTATATAATCTTTGCTTATGCCATCCGGATGTTCATGAATTAAATTAATTATCTTTAACAATATTTCGGCTGGTATTCGAATTTTAGGAGGTGCTGTCTTTGGATAATAGTGACTTGGCTTATATACTTTTCTTCCTATTTGATTTGACTGATCTTTTTGGCCAGCCACTAATTTACTAACATGTTTAGATTTATCAGATGCAATACCTTTCAAGATAATTGTATTGTTTTTATTTTCTATATGAACATTCTTTGACATGGCATGTAAAAAGTTCAACAAAGAAACATATCCAAAATCTTTCCATGGTATATTTGTACCCTCTACCTCACAGTAATCATTATCCAACTGCCTTAACGTACATCCTCCTTTTCTTGCAAGTAATAATGATAATATGGTAGTTCTAATGTTTTCAAGTTTTTGTGAATTTGCTTGCATCTCTAATTGTAACTATTTCTGACTCAATTACTTTGAATGATATATTTTATCTCATATCATTCGTTTACGTATATTTTCTTTTTACGTAAATAATTTTCGGCACTGTTTGTTAACCGAAAGATAAACAAATGTAACAATATTTCAAAAATTAAATTCTGAAAACTACACACAAGTTACGCATTAAAATTTATCATCAGGCTTTATTTAACTTCAATATTGTTAATTAGATATGCATACCTTGTGCGATACTAATTCAAAATTATTTTAAATATTTTATATCATTTTTTTAAAGCGCTGATTTATATAACAGATTATTTTACGCGAATTAATTCAGCACGCGGCAAAATTGTGCGCTATTGTATTCACACTAACCTAACTATGAAAATGTTCGATATGTACTATACACAATTTCAGCAAGTTTAAAATTCTGTCTCTATTATTTGCCGCGTAAACTATCGAGAACATTGCGATACGATACCTACAATCGAAATTTTAAACTATACTAAAGATGGAATTTTGTTAACGCTGTTTCATCTAAACACGATTAAAATACTGAAATCTATATTTAAAATTTAGTTTTAAATGATATTTAACATATAAAATGTATATATACGTTACTACACATTTACACTTTCATGTATAATTTATATTCGATGTATGATAATAAATAATCTATAAAGTATTGTTTAAAATAATCAAAATAGAAATAAAAATAGTAACAATCTTTTTACAATATATTTTAATATTCTAATATTTAACGTGACCCACCAAAATGAGTCAGGATACAATTCAAGAATCTCTGATATAGACCGTTGTATTGAAAAAAAATTTTAAATAAATAATTTAAGAATTATTTGCAATAAAAATATACATATTATTTCAAATGTAGCGGCAGGGAGAATATCGAACAAATAATGTAGGGGCGATGAACGATTATAAATTGGGGCGAATTGCTCAGATTGATAATGAAATATGTACAAATTGCACGTGAACTGTGAATACAGGCTCTATTAGTTGCGATATACATACGTATGTATACATATAGAATACTATTGTCGAGCCAAATGTAAGCAACTGAGTGAGAACAGAAACAGATTGGGGGAGTTAACTAGTTGAGAATGCAGCAGCAGGTTTAAAAGTGAGAGATGAGAAAGGGGTGTTGGATATAAAGTGCGTGTGTAATGCAGTTCGGTTAAAATCGCGTAAACGGGCAACACAAAAACGGTTGACTAACAGTCAATAAACAGGACCTTAATCTTAGGAATTGGAAGCTTTTCATAGTAGTTACGTTCCTTAAAATCTTATAAATACGCACATATATAGACATACTACATAAAGCAGTGTAAATTAATTTTGTTTTGTGCTACATATAAAGGGAATACATATTTCGTACGGTATCCGCCCTCTATCGCCATAAAAGATGGCACCGTCATGTTTCGAGGTGATCCTGGTCGGTTTCATCCTTGTGTTACCATTCTTATACGAAATGAGCACGATATTTCGTTACTATTTCAAGTTCCTTCTCTACTATGGATATGTAATGATAAATTCCATTACATTGCTCCCAATTATGATATTACGTCCCAAGAACGTAAAAAATTTTATGTTAGTAATTATTTAAAAAATATATATCATTTATTTTTTCGCGTTACTTTCGTTTTTTATTTTTAACTATCCCTTCGTACGCGATTTCAGTATTCATTTTTTCATTTGATAAACAATTTTTAAGACGATACATTGTACAATAAATTTATTGACCGGTACTGATGTGATAGACTGTAACAGCTTTTATATATGTAGTAGTAATAATGGTTTGAATTACTTTCGCTTGCCCCTTGTGAATGTCATTAAGAACGTTTGAGACCTGATGTACACGAATGATAATTTTCCGCATGAGCCACTACGATTATATATGTCTTTCTTTGTTTTCTCAGTCAAAAACAACGAAGACAGACATATGATCGCGGTAAGATTGTACGGAAAATAATCGTTCGTGCGCATTCAGGGTAAGTTACAAATGATGTTGTAACTTTATAGTGTTACATATTCATACATTAATAATAACGAAATGTTAAAATAAACAGTACTTAATTAGTTTTTATTGGATAAAATAGTTATAACAAACATAATTTTTTAGTTTTTATTTTTTACATAAAGAGCAATTATTTCTTTCATTTAAATATTTTTTAGTACTTCTTTGTAGGATATACATAGTACAGAAAATTTGTACCCATTTATAAATATGATAAAAAAATAAAATATATGAAATATAATTTTAGATTGGCATCATCAGTATGTTCGTGTCTGACAAATTTGTTGGGAGTACGTTGGGAACTCAGAGGTAGAGAACATTTAGAACAAGACAGGGCATGCATAATAGTAGCAAATCATCAGAGTTCCTTAGATATAATGGGAATGTTTCAAATATGGCCGGTAATGGAAAAATGCACGGTTGTAGCAAAAAAAGAACTTTTCTATGCATGGCCTTTTGGTTTAGCCGCTTGGCTTTGTGGATTAATATTTATAGATAGAATGAATTCAGAAAAGGCCCGTTCAGTTATTAACACTGCCACGAATCATATTAAAGATGAAAAGGTAATTTTGTTGCCATTACATAATTCACAAATGACTTTTCATAATGTTATATATGTATATTCGTTTGTTAATGTTATCCATTGTATAGATTAAACTGTGGATATTTCCTGAAGGCACCAGATATAATACCGGTAAAATTCATCCTTTTAAAAAGGGTGCCTTTCATGTTGCAATTACATCTCAATTACCTATATTGCCAGTTGTATTTTCGTCTTATTATTTTTTGTCCTCTGAAGAAAAAAGATTTGATTCTGGTAAGTCTGATATATATATCTAAGGTAAATTATTAAAAGCAAACATTAATTACATGTTGATAATCTAAAGGTCGAGTTATTATAACATCATTACCACCGATATCTACAGAAGGATTAAATAAAGATGATGTTGAACATTTAATGCAAAAGACAAGAAACGTTATGATGGAGGTTTTTCATGCAACCAGTTGTGAAGTACAATTTTCAAATACTTCTATTAAGTCTTAGAGTAATGCAATCATTTCATTGCAGTTCAAGCAGTAATTTTATCATTCGTATTATAATTGTAACTAAGTCTTATCTTGAAAACCAAAGAATATTTTCCTACTTTTTTAGTTATTATTACTACAATAATTTTAATTACTCTAATATTTATCTAAAACAGATTTAAAAGTATTTTTATTTTTAATGAAATTTATATCTTTTTTAACTAACTATTTCCACAATAATTTTAATTTTATATCTACTTACAACTACAAGTAAATCAAACGAATATTTATACAAAATTTGTGAGTATTATATATACATGGAGATATTATTAATGTTAATTTTTTCATACCTAAAAGAATAATAAGAAAAAGATTACATTGTAAAACAGTTTTTATAAAGGTAGGAAGTTTTAGTAACAAATGGCAATCTTAATTTTACTTTTGTATTGTATATATTATACTCCTAAATCTATGTCACAAATTTTTTAAATATCAACATTCATATATGCAGAGAAACTGTTTGAATATTTTTTTTTTATGATTAAATGATGATTCCTTTCTTGGAATATATGGCAAGATAACTATCAGAATAATAGATTTAAGGAAAAGGAATCTGTGAATAGCCTAAACAATTAAATGAATAAAGCAGTTGTCTAGATAATGAAAGAACCAAGTTCAAATCTTCATACAGTAAATTGTATTAACTACTTCTTATGTTCCAAATATTAATTGTATTAAATTATAGGAATTATTTTATTTCTAATATTTTTATCCATTTTTACAAATATATTACATTCTTCCATTCATTCATACATTTTCGTATACAAGATTTCTGTAACATTTGCATCTATTTACATTCCTACATTTGTAGTAAAATGTAAGTGATAATTATAAAATGTATTAATAATTTAAAGAATTTCAAATCGTATGAAAATTTGATCTATATGTATATAGAATGTCCATGGATTAATGGTAAAAAAGAAAGATGCATATTTTGCAGGTCAAAAGAAGGTAAGATTGTATTAACATATGTCGGGAAATGCCTATCGCCCTTCTACTACAGATATGCTGCATACTTTCGTATAACAAATTGTATTTAAGGCGACATTTCAATGAGAAAAGTTTGAGGGGAGAAGGAACGGATGTACCTCAGAGGAACTACATTTCCAGACATATGTTTATAGGACAATTTTACCATTAATTCTTCTTTCTTCTTACCATTAATTCTAAGATATCCTGTATAAAAAAATATGCGTTATTTAATGTGATCATGAATAATTTTCAAACATCATTGATATTACATTGTCATACGAAAAAAAATTTTAAAATCACAATAAAATTTGCATTCTTAATTAATATTGATTATTGTGATAATGACTAATATGTATTCATCTAAAATATATAGTCTCTTTATATACTATTCTTATAGTTAATAATAATATAATGAAATCTCCATCTGTTGTTTTCAAAGAGACTATTGTTCGGGACTACATGAAATAAACGAATTATTCGAATAACGATCAATCAAGATTTTATTGTAGTCGATAAAATTTTAGTATTATTATATTATATTACTTTTTTGTGATTTTAAATTAAAAATACCAGCTAAGGAAATTACCTATGAGATTTATACTATGATCTCATTACTAGAAACATAAATACATGAAAACCTAATAATGATATTTTAAAATAACAAGAATTACTAAGGTAATTAATGTAATTTAAAAATATGTAATTTACGTTACAAAAAATATTTACATCTGTAAATATTTGAAGCAAGAAATGATATATATTCAATGCAAATTAATTTATTTTGACGTGCCATTTTTATAATTAATTTTTTCTATCACATTCTGTAATTTACAAAATCATATTATAAAAATTGTAATATTAAAAATTTATACTTCTAACATGCAATTGTTAGTTGTTTCAATATATTGATCAATACAAATATAATTAAAACTGACATAAATACCAAGAACTTGTTGCGAAACAAGTGATTAATATCAACTCGTCAGTTTTTGTATACTCTTTAACCTATTGTATCAATTTTATTGTATAATTATATGTGTTTATTGTGATTGAAATACTTTTATTGTAAAGTTACAATTTTTTTAAATAGTAAACATGTTAATTACTCAAAAGTAATTAAGTATATGTATATAATATGTTTCCAAATATAATTGAAAGTTTTTCATTAGTAAAATTTACTTAAAACAAAAACATATTTTCCTGAGATTATGTTAAAAAAGTAAAATATTTAGTTGTTAAATTGCATTTTCTTTATTCCTAATTTATGTATACATACTAAAAGCGGCATAATGGGAAACATATTCTAGTCTGATCTCAATGGAAAATATTGAAAATTGTAACTGTTACAAAATAATTGCAGAAATTATTTTTAATTTGGAAATAAAATAAAATGTTCAAGAAACCTTTATATACTGTTTATTGTAAGTGATTATCATTCATCAATGATATATATTAAAGAAACAACTAATACAATCTGAACATGGAATAAAAATAATCATTACATGCTTAAAATATGTCTTATTTTATTATCACTAAATACATTAATAACATGAATAAATTATGGCAGCAGAAAATAAAATATACAAGTTTTAGACAATTAACATAATACACTTTATTTGACTAAAGATATTTTATTTCCGGAAGAAATGTAGGCAATGGGCTTAAAATTATATCTTTCATTATAAAATTAATAATTATTTAAAAGAAACATATACAAACATGTATACTTTGTATTTTTATGCCTAAACTTACTTTGTACATCAATAATTTGTAACATCAATGAACTTAGAGTAAGTAGATGTAAACATAGAATTAAGAAAAATCAGGCAGTCCAGCTGCTTTTTTCTGTTGATTTTCTGTCCATGCTTTGGCTATTGTCTTTTTCATTTGGTCATCTCCTTCTTGATACATTTTCTTTATTAAATTCATTAAATTGGCACCAGGATCACTGTCATCGCTCATATCTGGAACCACTGATGATGATTTTGATTCCTTGATCCTTTTTTCTACTCCCGTTATATGTGACCAATTTTTTGGAAGTTTTTTCGCAAGAGACACAACGACTGTATCAGGTTTTACTTTAACAGTGCTATGGATTGTATCAATCTCTTCACATAAATTGTTAATTATTAAACTATAGTTTTTATTATCCAATCCAAGAACACGAAGATCCAAAGTTTTTTCGGTGAAGTTACAAATCACAGCTTCTTTAGGCAACTGATGTACATCTTTTAATGTAATATATAATTTTACTGTTGTATTTGTCTGATCCCAACCATAATTATTAAGTTTAACTTCATAACATTTTTGAGGATTTGATACTGAATGGGTTGATTTTGTAGATGATATTTTGTCTTCTTCGATCAATTTAGATAATCCTGGTTGTAATCTTCTTAGTTCAAGGCTGATTAGATTTTTGCTTCTTTGGCGATTTGCTTGTCTAAGTAATTGATTCAATTCCTCGATATCAAGTTTTAACTACAAAATAAAAGCACTCTAATTGTTTCGACATAAAAGATGGTTCAAAATAAAATTTCTTTATTCATTTTAGAATCAATTTGAGTAAACTGCAATACCCAATTTAAATTATAAGAACTTCGAAGCAATGTATAATTTGTATATATTATTATATGTACTTGAGTAATACTTTACTTCATCGTTAACTTATATTTATTTAAATACATAAAGTATTTACGCGTTAAGAAAAATAAAAACATTCTTATTGTTATTATAAATCTACGTAAGAAAACTGTTTTATTTACCTCGTCAGCGTTCGAAGACATTGCGTTGTTTAAAATTAATCGCAAATATGATAGGCGAAAACGTAATAAAAAGAACGATCAGTATTCAGTAGTCTTTTTTGATAATGTTATTAGAATTAGAAACGTATCAGGATTTTCATTGCACTTTTAACAAGCCACTCACTGTTCTCGATGATCGAGTAACGACTGCTTACTGCACACTACGCACACGTTTAACGAATTGGGAGACCGCGCGGCTAGTAGAAATTTCTGGAGAATTCAATATTTTTCTTTAAAATATAATATTCTTATTATTAGTAGAATTATATAAATTATAAACAGAATAATGGCGAATAAAAATTTTATATTATTTCGTGTACAATTTTGCAATATTTGACTTAAACTTAGCGTTAAATTATGATTGGTTCATTTCAAGTTGAGTTGTTCTACAAACACGTAGTATTTATATTTTGTGTTTACATATATACGTATGTATAGTTATGTTATATTAATACAATGGATAGTGTGAATTTGTCGGATGCTTCACAATTGGAAAAAGATTCAAAAAATGCAAAAATTGTTCATAAACGTCGGTCTTCTATTTTTCAGAATCGAGTAATTTCATTTGATGAACATAAAGGTTAGTTATTTCATTTGTTTGTAGATATTATTTTTGATAATACACAGTTTAATTAAAAAATCATATTGTCTTATTGCAATTTAGTGCTTGATTTTTTTAAAAATAAAAAGTATTTCGTGCACAGAAAACGAGAAGTTTGAAGATATCCAGGGCGCAGCAAGTTGTGCACAAACAATATCACGGAAAGAACTTTTTAATTTAGAAGAATATATAATTAATTTGAAGAATGAGAGAAAAGAATGGATAGAAACTTTGAAACAAAGGAAATCGCAACGAAAATGCTTGACAAAGCAAAAGTTATGCATTGAAAATCAAGGACAAACGTTAGATTTGAATGTTCTAACAGAGTTTGAGAAAGCTTTTATTACAGCTCGGCCGAATTATCAACAGATTTGTAGAAATTACAAAAAAATGTCGGATGTAGCTTTAAAAATATCAGAGCTACAAAGTATAGTGTATAAATTAAATGAAAAATTTATTTTACAAATGGAAGACAGACTACATAAACTTGCAGATAAAATGATTGAAATGTCACAATGACAACACTGTAAATATCAGATTATACAGACATATTTTCTTCTGGTAAAATGAACTATTTGTATTCCATAAATTTAATACTTTTTATCATAATTGGTATTAAAGCAAAGTGATTTTTTTATTTTGTACAAAATCAATTTATACTTTACATGTATGCGTATATACATCATAAAAAAAGAATAAATAAGAAGACAGACAATATAGTTTCTAAGTATACAAATTGCAAGTTCTTTGGTATAATAAACTTACAATATGCCCAATTACAAGGACAATAAAGTCATATTTATATTAAAGCAAATGCTTATTTTCATTCTTATTATGTTAGTATTATTAATACTTTAAATAATTTAGAATAGAATAAAGAAACCAATAGAGCTGTCATCTATGCAAGTGAAAACTTTTTCGTCTTGCTGCTTTCCTTTCTTTTTGAGATAAATATTCTTTTCTCGATGTACTGGTATGTAATTCTAGTATATGATTTATTTTTCTGACAATTTCTTCCGCTGTTATGGAATCAGCCTCAAATTCGTGATTCTTAAATGATGCAGACTGATGCAATGATTGCATCTGCCCAGATGATACTGTAAGAATAAAATATGATCATTACGATTAGTAAATAATTTATCTAGATATTATAATAAAGAAAAAAAGATCAAATACAAACATAAAATATTTTCAGAAATAGAAGAATGTGGAGTATAAACTAATGTAAAAATTGTTTTTGATCCCTTTGTTTCTGTTATTTCACACCAGGCAATGTTATCTATCTGATAACTAACTGCTCTTTGTCTGTTCCAAAAGCGTCCTGCACCTTTCCCAGTTATTATCGGATTTATTTCAATTTTTTCTCCCGATATTCCAAGATAAATTTCAGTCTTTGTTCTGACTTTATTAATTATGTATACCCTATATAAAATATTGAGTACTTTTTAATGATAAATTGTTGCATAAAAGTCAGTAAGTACAAGATACCTGTAAGATTGGTATAGTGGAGCTTCCATAGCAGTTGTATGACCCTCCATTTTTGCTAAACCCTCTCTAACTTCTTCTTGTTCTTTATTTTGAATTGCCAAAAAATCATCTTCGTCTTTTGTTTCTATGCAACTAATCATATTGTGTCGTGCTCTATCGCTCGGTTTCATTTCAGTGAGACCTAATGTTGTAAATTCAAATTTGGATATTATTTCTTTTGGGTCTAAACAAGGTAAATCCCAATCAACTTCTCCATCATCCTCGGTAAAATATAATCCATATCTTGTAATATCTTCTCTGAAAACATGAAAGTATCGATATGTTTCTCGTTAACAAATTGTGCAGAAACAGTTACAATTTATAACAAATTCACACTTTAGCGGATGATCTGGATGTTCATTTGCATATTTGTAGCAAATTAATCCAATAAATTCGAGCACTTTTGCTGTAGCTATTACAATTATTTGAAGGGGATACATTCTTTGTTCTTTAGGTAACATACACATGAATATCCTATATTTTCTTATAGGAATGTCTACTTGTGCCTATAACAAAATTTTCATGAATGACATTATGAATCAACTGTTTTATCTTAGGATATACAATATATCGATACGTACACTACCATCGAATTTAGCATATTCTATAAATGGATTTTGCGGTACATGCGGACACTTTTCGAGCTGTTCAGATAAAAGAGAATATCTTTTATTGGTTCGGTCAGTCTTTTTACGAAAGTCTTTTCTTTGAAACAATTCTGATTGTTGAGTAGCAGGTATAATAGGATTATTTTTCCATTTCACATTGATTTTAGCAGCTTTTTTTCTTTCAAGATCCATTTTCTCTAATCTTTGAGCAGTGTTAGAACGTTCTCTATGACTGTATTCCATATCTATAGCAACGTTAAAATCACAGATCTAAAAGGTCTCTATTCGTACGAAACGTTCCTTTGGTCTGTTATTTATAAATATGGTCAGGTAAGATTATGTTTCGATTTAAAAAAGATTGAAAGAGTTTTACCCATTTGTATATCATAAGATTCTGCGAGAGCATCTAAATCTTCATCGTCGCTTTCTTCCATGCCAGGATAACATTGTAATGTACCGTTTGATTTTAACTGTTTTGGAATATCCTCTCCAAGCATTACTATTTCGCACTGACCTTTACGAAAATTCGAAGCGAATTTAAAAATTGTACATGACAGCTATTAACTATCGTTACATATTTAACCTAAACAAAGTTTCTAGTGTACCTGTGTTGTCGGTAGATAAAAAACTATCTTTAATGTGCGATAACAACCAGTGTTCATTGTCATAAAATGCCATTTGTTATATGCTGTATGTATTTTTTAATAACGAGGAACTGTTATCGAAATTCTTCTAACTACTGTCTAACTGTGCTTCTAGTTCTATGTTACTTTTTATAGGTAAATACCGTTTAAGGATTGGTCGGCAGGTGGCAGCATCTTTTCCTTTCAAGAGCGGACATTCCGTCAAATCGCGTGAAGTTTATATTTTAATCGAGCAAATATTATAAAATAATGTAATCTTTACATACATACATACTTTTTAATGTGTTTACTTCTGTACATTGACAAACCTAAATCTTTGATCACGTAACTTTTTTATCTTAAAGGAAAGTATACATATAGTATTCTTTTGTAATAATAACGCTACTATTTACATAGTTAGATGTTTCTTCGTGTTTTATGCTAAACCATTAGATAGAAGAAAAAAAAAGAAAGAAACTGTAAAAGACGATGAGAAAAAGGTCGGTAAGCCTCATTTTGGATTTGAAAACAAAATGAAATGCCTGAGGTTAAAGGAAAGAAGTACCCAAAACCTTATCGAGCGAAAGAAAGAGTACTATTTAGAGCAGCAAACGGAGAAGTGTGCCAGAGGAGAAATGAAAAACGGAGAAAATGAAGCCGCGAATTAAACGGCGAGTCGGGGAGTGATTCTCCATCCACGAAACGTTCGACTATTCGAGGATGGGAAAAAAGAGGCGCATGGAGAAAGGTGATTCTTTCGCGTCTATAGGATACGTGCCAACTGTCGTGACAGCCATTTCAGTATTTTTCTATAAGTCACGAACACGCTTGATACACATTTAAGTAAGATCGATTGAAAAATAATTGAATCGATAAGGGGAATGTCCAATATTCGTTTATTTGTATAACAGGAATAAAAATACAGAGAAGGATCTTAATTTCAATTGCAATATTTCGTGAATATGGGAAACTTTGCGTTGAAGAAAAAAGGAGAAACAGCAACTGTTGTTGTTGCGAATATGTGAGCATACACATAACGCACAGGTACGCGTACGCAACAGTTACTCACGGTATCCGGCATCTATTTACCAGATTTTGGTACACAATAACGTGAAGCGGAGCCCTAATGTAACGCGGAGATCCTTTTCATTTTCGTCGTCGTCATCGTGGAAATTGTAGCGGACAGGTAATAACCGAGGGACACTAGAAAGTCGACAATTAACCGTGCTGGCAGTCAGCGTCATTCGTCATCCTCTGCGTTACCATCGTGGAAAATATCACCGAGATTTCCCGGTAAAATATTACCCGGGGATTATCGCGATAACTCTTCGAAGGACGGTGGTGATTAGTCGCGTTAAACACCTGAAATACGAGTGCTGGCATGGCGCTCGACGGATGCAGCTGATCATCGGGCTAAAAGTGGCCGTTGTATCGGGAAAATTCAGCGAAATGCCGTTCAATTTATCGAGATTCGACACGCGAGAACCGCGGTTAAAGTACGGACATGAAAAATCGGGAAACGGTTAAATATTTCTGCGAGATGAAAAATTGAAAATTTCTTTCTCAATGTTTCTGCATTATCTCGCGCGAAGAGCACGATACGCAGGTTGTTACAATTTAACCTATGTTTATTAAAAATAAATCAGAATTGTTTTTTTCAATAAAATTCTATCGCAACGGTAGAAAGGTTATTGCACGTTTATAAGGGTTCATGCCCAAAAGGATTAACACAAATAGTTCGTAGTTACGTATAAAAATTTTGTGTAAACGTAGCCGAGTAAAGTTTCGCACAAATAATTCTTTGAATTGTACGAATAAAGAGAGTAGAGAGAAGGGCGAGAAGGCGAAAAAGGAAACAATGTCGGAAGTCGAATAACAAAGAAGGAAACGGCGTAATTTCCTTTGAAGCAGGCACGCAAACGAGAAAGACGAAGAAGAAAAGAAAATTATAGGAGATTCATCTCTTTTCACGCGCGTAATATTAAAACGACGAAAAAGGACGAGACGAGACGAGACGTGGCTGCGCAAGTACTTTCGACGATGTTTCGTAGAAGAAAACGAACCGAAGGAAAAGAAGAAAACCGTGCAGAGTGTTGGAAAGCGTAAGGAAAAAGAAAGACGGTATATTATGTACGCCATATGGATATCGTATACCTACCGTTGACTGTCGTATGGAACGTGTACGAATGCTGCTCACAATTTTGATATTACGATTCTCGAGCATTACGGTGGCACCGTCTTGATGCTTTTAGAAATATCCCTGCGATATATGGATACTGGTTGCATTGTGCATTCTACAAGGTGAGCGTTTAAAGTCTAAAGACAGCCTCGACGAACAACTTTTACCTTTGCTGTGGGTAAGAAGACATTTCAGGAATACACGTTTCGATATCTATCCTTTTTCAAAATCATTTCCTAGCGGACAACGAATATACAGGGTGTGTCGGATAAAATTTCGCCGAAATGCCTTTTCCCTTTTCTTTACTCCGTTATTCTACATATAATGTCATAAACAAGCTTTCAAATTTGTACTGCAAAGAATCGAGTTTACAGTTGTCTCCTCTCGATGCGTTTGAACGTGAAAGACGACGATCGCGAAGAAAATATCGAAGGGCAGAGTACAAGGGTAAGGAGGCGTAAATATCGAAGAACAACGAAAAGAAGTTAAAGCACGCATGTAATTGGACGAAAGAGTATCGTTCAGGGATACTCGTGCGGCGGGAAAGAGAAAAAGTGGAAAAAGCCAGAGGCTGTAAAACGGTTGAATAGGAAACAATATGCAACGCTACCAACTTACCAGGAGAAACCAGACCAGCTGCTAGCATCATCCTCTCTCCTATCGCCTTCGGGCTATTTGCAATTGCTCTTTCTCTTTCTCTATTCTTTCTTTTCTGTCTTTGTTTATCGTTTTGTTCGCCATTTTCTTTGGCAGGAGAAGAAAAAGAAAGGAAAGGGAGAGCGAGAGAAGAAGAGAGAAAGGATGTTTCCCCGTTCTCTACTGTTTCTACTTGTATTTTCTCCAATGGATCTTCGCTTATCAGTCTTTCTCCGTCATCGCGAATCGTCCCTATATTCTTCGCTCTTTCCGTCTTTGCCGTTTGTTCTTGTCCCTCTGGCTGGCTCCATAACAACGGGAGCTCCATTCAAAGTACAATGGCTGGTCATAAATTACCCTCGAAAACGGTAGCATTAGATCCTGCTGGATTCACCCTTTATACAAACCGGAGTGGCGGCCGTACGCTCGCTTAATTGAGCATCCTCGATAACGCGATACGATTTGGTATATTCCCGGCTAAATTTTCAGCTCGCACTTGGAAAATTACCGGAACTCGAGTAATGGAGGAGCACGCGAACGGTGTAAGCTTGCCAGTTTTCCAAACAAATTCGCACCGTTAACGCGTCGACTGGTACGCGATAGAAACAGTCGTGTTCGCTACGGTACACGATAATACGAATTATCAAGTACGTTAACGTTTTGCCAATCGATTTACCGCTTTCGAATTACGTAACGCGTTCAGCGTCGAGCGTAGACAAATCTTTGGATATTTTATAAAAATTTACATTTAATCTTTTACGTTGTCGGTCCGTATATTATCCGCGTTAAATGTTCCAACGGATAAATATAAATTGGTCTTAAAACGTGCATCGATATTCCGATTAATTGCTAACATTAATCGTATTTACCCCAACGATTACTTGCCGATAAGTTGTCCCGTTCTCGACCCGACGACACACGATCATTACGCAAAATTAATGGCAGTTCGCTTAAAAATTTGATGCCGCGTATCGATTGTGTTGTACCTCGTGACGAGTTGGCCCGCCTTGAATCGTTAATGGCGATATTTCGATTGCCCCGCTCAAAATGTGTCGAGTGATGCTATTTCCGGGCGGCTCCTCTTCAAAACGGATTTCAATCGTTTTTTCATTCGTTCCGACAGAAACGGTGCTTCGAACGTATCATTTCAATTAGTTTCATTGCAATATTTCGATATCGCTAGGATTGCCCTTTTCTAGTTTCGTTTAATCGATTTTAATCAATTTTCAAACGAACATTTTTTTCGACGAAACGCTAGTTCGAGTGCACCTATTAACATCGATGTTGTTCATTTCACGATAAATCCTCTTTCGTTTCGTGCGAATTCGTGAGCAGAAGAAACAGGTACAAACGTGAAATTTTCAAATCGAATTCTAGTTAAATTCTTAGCATAGAATCGTTCGTGAAAATAAAGTGACTACTCTCGAGTACAAAGATCTTCTTTCGGTATTCCTCCGTATCCGCTATCGACCGTTTCCACCTCGAATTTTCTGCGTTTCGTATCCCTTTTTGCCTGGACCGAATGGCAAGCGACAACAAACGTCGACAAACGACTCTTTGCCATCGACGAACAACTAAGCGTTTCCACTGTTCCGTTACGATCGTTACCGAAAAGTAGAATGTCTCCACGCCCAGACGCTTTCAAGTTGAAATTCTACGTAGAAATTGTACATTATAAACAGCAGATTGAAAGCTTCAATTTTAAACCTCAGAATTAAATTTCGAAACGCGAAATTTTCAGTTATCAACTTCATTCGTAGAATTATCAAATTTTAATTGGAAGCGAAAAATTCCTAAATGCAAAGTTAGAATTTAATATTTGTACTTGAATGTTGTTAACGAGTTACCGTCTTTTATGGTAATTAATGTAATTTTGATGTTTATCGTTTAAAAATACGTACCACTTTCATTGAACATGTACATCACCGTTAAAATTACAAAGCGTTGGAGACGCGGACGATGGGAAATGACATTTGTTTTCTGTCCTACAGCCATGATATACATATGCAAATATTTACGGTATCGCGAAGGGCCCGGTTGCGAGAAAGGGGAAAGTTAAGGTAGACGCGAACGATCTCCTTAAAAAGTTTATCCGCCACCGGCAAATCTCCGTCGAGTTTACCGGCGAACTTTCAACCGAGCGTTCGTTCGTTTCTCCACCGGCTGGCTGGCGTTTCTTGGAAAGTGTTTCCGAGTAGACAGCCAAATCGTTCGCAATCAGACTTTCCTACTGTTTTCGATTACTCCTTATTATCTTTCACTCGTCCAACTATCGCGTACCGCGATTCTTATCGAACGAGCCACCTTTTGTTCGCGCGTTTCGTAACGCTAATTTGCGTTCCTTTCGGGCTATCACCAATTTCGCTTCTAAACGAAAATAAGAGACCACCGGTGTCTCGACGAGATTACGATCCTTTCGCCGTGCCGCACCGCGTTCTGCGAATCATCGGTCGCGATTGCTAACTCGGTCACGTTTTGCTCTTATATCAAACGAAATACTGTTTGATCCCCTCGTTAACTTGGTAAATGAGTTCGCGCAATCTTGCGAAGGTACGAAAAAATCACTGGAGGGGAAGGTATCTTTCGCGAATTGCATTCTTTTCGACGATAAATAGATTCGAATAGTCGGCTTTCGAGAAAATTGATCCATTAGGTCTACTTCTATCGGCACGAGTGACATTTTTTAACGTTATCGAAACGAAAGGAATACAAGCGTAAAAATTGCAGTCAAGTAACAAAGATACATCTAGATTCAAAGGTTCTTGATAAAAGGTAAGAGAGGTGAATGTAGCGATACACGGTACGTAAACTTTATTCGAAGTTACACTTGCATAAAAGAGTGACTATTTTCCTTTCGAACAGTCGTCTGGTATATCCTCTGTTTCTTCTTTCGATGTTCCGCTCTAACGAAGTTTCTACTCTCTTCCGTCTTCTCTCGTTTTCTTTCTCGATACTTTAGAAAGAACCTGACATCTCTATCCCATTACACTACGAGATTACGATGTAGCCGGCGAAAAATATTTTATATTCTCGTTTCTTTTCTTTTTTATCCGTTCCAGCTTCTTGCATCGTCTTTTTCTTGTTTTTTTTTTTTTTTTTTTTTTTCCGTAAATTCGCGTAAATTCCTTTTCACCGTTCGAATCGTTCATTTATTATCGTATGTGCTGAGAATTCGGTTTTTGAATAGAAGAATAATTAACGAAATCGTCATACACCCCATTCGACGTTATCGAATTCTAGTTTTTTCCCTAATCGAACCGACGCGACGTTTAATATAACACGTATCTTATCCGCAAAATATTTATAAAGCGCGTTTCGTGTATAAGGTGCGTGTAGCTCCATTCGTCGAAAGTGTTACCGGCTGTTCAGTTTGTCTACAATAATTTATTCGATGATGCGACAACAAGAAGAGGAGCGATTTGTCTCTTTTCTCGTTAAGCATGCGCCAGACACAGGTTTGTGTTTCAACGTTCGGTCGCTGGCAAATTAGGTTCACTGTCGGCGAAGATACATGTAAGAGAAATCACTGGGATAAGCGAGCCACGACTTAATTCGCTGCTAACACGCCGTTAAATCTTGGCGACTCGGAGCTGGAGCCAAGATTTCGTCCGTTCCAAACTGGAGAACTCCACTTTGCCACTCCTCGATCTCTTCGTCGTGCACTTTCCTACCATCTATTCGCCTTTGACCTTCGAATTCGTCTGATCTCGTCAACCTTCGAACGATTTACGCTTATCTTTACCACTTTCCTTTCGTTCGGTTTCGCAAAAAAACACCCTCGTTTCTTCTTCTTGTCTCGATAATTATTCATTTTACTCTTTTTTACGTAGTAATCAGGATTTTATTAAAATTACGTAACAGAACGATCTTTCATAACATTTTACCGTTTTACCGAAAAATTTCAAGACATCGCGTTGTCTTTTCGATCTTCCGATAGTTGGACAAATTAAATTTGTCTTCGGCTGGTTATCCCTGTACACGGAGGGCCTTTGACCAGTTTTCGAGACAAAATTCGTTTACCCCGTATCAAACAGGACGAAAGACCCGTTGAAACCTTCTTTCAAGGACCGTCTGTAAAATTCTTTTGCGGCATTAAAAAAAAACCGCTGTTGGGAGAAAATTCTCGTAAAATGCCAAGACGATCGATAGAATCGAAGCAACGTTGTTTCGCTAGAGAAGTTCGAGGGACAATTCTCGAGTGAAAGAATTCGATAATATGCATCGTATCGATCCAAGTCGGTTTCCTTCGACGATAAATGCAAACAAACCGGTCGAAAGACTGCCCACGGGGAATTAACGAAGAGATTGAACCGTTGAAAAAAGGTAGGAAGGCGCCTTTAAAACTCTGGCTGGCTGTAATGCTTTCAACGATACGCCGCCATTACGCGAGGAATTGGAAATCAAGTATTCAATTCTTCCGGCGAGCAAATTTGTACTGCGGAATAAAGTGTTCCAACCTCTTGTGCGCGAAAACTGCCGAGAAGCGGGGAAAAAAAGAAGAGCTTCGACCTCGCTCGGGGGAGGTACGTTCGAATACACGAACGTTTCGAGTCTGTAGGCGGACCGACAGTGTTTGACCGTGATATATTCGATGGAAACGTACGATTAAAATTCATGGAACAAAGACGTTTATGTTCGAACTTTAGCGAATCGTTCAAACGATGTTATCGCGTCGATTCGAAACGTTATAAGTTATCCTTATAAATACATATAGTTAGTAAATTCTCTGTAAAGAACAAACGAATTTTCGCACCTAGAATGTTCACTCGAAAAGAAGAAAAGACACTTTCGTAATACCGAAAGATGGGGTTAGATATTTTACTGGGAACATCAATCTGCGAAATTGCATGGATTGAACGTTTCGACGGTTCCTCGACCACATTTGTCACGGTACCTTTTAAACAGCGGCTGCCATCCTGTTCTTTGACGCAGCTATTACGGTACAAAAGATCTCTTCGCGCGACTTTGATTTTCAGCGAAAAAGATGATCGCGTTTCCGTTGGCCGTCTCCCGTCGCCTGGTTATTATCCTCGATCCTCGGCTTTCTATTCCCTCTTTCGCGTGTCCCTTTTCTTCGTACAGATATTCTCCGGTTGCATAGCGTAGCATTTTAAACATTCATAGAGCAACTTGACTACCATCTAGGTATATTATCCTCATCTAGCTCGGATCGTCGCTTTCTTTTCTATTTTAGCGACTGCAGCTTGTTCCGACAATCGTTGCGACTTCTTTTCATTCGGTTTTCCTCTTTGGCGATTCTCGTTACGATACACGCGATCGCGATTTTATCTTGGCCTATCCGCTTCAACTTTGTAATTCCGATTTTCCCTCCTGAATTTATCGCGCTAATTTATAATTATAATAAATCCTATAGGTATATCTCGCGTTACGAAACAGAGACGAGAGGAAGCGGAAAGGAAATAAATGGACGATAAACGGAGGACAAGATTTATTTCGGCGCATGTACGAAGAGCCGAAAAGAGGCGGTACGCGAGTAATAACGAATGGGATAATAATTGAAATTAGGAGGCGGCGAAGAGGCTAATACGACGACAAGCCCGACGAGCTGGCAATTAAATCTTGACATATCGCCGCCGAGATCTCCGCCTTAAGCCAATTTCGCAATGATGAAACGCGATTCTTCTTCCTTCATTATCCTCGCGACGTAAATTTTCGTCACTAGTCACGCGATTGCTCGCAATTAAGCTTCCTGTCCTTCGCTTCGAGGATCCTCTTTGAAATATATCTATCGTCAGGAACGATATCGTTATCGAATCGACGCGACGTTTATCTTTTTCTTTCGGTACTCACTTATCGTATCGGCCCACGTTCTGTTCCTATTGCCATGCTTTAATCCGCATTAATCTGCATCTTCGAAACGTACGAATTCCCACAGCTGAGATTTCTACTTCTGTCTCAGCTTTCCGCAAACTCTAGCGGCGTATCTTGCCCATACCATTATAAACTACGAAATTACAAATCATTTAACGCGGCTAACAGAGAAATCACGAGGGTATACCGGAGAATGTTTCTCGAGGATGACGAATGAGCCCAGGCGGTTTGCGACGAGCTAACCTAAAGGTTTTCGAAGCTGCGATCCTTTTAGGTAATACGGGTTCGCCTAGAGTCCAGAGGGCATAGCGAGGTAGCTTATGCCCCGTGGGAAGCTTCGCGATTCCCTGACAAACGACCACACGGTATTCAAACGTCGATCTCTGTCGAGATTCTAGTCTGTCCCGCGTTCTCGCCGTTTCACTTTCATCGCGGTAAAACTTTTAATCGCGGAACACTTACGCTGCCAGCAATGTCACCGTTCAACTCCCTCTTGCTTCCCTTTGTTTTCCCTTTTCAGCAATTTTTTTCCAGGTCAACGATGCTTCGTTAATTGCAGCTTCTCCGAGCGTGATCGTTATCTCGCTTTGGTTTCAGCTTTCCCCATTCAATTTTCCGTATTGCCTCTCGCTTCGCTGTTTCGCGTTATGTACTTTTTTTCTTGCTCGAAACATTCGTTCGTACGCGATACTCGATTCTTTATCTTTGTTTGTTCGTATCGCGAGATTGGTGTAACTGCTGATATAAATCGGCCGAGGGCGGTTACGCGCTAGAAACTAAGTCAAAAGTTTCGAAGAATAGTTTTTCCTTTGCATCGATGGACGCGCGATAAAAAGAAAATGCTTCTCGGATTCAACTTATTTGTTCGAGGAAATGTTATTCCACGTTTTCGATCGATTTCTTCGATCGCATCGCGACATTCTATACTCTATACTTAGACCGCTTTCGGCGTCACGAAGATTATCTATCTTTTCAAATTTCGCTCGTTCCTATCGAAACTCGGATACTAACTTAGCGTTTGATTCCCGTGCCTCGAATCCCTCTCTGCAGATTTGCCCGACTTAACGCAATATCCATGTATGCTCCATGGAGAATTCGCGCCCCGATATCTAGATTCGCCTTCTACCCTCTATCCTTTTGCTGTCCGATACGAGAACATTTTTCTTTTTCTTCCCCTCTTACCGATTGATGATGAAATTCGATACCATCTACCCTATCATGTTATCTACTAGAAAATCATGTTTTACCCTTTTTCCCATTCCCTTCGTTTCCTTCGCTGATCATTCAAGATTTCCATTTGCTCTCCTGCAAATGGGACTGTCTCGATGTTATCGAACAAATTCACCGTTCGTATCGTGCTTAAACTTTACCTGGAAAATTCTCTTTATTCCATTAATGTTTTGCATTAGCGCGAATCTCGAATAATGATCTTTGGGTCTTTGTAGATTCTACGGTATCGCATCTTCGTACTCGCGTTGTTCGTGTTCATTTCGACAACGTTTATTACTCGTAATGTATTTGTTTTTCTTTTTCGAAAGTGCACCTATTAATCCACGCGTTTATCTCGCTTTGCTCGTCATTCTTTTCCGATAAACGTAATACACAGTTTGTAATTAATGTCGCCATTTAAGATATTTTGGACTTACGCGTCCAAATCGATTATTTGATACACGGCAACTCGATATTTTTAAGATATCGTTTTACGTAAACTTTAATTTTGTGTCTTGTTATTCCTGATTTCTACATTCGAATGCTCGTTTTCCGTACTGTCGCGATCTTTTTCATTTGTCCCGTGATATTTAAGAAAATTTCAAGAAGGAACAGTTTCATTCGTTAACCTGACTCGTTATCTTCATGGTCGATCGGCTACGTAGCATTTCCTCTTTTCTTGACTTCCTGGATTTAACTCTGTGATTGTCTCTCTTCATCGGATCAAAGAAAAATAATTGGAGCTAAATCGCGAATCAGAAAGAGCAATAGCGACACTGGTTAACGACTTGGCAAAGTGGTGCCGTGAACATAAATTTTTGACGGGAATGGAAATTAACTTTCACGATGTCGCTTATTTCGGTACGGTTTGTCTTTCGCCGTTCTTTCGCCGTTCTTTCGATGTTCTTCGCGTAACGTTGTTCGTTAGCAGATTTTTCTTTTCGCGTCAAATTTTATGCCATCGATGAGCATACGCGTATTTAATAAGAATATTTGGCCGATCAAGTTGCTATGAACATTTCGGAGCATTCTCTTTAATAACAATATTTAGACGATAAAGTTTTTGATTGAAAATATTTGCACCGTTTATTATCGATGGCATCGGTGTTGCGCGTCGCCTCGTAGCGCTGCCTTAAATTCTACGAGCTAATTGCTTTTCTTCGCTTCGAGCGCCAAGTCTTTTAATCTTATTAACTCTCATCGATTTCCCGTCAAGTTGCTCGAGGAGCGAATAAACGTTTACGGAAATGAAAACAGGTGAAAACGACGCGTGACCATCGAGAATATATTATATGTTTCGCTTTATTCCACATTCGAATAAATGAATCGTTCGAACGTGAAATCTGTCACAGAGAATCAGAGAAAATGAGCAAATAAATAAATATATTATCGTTGATCAAAATTATGACGAAAGAATTATGAAATAAACGAATCGATGAAACAGATTTCGTAGATATAAGCTTGTGCTAAACAGGGTAGAAAAAGTTATGTAATTCTCTTTTAGTTTTGATAAATAGTTATTGATCGAAGTTTGACCATTACAGCGTTTTCGACTATCGCAACAGGTTTGCACCGAAAACGATGGCCATCAAAAGCTGTCTCCTTACACTCATAATTGCAGTTGGACGAACAGTAAAAATGTGCGAGCATGTCTAAGGTTAGACGTTTGCTTTTTTGTATCGTTGATGCATGTAATCTTTGTATAAGACCGTGATCAGTTTCGAAAAATTCCCAATCGAACGAGTCTATTCATTTTTCTATTTTATATTTCAGTTTTTTGCCCATAAATTGCACGCTCATATAATCGAAGTAAATAATTCGCGGTATCTCGTGTCGTTCATCCTCTTACGCGCAACATTATCGTGACGCGTGACGATATAAAAATTTCTGTGGTTAGATAAACATCGAGAAACAGAGGGCCGGACGTGACCAGGCATAAAACGCGACGAAGGGTGAGACGATCGAAATTAAACGACCGTCTGTAAATTACTTTTTCATTCGGCGCCGTTGATATAATCCACGAATAATCCAGGATGTTGCGCGACTCCCTGGGCATTTAGCCGCTTCATACGCCTTACCACTGTCGCTTTCTGACCGAACGACCGACTTTCTGTCCTCGTCTGACTCGTTTCCTCTCACGATCGGCCAATCAGCTTCGATCTTTAAAGCTTTTCTTCCGTCGGAACCCGGAATGCTCTCTGTCCGCAGCGTGAAAGCGCAGTGGAACGACCGCGAATCGTGCATGCGCGACGACCCTCTACGCATGCGTTACCTGTCTGTCCTATATCTATAAGGACAGCAACCCTCGTCGAGGCCGGTCAGTTCTCACCCGTATTCGCTCGGGTTACGATCGATCTTCTCATCCGTGACCTTGTTTTCGCCTATTCTGTTGCGTCGCGCCGTGTCGTGCCGCGACGCGACGCGCATCACGATTTTACGTTCGCAGCGCGACGTCAAAGTCGATTCGAAGGGTTCGTGATATTTTTTCTTGCGTGAAGTGTGATCGTTGACCGTGTTACCGGTCCTGTCCCTTCGCGTTTACGAGCAACAGTGCTTCGCTACGAGAGGCGGTGCGATTACGCTTCTCGAGGAGTATTTACGAGGATAAATGGTCCCGTTGATGTTTCGATCGTATCAACGATTTCGTAGACGCGCGACAACGTACCTTAACGGCTCACGGCATATACCGTGAACCATCATCGGCCTACGTTCCATCGGGGGTGGTTCCGTTACCGATTACGCGACGTACCCCGCGACCGAGGACCATCCGGCTGCAGGATCCAACGAACGTCGTACATCAATAATCGTAAGTTCGAAAAAAGTTTAAATCGCTCGAAACTTTTCGCCCGTGGTAATCGTTGTAGAATATCATGATTCGAATCGCTGTCAATTTTCCATTTCGCTCGGATCGTTTATCTCGATTTGTCGGACGGACGGAAGATTCTTCGGCATTTTGCAGGTTCCAGCTGTCCCCAAGAATATCTAATGTTCTCATTGTTTTTAGTCGGTTCGCTGTCGCGTTATATTTACTGACGCGTTTTCTGCGGCGAAATAGCCGGTACTTATAAATCTCTGTTACAATTCGATCGAAATTGAACGGCGTTACGTAAGTACCGTGCTCTCGATCTCGTTTTAAACACGCGTTGCTTCTGATCGCGAATGTCATTGTTCGATAACGTTATTTAAGGTCTCTGAATTACGATGGAAAATGATGTTTGAAATCCGGCAAGTCTAAAGCCGGGAAGAGTACGTACCTCTCTGATGTTTCAACGAAAACAACAGTAAGGTTTGTTCAAAGAAAACGCTCGCGGCTGAGCGTCGAGCTCCGTAACAAGTTACAACGCGTAAACGCTAAAGGTGTTCCGTAGGAATCTCGAGAAACACGATGTAACTTTATTCGTCGAAGGGAACCGAGATTTTGCGGAACGTTATTTGCGCTCGAATCGTAAAAGTACGATTAACCGTTTCGGTACCGCGTTGAAGAATGCCCGGCATCAACCGGTAAACCGTAAACCTTTTATGAACCCCTGTAACTTGACGATAAAATATCGAATCTCTGTCTCGGATTCTTCTGACATGAGATCACTATAGAGTAACATCGTCGAAAGAATCGACATTCTTGTATCCCGTTACCCTCGCTAAATTCGTCGAATTAAATCGATTCGATCCATCCGTTCGAACGATCGAAGATCGCTTTGGTATCCGCGTGGACGTTAAGCGTTCGCGAACGCGAAACGTTTCGTACGAAACGCGCATCGAGCACAACGAGGGCTTTCCATTCGGATAACGTTGTTCGTATTCGAAAAACGATCGAACGCCAATGGCGAGGTATCGTCGCGAATAATTTCGCGAGAGTAACGGCACTTGGCATCGCTCGAATACACTTTCGAGTTGCCCTCTTAACCGTTCGAGTACCGCGGCCGATTGCATGGAACACGCTCGAACAGTACCGAGCACCGCAATCGCGCTGTTTTTTCATGTTACGAGAATTATTCGCGATTCCGTCAATTATTCGACGCTTAACGTAGCTGGAAATTTGTTCGCTTTTTTACCACCGAAAATGTCGGATATCTACGCGAGCTGGAGTAGGAAACGCGTATAACGCGTACAAGCTTCGTCGATAAACCGTATGGTTTATGTCGAAACTTGCTTTCTCCACCGTTTTCGTCTTTCAAAAAATCTCGACAAGTCGTGGAATACGTACCGAAAGCATCGTTATTATTTTTTTAGCGAAAATAACCGATGGAAATACGCTATTTATTTCGTCGCGTTTATCGAAGATCACTCGACCATACTTCAAAGCTGTGAATAATTATCGAAGCAGTTTGCGATTGTACGGTATCGAATCGGTGGAAAGCTCGCGAATAAATGGAGAATCGAGTAGCCGTCGTTAACGGTAACCCTTTCATCGTCCTTCCATTAAGAATCCACATTTCATTTCATCGGTCATCGGGGAAGCAATGAATCTCTAGAAGAAAAATGTTTCACGAAGAACGTTTGGATTAAGAATGGTATAAAGATAGATATAATTCTTGTAGAGAGCGCGAGAGAGTCGGAGAAAGGGGAAAGAGAATCTTGATGGAGAAGACCGCTTCTCTCGTGCTGTTGCGGTTCGTTGGCGTGGTTTGATCGAAAGGGTATTTCCTCGGCATACAAGAGAAAAGTTCTTCCAGGAAGATAAACTGTTCTTCCCCCTTAACGTTCTTCGCTGCGAAGTTGGTCGAGCAGGGAACTTTTCTGAAAGATTCACAAAAGATTTTTTTTTCCTTACCGCTCCGATGCTCGAATATAATTCGGGTGGAAACGGCGACGAAACTTTCTCGAAGGAAATTTCAGCGTGCGCGTACGAGATCTCGACAGCCATTTTCAAAAAATTATCCGAGAAATTAATTATCGTCGAGGCGCGTACTGTTGCTACCTTCTTAAATGGAAGAATGTGTACAGCTTATCCTGATCACCTTCGTACAATTCGGATAGCTCGATGGAAATAGTTTTAATATCTTAAGCGGAGCACGACTCGATTCGGCATATGGCATTTAATATTTCAATTCAATTTGAAAATATTACTGTATCGAGGCTTTGAAATGTTACGAGGAAAAAGGCGGATTTACGAAAAGCAGGAAAGAAGGTCAAATCTGGCAGAAAATAATTAGTCGGAGCGAGACGTTGCCGCGTCTGAGTAAACCTTTTGTAATTCGAGCTTGGTTCGAAAGTGGGTCGAACTTTGGCGGGTCTAGAAATTAGGGGGTGTTCGAGTCTCTCCCCTTTCTCTGCTACCTCCGTTTCTCTCTCTCTCTCTCTCTCGCTCTCTCTCTCTCTCTCTCTCTCGCTCTCTCTCTCTCTCTCTCTCTCTCTCTTTCTGTATGCTGCATCGTTCCTGTCGGTGGATCGATCCTGGAATTATTAGGTAATTACCGCGGTGCGCTGGGAATAATTTCAGAATCGATTAAAGGGACGAAGCAAAGCACGGGGATCTCTGGTAGCAACTTTCTCGAACGGCATTAAGTACCGACTCGTTTAGCGTCGAATCGCTCGACTAACCTCTACTTTACGTTCTTTCGTTTCCCTTATACCCTCGCGGTGTTGTACCCGTTGTTCTTTCGAGTCGCGCGTCCGTTAACGCGGGATCGACGACGACGACGGTAATCTCGATCGTAACGCGAAAACTTTGGACCCGAGTGTACCGGCGAGAAAGTTTAAAAAGTACAACCGGAGCACGAACAGTCTGAAAACCGATCGGAGCTAACTAGCTAACGAAACGATGAAAATCGACGTACGAAATTCAATTGGAACCGGTAGTCGATGAAAACGTCGGAAAGAACAATAGAGGGGAAATTAGGAAGGAAACTGAGAGAGGGTGAAATTTTCCAGGGAATCGACGGTTCGCCGTTTCCACGAGGATGATTCTGTACGGAACGCCTTTACGAGCCTGCTACTCTTAATGTCTCCATCTTGAGCCGTGGTGCGCGCCACCGACGAGGATTCGATCTTGCGAGGTCAAAGCTAGGGGCCACGGATCAACGAACGGGGTGGAGGTACGATAAAAATAAAGAAAATGGGGGTGCCGGATGTGGAACAGGCTAAGAGACGACTGCAGGATATACTGAGGAAAGCGCAGAAGCTCGAGATACCGCCGCAAGAAGTGATCTCTACGAGGACCGCCCAGAAACTTCTTGCCAGGACGAGGAACGTCCTGACATGGACGATCTGGATCACCGTTTTTGTCCTGCTGCTCAGCGGGGTCGTCTATACGCGTTGGCCAACGAGACAGGAAGTCGAGACCATTAGAACTGTCCTCAGGCGAACGGTGAGTCGATCGCACCATTTTATTAATATTCTCACCGCGGAATTTCAAAGAAATTTCTACTTATCTGAACCGTCCGTTTCACGACACGTCTTTATTTTCACTCTTCCCTTCGCGGAATTCGAATTCCACTAACATGTAACACATATACAATGTAGGTACGTGTCGAATTTCAAATATCGAAATAATTCTTCTAATCCTGACGACATTGGATAAACGAATGAAATAATATTGCCGAATAAAGTCCATGAAACTGTCCGTAAACCGATTTCGAAGTAAAAGGTGCAAGTATACGAAAAGAGTCGCTGTTGGTGGTCAGTGGCTGTGCTCTAAAAATCCATTGTTCAAAGGGTTAACGCGGTAAACGTATTCAGTCGCTGAAATGGCTGGACGACAGTTTTAATCCCAAATAATGAACATTGATAAAGTGCAGGTAAGCCGGTGTGTGCTCAAACGATTTGAAAAACATGGAACCAGAGGATTTTGTTTTTCTCCTGACACCTTGAACGCATGGGTATTTCATTATCCTGTGTCACGAGAGGTGTGCTCGAGGGCGGGGAAGGGTTTGTAATTCCGTAACGGAGTACGCTGCCTAATGGTGTAACGTCGAATAATCCTCGAACAACGCAACCCCATGTGTCAATGTCATTGACAGATGACGGTATCGATAGAGTTGTTACCGAAATGCGTGTTACCTCTCTGATAAGCCGCAACGCGATCATCGCCGAACCATTTCCAAAGCTTCCAGATTTGCTGCTATGACACGTGTATCGCGTTAGGTATGTCCGATTTCATAACGTACACAAGATGTCCGAATATACAGAGAGGTCTCGAGGAAGATGTAGATTTTCTCGATGGCAAAAGAAATCGGAAAGTCCCGATTCATTTTCCGATCTAAGCTTTCATTTTCTGGCTAGGACACGTTATTAAAAATTGAGCGTTACATTCGTTTATATTCGAGCGATGAAACTCGTCGCATGGATTTTACGCGAGAATGCATCGTCTACTTTTGCAATTTCCCGTTTCCCTTTCTTTCAGCAGAACGCGCGAACTCGATGTCGCACCTTGGTCTCGATTAATTAAAATGATTGCACGGTAAGGTGAGGTAAGGGTAAAGGTAAAGGTAAAATCAAAGGCAAAGGCAAAGGCAGAGGCAAAGGCAAAGGCATAGCGGTTTACTTGGATGTTTCGCGATCGTTTCGATCATAGTTTGACCAGTTTTCGCGGAATCCCTTTAATCCGAAAATTATTGCCGCTTCAACCGACACCTCGGTCGGATTTCCATAGGAAATTAATATACGTATATCGCAATATCGAGTGACGGCAACTTGAAAGTTTACGCCGTAGCCGTGGAAGTCGGCTGAAAAGACAGAGTGGAATATTTACGAGGCAATTAGCGAGAGAACGGTGCGCGAGTTAAACCCCGTGGAATATCTTTGTCGAGCAACGATTGCTGCCTACGCGAAATTACATCGATTCGCCTCGCCTCGCCGCACCGCACCGTGCCACATTCCTAGCCGACCAACTTTCGTCGCTTCGAATATTCCGCTACGTTCAAACGCAGCTAATATTTCGAACTACATAGTACTATAACGTTCCCTCCCAAAAACGAAGCAAAAATGTCCGATTAATTTATACTTTTTCTCTATAACGACCAAGTAGAATGATAATATCGCGACAAATTGCTTTCTCAAACTTTTTGCTAGAAAGTTTTCTCATATCCGCTACACTTTCTTCGGACAGTGTTTGACCACTCCTCAAACTTGCGACTCGACAGATCAAAATATTTCGTCTGCTTAATAAGCCTACGAACTTTCCTCGAAATTCGAACGAGACACCGCGGTACATTTTTTTATCGGTTTTGCGATGACGAGTCTTCGCTCCCTTTCCTTTAACAAGAACAAACTTTTGAATGTCGGAGGAAAGAAGAGGCTAAGGATATTTCGCATTCAACCGTTCTGCAAATTTACATCGAACGAATATTATTCGTAAATTCGACGACCGGAAGCTGCGACTTACTTCGAAAGTAGCTAACGAACCGGCTTTCTACTTTAGGGATATTGCGGCTGGTTGTATGATAATCCCGTTAACTCGCTTAATTAGAATTCTGTTCGTTAATCAACTAGAAATTTCTTTCGAAAGGTTATTCAGCTTCCCTTCAGTGTTACACCTTTATTTCAGCGAACCTTTGAAACGCTAATTTATCGCGGTGTCATTTATCGGCTCTTGTTCGCGTTATTCGCTCCTTGAATCATTAAGCATTCCTATACATACATCGATGCGTTGGAATCGTATAACTTGTACGAACGTCGCTGATTTTTGATAGAAGTTTATTAATCTGTTGTTCGTGAATCGTGATTCGCAGTTTTTATAATATTGTACGTTTCGTTTACGAAAGCCAGTACATGCAACGCGAAAACTCATTGTTAACTGGCACATTGTCACTGTTCATAAAAAACGAACGAAAGAGTTTTTTATCATTTTTTTAGGCCGGAACTTTGCCACTGAAAATTGATACTCGCTGCATCCCGTAACCCGAATCAATCAATTATTGATAGAAATTTTATTAGCGAGCATATTTGGTCTGAAATAAGGCCGATTTAAACTTATATGTTACCCCGATAACGCTAGAATTTCAGATTTTTCTTGGTTTTTCTTTCGATTTCCACGAATCATGATCAAAAACGTTTGTTTGAAAATGGAGAGGACGGTACGTCGAAAGCGACATTCCCCGAGGATGATATCTCGAAAAAGAATGTATGTTTTCAGTCGGGGGAGCAATAACGTTACACGGCGTTCTAGTTTCCTCGAAGAGTAATCTTCCTGTCTTGGAATTCCTTCCGCCCGTCCTACCGATACACCATCCTGTATTTCTTAAATCCAATCTCTATTTTTATTTCTTTTCTATCCGATCATATGTTTCTTGTCACATTTGTCTTATTTCTTCTTCTAGTTATACGAGAAGGTCTATATTTTAATACTCCAACTATCGTGTTGTCCGTACACTTCGGCAGCATGAAATAAAATCGCAAACTAACAAAATTTATAATATAAATCCTGCGTGGCTTACTGTCGAGTAATAGTATAATCGAAGTCGAGCCGGAAAGTTTAACTGGAACTTGTCGCGGTAAAATCGCCGTTGGATTTCTGAAAGCATAGTTTCAAAAGAATCTTCCTTTCCTTTTCGTTTTCTTCTTCTGAAAAGATAAAGGGCGGCGGTGAACCGGAACTTTGAAAGATCTCTCCGGTTCTTTCAGGTTGCGGAGATAGATCGCGCGAAGAATAAAGGATTTCATAGAATTTTATTACACGGTTCGCTTTTTTCTTTCTACTCACCAGCCGTGTTCGTTCATTCTCTAAATGGAAGGAAACGCGTATATGTACATACTTCCGATATTGCTTCTATGTAGAACACAGCACGATCGTTCGATTCGACTTTACGTTCACGTGAAAGTTGATAGAATTTTGTTGAAAACCGTGGAAAGCTTCTCTATATCGAACGACAAGCAATTTGTAAATTTACACGAACAATCGAGTTTCCTGCAATATTCTTCCGTTCAACACGATTAAGTATTTTGGAAAATTAATAATAAAACGTAAATCTTCATGAAATCAAATACGGATCTTCGTAACGTTTTCAGAATTTCAGGTATTTGTGTCGGTTGTACAACCTATCAGTTATGATCGTTGGTACAATTGAAATTGCGAGTTAAAATTCAGATATCGATTATTCTCGTAACATTTAAGAAGCATCGCTTTCAATCGCGTTTCCATGTCGCTCATAGTTCATCGCTTAACTTAACACTTTAATTGTTATGCCGTTTGCCAGTGATCGACGCTGAACAAGTTAATTATCGAGTCATTTCCGTGTACAAGTAAGTTATTCAATTATTTGTAAAGGTAATTTAGTATTTATTAATTTAAAAATTTGGAAGAAAAGCAGACGGAAGAAACGATACGGAGTAACGAGTTAAAAAATGCTAACGAATATTCGCTGCGTAGCAGATAAAAAAATGGTGAAAGTAGTTGGCTGACGAAAACGAATGTGCAAACGTGTCGAGAAGATCCGGGTCGATTATGCGAGAACCGCGTTATTTTTCGGTGTTAGTAATCTTTCGCGTTCCCCCAATTGTTTTGTCTTTTATTCGGACTGAAACTAGCCCGTGACGAGTAAAACGCGAATCGAGTTGTCGAGTAACTCGAAGCCGGTTTGGAGAGGCTGCTGACTCTCGAAGTGCTCAATTCCCATGGAAATGGCAGCGAAACAGCAGCATCTCTCCTCTCTTTTTCTTTTTTCCGTGTTGTTCGGAGTTTCGTTGTTCCCTCTTTTTTTTTTTTTATTTTCGTCGAAACGGCGCGACGAATGCGATCGAATGGAACCACATCCACTCAACCTGTCCCGTTTCCGTTCCCGTTGTTTCTTTCGTTCGCTCGGCGAGTTTTCATTTGCTCGATTACCATGTGTTGTTTCGTCCATGGAAAAAGCGCGGGCCGTTTGCGAGCGAGGCCAGGACGATGTTTTAGATAGGAAACAGAACGTTTCGCGTGTTTTTTAGCGGTCGAACGGTCATGCTCGAATACGACACAGCCCGTTAAATCGGCTATTTAGTCCGTTACGAGTAATTTCGATCGATCGAAAGTGAAATTCCATTTGTAGGAAAATATCCCACAATCCGGTCGAATCCAACAACGTTCGATTTCTGTAATATTACCTCTCCGAGAAATGTAACAACGCTACCACGTATTCTTATTAAGAACTGGTAGTCCGGAAGCGATTGATCTCGTATTCTAAAGAAAACGAATTAATATCGAAGAATCAAGTTTCGGACAGCAACTCCCAGTTGAAAGGAAAAAAAGTGGGTAGCTGTTTTTAACATCTCTTTTTGAATATGAAAAGAGACTGGAAAAGTCTTTGATGACAACGAAGCTGTTACAGTTAGCAAAGTCTGAAAGCGCTTCGAAAGAATTTTAATATCGATGCAAAGTATTCATCTAGATTCGTGAGCGCGAGCGCGCGCGTGAGCAGCCGCGGGCGACAGTTAAATTAAAAAATACTGGAAGGTGGTAAACAGTTAAAAAAAGGAGAAGGAGAAGGTTCGGCGTATTATAGAGGATGCGACTAATCCTGTCACAGGTTAGAGATTAAACGTTGAATATTTTTCCAGCTAACCGTATCTCGGTTATGAGCTCGTATTTCCTACTCGTTCCGAGGTATACGAGTTCCGAATAAACAAGACTTTCGTGTACGAGGTTCATTTACACGATTTTTCTTCCGTTCTAAACTTCTGCTCTTTTCGGCAAACTATAAAATAAATATGCTCGATAATTTGATAACGATACGTAAGTGACGACGTTTTCCTTCTTCGGTCGACTGAACGTATTCAATTCAGGTTGTTACGTCTGACTATTCGTTTGGTTGTTTCACTTAACGTAGGACAGTTGGAGCCATTGCAAGCAAAAATCCAACAAATTTCATGTCATAACCAAGTTTTAAAGTTCCACAAGCACTTGAAATTTAACGTACGATATCTTTTCGTTACATAATTTCTAATTTCGTAAACGTGGGATAATACGATGGACATTATCTCGGTAGCTAGCAGTTTGTCCCAGCTGATAAAATTACACGTGCACAAAAACGTATTAATTTTTTTCGTACACTTATCGCTATTCGTTAAATTATTTGCTATTCGCAGAATGAAGGAGAAGTAACGGAACGTTAACTTTCTGTGCCAATGTCGACGTATGGGAAATCACGGATGAAACGATCGCGATTCCATTGTCTACGGTCACGAACGAGATATCCGTGATTGCATACAGTTAGCTCGTAAATTTCTCCTTGAACTGGTTCGCCAGCAAAGAAAATCCTTATCCGAAGGAAATTCTGTTTTCGTTTCATCAAAAAGAAGGCAACGCAAAAGCTTTGCTTTTGCTTTAGTCGTTTATTTAAACAAATCGTTTTATCGATCGTAAACGATACAGTAAACATTGGCAATTTCAACGCGATATTTCTTTTTTATTTGCTGTATCCCGGTTTTTCTTCATAAAAACTATTTCATTGTTGATTTTTCTTTCTTCTGTTCGCGGGTCGCGAACAAAGAGAAAACACTATTTTGTTGAAAAATCCCGCGACGTTAAAAAATACAGGCGGCTTAGTTTTTGTCGCGATTCACAGCCCCTTTCTAGCAAAGAATCGCTGGTCGCGTGAACAATTGCGACGAACGCGTGGAATTATTTCACGGGCTTTGCGCGAAACTAGTTTTTCACTGTGCTTCGTTAATTCTCGGATTTCACAAAGCTGTTTCGAACGAACGCGTAAACACACGAGGTACGATTATTTTTTCATCTTTTTTATTTTGCAAGTTTATCCCCCGAATGAGGAATGATTGAAAGAAAAGCGAATTATTTACGATCCGAGTGTTTCCTCGAATTTTAGACGAGTTATTACGAACGAAAGACTATTATAGCTAATTTCATTATATACGCGTATATTAAACTCCTGCGAATGAAATGTTAAACCGGTAACGTGGAAAATTGAATGCGTTGTTGCGATATAGCATTGCTGGCATATCAATGGGTGAAATAATTAAGAGATTAGTATCGGGCGAAGCAGAGGGAATATTTTTCGCGATCACGAACGTACTTTCAATTCCATCTCGGCGTCTCGTTTATACGAAATTTCGGTAGAAATACAGCTCGACCCGAATCGGCTAATTTTCTCATTAGGAGGTTCTCTTTGCATTTAAATAAGACACCGCGATGGTCGCGCCCGAATAGAAAAGGTAGCAACCTGTTTCACGGAAATGTATGCACGGGGGCGTGAATAATTGCTCGCTTCGTGGACCGGAACTCGCGCGATAACTTGCAAGTTTTTAAAATTAGAGTAGAAATTTAGAAAATAATAGATTTAGAATAATAATAGTTCGGAATGAAAATTTTCGATGTTCCGATAAATAGTTATCTGATAAACCGGTGTAATTCGCGACACTAAATTGGTACGTTTACATTTGTAATTATATCGTTGTCGGAAACAAACTTGCGTCGTGTCGCAGACGAGCTTCCTACAAGATGTTATGGTTAGAAACGTCAAAGGAACATTTCGTGGAAAGCCTGGACGCATCCTCGGGAGAATAATGAGCGGGGTAAGAAGGTAAATTAGCGGGAGCAACAAACAATTATGCTTTCGTAAAGCTGTTCCACGGATTCGAGCGGGTTTGCGGTGGCAGAAATAGGACGAGTCGACGGAATTTAGCTGATTAAGGGGGAACGGACGCCTAGAGATTTTAATTATGATAACCGGGCGCTGCTGCTACATTCGGAATTTTGCGTTAACGCTTTGACGATTAATCTAATGAATCTTTGACTCTCGTAATTTGAAATTCTCTTTTCTATCCAAGCGGAATAAAAAGTTATCATGGTTGTAGCTAGACAGGGGTCAGGATGGGCCGAAACGTGACCTGTCTCCTAAAAATACGATTTTGCTCCTCTGTCCTTCTTACAAATTAGCGAAACGAATAAAGAAGCGATTATCGTTTCGTGAGATCTTATTCCGACAGACATAAATATAACGCGCGAAATGTTCTTGTTACGCGAAATTAAAAGGTAAGGAAGTTGAGAGAAAAATTGCTGTTACGCCGTTACTCGTCACGACGCTTCAACTGCCAAACAATCTAACGCGGTAAAACAACCGCAGGGGTGACGAACCCTTGAATTTCTACCAGGCAACGCTGACACGAGACCGTGTTTCCGCAAAAATCGACAGATTGGATCATCGGTCGTCGAAACGTTCATTGTTTGCCAAGCCAACTCGTTCCGTTCGTTTGTTTTCGGTTTGCGGTGAAACATTCGGATAACCCTGGTTACCACGTCATCATTCCGAGCTGTTTGCTCGGCAGATTTGCCCTCGCGAACAGCTCTACCAAACCAAAGCGGCGTTGTTCGTCGCGATGAAAAGGGAATCTTTTATCAAACGCGACGGCGAAAATCGCATCGCCTCGATCGCCGCGTACCACATCGTTATTCGTTTCACGGCGATAATCACAGAGCAGGCAATCGTAGATATAAAAATTCGAAGATATATGTACATACTTGCATGATGGATGCAAGATCATTTCTCGAAAACTTTCAAACCCAATGATTCGCGAAGGGAAGGGTCGAAGCGTCGTCGAAGAAACTCGAGTATTGAACACGTTTAATAACGTCGGAATGATTTTGAGAAGCGAATATAATTTATTTTGTCAAAAGGAGCGCGTAGGTTTTTCCAGTCGGTTAACGTTCGCCCTCTTTTTTGCCCGGCGAAAATTTCCTGCTCACCCTTCCTTTCGCACCAGTCTCACTCACCGTAAAATTTCCCGTACAAAATCCGATCCTCCGGTGAAACGGCTCGAAAAGTCTGGTCGTATTGGTCGAACGGTCTCGTAACGGCGCTTCTACGGGTGCAACTGACGTACACTATTGGCCCACTACCGAAGTTAACTGCCATTAATTACCAGAGATACTGCATACGATCGTGCATATACTCTTCCCTCTATACTTCTTCCTCCACTTCGCGATATGTTCGTCGCTAATTAATGATCTGTTCCTATCGAATATTTTACGCGCTATGCTTCTCGTATTTAATCGAGCTTTTAGTTTCGAAAATGATTATCGAGGTTGACACGGTGTTAATTGCGAATTACCATGCGTTGTATCACCACGCGTTGCATGATCACGCATTTAAATAAAGAAGAAACATATTGTATAGCAACGTCACTCATTTTCTGCTCTATACGACACTCAGATTTTCGATCGATCGTAGTAGTCATTTCTTCCATCTATGAGCAATTTATACGCCTCGTCCGAAGCATTTTATCGAAACGAATAAAGGAACGTAAACAGCGATTAATTACCGGGCAACGTGCACGAAATTGTCCGATATCGACACACGCGACTGCGTGCGAATATGTATAACGCGACGTTATAGGTCGCGGTGGTGCACAGTTTCGACACGCATACCTACCGCCATCTCGTCGCTTGCCTCGTCGTTTTCTTCGTCCCTCTTTCTCGGTATTTGCCCGTTTCACCTTAATTGCTCCAAGATTCGTATTCGCGTTAATTGCACCGGGATTCTTGTACGGTGAGCAACTACGAAAGGAATCCACGATAAAGACGACAGAATGATAATCAGATGCACGCCAGTGTCGCTGACAGTCACCCAATCGCGATTCGCATCGAGAATTCCGCGTTCACGATGCTATTTCGGAACGAAGTGTCAAAGTTTCGCGTCGTTTGCTTCTCCTGCTCGAACAGCGATCGTTCTACTAATTGAAACATTCTCCTAGTCCGCGTCCGAATTGTTCCGAGATAAAGAAAACTCCTACGTGCCTGTTCGTTGTCGCGTTTCGCAGTTTCTCTGTTCGCGTATCGGTAGGTCGGCCGATTACGGCGCGCGGCGAAAAATCCTGCAACGATTAAATCCTGGAAGGGATAATCGATTAAAAAACTAGGGAGAGCGAAATCGTCGATTCCGGAGTGTTTGTATCGACGCGTTAACGAAGTACATCGAAGTTAAACTCGTCATCGAGTCGAGATAATTGGACGATATATAATAGAATATTCTGGGGTTGCATACAGCAGTCGTTAGCTCGCAGGCTCGGGGCATTATTTCAAATACTAATTAGTAGGGCGAGCGCGAGAGGGAACGGTGGCGCGATCAACAGGCGAGGTGGCAGAGGCAGCTTCGTAACGAAGCAGACCTCAATTATGCATGTAAATTTCACACGCGCGCGCCTCCCTCGTATACGCGTTTCACTCTTCTAATTCGAGTCCGTGCCTTTTGGCCGTGTCTGCGGACCGACCCCGTCGCGGGATCCTGCTTTTTTATAGTCACCCTCGCTGCGCTTCAAAGACACCGTGAAACCGCGCGATTTCTTCAATTATTCCGAGCTGCTTCGAGAGAAGAGGGCTCGCACCGCGATACGCTAGTTTCCTCGGAATTTCCTAGCTCTCGCTTACGTTTTCACGTTGCCGCACGGTGTTCGGTTTGTCTAGAAACAAAGTCAAACTTCGAATGGAATCGAATATTTTCTAACAAGTTTAAACTCGAACGTTCGGCGAAGAACGCTTCGTCGCGTAAATCGGGTTAGACAGATTTCGCAAAAGTTACGTTGCGCAGCGAAGTAAAGCAACTACAATCTTCGGAGCGTAGACAATCGATAAAAAATGTGAATTTTTGCATTTTGCTTCAGCTTCTTTTTACTCGTCAAACTAACAATTCAACGATTTCATATATTTTGCGAGTACCATTTCAACCCTTTGACGAAGATAGCTTCGATGTCGGAGGATGTCGCGACATTTATCTCTTTAAACGTGAAATTTATCAGGTAGTTACGCTTCCTTTGAGAGTTGAAACGATATTCGATGCGATTTACCGAGGTTACAGGGAATAGGGTTCACGAAAATACGGTAAAACGGACAAACTCGACGAATATACTTTAGCAATTCCGCGACGAAAACGTTCGCTCGTCCATCTGCGAAGCGTGTATCCCAGGAGACAAGGGAAGGCATGAAAAATGAAGTGGGATGGCATTTACGGATGTTCCGCGATTTATGGTCACGTCGTACGCTCGCGTATATCGTACGGCCACCGCAGGGACAGAACTAACGCGTTGCTTTTCTCCTTTTCCCCCTTTTTTCATCGTATCTTCTTTCGAAATAATCGAGCTCAAGAGTATTCGATGATGGACCGATTTTTTATGTTTTCCTGTCAAAATTACTTAGTTTTTTTTAAACATATAATCATCAGGGTATTTTTCTTGCTCCCAATCGAGACCGTTGGCCCCTTGAACTCGTATTCTCGTTCTTTCTTCGCGAAGATACGAGATGACATAGTTTCGTGTGCCCACGAGAACAAATTACGCTGTCACGATAAGATGAAACCTACAAATTAATTAACTTCACCGTTAATTAACTCGATAATCGAATCGAGCATTTACGGCTGCTCCAACTAATTAAGAGGGAAACGTTAGTTAAAAATATATTACGTACTTATTTTGAACGTTTTCGAATGTCTTAGTTTTCATACATACATATAGGCTTTTCCAGACGGTACGTAAAACGCTAGACGGAAACGCGCATGACGAACGAGGCGTTAGTCCTTTATGGGTCGCTAAGGGATTTATGCGGAAACCAGAGATAGACGCGTCCGGCAGCCGTTTTCTACATTCGAGTTACGTTCGCGTTCAAATTCCTAGACCTTTGTTTTACCGATTAACGGTTCATTTTCGAAGTGGCATCACGCGCGGTTCAATCCTAAACGTTTCGGAAACATTGTAATTAAAGAGCGAAGCGTCGACGCTGGCGATCAACCGATTTGTAAAAATTTATAGCCGGGCATTTGCCAGCGCGATAGATTGACTTTTTCACTTTTCGCGGTAGGCGATCTTATCCGTGTGTTCATCGGGGGCTGCGCATCGCAAATGGGCCATGCAAACGAATTGGCTACGAGGGTGCAACGGATTCGATGAATTCACTGTCGGCAACAAATAATCTACGATGCCACCTCTGCCATTGGTAATGGTGACTGGTGGACAAGGCTGACCGATAAGGCCGCGTGCACCGTTGTTGTTGTTGTTGTTGTTGTTGTGCCCGTTCTCTGCAATGCAGCACGCTGAAATACGTCGCCTGACATAGATATCCATCGTTTCCCTTTCCGTTCTGATTTTAATCCCGATGTACTCGTTTAATGATCCATTTTACGCGCGTCCACCACTCCGAATGCCACCATTCCGGGATCGCGATTCGCGATTGTTCGTTCTCGGTTCCTTTTGTGGCCGATATTTATGACATTCGAATGAAATTCGGGAGGGAAATTTCCAAAATGATTCCTCGAGAACGAGTTTAAACCCATTACCCTTTAGTTTTGACGTAATCCCGCTATCGAGAACCGCGAAGAGATGAAATACCGGGAATTCGCTACGCGTTATAACTTTGTTTGAAATTTCGTAATACAAAGGAAGCTGTATTCGGTACAACACGGTGTAATATTAATAGCATTCGATCGAATAACGCGTTAAAGCGGCACGATATTCTGTTAGAAATTAAACGCGAGATTTGCACGCTAACTAGAGTGAAATGCGGACCGATAGAAAGATAACGATCCGTTCTCTCTCTTTGGATGTTTGGATAAAATATGATGGAGGGGGTTGCGCGAAGTCGACGCAATCTGTAGGCTAGCAGTGCGTAGCGTACACGCGGTAAATACGCTGCCAGTAGGACGCATATGCCTGTATACACGTACATATATGTATATGATAAACAACTGGAAACGCGTGACGCAGGCGAAATCCAAAATTCATTTAACCCGTAAAGCGCGCCGGTGTGTCGATACGCGAGGCGTGGAGTTTCTCTCGCGTGCATCGCTGCACATTTATGCGGCCCATGCGACGAGACAAACCTCGTTCCCTTCCCTCGACTACCTGTCTACCTACCGTTCCTGTTCCCGTTCCCGTTCCCGTTCCCGTTCCCGTTCCCGTTCCCGTTCTCGTTCCCGTTCCCGTTCCCGTTCTCGTTCCCGTTCCCGTTCCAGTTCCTCTTCTCCTTCCCCTGCCCCTGATCCTACCCGTTCTCGTTCGCGTTCGTTGGATGCCATCACGATATATGGATGCATACTGACGTTGATTCGATTTCACCCTGCTAAACGAGCAAATCGTTTCAGACCGTGTTTCCCTGTACCGACATTTATAGAGGACAACGCGCAAGGATTCCAGTTTTTTTTTTATGGGACTATTTTATTATTAAACATCGACGTTCATCTGGGATAAAGTATCGTCTGTTTCGAATCTTTCGAACGAGTATCAGACGATACTGACTCATTACGTTGTGACGGCTAATCCTTTACGAACTCTCGAATTTTCGATAGCTTTTATTTCTGTATCTTCGATCCATCGCTTTTTACTCTTCGTTCCTGTTTTTCTCCTCGCCATCCTTTTTCCCAGGAAACCCTTGTAAAAGAGGAAGACGGAACACCGTACAGTTTTTAGACTGCCAGATATTCTATTCGGCCATTTATCACGAACTATCATGGGTTTTTGCCAAACAGTCATTTCTGACGTAGCATTCTATTTATTTGTCGATTAAAAACGATGCGAACTCGCGATATTTATTAATCGAGGATAGAGCGCGCGCCGGGTTGCGAACTCTATTTCTTCGATACGATTCGATGCGAATTTCCGTGAAAACAACGACACGTTACTGTTTAAATCCCGGTTCTTTATGATCCGATGAAGTGGACAACGCTTTGTCGTAATCACGTTGGAAACGAGTGGAAAGTACGAGGAGCGAACAGTAGCGCGTTAAAGAGAAGCAAAGTGGTTAGTGTCACGCAACGTTCAAAGCGTTCGAATTTCGCTACTCCTGCCTACGATCATCGCTAAATAGAAAAGAAAATTATTTTCTCCGTCAAGTGTGTACCAGCTTTCGTTTTGTATTTGACGCGGCAGATTAATTTTCCGGGAAAGTAGCTAATTTTTCCGCGAAACTTTACTCGCGATTCTTGCCGTTTCACCATGACTCGCAATCAATTACCTTGAAATGGGGTGAAAGCTTTATTAATGATGTCGAAATATCGATATCGAAAGTGTCGAGAGTGTCTATTGTAGCGCCGAAAGAACACGAGTCGGTCGATAAATTAATTTCCTATCGGTAGGAGCCGATTGTTCGTAGCACGCGGTATAATTGGAAAGTGCAATCGCGGTCGATGAACTGGTGATTACCGAACGCAGATTAGATATTTCGAGGATTATGGCAGCCACGGAGCCTATACGCGTACAAATTGTAGACCGTCGTGCAAATCGTCGCGCGATTCGTAGGCAATTTAACCGGCACGAAATGCCAGAGCACTCTCCCGTTTCCACTTTGATGGTATTGCGCTCAAGCGGTACTACTGCCAGAGTGGTCGCGGTCACGCTATGGTCGGACCAACTGAATCTCTAGCTCGCTTATCCCCTAATCACTCTGCTATTAATCCGTTCCTTCGAACGTTTTGTCCGCAGCGTTCGATACGAGTTTCGTTCCCGATATAGGATACGAGATCTTGAAACCTCGTGAAAAATAGGGATTTCGATTTCAACTATCCCGTTATAACGAGGCATCGAAATGATTCTCGAAATGATTTCTGGTACGAGATTCCACATAGTATCGATAATATCCGCAGAAAAAATTCACCTCGCACGTGTCGAAGAAGATTTTTTTATGTGCCGACGACAAATAAAATGTGAACGACTATAGACATTTTATGTTCTAAAATTTCATAGGCGACACGTTTTAATAAGGTTGTTGGGGCCAGGAATGACAGAGGGGTGACGAAATCCGTGCTATCGCAATTTCCACTCCACTGGAAGCCCTTGTCGTCGTCTCCCCGGATAGTAGGCTAAAATATAGAGATGGCATCGTTTTACGATGATCTGTTCGTTAAAAAAAGAGCAAGATGTCAGACGGCAGACTCGTTCGAGGTTGTCGTTACAGAAATTCTATTTTTAAAAAATATCTCGTTTATTTTCGCGAACCACGATCACTCGCAACGATTTAATCCGTTTTATTTCGTGTGAAATTTACCTCTTTATTTTATTTACCGACGTTTCCTATTTCTTTGAAGTACCGAGCAAAACAGCCCATCGAGTAATTATAACCGGAGTAAAGTAACGCTGAAAAGTATGACGAGAAAAGAAAGCGAAGTAGGTAATTAAAGAAGATTCAGTCGGAGAATCGTGTGTGTGGTCGTGTACGTTTTTTCCCGTGACATTTTGGTTTCATTCAGGAACGGGAAACTCGAGACCGATGACGTACAGCGACGCCAGAAACGTGTAACGTGCTCGAAAAGCAGAAAAAGGAAGATCTCCGGCGAGTCCTCGACGCTTTGGCTCCCCCACCCTCGACCGAGCGGAAGACAAATATGCTCGAGGACGACCTCGACGAACTCTTCACGGAAGACGACGAGTTGCTTTAAATTTCAAAAGCAACTATTTGCGTTCTTGGTTGTTCGCACTTAATTTTCATTTCGCTTTGGCCGCTCGAACTGGATCGCATCGTGCCACTTTTTCTCCTTTCCTTTTCGTTCGCGTTTAAAGAGCTTTATCCGTACATCAGCGGGGTTTTCTACTATTTGTCCAAAGGGTAAATACGTCACGGATTTCGAAATAGAAGGTGAAAATGTTTGTTTCGGCTTTACATTTTTTACTCGTTGAAAAAAAGGTAAAAAGTTGCGAAGGTACCATATGCGAAAAATTCGCGGTTCTCTCGGGATTTTACTGGAGGGCTGCAATGGCGGGTCAAACACTTTAGGTCAATGACTGCGGTGTTTCTTGCTGATAGGATTCTTTTATCACCAGACTTCTTATGGTTCTATAACATTCCATCTTCGAAGTAACGACACCTCGTAACTGGGAACTACCAAAATTTTAAGAGTTTGCGTCGAGAAAACGTCGCATTTTGGGCATATAACTTCTTTATTTCCTTAATTCCTGCGAGATCGTACTTCTCGTATTTCATATAGCGTAAATTACGGAAAATATCGAAAACTCGTTTGCTGTTTCGGAATCCTGTGCAGTACGCGCATAAAAGTACTCGTGGTCAGTTTTTCAAAGACGCGAACGAAATAAAATCTCGGCGAGCACGAATGTGCTTCGAGAACGAATGTTTGTCGCGTTCAGCGATTTCGGATGTTTGGGAGCAGAAATGTGATTCCCTTCGGAAAGATTTTGCTGGCAAAGGGAGTTGAAGGGAAACTCGCAACCTTCGCATTCCTCGTTCGTAACGTTTTTTACGGGGATTTTTTTTTACCGAGAAAGCTAGTGAATCGGAACAGATTAGCTCGAGATCGAGAGCGGACGATAAGTAGACGATCTACGTATGAAAGATACAGCGGAGTAATCGCTGTCCTTAAAGGAGATGTAGAAGAACGATCGTTGGAATGTCTGATCTAGTACGGAAGAATCTACTTTGACCATGCTACGAGTACCTCTGTTGATCAAGCGACAATTATTGACGCTTTTGCTCAATCGTTGGTCCACTTTCTACGATACTCTTGCGTTTTGACGAAACGGAGATCGCAAATACCGTAACGTTCTTAACGCAATTTGTTGTTGCATCGATCGCCGGTAACTGACATCATGAATTTAGAATCATTCGGCCAAGTAATTAACGCACGAACACTATTTGCACTAACCCCGCCATCGTGCACTAATGTCGTTAGCCCGTTATCGTAGCATACGCTAGTACTTCCCTTATCGTCGTAGAGTACCTGCAACGATTCACGGACCAACTATTGACCAACTCGATAGCTTTATTCGCTCGATGTAACCAGAGTTTTCTCAATGTTACTTTCGTTTACCGTTCACACGGTCGTTTTATTAACTTTCACGATATTCTAAAAACTAAAGTTGCATATACGTAAATACGATGAAACGCGAGGACCGCAAACATTTACTTGAACGAGGAAAAAATAAAGGCAAAGGGGTCGTGAACGAAAGCGGAGACTCGGGGAAAGACAATGGCCAGTCTGTTCCCTCGTAATTATTGCATTAATTCGTTGACACCGTTGCGGTTGGCGTGTACAGCAGGTCGAAAACGAGCATCGCGTGCGGTTTCCCTTATTCCGTAGCGACGCATTGTGGACGATGCACGGCCGACGACAAAAGCGCGTCGCTGCGAATAAGAAAGGCAACTCGAGCCGCGGAGTGAAAAGAGGTAACGGGGCGGTCATAAAGCAGCCAAGCAGGTAGGTAGGTGGTGTGAAATAAAGGAAAAGAAGTTGCAGAGGTCGGAAGCAGGCGACGAGGAGTAAGCCACATTTTTTTATCTTCGGTCAGGGCATGTTTTAATAGTTGCGGCTTCGAAATCTCTGCAACGAAGACGTTTGTTCACGTTTCGACGGTGACTTGTTTCGTTGCTCTCTTTTTTTTTTGACGCGTCTTGGTCAATTCTTCTTCGCACGTTACCAAGTTCACCGTTTCCTCAGATTTTCCGCCTTGTTCGCGACGCTGCGTTACTCTTTCGTTCTCATCACATCGTTTTAAACGGACGAATTTTAATCCCTTGGCCACGATGGAAATTATTTATTCTTTATACCAATACGGATCGAAAAGTTGTTTACCGTTTTACAATTTACGCGAGACGCGAGATCGCCGTTGCTGCAAGTTTAAATATTGGAGCCTGAAAATGTAGACGTGCCGATCGAAATTCGATCGATTGATCTCTCCCGATCGAACTCGGTGTAATATAGCGTGTGGTCCAACGCCTCTCGAAAGCTGGATCAAAGTTTCACAGCAGGCAGACCCGATATCTCTTTGGCATACTCTCCGGTCCAGTTTACACGATCGTTACACGAGGCTGCTGCATAATGCATGCACTTTCGCGCACCGTGATCGCTAGTTTACGGTTAATCGGCTAGCATGCCGCTTACGAGATTCTCTCGCCTCGTTATTGTACGGTTCTCATTATCTCATTTGGGTGTTCTCGTTCAGAAACGAGCAGAGTCAAAAGTTATCGAATAGGTAACGATTGTTTGTTAGGTCTTGGAAATGCTAGTAGGAAAACGATATTCATATTTTTCCTTTATACCAGAGAAAAACGACAAAATAATAGCGTTGAAAGTTGATAAAAAAAAATAACTGTTTCCGCCCGGGATCGAACCGGGGACCTTCCGCGTGTTAGGCGGATGTGATAACCACTACACCACGGAAACCACTTGTGGGCTACTTTCTTTTCCTGGAATCTAACCAATTCGTCGATTACCATCTACATATATCTTGCCAGTTTCATCGTCGGTTACGTAAACGTGTACGTTACGCGACCATTGTACGTAACGGTATCGCTTCGTATTTTCTAGTATGAAAATGCTGTGAACAGCAATCCGTAAATTTAAATAAAGAAATGAAAAAAAAGAGTATTCGATACTCTTCGATAACTCGTTGTCGTGTTAAATGTCCTCTCGTGGAAAAGGAGTAAGCAAAATGAAGTGCGGGAGGATGCGTACATCGAAGGCGCGTAAACGATGAACGCGACTGTAGGGGTATTTTATGTCGCATGAAATTGAAATGTCACGAGCGACGTTTCCGTATCTGATAAACTGCAATAACATACACGACTGCGCAATAATGCTCGCGCGCGTACAACCGCGTACATAGCAATCGTGACACGCACGCACACGCCGAATAATATCTAATTTCGAATAGGAAATATAGCATAGACTGCAAAGTCGCATCGACGGCCTTTTTCCTTCGGTCGTGTGAGCCTTTAAAACGAGTATTTTAAAACGGCCGTAAAAGCAGAGAGGAAAACTGAAGCACCTACTTGCGCGAATGAAGTTTTAACGAGAATCGAAGATTTATTAAGTGAAAAGATAACGAAACGGATGCTGGAGTAAAATCGAACTTTATCGGATAAACCGTAACAAATATGTTTGTAAAGAGTCAACAGTTTCTGCGAAACTTTTTCGACCAGCATGTGACTAAAAAATGGGTGTAGAGAGGAAAGTCAAAGAGCGAAAGAGAAAGTGATCGCTATCGTGTAAGTTTGTACGAGTGTGGCATTACACGGGACAGCTGTAGACGAAATCTTGAGAAAAATGTACGTGCTAGTTGATGAGGGTAGATGGGAAATGGTTGAGAATGCGGAGGAGAGAAAGTTAATTTAAAAAGCAAAACTTTAAGAACGGAAAACGTAGTCATATGCCTAACAAGGAGCATTAATAATATTTAAAAGTAGGACAAAGTAGTAAGAAGGAAATGTTCATTTTCATCTCGATAATCCCGTTCGTGTAACCTACACCGGAACGTAGCTCGGCGTTACGTGACTCGTTGTTTTTCCTAGAAAGTAATCTGCTCGATCCGCGATGAGTTTCGTAACTCGCAGATACACGCAAACCTCGCGATCTCGTTAATCCGTAAAACAAACCTGCATAATCTATCGTTCAGTCGCGTAGAATGGTCTGTTCGCGTTCTCCAACCCTTCAGACGTCGCGCCGCGCCGTTCACGCCTGGATGTACACGCGTGTGTTCGCTTGTTCGCGCGTGTGTATGTGTGTACTTGCCCCTCGAGTTTCCCTTGTTTGCCTTTAAATATTCACGGTTTAATCTAAAGTTCCATCTTATCGTCGCGAGTCGAGCTCACGGATTGGCTGACGGTCGATTCGATCGAACGGAGCTTGTTTCGAGGTTGGAAACTCGTAGCTTCAGGGCTGCGATCGCTTCCGTCGTAGAGAGAGTTTTCGCGACTTTTGCTCACCGGACCTTGCGTTCTCTCTTCATTCGTTTCGACATTTTTCTTTGAGAAAGATAGTTCTAAAGATTCTAATGATTTTTACATAAATTCCGTGTCTACATAAATATCATCGTCGTTTAGTGGTTTACAGAAGAAGCGCCGTTGCGTCTTAATAGAATTACAGGATTATCGGGCACGAAGGTTGTTATATAAAGATCGGTTACGTTCTTACAGGAATGGTTGGCAGGCGACAGCCAAGACGAGATGCTTTGAAAAATGATAATGGATCGGTTAAGACATTCCCGGAAATTTATTATGTACCGTGGAATTTATCGTTCTGTCTTCGGCACTTCGAGTGGACGCGTTTTTGAGCTCGTGATTGCTCGTTGAATAATCGTCGAATAAATTTATCAGTTATGTCCGTTGGTTTAATTTCTAACCGATTACGTAATATCGGAATGGATGCGATTAACCATATTTGACCGACTGCGCAATTATAGTACGGCTCTGATAATTTAGAAACGGGTCAATGATAAACGATCTTAGTTTTTGCTACGTTCGCTCTTATCAACGAAAACGTTTCTTCTAGAAACCGAATTTCCGTTATGACTGTCAAAATATCTTTTATTATGATTTCGAAAATTTTCCACGACATCAAAGTCGAAATATCATGAGAAATTTTATAAATCCTTTGATAATTTTGTACGAAAAGAACCGCTGGACTCGTTTAACGAGATCATTATAACTTAATTGTCCACAAGTAGAGAAGATCGATCGAAGAAAGACGAAATTATTGAGTTTAGCCAACAATCAACAGGAAATTTACAACGCGAATCTGCTACGGTTACAACATAATTCTCTTTTGGTAACGATGCAGCAAAACGTGAATGCATATTTGCGGCCACCGTTTCCTCGTAGCTGCGTTAAAATATTGATTAACGCAACGTTGCGGTAACGGGGTGTACGGGGGTCAATGGGACAAGCTTCGCTTAATTAATTAATCTGTACGCGCCACTTTCGCTAATGAATTTGTTGTACCCCGAGAAATTTGTGTCTCCTGGTTAAATCGATCGCGTTTGCACCGATCTTTGTGTTCTTCTTTCCTCGTTTAATCGATTATTTGAAAAAAAAAACAAATCGACTGTACGGATCGCACTGGAAATTGAAATAACAGTTTACTTGCATCTCCAGGGATGTTGCGAAAATTGTGGCACAAGCCAAAAAGGAAAACGCGAAAGGTTATTTGAAAATTTGTTATGGATGGGATTAATTTATTAAACTTCGATAGTATATTCGTTTCGTTGCAATTAAAATTTGCCGAGGAGCAAATTAACCCGTTGGAAAAGCTTCCAATGGTGAAATGTGAAGGGTCAAAAAATAATTTTGGTGAACGGGAAACGAATGCAGTCGTGCTTCACATTAATATTTAATATTTTGACGTTGACGAGAAAGAGAAGCATTTGAAAAAGAATTGGGTCGAAGCTGGACAGGAATAGCTGCACGAACATCGCGACAACTTGGATTTTATATCGAATGTTCGATTAAGGTAGCCGTAGAAGCGAATCTGTCCGTTGAATTTGCTCGTCGAAGAATTGTGCAAGATTTTCTACATAGTATAGGTAAAAGCGATCTCCAACACGCGTACGGTATAATTTCCAAGCTAAATGACATTTTCAGTGCTCGAATCTTACATGTTTGATGCTCGAGTTAATTATATTTGCTAATAAATGTGGTCGAAACGCGAACATCTCAGGCGACGAGTAGCTCGAAGGTGGAAAGTACTCGTTTTACAAGGGTTATCGGTGTCGAAGACGCGCGCAGAAATAGCAGCGCGGATGCGAGAAAAAGGGTTGCCGAACAGAGAAATCGAAGAAAACGTCTCGCGGTGTATGCATGTATCTCGTATGTGTAGATAGTCGCGTCTTTGTCGAGAAACGCGGAAGGTCCGTTTACTGTAGAAAAGAAAATCGAGTCATAAACGAGTCTCGTGATTTCATATTTCGAGCGATCGTTTAGGTCTCGTCGTTAACCGTGTTTCTCGAATCTCCAACGAAGGAGAAACTCGACGGTAAAATCATTTGCATGCTGAAATTCTGATTCGATGACAGAATCGTCGCTCGAAGGTAAACTGTACTGTTCGTTATACATCGTTACGTAAATACGAAGCTTATGGGAATTTGGTTAAGTTAGCAAGGAGCAAAGATCGAAGTTTAAAGATGCATCCGCTATCGCTGTTTGAATAGTCAACATTTGAAACTGATAAATTTTCAGTCAAAGTTTTCGCTCGTTCGAGACGCGATCATGTTCGTTGAAAACAAAATACATCTGCTTCTGGTTTTCGAATTTATTTCGAAATAGCCAATAGTTATTGCACGGCGTACTCGCATAGAATCGTTTTCATTCAGAATCGCAGCGTTTATTCTGAGACCCGCTGTATTATTTGGCAGGTCGAACGAACCACAGAGTGCGTTTCCAATTCGAAGACGAGTTTCGGCCATCGGCCTTACTCTACTTTTATTCGCAAATATTTACCCGCGCCACGTTTCACGCCGAACAGAATTTTCCCCGATAACAGCGTTTATCGTTCACCGGGAATAGAGAGGAGGGCGATTTCCAAGTAAATTTTTTAACGCGTTTCCTCGCCCCTCAGGAAAATTTGAATAATAATGTAAAGCGTGACAAATATTGCATTCGAGAACATAATAGGTATTTGCGATCGACCGGAATAAATACGCATTAATAAAATAACAAATTCACAATCGATCTCAGCGTTATTACCCGCATTTCGCGAACGGTTCTCGTTAATAATGGCGGACGGTTACGTGACCGAAATACAAAAACTTGTCGGGTCACACGCTGCAATGAATAATCGTTGAAACGAAAGCCATGTTTCTCCGCTATTGAATCGCGAAGTAAATTTCAAAAGTTTTCAATGTAATTAGGTTTGAACGACGCATCGCGTTCGGTCGTCGATTCATTGCGAGACAATGCAAATAGTAAAAGAAGAGATATAAGAAAAATTCAACGACAAGTTTATAGGATTACCTATAAAAGGTAAGGTGTAAATAATTGAAGTTGAAATGTTCGTTTACGACGATCGAATCGAAGCCTTCTCCTCTGTTTCATTGTTTTCGTTGTCAGGATAAGGATCGATCGCGCGGAAAATTTCATTGTAAACGGATCTGCTCTTTTCTCGTTGTCGGGCAATACCGTTCGAGAGGTGGTGACGATTTGATCGCGACCTCGCTACGTTTATCGAGGCAATTATCGTCGTTGCCATTAATTTCCACTCAATCGACAGGAGCATAATGGCAGGCAGGAAGGCAGGCTAGAGGCGATTCTGTCAGGCATTCGTTTTATTCGCTGCCAGTCACCGCTGGTCCACCGGAATTATCATTGTCCTCTCCTCCTCTACTCCTCTTCTCCTATTTCGCCCGCCGTCGAACAATCATTTTCCTCGAGTGCCTGCCGGCACGTCAATAAACGCATTTCCGTTTTCGCGTCGATCTCTCGCGATAATGCGACGCGCATTCACCCACCGTTCATCGTAATTTCGTCTATGTCGGTCCATGGTCTCGACCGATCGACTCGTATAATGCACGAAATTCGAGCTTCGAAACTGCACTCGATTCCATTCGGATACGGTTGAACGTTCTCGGAAAATGAACACAGTACACTACTCCGTTATCCTAGGTCACGGGAACTTGAAGAGTTTTCCGTTGCTACTGTACCGTGTGCTAATCCGTTGGTTCTCTAGGAAACCGAACGATAGGTCGAAAATGATTCGAGGGCTCTGAATGGTAAGTTCATTGACAGGTAAAAGAAGATTGTAGAGTAGTTGGCTCGTGGAACGAAGTAAAATTAGGAAGGAATCGGAGCGAAGGTGGGATATAGGACACGGGACACAGGACACGAGCCACGGGAAGACAAAGTGGAACGGGTTAATTAAAATCTGCTTGAAAATTCCGATGATAAATTCGTGCCTTCCGGACCGTATGGCCAAAAGAGGACTCGGATATAAATTTCGATTTAAGGGACCTCGCTCGGGCCGGCTTTAATAACGGCGGAGTCGTGGCTGCAACTTTCGTAATTACTCCAACTGGACCACCGGAGCTTCTTCGTCTTTCTTACCAAAAGAATAGGACAACGCGAACCTAGTTCTTGCGATATTTCATTTCGAAAAATGTTCGAAGGGAGAAAGGCCGCATAGATTTTTCTCCCGGTCCTTGTCATCCTTGTTAATTGATCGTTAAGCGACGAAGATGAATCGCTTCGTTGTTCGAACGAATGAAACAGCTGAACGTCGCGTCGGTCGTCGCGTCGGTAGTTTACGCTACTTTTCCGACTAAAGTTCAGTGAGCAAACAAGGACTTCCGTTGGCACGCTCGTATACGCGTTACTGTGCCGTTTTACAGTCTTGCCGCACAAATCGTTGCTTTTTGTAAATATTCGAGCGAACGGGGTCGTCTATAGTCTATACGAACGCCAAACGCAGACCCATTATAATCCTCGACACGCGCCGAGCATTCGTTGTCATTTATCTCTGACACCGTGCACAATACGCGTAATCCTCTTGCGCTTTCATCTCTTTCTCGTTAATATCGTGGCTATTTAAAGCAATATACATACTATATACATACGTATATCCTTTTACGAGCCTCGAGAACGTTAAAGAGACCCTTCGATCCGACGCGTCGGATAAATATCGTATACGCTTATAATTTCATTTTCTTTAAAAAGTGATTCCGATTGCGTCCGAGGGTGAATAATCGGCAGAGAAACGGAATAATAGAGGAGTTATAAGGGAGTTCAACTTAACGACAATTAATTTCCGAGTTCGCTCCAGCGCGAACGAAACTTTATCGTTACCCTCATTTATACCAATGTTAATGGTGGAATTTGTCTAACGATAATCTGTGCCATACACTTTGAGAAAAATTTGCTCGCTACTCACAACGGTGCGATCTTATTTCGTTTTCTTCATTTTTCGCTAACGTTTATTTCCTCGTTTTAGTCGAAGCGCGACACGAATGGCTATCAACGAATTGCAAGTCAGGTAAACGTTAACGTATCGATAATTCGCGTGATCGGTGGCAACCTTTCCGTGCGAGCTTGTGCCGATATAAACGAATGTATTACCTGTTTACATGGCAGCAATGACTTATTATTCTGGTTAGTCGTCTCCGTGTACGTGGTTTTGGTTTCTCGTTTAACCAGTTCTTTTCTGTCGCTAACTCGCCGATAAGAAACGACACGCGCGAGACCTCGCGCCAATTAAAACGCGATGCTCGAATATAAATTAGTAATCGCGCAAAGTGATACGTATATCCGTAAAACCGAAATGACCGGTAATTTTATAATCGATCGATTCTTCGTAACATTTTTCATCCGTTGAACCGAGCGGCGAACGAATTACATCAAACGGACGCTGTAATTAAACAAGATTTAATTGTTTAATTAAGGAAAAAATTCGCAACGCGAATTGGCCGCGGTATAAAATTAACCCGCAATTCTGGCATTCGCGAATCTTGCGGCAAATGGCAGAACGTTCAAATGTACCGCGATCGATGCAAACCGACGCGACGTGTCGTTGATTACTTTCGCATAAAAGTTCATTCGAGTGGAGTTTTAATTAAGCTGGTCGCAAAGCGAATGTTAATTAGGTAACTCGATGCACAAATCGACGCGTTTGTATACGACGAATTATCGAAACTGTATCTTCTCGTTCGATCACCTTTGAGATTCGTTCTTCGCGGAAGAGTTTCGCCGTTTAAAAGTTTTCTACTATCAACACGACGTGTCGCAAGTTATTTCGTTGTATCTTACATTATAACCGGAGTCTAACAACGTTATTAAATTTGTCGCGTAAGTTATTAGCGGCACTATGTCGACCGATTCGTCAAATTTAATTATACATTTTCTCTGCGGAGAGTAGATAAAGGAAGAAACATGAAATATCGATTATCGAATGGGCAAATTGTAATTGGAAGAAAATGCGAGGCCGGTTTATCGCGTCCGAACCGTAAGCTTGCCGCGAGTAAAATTCGATATTAAAAAGCAAGGGTGTTAATGCATCGGGCGTTGTAACGTCGGCGAACGAAATCCTCTCGTTTTCCATTTTCCAAGCATCGTTGAACCCCAATGGAATTACGTGTATGCTACATCGGCGATAACGCGAGGAAACAGGGATCGTAACGAGAAAAGTTGCACGATCATCGCGCGCGTCAGATCGCAATCTCCGTTAACGATAAAACCAACTGAAAGCATTAAAGCGACGATTCGTAGAAAGGTAAGAACGCGACTGCCTCGATACGATAGAAATTAGGAGGGAAATTAGGAGAGAGAAGCGGAGCAAGTTAATTTGATCCGTTAACGCGGTTAACCGATTCGAAGAGTATCGAAGCCGAGGGCCTGATCGGCGAAACATCAGAAATTTCAATCGAGTTACGAAGCACTTATCCGCGTTCGTTGGATGATCCGGTCGGAAGATGGTTCTCGCTTCGTTTCGCGCCGGACGATGGTCACCGCCGTGAGGGAGCGTACATTTTAATCCTGTTACGAAGCACTTAACACCTCTGCTGATCGTTTCTTACTTTCGCCTTGCGTTTAGATCGCGCCTGGAACACGTTGCACCGGAAATTGCGCAAGTTTTCGAACGCTAAACTATCGTGCAACTTCAACTGCAACGGCTATGGACTAATTGGAAAGTGGGCCGACCATCGATTCGATCGATCGACGTATCAGATATTTTCAGTTAACGCGGCAATGAACTTTACTTTCGGAGCAACTCTTATCACGAGTTATGCCACTCGTCTCGCAATTTTCATGATCGTTTCGAAGAACATAATCGAATAAACGTAGACAACGTAGAGAAGTACGCTCGTATTACTGTAACGGAATAGCGGAAACTGGTTAAGCGCGTTAAGCGTTTATAAATGTTGCGGTTATTGCGGGTTGTATTCGGCTGGTAAGGGGATTCAATCGCGAGAATTGGTTCGGTCAACGTGTACTCGTGAAACGTATCTCGTCCGTGAATTGTCCGTAGTTTGATGGCACGGCCGTTAAAACCGCAATAATCTTAAGCGATGACCTTTCACCGGCTGTACCATTCCTTCGCTTCCTTTCGCTTCACCGTGAAAGATTTATGACCGGAACATAAACGGTCGGGTACACGATCCAACGTCATTTTCTCTCGGAACGCGTCCCCGTCAATCATTCCTCGCTGCTGCGCCATGGAAATAGCTAGTGCGTCAGATAAGCTTTCGAGAACAGCTATTGTTCTACGTACATACATATATCGATGAAAAGATCGCGAAACACATCGCGCAAGGGATCGGTAATTTTCACGCGAGTCTGCAATTCCACGATCGAAGCAACGAATGGAGAATATTTTCCAGAGTCGCGCGTCTCCAATTACGTAGAGGCTGTCCGTTCGAAATCGATGTCCAATATCGTCGCGTTCTATCGATACGATGTCGATAAGAAGGTGCTCGATGAGCTCGCGGTGGACGTGACCTGGCCACGACAGGTCTTTTCGCGAAACTTGGCTCAGCACTCGATCACGAGTGCGCTCGAAGCTGCTCTTTCGACGACGTTCTCGATAACTTTGTAAATTATGCATGACACGGTTTCGCGCGAACGAACCTCTCGATACAGCCTGCTTCTCGAGGAAAAAAAAGAGGAAACCGAAGCGAGAGCGGCGCGGAGCGACGGGGGAACGCGCTCGGAGATAGAAGAAGGTGGTCGAAGAAGAGGCAGAAGCTTAAAATGTTGGTTGCCGAGTGTCGGGGTTCGAGTCTGGAAGAGGGACGTCGAAGGGAAGAACGCTCTTTAAAATTCAGAGGAACATCATTCGGGGAGGAATGGATTTCGGTCGGTGGAAGCGTCGGCTTGCAAAGTGGTCCGAAGAAGCACGTAATTTAAAAACGCACGGACGACGCGCAAGAAATATGCTTCGCACAAGAAATATTGATAATATTTCAACTTCGATTCGTTATTAATTTGATAGGAATGTTAGAAATTTTGAAAGTCTCGATACTTGGAAAGCATTCGGTGACAGACGATGTTTGACGAAACCCTCGAGAGTTCGATACGCGAATAAAGCGACTTCGTCGCGATCGAGACATTGTCGAGGCGTGCACGAACTCATCGACGCGAACGTCTGTTTGCATGCAAACAGTATGTGTTCCACGAAGTTGGAATAAACGTACAAACGAAGTTTGCCCTCGGGGTTTCTTCGAGTTGCGAATGCACGTACGCGTAAGCTGAAATCTAGTTGGCGATTCGTTTGAGACGCGAGGAGCCTAATCAACCTCATTGTACGAAACCTTGCCGTAATTAAATATATGCTCCATAACGAACGCAAAGATGCTGTACCATGCGAAACTACTCGAAGGGAGTTACTGTCGAACTTTGTATCGTAACACCGAACACGGAAACTTGGACCGAAATAAATCGAAAGGATAACTCGTCCTCGTATTCGCTGGATCGACGTTCGACGAATCGTGTTTCGTCGCGGCGCGATGTCGTTGCGCACTCTGGAAATTGCTTATCTTAACAAATCGAATCTTTAATCAACAGGCAAGAGATAAAACGACGCGTCACGGGTAAAGTAAAGTTCCCCGAGGAAGCATCGAATCGTGTCTTTAACCGCAACGAGGTTCGCTATAAATGGTTCCTGCGTTTCCTTTCCTCTAAAGTGCCCTTCAACCTTTAATTCCAGTACATTTAACAGAATTCAGCTTACATCTGTAAAATGTACAGGATTACTCAAAAGAGATGTCCACCGTAGACGTAAAATTGCGAATTACCGGTTCTCTATTTATCGAGATAGAATCATCGGATCGTCGAATACGAGAGAGTGGTTCGCTCCGAGATCTCGGTTGGCACGGTGTACGTCCAGTTTTCGAGGTACATACGCTATATCTGTTTTGAAGCACTCGGTATATTTCGTCGAAAACACGTACAGAGGATCCTTTCACTCGTTCCATTCGTAGTAGTTCTATTCAGAGTCCAGCGGGAGAAAGATTTCCCCTTTCTTTGGCGTGCCACGAAAATAAATGCGTGATTCCTTTTCTCTATCCAGCCTGAAGCATCGTTCCTTCCAATCTCTTTTCGCAGAAATGCTCGCTCGTATATCAGCTGACTATTCGCTTGTCTGGCTCAGATACGGTTGACGCCACCGCGCGATCCGCGTCGCGGAAAATTCTCTTAAACTTTAAGATTCCATTAAGTCGCGTACACAGAAGCTGTCGCCGGCAGATTCTCGTCCCGTTATCGAATTTATGAAACCAATAATCGGCTAACCGACGCGTTCTCCACCGCCGGAATAATTTGCGCGATGAAAAATTCGAAAATCCTCCCTTTTTTCCCTATCCCCGTGTCGATTAACGTAGTCCTTTTTTCTTCTTTTCCTTCTAGCGAAGATAAATCGACAAGGAGTAGTGTATGCGAGAAACTGTTTCGCGCAGATATCTCGTATCGTTTCGGTGTAACGTACGCGTACATTTGTGTTTAGTAACGCGTGATATACAATTTGGTCAGGAGTTTGCGAAGTAGCTTGCGGGGAATTGTCTCGGGACGCGAGCCGTCTCGACTCGTTGCCGGAAAAATGAGAGAAAAGTGTTGGACAAATTCGAAACGACAACGCTGATAAATAGTGGCGGGTCACGTCGGTGATTCATAATTAGATTTTAATCGAAACGAATCACCGGACACGCAGCTTTACCGTATCGGCGATGCACTAATTCACCGCGCATTAACTCTATCGCGTTCTCCGTTAGCTTTAATGGCTCTTGCCGGTTGCTTCCTGGAGAGAAAGTCCCCTATGCAGCACGATCCCTGTGCACTCCTCTCGGAAGGGATAATTTCCACCGCTATGCTTCTCTCCTGCGTCAATTTTGCTGTTCGCCAAATGACCTCCTCTATCTAGATCGGTCAATTATCGGCCAGTACCTCGTACCCGAGTCCTGCAGGATACCTTGCGCTTGTCACCGTCCGTCCTTGACAATTTTTCCTAATCCTAGTTAACACGGCAACGAATTATAATTACACACGAAATATTGCTACGTTTTATTCTTATCGGTGAATCGTTGAAATTTCATCGGCGTACCGCTATCGTTCCAAGAAATATCGATCTTATCTCGCGAAACATCCCGTACAGCTCGAGCAGTCGCAGCGACATTCGTCTGAATATTTTCCGCCGGTCGTGAGGACGGTAGACCCCGTTGAATTTCAGATTCGAACAACCACCGAGTTTAAGAAGAGGCCTCCTCGTTTCACGAGTTACGCGCTACCGCCGAAAACACGACTTCGAGTTAGTTAACCGCCACCGAGTCTTTTCCCGTGTCACTCTTCTGTCGCGATGCCGCGTCTGATATACATAATTCCATGCAAAGTATATACGCGGCATTAATTTATATTACGATAATGGAAGAACAGACGCGAGGAAAGAGCGAGAGGAACATGGCGCTGGTTTCAGCTGTTCGCGGGACGACTTTACGCCCGGATGCCATGGGAACGTTAGCCTGGAGTGCTAATAGACGCGGTTTCGGAGTTTGGACCACTTACTACGGCTCTTCGACCTACCCTCGATCCTTTCGAAAGGTGCTCGTGGCTTACCGCTTACGCTCTGTCACCCTTATCGTTAACTTCGTCTGTTGCTTAAAGATCCTTCTTCCCATCTTAGATTATTAACTCGACCATTACTATCGGTGAACGAGACTGCATGGCGGTTATCGAAATAGAGAAAAGGAAAGAAGGGCTCCTCGGTTGATGAATCGTGAATTTGACTATGGCCAAAGCCTGTCGATTCGGCTCCGAGTTCGGACCTTGGTCTGGTCTATAGATCGAGTTACGAACTGAACTATGAATTCGACTAGTAGACCGAATCGTGGTCTATATATTGGGCTAGCGAATTTGGCTATGAACCGAGCTAATAAGTCGGAATGTCTACCGAATTATTGAACCGAGTCATAGTTGAAGTAGTGGAAAAAACTCGCGCAAATTAGCGTCGAGTAGCATCGAAACGACAAGAAATTAGAGGTCGCATGCGCTGTGTGGTAGTTGGAGGGTACGTAAACGTATACGAATGGATATGTAGACGAGAACTGGCGAGAAAGTATGTGTCGGTGTTAAAGATGTCCCTCCGGTGGCGAGTACAGGGAATACCGTCATAAATTTTAGCACCGCCGTTTGTCCTTCAATTATCCTCACCGGAGCAAGAAACTTTGGTTTCGCGCGAACTTGTCGAGGACAACGAAATATTGATCGTCGATCAAAAGGAATTCAAACAAATAAAATCAAGGACGTTTAACGCGGACGATTAAGCGTCGATTTAAGCGTCGCGGTCAGATTCTCGTGAACGTAAAAGCAGCGATACGATTCGCCGTGGTATAATACTGGACGGTTTCCGAACATCCAAGTACCGCGTCGTGATCGTCGCGATTCTTTTACGAGGCTATACACGATAACGGACCAACGAACGTTCGATTTAAGGTTTAAAAGTTCTAAGTAGCCTTTGGAATTTCCTGTTAAATTACGATTAGAAGCATGGCTCGTCAACGGCTTCTAAAGCGTGCCACGGTAAATTTGAGAAGTGGCCGTATCGCGTCGCGTCTAATTTAGGTCCGGTGAATCCGAGAAGAAAGAAAGAACGTAAAAGGAAAAAGGGAATCGGATACGATCCTCGAAGACGATGTTCGGATCCACGCGAAGGCTCGTCCTTGTTGCTCGTAAAAAGAGTCGTAAAATTGTGGAAAGAATACGGCTCGTTCGCGAGAACAATACGTCGCGTTACACGCGCGTGAAAGATAAATACATGTATGTTTGTGCAGGTACGATCGTTCTCGTCCTTTCTTTACGGCACCATGGTTTCCAGCACGGTAGTTTCAGTCGTAAAACGGGGGACGCGTTCTTTGTTCTTTCATTCCTTGTTGCGGTAAATAGCTGTTAATCCGTGCGCGACGCGTACCTCGCGTCAACTAAATTCTTTTTAAAATACGACGAAAAGCATCGTTTGAAATTAGAGAACGAAAATCATATTCGTACAAACATATTGGACAGACGCGGACAACAACGATTAATGAGACTCGTTTCGACGAGATCGAACGTCAATTTATCGCAAAACTTTGCCGTCTTTCCTCGGTGTCCTGTATCGTTAGAAAAACAACCAACGGAAGGAGAGTAAAAAGGAGTTGCAGCTGTCGAGTCGACGGAAAATCCCTGAAAATCATTTCGACCCTCGAACTTTTTAAATTCCTGTACCTTCGAGAAGACGTAAAGTGCATCTCGCGACTTTCCAGCGAACGGAGAGAAATTTTTTCTTCTTTTCACGCGACAACCTTAAAAGGGATTTCGCGTTCTCCTCTATCCCCAGGAGATTTCACGAGCAATTGTCGCAGGTTTGGCTACCTTTGTCGCATCGACCAGCAAGGGGTTCTGTTACCAGCACGGAAAAGCAAATTTTACTCTCTTCGTCGAGAAATCGAAAGCAGTACAGATTAATTACGAAAACGTACACTAAAGTATCAGAAAAAATTCGGTTTTTACAGCGTCCGGTTAGGGGTACGAGTATCGAGGAATGAGCTGAAAATCGTAGGAAAATCGTAAAATAATCGAATTGCGCGACATTCGCGCGAGTACGTTTATTCTCGGTGATGATTCTGAAAATTATCATTACGAATCAAGTATGCGAGAACGAAGGGTATTTTGCTGCACGAGTGAGTCCTCGAGCATCCTCGAACAGAGGGTCAAGAACACGCGAAACTTAAGCGCAACGTATAGAAATCGAAACGGTACGCGGATTCACGAGCAAATACTTGGCAAAAAGTATTCGCACTCGTACGCTCAAAGGAGTCGTCCAAGCTTGGACCTAAGAACCATGAGTGCTCGAGAAAAGTAGTACCCCCGTAATTGCTTTCCATTCATCCGTTTCACGTAGACCAGCTTCTCTTTTCCGCACCGCTGAAAGCGTTCCCGCTACAACCACGAATTTACTACAAATTACTTGCCAAAATTCATTTCGTTCCGGCGAAAGGACACGGTATCTTCGCGGAAATAAAAGCGGTCCCCTCAATGCCGGCCTCGAAGAAGGATTTCAAAGACGCGTTTCTTTGCTACCGTTGCGTCCACGCTCGAAATTGCAATTTCCGCCAACGTGTGCCCGTCAACTCCATTCGTTTATTACGTCGTATCATTTTTGATACCGTTAAGCGCCGTAAATGCCGATCGAATAATTGGCAGGTGTAGTCGTCACATTACAGTTCGCAACGCGTATCTCCAATCGAAGCGTATCGGACATCGCAATTTCTAGGAAACGGGTCAATTAAGTTGGACGAGTCATGCGTTTCGAAACGAACGGCAGATGCAATTATACGGGATAGATTGGATCGATTCGTGCAACACGAAAGAGCGATTACAGGTTAAGAAGAAGGATGTTTCCCGGTTCTCGAGAAAATGTGAAATTTTCGTTTCACTTTCGTTAGCATAAATTCCGATGAAATTCGGGTTATTTCGATGACTCGAAGCGAGATGGTTCGCGATCAACGAACGGGCGAACAAAGTTTTCTTAAACGAGATCTTTTCGATCGGTGGTTCGATAACCGAGCGTTGCCAGCTATTTCTCGACCTCCGCTCCGGTGAGTTGGTTTTCACGGTGGTAAAGCGACGCGACTGAATGGCCATTGTGCCGCGGACAACGATTGTACAGGCTCCGGGAGGTTGCGTTCAAAGGAGAAGTATCGCATTGTCTTCGGTGACGAGGCGCCTCCGGAGAAAGAGAACAAGAGCCAGGAGAAAGGAACAGAGGGCGTGAATAGCGAGAACAAGTGGCATTCGATGTCCTCGATGCACATCCTGAAACTTGATCGGTTCTCCCGCTTTCACCATCCTGCGGATCGTTTCGCGCCGCGACAACCTTCTATTTCGTCCCCTTTCATTATTCGCCTGTTCGTTGAACAGATCTTGCGCGTGAACGGCGAACGGCAATCGACGATTCACGATCGGTTAAAAGATCATTTCGATAGCGTTTACGATCGAACATCGCCCAACAAAATTTAATGCTTAACTTGGGAAACTTAATAGGCACGAAATTCATCCACCGTTTCTCGTTCTTGCTTTTCTCCGCTGTTCCGACGAAACATCGTCTGCTCCTGATCGATAGCGAAATATCGAGACAAAACGTGGACGGAATTTCCAGATACTAAACAGACATCCATACGGTAGATATACGTATACAGACGAATCGGGCACACTTTTGCTGAACGATCAGGAATTTAGGTTTCGGAGTTAAACGGTAGACGGAAACGATATCGTCTCTCAAAGTGGGATAAAGGAAACAACGAGACCGAAATAAGCAAACATTGAAAATTTGTTCGAAAAGGTTAGTTCTTAAGAATAAGAATATTTTACGGACGAGAAAAATCAACGATACTCGAGAAGAAAGGAATTAATTTTCTTTCTAATGACAGAAGAATTTCTGCAATTTTCCCAATCGACGGAATTGTTCGACGGTTCCGACACGGAACAGACGCAGAATCGACGTTAATTGAAAACGGGTGACACTCGCAACAGGAAATTGCAATTTATCGGCTCTCTTCGTTTAAATTACACCTGATCTGCCCCTCTATCTACTGATCCGAATTACGCGTTATAACCGAATTACGCGAAATTATCCTTTAACCCGGAAAACAGGCGATTACAGAAATACCAGATATCGGACGAGAATAAGATTCCTGAACGGAGACATTGCCCCGATACCGCGTGATAGCGCAAGTTGAGGCTATGGAAGGAAGAGATACCATCCATAGAACCTATACTATCGGTTTAACTCTAGAACTCTATCCTACTCTACCAACGACGCTTTAGCACCTTAGTGTCTAGAGTCCATTATGCTACTCAACTCCATTACGTACTTCGGTATAGCGGAACATGTAATTTTTCTTAACGACAATTAATTTCGAACGACACGCCTTAAAACCGGCAACTATCGTGATCCTTTTTGATTTCTGTCTGTTCAACTTGGATGTTTCATCGTTCAGTCGTGATCGTTTATCAGGGTGAATCCCCTGGGTACGTTTTCTCGTTGTCCTTGAAGCGTGGCACCGTTCGAACGTAAGAGAAGGTAAGGTGGAAGAAGCTTCCGTACAGTAAGGAGCCACGGGTGGCCTCGTAATTTTCGTTTAGCTTCCCAGGGACACTTTTGATCGCCTGCTCGTTGTCTCTCTTTTCTGTTCTTCTTCTCTCCTCTCGGCAATTTTTCTTCGCCTCTTTTTCTCCGGTGAACACGAAACGAAACTATTGTCCCACGGGAAGGAAACATCGCGTCGACCGGAAGTCGTGTTCTATCCGCTCGACATCGTGGAACGTTTCCTCGTTAACCTCGTTCCGCTTTAATACGGTACACTTTTAATATTTAGATTCTTCTCCGTAAAACGAATTGGTAATTAAAACGGTGTTTGTTTTAACGAATCGCGTCGATTGCCACGGTGGAAATTTAAAAAGCTACGTATTTCGTAAATATATTCTTCCGAAATATTGAAACAATAAGTTCGTTCTAGAGGACAGAGAAGAAGCAAAGCGATCGAGATTACGATCGTTTAACGCGAAAACACGTTTAACGTTACAGCGAGTTTTTTTCAACTCTATACGGCGAAGTCCGCGTTACGTTGGTACTCGTGTCCCCGTCCACTCCGTTGAAAGTCCATTTCCTTAATTCGAGCCTTTATATCGCGGTTTAGTGCGGCTCGAATGAAAGGGAAAAGAGGATTGCCGTTATCGTTACCGCCTTCCATGACTCCCGTTGGCAAAATTAATTCTACAACCGCGGATATTAAACGCGACTAGTATGCTAGAAACGATGAAGGAAGGTATTACTGCGTTTAAGGCGAACCACCGTTGTTTCTCGCTATTACGACAAGAAGAAAGTGTCGATCTTTTACGATTTCCTTTTTATTTTCCCTTTTCCAAAATTACTCGTGTCTCGAAAAGATCACACGCCGCTTTAGTTTTTATAGGGGAACAGATGAAGAAATTACAGATCGCAACGAACGGAAACGTTTTATTCGCTATCGAGGACAAATTTCATTTAACTATATGTGCACGGTATGTAACCGTATTTGTATTCGTTTGGAAGACGATTACCGATAGTACGGTGCGCGGTTACGAGGCAAGCAAACGATAGGCAAACAGTGCCGGCTTTGCTTCATATTCGTACAATCGCTACACAAACTGTACCAAGTTCTATTACAAAACGAATACGCGTTAAGCAATCGATGCACAGGCCCGCGAGCGAGCGATTGGGACACGAATGTCCGCATTTCGTGTTTGCTTGACCGATTTCGAAACTAAATCGACCAACGAAACCGCTTATCGATCACACTAGAGCTTTAAAGCGATTCGATAATCCGTCACTGATTTCCATAATATTGGACACGGTATAAACATGTACAAATCATTTTTAACCGAATAACAGATGGGTATAAATATTCTAGAAAAAGAACTTGAACTTATTTCGATTGAAAACTTAAAGAGAAAACTATATCGTTACATTATTATCGACCGCATAGCCTGTTGAGATCTCTATCGAGAATCATCTAATATTCAACGTTCGATCAAAATAAATCGACGTATTTTCCTTCCTTTTTGCTCGTTTGTTTACCATCAGATAACTCTTACCTCCTGCCATGGTAAAGAATTTCTTCAGATTTTTCCAGATATCGCATCGGATTCGTTATCGGCACTAATTCGGTAATGAAAAACACAATTTGATCGCGGGCTTGAGTCAGTTCCCCGATAAAAATTAACAGGTGAGAAGCTATTTTTCGCTCGAGAGAGCTCAGCCGTTTGAAAGTTATTGGGAACGTTGTCCGTCGCGTCGCATCTATACGGATTCGCGAACGACCGAATCCATTGTTGGAATGAATATTTCAGCCCCAGAGAAATCTTGGAACGAACGTCTCTATTCTTCGGGGATCATCGCGAAGAGAAAGGGAGCTCTTAGCATTTCTGATAACGCATTCGCGTGGTGTTGCGTCGCAACGCGATGCTTCCGTTCGAAATATCGTTTCGTATAACGCGACTAGTATCATCGACGCGATCGAATCGCGAGTCGCGATTATTCCTGCTCGTTGGAGGACAATTGCGGCCGAATTAAATGCCAACGCTCGCTACGAAACCAATGGGTCACGAGCATCGTCGTTTCAGCGTTTGCTTTGACCAGGATTATCGTAGATATCGATGTTACGCGTTATTTAACATTTCAACCTCTAATGTACGCTTGCGTTTCATTACGTTTCTCTACTTTCAAAAATATTCCTCGCAACTTTCGAGGGTTTTATTTTCTTGTAAATTGTGTAGATAGATCTGTAGAGAGACCCAATTGTCGATATTAAACCGTGTCTCGTAATAAGACAGAAATTGTGAAGAAAATTGTACGATTCAGGTGACAATTACAATTTAGACGTTTGTCCTTTATAACGCGAACAAGTGTCCCACTTTTATCGGAGCATTAACGCGACACTGAAAGCGTTTAAAGTTGAACCGTCTTAAGATTCTTAATCCAAAGGAAGCCTCTTACATCGACGAAGAACAGATCACTAGACAAGAAGATTACGGCAGCGAGAACGAGAAGCACCCTTTTCGAATACCATTCTCGCGTCCCCTTTCGACGGATTTTTCCATATCGTGCGCTGATATGGGTACGAGACCGGCATCGTTTTGGCTACGGCTATCCCGAAACAGCTATAATATTATCAGAACATGCTGTGTTTCGTTTTTCCGAAATCTTTCAAATCTTGTGATCGATTCGCTTTGGATCGTCGATAATATCGGTTAGGTCGATGTTAAAATTAACTCCGTCGGTGCAGCTTGTTTCTTAGCGAATAAACACGGACACGTTTACACTTGTATCGAAGAACATGAAATGATCCTCGGGTCAGCGAGATTGTACGAAGCGAGAGAAATAGCAATTACGTTGGGAACGGGTTAAAAATACTTGTAAGACAATTAACGCGATATGCATATATATAGAAAATGTATAGAAAGCAGTTTCATGACGCAATATTTGTGCAAATGCGAGGCAAAGTCGATGGAGATGCCACGCCACGCCGCGAGGCAAGTAAAGCGAACTTGTTACCAGCTAGAGCCAGAAGATTCATTATTCAAAAGGGGACCGAGGTTTTAGAGGGTCGTGCCATAAAAAACAACTAGTCTAGAAGGAGAACAGATAGAAGGCGAATACAAATAACGATTTAACGATTAAAATTGCAATCTCTCGAAACTCGCTCGAAATTCTACGAGCTGCGTCGTTAAACGTTCCACGATCGAAAGTCGAACGAAACGTTGCTTTGTTTACGTGATTGGTATTTCATTTCGACGAGGTTTTTTTTTTCAATCGAATAGAAATTCGTATATGCTTTGCGAAGTCGACGAGGTGGACATAGTCCGTTCCGAAATCAGGACATTTCAGTTGCGGTGAAGAATCGGCTGCGGAAAGAACCAAGAAGATCTCGCTTGTGCATTCGGTTCGCATCCCGATCGGAGAATCGAATTCTGCTTGGCTGCTCGACCCTCGTGTCGGAAAAGAGAGAAGAGGCTCCCTTGAAAAGGGCCATCAACCGACACCACGATGCTTTCGCGATCGTCTCACGGTCCCTACGCTACCCATGTACTTTGTCGAATAGACCAGCGAGAAGTCTATCGTGCTGATTCGTCGCGCATATTGATTTCAAAGGTTTCTTCTCCTTTCTTTCTCTCCCGACACCTTCACCTCTGCCATTTTCCCCGTTCAACATTCCCTTTGCTCGCCTTTCTTCGCCGGTTCCAGCGTTCGTCTCGATCAGACCGTGATTAAATTGCGGATACTTCCTTTAGGCGCGCCTCTATCCGCTCGAATCGAAACGCTTCGAATCGAAAGTAGACCTTACCGAACGATTTACGAATCTTTAACAGCTTGATCGGTTTAGAGACATACGCTCACGCTTCGGTCGATCATCCTATTTTTATCCAATTTTTAACCCATACTTTTTCCTTTTATTCCAGTCAAATTATAGGAAGTTTCTCCTCAAAAATACCTATACAAAGCAAATAACGAACAAATTATTTACCAAGCACGCTATCGATCGATTCACGACTATCACGCGCGTTTACGAGAGCTTGCAGGTGTTAGCCATACTGAACGGCGTGGCGCGGCGTTCGGATAGCGTACATCGTAGACGTTTCTTCGACGTTCAACGTACGTGAAATACACATACTTCCCCTTTAATATTTCAATTTCTGCTCGTGATCATTGCAGCGAATACTTGTAATCGACCAACATCGAGATGCTCTATCGTTTTCAATTTAATTCAGCTTCGTTGCTCCGACGTCGATTGAAACGACCAGACATTCGTCGTCGTCGTCGCCGAAGTCGTTGTCGTTGTCATTGTCGTTGTCGGCGAACGACTGCTTTCCTGAAACTTCTCCTTTTTTGTCTTGCTTTTGTGAAATTCAGCATTATCGTACCACCCGTTCCCTCAACGTTTCTTCTTCCTTTTACACGCTCAGGGAAGATCGAGGCTATTTGAGCGAGGATAACCGGAGAGACCCTTTCAGACTCTAGTTTAAATGATAATGGGCAAGGCACGCCGGGGGACACTTAAATCCTCCCTTCTGCTTTCCATAAATAATTGGAGGTGGAAATGGAGTGGATTCCCCGGTGTGTTAGCCTGTACGCTGCTGCTCCTCCAGAATAGAGTTTCGTTTTCCAATTGCGATTCGATAGAAAGAGAGGGCTGCTTGCTTGGCTTCTTCGCAGTTTCCCTTGAATAATTAACGAGTCGGCCGGAACGTCTCCTAAATTGGGTAACGCGATTGATCGTTTCGAATCGCTTCGAATATCCTTCCGAGATCGTTTCATCTGGGATTTTATAGCATTTTTAAACGGTAACCCAAATTTGTGGCGTCTTTGCGAAACGTTTTCATTTCGTATCGGTGACATTTCTCGATCGCTGTCGCTCGGACAACGAGTCGGCCAAAATAACGACAATTTCAATTTAACAAAGTACTTGGAGGTCTTTAACCGACTTACGAACTCTGCTAACCCGTCAGTGGCACTGTAACGCTATACGCGGTTAAACTCGTAAGTTCCAAGCACCTTTTGTTGAATTTTCGATATTGATGGAAAATGAAAATACTATCGAGCATGAAAGCTTCTCGATCTGCTTTGAAGATTTCCGTAATCAGGACGTACTTCGAGTTAGTTAGTTGCTGCGGTGTTTTGCCTCGACGTTGTTGATACCGATACCGATGTTGTTGTTGTTGTTGTTGTTGTTGTTGTTGTTGTTCTTGTTGTGCATGTCGTGGATATGCTTGAGGCTCGTCCGTCTCGTGTTACAAGCACAGGATACACACTATAGTCGATCCTCCCAAGCATATAAGGTACACAACGAGGCAACCTAGCACTCATTCAGGATTTAATTGGTATCAGTTACGCCTTAACCATGTTGCGGATAACGGCATACGTTACACCTACCGTGTCCTCGTTAGACGTTCCAATTAATTGCCTTCGAGAGAGAGTTTTCCAGCCAGCCATTTTTCTTCGAACGTTTTACGAACAATTGGTTCTTACAGAATAATTTAGCGAATACGAATGGACCCGATTCCACGGAACAGTTTCGAAAATTTTAACTACGAACGATCGATGTAATTTACGTGCGTAACGCGCTAAGTGACGTTAACTAATGTACGGGACACCACAGGATCCAACGGAATATCAAAGAACAAAGCTTTTACCGCTTACGGATGCCAACGGACGGTCACGCCGAACAGATAAAACGAGAGAAAAGAGTAAGAATAGCTAACTTCCTTGATGGTTACTTTCGCGAGACGATCGAATCAACAAATATTTGGCAAACGGCCGAAAGTTGATTCGGGAATTTTTGCCCGATCGGTAACCGTTCTTTTATCGTTATTCGTTCACCGCCATAGGGCATAAATCTCATTTACAGAAAGTCGCGAAAGCGCGATCGTTTTTCGTTTTTATCACTCGTTTGTCCGCTTCAGTTGCCGTTCCAGTTTCTTCTCCTCGTTTCTCATTCGATCATCTTTCGCCCCGTCGAACAGAAATTTTCTTCTCTTGTCCCGCTTACGAAACAGACACGATTCCTTCAAAATCATTAAGTCAAAGGAACGGAATCTTTCCATTCTTCTCCATGCATCGTACATTTCTCAGCTTCTTCGTTTAGAATTTAAAAAGTATTCGAAGCTTTTCGCAGGAATAACTTATTCCTGCTCGTTAACGCGATGAAAATAAACGAATGTACTCGGGATACAACGCGTTATAATTATAATTATCCGAAATGCGATCGTTTCGATCTGAAGATTATGTTTCCCCGATTCGGGCTTGCTACCTAACCAAATTATTATCACGTTAGAGCTACTTGGAAGTTTCTTCGATTATTTTCTTTTCAAACCACTTTTATGAGCTATCTGCGATCTAAAAATATAGATAAAATACTCGTTAAGTGCTCTGTATCGAAACAGAGAGCCCGTCATTTTTATATAAAAAAAAAACCTTTGATCCGTAACAAATCGAATTTTTTTATTCGCCGTTGGACGTATCGAGAGTTTTCAAAACGGACTTTCGCGACGTCAAATGGACTTTTTCGCGCGTAGATAGAGGCAGGAATTATTTGGCGAACGAATTGTCTGGCAAACAGCTCTCCCGCGCTGTCCGTTAGAACACAGCTTCGAATTAACGGACGAATTATTGAAGCATCGCTTCGCCGGAGCAAAAAAATACGGTAAATCGTATTTCTCCGTAGCAACGAGAAAATACTAAACGAAACTTTACACGAAACGTTCACATTCTTCGGTTCTACGGACGAACCTACGGAACATCGATATATTGAAACTTTGATTCGGTAAAATTTCATTTTACGATGTTCCACGCACGAGAGTTATCAAGTTCGCGCTTCGAGCAATTAAATTGCGGCCAATTTAATTACCATGGAGTGAAAAAGAGGTCCATTCGAGTCCATTGATCTCGGGCAAAAAGCACCATCTGCGGCATGTAATTGGAATCCGAGCGAACCAATTTCGAAATCCATTGATTCTTGCCTGGGAGGAAAAAAGATTGCGGCTTCAATTAGCACATCGCAGATAACTAAACCGAAATGGGAAACGTACAGCGCGAGTTCGCTTTAAACTAACGACTCGCTAACTATTTGACGATTTTCTACGTTTCGAATCGGCGACGAGCGATTATGCTCGTAAAGGCGCGATTGTCCTGGTCCGGTTTCTCTTTCTAAGCTCTTCCCAGAAGCGTAAACTCTTCGCAAAACGTTGACGTCGGTACTCGTAAGCTGTTTGGTGAGTACTCTACAAGATGCCGAAAATATTCTCGCCCCGTCAAAGTATCGGCCGGCTAACGGATAACGTTTATTGCTCGCTTCCACGACATTTGCATCCGTTTTGGCTCCAAGTTTTCGTTTCCAGCTTCTCCCACCGATGCGGCAGGACGCGACGTCCGACGCTCCTAAAAGATGAGAATGGCGAGAGCATTAGTGTAATTGTCCTCGAAACGAGAAAGCAAAGGTGGATGGCAAAATAAAGAAGGAAGAAAGAAAGGTTCGCCACGTGAGCCATGCACTTCCACTTTTTGCTCGCAATTTTTCTACTTACGTATATTCCCATCGTTTCGCGTTATTCCCGCGCTGCCGTTTAGTTTATTTCGGCTCGATCCTCTCGTTGCTTGGCGGCCTCTTCTCCACCCTCGGAGAAGATTGAATCGAGTTTTACCTTCCGCGAGCTGTTTTATCAGCGAGTAAATTTTTTACGTTCGCCAGCTTCGCAGAGCCGGTCGAATAAATATTTGACGAACTTTTTCGCCCGAAGTCGTCTGAAAAATAGTTTCGCTCTTTCGTTTAATTTCCGCAAATACATATCGCGAGGACCGAACGAAAACGGGCCTGGCACGAGTGTCGATTGTTTCGACTTTCTTCTCGCGCGATTCGATAAGCCAAATTTTCGTATAGCCGACAATTTTTACGCGATACGATTCTCGCGGCGAGATGTTTCCTTCGTTTCGAATCGTTTTCTATTTTATCGCTTTCGATTGCCCGACCTCGAGGGAAAAAAAGGAACATTCTGAAAGAGAAGGAACCGTGAACGAAAGAGGACGAAAGAGAATTTAAGGAAGAAAGGTGCAGAAGTTCGAAACGGGACCGAACTCGTTGCTTTTTTAATTCTTTTTACTCGACTCCGGAAGCTGGCGTGACCCGTTCAGGATTACTCGGTACCATAGCTTGGAACTGTTCAAGACCCTCGGGATATTTGTTTAAGCGTCGCCGTCGACGACAACTTCCCAGAGAGAATCGCTTTCCAAACGCTTTGCTCGTTTGCGGCCCTTACCTCTCCATTCCACCATTCCTAACGATCAGCCAGAATATTACCACTGTTTTTCCAAACGAAGCGAATCGAAAATTCTTTTATCCGAGCTATCAAATTCTTACGCGTTTCGCGTTATTTCACCGCATAATTTCCTTAATGTTTGTGAATGTATTTGTTTTTTTTCTTTTCAAATTATTTCAGCGATAATGAAAAACTCGTTTGTGTTTCGCAAGAATCAGTGAGAATTACAAATCAGTGATGTAACGCAACGAAAACGCAACCCAAATATCAAGTTATTTCTCTTTATTAAATAAACGGTACGCCTTCGTCGAGTGTATATCGAATATGTATCGGCTAAACAAACACATTGCGGCTTCTATTATATTAAACGAACCGCAACTCGTCATTTTTCAATTGTCGATTACGTCCAGACTTTCATGCTCACGATTTCAATTACACGCTGCATTAACCCTGCCAACGCGAACCGACCTACGGGTATTTCAGAAAAATGTTTCCCAACAAAACGCGAGCTTTCTATATTACTCGCGAAAGTTAATTAAAGCTTTAAAATTTTCAGTTGTTCACATACGCTGCCGTCTCATTTACGCTAACAATATTTCTCGCTGAACACGGGAAACACTGAAAATGTTATTTTACGGACAACGAAATTACATATATTTTGTATCCGCGAACCCGTTACGATATCTTTCTTCTCTCATATGTTTAAAGGACAGAGGAATCACCCTCTATATTTCGCCGCTCCATCAGCAAGGTACCGATGTTCAGAATTTGAAACACGAGTGTAATTAGCAAATTACGTTTAAAAACAATGTTTAATAAACCGTAAGAGATTAAAATTCGCCGTGCGCCGTGAAAAATTGTGGAATAAAAATCGAATGAGAATCAACGGTTAGGCAAAAATATTATCGCGAACGGGATATCAACGATTTCGAGATGTTTATCAAGATTCCATTTTCGTCTGGACGAATAAATCGACGAAGAATCGATGGTTTTATCGGTCGAATGAATAATTTTTGTTTTCTGGATTTCTCGATCGAGGCTAAGAAATAAGAAATAAAGTTTGTTCGCGAGATAAAAGTTTCCTTCGAAAGGCTGCGAAGAAGGTCAGTGGAGGGTGAGCAGAGTCGAATGAAAAATACAAGGTGCCGTAGTTGCGAGACTACACGTTACACACGTACACACGTGCACGCACGCGCACACACGCGCACACACGCGCACACACCCGCACACACGCGTACCTTTAGCCGGAGCATAGCACCGACTAAACAACCTCGGGGTATAGATTTATAGATGGACGATACCCGTTGGGAAATCAGCATCGTCTGCGCTTTCAACGATGCCGGGCCGCGTAGCTGAAAATGAAAAAGCACGAACTTTTTCAAGTTTTCATTGCCGACCCGAAGGGTTCCTCCGCTCGTTGCTTTATGGTGTCAGGGATTTTTCCGTACCGACGGATCGTTTAAACAATACTCTCTGATGTAGCCAGCTCTCGATTCTCGATACCTTCCCATCCCTCTTCAACCTTCTCCGCATCAGCGACGAGAACTCTTTGACTTCGTAGGGGATTCATTTCATCTTTTTACCTATGAATTTTTTTCAAGCACCGATCGTTGATCGTGGCACGAAATAATAACGAAATTTTTATGCGCTTTCGCGACACTGTTGCCGCGAATCCTTGCGACAGAGAATCGCGAAGGTTCATTCGTTATTACTTTAGCGACGTCAAATGTTTAATGTCGATTCGAGACTATTTTCTTGGCAAAGAAACCTTCGCGCATTAATAATAGTCAAACGCAAGACATTTCGAGACTTTCGAAAACTTTCGCTTCGAACAGTTACTGAGCATTTGTTTGAATTTTGTTTCAGTGTACAGGATCAGCGTCGGGGGACTTCTCGGAACGCGTGGCGGCTCTTTTACACTCTTCGTCCACTCAGGACGACTGCTAGTCCTCGCAGAGGTTTCTTCGAGCCGTTCGACTTTCGTCCGATCAACGAATCGATGGAGGAAGCTGAAGGAAGTCGCTGAGCGTCCCGATATTCGCGCGAATCATTCACGATATTCGAGCCAATTTCGAAGCTTTAACGCGGCTCTAGTAATCTAGCAATCCGTTAACCATCGTTTCAAAAGTTGCGTCTTTTCATCGGTTTTATGGTTTTTTTCAATTCTGTTTAACCGTCGATACGATTAAATGTCACGACGTTACAGTGCAAATTTCCGGTCGACCAATCATGTATTTCACATTTGGAAAGAAAAAAAGAGGAACAATAAGTGAAATGATCGTAACAATCGCGTTCGTTTCGAATGGACCATCTTGCAATTACTATTCGATAGAGATATTCGAAACGAAAAGAGGCAAAAGAAGAAGGAAAAAGGGTTACGTCCAGTATTTATCGAGGTCGCTTCGAGACCAAGGACAAAGAAGAGAATAATTTATCCGTGGACGTAACTAAAATACGAGAAACGGAAGTGGTCAGAATAATAAAAATCGTTCTGTTTCCTGTCCCCCGTTTCTCATGAAACATTCAAGAAGTCGGACAAAAGCGCCTCGCGAGACGATCATCTCTCTCCTCGATCGATCGACGAATACCGCTTCAACTCGAGATCGAGCACGAGAGTACGGGACCGAGTAAAAGAAAAATGGAAAGAATACGAGAACAAGAATAATGAAAGAAGAAAAAGAGGAAGAGTAAGACGGGTGATAGAGATGGCGGAGGAGGATGAGAGAGAGAGGGGGGGGGGGGGGGGATAAAAATCTCGTGGAAGCGGTAGTTTTGGAGGGCAGCTATTATGCTTTCCAAGATTTTTCGAAGGCCTCGGCATTGTTTCGCGACGAGAAAGGGCCGTGCCTAGTATCTTGAAACGAAACACGGACTACGCTCTATGGAAGACAAATGAACGTTCTTTTCCAGTGGCGTGGGCCAAGCGCCAAACCAGAATATCCACCCCTTTCGCGAGTCCTTTACCCTCCTTACCTGTTACCTCTTTTCTCCTTTCCTCCCTCTCTCTCGCTCTCTGCTCTTGTCTACCAACAACCTTGCTCCTTTCCGCTTTATTGTACCTGCTACCACTCTCGTTTCCTTTCTTTTGTTTAATTTTGCTTCGCGACTTTTATTAGCAACTAATTACTCTGGACCTAGATATTTAACAATCCCGTTCTCGAGCGGCCAGCGGAAACGTAACGTATTTCAATAATTTCTCGTTTACCTGTTTCTTAAATAACGAATATTGCTTTGTTATTGACTCGCTATGAATTGAAAATGCTCGAGATGCTTGGAAAATTCATTTTGGATTAGGCTGTTGGTCGCTGGACAAATAATTTCAGATTATCTACAAAGCAAAAAGAACTTTACGACGATATTCAATTTTTCTTTTTCCAATGAAAAAACCGATTACTTTTTCTACCGAATCGCGCAGAAACCGTCTCTAGAACACGTATAATACATATATGTATGTATGTCGGATGCGAAGCGAACTCGCTGACCGTGAAAAGAAGAGTTTCAAAGATTTCCTCGTTTTAGCGACGGTGTTCCGTGTACATACTTCAGGAATATTTATTACAATGGGACCGAGATTGCTTTGACCTAGTCGTGATACAGCGCGCAAGCGCATGCACCATAGAAACAGGTATACGCTTACAGCGAACATTGAAAACGGAAGCAAACGCCGCAATACGCGCGAGTAACGCTTCCAAACAACGCCGCATTTTAAACGACTCGCTCTTCGCGAGAAACGGACCGAATCGTTCATTTCGATCGATTACGCGATCAGAAAAAAAATATTCGAATTACGCGTAACGAGTTTCGTCGGAGCGTCGAGAGGACGTTCAACGAGGCGAATATGTACAGGTTGTTAAGAAAGTGACGATCATGGTTTTATTAACTTGTTCACTGCCATAGGATAATTCGCAACAAATTCGAAACTACAATCTGAAAACGTAAGAAAAGTATCCAATTATGAAATTAATTAACATCCTGTACGTACATCGCGCACGAACATTCGACGATCAACGATATATCGAAGAATCTGTAGGTTAACCCTTTCGTTGCAACATCTGCTATGTATGATATTACTCGTTTCTAGCGTTAACGAAGGAAACCGTCATTCGTTCATATGTACATAAACTTTTTCACGATAATATTCAATTTTCGACGACGTGCACGTACGTCGTCTGCTGCGAAACGGTTAATCTGTCCTACCAATTACATCGCGCGTTAATTACTACGTTTTACCGATCGATAAATATTCTTAATAACGTCTGTCTGGTTGAGTGACGAGTCAGGGAAAGAAAAACTCGCGAGAAAGTTGATATCGACTGATCGTTCTAGCGGCGAATACAAAAAATGCCCTCACGAACGTTGCGTGAAAACTATAGAAAATTACGATTAACCCTTTCTCTACGATCAAATTTACGTTCGAGCATCTACTTTTTTCGCGGAATCTATCGTTCCTATACGAGTCATTTAATCGCTCGGTTAAATATTTATCGTGCTAGAAATATTTTTGAAGCTTAGATAAATAGCGATAGTCTCAGCGGATGATCGTTATAATGGTCTTTCGCGCGTAACGATAAGATTTACGATAGACCGGTGTAGCGCGCTCTCGTAGCGAAAGGGTTACGAAGATCAATTTTGCTCACGAAATCCAGCTGCTTTCTTCTTCATCTTCCTCCTCCGATTCGCCATCGCTACACGAGTCGGGCGAGCGCAGCTGGGTTAAGGATCGGAAGGATCTGATTAAATTGCTTCTATAAGCAGAAGCATCCGCAGGTGCGACACTGGCATCCGCCAGAAAATGCATGTTCTACGATCGACAATTTTTTATCACGGCTTTGTTCGTCCGGAAATATTATTCTTATTTTCCTAACTTGCTACCGCCGGTAATTTATTGATCGTACTTAAAACGCTGGTAATTGATTTTCTCGTTTAACGCTTCAATTTGCCTTCTGTTAACGTTTCTCAATTATTGGACCAAATGAACGATTTCACAGTCGATATCGCGTTATAATTGCAATTAGAAAATTAATCGTTTTACGGCGTTCGTTAAGTAAAACTCTCACAAGCGTGAACAGAAGCGCATGGCCGTTAAAATGATAAACTACTTTTACGGTAACTTTACTTGGAAAATAATGAATTTTTTGCTTTTCTTATATTCGAATCGACGCGACAGATTAATTTGCATTAACATTTCAGAGCGAACCGAAGAATTTACATGCTGGTCCTATCTTTACCTGTACACGTATCGTTCGAAATTATTTCAACGAAAATACGTCGGCTAGTGCCCGCTTCGAGATAGTCGAAGAGCCAATTTTTTAAATATTTATACCGTAATCCTCGAAAAATATACTGAAAGTGTATTAATAGCCGTAAATATCCGATCGAATCGAGCCACCATCAGGAAAAAAACAAAATATTTCATTCTGTGACACAAGTAGACGAGAATACATCGGATAGCAATATGTTTACAATCAAAATGAAACTTTGTGTATCGTATAAATAAGGGACACGTTCAACGATAAAATAAACAAAGCGTTAATTAGACGACGAATATTTGGACAAATACGTACTTTGTTAATTGATTTAAAAATACAGTTTTATTTCAGTTTCCAGCATTTATACGTCTATTGCTGCAAATCATCCACTGCACAATATGTACATAATATTTTATACAAATATATATCATAATTAATCTATGTTTATCTTAATTGCAAACATATTGCTATTTTATATTTAAAGAGCATCAACTTTTCTTCAGTATCCGGCTATACGTTTATTTCGGAACTGTATCGCGATGTAAAGTGAACGATAACAAGTATTAATCCTGATGGAATAATTATTTCTCGAACAGATAGAGAAATTAGCGGGCGTTTTTACGATACGAAAAGTATTGCATTCGTAAATATAAGTTGGTTCTGTAAATTGTATACTTAATTGGTTAATATCCTGTACATATACGAAGCTCGACGAGAACGATGAATCTTAAAACGGAAAAGTATTATAAAATATAGATATACATACGTATATATATATATATTATATAATATTATAATTAACTTAACTGATGTAACTATCCGTTGGTACATATCGCACTTAAAATTTCTAGCAATTAAAGAAGAGACGGGTCGGGGACGCGAAATTGGTTGTTTGAAAAAATTGTCGACGGAAAAAAAAGATTGGCTCATGAGAAGGATCGAAAACTGTCGTAGCGAATTACTTACGAAAGGAAACGACGCGATCGAAATATCAGTTGGAAACGGAATTCGACAAGAATCCTGTACGAATTTGGTTTCGTTTAACGTGTTTCGATTGTTACTGGAATTAAACCGAATAACTCGAAATACCATCGAAATTACAACGTTCCTGGTATTATACATTTAGCGCGGCAATCGACGGGTTAGAAACATCGATTCCGCTGCATCGCGAACGATCACTGCCAACCCTCTTATTGTTAGACAATGTTTCTATCGAAATTCATGGCTCGAAATCTTTTGTAAATTTTATACCCGCCGGACGAGAAAATCTTGTCGATTTTCATTTCCGCGGGATCTTTGCGAACGATTTTCAAAATAACGCAAACTTTCATGAGATTTCAAAGAGGAAAAAAGGTGTATCGAAGCACGAATTGGTTTGTTGTCCTTTTCGAGCCGAATGTACAGTTCAAAGAGTATATCAAAAGAGATTAAGCGAGTGAAAAAATGTGCTGCGTGAGTGTATACAAGAATGAAAGTGCGCGCGAGAGAGAGAGAGAGAGAGAGAGAGAGAGAGAAAGAGAGAGAATAATTATATCGAGTGGAGAATGAATGGCTTGTAGTAAGATTTGTAAATGCAGAGACGATATCACAAAGTCTCGCGACACAACGAATATAATAAAGAAACAAAAGTTCTTCGTTTTCTACACGTTCGACGTAATTCGTTATTAATCCTTCCTATTGCCATAACGCGATATAACCTTTTATCCTGTCGCTCGTTTAAATCTACTTCGTACCTTTTGCCTTTTTTGTACGCAGCTATGGACTGCCCTTCAGCTTTGTACCGCTATAAAACGAAAACCTGATATATATTTTTTTCTTACCATTGTTTCCTCGGTAGCAAAGATGAATTAGCATCGATTAAAATGAATCTGCTAACAAAAAAGTTAATTACTAAAGCGTTTAAATTTCGATAAAAATAAGATTGTCAGCCTTTTAGCGACTGGAGATATTTTACATACTTCGCACCATTATTTGCTAATGTAACAGGATGTCGAATATTAAATTAATTAAAAGAAAAAGTTTATTTGAAAAGAAAACCGCGATAATAATGGTCTTGAACGGGAAAATGGAACGCTATCTATAATATAATACGTATTCTTGTTAGCTCTACTTTCTTTTAACCGATACCAACCATACACTTACGCCTTTGTTTGTTCGCAATCACTCGATTCGTGTTCGTTCAATTTGTCTCACCTTCTAATGAACCGCGTTCTCGACCGTACTGGGTTTCTACATTGGTTATTTACTTCGTTTTGCTGTTCCGTTGACGGCAACGAAAAATAACGAAGCCGTATACGTTTGCATATTTTATGCCCTCTCGTACACGAGCCATGGATATAAAATACATAGTCGCAACGACGTTTTCTCTGACCTACATTATTTTTGATTCACTTTCCTCCGCTTTTGTTCCCACCGGTGTTGGTCGAAGGTTCGAAGCGAACAAAGCGTTAAAAATACGGTAACGTATTGACACTACCGGGATGAAATATTCTTTACGCCTCTCTTGATCGATTACAAATAGACAGATTCATCGAATCTGCCTTAACGCGTACGCGCCTAAGGCTGAATTTTCTCTATCTTTATATCATCGGAATTCGAAGCTCCGAAAAATATATGTATTTTTAACACGCAATGCGGCGTAACACAATTTTCCTATATAAAATATATGTGAATATACATATACTGTATAGTACAGTTTACGGAAATAGAATACACGCGTCGCGTCGCGTCGTAGCGATAAATCGTGACAAACTTTCTACTGTTCTGTTTCACGCAGCAAACATCCCCAGTGTTCGATTCGAATCGACACTACGCGATCATAGAAATTTCCTGTAGAGCATGTTCATTTCTAAATCGTCCTTTTTTTATCCACTAGTTTCGCGTACCCTTTGATAACACTTTTTTATTTTGTTCGTTGTGCATCGCGCAACAAGACAAAATGCAATTTTCCCGGTAAATCGCTAGCGTCGGAGAAACTATTCGGAGAAAAATAAAAACAAAGACAATTAAACTGCTTCGACTCGATTCAGAACTGTTCCCGAATCAAGGCACAGGTAGGAAAAATTCCAACTACGATTTTCAACATTTTTAAAGCGAACCTTCATAACTCTATAACGCTCGATTTCATTTCTTTTGTTTATTTTTTTCGATCGATTCGAGGCAATTTTGTCACCGACGACAACGACTACGGGATTCTGCTATGTAGCATTTCGAACGTAAAAAAATTTGCTACACCGCGGAATTTCGTCGAGTCCTAACTATTCCCGTAATCGAGGAATTCCGTTCGGCAGAACTAAAATTCGATTTGCTCGCTCTTAAATGGCTGTTACGACTGATTGTTCGGCGGTGAATTGACCGCGCGAAATCCACAACACCGACCGGCACGACGATAAATCAATTTTCGTGGAAAAGCCGCGTACAGAAACGGACAATAGTTAAAGGCGTAGTTTCGGTTTTCCGACCGATTCTCTCTCGAGGAGGAAGCCACATCGGAAAGAACCAGAATCCAAGAATCCGATCGATACGAGGCGCGGATACCAAAAACGAATCGCTAAAAAGAACGAACGCTTTTTCAAGCTTTCACCGACTTTCGAACGAATTTCAACCGTATGCCTTCTCACGGTATATCCTCTCGATAGAGCCTCGCGATATCGACAATTTTCTCAACTTTTAAATCTCTCCGCGAACTAAACTTCTCCTCGAAACTTCTTCCGCTCGTAGAGCGTTCGATTTAATGAACATTTCCCGTCGTAAATTCGAAACAGTCGCGGAGTGTTTCGCTCGCGTTATCGAGCATCGAAAGCAAAAACTGGGAAACTCCTTCTTTCTCGCGACGTTACGATTTACCTGGCCCCTTCTCGCATTTTCTCCTATTTCGTTTAGCACGTGTGACCCCGGAAAGTTGCTTCCACGCGATGATAAGCGGGCAGCGGTTCGTTACACGGGAATATCGGCTCATACAGTTACGATTCTTGGGTGCTCCCGATCTTTCCTAAATTTTCCAAGTATTCTTTCCCCGAGCACGCTGTTTGTTTCGAGTTGACAAAAAATCCTTACTGTCCACGGACATTCTTCGTCTATCCGGAAAATCCGTTGTTTCTCCTGTTCGAGCAAACGATGTTAGGTTCCAACGAACGGTGGTACGCGTACGTGTCCGAAGAAACGTTTGCTCGTCTACCGAAACTCTCCCGGGGAATCTCAAAGATCGTTTTGCTGACTGCGGTCTTCCCCGTATTTTCGATAGAAGAGCTGGTAAACTCGGCCCGCTTCTTTCGCTTTCGCGGTTTGCTCCGTTTCTCGACTTTCGAACGCGGCCGATATTCCCGTCGACGCGCATCGACGCGACGGTTACAAAATGTTCGCCACGTGTTCCTCGAGATAGCGAGAAACTTTAAGACAGGAAATCGAAGCGATGCACTCGTAGATGGATCCCCGAGTCCGTTCGATTAAATTTCCGTTATAACTTCTGCCTTTGCGACGGATCCTCATAATACCGTTAGCCAACTTGCTAAATTCCTGCTAAAGGATCAAAGTTTCCTACGGGATCGTGTTTCGTTGAAAAATTTTCTACGAAGCGGAGTGCTCGCCTAACGAAACAGAGAGAAATTCCTCGTCGGAAATTCAACGTCGACGAGGCGAGGAAAGACAAAAGAGGAGAATTTTGTAGGTGGACTCGCGCGGAAGCGGTCGACCGGACCAAAAGGAAGATCGAGACGGCTTGGGAAAAGCGCAGCTGACCAGATCCACCTCCCTCGAAACAACGTGGCGAGTCGCGAAACCGCTTAAATCCGTGAGAAGGAAGAATTTTTTTGTCGGCATCAACTCCTACGATACATCCCTGACCATCGTTGTATCTCAGACCTTTAAACCACCGACCCCACCAAACGATATCTGCCAAAATCTTTCTCTTCTTAACTATGTATAAACCGATATTAAAACTTTCTACGCTTTCCTTCGGCTATCCTTGCGTCTTATTTCCAATTTCTTACCGACCAATAATAATTCATTTTCACTTCGAACAACTTTGTTCTTTCACCGGAATGTCTACCAATCTCATTCTCTTTCCGTCCAATCTTTCTCGAGTTTTCTTCAGGTTTTTTGTCACTCGTTCCTCGGCTCGGCTAACAATAGGAGACAATTGATTTTCGCACTTTTCTTCTATCCTTTCTTTAGCCGGATCATGGACAAAGCTATCTCGAAAGCTTCGTATGTTCTAACTAAACATTGTAACGTAATCGAGTTTCGTTGGACGTGTTTCTTTGCCCTCGTACTTTCTCCGAAAAATACCTCTTTTGTAAAGGAAATTTTGAACAATTCGAAAAAATCATCGATTTCGATTTTCGTTCTTTTTCCCCGTTCTTCGAGACCAGCGAGTTCCATTTGTACATTAATCCTCCGTGAAAGACCGATGGGTTTTTTTTTCGCCTCCAAGAAATCAAGCTACCTCGGCACCCAACGAAGTGCTCTTTCAAGTATTTTTATTTCCACCTCGACTTTCCACGGGCTTTCATCTTCGTGTCTGCGAATAAGAATGGTTCCTTTAAGCCGACTTGCTCCCCGAATTAATTGCTCGGCAGCAAAGAACGAGGTGACAGAGTGCAACGGAAGGCTTTAAATCACGATTTTCGAACCTTTCGAGTTAGACGTTTCAAAATTCACTCTTTCGCATTCACTCGAAACGTCTGATACGAGAAGAGAAATTATTGACGAAGGACGAAAACGTTCGGTTTTGTTAGCGTTATATTGTCGCATACATCGTTCGGCGATACGCTAATGCGCGCGGCATCGTGAATCATGAAATGCGCAATATTTACGAAGTTACAACGAACGAGAAATTTAAAAGCAGCGAACGTGATCGTCGAAATATTACAACGGTCGACGAGTTTCAGAGGCAAATAATCAGGAAACGTTTGTTCGTCGGAAACGTTGAGAAATTGTTATCCCAGGGAATCGAACAAAGCGACAAACTCTCCGCGTACACCGTTCATTTCGAAACGTTATTTAGTAAGCGTACAATTTTAACGCGCCTCGTAGCGATTTTTCCTCGTGGAAAGTAGAAACGGTCCAGCTTTGTGAGGACGTCAAACGCGTAATTTTCTTCTGTCTAAATGAAATACGTTCTCATCGCGTTGAATTTCGAAAACGACCATCAAATACGTGTTATTCTTTCCCCGCTATACTAGCTGCATAGATTCCCTGTTTTGCCGAAAATAATATTTATTTTCAATTTCTTCGAGTAAGAAGGTCTAGGTAATTACACGGAAGTTAGTGCATTTTGATTCTGTGGAACCAGACATCTGATCCGACTGAACGATAACGGGAAGAAAAGAAAATGGAAAGATATCGTAATTATAAAATCCGTTTAAACTTTCGTTCGTGGAACAATGGAAGTGAAATTGCAGATCGCTCACGCTTATGCGAATAACGAAATCTTCCTGTTTCCGACATCCGTGCGATGAATTAGCCGCGAGCTTCGGTAAGAAAAGGGCAAAAGCGTAAGGCATAGGGCATTTTAACCAAACCGAACTAAATGGAAGTAGTTTTTGATTGTTTGCCTACCGGCTACGGAAAAGGTCGGGAAGTAATGAACCTAAAGGGACGGACCTAAAAAGAAGAAACTGTTAGCACACGCGTCCCCCGAGACTCCCAGGATACGCGTTTTCTTTCTTCCTCGACTCTCTTTCCGTTATTCGTTGCAACCGCTCGAACAGAACGGCAAATTTAATTTAATTAAATCCCGGTTGACAAAAAGTTTCGCTCGAATTCAAGAGAAGCTTTTCAGTGCGACGAAACGCGCGCCGCGAAAACCGCACCGTGAACAACAGCTTGGCAACTTATCGGCGATTACTTGAACAAAAAGAAGAAACGAGAACGCGTCGCGTTTTACGAGCTCCGTTTTATAAAGGAATTTTCAACCGTACTATGCAGACGATATATCAACTACGCGAGTCGGTGTAAGGTCAGTTTAAGAAGGTTACACGCTGCTGATAACCACGCTAGGATTCCGCTTAAGTTCTGCTAATGATTCCGAAAACATCGAATATGCGTTATAAACTTGCATATGTATACTTGTACGCGTATTTCACCTTAACGAGGATAATCGAGGATCGACAATTTCTAATAACAATCGAAGACGTTGAATCGCGGATAAAGCTGTATCGCGGCAACGAAGTTTGGGCGAATGAAGTTCGCCACAGTCAGTTCCTGTGAATATATGGGAAATTCGAAACTGTGTGCTGGTCGCGTTGCAAGAGGAAAGGCTAACATGCTCGTTGGACATACGTATATACGTATCTCTATCCAAAGCCAGTAAATACTAACTAACTATCTAACTAACTGCGCCATCCTGCTCAAACTCCTGAGGAATCTCTCTTGTCCCGACAAGTTATCCCTGCCCCGCGTGTCCTCCCTCTTCCAGTAACGCGTGTTTACCGTGAAATATTGAAATAGCCGTTTCCTGGATCGTGTTTGTTCCTCTTTGCTCCGTGAATCGCTCGAATTTCGCGGTTCGCTCGAATTTGCCCATAAATTTATCGCCAACCGACTCTCGATACCGTGATCATTCCTCGTCTCTCGATTTCCGTTCAAAGAAAATCATGATAAACCGTGCACGGTATACGAAATACCTAATTCGATCAACCTGATCTCGAATCCCTGGTATCTAGGAAACGAAGCCGCAAATTTCGAGAGATAAGAAATTTTCCGATTCGTTTCGGAATAGCTTTTGTTCGCGAAACGTACAGCTGTCGCGACATGTCGCGTCGGTCGAAAAAAGGTTAATACTCGCGATTTGACGGTATATCCGGTATACCGGATGACCAGAAGCAACGGTATTGTCCCTGAAGGAGTCGTACGTAGCTGATGGCGTTCAGCATTGTTCGTGGCCCGGACAAGAGGAACTATTAGACTCGTAGTTTAGTGGCTGCTGGTCCCAGGTTGGTTCGTAACGTCTCGCGTTGCCGTCGCCCTCTTCGTCCGACCTTTAACTTCCGGTTCTCACCGTCTCCGCGGAGATACGAGAGACGCCTCCGGGAATCGAAAGAGTTCGCTGCCGCAGCTGGCTATTCGTTCATTGTCCACCGTGTCTCCTCCTTATTCCTGCTTGCCTTATAATAAGCTCCGCTACATTCAAATTTGCCGACTTTTAAGCTCGGCTCCTTTGTTACGAAAACTTTCGATACGGTGAACATCGTCTCCTATTCGCTTCGCCGGATGTTGTTCGCGGATGAAGATTTTCTAGTTTCTTGTCATCCTAGTTAGCGAGCAGGCGCGCCAGACTTCGAGGAAATTTTTCTTGCGTCCAGATAATGGAACGATTCGAACGATAGTACGTTCTAATGCTGCAACTTTTATCATATTTCAACCTTGTCAAATCGAGAGAGAGAGAGAGAGAGAGAGAGAGTGAGAATGAGACACGTAAAAGGAAAAAACCTTAAGTCTTTCGAGGCAGTCTGGCATCGAGCACGAAGGATTAAGGGTGAAAAGGGAACAAGAGAGAATAGTGGTAACCCGCAGGTCGTTAGTCAGGATAATTAATTCTAAGAGCGAGTATTAGCGAAGGCTCACGGACTCGGCGGCTCTCGCGGACCAACGGGCTGAGACGAATCGTCGTGGGGCTAATTTTTCCTTTTCGTTAATCGTTCAGCCCTGTTTTCTCTTTCGCGTTTAACATCTTTTCCTCGTCTTTCGCTCCTCTACCGACGCCAGTTTACGCAGAAATATTTCCCTTCTTTTGTTCGCGCCAACATCGTTCGTATCTTTTCTTTCTTCTTTCTCGGCAATTTCTACCGTAATATTTCCAATTCCACAAAGCTCACTGTAATGCCGTGTTAAACTTTAGTTACTTCGCTACAATTAATTCGAGGAATTCTCTGTTGCAATCAACGTCTTCGTATCTACGTTTCGTTAGCAATTTTCAAAGCTTTTACGAAAATATCATAGAACCTTTCGACACGCTCGATCTTGGAACGCTTTAAACCTACGTCGATTTAAGTTTTCGAATGTACCGTTGTTCACGCAGAACTAAAAACACCGAAAATGAGAAAGATTCCTTTGGTGGATGTTTTCAAGAGATCGTAAGACTGTTACAACATCATCGAGGGAGGAAGATGTTATTCCATCTAGATTCAGGCACAACAGGGGAATCGGATTTTCAAAGATCGACTGATTTGTTCCGTTGTAAATACCGCAGTGAGGAAGGAAACGAAAAGGTGAAAGAGGAACGAGAAGGAAACCGCATCGAATCCACTCAGCGGTGGGTGGGCTGGTTCTCCTTCTCTCGAGAGGCAAGCAGCAGCGAAGAGAAGAGCTCCAGGTAAAACATAGAGGCAAGACGAGAGGAAAGGAGAGGAGAGAAGAGAAGCGTACAGAAGAGAAGAGAAGAGAAGAGAAGAGAAGAGAAGAGAAGAGAAGAGAAGGGAAGAGAAGGGAAGAGAAGGGAAGAGAAGGGAAGAGAAGAGAAGAGAAGAGAAGAGAAGAGAAGAGAAGAGAAGAGAAGAGAAGAGAAGAGAAAGAGGGTAGTCAGAGTCAGGCTGGGGTGTTAATTACATCAGTGTGTGCTGGCACGTTGCCCACGCGATCCCACTCTGTGTACACGCGCGCAGACAAAGGGTGTGAAAGGGACGAAGAGAACGGAAACGTGAAAATTGAGAAGGACAGAGGGGAAAAGATGAGAGCAGAGGTGGCATACGATCAATGAGGGTTTCGTAGCTCCATTGGCACGTTGCCCGTTCCACCGTCTCTTCCTTCCATCTTTCTTCCGTCTCCTTTCTAACCTCGAAATTTCTTCGGTATCCGGCAGACCGGTAAGAATTGCGCGTCTTTCGCGTTTTGCATCCTGGCTAAAACTTCGGCCAGAACTTTCGAGCCCGGTTAACGTTGGATCAAGAACGATGATTGGTTTAATTTAAATTTCACTCGCCACGGAGTTTTAACTAGATTTAACTAGACGCGTCTTTGCAACTTGTTGGTAACCCTACGACGACAAGCATCGAAACAAAGGCGAATTCTGTGCAACTGCCACTTCGCCTTGGCTAACGAGTGATGTTCGTTAATCTCTCGAGAAGATATTTGCGATTTATCCAAATACGTCGATGTTTAAAAGCACTTGTCGGAATTAAAAGTCCGATGTCGTTTTTTTACTTGTAACTCAAATTATTTTCATAATTAACTTTTCACGAGAATCGATATCGTACATTCTGGTTAAGTACTTCAACGTTCGAGCAACGAACGAAGAAGATAGAACACGTGTCAGAGAATAATGTCCTCCTACAAATTCGTGGAAAAGTATGAAAAACGGGGACGGCTTCGAGGTAGCGTAATCGTTCTTGCACTGGGTACGAAATCCGCTCAACGCGACTTGACGAACGATGCTTTTAAGCCTCGATAATGCGTAGCCATTTTTTTTCGTAGCCGACCTGCGAAACCTCCGACAACGAATTTCATGAATAAAGGTCGTAAGCTGACACCACTGGAAGAAGAATACCGCGCGTTACATCCTTGCGCGAATGTTGAAAATTGGCTAGCAAGGACAACGAAGAACAATCATCGCTCGATAACTTGCCGTGTTTTCGCAAATCGTCGACCGAACGACTGCCAGAACGTCGTTGGACGACCACAGGTACGTTCCACGTTTTTGTTTTTAACCATTTTCCGATTCTACTCGTTGTTGCAGACAGGTACCTCAGCCGCGGTATTTCTAAGGATATTCCCATTTTTTTTCTTCTTTTCAACGGCAAGAAGACGGTCAGTATCATGAATATGTATTAAAAAGCAGAGTTTAATTTCTCCGAAAGCTAATGAAATTTCTTCAGTTAATTTTTGACTCGTGCACATTTGCATCTACTAGTGCAGCAATTTTTCTTTAAACGGTAAAACAAGCAAGCCTGAAATTCATTTAAATCGTTAAATTCTACATCGAAGAAGTTATTTCAAATTATGGAACTTTCGCTTCTTCTTCTTCCTCTTCTGTGGAACAACTTGATTCCAATTAAAAGTTGTTTAAAGAAAAGTACACAACGTAGCTGCGAGCGTTAAAACGCGATAAAAATATAAAGGATCGTGATGGTAGTTTACAAAGTATAAATCCAAAAGCAATTTGCAATTGTTTTTTCTCCTGCCGAACGAAATGTACTTTCATATTTCCCTCCGGTGATATTTTTACGCTCGTGTATTTCGTACAGTAGCTATTTTTCGTGGAGATAAAGACAGAATTTCTTTCAATCACGGATTCAAATAGAAACAATAGATTTTCGACGCTTTATCCTAAATATGGGAAAATATTTTGATAATAGGTCACAGGTTGCCTGAATCCGTACTGCTTTTTCTCGAAACAGAATTTTAATTCATAAAATAAATACTTTTCTTTCAATCGTTTTCTTACAAACTGGTCTGTTATCGATGAAATCGTTTAATCGGTCATTTCGGAGAACAATCTTTGATCCGATATAGTTTGACGACGCTCCAACTAATTTTAGTTGACACGAAATTAGAGCATTTCATGCTGATTACGAGAATCGATACTATTCAGGTTACTCGCAAACTAGCCGGATAATTCGCAGAATGTGAAAAAACCGTTAATTGCAAGCTCATTTCTTGGTGTCGCGTCGTTTAAGAAAGAGCGTAGACAAGAAACGATCTAACGCGAAAATTTTTATCCTCCCGACATTTTCTTCGTTAGTTCCTCAACTTCTTTTCGTTCTTAATGTAGCGTGAGTAATGTTGCAATTAGCGGTTGTTCAATTTCGTGGACGAACGATCCTTTCTTTCTACGTTTCATTTAATTCCTCTTTAATTACCGCGCTACCCCGAAACGGCGCTGATCTTTAATCGACGAATTTATTTAACGATTACATCTGTAACGACAAGTGGAGGGATTTGGCGGAAGTATAGGGAATGTAGAGCAAGAGAGTTAAGAATCGACTAGATAACGCGTTATTTTAATTATGAATTTCTGAAGAAAGCGAAAGTATCGAAAGCGAATGTGTAGCGAATTTGCGGTACGTAGCATAAATTGAAACACCCGCAATCCGCTTTCCATCCGCTTACTCACCCGCTCGAGAAACGTTTCCAGTCTGCTTGCAGTCTGATCGATGATCAGCTTCACAGTCCATCCCCAGTCCGCGTGTTCGATGCTCGACTATCTCGTCATCCATTCTCCATCCGTTTCCTCGACATCGTCCAATCGGCCTGTTTAACTTCGTTTTCTGTTCGCTTCTCGACTACTCGCGTTCTTAACATCGCAACTTTTTATATCTAAACACGAGTTTAATAAATAGCATATGGAGGAACTACGGTATCGTAGAATATCGGAGGAAACTCTTGCTACAACGCGAATTCCAAAAATTGTCCGTTGCCCCGTAAGGGTAGGACGGAAATTTACTGTAGTAAGGAATCCCATTAACGTGCATCGTCAAATTACTGATTCAACCTCGCTAATGACGAAACCGAATAGGCAATAATTATCAAAGAACCTGTCACAGATATTGTTGTTGGCAATACGGTTCGAATTGTAGATGCCGGTATTCCGTTACCAGTGGTTCTACGCGCAACCGGAGGCATTATACATGATCGATGTACCGTCAGATAAACGGACTAGGTAACTACTGGCAATACCATGAAAGCTAACATATACCGAGGCTGTACCTTCTCGGCGTCTGCTTAGGTAACTCGATTAATCCGAACGTAATCGACGATTGAAATAGAAAATGATCATAGGACGCATAAGTCCTGTTTCGTGTTTCGATCTAACAACGAACGAACCTTGTCACAGAGAAAACGTGGCTTTTGAATTTCATGGAAGTCGAACCCTTTAATCTGGTAATTGCGGTTTCTATTGCCTTCTGGTATTATTGCCGTTGCCATAGCTTTCTGATTGGTGCACCACGAGCTACATACTGGCTGATTAACTGCTAATGATACCGCAACGCTGATACAGCTTTGCTCGAGTAATTTATGAGAACCGTGCCGCGTACCGTTCCCGTCAAATCATTATCTGTCGCTTTGCAAACTTAACGATTAACTCACACTTTTCTCTCCAACAATTTCATTCACTCGAATTTTCGATACTCCACGATATTCGTTCCGTTACTCTATCGATCGATCGAAATTGATTTTTGGCAAAGTAAATTGGTACGTTTTTTGCTCGACATCGAAGCCGCATCGTTGTTCGAACGCGATGGAAATGTTTTCCGGGAAAACTCACGGACCGTTACGATAAGTTGACAGGCTATGAAAATGTCGAGAAAAATACCTATGCAGGTACTATCTCCGCGATCAATGAAAATACAAAAAGAGTAAGGAAACGAAAATAACAAATAATCTAAAAGAAAATCGTTAAATCGAAGAATTAGCGAGATTCTGCATAAGGTGTAACGCGCGAAAGTAGTAATGCGGTAGGTCGGGCCAGACGGTGCTGGTCTCTTATTCAGAACGCATAAGTTATTCGTTTAGCGTGCACTGTGGCGGCGTCGCGCCACGCCACACCGTTGTACGTGTCACGAGAACTGCACACGGCTGCACACGTGCACGGCCTTCTAAGTCGGATAATCCAGACCCGGCTCAAAGAAAGTATCCACCATTCTATCTGCGCGTTTACTACCATGGGTTGACCGTATTTTCGACAAATGATCTTGCTGAAAGCATCGCGAGGAACATTAACGAAAGGTTCAATTTTTTTCCTTTTTCTTTCTTTCTTTCTTCGTCCTTTTCTTCCTTTTCACGAAGGTGGATGCGTCGTTGCTAATACGTGACACTGCGAAAATATTTTCCATTAGGTACACTCGACTCCTATCGAGATCGAGTAAATTCGATCGAGTAACAACTGTGCAGTTCGTTTTCGATCGCCGAGAGTTAATGAAGCCACTCGGTGTAACTTTCAACTATCGATCGCGCAATCAGTTTGACCGACGAGTGACCCCAGTACGCGTCGACAGATCGCGTGACACTGGCAATTTTCAAGGTTGTTATTACGGAAAATGACTTATTAGCGGTATGAACAACGGGGAACAAAAAAATTCTGAAACAGAGATGTTCCGGGTGTTAATAGAAACAAGGTTGTTTTCCCAACACCCACGAAGCTGTGTTTACGCGAAACGGTAGAAACTTTTTCGCAGGAAGTTTACCGTTGCAATTTTCACGTAACGATGTCAAGTACAAATACGTCAGACACGTAGAGAGAGAGAGTCGATTTAATACACCCTGTATCGACTAATTTAATATAACCGAAGAATTTGAAAAAAAAAAAAAGAGAGAAACGATGATCGTTACTGCTACTTAATCGCGATCTATTGAAAAAGGCATTCGAAGCGACACCTAACGACAAATTCATATGTCGGATTGTAATTGCAGGGTCTACTTATACGCGCAAGGAGTAATGGTCAACGTAATGTCGGACATACATGCGACGCGACGCACGCTCGATCCAAACATCGATACCTTACAACAATAAACTTCGTAATAGTTGAGTATATTGAACAAATCAAACCATTTCTTTTAAAACACGCCTTTAAACGCGGCTTGATAACAAAAATAAACAAGCTTCCACCGACGTAGTTATTTGTTCGAGAGAATACATGCGCAACGAAACTTTCGTATTTTCAAACCTTCGGCTACAAAATTTGGTTGATTACGGATAGAAACCGTAGTCGTGGCTTCAACTTCACACAAAACACAGTTTTTCTTATTCACCTTGAGCGTAGAATTGCTTTAAATCTTCCTCGTAGTCGGATAAAACACCTGAAATAGTCTGGACTAATTTAGTGCACTCTCGAAAATTACTTCGATGCTACTAAACGTTGCGTCGGTAAAACGATCGTGTTCAATTTCGTTTCTAATAAACGGGCAATAATAGTTGACGTTGTGAAAAGAACAGTATGGTGGATGCGATAAAAGACATCCTTTTTCTTACCGTCGCGTCGGGGAAAAGAATTCCAAATTCGTTAGCAAATTCTCGAAATTATTATGTATCGTTTGTAAAGTCGAACGTTTTAATCTACTTCAAATAGTATATCTACTTAAAAGATTCTTATTCCGTTATTCGTAAACGATACGTATCATTTGTATCGCAGGGTAACGATGACGAGGGTAAAAAGTACACGACTCGTGTCGCGTCGATGCTTCTTTCCTCTTTTTTTCCGAGTATACTAAGCCCTTTTTCCGCTCGTTTCTTCTCGTTCGAGATTCGGCAAATTGTCGATGTCCAGATTTATCGTTTTCGCAGCGAATTCCGCTCTATTTGTTCCGTGTATCGAAAAGAGGAACACGACGATGCCGTTGAAACGTCGCGATATAGCTGGTCGAAGCGAGGTAACGAAAGCCCGTCAAAATCCACGCTGGACGTGCCCGTTGTCTGAAAAAAAAACAAAAAAAACAAAAGAAAAGAAAAAGTAGGTGGCACTGGTCGATTCTTTTTTCTTCTCTTTTTTCCCGACGGGAACAGATTTTGTCGAGAGTCGGGAGAATCGTGGATATTTGTACGCGACGGACAAACGTTGAACCGTTTCGTTCGGTGAAAACTTTCTATTCGTTTCTATTACCTTTAGAACGTTTCATACCGATTTTATGATCATTGGAAATATTCCATTTAGAATGATAATTATATAATTATATATGTTAAATAGAATATTTCCAAAGATAATTTGTTTGGTATTTCGATATTGATCGTAACGGCAACTCGTATTTTGTCAAGGAAGAATAACAAAACATTCGGATAAATTCGAAAAGAGTGAATTCGGTAGAAAATCGAATGAAATAGAAAAAGAGTAATTAATACCATCGAAATAGTTCTATACACACGAAAATGATGAAATTACATTGGTTAATTATAGGACTTTAACGTTTCGACGTTACTCGGTAAAATTCAATTTGCCTATGATCTTCCTTTTTAAGGAAGCCCTGCAGTCCAGTTAGAAAGTGGAACGATGAAAGAAAATGATCAGTTTCGGCAGAACTTGTATTCAAACTACAATACCGTTAAAAAATGCTTTCTTTATTTAATTTGCCTAGTAACAACTTTTCTAATGCAAATTTCTTGTTTGAAATTCTTTAAAATGTATTACTTCGCTCGAGTATGCGAGAGTACGTGTCACTTCTCGTACGAACCAAGCGAAAAGTTTTAATGGAATCCGCCACCGCGTTCCTCGGCTGTCTGCCTATTTAAATTACGCGTTTCGAGTCTCCGACGTGTTCCTACCCCCACCTTATCCATCTATCCAACCATACTGATAAATCGAGCCGAAAAATTTGCTCGATCCGTTTGCGAAACTCATTTAACGTATTGATTGCATCTCGAAATCCGGCCAAACGCCGTTACGTTTCAAACGCCATTCGTTTCGACACCATGCGAACGTAACGGAGAGTTACCAGCGTGGCGTACGATGCCAAGAGAGTACTGCTACCACTTATACGGGACAGTTCCGTTAAAGGTGGCAATATAGCGAAAGTCTACTGTGTTGACAAACGTGAATCCTGCGCATGAAAGGATAAGTCCTGGGAACCGCAGTGGCCAAAGATCCTCTTAAAGAGCACTCGACTCTAAGGAGTCTCGACTTAAGAAGTTGAAGAGTAAAAGCCAACAACTGCTCGCGAATAAGAAAATAAAAATATCACGGAATGACGGTTAAGCGAAAAGTGCGTCGACACTTGGAAAACTGGTTGGTGGTTATATTCTCTTTAAGAAACTTCAAATAACGGCAGAAACAAAGAAATGGCATTTCGTGATGCGTCACACAGAACGTTTTGCAGTTCGCGTAACCATGCGTCACACCGTGAATCATACCGTTGTCGTACGCATTTAGATCAGTTAGCCTTTCTTCGAACGTTTCCTTTTATTTTCCTTAGAATAAAGATAACGATGAAAAGAATGCGTCGAAGTTACCGGATGGGAATCGACGAAAAGAATCGCGTTAAACGAGTCCCCTTTCGAAAAGCGGTACAACTCCTTCTAAGGTGTTCGAGATTCTTTTGTTCACGATGTTGTCGTACGAGCGTGTTACACGAGTCTCTTTTTCCAACAAGTGCACTCGATGGTCGTCGAAACGTATAGTCGTGCTCGATGGAACGGCAACGAAACGAACGGTCGCGTGAAATATCCAAGCAGATCGCTCGAACCACTTACGCCTCGAGAGAAAAGTCTCGAGAAAGACTAGGCGGCCAACTGTCCAGAGAATTAAGTGGAAAAAATGGAGGAATACTCGGTCCATCCACCTGTGCGGGGATAAACTGGTGAACGGCAAGGATAATAACGGGAAACGGAAGTTCCTTCGCGCAACTCGGAGCGACAAACTTATCGCGAGACCAAGAACCAGACTGATATGAACAAATGGACATGGAAGAAGTTGCTCTTCTCTTCGAAACTTTGATCGTGCCTCCATTCATCCTCTGTTTTCTGACACGTCGTCGTTTATTCCGGAGATTTCGAATTACAGCCTATAACGACGATCGATATTTTTGTGCCATCGAATCGGCTCAGATATTGTATTCGATAAGCAACAATTGCATGTATACATATATGGCGATTTATACCACGACGATCAACGCCACCTCGCATCGTTGATAAAAAATATATAGCATTCTATGGTGAAAAATGGTCGATAAACTTCTGAGATCAATTCGAATATACTTGCCGCGTGAAAAATCCGCTTCAAGTATACTGTATACAGTTTTCGACTGTTCCGAAATAGTGTATAATATCACGCCGTAACAATATAAAGAACAATAGAGGGTAAATGTCAAAGCGGGACATTATCCATTCAAGATGTTCGTCGAGGAGCTAGAAGTCTCGGTCCTGACGACGCTTCAAGATAGTCTAGACTTTGGAAGAGGCTCGCAAAGAAAGATAAGTATCGAAAAAATGAGCAACGAGTGACGACGATCAGGGTGCAAACCGGAAAAGAGTAAGGTTTAAACGAAACAAAATAATGCCGCTAATGTAACGCGAGCCTCTAACGAATCGCGAGTCTCGTATTTGCGACAAATGAGCAGCAGAACGAGAAGATTAAGGCACAGAACGAAAGAACGCTTGAAATACGACGCGACAAAAGTAGGACACAATACGAGAGAAAACTATGCAAGAGAAAAGGTCTTTAGATAGTGAACAATCTAAACGAGACAGTGACAATTTTAATTTCAAAGAGCTTAAGTATCACCTTACGAGCTGTGAGCATCTTGTTGCTTTCGCGATTCTAAATATGAATCGGAAAATTAATATCAAACAGATGCCGATAGTGTACCATTCGGAAATAAGACTAACTAAATTTTTCTAGAAACATAATGCAAAACATCTGAGACATACATAATGGAAATGTACCATCGTGAATATTTTTATGCGATACATTATTCGTCTGCACGAAACTGGTTAATTTCGATTCCATTTCACCGGGAACAAGATTTTTTTCTATTTTTAGCTTTTACTACATCGGTTGAAAAACCCGATAAAAGTAAATCCATTATCAGATTATGTGTAACGGTTGGTTTGCTTCCATTATTGTCGAACGCGTTTTTTTCTCTGTTTGAATGTTTTCTTTCCATCCGACTGCACGCGCACATAGCATTTACTCGTTCGTATATGTATACTTTTCAGTTCCAAAGTAATCGAGTCAACGTGTTCGAATCATTTTAAGAGTAAGATTGGAAAATTCTGCTAGCGACCAATGTGTAAGGCGATCGTTAATTGGACCAAGCTGCGTCGTTAGAACATTCTCGAGATGTTATTATAATACGCTCAAAGTCGATTAGACGAAAGTTCTTGCGCAACATTATTCAACGCCAAGTAACCGACAATCCTTTACAGTAATTCCTTGTAACGAGCATCCAGAACTATCGAGGATGTCTCCGGAGAAACTGGTGTGTACAAGGGACTGTTGACGGTGTCGTGGTGTACGAAGTTCAAAGGACTTGCCACGGTTCGATCTGTTTCTCGTGCTTGCGTTCGCCGTCCTACGGCTTCGTTATCGTCATAGTAACAGTTAAAGATACGCGGTTACGCTCTTGTTACTGAAACGCGTATTACAGTCGTCTCGATGATGCGAGAAAATTTCCGTTATCTACGATCGTACTCGTGAAAATTTCTAACCTCGACAAAAACTACAATCTCTGCAATAATCCCTTCTTAAATGCGCTCAAGTTCCTCCTCTACATATATGCATAATCTACAATGTTATACTGCGTACTCCATACGTTTCTAAGTAGAATTTGTCTTTTAAAAGATATGAATTTTAATCAGTGCCCTCGATGATTCGTCGCGTAAGGAAAGAGTCTCGGCGTCCGCAAACCGTGGAAGTAGAAACAGACGTTGAACGCCAGACAACGCGCTCGATGATCCAACCGGTATTTACAGAAGCAATCTAGAACAGACAAACCAGAATCGCTTCGCTCCTATTCCCCTACCTTTCTCTTTACCTTTCTCGTCTACTATTTCGACGAAGATGAAGGTACTTGAAGAGCATTTGTGCGCCGTTCGCATGCTAGCGAGGCATCCAGAGATGCATTAGCGGTCTGAAAACGGTTCAGTGAGTGGGACAAGTTTATCTGGCAGATAGAGAAATAAGCGAGCCTTCGCGAAAAGATGCTAAACGAAATACGGCATCGCCTCGTCAACCGATCGTGACTCGGTCTTCGAGTTGTCGATTATCGAGGGAAACAGTAGCTCTAAATAGGAAATTTCGAGTAGATTTTTTCCCGGCCCTAGATTCTAGGAAAAAATGTAAAATTATAAACGCGGCGATCAAGACGAAACAACGAAAGGAAGAGACGATTTATCGATAACAAAGGGAAGGTAGAGTGATAAGAAGAAAAGTAGAGGAGGAGAAATGGAACGGCCTTAACGTTGGTTTACCCGCATCAGCGGTGCAGACTTTAGACTTATTGTTAGACAATCGGCAACGAACGGTACAAACCACTTACTGGATTTAAGTGGTGGTTCCGCCTTGCTCGCTTTCGCCGCGTCGAGCCGCGCTGCGCCGTTTATTCGAGAACCAGGAAGGAGATTGCTACTCGGAAACGTGGCAAGGACTGCTAACCGATTGTCGGCCCCTTTCGGATTCGGGATGTAACGAAAACAATCGCAGTTACCAACATCGAACTACAACGCCGAAAATTCCAGGCCGCGAACAGTCCCCTCTTTCTTCGGTTCTTCCGATCGATGTTTTTACGCTTTGATGGCCGCATATTTCCTCGAATTTATAAGCTGTGCGGCTTTACGTTTCGTTTTTACCTGACACAAATTTACCAGCGTTACCTCGTGAAAGAGAAAAAAATCACTCGTTATCGAGCTACGAAAGAACATCATAAAAGTAAGTAATAAATTCTGATTATTACGAGTCAGACGTCGTAAAGAAGATGTCGAAGCAAGTTCCGTCGCTCGCTTGTACACCAATGATATTTGAAGAGGAAACGAATGGCAGTAACATAGCAGCAAGGTGTTAAGAAAAAGGTAAGTAAGGTACGATTCGGGTTGTCTAAAGGAAAAAGACTCGCGGTCTGGGAGTATAGGTGGGTATTTGCTGAGATTTACTGTTATAGTATCGCAGTTTGCAATGACTCTTCGACGAGAGCTTTATCCGTGGGTTGTATACATCTAAAAGAAACGAATAAACCGCTTGATCTTCTTTTTCATCGTTAAACAGTGACATTCTTGTTCTCGGTGTTTCTTCTTTTAACTTCGTTCAACCGTTGCACGAATAAACTTTTAACCCTTTGGCTACTTTATTAACAATCCGTCGATCGCGAAGGCTAATTTCTAACGAAGCTTTCCTACTTGCTACCTTGCTTAATCGGTGAAATTTTCTTTAATTTTCGCTACAGTCAACGCAGCGATAAACGTACAAGAGTTTTCCGATCAAAGAACTTATATTTTTCTAGCGCTTTCCCTCGTTGAGAAAATCAGCCACGCAGATGATTCAGTGTCGTGCTTGTTTGCTAAGAAATGTCGTTGAGTCCGTCTGGTCGAGCAAAGACACGAACGTGGAAGACCTCGTACGCGCTGTCTGAAGCATCCTTCGGTTCAAGTGGGCCTATCTCGCGAGCGTTTCCAGTACCAACAACCTTGCCAACCCTGTTTTCACTACCCTCCTCGCAAAAGGGTTCATGACATTAATAGAATCTTCTTTATTTTCCAACTTTTCGACTGGTCCACCGCCGTCTGTTGCGTAATTCGTTTGCAAACTTTACACGAAACTTTACCTATATTTCGTAGGAAAAAAATATGAGCACATTCAGGAACAGACAGAAAGCCAGAACGAAGAGAATTCAGACGATTACTGGACACTGGGTAAGAAGGTGAGATGCAGAGAACAGCGAAAAATACGAGACTTTATCGCTGCACCGTGCATCGGTTCACGTAGACGCGTGAATAAGTAAGGATGAAAGTTTACGGTGCTCTGCTCGCGCACTGTATTATCTCCGACAAAACGAACAAACGTTCAATTTCTCTGTACTGGGAATTAAATGCGATTTTGAGCCTATCACTTTTACTCGTAATTCGCAAATTTCTGTCCGAACGAACAGCACGAACAAAATTCTTCGTCGTTATTTGAAAATTCTTTGATGCGGTAAAAGTCGAAAGTTTAAAGCGATGTTACGATATAAAATATTCGAAACAACTCGTTTAGGATTGGTCATCGAGAGTTTAATTGTAAGCGAGAAACTAGTATTCGTTAGCGATCGACAAATTGCTCGGAAGAAATGAAGCACCGGGAGAAATCGATGCCAATGAGATCTAATTGTAAGAAAGAAGGAAAAGGAAGTACCGGGAAAGTGACAAATGCAAGGAAATAGCTGTTTCTGAGTGTCTAGTAAGCTCCAGCCGAGTAATCGAGCACGTGATCAATGAGCTTAACTTCTCTGTGAAAAGAGTTTGGACGAAAGACAGGAAACAAAAGAAATAAGAAGAAAATCTGAAAAGAATGTTTCCTATTGGCAGTCCTTGTTCATCGAGAACGAGATTTATTTTATCGTTAAAGCATAAGGATTGATAATCGAAAAATATTCTTTTTATCTGACAAACGTATTTCCTCGAGTTTCAAATATTGCGATTAAAGGTAAGTTATTTGCCAATCTTCATAAATTAATCTCTATGTAGAGAGTAATTCATAAATTACTCATTTGTATATACCCGTTGTAAATACCCGTAGGCGAACTTACGATCTATTTACGCTACATACATAACGAATGTTCGTAAATGATCGTATTGTGTTGTGTCAATTACGTGAAACAAAATAAAGGGCAATTACGTTCTTAGAAAAAGGAATTCCAAGGAACGGTTTGTTCTTCTGATTATAAAGCACTTCTTCCTCCAAATTTATATGCAAATAAATGCAAATAAAAGAGAAGTTAAAGCTGTAGCCGACAAGAGACTCGAGAGAAATGTACCAATTACATGCTGCAAATAAATCCACGAGGCTTTTTCGAGGAAACGCACGAGTGGCAGAAGTCAAAGGGGAAAGAGAAACGAAAGACGAAAAAAGAACCGAAAGATAAATGCGGTAAGGATGAAAAAGAGGAGCGAATGAAGCGAGCAGAGGCGTCAGATGAGACGGTCTCCATTGTGTTCTCTGGCAAATTTCGTCGCACAATGGAACGGGTTGATTTGCCACTCATGAATGTATATTACATTAGCGTCCATGTTACTTTGGGATTTGAGGTAACAAGTTTTCGTGTCCTTCGCGACTCCTCTATCCTTCCGGTACGCCTCTCTTGTTATTTCACGTTTCCGTTTTTTCTTCGTTCGTTCGTTCGTTCATAACGAACGTATATTATACATATATGTACATATATGAATAAATATCCTATCGACGATATAATCTGTTTTATAATTTTAATCGGTTACGTTTTAACGAACTTGAACGCTGCCTTGGTATCGGAAATGATATTTTGCACGCGAGGACGACAGTTACTCGTGGAAAAACCTGGCGAAACGTTCAACGCGTCAGCACGTTGAAAGATTCGCCTGTATAAATAAAATCATTGACGACAACAGGAACGAAAGCGTACTACTGTGTCGACTTAATCTCAGTTTACGAGAGCAGCCAAAGAAGAAGCGGGAAAAAAAGGGGTAAAAACGAGGGTAAAGGGTAGCGGCAGAACCGCAGGACCAATGAAGTCGATTCCTTCTGAACTACAGGAAAGTAGTAAAAAAAGATAAGTTAAGGCAGGTATAGTTGTTTTCTTTTTTTAACCACTTGACCTTCTATTCTTCTATCTCCCTCTCGACCTCTTCTAGATGGTTTTGCTTACTCAGGCCACGAAAATCGTGTTTTACGTTGGTCTTCGTTCTCATCCAGAATCGTATACCAAGGCAAATCTTGTCAAGAGACCCTTCTACAAAAGAGAAAAAAAAGAGTAAACGTTGTCTCGTCCTCGTTCTCGTCTTCGTCGTCCTTTTTCATCGACCCCATTTTTATTGCACAGCTTCAGCGAGCCAATTGTACCGAGCGCATTCTATTTCTTTCTTTTCTTACCTGCTGTTCTAACAACAATACAAACCTTTTGATAATTATACCTAATTTTCTCCTTAACTCTCCCCGAAAGAATATACTCTCGAATGATTTTCAACTTTCCCGAGAATATTTTCAATGATACAGAAACTCTTAACATACTCTTAATATCAGAATGAAATTGATCCAAGAAAATATACTTCGACTTCCACCTTTTGTTTCTTTCATTTTTACAAACTACAAACTGTACGATGTTCCCAACGAAACGGAAAACAAAAGAAAAGAACTATAAAGAGTAGCGGTTCTTTAACAAAGACGTGATATCGTGAAACAAGAGACCTGATGATCAAACTCGCGGTAAACGTTTAAACAACGTTTCGAAGTATGTATCGCGATTCCGGTCACAGCTCAACATCCTACGGCATCACGGAGTCGGATAAAGCTGTAAAGAAAGAGCGTGTAAGTTCTCTGCGAGAAGTCAACGTTTCAGTTTCTCGATGTTTATAGCTCTTCTATTTCCGCGTGTTCGTCCACGTCGTACACAATGCGAACTGTATAGGCTACATCGAAAAATTGATCTATCAATAATTACACGAATGTCCATTTAACTCGAAAAGCCAAATTCAACTATTCAACTTCTAGAATAGCCGAAAGAAGAACGGAACTATATTATTATGCCATGTAATGTAGTTTAGAACGGGCAAAGAAATTCGCGTTTTCGAGAAACACGCCTGTTGATTAAAAACCGATATTCTTTCTTTTTTATCGTTCATTGTTTAACTGTTTCGCGCAAGTTCTGTTCGGAAACAATGGCCAAGAAGTATAAAAAAAGAAAAGAGGCTTTTGTAATGAAAACTAAAGTTTGTTACGGTCCACGAGACGGAATTGTACGTAGCCTGGTCGACGTTACGGGATTGATTCTTCTTCTTGTTCTTCTTGTTCTTCTTCTTCTTCGTAAGGAAAGTTCCGGACTAACGTTGCAGGCTTCCCTTCGGGAGTTTTATTACGCTGGAGACGCGCTTATCCCAGCCACAGATTCGCGCCAACATATCCCCGACTGTCGATATGTTCAGAGTGGTGTAAAGAAAAAGAACGATGATAACAAAAAAAGTACAAGTAGAAATAACTGGAAATTGCGAGAGCAACGGATCCTAAGCTCGATCTGCATCGAGTTCACAGGTTCGTTTTTATTAGCTTGAAAGGAAAGTACAATCGAAAGAACCTACGAAATTTCGATCTCCTTTACCGAGATTATGCGAAAATGCCTACCAACAACTTACTTTTTCATTTAATACTTTCCTCTTATTATTTTCGAGTAAAGTACGTTCATAGAGGAATGACAGTCGACGAGTTAACGAGACAGAAATTTGAATACGAACTTGCTTGAAAGGAAACGAAGGTAACAAGGTCACTACAGATAAATATATAATAAGTACACGATGATCGAAGATAGACGAAAGCTTTATTATTACGAGACTACGTTGCTGCTGTACAAGTAACTGCATTAAGGTGGTAGGAACTATCAGAGTGACGCTCTGTAGTTGCAGCATCACCGGGAAACTACCCCGAACAACTGTCTCGGTGTAACCGAACTCGAATGCATCACCGTCGTAGTTTCAACCCGGAGCTTCCGGTACTTACGTGGAACTTATCAGGTAACGGAAGTGTCGCTGACTCATAACCGTCGACTTATTACTTACACGTTGCATTGTCTTTAAACGGAAGGCAACGGTAATTTCATTCTCCTCCGGTTACCTACTAATCACCGTCGTTACCTCTTTTCAAAGACATGATAGTTATCGGTGGTAACGAGAGCCATCTCGATCAGTCCATGTTCGCTCGATAACCATCGTTTCTCTTTCCCAACCATTCGTTCGCGTACCACGTGTCAACGTCCCGATCGAACCGTTCACTTGGTCATAAATTACCAGAAAGCTAAATCGCTATCTCTTACGAGGAAAATGCTTCTCTGCTAACGAATAAGACCGCCGCGCCGTTTAAACGCAACAGTCGACAGAATTCTAGATCCATCAATTTGTATTAGGTTTAAAGCAAGGCCCTTTGTGAACGGTATTTTAGCTGTCGCCTATTTATTTACCGACGTTACGAGGTTTACGAAGTCAGGGGGAAGAGAGAGAAAAAATACAGAAGGTAGGTAAAAGGTGGTAGAATTACAAAGTAGTAAAGCAAAGGCTGGCGAACGATGATGCAGAGGCCGTAAGCGTAGCGAGGTGGTCTGCTCTTGTACAAACGCAACAGAGAATAATTCAAGTAGGTAGAAACTGGAAGGATAAGGGCGAGGGTTGCGTGGCGGTGGAAATTGCGGATGGCAGGGGGGTAAAGCTGCAGTACTCCGCTTAGACAAAGCCTAACGAAGCTTCTATTCAGCAACAGTAGGCACCGCGAGGCCCAACTTCACTTCTATTATACTTACTCGTCGGGACGAAGTGAATTCCATCCATCAACGGAATTCCAGGCTAAGCAGCTCTCGGCTGCCTGGCATCTCTATCTCTGGCACGAGAGGCATTCTCTCCTTTTTTGGGGTTGCATCCCCTCTTTGTCTTTACTTCGTCCCCCCAAAGTATTCGCCGCTCTGTTCTTTTCTCCCTTCTCCCTTCTTCCTTTTTATCTTTTTAACGCCGACGCTTATACAAAATAAACCGCTGACGATAACAAGTGCTACCTAAAATATAACTTTGTACTTATCGACTTTTTTCAAAGGAATGTTTTACCCGAAATACATCTTGTACAGTGTAAACGACCATCGACTTTTGAAAATGGGACCTCGAAAAAAGATATCTCTCTGCTGGCGCGTGCAGGAAATACCGTCGCGTTATCAAATCTTATAGTTATCTTTAAGCTAATACAATATAAGTACTTCTACATACATATATTATCAGATTTTGTTTGACTTTTTCTTTGATACGCGATCACCCAATATTTGTATTTATGAATCGCTATTCATGTGTTTATTATGACACGTACAGATGATGCAAAAAAGAACCCACTACTGATTTATGAACGAATACGAATTGTCACGGTCGATGTTCCGAACTCGAGTCTAAATTACTCGGCAAATTTTCTCGCAAGATACAGAGAATCTTTCCGAAGTCTATCCTATGAATACATTAAACTTTGTCTACAGATAACTGTTACATATGCATAGAGTTTTACTAGGATCGGAGAACACGCGTAACACCAATTAGAACCTTAACCTGAATCCTTATCAAAGGTTGAAATTTCCCTTCCAATCGTTCGTAACGTTTTGTTTACATTTGGAAAGGCGTTATGTATTCGAATAGAGCTACTAAGGAAAAGAAATTGAATCGACTCTCTACGAACGGTGATTACGCGAATCGTTCTCTTCCAGCAGGATGTGACCAACTATCGCAGTCGTCGAGAAGTTTCAAGGCTGATATCCGGTTAAGTCGGTAAAAGCCTACATAGCCTCGTTTCCACCTAAAACGAACCGCTACGATTTTCCTCTCGCACACGATATGAATAGGTATAAGGTAATATTAAAGTTCACGTAGGGCTATTCAGTACGATACATAGCCGTGTATAAACTATAGACTCGAGCGTAGGTGGTAAAGACGGCAGGATGTTAGCAATCGGTCGAAAAAGGATAGAACGGAAGCTCGCGCATGCACCCTGCCCGTCTGCTTAAGTACACACACGAAGCACCAGACAGACGATGGTTTCATGCATATAACGTTACGCGTATATTTGGACGGTGCACTGGATTTTAGTATGCAGAGCAGGACACCTTTAATGCTGAAATATCGCTCGAAACAGCCAGGCTTCGTCTCCTCGTCTTTCCAGTCGTCGAAATTTTACGCGCTTTTCCTCTATGCTTCGAACAAAATCTGCACTCCACCGAATACGCCGATTTAAAACGGTATATACTTACTTACGTACTTCTAATCGTGTCAACAATAGCACGCGTTACGTTTCAAAGTATTTTTTTCACCCGCCACCAGAAGGATTATCCACGATATCTACTTTCTCGAAAGTACTCATTTAATAATTTCACTTTAACGATGGATTTTACGTTTTACTATTGTCTGCTAGTTGGTTAGAAAGTTCCGACAGTATGTATCTTCTTTGCCTCGATAACTAACGATTTCAACGTGCAATTGCCTAAAATTATAAATACATTATACGTATGTAATACGTATGTAAAGCGATAAAAATCATTTTTCACCATCCTTCGTCCGAAATTTACAGGTACAGGAAACACGATTGAAAATACCGAGATTATGTATAGGTATAGTCATTGTATGAATACAAATCAGAACACGATATAGAAGTCATCGAGATGTTGAAAGTGGAAATATTGGTACATATTTGTTTCCCTGAATTACAGAAATGGATAAATATCTATACATGTACGCATATTGTAGATATATGTATACATAAAATAGTATGTACTCCAAGAAATTGACCGAATGTTGCCAGCTGCCAGCTCCGTATTAAAGGAATCCCTGCATTCCTGCTCTTAATCCCCTTTCACCGGCAGCCAGCTTGTTTTTCCAAGCATCCGCTTCCAGATGTTTTACTGAACTCTCTCGCTTCTTGTTTTCGCCGTTGTTTTGTCTTCTGGCAGCATGCGCCGGTTTATTCGCGCCTGGATGAACACCCGCGAATTTTCAACCCTCTCCATCCTTCCATCTATCGACCTTTTCGTTCAAACCTCTTTATCACTCTTCGCTTTGCTCGTTTTTCCTTGGCTGGAACGTTTCTCTAGCGATTGACGAGGTCACGTCAACCATGTTCACGTTGCCTGTATCTGACAAGGAGATGTTACGAGCTGGGCCAGCGCTTTTTAGATGAAATTGGATTTCAGAGAACAGTTGACAATGAGTATTTATACATACGTAGAGAAATTATTAAATATTAACTGCTAATACTTTCACCTGAATACTTTTATTTCTCGACAAAATATTTCTTCGGTTCGTAATAGTTCGAAGATAAATAATATGCTGTTAAGTAATTACTTGGCAATGCAAACAACTATTTAAACAACTTTCCTCCATCCGAAAGATAAGAAATGTTTGAAACGAAATCTATCAAAAGACATGCAAGGGCTTAAAAACGAACGATAAAGAGCGAGCCGAAGTTCAGTCGATTCCTTAGAATTTTCATTAAAGAGCAAATCGTTCCCTCCCTCCTTCCGCTTACTAAACCTCGGATACCTCCTTTTTTTATTCTTTCTCTTTCATTAACGGCACGTCGAGCTACTCTGCAATTTCCTTAGATAGACAATAAGCACGGTTAAGAAAAAGGAAGACGGGACGAGCCTCTGTGCAGCAAGAGTCGCTACTGCCTTTCATAAAATCCAATTTAAGAACTGCTTCTGATCCCCGTCGTCCGTCCTTATTCTACGGTAATAAAGAGCCAGCTAGACCTCTTTTCTTTATGCACTTGCAAGTAAACTTCAGTTAATATGACGGTTATTATACTTTGTATACCTGCGACGATGTTGCACAAGTTTATGATGTATATTGACGGGAACATCCGTTGTTCGGGTAATATAAATTCGATTAAAGCGTTGTTACCATGCGACAGAACGTTCTTGCATACCAATCGATAATTTAAATGCGTTTAAAACTTTAAACATTATTCTTCATTATCTCTGTTTCGTTGATGCTTCGAGTATATTCGCAAATGTTATCGATGGGATCAATTTCCAAGTTTCATGCTGTAGTATTAAATAAGTACCGAATAGATATCGCCATAAGATTTTTATTGTATCCAGAATATCGTATAAACAATCTAACGCAGCAAATTGTTACTTGTACTTCGTTAACTTTTATGAAAAGCATACACATAACACATCGGTGCCAGTAACTGATTGCACAAACTTTTCAAATATAAAGTACAGTTCATTATACATTATACATTTTTCTCTTCGACGCTATCGCTACGTCTAGGGACATGGTTCGACGTCGTTGACAGCGTCACGATAATTATTCCATAATCGGGCTTCTTCGAAGCACACCGCTCCGCCGCCTCGTGAAAATTGTGTATCCTGAAAGAAAGAACATCTCTAGTATCTAACGCTAATCAAAATTCATTCCAATCGGAAAAAGGATATCTACAGCTCTGTTGATGTCACCAATGCAGACCCAGTGATGGTTTGTCTTATTCTTGCTCGTAATAGCCCATTTAGAATGATCCCGACTACTCGAGAAATTGATGTCAGCTGCCTTTAAGTTCAAACTCTTCACGTTGAAAACCCTGTAAAATTAACGAATTTTCGAAACAAATAAATTAAAAACCAAACAACAGAGATTCGAAGTTAGTTTTACTTTCTACGACTGCAATTAGACGGTAATTTTCCTCGTCCGTTCAACCACGATTGAACGTATAAATTCGACTGCAACTGTGGTGCGATAAAATCCTCGTATATATCTAAAATTCAACACGACAAAACATAAGTATCTTTACACAAAATAATCAGACAAAGTTTCATCGAATGTATAACGGTTACCTTTCTGCCACTTTTCACATTTAGCATACGAAATGAACTCTACGTTGCCTGAAGATTTCAAAACAGCCTTATTGTTGTACGGCGGTGACTTTATATGTTTTCGAATGGTCGCATTTTTTAGAGCAGGATACTGTTCGCTGAACTTTTCAGGAATATTATTTGCGTACGCTGCTATTTCGTTATACATTAATTGTTTACCAACGACGTTCAATTGATCACCATCCAAAGAGATGCACAAAAAACTCTGACCATAAAATGTCCCGCTTTCTGGATAACTGTATTTACCCGTGTTAGTTACATTTTCCTTGTTCGTTATTCGAGTATGTATACCGGTATTGGGAACTGGAGGAAAATTCGGGACACTATGAATTAACCAAAAGCCTTGATCACTATTAACCGCTACTACACCCTTCGTGTGACCATAATTTGCAACGTACGGTGCGTCTGGCGGGCTATCGTTGTATAGAATCCATAAACTGTTGTTTTCGTTTACCTGTATATATACATATAGTAGAATATTACAGTTAATATCATTGACATTGCAGGGATTTCATCAACGTACATCGAACTTTGGTCTTCTACGTTCTAGGAGATAAAATACAAGATGTATTCTATAAAATACAAGATGTTATAAATTTTGATTTTTACATTTTCTTACAAAGCGAGGGTTAATCGCGTATGATCAAGTGTTATCGAAAAATGAAAATCCATTCAAATATTTTGTTAATTTCTAAAATAGAATTTAAGTATTGTTTCGAATATTTGTTCTACAATGTACCTGCAGTTACTTATAATTTAAACTACACTCTAATACCTTGTAATTACTATGAATCTGTGCTAATTGCAAGTAGTCTTACGTCACTATAAATTGGTGCTAATGTGAATCCAGGGATAGAATTACTCGAACCAATGGGCCTAGTGGATAATCGCCAACCAGTTCCGATGGTTACGTTTGTAATATACAGATAAGCACGACCATCTCTGATTAGGGGATTACTACTTTCCGAGACTTTCGGTAGCTTATATAACACGTACCTAAAATAGCATCATCTTGAAATTGTAACAATTCATTATTGTTTACTCGGAGCAAAGATTCCCAAAGTATAAGTCCTGATTCTTTTGCGAGTTGCGATAAATTACTATGTGCATATTTCCGGAAAACGCATTTTAAGGCACTAGAATATTGGAATGAACAAACTTTGAAAATTTCGATCTTGGAATTTCGAGACTTCAACATTTTTCAACTTTGAAACTGTGAAAAATAATGCATTCTAAACGGCTAGATCGCGAAACATTTACCGTTTTCGAAAATGGAACTCAGCCCATTGAAATTTAGGAAGCCCTGCTTTAGTGAAAGCCTGTATTTGATGATTAGCAAAAGGCAAATATATCGATACTTACCAATCCACTGGTAGATTATTCTCGTCTCTACATTGTAGTTTGTCGTAGACTTTACTATGTATGGTATTACATACAATTAACAGGAAAACTGTGTGGAATAGAACATGCATGATGGTACGCTGGAATAATGGGAAATTTTATCTGTCTTTTTTTTTAATTTCATTGTTCTAAAAACCACTTTCAAAATAAATACACCAATATTGCATTTAATTTTAGCATAGTTGTACATTAGTCAGACATTACTTAAGAGTTATTATTCATGATATGAAGTCATACTACGATTTTAAAATGTTAGAATGAAAACATTGTCGACTTGAAACTTTATATGTTATATACCTATTAAATTTAAATTTCGATTAAATTTCCATTAAATTTCAATAAAAATTCTTTTAATTAGATCTGAATAAATGACTTAACATCTCTAATTTATGCATTGCTTACAGAAGCATAAAGACTCTTAAATACAAAAAGACAGATCAACTTTCATTTTAATTTCAGTAAAAAGATGTTTTTATTAAGGTTGAATACACCTTTCTTTCTTCTTTCGTGAATGATATCAACAATACACATTTATTTTATGACGTTTATAACAAAGTATTACAAGTATATTGGCAAATATTTGATTCTTCCGCCGTACATAATCAAAAATATGATGTTTGTAATTGTTTTGACAAGTAATATGTACTGCTCATGCGCGTATGTATCTATTTCGATCTGTTTAAATTTAATAAATTGTCTACGAATCTATATAAATATACGTACCAAATAAATCGCAGTTAAAATACAAGAACACTAAATAACTGCTTAAGCATTAATGCTACCGTCATTACAACGGTACTGAACACACTGGATACTGAACTGACCATATGCACAAGAACCATAAATGAAACATCGCGTTACGTCATGTATATCTATTCTTCCTATTGGCTCACGGATTAATGCATTCTGTTTCAAATGACGCATACGACGTTCGTACAACAATAGCTAACAATTTTAAGATTACCGCTGTTATTATATTCTTTGACTTTTATTAATATTACAGTGGTATCTAATAGAAAGCATTAATACATAAGTTTATGAGTAGAGTTATATAATAAATAAATACATATACATATATGTCATCGTTAACCTTTATTGAATGATACATGTTTGTATATTATAAGATGTAAAAAATAAAATGAAAGTCTTTGTATTGAATGTCGTACTTGTTATTGCGCGTCAATTAATATGTATATATAAATTGAAATAAAATTGTATTGCAACCTTGTTTCTAAAAAAAGACCGATACGAACCTTATTAATTAAATTTTATAAGGATCTATCAATTTTATTTAAACGTTTCTTTTATCATTAAAATTTTTCATTTTAAATACAATATTTACTTACAAAAAACATTTAGCTCCATCTGCAATCGAACGTCCGAATTAAAAATTGCAACAAGGTTTGTATGACCGACTGCGGCGAAACAGCAATATGGCGATTGTAAGCCACCGTAGGCTGAACGTCATAATATTACAATGAGAAAACAAGGCATATCGTGCAAAGTAATAACCACGTATTAAAGTCGTAGTTGAATAAAATGTTTTTTTACCAATGACACTGCCAACAAACTATTTTAAGCTACGTTATATATTCCGTTGAGATATCTTTAAGAACCAACACGGAACACAATAATGAGTTCTTTTGTAGAACTTGTTACAGAATATTCTTAACACTAACAGAAGAACGAAGAAATAAATTATAAAACCTTTGACGAATGGAAGTATGTCTTCAAAAATATTATTTACATTAATTGCATATGTACAATGGTAATTTTTCATCCTAATACAAGTATGATAGTTTTATCTGTTAAAACTGCACTTAGATATGATTTCATTTCATTTTTTTCGTTCGATAGAATGTATACGCGTAAGTTATTATCATTAAATATGTGTAAATTATCATTAATTAATATTTTTAATTGTGTTTCTGCATTTTTTCCAGATCTTATGCATACAAAAAATACACCTATGACATCTTTATGGCCTAATGCATTATACATTAAAGAAATTCCTATTATAATCTTTTAAATTTTTTTATATTTAATCAAATAAATAAACTAAAATGAACAGAATAGATAACAATTCAGACAACGAAAGTTGGCACGAATGTGCCAAATGGTTGACGAGATGCGGAGCTTTAAGAGCTGATCACAAGGCAAACTGGCCAAAAGCAACCGCGGTTGATTTAGCTTATACGTTAAGAGACGGTGTGTTACTATGCAATCTTCTAAACACAGTCGATCCTGGTTGTATAGACATGAAAGATGTGAACCAAAAACCACAAATGGCACAATTTTTATGTTTAAGAAACATAAAAGTATTTCTATCCGCGTGCTCAGCCACCTTTGGCTTATCTGATTCTGACCTGTTTGAGCCTTCCATGTTATTTGATTTATCAAATTTTCATCGTGTATTATGTACTTTGTCGGCTCTATCGAATTGTTCCCGTTTAAGACGCAGGGGTATCCCGTAAGTAATGTAATACTGGATAATTTTTTATTTTACAAATTATGTTTATTTGTTCTTATGAAAATATTTTTATTACAGTGGTTTTTCCATAAGTCATGGTAGGTCACAAGAGGATATCTATAAGGGTTTACAGAGTGCCGGTGCAGGGTAAGTTTTAGTGCAATTTTACGAATATAAATACATTTATAAATTGATAGAAATTAAAGACAGAAATTTTATAAACTTACGATAAACGTTGATCACTTTAAAACAACTTATATCGATGAATTCAGCCCCACAACAGCAGTGGGAACATTTACCATAAAACCTAAGGGTATGGATGTAGATGAATCTCAAGTATATCAAGAATTACTCTGTTTCTCGAGTAATTCTCAGCATGACTGGCCTTCCGCAGAGAAGGTATCTGTCGTTCGCAAGTTAACAAGTTTAAAGATGTTGCAATAAAAGTACCAAACATCACTGTATTCCATTATTGAACAAAATAACTATGTGTTACATGAAATATAAATAAAAGGTTTTGATTAATGTACAATGTAAAATTAAATTAGTACAGTGATACTGGCACTATTTTTAAGATTTACATTATATTTTTACCGGAAGTTTACGTGCTAAGCTATATTTTTTGTTGATAACGAGATCTACTGTTGCCACAAGTAGTTTATGTTTGCCAGAAATTTTATTTTTTTTATGCATGAATAGTGCATGGCTGTTCATATTTTTATGCTAAAGTCGTGAGGATGAAGGTCGTCGCAGAAGATTTAGAAGGCGGGAGGGAGATGAAGCTGGCGGAGGTGGAGACAACGAAGATCCAGTCGAAGAAGAAGACGGGTATGGAGCATATTGCAGCCATGCTAAAAGTGAAGAAATCTACCAAGACCTTTGTAGCCTACACTTACCACCTGCTCTATCCGTTATTCAGGTCGTTAAATTTTTGCGTTTCTTATTTATTTATGTTATCGCAACGCTCATAATTGATCTCGTTATGCTTCCTAGTTATTTCATATTGTGCATGATATAGTGCCAACAAATAAATTTTAAACTAATATTTGTAAAATAGGATGGCGCAATTTGTGGAGGTGAAAAAAGGGACTATGTGATTCAGGAACTTGTTGAAACGGAACGCAATTATTCAGATGTTCTTAACAGTTTGCTTAAACATTTCGTTAGACCTCTGTCTCTTTTATTGCGACCAGAAGATTCAGCACGTATATTTTTTGGGATAAAAGAACTTGCTGAAATTCATGCAGGTTTTCATAGCCAGCTTCGAAAAGCAAGAACCGGTGCAGCTTTGGCACAAGTTTTCGATGATTGGCGACAAAAATTTCTTATTTATGGCGATTATTGCGCTAATCTTACGCTTGCTCAAAATACATTACAGGAAGCCTGTACACGCAACGAATCAATTAATCAGGAAGTTATTGTAAGTTTTGAAACATTTACATTCTCCATCATTAGAGAATGTTTCCATCACTTTTCATGAATCAAAATTAAACTTACAGAGGTGTCAACAAGAAGCAAACAATGGTAAATTCAAACTACGGGATATACTATCAGTTCCAATGCAAAGAGTATTGAAGTATCATTTATTACTAGACAAACTAGTAGAAGAAACTCCTTACGATTGGTTAGAAGATAGACGTCAGCTTGGAAAGGCTAGAGAAGTAATGGTTGATATAGCTCAATATATTAATGAAGTAAAACGCGACTCTGACACATTGGACATTATAAAAGATGTTCAGGCATCGATAATTGATTGGGACGTTCCAGAAGATGCACAATTAAAAGACTTTGGCCGATTACTTTTAGATGGAGAGCTTAAGGTATTTTTTTTTCTTAATAGACATAGTTTAAAATTAAACGTTAATAAATTGTTATAAATTGGATTTCAGGTAAAAGCTCATGGTGACCAACGGGTAAAAGCCCGATATGTATTTGCTTTCGAACAAGTGATATTAATCTGTAAAGCAGGTAGAGGAGAACAGTACTGTTACCGTGAAACATTACGTTTAGATAATTATCGATTGGAAGATCATACAGGTAGACGAACACTTGGCAGAGATTCTCGATGGTCCTATCAATGGTTGTTGGTACACAAACAAGAATATACAGCGTACACGTTGTATGCAAAAACGGAAGAACAAAAACAAACATGGATTAAGGCATTACAAGACACAATGGATAATGTCAATCCTGCTGCTTGTCGCAATACGAATCATAAGTTTAAACTTACAACATTTGATACTCCTCGTAGTTGTCAACAGTGTGAAAAATTTTTGAAAGGTCGCATATTTCAGGTAATCTACTGTAAATACAAATTAAATATGAAATATTATGATAAAAGTTCATAATTGACTATTTCATACAAACAGGGATACCGATGTGATGTTTGTCGCCTAGCTGTACATAAACAATGCATTGCGCATTCAGGTAGATGTATGCCAGCACCGCCTCCACCTCCACCTCCTCCGCCTCTACCATGTGAACGTGCACTCTCGGTAAAACTGTGGTTTGTCGGAGAAATGGGACGGGATACGGCCTCGAATAAACTAGAACCTCGCGAAGATGGTACATACATGTTACGAGTACGGCCTGCAGGTCAACCCCGTTTGAAACATGAAACTAACTACGCACTTAGTATCAAGTAAGAGATTAATATATTATACTTTTTAACTGAAATATCTTGACAAATATCAACCTTCAAAGTAATTAATTAATATTACAGAGCAGATGGAGCGGTAAAACATATAAGAGTATTTAAACGTGATGTCGATGGCGCTGACTTGTATTATCTCAGTGAATCTCGTTTCTTTAAAAGTGTAGTCGAACTTGTCGAGTATTATGAACGGGCATCGTTGTCTGAAAACTTCGAAAAATTAGATCAACGTTTATTATGGCCGTATAGACGCGTATTAGCTAAAGCTTTATTCGATTTTCGTGGAGGCGAACGAAACGAATTAAGTCTACGGCGAGGCTGTAGAGTTGTGGTACTGAGTAAAGAAGGTGATGCCAAAGGATGGTGGAAAGGGAAAATAGGAGATCAAGTAGGATTTTTTCCAAAGGAATATGTTGAAGAAGAATAATCATAAATTATATTATCTAGGTACTTCCTTAATATGATTGTACAACATTCTACTTCTCATGTGTGATCGTGCAATCGCAAAAAGATTTATTAGAACACTCCTCAATAGAGAACAAAAGAAAAAAATGAACTACATAATAACACATTTTTACGTCATACTAAATGACAAAAATAGACTTTCACACACTGATATCATAGAAATGCAGTTTATTTTACTGTTCTCTTTGCTTGAGGTTGCATTGTATTACAATTATAAAAATAGAAAATACATATTTGCGTACTTCGAGCGAACATATAAAAAATGTATACGTTTAGGTACTTGTATAGACGACAGAAGTACAATTATTTTTCGGTACTACATGACAGAACTAATACGGTTAGAAATGATCATAAAGATTAAAGTTGTCTATTTTTGTATGTCAAAATTATGGAGAAAAAACATATTGCCAAATGTTTATACTTTTAGACAACTTCTTTCTTTATGACTGTATTTTAAAGTCAATTGCAAAGCCTCAATTGTATATACTGTAATTCTGTATTGTTAACGATACAAATTTTAGCTACTTCTTAAATATAAGCGTATACATACATAAATATATAAACAATCGCTACACGCATTATTGTAACAAATTAATTATACTATTTTTTTAACTGTTACACACATTTTCTGATTGTGCCAATAAGAATAACTAATAAAATTTAGACCTTATTGAAATGTTAACATAAAAAGAACGCGCTGTTTCTATAACTTAATTATTTTTATTTTTTTTTACCATAATAACATTTAAAGTTCAAATTGTTTCTTTCTTTCAGCATATATAATAGCAGCTACTTTCTGTTCTAATCTTTTACAGCCAGCTGTTGCGTAAAGATTATGAGGAGGAGGCCCAAAAATTACATAAGACAATCCTTCCTCTAACATATCATTAGTAGGATTTGCACCTCTATCTATAAAAGCTTTTTTTAAACACTTTTTTACATGTATTTCTTCCAGTGGTAAAAAAGGCACATAGTGATCTATAACATTAGAGTCTATTGTATCGCTACGATAAAAACCACCTTTCTCATTAAATGCTCCAACACTTATCAAATTCTCAAAATCTTGAAGTTTAGTTGTGTGTCTGTTTTTGCCTTCTCCCCAAAGACTTAGTAAACGTTGCGTAATTCGTGAACTGCCTGTATTAGACAAAAATATATAAATTGCTTTCCTCGTATTTATAGAATTGCTTGCAAATCTCCATGATTTGATCAATGTGTTATAATCCAAAAATGGTACAAGAACATTTAACAAGCCTTCTGGCATTTTATCCACTTCGTCAAATACAAACATTGACCTTTCACATTTTTCTAAACTATTAACGATAAGATTGCGTAATTCTTCCTGCATGGTATAAAGTATCACTTTACAAAATAATTTATATTCAAATATATAAAAATAAAATATCAAATATAATATTTGATTAAAAATACAAAATTAGTTTCATAATACAAATAAACATACCTTATATTGTTCTAAATTCTTTTCCAAAGGAAAATCATTACGACCATTAAAAAAATGATAAAAATTACTATGATCACCCTTTTTATAAAGAAACTTAGCAATCATTTGAGTCATGAAAGTTTTACCAGTTCCTGGTGGACCATGAAAACTCATGGTCAAAGCTTTTGGAGGATCAGAGGAAATTAAATGTCCACGTAAAGCATTTATAACAACATGATGAGCAATTTCTTGCCCAAACAGTTCTTTACTGAGAATGTCATCTAATGCTAAAACAGACATACATGTATAACGAACTTTTTAAAAATATTCAATAATGCAACATTCAATCTTTCTTATTATTATTATACTTACTATCAAGATCGGGAGAAATATATTCACTGTTGCAACATTCTGTAAATGTACACTGCACATATCCTGGGATATTAGAAATCTTGTTATGTACAGTTGAAAATAACGACATGAAAGAAAATTCACATTTTACACAAACTATCAAAATATTAATTAAGATACATAATAATGAAGAGTTGACAAGATTCATTTTTTAATAACGTTTAAGTATTTGGAACATATTAAATAGTTCATATCATATTATTGATAATAATTCATATTGTAGCATGAATTTATACGACACAATATTATCGTGTATGTAAACACCAAATTCTAAACATGTCTATTTGCACCGGCAGATTGTGCGATTTTAAATGCTGAAAGGAAACACGACTTTCTATTGGTCCAATTTTAAACATACCTATCCAACTATATTTTATATCTATGAAGTATTACGTATGTACATATATGTTACGAACAAACTTCAAATACAAAACAGTATATAATGTATTATGTAAATGAGATTAAACCCAAACAAAATATGAGTAAATGTAATTTTTATGAAAATAATTTTATACGCGATATTTTCAAATTTACATAGAATTATAAGTTGAATTAATAATTAATAATAAATTGATAGTAATTTAAAATGGAAATAAACGAATATAATAAAATGAACGGAAAATTTACAATAAGACCCTTTTTTATGAATAATTTCACAATCGTAGACACGTGTAAGTTTCAGATTATCTACTAACAACTGGTTTGCTAAATTAGGCTATATATATAGCTGCGATCGCAGCTAACGAATGATAACGAAGGAGAAGCTATCCGCTAAAACTTTGCGTAGTTTTTGACTCCTTGAACAAAGATTACTGTTGTAATAAAATTTAAACGATATATCATCGACTATATTCAATATATTGTGTGCATTCCTTTCAGTGATACTCATATAATAGTCATATATTTTCTGTAAAATATTTCTATACTACAGAGGAAGAAACATGGCGTCAGAAAATTCTACTGTTGATGATACCGTTTCTACCAAGTTATATACGCGAGGAGAAGTTGCCAAGCATACCGAAAGTAACGATTTATGGCTTATTATTAGCAATAAAGTTTATGATCTGACATCATTTCTTGATAAGGTTTATAATCATATTTTTATATGTTCAATTTTTTTTTACTCAATTTTCGATAATCCTTGATAAAATTTGCAAGATTTAAAAAAAAATGTCTCATATTTTTTATTTAAGCATCCGGGTGGCGAAGAAGTTCTCTTAGTTCAAGCTGGTAAAGATGGAACGGAAGTATTTGAAGACATCGGTCATTCAAGTGATGCTAGACAAATGATGGCATCATATAAAATAGGAGAAATAGTAGAAGTAAGTATAGAATTTAATATTTTTACATATTCTTTGTACCATATACTTCCTGTGATTACAATTATCTAATATAAGAGAACACACTTATATTTTATAAAAGGATAATAACTTGGTAATTTTAGAGCGAAAGGACAACGGGAAATGCTTTTGGATTAAATGGAATATCCGAAGAAGAAAATACCAGGTATAAAATCTCTTTTGCATTATTATTGATTATTAGTATATATGTACATAGTTGAAAAAGTTATTTCAAGTATATATTTTTGCTACTAACAACTTGTTTTAATTGTCTGTACCTAGTGGATAGCACAATTGAAAGTCTAACTCTATTATAAAACCGTGCTTAATGCATTTATAACAATATATTTGTTTCTTTGTATATTGGTAAGTTATATTATTTGTGCTGTCCAAAGCTACAAGATTATTAAAATTTGAAGTATGTGATATGTAAATAGTCGGTGCTGCATCATGATGTGATGATCGGTAATTGCAGTGGTTCTTGGAGATCATGGCTGATACCTATTGCACTTGGAGTCCTGGCGACATTTGTTTACCGTTATTTTATCAAAGCACATTGAAACATTCCTGATAATTATTTTTTGTAATTTCTATAAATAATTGTTACAAATAATCAATCAAAAAATGTTATATATATTGCACATAATTACAGTTTTTTCATGATATGAAATTGCATATAGAAGATGGCCTAGTATAAAATCATTTATAAGATGTCAAAGTTCATTTGTTGTCACCAAACAGAAAGATTAGAATGGAGATGTATATGAATACAAGAATACACTAATTTTATTTATATAATTGTATCGGGTCACTAACACAAGGGGACAAGCTTTAATTTTAAAACATAATATATTTAAAGAGAATAGTTTTACGAGAAAAGTTCATTGTCAGTAATACAACAGCCTTATTAAAATATATATATTTGTTTCTATATGCTTAGAAAATGATACATCAATTATAGATGCAAACAATGTTTAAGTCATTGTTAAGTTTGTATTTATCACAGTTAAGAAGACTTAAAATTAAGTAAAATGTTTGCACTCAAATAACTAAATATATAGTTGACGAAACAACAAATTTTTATTTTTGTAATGCATTGCATATAATTAATATATTACACTCTGATCATGAAATTCATTAAACATTTATTGTATATTTATGTATGCCATAAAACCGATATTATATAATAAAATTGCATTTTGTTATGTTTTACATATCGTATATAATATTTTTACAAATTTACGAGACCTGATATTATATAAATGTATGTACTATACGTAGGTCGATTAGTATTGCATTTTTATGATCGGATCAAGTAATTTTTCAAAGTCGAAGCGCAATCTACAGTTGACAAACAAATTTATTCAGTCAGTGATATTTTATAATGCTTATAATTTCCGTAAAAATAATAGCTTCGAATATATTATACAAAATATAACGAGGTGACTGATATGCAAAAACAACATATTAGTTTTTATCATTGTACACATTATCGCTTTAATAATAGTAAATGACTAATTACGTGTCATATTTGTAAATTTTGTTAAAACTGCTACTGAAATATTACAATGGAAAGTTAAAAATATTCACCTATTTTATTTGTATTTTTCACGCTTTATTTTGTTAGATATATGTATAGTAGTTACATATGTACATCGATTTTATAACCGTTGTAAGCGCTTAAAATTTGTAAATGTATTTCACTCGTATGAATATAATTACAAACGAATGTTAATAAATACTGATGTCAAGTAAAATCTCATTCCCTTAGATGAACAAGATGATTTAAATATGATAGAAAGGAAAAAGCAAACGGCGCAAGAAGAATTCATAGATATCCGATAAAAGTCGAAAGACAGAAACAGGATATCGAGCGAGTTTGGGCGCCGACGCTGGTCGCTCGTGCTTCTCTTTTGCTTTCCTTCTCGCACTCACGGTTTCCCCTTCCCGACCTCTTTTATGTTCGCCTTTGGCGGGTACGTCTCCCTCTGTCGAACACCCAGTTCATCGTCAAAGGTGGATCAGTACAAGTCGTATCGCGGTATCGTATCCACGTACTAACTCGTACGCAAAATTCGTGTCAAAAATCTAATATCGAAAACAATTCGATTTGAGCACGCAAAACGAGACTCGATCTAAATTATCGAGGGTGTAACCGTTCGAAATTCCAAACGAAAAAGGGGCGTACAGCAGTGTCGCCCGTTGAAACGCAAACGAGAGATTCACGAGAGAATTTAGCGCAAAAATATAGCCAGACGTCGGTCCGAAGACAGCTGTAAACGGCAGAGACAGTGGTTGCACCGAAAAGTCGGCGTAGTGTCATGAGAGGCGGTCTCACAGTCCGCCCTTCTTATCGGTCCCTCTTAGAGTCATGCATGTCGCGCCCTTCAAACGAGGTGAGCGACATTATCGTTACTTTTTTTTATTTGTATCGTAATTATTGTTCACACCGTTTTATGTGATATCGTAAAACTTAACCTGGATAGAGCCACTTAATTTGTAATTGGAAAAATTCGCGCGCTTTTTACCCTCGCCGGGTTACTCATTCATAAACGCTTCTCCCATTCTTGGACCGAGTTCCCTGCTCGAACCGTTGACTATGAATGTTCTATCCGATTAACAATTTTACACGATTACAGAAATTGAGATAAATTCGTGATATCGTACGCGATATGGTAAAATAAAGAGAAAATAAAATTTATATTTAATCGCATAGCTAACTTCGTACAAAGAAATCACAGTTAGATATCTGTTGAATTTCTAAAATAACGTCAAGTAGATTGTATAAATGAATTGCAAAGTATTTTGAAATCTTCTCAGAAAAGACACGCGATCAAATAAAACCTGTTGGTATATGAGAGAGTCATAGGACAGAAAGCACGTGCGTGTGCCAAGGCGCATTATAATTCATGTTTCCTTATGCCCTGTAGTGTCTTCGTTGGGTTAATTACGTTTACGCATTGCCAAACGAACTTTAATGCGAAAAATATTGAATCGTATAATGAAATAAATACAGATATTGAAAATCTTGTCTTACGTAACAAATCAAAATAATGCTATATTTCTACGAAGAATATTTTTCTTTCTTCGATTAATCATCATGCTTGGGTAACAAATTATTGTACATTAGTTGAAAGTTAATGAATATTTAACGCGAGGTAAGGTGCATTGTTTAAGATTCGTAGAATCTAAAAAATATTGAAATATTATAGATTTACGATGGTTTACAATGAACCAACACATAATTTGCTACATTCATCGTAAACGTTACTTTCACAATTTTGTAGTTGTTTATGGTCGTTCACAAGTAATTGGCATAAGCGAGTAAATATTTCCAGAATGAATTTGCGACCACCGGACGCAAAGTGAAAAACAGCATTCGCACAATTAACAGAAATCGTAGGAAACGAAGAAAAAATGATCGTTATGCAACGAGAGAGCGCAACTACCGAAATCCGGAAAGTCAAAGTTGCATCATTCCGTGAAATGGTAAGCTGGTAGAATGTACAAATTTTCCGGATATATCCAAGAATACCCGCGGTTTTCTATCGAATCACCTCGACAATGATTGCTAAATTTATCGAACTCGAAAATATTCATCGATCTTCCCACCTTTATTCTATTCATTCATAAGTGGGTAACAATCAGTTAAGACTGATCTTTTAATGAATGCAAAGTTAAATTTCCAGGTCCGACTCGAGTAGAGTATTCTTAGAACAGTATTTTAATAGAGCAGAGTATTTTAAGATGCACGGCGTAAAGTGATTTTCCACTTTTCGTTGTCGAATGTGTTTATCTTTCCGACAATGTAACAATAATCTAGTTTAGTTGATTCGTTGTAAACGATCGAAAAAGAAATTCCAATTTCTTCGAGAACGGATTCCAAATTTTTCAATATCTATAAAAAAAAAAAGAAATTTACTAAAAATATGAACGAGGAAAATTGCAAATTTTTTGAATCATGAAATGACATCGTACTATGTCAGTGACTGTAAATATAAGTATTACGTAGTACATGTTAGGTTTTATGCGAAACCCGATTTTTCTACGTATTCTTTTTTTTTTTTTCATAAAAAATAAATCATAAATTTTTCAATGTTAATTGAACGCTCTTCCCACGTACGATTTCGAGGCCTTATTTTTAACATTTCATAATAGCCATGTGCCGGCCGAAGTGGACATAAATAGAAGAACGACTTCACAACGAACTGCTCGACGAACAGACGACAAATACTCGACGACGTGTTCCGTTTAAGCCAATTATTCTTTACACGCAAACTGATGCAGTTATATTCTTATTCGAGCTGCTCTCTTGCTATCTAGCTTGTACGTGCTTCAAATAGCGTTGCCTTTATCGTAAATGCTTGCCTCTACCATTGCCACCGAATATATGTAGATGCATGTAAACATAATTTTTGAATTAGCATAGAATCACTGTCGCAATATTATCCTTCACCGAATGCGTAATCCTTTCAGAACGCGTACGTGCAAAATATACTGCGAAGGGGGTTCATTGGTTATCGATGCTTCAAATTTCACATATTAATATTAACTAATGTCGTGTAAAGTTTATTAATACGACGCCGTAGCGAATTTGTAACGAATGAATCATATTCTTAAGTGCCTAATATCATACGCGTTAATAAGATTATTAAATTTATCAAGGATCAATTCTCTTCTCTAAATTGAGGATATGTTCATAACGTCCGTGATGGTCAACACGTTAATAATTTAAAGATTGAACTAAATGCTTGTTATTTCCCTAGAATTCGCTTAACGTATAATTTAAGAAATTCTTTCTCCGTGAGTCGTGATATAGCAACAAGAAACATTATGATCGATAGTGTGAAATGAAAACCGTTGACCAATGCCATGCGGTTATAAATCAACGACTTTACACTGACAGTTTTACCATTTGATGTGGAAAGCAAATTGAATGTTCTCTTCCGTCAGTATTTACGCAACAGTAATGAAGTTGTAAGCATCGCTTTAACTCTTTGTGTAATACAGACGTAAATCACCGTAGTTCAAAATTGGCACTCTAACTATACGGTGATATGTTTGCATATTTTAAATATTACGATAAATTTTCAATGAAAATTTGGAACCTGTTATTATCTATTTTCCAATATAGTATAACTGCATGTTCATAAAAGTATATTTAAAATTGGACTCGCGCGTAAAACGAAAAGACTATCTATGGTTAATTCGTCACTTCACGCTCTACGTGATTCGAATTAGTTCTCTCAACGTAATTTAGGAACAAGTTCTATATAAACATGAAATTCACCATAAAAAATGTTAAGCGTGTTGAGACATGCCACGATGTTTCAGTCGGTTCGCGCAATTTTCAACTCAACGATGAATCGATTAGGAGTTTATGCGTCGACAAAGAGGTTCAAAGTTTAGTCGTATAGTTCGTGGAACGGATCAGAGCAAACGAGAAGTCGTTAACTGCACGAAGTTCGATGCAAAAACGCCGGTGAACGTTCTTTCGATACATTTTAAATTGCAAAATATTCGACGTGTCGATATTATATAGAATTTACGTATTTTCCGCTTTATTTTTCAAGAGCGTAATTTTTGAAATCATCGATATGTATTAAGTTTTTTAAGAAGAATTTCGTATCGTTGTTTGTAACCGATTTACAGCCTTCGACCGCGAATACAATTTTCTTTCAACCGAGACCTTGCACGAAGATCGGTTTCTTTCGCACGAACGATCAATTAAACGCAATTGGATCATTACGACACTTTAGTAGATACAATAGGTATTAACGCGCTTTAGAAATGGTTTTTATTGGTGGCGTTTAAGCGACAATTTTTTCATGATTTTTTACGAGAATATATAGAGTCAAAGTGTAGAATAGAATTAACATTTATAAATGACGACTAATTCATTAAAAAGATTAAAGAGGCACGTTGATTTCATGCCAGGCAATGAAATAACCCACTGGTAAACGCCGTCTACTAAGCACCACTGTCTACGAACATCCGCGTTAGCATATCACGTTACCAGTTCGACGGATTTTGCAACTTAATTCCCAGTTTGTCATTGACCGAGCACGAATGCTTCTTTAACCGGTCTTAATTATTTATGATCGTAAAGTCATTTGTTTCCAATGTATGGAGCAATTGTACCGTTATAGAATCATAATAAAATATCGATCGTGATTTATTTGAAACCTTTTCGTAAACGTCTACCGTTAGCCCGTTGATATAACAAATGAAAATTCAAACGTCATAGAGATATTTATACCTAATTAAGAGTTCCTTAATGCGATATTAGAAAATTATTCCTTATTTTTTACTGAGCGATTTAAAAAAATGCAGTTTTAACAGCGCATCGTACACGTACATCTTTGTTATTGCATCACGTAACATACAAACAACCGAAGCCAAAAATTTCGGTCGTCTTGACTATTTTTAATCTTAATTCTTATTTTAAGCATGCTTTGTGTTATAAACGTAATATAATTGATATAAAGTGGAATAAACGTGTGGGTAAACGAGGCTACCTGTTGGTAGCAACAAAACGGTCAGCAATTTTGACGAACGTTTCAATTGCAGAAGCGTTCAGTTTCTTTCATCGACGAAAAAAATGCAAACTTAATTAAATTATTCGAGACTCGTTTGGTCGAATTTCGAAATTTCTTCCGATGAAAGTAAACTCCTTTGTTTTTTCTTTTCTTTTTTCTTTTCAAAAAATAAAGTTAAACGATCAAACGTTGCGTATTCTTTGTCAGGTAGGTAATCGGATTTATAAATTTCCAGTTATTTGAGAAACTTACGAAAAAGAATGTGCCCACGTGTTTGTTTTATAAAAGACGATTTTATAGAATAGATCGAACGATATTTTAAAATGGACGGTATTTAAATATCGTGCAAAGATAAACCATAAGCGTGACAAGAAAATCAATAGTCCTTTATCGAAAGGTCACCTTGAAGACGAAGTCATACACGCTTTGCGTAGAGCACGAGACTCGATCGCTTGGGTGTTGAATTCGTTTAAAAAAGAGAAATCAATTATACTCGTATTGCACTTTAGACGATTATTCGTTCTAATGTTCCACGAAGGTTTATCACTTTCGATATCCATTATCGACTTTACTATTGATAATATCGATTCTCGTGATTGGTACATGCACCATAAACCTCGAACGATCTATATTAATCATCAACGATTAACAAACTCGATACAGAGTTTGTTTCGGTTACGTAGTAAATGTTTCTTCGTCATGGTCGTGGAAAACCACCTGTTCAGATTCGAACAACACCCGTCATTTAATCGTAAAGAAAAGAACAACGATTTTGCAGGTCACGAGAAATCTTTTGGCATCCGGCCACGCGACTATTACGGTAGCGACAACATCGTCACGACGATAATAATAACAAAAATAACGAATGTCGTATGGCGGCATAAATACAAATTCAACGATTTGCCTATACCCGCTACTCGCGAACAGGAAAATACTTACCTGCTAATAAGTATTGCGTATTAGATAAACTCTTATCGTAATTCTTGCCAGTTATGTACCAAGGTAATTGTACTATCGATTTATGCCGCTTTTAAATCGATCATTTTACGTTATGTTTTACGTTACGTTAGGCGGGTTAAATTTCGAATCTGTTTCTTACCGATCGAATAGAAAAACAAAGAATTAAAAGGAATCAAACGAATTGTTTCAGCTACCGTGGGACATGATCCACAGACGAGCAATGGTAACAGTCAGTTGCAGCAACAAATGCAAACCGGTGGTTGGATTGGAATTCCAGAGTCAACTTTGGTCCAACGATCGATCAGAAACAACGATAATAGCAACGGTTGGAACCACCCAGTCACGTCGCCGTTTCAACATCCTCAACAACAACAACAACAACAACAACAACAACAACAACAACAGTTACACGAACGGAAGCAGAAGGAAGTTAAATCTGGGGAGTTGGGAGATGATGAAGATGGGGGTGGAGGGGGTGGAGGGTTGGAGGGGACGGACCCAGAGGAGGACAACTCTGTTCACCTCAAGAGACGGGTGGGACTCGTCAGTGGGGTGGCTCTAATCGTTGGTACCATGATAGGTAAAGATGCATACGATCTAACTATCGAATCGTTTCAAAAGTCATTCCGCAATTTTCTAATTAATAATAAAATCACGCGAGCACTTCTGAAACGACTCGATACAATTTCTTCTTCGAATTTCTGCAAATCTAGAATTATTTGATCGTAACGTTGCAAACCGACAGGTTCTGGGATATTCGTTTCGCCGTCAGGGCTTTTGGTTCGGACTGGCAGTATCGGAATCAGCTTCCTGGTATGGACGGCCTGCGGTATGTTAAGTCTGTGTGGTGCGTTGGCATACGCTGAGTTGGGTACGATGAATACTAGCAGCGGCGCCGAGTACGCTTATTTCATGGACGCGTTCGGCGCACCGCCTGCTTTCCTCTTCTCCTGGGTTTCGACGTTGATCCTAAAGCCATCTCAGATGGCGATCATATGTCTCTCGTTCGCGCAGTACGCGGTGGAAGCCTTCGCGGCCGACTGCGATCCTCCCGAAGAAGTCGTTAAGGTCGTGGCGCTCCTCGCTATCATACTTATACTGCTTGTGAACTGCTACAGCGTTAATCTGGCCACTGGGGTACAAAACGCGTTTACCGCTGCCAAATTGATCGCCATACTGGTCGTGATAGCCGGTGGCTCGTACAAGTTGATACAGGGTAACACGCAACATCTGAAAGGAGCGTTCGACACGATGGACGGAAGCACCGTTAACGTCGGTAGATTAGCTACAGCTTTTTACACCGGCCTATGGGCGTACGACGGATGGAATAATCTTAATTACGTTACCGAAGAGATCAAGGACCCTTCAAAAAACCTACCGCGTTCCATCATGATTGGTATACCCCTTGTCACGCTGTGTTACGCGTTAATAAATTTATCGTATCTAGCTGTGATGTCCCCTTCGGAAATGATCGAAAGCGAAGCGGTCGCGGTGGTAAGATCACTCGTGTTTCCTTCTGTCTGGTTACTTACCTCTAAAGTTTCGTTATCCTCTTCAACATTTTACAGACTTTTGGAAATCGGATTCTTGGCGTTATGGCGTGGCTTATGCCGCTCTCTGTTGCGATCAGCACCTTCGGTTCTGCAAACGGTACTCTCTTTGCAGCGGGTAGACTCTGCTTCGCCGCGTCTCGAGAAGGTCATTTACTTGATTGCCTCAGTTACGTACACGTGCGCCGCTTTACTCCTGCGCCAGGACTAATTTTTCACTCCCTTGTTGCAGGTATCTTTTCTATCGCTATTTTATTTCTCAGCAAATATTGATGATCAATAAATACATGTATTCACTAATTACTTTATAAAATACCTCTTAGGAGCAATGGTACTATCCGGAAACATAGATTCTTTGATCGATTTTTTTTCATTTACCGCTTGGATCTTCTACGGTGGAGCAATGCTAGCTCTGTTGGTGATGCGAAGGACCAGACCGAATCATCCTCGACCGTACAAATGCCCGCTGATAATACCTGTACTTGTACTTGGAATCTCAGCGTACCTGATTGTAGCGCCAATCATCGATAAACCACAAATTGAATACCTATACGCGACTGGATTCATATTTGCGGGCATGTTTGTCTACCTCCCATTCGTTAAATATGGATATGTGCCCAAATTTATGGGTAAATATTTATTTTTAACAAATAATTCTCACAGTGTTCGTTACAGTTATGACAAAATTACTGTTTCTCTTCGCAGAAGGAGTGAATGCCTTTCTTCAAATGTTACTCGAGGTCGCACCAACGGCTGCGGCCTTTGATTGACCTCTGTCGAATAGTAAAATTATTCTTTAAATGCCAAACCATTTCATTACGGCATCATGAACGTTATATAAATATCTATTTTAAATGTGTATAAACGAAAATATGTATCCTATTATCAAAGTTCAAGGCTGGCCTGAATGAATTCACAAATACATAAAAATATTATTTTATTACTTGTTAGTTATACAATACATAGAACGCGTTGTTCTTGGATACAACTACACCAAATGTTGTAGCAACTGAAAAAATGACTAAAAATATTTTAAATGTTTACAATTGGAACTTTATTTCTTACTTTTACCCGATTTCTTGCTCACTTTTCCATAAACTCCTAATATATCGTTAGAATTCTTTTTACGAATCTTTTTAGCCTTATGTTTTATAAGACTTTTATCGAGTCCTGATATATGTTTTACCTTCTGTTCGGTATTCTTTCTTTTCTCTTTTAACTCTTTGTAATTAATACCCTTTTTCTTAGGAGGTTTTGCACCCAAACTTATAGCAAGACCAACTTTTGCTTCTTCCGCTTTTAATTTTTCAAAACCAGACATACCAAATTTCATAACTTCGTACCTAATACGTTTCATTTCACGTTCCTGTTCTTTCCTTTCATCTCTATCTTCCTCTAGTTTATTACTTGTTACGTTCAACCTAGAATTTGGAACTTTGTTTCTTACTTCACCTTCTTCACCTTTCGTTACATTATCTTTCCTTTTTTTAGTGGGTTTTAAATAATTAACAGAGACAAATTCCTTTATAGCGTCTTTCTTCACTTTTGATACCAGTGTTGGAATAAAATCTTCCATTGTAAAATACTAAAGTAGAAATATAACTTATTACTAACAATTTGGATATTGCACAACTTAATATAATTAATATCTATTTACTCCGATATGTCTTAAATTTGAATATAATTATTTTTTACAAATACGAAATAACGAATTTTAACTATTCAATTAGCACTAATAATTAATCAATATTATGATATATATATATATATATATACGTGGTCTGTGCAATTTGCAATCTGCAATTAAAAAAAAAAAATTTTAATCATGATGTTCTGTGATGTAGTTGAAGCGAAGGAAAGCGAGTTTAGAAAAAGAATTTCTTTTCGTTATCTTTGTATAATTATACGGAATGTTATAGAATCCGATTTTGTAATTTGGTTTTTAAAACGTTATAAACAAAAAAACATTTTTATTCAATTGCATTTTTTATGTGTATACTTACCTGTGTGTACGACTGTAACTCTAATGTATGTAAAATTCCTATGTGAAGAGGTAGGAGATGACAAAAATCTGAACCATAAACTACATTCTGAACGAAATGAAAGATCTCTTCACAGTAGCACGTGCATTACCTAACCTCAAATAAGTAAAAATAAAGAAGTCCTTTTTTTATAATGGAAGAAAAATCCCTTATTAATATACGTTTGGCAGTAAATAGGATTGATTTGAATTTGATAAAGGGTGAAGATACGCAACCTCGTATATACACTCCGGGAGAAGAAATTTCTAGTCAACCAGATTTTCTAAGGTAAAAACTTAAGTTTTATTTAGCTGTTGAAGAAAAATAACATTTTTATTTGACATACGTTTTTAATAGAGGCCACGGAACATACGTAGACGATGAAAACACATTACGTGCATCTGTAGCTGGCGTTTTAGAAAAAGTAAACAAACTCATTTCGATTAAGCCATTAAAAGCACGTTACCAAGGTGAAATAGGAGATGTAATTGTTGGTCGCATAACTGAAGTGCAACAAAAACGATGGAAAGTTGATACAAATTCTAAACTTGACTCTGTATTATTACTTTCTAGTGTTAATTTACCCGGTGGAGAATTGGTATGACATTAAGATGTGTCTGTAACAAATTTTAAGGTATCATAAAAACTTATCATAAGTTTGAAATAAAATTTTGATAATTTATAGAGAAGAAGATCTGCGGAAGATGAGCAAACTATGAGAAGATATCTCCAAGAAGGAGATTTGATTTGTGCAGAAGTACAAAGTACCTTTATAGATGGCTCACTTTCGTTACATACTCGAGTTTTGAAATATGGCAAACTATCTCAAGGTATAATGTTAAAAGTTTCACCAGCCCTCATAAAACGAAAAAAAACTCATTTTCATAATTTGGAAAATGGAGCAAGTTTAATATTAGGAAACAATGGTTATGTGTGGATTGGAGCAAGTAAACAAGATACAGATAGATCAGAAGGTGGTTTCACACAAGATTTATCCCGAATTCCACAAACAATTCGTGAAGTTTGTGCAAGACTACGTAATTGCATTTTGATATTGGCACAATGTAATATGCAGCTCACAGATACATCTGTTTCATATGCTTACGAGGAATCTATGAAATACAAAGTAAGCAAATTGTTGGAATCTGAAGTAATGGTCAATGTATCGCTGCTAACTCATCACAGACTAATACAATGATATATTACATAATGTATAATCCAAAAATATAAAAAATTATAATTTAAATTTTAATTTTGTAATATAATATATTTAGTAATAAAAAGTTTGAAATATTCGTAATAAATTTTATTTACTTCATATTTTCATATCAAGTCAGATGAAAAATATCACAGCTGGTAATTGACTTTAACATAAATGTAGTTCAATAACAAATATTGAAATGCAGTACTGCACTGCAGTAAGACAGAAGTAGATTCTATACTACTATATTGTGACATTTCATCAGCAGTTGAGCCTTTAAGGATGTAAGAGAAATGTCAAGTTGTATAATTATTTCGAGCATTGGTACAGCTATATCAATATTGATTAAACACCCAACTTAGGAACAAGAAAGTCAGCAAAGTAACATGGATGCCTGTTTCACTGCATTTGATAAGGATGCAGATGGATATTTATCTCTTACAGAATTTGAGCTTATTTGTCGTGCATTATTCCGTAATGATCGTGGAAAAGTGTACAATCTTGAAGAAAATCAATTGAAGGAAATATATTCTATATTTGATTTAAATGGAGATGGAATGATTGACAAAGAAGAATTTGAGGTACTCTCACATTTATAAATATATGATTTGAATGATTATTAATTCATAATGATTTTTATTTATATTAGTAATATAATATATATTCCTTATAAATTTGTAGGTATGCTGGAATCGTTGGATTAAAATATGCACTCGCCCAAAAAGTGCTTTTTTAATTGTAGATGTACAAAACGATTTTATAACTGGATCCTTAAATATCAAACAGTGTGCTGCTCAACACGATGGTTCCGAAGTAATTGAACCAATTAATCGTTTATTAGAAACTGTACAATTTGATGCAGTGTTCTACTCCCTTGATTGGCATCCTGTAGATCATGTATCTTTCATTGATAATTTACATCTTAGGTAATCCTTATCATTTTCTATATACCAAAATCTTCCACATTCATAAGTCTATTTATAAAATAAATATTTTATTTTTATACAGAGAAGTTGATTCCAGTAGTGGAATCTCGAAAGAAGCAGCACAAGTTTATGATACAGTTACATTCAGAGGACCTCCCTTGTTAAAACAGCGCCTTTGGCCACGTCATTGCATTCAGGACTCTTGGGGTGCAGAACTTCATAAAGATTTGAAAGTCATTGATAACGCAATTAAAATATATAAAGGAACGAATCCAGAAGTTGATTCATATTCGGTCTTTTGGGATAATAAGAAAATGATGGAAACTAGTTTATCCTCCCAATTACAAGAGAAAGGAGCGACAGATATATATATTTGTGGATTAGCATACGATGTTTGCGTTGGAGCTACCGCCGTTGATGCGCTTACAAACGGTTATCGAACTATTCTTATTGACGATTGTAGTCGAGGAGTAGATTTGGTTGATATTGAAAAGACTAAAGCTACAGTCATAGCTAGTAACGGCGTAATTGTAAACTCTAGTCAAGTAAAAGCGATGGTTGAAGGACGAGATCGTCGTCCAGAGCTTGGATATAAATTAGCTTTGGAAATTAAACGAAAATTAAATTTTGTAGAAGACGATGATAAATAGTTTTGTTGTAAATTAACAACTAGTATACAAAAGTGTAAAAATAAAAGTTAATCGAAGGAATTGAAGTAGAAAAATAAAGTAGAATAAATATATTTTTTGCATCAAATTCAACATCTCCAGTTTTTTTTTAAACTATCCCTTGAAATTCATATAAATATATATGTGTGCAGTGACTAGTAGCCTAGAGAAATTCTTATTCACGAATTTGATGCTCTATACACACATTACTTACAGTATTACATGTATATATATATGTGAGTGTAAATATGGATGGTGTGAATGCATGATGAAACCGTTTTTGCAGCACTTTACCGGCATTGGGTAAAGGGCGCCATTAATTTCGGATCTAAGCAAGCTCTGTTCTTGTCAGTTCTTTTTTGATTGAATACATGTCTATACATAACCAAAATACAAATTTTGTCAGATTATCATGTATTGCTTTCGGTTAATTTATTTTGTAATGTAGGATATAAAATAATTAATTTAATATTACAATTAAATTGGATGTTGTTTCAGTATAACCTAACAAAGGAGATCAATCAATCCACTATAAATACCTTTTATGTATTCTAAAATATTACTTTTATTCAGTATCATTGAATATTATTAAAATAAGATATGTTTTATCATGTAAGTTATTTTAAATAAAAATATAGTGACTACTATCAAATGTGTGAAATATATTCATTATATAATTTTGAATTTTTTCAGATATCATTAGAACATGAAATTTTATTACATCCCAGATATTTTGGGCCTCAATTATTAGATACTGTAAAACAAAAATTATATACTGAAGTGGAAGGTACTTGCACAGGAAAGTAAGTTTATACATAAAAATGATGTGTTTTTTAAGTGATTACTTTATTTAATTACTTCCATACTACGTGATATTTCAGATATGGTTTTGTAGTTGCTGTAACAACAATAGATAATATAGGTGCAGGAATTATACAGCCAGGGCAGGGTTTTGTAGTATATCCTGTAAAATATAAAGCTATTGTGTTTAGACCATTTAAAGGGGAGGTGTTAGATGCTATCGTAACGCAAGTGAATAAGGTAAAAATGAGATACAATAATTGCAATTACAAGAAAATTATATTTATCGTTTCTTATTTATTTAATTACTTTCTCTTATTAGGTTGGAATGTTTGCTGAAATAGGTCCACTTTCATGTTTTATTTCTCATCATGTAAGTCATTCCTAAATGAGTTATAATTGTATAATTAAATTTTATAAACTATAGTATTTTCTTGTTTAGTCAATTCCAGCAGATATGCAATTTTGTCCAAATGTAAATCCACCATGTTACAAATCAAAGGAAGAGGTATACATATTTATATGTAATAATTTATATCCAATTTAATATGATCATCACATAATGTAATGATATAAATTGTAGGATGTAATTATTCAACCAGATGATGAAATAAGACTGAAAATTGTTGGTACCAGAGTTGATGCTACAGGCATTGTTAGTACACAATATATATATATAATTGCATATATATAATATATATATATATATATAATATTTCATTGCAAGAATTTATATTACATTGCACATTAACATTAATAATTTTTTTTTTTATAGTTTGCCATTGGAACATTGATGGATGATTATTTAGGTGAATCTATACTTTATTAATTCAATGACTAATTACAATATTACATTCTTCTAATAGTTCTTTTTTCTTATAGGTCTTGTATGCAACTAAATAAAATTAATGTATCTACTATATTTTTTGTACGTAAGCTTTTTAAATTAAATAAATCATACTTTTATATATTTACATAAAAATGTTTCTGCTATTTAGTATTAATAGTTGCAATTATGGATCTACCAATTGCTTGTGCTATCTATTATAAAATTAAGAAATAAATTTAAATATTACGATAATTAGTTTTTTACATTTAACTGCAAATGTCCATAACTTGCAGTTAAAACTACAAAAATTATCATTAATTCATAAATAAACTTTAAAATAATTTTTATACACAAATTTCGTATTTAGTACGCAACATTAACGAATATTCAAATCTTTTAAATTAATCAATATTTACCAAAAGCAAAAAACTGATGATAAGACTCGATAACAGAAAAAGATGTACAATATGTTCAATTTATAATACGCATATGATTTATAAAGAATATTGACAACGGTTGTAAATGCAATAATCGAATTTAACGACCTTGGATACTGGTGATTTTGCAAATGTCGCTATTTGAATGTTGTAAATAATGTATGATGTACATACCTCACATTAAATACAATTTTATTATTCTATTTAATTAACTAATTAAATAACTGATATTTTGTATTTGTGTTTCTGATTAAGTTTTTTAAATTTATTTAGTGTTAAAGTTTTGTTAAATAAAAAAATTTCATTATAAGTTGAATCTGGAAAAATAAATGTACGTTTTATTAAGAGTTGTCAACAACAACGAAAAACTTGAAAAGTAATTGTTTACAGAGTTTTACCTTTTTCATCCTCGTGTGATTATTTAAACAATTTGTATCTAGGTCGTTTTATTCGTCTTAGAAACCGCTATCGCATTGCAAAGAAAACATACTAGATATGATATTATAAAATGGAGATATATCCATTAAAAAGAATTGATATCCACTTCTTAAGACACTGCATTCTAAAGAAAGCTATTGCGACCATATAATGGTCCTTCCTATAATTTTATTTAATAACGTTTTCCCTAGCTATCGGAGATTTTAAAAACAATTAAGATATTAATAGTGACTGATTCACTCTGTGCTCACACATATAATCACATATGCACACTATTACAAGTGCAATTTAGTAATATTAATATATAAGCAGTGTATTTGTATGTGTCTGGACTTTTATTACTGAAATTTATTAAATAATACTTTAGAAGGCATTTATTAATTATTAATTAGCTATAATTCAATTATAAATACCCATTAATAGTAATATTCATACCATGCAGTTTGATCTCCATGTGTGATTCTACAAATATATTTAAGCTGTACATGTCAAAACAGATGCTGTATTTTAATATCTGAATTATTTATTATCTAGTCATATAACTTGAAAATCTTTTATTCATTCTTTTGTTTTATCTGAAGTTAGTGAAAATGTGTTTTCAGGTAAAACTTATCAAAATAATATGAATCTAAGCTTAACAAAGCAGCGAATAAAGCCAATTTTGGTTCAATAGGAGTTTTCACTTGCTCTTGATCAGGCATTAATTTGTCCACAACATGTTTAAATATTTTGCCATCATTATTAACATAAAAGGTAGAAAATCCATCGTACCACCTATCAATAGTATTTTAGAAATTAATACTACAGATTATAAGCAGTATACACTTATACAATAGAACCATGAGTGCAATTACTTACGCTGGTTTTTCTCTAACTTGATCTTTCAAATTCCACAGACTATATTTCCAAAATGATAGAAATACACTTGTACCAGAAATACCTTCTATGCGCCACCGAACTTTAATAGTATTGTCCTCAGGGTGCATAGTTATTTTTAAAATATTACATTTAACATAAGCGAATTTTATATGACCCATTATTTTTAATAATGATATTTGCTTCCTATACTCATAAATACCCCTATAAAACATTTCTAAACATATATCTAAGTATATATATATATATATATATGCATTAACTTATATTTAGATAACATTAATAATAAAATTATATTGTAAATTAGACACTTACGTAGTTGAGGTTCCTTTAATATTATTTATAAATATTAAATCATCTGTATATACTGCATAATTCATTGATTCAATAAACAATAATGGTAACTGAAATAAAAATATGTTTCTATAAGTATAAGGTAAACTTTCTATAATTTGAAATATCATTTTTGTACACTAAAAAGACATACATCATTTTCAAGTTGTTTAAATACAGTTTCTAATCGTTCTTCGGAAGATTTATGTTCCTGAGGTTGCTTGTTACTTATATCCGTTACATTAGGAGATGTTTCTGAATATAGAATGCTTTTTGTTTTAGAACTGGAAAGGGTATTGTCAGATATCCTTTTATTTAATGTTATCTTTAACAAACAACATTTGTTATTTTTAAAATTCATATATGATTCTAGCTACTGTATAGTATTTTTTAATATGCATACCCCGCTTAGATCAGAATTAATTATATTTAATGGTTGAATATTTAATTTTTTCCATCTATGCACTGTTAACGTTTCTTGTTTATTGCAATTATATTTTTTCTTGTATATATTTGAGTTTTCAATGTGAGTATTATAAAATGTATTTGGTATATTTTCGCCCAACAAACAAATTAAAGAGTTCACAGAACATTTTGTGGAATTTATTGCCACATTTATTTTTGTTTGCATATCTGAAAACTAAAATTATAAAGATTACATTTAAACATTTAATTTTTCCATTACTGAAACATAATCAATATGATTCATAGTAATTAGTTAATTAGTAATTAAAATCAAAATATGTAACCTGATAAAACATGTCAAAAAACTAGACAACTAAACGAACATGCATATTATGTTTTAATATTATTTGCAAACTAACATATAAAACAAATACATAGATACTCAAGAATAATGAAAAGAAAATTAACGAAAAAATTAAATACTTTCTTTCTTAATACAAATAATCCATGCGTGTTTGAAATTATTATGATAAATTGCCTATTACATAAGTGTATTAAGGTTAACTTATTGTATATGATATATGTTGTAAAATGAATTTCAATTTTCGCTAAACAAAAACGTATTTGCAATTAAAATGATTAGTACTTGTTAAAGTAAATTTTTGGACACGTACCTCATTTAAAAATAAAGGCGATTTAATTTGTTTGGACAACTGATGGTTGAACTTTATTACTTGCCGGTGCTTATTAACAAGTGATGTAAATTTGTTTGAAGTAGAACGCAAACAAAAAGACATTTTTCATTTAATTATTTACTTCGTTAGTTCATACTATTTGCCTATAAAAAATTCTTTATTTATAAACAATAAAAAGCGAAAACTATCGGCATGCTCTGGACATGATATTACAGACTACAGACTATAGACTATAGACCGTCTCCGGTTAAATTCACGTGTATTTAAATACGTTCTCGATAGTTGTTAAGTTTTCGATTTAAAAGAGGGCGTTTATTTCCAATAAAGAATTTGAAATTTTGTTAGGTGTAGAAAGATGACGGAGAAATGATTTTTAGATGATGGAATGAATAGTACATTATTATTTAAAATGACAATTTTTTATTTAATTATGTACATTTATTAACATGAAACTGTATCGATAATATATCGCATTATGATAATACAACGACAAAGCGAAGAAAAATAATAGATCGTATAACATTTCTTAGTTGCTATATTAATTTATGATAAATTTTCATTTTCTAAAAAAGTATTCAATGATAAAAATATTGGTATTAAAATATTACAATGAAGTTGTTTACGAAATATTTTTAGAAACATTTTATCCGTAAAAAGTAAAAAATATGAAAGTAAATAATTCGAATACAATTAGCTATAAATGTTTTTGAAAATGTAATGATAAAATATGTATAAATTTGAAATCACTCATTTTCATGAGTTAGATGTGAACGGAATGCTAATTTAATAAATATATGAATTAATGTTTTACGTAGGTTTTAAGTTAAAGTAAAAATTATTTTACTAGAATTTGCTTGTATGGTTGGTAACATTATGTTTATAATATAAAGAATTTTAACAGAATTTTTACACTGTATATCACTTGCTTTAAAATATTAGCAAGCATTAGTACGAAACTTATTTTTTTCTGACAATTCAATGTTAAAGATCGTTCAATGTTAACATTTTGCATGCCTTACCAGAAGTCAGCATTACTAATTAAAAGTACAGTTAAACGTTACTTAAAATTGCTATATTGCTTCATAAGCAACATCAACACCAATTCTAGTTATAGAACCATTTAAAAATTCTTCGAGTTCATCACGTTCTCTGTTTTCATCCTTTGACCGATGTAACGAACGTTTCTTCTTTTTTTCTACTTTATCCGTTTTCTCTTTATCTTTTTCTTTATCTTTAGATTTCTTCTTTTTCTTTTTTTCTTTGTCCTCCGTCTAAAAGCAATTTAATTTAAAACAATATTGTTATATAATGACATTCAATTAGAAATAATTTATAATTGATGTGTACCTTCTCTTTGTGCTTTTTCTTTTCTTTCAATACAGGACTACCACCATCTGAACTCATATGACGTACACTGGTATTATCGAGCAATTCTAGATGAACATTTGAACTTGTTACGCTAACATCTAAACTTTTGTCACTCAACTCCAGTCTATCTTTTCTAGTACTATTACTGCTCACATCTTCTCCGCCTTCTGGACTTTGTCTCCATTTGGAATCTCGTCGGAGCCAGCTATCAAACGCATCAGAATTAATTTCTTGTTGCTCGTTCACCTCATAATTATTCGATATTTCTATTTCCTGATCTATGGATGAAACGGAATCACGTTTAACATTTTGTCTCAGCTTTTCCGAATTTATTTCCGTGTTTGACAAAGTTTCACGTTTGTGTTTTTGTTTACTCAAAGGATTTTCAGCTAATTTTGGTTGAACAGGAGGTGTTGTTTCATCAGCCGATGATAGATCATCCTCGTAACCAGCAACCAAAGGATTTGCAGTCTCAGTGTCACTATTAAAAAGCAATAAAAATTAATGAAAATTATGGACAAATTTTATAGAATCATTTTTGTACATAGAACTACAATGTACCTTTCAGTATCTACTTCTTCATGTTGTACTTTTTGCGGTGAAACTTGATTGTTATCTTCTAGGAATGATCGATCTAGAAGACCATCATCTGGTACAAAATCTTCGACGCTAGTTAGTGGTACGTTTGTATTTGTATTGTTAATATGTATTCCTTTGTCTACTTCATCTTCTTTTTTATTACCAAATATCTTTGACATAAGTGACTGCGATTTATTCATTGAATCTCTTCTATCAGAATTGTCATTTAAAAATTCAGTCATTTTAGGATCTGTTTTTGAAATATTTTGTACAGTCGATAATGCTGATATCGTCTGTGAATTTTTTATAGGAACTGCTTGATTTTCCAAAGTATTTATAAAAGTGTCCTTCTTTGGTGGTGATTTCAAATCTATACTTTTAACTGGAATAGGAGTTCCACCACCTATAGGACCTGGCATGGAAACTGATCTTTTAACTTCAATATTTGTATTTGTATTGCCATTTGGAGATAACATATTATGATTACTCAGGGAAGATGTAATGTTAGGGACTAGAGTAGTGGCAGAAACAGAATCAGCAAGAGCTCTTCTTCGGTTAACAAGATTATCTAAGAATTTATTATAATTGGCATCATCGCTATCCTGAAAGAGATCAAGTTCCTGTACTGTTAAACGTGTTTCCTCCTCATTGGTATCAAGTTGTTTTAATAATGTTTCTCGTTGTAGTTGAAGAAATGGAAGATTAAAGAATTTGTGCAAAAGTTTTAATCCAAATCCATTTCTCATAGATGATTCTGCGTATCTTACCTACGAAAAATAAAATATTGCAGTCAGTTATAAATCTACTTTTTTAAATAGTAAAAAGTTAATAACAGTAATAAATTTACTTGTGCTGTTCTTTCATGTAATGAATCAATAAAGTATGTTACATGATCTGATGTAACTGTCCTATGATGTGCCATATCACAATGATTTCCTAAAACAATCACTGGAATATGGCTAGGAATTTTTGGAAGTTCTCTTTGTACATAATCAAATGTCCAAGATTTTGTGATGTCCATCATAATAATAACACCATTGGTCCCTTTATAAACATCAAGAAACTCTGCATCTAAAGCAGGCTCCTCAATAATATTCTCTGATGGCGAATTATCCATTTTTAAACCATCTAACTTTTTTCTACGTCGTCCTTTATCTACAACATCCCAAACTTCAACTTTAACAATATCATCAGTAGCTTTATAATTCCATTGAATACTGGTCACTTGTATTTCTTCTGTTGGTATATATTCTTCTATGAATTTCTGACCCTGAAGTCTATGAAATAAACAAGTTTTTCCTACGTTTCTATCACCCTTTACAATAATTTTCACTAAAAATAAAATTCTTTTCATTTTAAGTATTTTATTTTTTTTAAGAACTAATATAATATACTCACTATTATACTGTACACCTTTCGCAAATTTTCTTTGTAATGTTGTTGGCATAGATTGGTGAGCTGGTCTAGGAGATACATTGCCAACTCCATCTGATTTTCCAGCTAATCTTTTAAATGCAGAAAACATTGTGGGCTACTTTCCCACAGAATCAATAATAACTTCGGAAAAAATGTTTTCCTTAATAATTTATTAACAAATATCTAAATAGAAAATGTACAAAGAAATTAAACTCTTATCTTAGAAAAATACAAATTCAGTTAATAAAATTGAACTACATATTATTTATATACAACTTATATAAGTGTATTATTAAAAAATGTTAAAACTATGAAAGATATGGCCCATAAGCTTAAAGAAAGCAAATTTTTGAAACAACAACAAATATTATAAATATGGAAATTATAACTTCCATAGAAGTAACCTAAATGAGATACGTATAAAACTTGTAATATTATAAAAATAGTTCACTAAAACAATGAAAAATACTAATAAGCTCTTGTTAGAAAAAAGAGTTGATATTAACTAATACTTGCCATAATCATTATAAAATGTATGTAAAAAATTTTTGTGATAAAAAATTCTTTCTTAATTATTAATATGATGAACTATAAAGTAAATATTATTACTCACCACATGTTATTTTAAGTTTTTCATGGAAAAAAGTTTATTTGAAGTAGACAAGTTTTATTTAAGCAGCTGTCACTCGCAGTCAGCTGTATTTATTTTTTATCGTAATGTTGGTAACCAATTTTGTGTTACGTATATATATATATATATGTATATATCTACCGCTAGAAGGAACTAACTAGATGAAGGTTTGCAGTTTGCACAGCCTGATAGTCTAGGAAAATTCCCAATCGAAAAAGTGATGCATTTCTGCGCAAATCAAATTTCTGAAAACTATAAAATAATATGTTAAAATATTTTTTTTGTTTGTTGTGAAATTGCCAAATCGACTCTTAAGTAGAGTCTAAAGAATATCTCTAAAAAAAGTATGACAAAATATTGCTTTTTAGCTTCAAAATCTGTGAACTACGAAGTCGTATTTTTGAAAAATTTTGATCTACTATCCTTGTCTCTCCTAACCAAAAAGATAAAGGTCGACAGAACTTCTGCAAGTCACCGCATGAGGGCATTAAAGTCACGAGACTCGTCTCTATGACAAAAAATAATTTTTTTTATTAGGATTAAAAATTTTATTTTTTTTAAATATTAAAATGATTCACTGTAAATTATATGTTGTCAATATAATATGTACAGTTACAAGTATTGTAATGTAGAAAAATATAATCTATTTCAGTTCTTCTGTTGAAGCTTGATAAAGAAGAGGCTTCAAATTTTCCCGAACTAATGTATGCTGTTCTCCATGTGTTATAGCTAGTATTAAATTTGCTTTCTTTAATACCTCAAGAGCTTGTTTTGGTTTTTCTAAATATAATTGAATCTTTCCTGTCATAAGTAGCAATATTCCAGTCAGTGGATGAATCTCTCCATAGTATACTCTGAAACATTAAATTTGGCATTATTGTTTATTTACTAATTTTATAAGTATAGAACTCTGTCTACTGACAAGTAGCCTTTAATAAGCTTCTTAGCATAGAATTCAGCTTCCTCCCAGTGTTGTAAACTTATGGAAGAATCAAAAGCAGTTTGTAAAGTTTGTACATGTTGTATGTTAAGAGAATGTAAAACACCCTCTTGTCTCTTGAGACACATTTTACTTACATCTAAATCTAATTTTTCTTATAAGAAAATTATGTCTTTCACTAAATAAATGCATAAATATGTACTTTAACTGGAAAGGATACAAGCCATATTTTTCATGTTTTGTAAATGGTGTGCTGTAAAACTAGATACTTCGTTGAAGATTTCTTTAAATTTTTCTGGTAATTTTATATTACACTCTGGGCAACTTTCCATATCTGGAGAACATGGATTTGTACAATTTTTATTTGGACATGCTGCTGCTTCTGCCATTGGTTCTGGTTCTTCACATTTTTTACAGTTACACCAAAAATAATATGAACTTTGTAATTCGCTACGTCTCTCCTTTGTCGTTTTAAGCACATCAATATATGATATCCTTATCTATGAATTTATAATTATAACTGCAGTATCGTTTTAATAAAAATTATAATCGAAATTATTAATATAAAATTTTTATATAGTACTATAAAAAAAGGATATTCATATACCTGAGACCAGTCTAAACTAGGAAGATCTTCTATCGTTCTAATATTTAAAGTAATTCCTTCAAAAGTAGCTACAGCATTGGGTACACAACTATGATCCACAACAGAAGGTGCCAGATAAATCCCAACACCAATACTATTCATATCCAGATCAAATATATTAAAAGAATTAATACAAATTCGACCATAAATACCCATTAATTCTGCAGAATTTGGCATAGGCGTATCTCCAAGAAATCCAAACAACACACCACACAGAAACATAAAATGTTCCATTTTCTTTTCATTTTTCTTTATATCAGAATAATCTAATAAAATAATAATCTGTATAGTAGTTAAAAAGAAATATGTAAATAAACTAAAAAATGATATATATCTTTAAACAATATAAAACACTTACGGGACATTAAATCCTTAAATCTTCTAAATTTTGTTTTAGTATAATATTCCACCTCATCATCTCCACCTTGACTTAGCTTTATAATTATACGTGCCATAAGTCGTGCCATATCTGGTACAACTTTTGGCGACACTCTTTTTAAATTTACACATTCTGTGTTATGTGTAGGCCAAGATCCTTGTTGACAAGATCGATTACAGTAATAAACATATTGACAAGCAGAACATCTAAAAAGCTTTCCGCTGAAAGAAACAGGATTAACAATTGAATATTTTTGTATTGTTATAACCTTGTTGAACAGTAGAATAATTTAAAATATACAGTATAAAGTAGTAAAAATTATTACTGTTTTGTATATTAAATATACTATTTAAACTGAATAGTTTCAAAAAATTGTCAATAATATACCTTGTCAAACAGTAATCACACCGATTGGTTCTATATTTTGAACTTAGGACATAAACAAATGGTTTAGCAGTAAAAATTGTAGTTCCTTTCTTTGTGAGATTATTATTGTTACTCATCATTAACAGAAGTTTAATTTATTAATAACACTTAATTTTAACGCGAATATGTATATTTAATTTACAAATGGTAATAGAAATACAAGTATAGAAAATAATATACCGGTTTAGTGATATAACCTAAAATTTTAAACTAATATAACATTGCTTAAATGCTTTACATTATTGATCTGTATTATTACAGTTAACTGGAAAACAGTAAAATATATTAACAATAGATGTTAGTAATTTATAAAAAAAAATCACTGGAAATACAAGCTGGGTATATACAAAGACGGAAGCTAATATGTACGTGTATATATATAATTTTGTATAAACCTATTACCTTTGTAAACAATGGTCACATCGTTCATTACGATATAAAGATCGTAAAACATAGGCAAAAGGTTTTGCAGTTAAAATAGTTGTTCCTTTACTAACGAATGATCTCTTATATCTGTTTTGTATTCCCATTGTTGTTTATATGTAGTTATTGTTTACTGAAAAGAAGTTTTTAGTATTTTTGAACGTTACTAAACGAAAAAATGTAACGTGAAATAGTTTTAAATAGTTTATTACACCGATCATTTAAATTAGGCACTTACCTACAATTTTGAGACCAGCTACTTTGGTATCGCTTATTATTAGAGAAATCTAAATTTAGAAACTGGCAGTGATTAATTAAAAAGTACAGATTACAGAAATAAGTATCAACAATAAGAATCTGAAACGGAGTATTTATTTACAATAATTTAATTGTATAAAAATCTTGAAAATTTGATATTTTCATTTTTATATCTTTTATAAATTTACGAACATAATTTAACCGTATTTCTATGGAAGAATACATTGACATGTTAAAATCATGCACATAACTTCGACTAGGATTTAAGACCAAAAATGGATAAAAAGTTAAAAACACACAGAAAAAATATATTTTGTTTTTCTTGATAAACGCAGTGTCATATGTACAATGCCATTATCATTAATATAAATTAGTTTTGGCGTTCTTTTATTTCTTCATGTCACAATGTTATTTTGGAATCGCATTTTTTTTCCTTCTATAATCCACCATATTTTAATTTCTGACATCTTAAAATATACACTTTAGATTCTACTTCAACAATTCCTTTATCCAAATTGAATAATTCAAAATGAATGTATGTTCTAGCTTTTTTATCTCACAAATAATAAACTTATTGTTAGACTTGATTGAGCATACAAAAGGAACAGGAATGAGAGACTGTTTTTTACTTAATGATCATGATAATGTAATAATGAACATTTTGGTGATAACATGACATCTACCATTCTTTTTTATGTTCATCCATGGAAACACCTCCAGGACCTAAAGAGACTATCATTAGAAGGCCACCAATTACTGACAATGTCTGTAAATAATTAGATTTATATTATGCATTTTTTTACTAAAGTGTAGAATAAATAGTAAATATTAGAGAAAACGATATTCAAATAAATAATTACCTGAAAGAAATCATATTTAAGAAAATCTCTAAGTGCTTTATATTCTGGAATGCTCCACCATGCATTATGGTAAAGATTAAGAGCAGATAATAACAAGACAAGTAATAGTGCACTGAGTTTTGTCTTGTATCCAATAGTTACTAATACCATTAAAATACTTCCAAGAATATCCTGCATGATTTGAAGGAACGATATTTCAAAACGAATTAACGTAGTAAACATAAATGCCAATAAAATTCTGCCAGCCAGTTGTAATAAATTTTTAGGCTTATTATCTCCAAGACTTGGTACACCAGCAAATAATGATCTTCCTTCTACTCTTGATTCAGCCAAAACCAGAAGAAGTGCTCCTATCAATGCTAAATTTCTAAATAGGAATGTTACATCCCACAAAATGTTGTAAGCTAATGTCTGCAAGACCACTATGAAGAATAGGACGCCACAAGCAATGCTGACTTTCCATCTTCCAATAACCATGACACAACCACCGAGCTGCCCAATTAAATTTATCAAGACAAACATTGTAGCTAAAAATGTACCGCAATTCCAGGCATTGTTCATAAATTCTTTTTGCTCTGACCATTGAAACCACATTCTTAGCCCATCTTCCAGAAACGTGGCTATAAGGCAAAGTCTTGCAAGTGTTGGTAATATGTGCTTTCCATTACGAATTACCTGTTATTATAAAAAACAAAGAAATAATAGTTATAATGATATTTGAAACACCTTAAAATTACATTTATAATAAAATATTTGTGTATCATTTTAAAGTTTTTTCATACTATAAAAAAGGATCAAAATAAGTTTGTGAAAAATTACAAGAAACACGTGAAATAAAAAGTAAATGATAATGAAACAAGTATTAGTAAACAAAAACACAATATAATAATAAAAATGAATATTCTTCACGTTTTGCTCAGTTTTTAATTTGAATGATATTATTTATTTCAATTAAACTACGAAATACTATAAAAATGATATACTTATTTTATTCTAAAATATATTATGATGATAACATAAAAGATCTGAAAGCATAGCATTCCAATAATTAATCGGAGAGACAATAATGATCGTAACATACATTTCGTTAACGATGCATAACCTTTAATTTCAAGATTTATAGGCAATAGTGTACGAGAATTTTCAACGTTTAATTATGTTAAAAAAATGTTATGTTTACAAATGATCAATAAAAGAAGAGATACGAATTAAAATATGCGAATGTGTATAGCAACCGTGTCACGATGACGTTGACAGGAGTACACCTATGCTCCTACAGGATTTCTGTCGATCTTCTATCACGAGTTTCTTCGCGAAAGCAGAACTATTCATAAAAGAGAATAAGTGGAGCACGATGGCTCGTAAATTCACCTGATCAGCAATTTCTTCTGCTTTTGAGATCACCTCCTGCGAGATCAGCATCTTGTTTTATTTAAAAACCAAAAAATACCCATACACTTGCATCAAACACACGTGCGCGTACGCAAGCAACACTGATAGAATAAAGAAAAGAGTAGATAGACAGGGAAAGAAAGGGAGAGAGGGAGAAAGTTGGAGAAACACGGAACCGGGAACTACAGTAGCTCCATACGACTGCGTGAGCGATATTCTTGCAACTTTTCTAAATGATGTGGAGATCGAGGTATCGCGTCACTTCCGGTATACGTGGTCAAATAACTTGTTCCGCAATCTTTTCGAAAGTATATACATATATTGTTCTACTTCAATGATATTTCATTTTCAAAAAGTTTCCTTTCATTGCTGTACCGTTTCTTCTTATTCTTCTTCTTCTTCGAAATGTGTCATATCTTATCAGTATTTCCTCTATTGCAAATATCCAATTAAAAACAATTGTAGTTTGTATTATCACGCATTCGGATAAATAAACGTTTTGCTAGTTTAAGCAAATAAAATTATAGTACTAAATTTGTAAAAATTTTTCGAAGTCATAATGCGGTTAGTTAAGACGTATGCATTTGTATCATTTTAAAACGCTTGGTGTAATAAACGTATGTAATAAGCATGTATATAGATGCGTATTATTATTTTGATATACCAACCGACGTTGTATTTTATCCTACTTTTTTAAGTACAGAATTACTTTGAATTAACATCGATTATTAATACATTATATCTTATAGATGCAAATAATGAAAATATTGTAACGAAATTCGTCTCATTTCATTCAATTTTTCATACAGGAATTATATCTGTACAAAAGCATGTAATAACGGATAAAAGGGTGAAGAAATTGGCGTGCTTTTAAATGCAACGTTGAACACGGAGTTTCAAATAAATAATTCAATATTATATTCAATAATAGTATTAATGATACTGTAGTGAATAGGTATGGAAACAGTAATGAAGGTAATAAAACATTTTATGGTCAAAATCACTTTAGAACTGCGCCATAAAAAATATTACAATCCTATAGCGCCATCATACTTATATTTCGATAACTAAAATCAGTACTTCTATCGAACGCGTAGTGTTTGTGTTTTTTATTCTCTCGTGAAAATACAAAAAAGATGAATATTCATATTCAAAATATGGTAAAATATAATAAAAGCAATTGTGGTAATTAACGAGTTGGAATTGAGTAATTTGTAAATGAGTTAAATTTACAAATTTTTCATACAATAAAAAAGAAGTAATTTTTTGTATAAAAAATGTTGCTTTTAAGATTTATTTTTTACACTATTCAGCTAACGTTTATAAAACTAGTTCTATAATTCGAAACACCACAATTAATTGCAATACGTTTAAACGAGGTAATAGAAAATATAATTTATAATTTAGTCATATTTTGTGTATAGAGTTCGATCAATTTAGAAAACTCTATATTTTTGTTTTACAAGTTTGTTAATTTATAGGCAAGTTTATATTATATTTAATTTATAAAACTTTATAAAAGTCACTTTATTCGGTATTCTAAAGATTTACAGTAATTTAATGTAATATTTGTTACTTAGTTTATATCGTATCTAATAAAATAAAATAGTTACAATTAAAGTTGCGTGCCGTATCTTTATTTCTTATTCCAGAGTATTCAACATGGCACAAGAAGCTACTAACAAGTTGATCGGAGAAGACTTTGATGCAGGTCCTACAAGTTATACAGAAATTATATCTGGTTTATTTCTTGGAAATCTCACGGCTGCTACGGATATCAAATGGTTGAAAGAAGCCAAAATAAATTACATACTTACAGCAGATTCGTGTCCTCTACCTAGAAAGATCCAAGAACTTTTGCCAAATTTGACTATAAAATATGTTCAAGTTACCGATATGCCACGCGAAGATCTTTTGACTCATTTTGAAGATTCTTACGAGTTTATAGATCATGCTTTGCAATCGAACGATAAAGTATTAGTACACTGCTACTTTGGCATATCTAGGTCCGCTACATTAGTTATAGCATATTTAATGAAAAAATATAAGAGAAATTTCTTTGATACGTTCGAAGAGGTGAAAGGAAAGAGACCCTTTGTCGAACCTAACGCTGGTTTTTTAGCACAATTGAAACTTTACGAAGAAATGGGTTTTGGAATAGACAATACCAATGTACATTTTAAGATGTACAAATTACAAATTGCAGCAGACAAGGTAAGGAAGGCAAAGATCTTACCTCAAACTTGCGCAGAATTGATAAAACCAGATCCAGCTCTTGCTACAGTACGTCCAGAGCCAACGGTTTATCGATGTAAAAAGTGCAGAAGAATTGTGGCTAGTGCCAGCAATATTTTGCCACATATACCAAGAGAGAAACAAATTTGGAGACACATAAGTTCGAAAAGAACATCGAAACAGTCGAAAGTCTCGCGCGATCCTTTAGAACCGTCAAAAAAAGAAGATCATCAGTCTGTAGAATTTTGTACTAAAATATTATTCGTGGAGCCCTTGGCCTGGATGCCTGATATTACTCATAACGTCGAAGGAAAGTTAAATTGCCCAAAATGTGGTACAAAATTAGGCTCCTTCAGTTGGATAGCAGGCAGTCAGTGTCCATGCGGTAGCAAAATAGCACCAGCATTTTATTTGGTTCCTTCAAAAGTGGACTGGAGCAATGTCGTACAAAATGTACAAGTAACTGTATAGTGTTAAAAATGTATTTATATATTTAAGAACTTTTGGACGGATGATATATGTATATACATATAGACACTTTTTGGACCTTTTTACGTGGTTTTAGTCGTTTATTATCGAAACGAATATAGGTACGCGTGACCAATATTATACGTATGAAGATTCGTATTCTAATTTTGTGCCAATATTCATACCTATATTATGTACGTACAAATAATCGTTATTTTGCGATTGTAACGTCAGATGTTCGTTACCGCGACAAGTAAACTATTGTTCTTCCACGATTCGATTCTTACGTGTGTACATCTTTCTTTTTTCTACGATTAAATGTACCGAATTTGTAGATTAGAACAACAATTTCTGTGTATATTTCTTGTATTAATAATGTAATACATTTACCATTTTTATCATTTATTAAGCTACTTTGATTCTACAAAATATGATTACGAGTTATTTTCGTTACCCTGTATTCGGTACTTAGATATTAATTGTAAGTTTCATGTTAACTGTAATTCGATCGATTGGTCCTCCCGGTATACTTTATTTTACCATATTCTAGGTTCTTTTACTTCGGTATCGTTCGATGATAATTACAAATATGTTTTATAATTGAAAGTATGCATTTACATGCTCGCATGCATGGCAGAGTAGGTCGTTCCATATGGGTGCGTTCTGAATCTTAGAGCATTTAAACTATTCATAGCGGATCCTTCGAGCCCACCGTGGATGTCTGCCTGATGATAAGAAGGTATATTCACGTTTGTTAAATTGCCATTGATAAATCCGTGGCAGCTGGTACTTTGCATGGAGGCATAGTGTTGCGATGTTCTCCAGTATTCGCTGTAAGGATACTGAGCGACTTGAGAAGTTTGCAAGGGTTCTGTATTGTTTTCCTGGGTATGCGTTACTCGAACAGGTCGCAGAGGTAAAGTAGTCTCTATTTCTCTGTTCGAAGGTAATCCCCGACCAATGGCAGAACTCCTTTCGTTTCGACGAAACTTGGCGCGTCTGTTTTGGAACCATACCTGTTAGCAAAATTTCGAAATACATATTTAATTTCATCGATATAGGAAGCGATAGAGAAACATAGTCGAGATCGCTAATAGAAGGATCGTTTAAAAAGACAAAGACAGATTTGTCGGACGAAGGGAAGAGAATGAGAAGAAAGGGCAGATTGGAAAGAAGAGGCGAGAAGGGTTGCGACGAGCAAAGGCGGAGAAGAGCGTGACGGCTCCTGGCAGGCGTACGGTTCGCAGACGAACGGGAACGGGACGAATAGACGGATATTCGCGTGAAACGTGGCAGACACAGCTTTGGATGGATCGACACGAGCAACGAAAAGTGTGCTTCGCTGTACGGTCGTGTAACAGCTACCACACACGTGCTGGATACGCAACGTATCATACGGTACGTCGTATGCCAAGCACAGATGCCGCTGAAACGGCGTAACTATCCTGGCTAAGCTAATCATAGCTTCTTGCCCTGACAACCTGTCTCCTCCGATTTTCTGCCTAGCTGTCCACGACTTCTATCCTCCTTCCCGCTTCTTCCTCTTATTTCTTTCCTCCGTACTCCTTCCTTTCTGCGCCATCGTCTGCGTTGCTTTCTACCAGCCTAGCCAGCAAAATTTCAAAGAACACGTGTGAACACGGTCCGTCAGCGACCGACGATTACTTTTTCTGACGAGCACGACTCTTTCACCGAATAAAACCCGTTTTCTATCTTTGCTTCGTGCACAAAGATTTCCTGCTACCGAGAACATTTATGCGTACTCCAATTCCGTTGCGTTTACGTAAAATTACCTGCACTCTGGCTTCGGACAAAGACACACGCGTCGCGAGTTCTTCCCGAACGAACGCGTCAGGATAATGCGTTCTCTCAAACACTCTCTCTAAAGCGGCTAATTGTTGGGCGGAAAAGGTTGTTCTGCTTCTTCTGGGCCTTCTATTCGCGGCTGTCGTCGAATTCTCGCTGCAGTCTGTAAATTGAAACGATACGAGCAAATTTATGCGCGAGGTAAAATATTCAAAGTCCAAGCGGAACGGTCCGAGATCCGGCGCGCGATAAACAAGAAGTAACAGGTCCAAAAAAGAAAACTGTGTAAAGAGGAGAAGAACGGCACAGGCGTGGCTATTCTTGAATGACTCCACTGTATTTGAGCATTCATCAAAGCGGCATAACGCGAACAGCATGACTGAAAACGCGTGTTTTCGATGAAATCTAACACGTCGTCGCGTCGATCCAAACGCGAAAACGCATCGAGGATATACGCCGGTTGTGTGCTGTTCCGCGCGATCCCCAATTGCATTTAATAATCACCGCTGTGTTTCGTATACGCGTACACGAATCGTGTCAGATGAAAAATTATGCAGAACTTGTCATGCGAGATTAAACATTTTCCGGGAAACGAATTAGCTTTCCAAATCATCGTAACTTTCTTTATAAAACAATAATTTCACGATTTATAGTTTTGCGCAAATATGCGCGTTCACAATTAATTTGTGAAACGTAGAAAAATATCCGCAATCAGTTTATCATTTTAGCCGAACAGACTAACAAACTACAATTTTATCGATGTTTCGTGTGTTAAAATCATTTCTTCTACAGAATCACCATCAATTATTTTGTAAGTTAATTAACGGATGTTCGGGAAAGAATAGAGTTTCAACATTCTTACCTAGCGAATTAGTTGGTGTCGATAGCAAGCGCGAAACAGTGAAATCTTGCGGTGTATGGTGATTCCCAACCTGCGAAATTATCACCCCGTTTCCTTCCTGTTCCGAATTTGTGCACAACATTTTCCCTCGCTTCGACGACGAGTCACTCCAACACCAGGACTATTTATTATTTGTATCTCGAGATCGACTACTTCGAGATCAGTACATTATAATCTCGCGAACAAGGCGTTCAACCGGCGGGATTCGCGGGATTCTTGAAAAATACCATTTTCTGCGCGTTAAGCTCTAAAAATGAACGTTTTAGGACATTATTGGGGCATAAGAATTATTTAATAGTGGCGAAGATACGCGTACGAGTTGTATTATTATTATATGAGTTAGCTGTAGCATTTCTGAGGTGAAGCGTGACGGAGCAATTAAGGCCGCTCGTGCCACGTGCCGGTCGAAATGACGGCTCGATACGTTTGCGACTTCCCGAAAAACGGTTTATCACCTTTTCAAAATTATTACTGGACTCACTGTTTTACACTATTTACTTATACGTATTTAAATCCCGTGCCACTCACCAATTGATCAATTCTGAAACTGTTCGTTGATCGATTAACGTTAGAATCGTTGGCAGTCGTAAGACACTGTACCGTGAAATTTATTTCACGACGTTAAACATATTTTAACGCTGGTTACGATAAATTACGATTCGTTCCGGTGTTCGAAGGTGTTTGCGAAAGAGGGCTAGTTTAGACTGCGCGTACCTTTTCCCCCTTTGCGTCGAATATCGATCTACAAACATGTAAATTAGAACGAAGAAGTTCGTTCTCGCGAAAGCGAATTGATTTTCTATATCAACGTTTCGAATGAAAAGTTTGCTCCTCTTTGGTCTTTGCTCGGAGCGTTTCTTTATCGCTTCGTAAATCGATCGCTCTTTCAGCGATTTTACAAATTCTAAACATTAATTTTCAGCCATATTTAAGAATACGTTACATAATTTATATTATTCGTATACTGTTGTTTCGTTCAGTGTTTACGAGCGGGTGAGTCGTAAAAATGTTGTTTAGACCGGTCGAAAATTTAAAAGAGAATTTATACGATTAACTTTGTATCGCCGAGAAAGATTTTCGGTAAAAATGTCGCTGTTACGCTGTTTAAAAAAACGTAGCAGGTACAACGATCACGCACGAGGGAATCACGCGAGCCTCGAAACCGCGAAAACGCGTCGTGCGTACTTAACCAAATCGTGTGTAAATCACAACTGGTCGATCGATTTGGTCGGAGGATCGTTACAAATAGCCGTGTGCGAACGAAGCCATCGTATTAGTAGGTGCGGCGAGATGCCAACTGACTTGGCCGAGTTAAAACGTACTTGAAGATCCTCCTCAGCCTCTTCATTTGTCTCTCCTCTTCGTTCTTCCCTCTCCTACCCTGTGTCACACTCCTTTTCCGTTCCTCTTTCTTCGTCTCGTTCTGCCTTTTACGCAGGGAGAGACACACACACGCACGAGAAGAGAGAAATAGAGCATTTTAAGAGTAGGTGGAGATTTCCTTGGCAAGCTCCACCTTCATTAGAAGCTCATTGGTTTCTAAACGATACTCAACGCTGTTTCGCGTTTTGGATACATCCCTTCAGGGTTACAAAGAATACTGTAGATACTGTTGGTGGATTCTTTGAAAGTTGCAGTCAACAATCGCGATGATTGTTTTGTTCTTATTTCAAGAGTAGCAGTAGCTTTCGTGGAAATTTATTCTATACAACAGTCAGTCAGGTCTATATCGAAACGAATAACCACAAGAACTTTGAGCGATCCCTTGGTAATATTATAAGGAACTGGACATCGAGTATCAAGAGCGAAGAATAACGTGTATAATATGTAAATAGGTATCCATTTTGAGTAGCGCCGGCGTCACGGTGCGGTGGTTTCAATTTTCATGGACACGTTGAACCAGTCTTTCATACCCTGAAACATTGGTCTGCTTCATAGTCGCGGCTGGCTCTCGTTACACAAGGGTGTCGAGTAACGATTTCGTCTGAACACGAAGCTCCTGATACTTTTTCTTCTTTACCGAACTTCTTTTCACTTTCTTCGAGATGCTTTTTGACTTTTGATCAGCCTATTATTCGATTTCGACCAAATATTGTTACGTAGTATGAACTGCGATCGATAAAATTGTCTCCAAGGTTATATCGTACCTGCACGAAAATCCGTTTTTCAATATTTTCGTATGTACAAAAAACTCTGGCATTTAGATTTATAAAGGACTTTCGACATTTGTCTGTTAAGGGAATATAAAGTTCATTGTCAAAGCATGTCTCTGAATAAACACCGATCGAACGGGAAGAGGTGAGCGGTCTGACGAAAAAAAAAAAAATGTTAAGAAAGCTGGCTGCAGCGGTTAGCAAACAAGGGTGACACCGTCCGTTTTCGACATTTTTTCTACGAAGGTAAATATCGCAGTCTACAATTTCATTCCTTTTTTTCTTCGATCCGATCAAGATGAAGTACAGAATATAAGTACAGAATGGCTGGAAACTATCATAATACTATTGTGAAATGACAGTATACACGATTAACGCTGAAACGTCTTTGAAGAGAAGAATCGAAGAGAATAGAGCAGAGAATTGATCGAAAATGTAACGCGAAGTTCTTTTCGCGACGACTTTCAACTTGTGCCATCGGTTACGCGATACCCTGTACACTTTAGCGTGAAAGGAACGCTGCCGGCTCTCAGCAACAATTATATTCCCGGCGATTTTATTTATACGAGGCTTTTACGAGCGCAGTCACTCTTGCTGTCAACCGTGCTGGTCCAATAAAACGCGTCTTCTCGCGTTGCTTCGTTCGCTGGCCACTTTCGACGCCGTTTAGACCGAATTATTTTCCTCGAAATAAATGGGAAATCAGCTAATGTGTTTCCCTCGAGAATTCTGACTGATCTATGATGACCGGTGCGTCATCCCTAAACTAATCGATTTACGATATTTAATCAAACGTTTCGTTTCTAGCATCGTTTCACTCTTTCTTCCGATGTCGTCTATCAAGATATTCGGTTAATGGTACCAACGTGCTTTCGTAAAAAAGGATATCGATAATTATGGGACAATATCACCAAGCGATATTTCCGTATCTACAAGTTTTCTACGATCATCGCCATAAGCGAGACGTCCTATAGAGATTGTCGAAACTTAACGCTTATGAATAATACGCGGTGTTTCTTAACGAAAAAACTTTCTTCTCGATTCTAAGAACAGCGCATCCAAGTCAGATCGAAGGTTGTTATTCGGGACGAAAAAAAGAAAAAAAAAAAAACGATGGAATCTGGCTCGGAAGATAAAATAGCTGAAGGCGATAAAATAGCTGGAGCGTCGTTTTTGGTGTTCCAGTCGCGATGAGACGGACGCGTGCGCCGCGACGCGGTGACACGTACACGTCGTGTGTCGCGCGTCCCCCAAGGAAAATTATGAGCCGGGCCTGGACACTCTATCCTGTCTTTGTCATCCTCTTTCTGTTCTCGCGAATCACCCTGTCTACGAGACATTTCGTGCTCGCTTTTGTCCTCTCGTTCTTCTTATACCTCTTTGCTCGCGATCCAACGACCGTCGCTCGCGATGGAACTTAAGAATGAATTCCAGATCCTTTGAGCGCAAGATTTTTCTTGGTATTCCAGTTTCGTGGCGCTCGGCAAGAAACGATTGGGGAAATCCGTTTCTTCCTAGAGCGTCTCTATCTTTTCGATCGTGTTGCACAGATTTATCCTATACGCGGATATATGTACATATAGGGGCACGATCAACTATGCATTCCGAAAAAAGAGTTCGCGTTGAACTGATTTCGCAGGGATCAAGTTGATTTCGAGAATTTAGGAAGAGAAGGTCACGAGAAACCTTGGCATGCGTCGAGACCGATCACTGTCCAACGTTTCGTGACGCGAACAGGCCTCCACCGAAACCACAGATGCACTTTCGACTTTCGACCACCGTGACAGTGATCGTTGCTTGACAAACCCTGAAATAGCTTCCATATGCGTAGCCCTAGGGAAACAGTCTTCAAAGTATTTTCCATACATTTCCATATATTCTTGATCGCCCTTTTCCTTCTGCATGCCCTGTCGCGTGTCCTTCTACCGTTGCACCTTCAACTTTTGCGACGCGATCAACTCATTTTTCTTTGCAAAAATTTCCTACGTTATTCGTACGTTTAAACGTCGAAAACAGAGAAGATACAATGAATTTTTAGCGGAAACTCATTCGTCACCGTTTTGCGATGCTAGCTTCCGAAGATGCTGTTTCTTTCTCCGACATTCTTTCGGTCGTTCGTAAACGTGACTGTCGATTTTCTACAGAATCTACGGTCGATTTACTCCGTGTATTCTGCGTTCGACACTATATTAAATTCGTTTTTGCGGCTTCGTAATCTTTAACTGTGAGTCATGTTCGAAAGTAGCTCGTCGAAATAAAGCGTTTCTATCGCTGGATAAAGTCGACAATATTTTACAGTATACGCGATCAATAGAAAATAAGCGACACAAAAGTTATAGTAAAAATGAAAATGGTACGCTTTACTTGCATAAATTTCTATTCGTCCGAAGATTTGGTCCTCAACGGACAGAATTTGTATCGCGATCTATCGTTTGCAGGAAGTTGCTTTTTCAGTAGGAGAATCGATTTTCACACCGTGTCTCGGACAAAAAGCTCGTGAATTTACGATAATTACCTAACGACCAACTTCCGAATTCTTCTTTCGAATTTGCCTGTTGTCGGTCGTATATGCACCAGCGTCGAAGGGTGGCAAGCTACGACACTTAATGTTCCGTGACGCCTTAAATCTAACCGTAGAAGGAGACTCTCGTCGCGTATGTATCGTGAACAGGGTGACCAGACTAGGGAAAGCCGAAACGTAACTCGTAGCTCGTAGACGGCTAGTGGTCATCGACCACCGTGAAGACATTCGATTACGAACGATGAAAGGAGATTCGAGGGTTCGCTAAACGGTGCTACGCTCTTCCGACGAACGGACGGTTAAGTTCTCATCGGCAAAGACGAAACGATCTCCAACGTCTCTTCTGCGATACGCGCCAAACGTCGAATCTCGTTAACTCGTACGCCTCCAGTTGCTCGACGTTTCAAGTTGGCGAGAATAATTTAAAGTTGTCCGATCGTTACGGAAAGCATAGCGATCGTAAGAATATCTTTTCAGCAACCTGAACTAGTTCGAAAATTACTCCTTCTCGAGCGTGTATGCGCGCGGATATGTCTAATACCGCGTCGCAAGCGTTAATCGCGCGACTACGTAATAACACTGACAGGATAAATACCGGCGATAAGAACACGTAATTAGGTGGGTGGATCAAAGTCACAAGGGGTCTACGAGTTCTCGCGTTAGTCGGTACGTTGTACGTCCCTTCCCCTACGTTGATCAGGGTGGTCAACCCTTCGCACACGTTACAATGAGCAACGTAATGCAACGTGGAATAGCATGAATGCATAATTTGATCGAAATCGGTGCGCGGCGGTAGGGCAACAATGACGACGTCCGAGGGGGTGGGCACGCCGCGTACAGACTTCACGCTTCGTTAATCGAAGGCTGATTTTTTGAACCCTTTCGTTATGTCGTCGTAGGTGGACGTTGCGTTGGTCGCTTAGACACCTAGAACCTTTTCTTCGTCTCGTGAAAAAAGAACGACGCGACACGCGATTAATCGTTTTCGAAATCGAGTTCTCCGTTATATCGCGTTAATATTTCGAGAATACGGTATCGTCGTCGTTAGCGAAAATAAACTCCGTTTACGGAACGAAAAGCGTTTAAAGTGTCGATGTAAAGAAGCGAGTGACGAATCGCAACGACGAATCGTGTTCGCGTTAAGAACAAGCCCGACGACAGACCACGGGCCAAGGGGTATCCCGTGTAAAATTATCTTCGTTCGGTCGCCGGAGAAGCGAGCAAGAAAAGTGGGAGAGACGGTAGAAAGAATGAGAAGAACGATCGAAGCAGCGGCTTTTCCACCCGCTTCGGTGACGTTTCCTCCGCCTAATTGGCACGAATGACGCACGACCCTTGTAATTGCTCGAACGAAGCGAAGTAACCGAAGGATGATATGTTTCTTCCTCCCGTGAACTGCGTCCGAGTTTTCCTCGTTTTTCTTCGAAACGGTCGTCGTTGACGAATCACGTGTTTTCTCTCGTTTCGTCAACTTTAACGTTTCGAGATCATTCGGACTTGACAGATTTAATCGACGCGTCGAAACTTATTTGGACCGTGAGACACGATCCGTTCGCCTCTAATGGTTCGCCATATGGCGGGGACAAACGAGACGTTGCGAAATCATTGCCCTTCATTTTTTAGGCGAATCGATCGATCGCGAGTGTTCTATGGAGTCATCGTTTTCAATGTAACCAGTGGTTTCTTTTTGTTATGCTCCTCGGTTCGAATAAATTGTTCTCCGGTGACTGGATGTATTTTTTATAAATCGTACAAAGTGCTTTGCTTTCGTGTGCAATCATATTAAATTAAAGTAGATCGACGTTTCGATTAAACGTAAAGTAAATTGTAATTGTAAAGAAGCGTTCGCGGAACGGTGCAAATGCAACTGTTTCCAGAATTGCCTCGAAGGCAAGAAGAAAACGGTAACGCCTGTACGCGATCGTGTACCGGGATAACGCGATACAACGACGATGAATAGCTAAAATGACAATGACAGGCTTGATTCGAGAACGAGGGCTCATTATCGAGTCCTTGATTCTTCCGCTGGTTGGACCGCCCGTCGCGAACATGGACTATTTTCTTCGTCTGCCTTTCCACGAGTTTCTTTCCTTTCTTCCTACCCTTCGTACGCCCGGCTACAAATTCCTTTTCTGCGTTCTATCGCTTTTAGTCTGACGTTGACGTTTCAAAACGAATATCGAAAATACTGGTAAATATTAAATTAGGTAACTCGACGTGTATTTCAGTTGTTCCCACGCGATTATGCTACTATTTTCTGACCCGTTTTCACGCGTCCTTCCATCAATCCTCCACCACGATATCTTCGGCTCACTGCCACCGCCGACTCTTGGCAGTTACCCAGTTGGGGGTGAAATATATATATTACCGAACGCCTGCTGCCCTCGTAAACTACGCCTAATATACGTTGAATCGAACGGAAATCGAGGCCTAGCAATGCATCGTTTTAGAAGTTTCACGAATAGAGGAGCGCAATAAACGGAGGACGAGCGACTGGGTGCGGCCATTACTTAAGATATTATAATAGTTATTTAGAAAACGAAAAAAGGAAAATATTATTCGAGTTTCAATAGGGTATTAATACTTATGTATTCGGTCGTTTAGGCGTTAAGAGGAGTAACGAGAGTTAAGAAAAAGAGAGAACTACTGGGACGTGCAGCAAGTTCTTCGTCTTTTTCGACGTCAACGAGGCCCTGATTTACTTCCGTTCAGGCAGCGAACCTCGAATAGAACCGTAATAGCTTTTGGCAGTACAATCAAAGGTTTTTGCTTTTCTTGTTTATTCGTGAGGTGATACGGTTCGCGGCACTTCTCCCAGTCCAGCTTTATTTTCGTAACGGAAGCGGGATCGTCGTGTTCGTAAGTCGAGAAGAAGCTCCCATGGGAGATAGCTTCGCTAACCGTCTCCTTCGATGTACCCCATCACAGAAAGAGATAGACGTACTCGAGCACGTGTGCCATTCGACGAACCGCGTACTTTTTTCAATCTTTTCCATGAATCAATATTCCTCTGGATATGCAAATGTTGGAAGGAAGTATTTTTCCGATTAATAATCCAAATTCTGACTTACATTCCAACTACAAATTCTGACTTACATTCCAACTACAATTAACGACGTCGAAGATTTACAAAGGGAAGGGTCAACGGATTAACGAGTTGAAAAATGTTTGCTATACGTTAAACAGAATGCGTACGACGTTTCAACGACAATTATCGAAGCGTTCACGGCAATACACTTTGAGCAGCACCTGTGTCCAAAGGTGCGATAATGATCAAAGTGCTCGAGTTTCTCGAGTGATTTTTGAAAATTAGTCCTGTAGGTTGACTTTGAAAGGATCCTTTGATTCGCAACCCTTTCATCGCGAATACAACGTACAGACTCTCGTGTAACGTGAAAAGCCTGAAGAGGGGTCGATAATATCTTCGAGTCTGGGACAGTATTTGAAAACAACCCCTTCGTGAACGATCTCTCGAATCTCTCCGGGAAAGCCTGCTTGCTGCTTTTGTGGCTACCGAGATGTACGTACGTACGAAACCGTTTCGTCGATAAATTCTTTTTCTGAAATTAGGGTCCACGGATGTTAAAAGGGGAGGCCGAAACGTTCGAACCCCTTTCGATCCTCGAAATATCCCTTCTGAATAACCGAGGAACGAATCTTCCATTCTTTCGGATCGAATCCGCGAGGCAATTTTTCGATTAATGGTCACGCGATGATATCTAGAAATCTCGATCGCGAGCATAACTCGTCGCGAGGTCTTATTTTTAATGATTCGCCGTGCAAGAAATTCAAGCGAAAACGATCAACGTTCGCCTACAGGGTTACGATCGCGTCGCTTTACCGCAAAACGTCGACAATTTTTTTGAAAAAGTAAACCTCCCGCTGGATTATGGGACACGTTTTGTGGTTACGAATACCCGTCACCCTTCGATCGTGATTAATTTGATCGATAAAAAGCTTGCAACCAGCACACCTCGCACGAAATTCTAATCTCTCGATCGAAACAAATGTCTCTACCCTCTACACCTTTCACTTCGGTTCTCTGTCCAAATGCGTTTAATCGAACTGCCATTTATTACACTTTTATAACGTCGATAAAACAAATAAGGTAGAAAGAAGGAGATCGTTTACGAACGAGGGAAAAAGTGGAGAATTTCAATCGGCGGAACTGGAATTATCGGACGCTGCTCGTTTCGACCAAAGCTATTTCTCTATGAAATTTCGTCGGATAATCGCGTGAATCGTTCGCGCAACTAGACGACGCCGAGCATAAATTAGGATCGATCGGTGTTGTTGCAGTCACGACGGATTAACGAGGTTACTACTGGAACGAAGCATGAATCAGGATTACCACCTGCCAGGATTTATGATCTTGCGCGTTGTTCCGTCAAGCGTTACTTTTCGCCAACGGGACAGAACCGAAATCAAGTATAAATATACATTTGCATCGAGGGTCGTTTACTGCTGAAATTCACTGACATTTTTAGATTTTTAAACGGTGTGTCGTATAATAACGATATACACATAATAATTATAATATACATATAATAATAATCAACGCATTTCACGTCGTATATTGTTTGCGGCCAAAAGCTGAAAATGAAGTTTGAAAATGTTTTTCAAAAGTTTGAAGGTCGAAGGTTGTACCAGGGGCTAAATCTCGATGTAAATTCGCGATTGTTGTTCGAATTGTTTCACCGACCAAAGAGTAAAATCATATTTGTACATGGTTCGATTCGATTATGGTTCGAATCGGTGGAGCAGGAAAAAAGAAAAATATTACGCAAGAACGGGAAGGCGGCCACTTTCTGAAAAAAGGGTCGGGTCGGCTTAACGGTTCAGAAATAAAGCGACAATAGACGATTAGGCCATCGAGGGGATTCCGTCTTTTACCTTGTACCGCGTTCCTAATAAATACTTTTCTGCTTTTTCTTCCTTCATTGTTTCCTTGTCATCCTGACATGTTTATATTCTTCGTTCCGTAATTTCATGGACTCGTGCGAAATTCTACTAACTTTAAGTTAAATAAAACGTTACCAGTTACATATTAACTTGGCGTTAATTTGATCCCACACGAGCATGAAAATTCATGATCAAACAGAAGAGAAAAATTCACCCCTTTGTTTTGTATAGGTCGATACGAATAATTGTCGCGATCGCTAATAATTCTTCGCTGCAGCTGCTTTCAGTTTTGCTTTACGTTGCTCGTACGTTTATTATTCTTGCAGCTGCGTTATTAATTATTCTTGATTTTCGGCCGGTGTTTAGTCAGTTCGACCACCACGTTTGTTGTCCCTTTCCTAAACGAGGCGTACGTACTTAGTCGTTGCCGAGGGGGCGATTTCGAGGGACGGTAATAAAGAAAATTGAAAAAGTTTGAATCAACGTCGTTCGTGGAACGCGTTATTCGTCGATTTATACGCGCGTTACAGAAAGAAATATTCTTATAAAGACGTCAATCATATTTTCAGCTTGCTCCGAGGCTAAGGGAGGATTTCGAAGAACGAATCGAATCGGATCACGGTCGGTTCACGAACGATAGTTTTTGGTAACGAGAAGGGCCAACAAAGACGTATGTATTTTGCGAAACTTTCTCGACAAAGGGCGGAATATCGTTTAGTAAACTGTTAGATGGGTAGACGTGGGAATTTAAAAAGTTCAATTTCGAATAGTTCGACACCGAAAGGCGAAAAAAAGAAAGCAAAAGTGGAAGAAAATAGAGAAGCAGCATCTCCCTTCTATGAAGCCCAATCGCCTACCCACGAAAAAAGGAACTCGTCGAATCGTTTCCAGTCCCGCGATTTCGAACAATCGACCGTCGCTTTAATTTGGCGAACGCACCCTTCGTTTTCGTTTTAGAAAACTTCGAGGAAAACTAGGGTGACACGTCGAAACGCGTGTACTTGTGCAGTCTTCTCTTCGATCCAGCGTCGTAGAATAGGTGCGACAAAAAAATTCTTTCTTTCCCCTGCTTTTTTCGATTCGAACAACGAAATCGTTAAGAAAATGTTTTTTTACGCGTGACGCGATGTCGATGAAAATGTTAGCTTCATAACATTAATTGTGTTACGTTAAAATGTCTGAAACTATCGGTTCGAGGTATTTCCGAAATTCCCGAAGAATGTAACTTTACGAAATATTTGCAGATACGGAAAGTACACTTCTTGTTCGTTCATTAGTTATTGACCGGGTCCCGAGTAAGAGTCAAGAGGTTCCGTTGTCTTGGAATTTCTTTGTTCGGTCGTCGAGCGTTGCATTAAAGAGCGCGGTAATACGATCTGCTTCTAATTATGAGCGAGGACATGCGGGGCCTTGTGTTTGCATCGAAATTCGCCAGCAGCTACGAAACCGCTCCATTCTCCTGGATCCCTGTTCGGGATATTCTTTCTTGCACGATCCGCTGTTGCGCGCTAGCTCGTACGAGCACCTACGAAAGCAGCTGTCCCGCATCTCCGGGGTCGTGAAACGGTTCCGATTTCGTTCTGTCCTTTTCCGCTTCGCGGATTTTTCGTCGATTAACGCCGATTCGTTGACGATGCGCTCCGTTACAACCACCGAGAGTACATTACAGTTTCTACTTTTGCGAATGTCGGTTTTTCCTTTCTTGTCGGAACGAAGATTCGTTCGATCGACAAAACGATAAATTCGTCAAAGGACTAAGATCGTGCTCGAAACGTAAGTCGAAGCGAGGAACGATAGAAAGGGAGGTTACGCGTTCTTTCTTGGCACGTGCGGGGGAGTGCACAAAAGAATCCGGTCTTTGCATCGAGACCTCTGTACAACCGACAGACGATTGTTTCTTTGAAAAGTAACGGTCGACGAAATTGTTCGGTCGTAGACATTGTCGTTGCTGATTAATTTTCAAATTCGTGTCAGAGAATTTTTACTCGAGGGGATACATATTGTGATCGAGGAAAGCAACGTTTAGGTAAGCGCGCACGATAGCGGCCATTCCGTTTTATTAAGTAATTTCTTTTGACACGCTAAACGAAGCGGATCGTTTTCGGAGTTGCGTGAACACGGTCCGTTTGCGGTATACCTCGGAAATCGACTGTCCTGACCAGACAAGGCTTTCAGCGTGGTCGGACGTGGCGGCAACACATAGATGTATATGTGCCTCGGTCGAACAACGACGGATCGAACCTTAAGCTTTTCTGTAGAGGAAACGACCGTGAGATTAGGAATCGCGCCAAAGGTCCACCAGTTTGACGCGGATTCGAGAAAACTTTGTAAACAGTGCCGAACGGCTGGATCTAGGAGGCTGGGTGGCTGTATCTTGGGTCTTTCGATGGCTAGACTTTCTCTTTCCGCACGAACACGGATGTATTTTCAAGTAGCTCGCTGAAACGTGCACTGAATTTTCTAGTCTATACAGTACACGGTACACGACGTTCCGATACTAGTATAACATTCGTAATCTCGAGTGATTTCCTTCCTCGTGTTGAGCATACGGTACCATTTATTTGGATTATTATATCGCGACGAACATTGATTTTCGACGGATTTTCTTTAATTAGTCGATTTATTCTTTACTTTTACTTCGTTCGATTGAAACTTTACTTTCGATAAGCGTCATATAAACATAAAACAAACGAAAGGAATCGCACGACTTGGCGAGTCGATCGAAGCGGGGAGAGCTCGTAGCTATGTGTCACGCCTAGTTTGCATTTTGCAACTTCTGCCCACCAAATTGCATACCATGCTGACAAACACGATTTATTATTATTCGAAAGTTGAAAATATGAAAGGCGAGTACAACTCGACGATAGTCCTGACTAATTGTAAGATTAATTAGCCGAATATTCGGTGAAAAGATCGAATCGTTAACGATAGGAGAAAAATCGTTTGGCAAGCATGGTACAGCGGGCTACGGAAAAGCGAGCTCCTGTCCGTGACAAAGGAAAGATCTTTTTTATCGCAAGGATCTTTGCCGGCGTCCGGCTATCGGTGCCTAACATTCCGAAGGCTCGAGATCCCGAGACACCCATCGTCACCCACCACTGGATCATCGAGCGTCCACCTGGGGGCGAGTGGAGTGGAGCTGGAGAGCATAGTTTGAGTGGCTGGCGTGGTCAGGTCACGATTGCTTCGGAGTGGGGGACATAGGTAGAGAGTATAGAGCAAGAGAGAGCCGGTCTCTCCTGTTTCGTAGCCTCACCTACGGACCCTTTCGTACATAAGGCCCACGTTCTTACCCCACCACGTCAGTCGAGAAGCAGCCGTTCAAGTGCCACGTACCGACACCTCGGTGCCGCGTTGCTGTGCCTTTTATCGCGAATCGCGTTTCAACCTTTTCTTCCATTTTCTTTTCGAACGTGCGATCGCGATCGCGGATTATGTGCCGTCAAGTTCTGAACTGTGCCTTCAAAACTCGTGACTGACATCGACAGATCCTGTATTTTGGATGTACCAACTGAAATCTCGTGGCTCAAGGACACGCGCGGTGAGTAGAGCCTGTTTTTCTCTCGACTCCGGCTCTTGATCCCTTTCAGCTTTCGGCTTTTGCCGAAGGTTCCTTCCAGAGGCTCGACGCAGCGAAATTATTTGAAAATAACGACGAGAAATCTTTCGACCTTTATTCGTTTTGGACAAAGATAGGAACGCACAGGTTATTTTCATACGCGCGTTACTCGTTACGATCACGAATGGTAACAAATGGTTTTGGACGCGCGTGTTAGTATTCGTGTTAGCAATCGATATTCGTGCAAGGACCAATCGAAGGCACTTTGGTAACCGCGAGAATCTCAGCCAGCTTTGAATTATTAATGACTCGAATCGATAGAAACCCTTCCCGACGGTCCTCGATTATCGTAGCTTTTCATGGCGCCAATTTTTATCGCATACATATCAATCGTATCCTCGGTACGATCAATGCGTTCGCGAAAACGGAAAAAACGCGCTACTACTGCTCCTCGTATCCTTATCTGCTCCGTTCGAGTTTCACAAAAAGTTCCGCTGAAAATCCATCGAAGACTAAAGGGTTTTGGACTTGTATAGAAAAAAATGCTATCTCTTTTCGAGATGAAAACGAATCCTGAAACGACCGTCACAACATAATTTTACGCGGATACGAAGCAGTAGGTGACGTATTTTTATCTCGTATAAACTCGACGACTTTACGACTTCGTTCGTCAGCGTATATTCGGTTCGCGTGCGTCTCGTGATCGCGAAACTACCAGCATACACGTATACATTTCGATGCGAATAAGTTAAAGGCTAACGAAGGGTGAGAACCCGAGTCGCGACTAAAAGCGTGAAACGACAAGGGTAGGGTTTATCTCGAGGCTACGAGCGTCGAATTTGGTCGTTGTCCGAACAAAGGCAAGTGCTGTTTAAAAAGCGATGTTAGAGACTCGTCTAATTGTAAGACTGTTCGATCCGGTAGCACAAGTCGCTGCCGAAACGACGAGGACCGAGTACAGAAGACGCGAGACGAAGGAGAAACAAGTAGGAGAAAAAGAAAAGGGAAGGTGAATACGCGTGGCTCGGGTACATCTGTCAAAAGGAGGGAAAAAGAAAGAGGCTCGAGGAAAGAGGTCAAAAGGGAAAAGGATAAGGGAAGAAGAGGGAGAGAAAAAAATGAAAAGGACCGGTAACGAAGGAGTCAGCAAGGCTAGTCACGGGTCCCATACAAACTTTCCTGTCCAAGTTCCAAGGACCCCGTGGGTCCACCTCGAGGAACCTTTTCTCGAGGATCCCTCTATTTAAATGGCCAGGCGTTTGTTCGCCGGGACTCGTTTCGTTCCATTGTTCCTGCCTTATTTTCGAGGCGCGTCCTGAATGTCCATAGCCTGTTGGCAAAGGGTAAGCAGTCTTCAAACGTACCCCCGACTTTCTTTACAATTTGCAAATTCCCAGTTTCATTTCGATCGATCATTAACCGAAAACGTCGCTCGCCGCACCCTTTCGCTTGCTCGCGTCTGACTTTCGGTTTACTCGTTTGTTCGAATCGCGAATAGGGGATCCATTATTCGTCCGGCATCTATTTAAATATCGAGTCACTTCGAAAGTTCCGTATAACGTTTCTGAACAGCGACGTTATCGCGAATAAGTGAATTTTTTCAAGATGAACTTTTGCGGGGCAATGGGCAAACGATCGATTATTGTTGCTCCTAGTCGGAAGCATAATTTCAAATTTAAAGAGACACCTTCGCCGCTTCGTACATGTCGACTAGCGTTCTGCCACCCCCGTTGAAAAGTACGTTCACGTTGCGCCACCAACGGGTGGAAAACATCGGTTACAAGAAGGTCTCGAAGGGAGCCACGAGCATGGGAATGCGAAACAGCAGGGACGACAAAACGGGGGGACAGGTGTGCTCCAAATAGCGTGGAGGCCCTGTCTTCGGGACACGTTTCCTCTTCGGCTTTCCTATTCCTGCTCCGATTCTTCGATCTCTCTTCCCTTTCCCTTCCCTTAGCTTTCCCTTTGCCGAAAATCCGAGCACGTCAGGAACCTTGAATGCGCGTTTGATTGTCCTCGACTGGATCTCTCTTGCGATATCCCCCCCTCGTGTCCCTCTTTGCTAGCTCGTGCGCGTCCGCTCGTCTCACCTTGTTGGCTCGTACTCTACTCGACCAGACACAGACACGGGACCATTTCGAGAGAAACGCCACCGAGCGAAAGGTGGTGGTCGGGGTCAATCCAATATAAATCAGTACCGATTCTCTGGACTAAGCCGGGCCGAAGAAGCGGAGGAAGGACGGCTCTAAGGGACGCGAAGGGCAGGAGAAGGTAAGGTAAGGTACGGTAAGAGAAGGGAGAAGAAGGAGGCTGTTCGCTGCGATGAATAGACTATTTTTAGGGGCCGCTCGTTCGCGGCTACGGCACAGTCCGTATACTTCTTGTGCGTGTGTCTGCGACGTTTTCAAAAGGGATTAGGTACCAAGTGCCTCACCTGCTTCCCCTCCTCTGCCTACCTCTCGCCTGCTCAGCTGACGAACATCTTTCGTTTCAGAAAGCTCCAACTTCTTGACAACCGCTTCTTTTTGTCTCTCGAGAACGCGAATTCGTCTAACGTCTGCGATCCTAGAAAACTAGGAAGCTAGAAAGTATGTGATCGTTTTAAGTTAGTAACTTCGATAGATATACTAACATTTTCTACTTTGGTAGTATTCAAAATTCAACGTGTAAATCTCTTGCTACGAGTCGACTTTACCGCATATTTATTTCCCGAAAACGCATAATGTTCGCTCGTGATCTCCCTCGGTGCTGGGAAATAGGGTTGACCCGGTCGATATTCGCGAAAAATTTCGCGGTTTCTCTCGTTTTCTTGTTTGTTTCTGTGATCGCTCATCGGGTTAACCGAACATTTGGAAACATCGATGCGAAAGAAATTGGTGAGAAGATTTTTTGTTTGCGAAGCTAGAGAACTCGAAACTTTCGATCGACGGTAAAGAGGAGAGGACGGACGCGTAGATAAAAGGGGAAGATACACGGGTGGCTCTTCCTTCGATTAATTCCCATCCTTGAGAAGCGTACCTCGGCAAAGTCGTTAAAAACAACTTTTGCGGCATACATTACGCAGAAAAAGAGAGAAAAAGGGGTTGTGTCGGGTGTGCTTGCAAGCATGTTAAGGATTTTAACCGTCGCTCTATTTTGTTCCTTCTCCTCGGTCGAAGGACTCTGCTCGATCCTGTCTCGTTCTTCGCGGACAGGAACGTAAGAAGGGTTGCGCGCGAGGGACCAGCCAAATGGATTAAAGCCGAACGAAGGGGAGGGGACCAAAGGACCCCTTTTTATTTCGGACGCGATTCCAAAACGTATCGCGCAATGTTGTCCTCGCGCCTAGTACTTTACGAGTTATAAAAGAGACAGATATGGACCGCGTTTTATTCGACAGGCTCAAACGAGAAGGAGTGGAACAAGTTACCGTCGTCGTTTCACACTTGTCGAGAAAAAACACTTTCACGGATCGGCAATCGCATTCTTCGAAGCAGAAAACGATCCTGGATACTTCGTCTGCTCCCTACGGATTCGAGCAACGACAGTTCATTCTCGCCGCAACGACTATATTATTTTGCGTCGCTGTAACACTTTCGTTCTCTCTTTCGGAAACATAGAAGCAGAGAAAACAAAAACAAAAGCGGTAAAAAGATCGTTAGAAAAAAACGTGACATTTCTTCCAAGTATTTGATAGACATCGTTCAGAGCGTTTAACGGGCATTAACATCGTCTCTGTTAAACGACACCGAGCGATATAACGATACGTTTTTAAAGATTACTCGGACGTTTAAGAGTAGAGAACCAGTCGAGCGACACGGGCGAAACCTTTAAAACGTTTCGTATGTTCGAGGTAACCAGTAGGTACTTGGACTAGAACGGGTAATGGAAAATGGTATGCGTTCTCCTTGCATAATGACCGACGATTCGCATCGTTACGAATGGATTTCGAGCACGCCGGCAAGTCTTTCTAGTTATGGTTATGGTTTTTCGAATACGTCGTTGTGCGGTTCTGATTCGATAATTAGGTAACAGCGATCGATAAATGTTTGGCGTGGTTGCACCGCGCCGCGCCACTTAGAAAAGGGGACTCGTGGTCCACCTGCGATCGTTATCGTTCATCTAACGATCTCCAGCCGACAAATGGCTACCGTGGAAAAAAGAGTTCCGGGGTCTGCGCGTGTCATGCACCAGAGGAAGCAAGTGCACGAAGGGTCCCCGACGATAAACGTTAAACTGCACCGACGGACGATTTACGCTCACCTCTTTAATGCCATTTAAATCCGTGCACGACTCGGATACAGGATTTTAATTATCTGGGGTGAAACGCGCGCTCCGTGAAGTTTTACGAGTACGTTCAAGATCGGCGAAGGTCAGTCAGACACGAACGTGACTGTACGCGTAAAAGAACGTTGACTCGGTATCGCTCGTGCGAAGTGCTAGACAATTTACACGGTAACAATTTTGAAAAAGTTCAAAGTTCGATAGCAGCGAAAATGGTTAGGCGGTCTTTGTATCACTGATATTATACGATACACGATGCAAAAACTTTACTCGGTCCCTTTTACGATCCAAATTTCTTCCGAAAGATTTTTTACAAAACGATTAGTATATCGATTCGTACTAACGACGCGCGCGAACACAGCGGCAATGTTTTAACGTGTCCGATCGCGACCAAACTATCGTGCTAAACTGTTCGTGATATTACGTATGCGAGCGATTATATTTTATCTTGTCTATCGTTAATTTTCGTGTTTCGACTAGTAATCTTCGCAAAAAAAAAAAAAAAAAAAAACAGAAAGACAGAAGCTCGTTTGGTCGCGATATCGTCGGCATAAATGAGCGCGTTATCGAGGGTTGATCCGTTTCCCACGGTGCGAATCTTTTAACCGAATTTCGGTGATTGCTCTAATCGCGTGAGTTGAATGTCGAGATAGGGTCGCAAAAATGAATAGTGAATACGTTAAGGTAAGGTCGGTGAAGTAAACGTAGATAGTAATCGTCTGGTTGACGGTGCTTCGAGGTCTCGTGGTTTGCGAGACCAGATGGAGAGCACGCTAGGCGAGTTCCAGCATATGGGCAGGTGCCGGTGTCGTTTCACCGACTACTACCGTGTAGTACACGTAACCATTCGGCGGGTCAGCGCCGCGCGTAAGCGTACGTGTGCGTGCACGGTGCACGAGAGGTTGACTCGAAAGTACGCGCGTGAAAAAGTGCGCGTTACGAGGCAAGGCGACGTGCGCGGCACGGTAACAGCCTGTATGCAAATGAACGCATTTTCGTAGCCACTTCACGATGCAACGCACTCGCCCCCTCCGAAGAACCGTTGAAAGCGACCGCTACCGCCGTGGCCGATACTATCGCTATCGTTTACGCCGATATCGACTGTCCGAGAGTACCGCCGCGTCGCGCGGTACCACGCGGGGTAATAATCGCTCGGGAGAGAAAAGTAGCCGTAACGAAACAGTTTTCTCGTCCCGTGTACTCGTCGGGCGCAACATCGATCAGTTTTCTTTCGTTTAGAGATGATTACGGCATAATGCGTAGATAGGCGAAACACGAGATCATCGAGAGAGTCCTTCTTGTCGGTAGCGAAGAACGCTAAAGTTCCGTTACTCGACTCCCTTAAATCGTTCGTTCTTCGAAAGAGAAAGGCAACGGCACGAACGAACGCATCGCGATTCGAATCGTGATCACGAAACGAAATTCAATCGTTCTAATCGAATCAACGATTACGTGGACCAACGAATTCACGGTACCGCAGGCTGGAACGATTTCTTCGCATCACCGATTTCATTCTTCCTTTCGACTATTTTCGCCATATTTTCTTTCTCACGGGGCATAGAAATTTCGTGAACAGTCGTTTAACCGTTCGTCGGGCCAAAGCAAGTGTTAACTCGTGAAACAGACTCAGGTGTACGGGTTTCACCTGTTTCGTTGTTTCCCGTATGCCGTGACAGGTGCGATTCTTTGCTTTCGTCATCGCCTTTCCGCTATTTCCCTCGTCCTCGTCTTTTTCTTGTCCTCCCCTTTTTTTGTCAACGCCCTCGACCCGTTACGTAATTAGAAGACGACGCTTATTTTCGACAACAGACGACTCCCCTTCTCTTTAAAACGCGATAACTTTCCTATCCCTATAGTCGCGTGTACTTTACGTAATAGTAGTTTCGTTCGCAACAATAATAGGTTCGAAAGGGGCTTTTCTCGCGTCTCGACGCGTCGCGATTCTCTTCTCCGATCTCCTCGCTCTTTGTACATTATTTGTACATGTTTTACATTATCGAAAATGTGACGTGCACGCGAGCGAACGCTCGCAATTTTCTCAAGGTTCGAAAGCGAATCGATAAAGTTTGTTGGTCGCGGATGCATGTACACCGGCAACCAAGAGTTTCCGCTTACTTAGGGAGTTTGCTTTCTGCCTTCACAGAGATGCTGAAGTGGACGGTTTCGAGATCGTTGTCGGCGAGCAGCTCGACGCCCCACGGTCCGCCTAGCTTGAACAAGGCGGCTCGCAGGCCTTTTCGAGACTTGTCTAACACGCCTCCCGCTGCTGGCACCAAAACTCGTAACGTACCTGCCCAAACGGCCGAGAACACCTTGGCCAGAACCACGCCGGTTCGTCGCAGAAGATGCAGGAGTCACGGCAGCGATCTTAGAACGTATTTTCAGGTGAACGAAACGTCCCGTAAATCGTAATTCGAAGTCGAAACGCGCAAACACCTATTAATTCTAGCCGCTGTCGTCGATAGCGAATAAAGAGAATAAACTGCAAAGATTACGTAAACAGTTAATCCTCGAACGGCGAAAGTGGGTCGTTCGTGATCTAAACCCGTGAAACGCTTATCGCCAGGAAAAGTTCAGATACACCAAGTTTTTCTCCTCGCGAAATTTTTCACGGGACACGATGTCCTAGTTCGTTCGGTCGCGTCGGGTTGATACGGGACAAACCGGAAGTCGGAAAGAACGAAGTTTGAATGACGGAAACGGAGAGTCGGATTACCACGCGATAACGAACGTTTTCACTTTTCGCTTGGCAGCCGTTCTAGGGTTAACTTGGATGGTTGCAGAGAGGAACGGTACTGATTGTTTGTTTTCAGGCCACGAAGCCTAATCTGCGGGCAAACAAGCGTCAGTCGATGTCGCAACAAACGGACAAGTCATCCGTCACGGAGGGCTTTTATCAAAGCACGCCGAGGGTCGACGCCGATATCGGCCCGTTAACGTTTCTAGCAGCGGGCAGCAAATGTTCCACGGCACTGACTCTGCCAACCGATCCAGCGCTCTTTATGAAGAGTAAAGCGAGCAACTTTCAGAGCGAGAACGAGCTTCCGCAGAATATCGTGAACGAGGCCAGGGCGAACCTTCAATCGCACGTGTCGGACTTTTTTCAACAAATCTCCATGGCCACCAGCCCGGAGGACGTGATGGAGTCCGATTCCGTTCCGTTATCGAACAACAGACTGTATTCGCGAAACGTCGAGCCGAAGGCGAATTGTACGAAGATCTCGTATTTGCCGAAGCTCGCTAGAATCACCAAGATTCACGCTCGTTGCAAAACCCCGTACCACGGTAAGAACGGTACGACCGCGAGTCCTTTCAAAACCAACGGTCACGATCAGACGCCTTTGGCCGGTAAACTGTCGAATCTGGCCATCGACCAAGATCTACCCAAGTTCGAGAACATGGACAACGCGGTGACGGAAGTGCTCAATAGGTAAGAACGAATCGCTTTCTATGTACCGAGTATCGGCGTATATCGTTACCAGCTCGCGTCGTTCTTTGCTTTCTCTTCGATTCTGTCTTCTTTCGCCGTAGCAACGTAGAAAATCGTTGAAAAATGTTCGTCACCGTAAACGACTGGTTTTGTGTTTAGAGAACAAGAGGTGAATTTCAGCGGGAGAACGGTGGCCGAAATTCTGCTGGGAGACGCGGAGGAACGGAAGAAGGTGCTGAAGGGTAGTCGCGAGGATCAGCAAAGCGATTCTCGGACGGATCGCGCGTACGAGACGATCGTGGAACGAGAAGAGAACGTCGAAGAGGAAGAGGAGGAAACGACGCTAGCTCACAACGATAGCTCCATCTCCTCTGCTAGTCAGTTACTGGAGGATCCGTCTCCGATGTCCTGGGCATTCTCCTCTCCTACGAACGATCTGGACGGGGAATTCACGTTGAAGAGGCAACGAGGAATACGACGGAAACGGCACAGGAAGGACACGGAGAAGATTTACGACGGGAAACGAGCAAAGCGACGTTCGTCGAGCCACAGTCCGTCCACTAGCGCAACGGTCGAGAAACGCCGCGACATATTGGTCGAGGCCGTGAATCCGAACGTGAAGAAACTTGCCTTGGAGACCGATCTGGACTGTGTTTCGGAGGAAAAACCCGCGTTCGCGTCGAAAGAGTTGCTCGCGGGTCTCGAGGATCGTAAGGACGAGGACGTCTGTAGGAAGAACGGTACCTGGGAATCGGACAGTCCGAAATCGAGCCTCACCGACGACTTTCAAAGTTCCAAGTCGTTTTTAAACTCGATGCCCAACACACCGGAAACGCCGTTGGTCGCGACTGTACGGAGATGTCTCAAGTTCAGCCCGGAAGGCGATCTTCCGCGACCGAACTGTCATGGATCGATCGAGATCGAATACTCCGTCGTCGGTGAACACATACACGTTCGAGGTAAGCGTAAAATTTCAACTTTTGATAGAGAACGCGTTAATCGTTGTCGAAGGATCCGTTGCGTCGCGTAAGATCGAACGCGACAAAGCGCTCGTCTCGTTTGCTAATCCGCAACTCGACGGAAACGAAAATAGCATCTACGTACTTTTCAAGAAATTGATCGTTACGAGAAGAGGAAGAAAGAGAAATACCGTCGGCGATACGCTAATAATCGCGCGCGATGAATAAAAAAAACCGACACCGTAGGAATATTTTTGTAGCAAAGCAGCCGAAGGGTTAAAAGGGAAAGTCGCGGGTAATTTAAGTATAGTATAGCGAGGGGTTTTCGCGATGCCAACACGTCCCTGGCAAGCGATCGCGAAAGGGCATGCGCCAGTTACGTGCCACGAGAGGGGGTGTTTCAGTTGGCACCCCGCGATAGACGACTGTGCCAGTAACCCACAGACCCTCCTGGCATTTCGCTCCCGGTTAGTAGGCCTACCAACATTGATTCTCGCTGCTACACGCATCTTTGCGTAAACAATCCACGTAAAATCCTGCGAACTTGTCCTCTTTCGAAACGACAAACGCATCGTGTTTGTGGTGGACTCTGCTCGACGAATTTTCCTTTCACCGTTATCGTTGGTACACGGAACGCGCGTTCATCGTCCGTTCGGTTCTTTCCGATCGTGTTCCTTATCGCGACGCGACGCAGGGCGAGACGACGCGACGCGAACCAGAACGAAAGGAAGAAACGTTCGGATTCGGCAGTCGATCGCGTTGCAGCGAGTAGAAGAGTGCCGCATTGGTCGGACGGTCCGCGGTGCGCGTAGTGCGTGCGACGTATTGGTCAGACAGAACGGAAGAAGAGCTTATTCGAAGCTCGATTCATATTTTTTCGCGCGTGTGCCTCGACCAGCATTTCGAGTTTATCGACCATCGATCGAAGAGAAACTCGATCTCGTTGTCAAGCGTATCGCGAATGGTTGTTCGCGATGGATCGCGAAAAGGTTCGGTTTGTCACGATGCGTTCTCGTTTCTGTTTGTCACAGTGATAAGGTGCAAGGATCTGAGGAGAGCGTACGAGGGTCCTATTCACGCGTACGTGAAAGCGAGTCTGAAGAACGCGAACGGCGAGGGAGTGGTGAAGAGGACGGCGGTGCACAGGGCCACGCCGAATCCCGTCTTCCACGAGACCTTGATACTGCCCTGCCCGGTGAACAACAACCACTGCAGCAGCAAGCCCACGTCCCTGGACATCGCTGTCTGGCACAGGGATCGTCGCGCAAGGTGAGCATGCTCGAAAAAAGGAAATACGCGTGGAAGAGGGGCACCGCGCTCGTGACGCCTAACAATAAAGTTCGCCGATCAGATAGCAGGATTCCGTCGTCATTGGAAACGCGCTTTCAATTACCTGAACGTTGCCTTGACTCGTTTTCTCGATGTTACCGCAACTACCGTGTCGTTCGAGTCTCCGATAACGACTTTCGGAACGATAAGCGGTTAACGATGCTCTGTGCCGCTTCGTACACGCCGCGAGATACTAATCTCACGCAAGAGTTAGCTTTACCACCTTTGCACCGTCGCGTCGGAATGTTTCGGAACGTTTGCGACGTAGGCGGCAGCCATTTCGATCTCGACGACTCAGCAAAACAGACTCTTTCACGATCAAAATCTCTGGAAATATTCTAATGGTTAGTCTCGTCGCCTTTCGAATCCTGGTCCAACGATGCGATTCGTACGCGACGCGACGCGACCTTTAGCTCGATACCGATAATAAGCGTCAGCGAGTTCTCCGATGCTCGTCGCTAGTTTATCGAGGAAAACCAACCAATTAAAATGTTCGTTGTAAACGTTTCTCGCAGTCGGTAGATAACCGTAGAAGAAGAGAGCAGATATCGCTTTTAAAACGTCGAAAACTTTCTTGGTCGTTGATGAACGAGCTTTTCTTCTCGCGTTAGTTTCTTTACGATCTGTGCGGAAGATGTCCTTCTTCGCTCGCCGAGGAAATTGATCGGTTCTGTTCTAGCAAGACTAAACGTTCGTACGAACGAACGAATACTAGGCCGAGCTGAAAAATTTTTCGTCCCTTCGCAAACGGTTTATATTAGTCGAAAGTCAAGCGAGTCAATGAAAACCGTTTTCGAGCTTTTACAGTCAAAGTAGTCTCGTAAACTTTCGAATAACAACTAAAGTTACGTGTTTGTTTCCCTTCTATCGAAGCAGTATCGAAGCAGATTCGCTGCAGCGGAGATAGATAAACGGTAAAACGGACGAGACGATTAACATCGATGAGATTTTGGTATAAAAGAACGCGGTAGTAGGCGCTGTCTCCGAGGAGAAGATATCGGGGTCAAGAACTACGGCTAGGTCTCGTTAATCCGAGAGTTACGAGTCAGACAGCCTCCCACCCCCGTTCCCGATATTCTCCGAGAGGATTTGCAACTTTTGTACACGTGACTTTCAAAAGTTACCGTCTCGCGATGGACGAAAGAAAAAAGGAGAAAAACGAATGGGATTGGTTTGCGCGCGACAGGGTTTCGCTGCAAAGCGAACACGATAACGCCAGACAACCCCTTCCCGTTTCCAATACTCCCGTGGAACCTTTCGCGTATAGCGGAAGAGATTCGAAACGATTCGTTTCGAGCAGACTCGATGCATTCCGGTTGACGGAAAACGAAAGCGACTGCAGGCGACAGTCGGGAGTGTAAAGGACAAACGCGACAACGAACCAGTCGATAAAAGGAACCGTCTCGAGTCGGGATAATTTCGCGTGGGTTAGGACGCGACGGTCCATTGGAACAGCGAAACGAATTTCTGGGGTATAACGCGGATTTCTTGCGGTAGAAGGGGAATCGATTCCCTGGAAGCATGCGCATCGAGCACGCCACGTGCACTTCGTCACATCCGCGCGTCTCTGCAACCACGCCGAACTCGACGTTCACGATTTTCCTTTATACCTTCTCGTCTAAATACTACGTGTACCTTCGAACAGACAACGATATTCGGCCTACTACCTGTTTACATTCATTGAGCGTCGGTCGTTTGTTCGGCTGCAATTACGATAAAAAACTAGCAATTCACGATAACTAGCGTAACCGTAGATAGCGAAGCTCGCATCGTTATCGGGACACCGTAAATGTTGCGATAACATCGGCGGATCAAACGTTGCAGCGAAAATTCTCTCTGGTTTATCGGCGTTATTCGTTCGAATTAATTTAAAAACACACAGGAGGAGCAGGAGTATGTCCGTAGAGTATTCGCGCGACCTGTTTCGCCTTCGTGTCGGAGATCGAGAAGCTGTTATTTCGGTGATAAAAACGACCAGTAATGTAGAGTAAACTGATAAATATAAAGCTGTCGTTCGGGGTAGCTCGTATACGAGAATCGATCGAACATCGATTCGCAAACATCGTTACATCTGATCGATCGATTGTCGGTGCTCGTGAGGATCTTATCATTTTCATGTATACAATACATTTTCATACCTTTTTTTTGTTTCAGACGTAGCGAATTGCTGGGCTGCATGACGTTGCCTCTACCCCTGTCTCAGGATAAGGTAAATATTTTGTCCGTTCCGAAAGTGATGAAAAATCGGACGAAACAAGCTTCGTATCGTTGTTCGAAACGAACTTAGTAAATCATTGCGTCGAGTTAATTTAAAGTCTGTCGCTCATCTTGCCAGAATTTTGGGAGAAGACAAGAGCGATCGATCTCGTTTTATCGATCGATGCTCATCGATGCGTCGATGCGGTAAAATTTTCGCAACGAGGAAGTTTGATGCGCGATAACCGTCCGTCAGCTATTTACCAGGACTCGTAGGTCTTCTCGGCTCAAGGTCAGGGTTAAGCTCGTTACGAAGCTACCCGGTGGAACGTCATCCGACAAACGTTCACTCGTGCTTCAATCTGTTTGAAAAGCGGCAGGTGTTTCGGAAATATCTTGACAATTTGATCGAAATCGTTTGTTCGCGTTGTTCCGTGATCCCTGAAAACGATCATGATCGTGGTGGCTATTTATTGTGCCGTGTTTTTCGTGGTTGGCGTTATGTTGAAGATCTTCGTGTTCTGTTGAAAGCAGAAAACCGAGACAGCAGCACGATCGTGCCTCGTTTAATCGGCGGTTCGGGAATCGAACGTTGCAAATAACCACCGAATGGAACGAACATGGCTTTGTTTCGAGATCAAGTTTCTCGTACTAAATATTGTAGAAAATTGTTCGAAATCGATTAACGTCGTACACGCGTTTTCGTTTCGCGATCAGTGGCGAGTCGAAATTATTCGTTTTCAGGTAAATCAAGGGATTTACGGAGAAATGAACGATTCGATTAATCGGGCGATCGCGAACTTTCAGGAAGCGACATGGCATCCTCTCGAAGCAGGAACCGGTCGAAACGCGAGCGCTCCTTATGCAGGCTTGCCTCAAGACTGCGGAGTGTCGCCACCCTTGTCCAAGGACGGAGAATCAGATAATAATAATTCAGGAGCGGAGGACTTGACGTATCTGAGGCATCTCGAATTGGAGCCTATCGATCCCTTGACCGGCTTGCCTCTGCATCCTGGTTTCACAGCCAGGGGTGGTAGGACACCGTGCACCGTCACCAGGAGATTGATACGACAGACCGCGGCCAATCAGGTAAGCCTCGATCTCGATCGATCAAGCTTAATCGCGCGTCGACACGATTCCGTGCTCTCGCGCATAAGAACATAAGAACGATCGTCTTCTGCCGTAGGTTCCATGGGGTTTCTCGTTATCCTGGGGAAGACCGCCTCGCGTGGAACGCGTGGATCCTGCCAGCCCGGCGGAACGATCCGGTCTCAGGCCAGGTGATCACGTCGTCTTCGTCGACACGACGAACGTCGTAACACGCTCGAGGGAAGAGATCCTTGGACTGATTCAAGCCGCCACGAATCAGCTGATTCTCGAGATTTATCGCAAGGGGAACGTTCACGCGTCGATGCATCGGCCTAACTCGATGAACGTTAGCCTGCACCAACCGATCGGCGGCGGGCAGCACGCGGTCGCGTTTAACGCCGAGGTCGGTACTGGCGTCTTGGTTTAAGCTTCGCGAATCGCTTTGAAATTTCGCTGGTACGCGATTTACGAAACCGCGCGATCAAGAACGAAACGGCCTGATTGTTTCGAGTTCCGCTTCAACCGTTTTTTCTTCCTTGGCGTTGTCGTTCCATTCGTAACTTTGATCGAGCGAGTTTCGTATTTCGCGAATACGACAGTTACTCCGATATCAACGAGACATTTTCCTCAAAATCTTTGTTCGACGAATACCAAGACTTACCGCGTGTTTTAAATTCTGGTTACCGGATGATTCTTTACAGTTTCTCGAATGTTTGCATTACGAGAATGCTACGGGATTCACGGAACCTCGGAATTGTTCAGTTATTATGGAGTCTCGTTTATACCGAGACGTATCGTGTTTTCCGTTCGAAACGGGCAAGCGAAAACGATCTTGCGTTCTCCTCGTTCGAAACATTCGAGATTTTTTCAAGTCGCGAATCGCGACTCGCTGCATGCGTTCTCAAGAGCTTATTTTATTTATCATCGCACGGCATGTCGCGCAACATTCCTGTAAATTCCTTTCACGCGATTGTCTAGCGAACCTATTGTAAACGCGTAGTGTATAGCGCGTGTCCCCCTTTTTTCGTCGGCGGACACGATTAAGTTATGATACGGTTATTATGTTTTGTAATCTGAACGGTTGTCTTTTTTTCTGTTGCTCAACAAGTTTTGTTTCAAAGCATTTGTCGTATTCTGTTCATTTACTCCAGTCCCCTTCGCCGGTTCCTTGTTCCTTGACCTTTGTCCGATCGTCGCGACGCTCTGGGCAGACCCTCGACGCGAGTGGTTCACGCGTTTATGCAACGTCGCTGCGCGATTTTGTTTTCGGCAAGAAATCGTTTCGCAAAAGGCGTAAACGCGTAGAGAGACGATTCGCGATACCAATTTGCTCGTGGAAGTGAAATCTAAGTAAGAAGCGAAGGGTAATTCGCTGGCGTGTCGCGAGAACGCGAATCCTTGCATGCATCGTCAACTCGAACCGGCACGATTTTTCTCGAGTAAAAACGCGTTCAGGTGTTTCCGAATCTCGCGCCGGACGCGCCGCCGGAGGAGGAACTGTCGGTGCGCGAGACACGATATTGGGGCATCCTGAAGAGCGGACACGCGCGTTTCATGGCACCGATGGCCGAGAGACGGGACGTCCTTAGCGCCGCGGATTACCTGATACTCTTCCAAAACCTCGACGAGCTGCTGAAACTTTCCGAAGAGATTCGCGACGAGGGTGGCGGGGTGGAGAGCTATCTGTGTCGGGTAGCCAGGATCACCGCGGCCTACAGGAGATACCTGAGCGGATTGCAACGCGCTTGTTGTCTGTTGGTCGCTCTCAGACGAAATACCGCTTTCGCGAAGCTGGTCTGCGAGCCAGCCGTTCCTCACAAAAGACGTCCCGATCTGACGGGCGTTTTGCTCTTGCCTCTAGAACACTACAGGTGCGTCATTCGCGTAACTCGTAATACGATCTCTCGCGTAATCCCTGCCTCTCAACTTCGTTGAAAAAATCGTAGAGAGATGACGAGACTGTTAGGACTGGCGTCGCCAAGGAACTGCCAGCAAGCCAGAGATCTGGCCCAGGGTTACAGAGAGGCGACGGCCAACGCCGGCGTGATGGAACCACCTCGAGATACCGGAAGGCCTCTGCTCAGTTTGCAAGAGGTCGAATCGCGACTCGTTTTCGCGAGGTGCAAACCGTTCACTCTGGCTATGCCCGGAAGACAATGGTGCGTATCCGGACGTTTCGAAACCGACCACCAAGCGAGTGTAACTGCTCGACGTTTCAGGCTGTTCGGGGGCGCGCTCGCCAAGGTGGAAGGACGCGCGCGTCTGCAACCATCCTGGGCCCTGTTGCTCACCGATCTTCTGGTTTTCGCCCGCGTTTCGAGGGATCGCGTTCTGTTCGTGACCGAGGAGCCATTGCGTCTGTCGAACATCGCCGAGGCTTGCTTCACCGTTCGCAAACGACCGACGGAATTTCGGCTACAGGTCGCGATTAATCCGCCCGGTAACTCGGAGAACGGTCACCTGGAGGTGACCAACAGCGGCGGTTGCAGCCCTCATAGTCGTCCTCGAAGACGGGTTCTGGTCTTACGTGCTCCTACTCCGGAATTGAAAGCTGTTTGGCACAATCTGCTTCAACGGCAGATGTAAGTGGAACCATTTCGCATCGTCCACGCGAGTCTCGCGGAGTTTCGTCCGGAAGTTCGACGAGCTCCGTCTCGCGTCCGAACCTCCGCTACTTTCGCTACTTTCGTTTGTCTGCACTAATTCGTTATTATTTTAGAATCTATGTGAATACAGGCTATGGAGGAACACCGAGTCAAGACAGTCCGGAAGAGAGTCCTGTCGCTGGCAGTAATTTTACCGCGGTTAGAGAACCCACGGAAAGTTCTCAGGTGAGTCGAGAACAGTTTCGGCCAGCGGGCAAAGAGGAATCGCGCGTTTAATTGGCGCGTTCGTAGACCACCAGGGAATCCCGGAAACCGGACGAGGAGAAGGAATCTCGTTCGACGGACAGCATCGACACGATCATCAAGAACTCGAGAGAGAACAATCATCTGGCGCAATGGGTGCGTAACTCTCATCAAATCCCTCCACCGGATCCCGAGGAGATTCCCATCGAGGAATGGACGGTCGAAGAACTGGCGGCGCGAGCTCCCCGAGAAAGCGGCAACATCGAATCGAGCACGGCGCCACCAGAAGAGAACACAGCAGCGGAAGAGGTGGTCGTCGAAGTGGTGAATTCGGACCCGGAACAGCAAAGCACCGCTTCCAGCGCGAGCCTCAGCACCGTCAAGTCCAATAGCGTGACGACCAAGAAGAACGGTAGCTACGCGTCTTCCAGAGAAAATTCGACCGGTTCGATCAACATTTGTAGGAGGTGCCACAGGTAACGCGCGAGTATCTCCGCTTACGGTTAAACCGCGTAAACGATGACTAATTTCGATAGGTTCGTACCGACTCGTTTCATCTGCTCGACCCCATTAACGCGCTGTAGCAATCCGCTCTCGATCTTTACGGACATCCTGTATGTTTGGATGGATAGTTAGACGAGGATCAATCCGGTGGCGAACGCCGAGTACCGCCACGATACGACCGATCGAACGGTACGAGAAGTTCCGTGCGATTAAAACGGTTGGTCTCGATTGCAGATCAGGTTGCCCTACGCCACCTTTAACCAGAGATCCGTTCTCTCCGTTGCCTCCAAAGATTTCGGTGGTGCCGCCTACGCCCGACTTGTGCACCAGGCACAGGCTGAGAAACGGACTACACGACAGCCCCGGGAGAAACAGTCCAGGTTATACGCCGGCCGACGGAAACACGGAGGACGGTAGCGAGGACGACCTCGACTGCGACGGCGAGCCGCCTTACAGGTGAAACCGAATTCGCGACCTCCGCGAGGAACGAGAACTCGTCGTTCGTTCCGAATTCGTCCGTGGACAATCGTTCGATCGTTTTCCAGAGCTCTCAGAAGATTCGGCACGATGAGCAGTTTAGATCAGGATGACGAGCTCGAGGATCAAGGGGACGACGACAATCGAGACACCGAGTCGCCGCCCACGGGTTTAAGAGCCTGGACGGCTAGAGCGAGCAGTTACGTGGTCAGTAAAATGGCTCTGCTCGAGCAACTCGGAGAAGGAGTAGGAGGATATCTTCTTCAACCGCCCGTGCCTCCGGAGAGAACAGAATTCTCATTGGACCCGAACGACGAAGAGGGTACGACGTCCGGAGCGACCTCGGGCGACGACATCTGGGGAACTCCGACTTCCGGTGGTCCCGACGACGAAAGTTTCACCGCTAGTTCGGTAATGATACGCGACTTATCCGCGTATCGTCGTTGGCTCGATCGATCCTCCGTAAGCCTCTCTATCGCATCTATCGGAACTATTCTCTCCAGTATCTTTCAATATTTTTCTTTCCGTCCACGATTATACGATTACACGATTACACGATTACACGGTGATACGCGATTAATGCACATGCACGATCGATCGAGCAAATCGTTTCGACTTTAACGAAAGATGCGCCGGAAATGTTGGAAAATCGCTTTGACGCGGTACCGTTCTTCTTCCTTCGATAGCTTCGACAGCTTGTCGCGTTCGCGAAAGCTTGCTCGTACACGATATTCTCACCGCGATTCGCAAAACGTTCCAGGTAAGCACGAAAGCGAGAGATTCGCGTATTCTCTACCGTATAAAATTCGTACGACTAGCTCGCCGCAAACGACGAACCGCGAAGCATTCGCGTCTTTTAATCGAAACCTTCTGACCGAAAGAATAAGAAAAACAGAGACGATCGGTCTAGAAGACAAGTTAGCTGATAAGCTTCGCACGCATCTGCATGAGACAATGCTTGCCCTTTGTTTGCAAAGAATCACTAGCCCGAGCTGTGCCTGACTTCCCTAGCCGCCGCCAAACGGTGCAGGCAACGCGGTCGTATCCGGCGAGGACAATTATGGCCTGAACCTGTCGGCGGAGGATGACGCGGACCAAGAGTCCGAGAACGAAGACTGCAATTTACCGGAACTGAACATGGATCAGTTGCTCGGCGGCGGAAGTCTAAGTTCGCTGAGATGCTTCCTCGGCAGACGGCGACTAGAACCGCTCCCGGAGGAGGAAGATTCATCCGGAAGCGGAAAGGATCAAGTCGGATGGTGGTGACAACGGTTGCAAACGACGACGTCGAAAAACGTCGGCTCGAGCTCCGACGCGACCGACAGGGATCGTATCTTTGCCAAACTGAGTCAGGAGGACGAAGAGTTTCGCAGAAAGATAGTGAACCTTCATAGAAAACTGTCGGACGTTGAAGACGGTTACGCGACCGAGACAGCCTCGTCGGACACCCTGAAGAGTTCGAAGGAGGCGGAACGTTTGAGGGAACTGGAATCGGTGGCGAGAAGAGCGGAGGAAACCAGCAGCAGAAACGCGGAACGAATCGGAGCCGAGAGAGCCGAGAGAGCCAGGCTAGAGGAGTATTCGTTGACGGAAACCGTCGGAGATCCCAGAGCTCGTAGACAGAAAAGAGTCGACGCTCAACACGAAAGATGGAAACGGATCGAACTGTTTCAACGTAAAGCGAAGAGGTTGGAAGAGGACTCGGACGATCAAAACGACGATAGTCCCTCGAAGACGACGGAGAGGAATTTTTTGAATCGGTTAAGAATAAAAAGACGCAGCATGAAGTTGCTCAGTTTCTTGAGCGGCAAAGCCGCGGACAGATCGCAAGAGGAACGCGCCGCGAAACTTCTGCGAATGTACATGCCCGAGAAAGGATCGAAAGCGCAAAACACCATTTCTATACATCACACGTCCCGAGACAGACGATTTTGGAAACTTCGGAGCAGGAGGCGAACCAATTCTTCGTAAACGAGGAATGACGCGACGGATTAATTAAAACTTTGTTATCTAGAATTTCCAGTATTCGCGTTATTCGAGTCTTTTTTCGATTCTACTTAAGCATGTACGAGCTCGGGTTTCCTTTTATAGGATCTAGCGTAACGATACGAGATTAGGATCACGATTTCGAATATCGAATCTCGAAACTAGACTATTTTTTCGTCCCGTAAACGATTTCCAAGTAAATTCAGTACGTACATTTGTCGGGTACGGTTAGCCGATTAAACGAGTTCCGGAACGGGACAACACAGCGTTAATGTCGTAGCGTGCTTGTCGGTTATTAACGAAATTGGTCCAGTTTCCGAATGATACGATACACACGGCCTAGCGTGAAACGTCTCTCAGACATAGAATTAAGATGTTTCGTTTGCCGCGTAAGACTGTTCGCCGATCTAGTCTCGCTCATACGAATTTAGACAAAGTTCGTTTCGTTTCGTTTCTCTCGGACACCGTATTTAAGTAGGTCCGCACGACTGACCCAAAGCGGCACTCATCTTTCACGATGATAGATCAGCTCGAATATACGATACGAAAAATTGTAAAAAAAAAATCCACTGGAATTTTAACATTACTGTTGGTAGGTTGTAACATAACCGTATGGCTGTAATCGGCATACGAATAAAGTATATTATTTGTTCAAACATCGTTTTTCCACTTTCCTGACAACTTTCGACGTAATTCGACGTAATTCGACGTAATTCGACGTAATTCGACGTAATCAACAAACTATAGAGTTCTACTATTTATTAAGTTACAAAAGATACCCTTTAACCCATAAAAGTCTAAGTTTTTCCATTATATCCCTGTATTGCAACTTCTTCGGACAATTTTCGAATTGCATAGTAGCTTCGTAGCGAGCAGGATCAATTTTTCCAGTTTGATAAAACTTTCCGTTCTCGTGTATATATACACTGGTAAGGTCGTCCATTGTTGGTAGCTTTTCCGGTAATTGCATAGGAACAATTTTCACTAAATGTTTTACCCTCCAAAGCAGCGCGCACATTTCTGGAGTATTCTTTACGAACACTGGTTCTTTTGACTGCGAGAAACAATTTTTCCATAGAATAAAGCAGTGGAAAGTTTAAAATCGAGATAAACTCGGGTATCTTACCCGTTCTTCGAATCCTAATTCCTCGAGAATATCTTTCTCCCAATAGGGATTTCCCTTGAAAGGTTTTACCCTGTAAACCATCAAGACTTTCGACGGTACGATCGGAGGGTCCACATGATTCGGATGTCTGAAATACCGGCCAACGTTCCGTGTATGGGCAACTTAACCTCGAAAATTACAAGAATAGTTTATCCATTCTTACCGTGGATGATATTTTACTTTCTCGTATCTAACAGCGTCTTTCAGCCAGGTTTTCGTATATTGCCGATAACCGCGTACAAACATTAACGTAACACTCGTACAATTTGCCATTTCCTAAAACATTCACAAGAACCTACGTTAACCTAGATTAGGTTAGGTAATTGCGAAAATAAAAATTACCAATAACATTTATATCCTCGTGATATACGAAGTATCAATAGGAAATTGCTTACGATTATTATTGAAAACTTTTCGATATCGATGCGAATTTAATTGTGATTCGTTTAGTTTTCACGCTTTTCTTTATTTATTTCTCGTGCGTATTTGATGATTCACGAAATCGAGCACAACGCCATCTGACGGATACAGATTAAAACGAAACGCGAGTAGCGCTCAAAGCAGAATGGTAAGGCGGATTAGTTCGAAAGCGTTTGTGGAAAGATCAATAAATTTTATTTACGTTGCATTCGAATTTCCATCAGAATATCACTCTCCGTTGGAAACGAGCGCAATTATTTCAGAAAATACCGTTACGACGAGAGCGTAACACGATTCTGTTACGAATTTACGGTAATATTTCTGGGAAAAAAAATGTTGAAAAATAAAATAGCGACGTAATCGGCAAATAAGTAGACAAAATATTTCATTAAATCTCGTATAAATTTTGTCACGAATTTTAAGAGAAAGAAAAATGGTGTCGAAGAATTTCATTTCCGGCGAAACGTTGCAAACTCGTCCCAAGGTATTCGCAGATACGAGAGCGCGGTATTTGAAAATTGTTGGCAGAATCGAGATGCCTGAGAGTATGCAGTTGCTAGGAATGCGCGTTGCATTTCAACGTAATCTCCAAACATGGAGGGTCTGTCCAGTTCCAGACAGGCGGGTTAAGAACGGAAGGAAAATTTGAATACGCGATGTCGACGAGCTTGAGAAGTATACGAGAAATGTACAGGCGTTACGCACGAGCGAAGCTTAATCTTTTTATTCGAAAAACGTGAAAACGTTCGAAAGAACGCCTTGATCACGCCTTGATCACGGCTGAAATATTTCTATCGACAATACATTTGCAAAGCACGAGGAGAGAAAAATATTTCCAGCATCGCTTTCTTACAATTAGAAGATGCACGAGGTTCAAGCGCTGTTGGTCGGACGTTTTTAGCGTTGAAACGCGTGTAACGCGTACAGAGTTCAACAATTTCATTTCATCGCTCATAAGTTAATTGACACGTTACTTATCAAAGTTATACATATGTATAAAAGGAAATATATTTATCGTAGCTTCTCGATTATTTTTTCGTACCACTAAAATTCAGCGAAGACATTTTATGTTCCAAGCTCGAGTAACTCAGCTTGTACACATCTACACGTATGTACGTATGTTCGATATCTTTAGTATATCGGGTTTTCCATCGCGAGGATTTTCGCTGGAAACGTACCCTCGCAGAAACGATATCCGTGTTATGGTTGAGAATAGTGGAACTCGAAAGAAATGGAAAAAAGTGAAGAAAAGCGGTCGACGGCGAGCCGTAAGAAAAATGTTCGCGTCTCCGTTCGTGTTCCTCGAGAAGCTTACACGATTTTCACGGGTAAAAATTGCCCTCTACGTCGTTTGAAATTTTCCTTTCTCGGAATCATACCGGCATCGTTTCGTCAGACACGGTATCTCTTGGCATTTTCCTTTTCCACCGACTTAGTACGTAGCAAGAGCCTTCGTACGCTGTTATTAACTATACGCGTACGGTCTTTTCCGAGATAACGACTCAAAGTATCGATAATGTGTACCGGTACCACGCGTTGCAACGTATAATCATCGAAACGAGAAACGAGGCATGCCGGTGCTTATTTGTCATAATTAATCATAATTAAGCGATTGCATTGTCTCTGTTAGAATTACCGAGTACTATCGAGTACGCTTGTATTTTTATCCGAAATAATTGATTTCTTTTTAAATTGCGCATACATACCTTTACTCGTATCTTTTCATACGCTGACGCAACAAGAACCATTATGTCGCGTACTCACAATCGTAAACGTTTCGTGTATCTTCGAAATTGATCCCAGAATTTTGAAAGATTCTGTACCATGATTTTGCCTCGGAACGTTGCGAGGGGTGGCATAGCCAAAGGTACGCACAACAGTCGCTGTTCAAGATGGAACTCGAATTTCCATTGTATAAGTGGCGAGTGTAATTGAATCACAGCTAATGGACCTTGAGCGCATCCTCTCGTTGGTAATCTCGTTTCGGTGTCTATTGTGGCGTGTATCGTATAGCTACATTGTAGATTGACGCGCATACTATCTCGCTTCGTTTCGTCGCGTCGCGTCGGTTCGATGCGCTTGCCTCGACGACTTATAAAATTAATTGACCAGGTATCGAGTCGCAGCTTGCAATTAACGATGTGCGTCAAATTGTTCAGCGGCAGTCTAATTCGATAGCATTCCTTTAGTGCTTACGTTACGACGATAACGTTGCGCCGACAGCGATAGCTTATTAACGTCAGTGTTTTTTGCACAGACAGAAATCGTACACGTTGTATGTACGTTTCATCGCGGCCAAGCTTGTTACCGGTATTGGAAACGCGAATGAATTTTGAAAGAATAGCGTTGAAAGGAAAGCTTAAACAATGAGGACCCGTTGAAAGAATTTCGTAGAATAGACGTATTATTTCATGGAACGAAAGGAACGGAACGGAACGGAATGGAACAGTCTGCCGGTCCTCCGGCATAGAACGGAACATTTCGAAAGCTTTCTCCCTCGGCCGAGAAGCCGGTTGGTCGATCGTTCGAACAGGAAAAAATAAAAAGAAAAAAAAATATAGAAACGACAAGTATCATTAAAAGAATCGCAGTTAATCTATCTACCCCCTATGCGTCTAGCCTTCGCTACTTGTACGTGGTTCGTGTAACGATCGAGTATCCTTATTACCGTTATTATCGGTCCAATTATTGTTCACGCTTTTTTTTTTCATTCCTATATTCCAAATAACAAAGTTACGAGCGCAAGTACAGGAACGGGATTCGTTTCACGGAACGTACCTATTAATTACGGAACGATCGAACAAGTTTTTGCCATTTTCTGGAAGGCGACGATATTCTTGCTCGGTTGACAAGAAAACAGAAAAAAAGTAACGGTAAAAAAGGTGAATGATCGTATCGAACTCATCGTCGGGTTAGCGGTTCAACTACTTATTTGTCGCTGAAATTCTGAACGATGATATATAAAATGAAACGTTAACGCGCTACGTTTTAACGATGATTCTAACTCGCGAGCGTATAAAGTTTTAAGCACGTATTCCCCAATTCCGAAGAGAGACGGGCAGCGTTAACGTGTCAGCACAGTATCGGAAGTTGCCACGGCTTGATATTAAAGTTCTTGTCGCGAAGCGAACGGCTACAAAAGTTTAGCAATTCAATTTCGTGCCAGCCGCATCGGTTCGAGGTCCAACGCGTTGGGCGTTCTCAACGATTCGCGAGATTTGTGCGAAAACTCTGCGAAAAAGTTTCCTTTAATGTATGTATCCGCGATAGAGCCTCCCTTGGCCAGAAGATACGACGGCAGAAGTATCTGCGGCGATTCGTGTGCCTCTACGATGTATTTCTCTTGAAAACAATCGTATTTCTTCCCAAGGAACGCGACCGAGAGTTTCCAGCACATTTTTCCCGCGAGCGAGATGAAACGTCGCGACGCGACGCGACGGGAGGTTTTTCGAACGAATCTGGGAAAAAATTATTTACCACGCGTTCAATCACTTTTCCATCGTGTATTTGATCTTCGCGAAAAAGAAACAATTATTTTTCCAAGCCGTTGAAAAACGAATACGAGACTCGATGCGTTAACGAGTCTCTTCCAACGAGGTATTTCGACGATACAGAAGACGACGCGGAGCCTCGAGAATTCGTGAAATCGTATTTTCCTCTTCTGTCGGCGAGCGTAAGAGCGAACCGAACTACTGTTCGTTGGAAAAAGCTCGTCGAGCGTACTCGAGATTCGGTAATTTTCAACTTTCTCCTTTCTTTCGCTTAAAAGTTCACCGTAAAGGCGAGCGAACGTCCAAGAATTGATTTTTGTTACTCCGATGTCGGATTTCTTTCGCGCGAGACTCGTGTACAGGGCACGAAGTATCTTAACCCTATAACCCTTTACGAACAGAGTATTTCGAATCTCAAAATGATCGGTTCTACGTATCGACTCGAACATTCCACAGAAATTCTACACGACGAGTATCTGCTCGGCAGATTTACTCTACGAGACTTTGGCTTTTTCTCGAACTCGTTTCGGGTCAGTTGTTAAGACAAAGAAGAGAACTCACGGCGCTGTTCTCTCGCGTCGTTTTCGACTATTTAACAAAAGAAAAAAGGTACTATACAATATTACGAACGCGTAAACAGGATATAGGATTTACGTAAAGAGAAAAATGGTTAAAATCAGTGAAGTCGCGTGACGACCAACGTATCCTATTTAATCGAACGAAACTCTTAATCGTACTCTCACCGGCGATATTCAAATTTCTTCCGCGAGAGTTTTAACGAAGTCTAAGGAAAAGTTCGGGGTCGGCTTCGTCTTCGATGCGATGGAATAATAGGTGGCTTAACCGAAGTGGCTTAAACTTTGGCCCTGCCCTCGAACGTCGGTTCCTCCCACGACTCTCGGCGAGAGAAGGCCACGAATTTTAATCGGGCACCCACGCCGAGAACTTGGCCACCTCAAACTTGCGACTCTCCTTCGTCCCGCAACACCCTCGACTATTCCTACCTTACGAATATATGTATTATTTTCTCACGGCAAATCGACTCGGTTACCGAACCGTGTGATCGCTTCCGAAGTAACTCGGAACCGACGGAAAGCAGAGTTTCGTTATCTCGGTACTCTCGTATCGAATATTTCGCGAGAAATACTGATCGATCAGTTTTTTCGTCGATAACGATACGAATTAATATATTCTCTATGTACGAGGAAGGACAAACGATACGCGTATCGAACTCGCGATGCATAGATGTCTCGGTCCAACGATTTCTTTCTTTCTCGAGGACGGAGAAAACGAAATCGAGCTGTTCGCAAATAAAATTTCTCCGCGCAATTTAATCCGGGCTTCCTACCAATTATCTTCGTTCTTCTCGCGGCAATTACTTTGATAGTTTCCCTTTCCACTTTGCTTTCTTCTACTCGACTACACCCCCGTTCGACGATTACCGCGAATTTTACCGAGAAGCCAAACGAATCGAACCGCTTCGAGAGTTCGTCGAGACGACTCGATTCCAATTTCCTTCGTTCCTCGTCTTTCGACTTTAACTTGGAAAACAGTGATTACACGAAAGTATACGATTCATCTTTATTTCCCATCAGGAGAATTTCACGCGATTTCAAAAACATTGCTCCTCCGCGACGGTAACACTCGACTTATCGAGTATTGCCTTGACCGTGTCAGCCATTAAATTCTTTCCGTGCGACTCGACAACCGTATTAGTAAAATTGATCGGCGTAGTATAGGATCTGGTCGGAGTCGCGGTTGGTCGCGATCGAATCGAGTAGTTGGAACGACGAGAGTGCCGAGTCTGCGGGAGTGCTGGACTCGTGCTCGGTTCCTCTGGCAAACGCGAATAGTGGGGATAAGTGGATACGCGTACGAGTCTGGCGAAGGGAGAAGCAACAAAGTCGGATCTCGAGTAAGAGGCAGACGGAGTTCACGAACGGCTCATCGAATCCCGATGTAAACCAAGAGACGGCATTTCGAACTCGCTCGTTCTCGCACGAGGGCGGTTTTTTCTCGTTTCACGATCATCGAGGCTTCGCGATCGGTGATCGCACACGAATCGCTGATCGGCATTGTATCTCGTAACGCGGTCATCGTTCGATCCTAACGAGTGCCTCTGTGAAATCCTCGAAATTCTCGATAGCCATGCCGTTCTTCAAGAAACTCAGAAGATTTTCAAGACACAAGAGTAAGTCTCCTCTTTTTTTAGTTTATCCTTGTATTTAAATACCTTCCGTACAATTCGAACGCGCAATTTCGAAGAGAAGTCTCGAGAACGAAGGATTAATCGCAAATCGATTACACCCGGATCATCGTTCGTTGTCGTCGAAACGCGAAAGAGTACCTTACAATGTTCCGACAAAATTTCGTCGTTCCGGTTCGAATGCTCGATCAGCATCCGAGAGGTCGAGGAAAAAAAGATTCCGCAGCTTTGTCCGAGAGGTTGAACTCGTTTCGAGAGTAATTACATTTTCGTAAGATAGCGCGTCGTTCCTGGCCGAGTTTCGCGTAATGGAATTCCAGCGACGCGGCGAGGGAAGTCTCCTGGGGAAGAAGTTGCTCGAGCTACCGTCTCTTTCCCCGTTCCCGTTCCTCTTCCCATTCCCGTTCGATTCGATCTCCTTCTTAACGTAGTTTCCAACTAGTCGCGACGTCCTGTTTTCTCGACAACGAATCGGCCATCGCTTCGAGCACCCTGCGAAACGCGATCTCCGGACAACACGATTTTCCTTCTTTTCCGGTTAAATTCGTATCTAAACCTTTCTTTCCTCTGCGAAAACCTCGCCCACTTTCCACGATCGTATATAACGAGCCAGCAACGAAACGATCGTCGAGTCGCTTTCTTTTTCCTCTCGTCGCGTCGTTACGGAACGAACGATCTCGTTTTCCTTCGTTAATTCGAATCTCGAGGAGCAACTTTTTCGCTCGAAAGTGCGCCAACGAAACGGTCTCTTCGCGTCTCGTCGGTCGATCGTAACTCGTGCAGTTTTCGGCGGTACCGAAAATCGGAAATGTACGATCGCGCTACAGGGAATCGCGCGGAAAACAAATGACCAGAAGTAACGTCGGACTCGAGAAACTTGCAAGAATCATTCGCCGTCCAACAGTTCGATCGATGTTCCTGGAAATTACTGTTTCCCGCGGTGCGGTGAATTAATTCGTCACGCGCGAAGAAAACGTTACGACGCGACGCGTCGCAGAGGTTCGATCGGCGTTGCCAATGATGTATCGTAATGTTCGTTTCCTACGAATATACCGCTCTTTTCCTTTCCACCTAGGTAACGCGCGTTTCTTAATTATATCTCTATCCAGCTTCGGAACCTTCGGAACGGTTTTCCTTTCACTTACGATCGCCAAGCATCATTTTCTACACCGATTATTCGGCTCCGAGAGCTTCTCTGCTACCAACGGGATTTTTCTGTCTAATAACGAAACTACGATGAAACGAAATCGACGAGATAGAATTAAAGGGGAGAAGTAACGAGCGTAGTAGTACGCTTAGAGGTTCGTAAATCACGGATCCGCAGATGTTAAATTAAATTCGATCGAAGCTACGATTTCCACGATTACTTTCGTCGTGAACGATGAAAAAGCGAGGAAGCGAGCAAAGCACCGGGTATCGTTAGCCCTTTATCCTTCGATCCGGAGGCGTGGCTCGTCGAGATAAAGCGTCTGACGAACCTTACGTTTCGAATACCCTCAAATTTATACACCTTCTTCGAGAAGATTTTTTTCAACCGTCGAATTATACCGCTTCCTCCGAGATGTTCGCCGGTGAAATTTATTCGGCTTAAACGCGACAGTTTTCTCGATCGTCGAAGAAAAAAGGTTTAACGATAGGGTAGTACGGGTATACCACCAGTGGTAGGGTATACCAGAAGACTCGATTAAAGCTCAAGGGAATAGGCAACTCGCGTTGCGTATCTTTTCCGCTTTCTCGTCGTATCGTTTCTATATTTACGCTGGCCAGTTCTTCTTCTTCTTCGATAACGGTTTATTTCGAGAGTTGAAAGCGCACTTTGTATCCGTGTCACGGCGTTATGCAATTTATTTCGATGATTCGTATGCGCCAGTCGGTCGCGATCAGATTGATCTTTGTTCGGTTTCGTGCATCGATCGAATCGAAGCCGCGTTTACACAACGCTAAGCGAGCGAACACCGCTTTTCCGATCACGGTGTCAAGTTCAGGATAGACAAAGTCGCGGTTCCGGAACCGATTCTACTTCGAACGCTTCGACTCCGTGTACTTGGAATTTTCGCCACCGCTACGACACCAACTACATTCGCGGATTGCTCTCGAAAATATACATCGAATTATCTTTTTCGTCGTTCGCGTTCGATTCGATGTCGCTTCGATTCTAGGCTGAAAATCGACAATTTTTTCGCGAAACGGTAAAAAAGCGAGCGAAAGTGGAAGAAAGCGTGGGCAGAAGAGTATCGCGAGGATGGTTTTCGCGTCGGGAAACGAATTTAATTTACCGTCGACACGTTCGCGGTGTCGAGCAGAAAATGCACGAACGAATGCCGTTGGCTCTGGCTTTTGAACAGAAAGAAATTGGATCGGCGCGTGACGATGCCGGTTCTTGCGTCGATAGCGAAAAAAGAACAGGGGAAAAAGGATTCCGAGCAACGGGAGTCGAATAGATGAACGGAAAAGGTAAATCGAGCATGTCTTCACTGATGGATTTTCCTCTCGTGCCACGCTCACTCCCCTCGCGTTTCTTTGCTCTTCGCCTTTTCCATTAGATTTATACAAAATTAATTTCATCGTTATTCTAATTCCTAACCGAGAGCGGAATTCTCGACGAAACCGAGTCGCTCGTTATCGCCTATCGTTGAACTCGAAATCATCGTCGGCAAAATTTCTTTCAGTCACGTTTTACGCGGAGAGAACGACTAACTGCTCGTTGTTCGGCGACCGAAAGAAATACGAATACGACGATCGATTTGTCAGTGGGAAAAGTCGACTTACGCGCGACGTTCCTTCTTTACGCGAGGTAAATCGAAACTAGCTCGACGAATAAATATGAGGACGGTGCGAGACCGCGGATATCGAATTCAGAGCGCCGGTAGCGAGCAAGAGGAATGTCAATTATGCAAATTTCACGAGAGAGCAGAGCGGAATGGTAAAAAGTGGCAAAGGTTGGATCGAAGTCTTGTCGCTTAAGAATTCCGTATTTCTTTATTTATTCTTTCGAGATCAACTTCTTGCACGAATCGAACCGACCAAGAAAACTTGTCATTTTCAAAGGTAGGGGAAGTGCGCGAGCTCGACGGTGGAAGTAAAAAGCAAAACGTTGTAATTTTAACGCTACATGTACATCGAGCCGCGTACCGTTTCACCTTTTCACTTTTTTCTCGAAATCGAAGTGTTCGACGCGTCGTTATTCCCGACTACTTACAACTAACCAATTTCGAATTTTAAGATCGAAAATACTTGAAATTTTCTAACGCGTACGGTGTCGAGTGCTCGATCGTTCGACGCGAGTTCCAACAAGCACACGATACGTAAGCTCGCAATGTCCACGAGTTTGCGGGCAACGAGTCGACGAACATAGGCAAATACTCGATGAGTGTAGCTTACTCGAGGGACACGGAAATAACACCGGTGACCGCACTACGCGAACGGGTGTTCGCCGTCCCTCGAGAAATTACTCGATTTTCCTGCACTCTCCGTTCTCCGTTTTCCAGCCTTTCGCTCGCGCGTCCTTCCACGAACAAGTATTCCTCGCTTGCCACGAGATTTACGGCCTTTTCGTGGATCCACGTAGCTAAGCTTTCGCCAGCGCAACAAAGAGGAAAGGCGCTTCCATCTTTTTTTCTTTCTTCTTAATCCGAATTTTTTTCCGTTCTAACGAAGAAGAATAGCGAACGCGTTTACGCCGAACGAAGAAATCTAAATCGCGCGACGATAAACCGCTCGAGAGTCCCGTGCGTCCTGTTTTCTCTCTTACTCTTTCGGTAAAATTGATTTAACGCCTCGATTCGCTATCTCGAATTACTGGCGCAACTCGAACGGTACGCTTAGCATTTCAGCTAACTCGTGACAGCGAAGAAAGAGATTAATCGCAGACGCAGCCAAGTGTCGCGATGAAAAATCGAGGGAGCGGCGCGTACGCGGCCGAACAGATAGGTAACAATCATTTTCTCGACTTCCTTCCGAGACGCGTTTCCGAGAAGGAAATACCTGCCAGAGTCTCGATTCTTGCATCAGCCAAGTTCGTACTCTCGTTCAGCCCAATTACTCCCTCCGTGCGTTCCCTTTTCCCTCTTCCCTGTTGCCCCGGCGTCGCCCTGGCATAGCCCCGGCATAGCCCCGGCATAGCCCCGTTCATCGTCCCCTTCTCGCTCTTTTCCCTCGGCGCGCCTGTAATCGGCCTTCCAGACAACACACGCCGACGACTCGTTATACTTACACACTTTCAACCCTGAATTCTTTCGCGTGCCTTTCCATCGCGAGAGACTGCATCGAACTTGCATCAGCCGGCTCGAACAGTCGACGAGTCGAGGAGACGCGATATATCCACCTGCAGCGGCCTAACGGTCGCCACTTTTTTCTTACTTTGCTCCGATCGATCGATCTCCTCCTTTCCATTCCGTTCCCTTCTTCTTTTCTCTTCGCGCGTTTGCCCGGTCGGTTATGAAATTCTCGAAAGTCGTCGCCCGTTCGCAACGCGGCTGGACCGAACAAACGCGTACAATACGCTAGGACAAGCGCACGGCTTGCCAATTTTCCCGAGCCTCTCCGCTCATCCTTCGCGCGTTCGAGCAGTTCAAACTTTATTAGATAATTTTCCAAGAAACTTGCTCCGTGTCCCGTTTCCGTTCCCTGTCCTCGCGATCTTACGAAGCTCTTTCAGGAGCAATCGATCGTGTCGGTATACGAACGATCATTAAACAACTATCGAGAGATAACGGCTTTGATCTGCGTAATTATTTTCACGAGTTCGCTTAGGTGAATCGCGATAGAGGATCTCAAAAGAGGATAGAGGAAAAACAGATTATGTTGCACGAAGGAAAAGCAAGCTGGACAGTTTCGATGGTCGAAGAGTGGAGCCGATTGAAAGAAGAAACACGACAAAGAGACGTTTGCCGTGGCCTCGACATCGTCGAAGGTTCGTGTCGGTGGATCGAGGTTAGCCGAAACAACTAAAAGAGACCAAAACGATCGGATCCGCAACCGGACCTGACCCACCGAGCTAAAGAACGCGAAGAGGAAAAGAGACCGGTGAAATGAGAATGACGGAAAGACGAAGAGACTCGAACAGTCGGCGAGAAGGAAGAGAAACGATTGGATCGACAGGAACGAAGTGGCCAACATCGGCGAAAGAACCGGCAACGAAGAGAAGAGGAGACATGGAAAAAATGACCGGTGCATCGGTCACGCAACACTTTCGACTTCGCAACCTTCCAATTTTTGCAGAATAAACTTCGAGTCGCGAAACAGTTGATGCGCATCTATGACAACTATCGCACACGGATCATTAATGTTCCTTAAAAGTTAAAAGTATGAAAGTACGCGACAAACGAACTGTCCGTCAAATTTCACCGATCGATTCGCGGCTATTATTCGACGAACGCTTTTTTTTCGACGTCGCGCGGCGCGTGTATACAAATTCCAACAACATTCTCGTCGAGCGATCGATTCATCATCCTTGTTGCACAATATATAAATTCAAGGTAATTTCCTATTATTTACGTATCGTTCCCACCTTCATTTCCGTTTACTTTTCGTCAAATACTTTTCAGAGAGAATACACCCCGAAAAGAAAATTTGGTAGTTGCAGATTAGAAGGATGTCCGTAACGAGAGTATAGATATCGAAGGATCTCTGGCCTGTCGCATAAATATGCGACGCAGGGTTACCGATCTATCAACGCTACCTGGCCAAGCGGTAAACTAGTTTTAGTCGAGACTACGTCGAATCCGTAAAGACATCGTGATCCGTGTTTCGTCGACGCGTAATTTTCCCATTTTCCCATTTTCCTCTATCGCGTGTTCGACGAAAGCTTCCTGCCATTAGAGGTGTGCGTGCTTCCACGCCAACACGCACCGTTCGAATAGTCGAAATATGCAACATCTTCGATCACTAACCGCTTCTCGATGCGCTCTCGTCCGCATCACAGAGATTTCGTCACGTTTCGAACTTTTCTGCCGTTACGAATCATCGATTCGATCGATGAGTCACGATCGCAACGAAAACACCGAGTCTATTTGCTCGTTTGAAAAATCGATTCTCGATCGTGCACGGAGACTCACGGACGAACTCGTACTCGGAATACTTGCGTAATACATAGACGCGTAACAAACAGCGAAAACGCTTCGGTCTCTCAGGTAAAATTCAACTCGTCGACGGTATCGTACTCGTTTCGAGGAGCGATCCGAGAGAAGTTCGAAACCGCGTATCGAACATTCCGTACATATCGTACACGGCAACGTTTAACCGCTCTTGATGGAATTCGTGGAACGTTCCGGTAACGCGGTACAGTCATAATCCGAAATATGTATGAGCGTATAGAGTCTAAGAGGAGTGTACGGTAAAAGCGAGCGACGACAACTCCAATCATTCCGTGCAAGATGTCGCGTGGCAAAAAGAGAAAAAGAGAATTTAGTGTTTCGGACACTATTATAGGGTTAAATTTTCGTGGTTTGCGCGTTAAATTGACCAACGTAGCTACGACTCGAGTACCATCGATCCAATGATTTTATACAATATCTCTCTGTACTATAGCGTATACACATAAGATACAAGTTAAATAATAATAGCGTATAAACGCGAAACTGACCGTGAGTCTTTAAGGTACAAGTTTTTCAAACGAGCGCGAAGAATCGTTCATTAAACACAGTTTGCAGGTTTTTAACTGGGCGGTACTGGTCGATCGATAATTTCGTTCGCGCCTCGCGAGTTCCTTCCTCGCCGTCAACGAAATATCCTTCGAGAAACGAAAGTAGAAGATCGTGGACCGCTTCGTTTTCATTTTCATCCTCGTTGCTTTCCGAGCTGAACGACCCGCTACAAATCTGGTCGGCGACCATTTCGCGAGTACGCTGACACCGAATTAAAAACCTTTCTGCCAGATATCCTTTGAATGCACGAGAAACCCTCGACGCTCGTAACAATCTGAAAGTACGCTTCGTTTCTTGTTTTCACAGAAGCGCGATGGTAACCGATAATTATTATTTTCCAGAACGTAGCTTTTCCATAGCTCTCGTTTTCGAAAGCGACCTGGCAACGCGACGAGCGTCTTTGTTCGCACAAGTTCTTTTCGAGGAACTCCGAAATGCCTTGTCCAACGCGTTTTTCTCGTCCTTTGCGACTCTTTTCGAGTAGCTTTTCTAACATGGCCGATTCGTCGAAATAAATCGGGACGACCATAACGGTGGCAGTTTCGTCTAGGCGAGTTCCGAGCAAAAGACAAAAACTTGCGCCGACTGGTGCTCGAAGACCGTTCTCGCGTAGACGAACCGTAGCGGCCTCTCCTACCGATCGTCTCGAGTCGCTCTCTTTCTACTCTTTCGAGCTTTTTCGTCTTCGAGAAACGAATCGTTGCTTCATCGATATTCGATACTTTCGACGCAGCCGTTCCACCGTTTTCCTGCTATTGTTTCCTCTCGATAGCGCGGTAAATTTCTTACTCCGCTAACAGTTTGGACGGTTACCCGATTCTTTTGTGCGCGATACGAAATTGGCTCGCTAAAAATTTCAACTCCGGTACGCTCGCTACCAGTCGTAAGCCCTCGCTCGATATCTGCCTAAACGAACCATTAATCACCACTCTCTGGATTAATCGTCATCCTCGAACTCCGATACTTTCTCGATCGGCAATCGATCGTTCGTTTTCAACTGGCGAATACTTGACCATCCTTTATAACGACGCTTTTCTTCCGTTATTCGGCAAAGTACTCGTTTCAACATTCGAACTAGCTATCTGTTCCTCCGCGAATAAACACGAACGAGTATCGCCGACTATCACGGAACAGCGAGGAAACGATAGCGAACAGGCGATACCGTGTCTCGTTCGATCTCGCGATACATCCTAGACAAATAAAATCGATCGTCGACTTATTTAAGGAGCTTCTTTCGTCGACAAGAGAGTGCTTTCGGAAACTCGATTTCTTATCGAGAGATTTCAGGAAATTCCGTACAAATGTCGAATTTTTTGGTAAATACCTGTATCTTTTTCAAGTTTTCTGCCGCGACTACTTCATGGATTGTCCACGCTCCACCGAATATCAAAGAGTATATTCATCGAACGATTCCGTCGACTTCGAATACGTTTTACCTCCAGATAAGAGTCGCGTTTAATTCCGTTCCGTAGCGGGAAGCACAAAAAAGGACACGGAACAACGGGAGACTGGTAAAATCGCGTTACAAGTTCCAACTTCCAAGGATCGTTATCGTTCTCGAAGATTGGAGGAGCAAATTTGACTCTGGCAAATTTACCAAGGATATCTTGCACGAAATTAGGAGCCGGAACGCTATGTATTTGTTCGTTATACTAGCACGATTTTTGCTCATCGATCTCGTAGCAGTCCTGTTTCGGACAAAATCGACCGAGGAAGTTTTAGGAAGTTTCAGGAAGAATTATCTTATTTCGTGAAAGCGGCTAAAAGAGGACAACGCGACGGTGGCAATTTTCATCGGATCCTCGTTTTTGAATATTTACAGCCCGATGATTCTGCCGGATACGGTATAAAATCGGATTAGGAGACTAATCGCAGGGATCGGATCAGTAGAATAGTCCTCCGTAAAACGTTTCCACTTGCGAGACACGGAATTCCCAAAGCAGAATTCAAACATTTTCACTAATTCTACATATAGATTACGAAGCCCAAAATCAACTACGTCCTTATTCGACGTATCGAAAGCGCTATTTTCTAATTTTGCTTCTGAAAAACGGTTTCATTCGTCGATTTAATGATCCGTGAAAGAAGAGCGGTAGTCCCGAAATGTTGTGAAAAACGGTTAAAGGTAACTCGAGAAAGGTGCGAGGCAATCGGCGTAGAATTACCACTCGCTTCGATATCTGTTCGAGAAAAATATAATTACTCGATACGACCAACTGTGAAAGCGACTTTGAAAGTTAACGATACGCGAGCACGTTCGAATATTCGATGTACTAACCTCCGAACCTTGAAAAAGTGTCCAATTTCGATTGCACCAGCCTTTCGACGAGTTCGATAAAAATATTGAAAGGAACGATAACGTAACGCGAACCGCGAATGCGTGAAAATAATCTTTATCCTTTCGACGAGGATCCGATTCGGAAGCGGAACCGGAATCGAGGAAGGGGCAAAGGTACTGGAACGGGATGGGGTAGGGGAAGGGGATGGTGAAGGGGAAGAGGAACGGAGTTGGGAACGGGAATAGGAACAGGAACGGGGTTGGGAACGGGGTTGGGGATGCGCATGTACGCGACAGGGGAGCGGAATAAACTCCGTGGTGGACGCGCTCACATCGCGGCGCACGGTCTTCCCGATAACACGTTTCCACGCAGCTACCTACTACCATCCTTTATCACCGTAGCCGAATTCGTGCTTTCGTTTCTTCTTCGTCTTTCCGTGTTTCCTCCGCGTCCGAGATGTCAGCCAACTCGATCGTTCGGCGTGATCGAAACACCGTTTCGCGTCTCAAGCAGCGCAACAGCTCCTTGTGAAACCGCTCCGCGTCAGTCACATGTCATCGAGATCGAGAATCGCGTCGCGACTCGCGAGTGAACGAGCTTGACGTCGCGTCAAATTCGCAGCCGACTCGAGGAATCAAGTTTTCCGCCTACGAGAAGATTTCGAATTTCCTCGGCTTTCTGCTAAGCTGCTTCGACAAGGATGTCGTTCTTCAGAGGATTATGGAAAAGCAGTTCGAAACACAAGAGTAAGCGCGTTCTTTTTCGATATCTTAGATCCGGGAACAAGTAACGTTCGTTTCCTGGCTAGACATTCGCACACGTACGAATAAATGGATACGATTACGCATTCATTACGACATTCTATCTTAACGAACGAATTTAACGATAAGAGGTTCTCGTTTCTCCGCGATCTTTCGCCACGTTGCAGTTTTCTTCGATCAAAGGTGTACGATGCGAAAACTTCGCGATAACTACAACAAACGTTTACGCGTCCGAAATTCCCGATAACGACGAATTACTTTTGCGCACGGTTTTACCGATACTTCCGTCGCGGATTCAGTTTTTCTTCGATTACTCCGTTGTTGCATTTACGCGCTCGACAACTCTCATTGGCTGTCCAGTCTCTCGTGTTCGTTTGCTACGATAAACTTTCTAATCGACGTTAAATGTAACGCAGAAACGAGGCAGAGTTCATGGTTTTCGATAAGCTCGTTATCGCGAATCGCTGTGAAAAATCGTGCGACACCATTGCAATTTGTATATCTGCGGCGTAACGAACTACAAAAACAGACAAGTTTTCTGCCGTTGAACGTCGCCCATTAGATTCGCATAAGCGATCCGTGAAGATTCCCGAAACGAAACTTGAAAGGAAAATGTTCGGCGGAACAGCTTGAAAGTTTCTTCTGGTTTCGGCGCGAGTTTCCCTCGTCGCGATAAACGCTCCGCTGAAATTCGCGAGCTACCGTTACAAGGCTGAAATCCTCTGTGAAACGCTCCTGCTAAACTCGACGGTCGCCTCTTTCAAAGGCGAGACTATCGCCGTAATCGAAATTCCAGTCGAGCGGGATCATCGGCGAAATTGCGATCTCTCCTCCAGACAGGAGAACGAGCAAGCTTATTTAGCTCGAGTCGATGATTGCTGGAAAGATTAACGATAATATCGTGCAGCTGCGAAACGTCGGCTCGGAACACGATAACGGAGACGAGTCAGCGGCATCGGTTAACGCGATTATTCGCGATAAGCGGCGTAATAGAAAGACGCGTTTAAGATTATGCTAATTCGCGTTGCGTCGTTTCGCGTTTGAAGCGCGATGTGACCTCCCTCCGAGCACCGATTAACGATCATCGAATTAACACGATCTCGCGACGCGGATTACGATTTGTGACCAGCAAACGATCCCTGTTCGTTCCGGATGTACCTGCACGCCTGTCCTTTCGATTCGTTCGTCTCCACGGCGATCGTTTATTCGTCTATTCGGAAAAAATTGAACATCCATCAAGGCCATGTACCGTGAGCAATATCGAACACCGTGTTATCGGTCAAAGTCACGAATATACGATATCATCGCCAATGTCGAGTGGAATCTACACGCGTAGGTGTACCGACGGTAAAAGGAGGAAGTGTCGCGTTAAACGTACAAGAAGACCTTGTACAGCCGGAAACGGTTAAAATAGAATATATTCCAACGAATATAGAGCTTCGATTCGCTTTCGATTCGAACGAACATGCTCGATTTCCACTCGAATACGCAATGTTTTTTCGTACGTCGCTCGCTCCGACGATATTCCGTGACTTCCTCGTAACATCCTATATGTAGAAAGTTCGCGCTCCATTACAGGATCAACGTAATAACTGAAAACCGCGTCGCGAAAGTAATTGCGGATGCGAGCAAAGTGTACTCTATCTGATTCCGTAATTATACTTTCCGTTTAAGAGGCTTCATTTTTTCCCAAAAATACGTTGTCGAGATGCTGGCTGAAAATCGAGAAGTGACCGTTTGCGCGCGTCCGAACAACAAATCTCGCTCGTGTCTTGACTTGTTGATTCGAACCGCGATAAACAATCGCATAAACCGGTATAATTTCCGCGGTCCCTCCATATTTTTCGCTCGCGAAAAGAGATTGTCCCGAAATGGTCGCAGGTGCCAATTTGGCCGGTGTGCCAGCTCGACGTCCCCGGAAAGAAACTCTACCGCTATTGTTATCGAGATTCGTCCAGGGATTTTCGAGAATGCTCCGCTAGGATTGCGGCGGTTGAATTTCGGAGACTGGTACTGCAGGATGTTTCGGTAATCGGGGGGACCATCGTCACCAACGGTTCGTTTTACGTTGGCAGAAATTTAACCGTTAACGCGAAAGAATCGTGCCAGCTGCGCAACCTCTGCGCTTACAAACACGTACAAACACGTAAATACACCGATTCGCTTTAACGCCGACAAACGACAGCGATTTAAGCTAACGAAGATCCTCCCGGTGATATTTACCTGTTATAAATTTGCCGAGTAAGCGAGACGATAGGTCCCACGAATGATAAAAGTTTATTGGATCGGTTCGTAAATTTCATTTCGGGCTATAAATTAACCGCTTAACGTAAGCGATACGCGTTTACGCGAGTTTCGAAGATACGGTGAAATAGAGGCGAGTTTCGCGTACAACTAGCGGCACTGTTCGACGTCGAACCCGTATTGAGCTTAACGTATACGCGTAATAAAACGGGAATACGAGACAGGCTGGAAAAGATCATTTATCTGACAAATTTATCGCGCGATCCCATAAAGTTCTATACATTTTAATTCGAAATATTTCCCTGACGATCACGCGCAAAATTATGCATGTAACCGTCACGGTTGACGTATCACCGGAACGGTTGGAAACGCGCCATAAATTGTTGCCGAAAAACGTACAGGCAGCGTCGAAAGCGAACGAACGCTCGCAAAAATTCCGAATTCAAATACGATTGTACGTTCGGAGATAACCGGAGAATACTATTCGGTCCGCTATAAATTAAATCCACCGTCGAGAATCTTGAATTTCGACCACTTCCACCAAGCATTTGTGGTAGGTATGGGATCTTAAATCTCACGAAATGCAATGCCGCGAGCAAAGAAGGTTTCGCAGTTGAGACAGCGAAAGCACGGAGTAATTTTCGTCCGCTGTGGCCAACTTTTAACTCTCTACACTCTGGATCGTAGGAGAAGAAAAGTTGTTGTCGAATGGTACAAGGGAACGATCGATGAAAGCAAAATGTTGAAGTTACTTTCCTATCGTGAGTATTCGTAACGTCCGTTAACGATCCGATTCCGGTTAACGCGATATCATTTAACACCGACGCATTTTACGCATTTACGGTTGAAAACGTAACAGACCCGTAATCGTAATTATAATTGGTGCGAGCCAGGATCGTTAAATCCAAGTTCGAATGTTCGATCGCAACGATTCGCAACAAATAATCGAGAACCGCGCGTTCTTCACGCAACGATCACGAAATAATTCTTCGTTGATTAAGTAAACGCGTTGAAAGGTTCGGTCGGTTCATCGAACATCTATCTCGCAAATTATTCGTTCGACTACGTTCGATCGCATCGAGAAATTCTACGAAGTCATTAAACGGGGAAACGAGAATTCGACATCTGGTAGGAACGAACCGTTTTAAACTGCGCATTAGCCTTCATTAAATTTCGTTTGTCCCGCAAATTAATCCTCGTTGACATTACCTTCTCTTCGGTGTTAACCCCTTACTCGCGACGAGTTTCGAACGAAAACTATTCTCGAACTTTCGTTACCTCGATTGTTCCTCTTCAAGTCATTTGTCACATGTTTTATCGTTAACAACATTTAACAGTTATAACGAATAATTTTACGAATAAGTGCGGTGGCGAAAGTTTGTCGGAAACGAAGTAAGGCTAACAAACTAATCTCGGAAGGTTTAAGCAGTTTTCGATATTTCAAGAGTGTTCGAAATTTCATTTAAATACGAGTTAAAGTAACAATCTAGTGCATCGATACTCTTCCCGCATTTTTTCTTCATATTTCGAGCATGAAAATTGGATTTTTCACGATAAACTATACTTTTCGTGTCCGTGGCTGTATATTTTCGTCGCACTCTTGCTTACAGTTTTTGCAAAACCTAACCACTGCAAAGTTATTCGCGCGTGAAAAATGTAGCCCTGTTGATTAAATTAACCGTCAACCGGAACTTCGAAGAGGACGAATACGCGTTTTGGATTCTCGCCAAAGCGCCGTCTCCGTTCACTTCTCGTCAACTTTCCGCGTTTCCGTCGCAAGCTTTCTAGTTTCTTCGACCCTTTCGCGTTGGGTAAAGCGTCCACGACGACGACGACGACGACGACGTTTCTGTCCCGAGGCACTTTACTCGCGAATTCGATTGTACGCTTGGAAAATTTTTTTCAGGCGCGAGCTAACTTTAAATTTCAAGCTTAAAAACGACCTTCTTTCATTCCGCGACATCGTGCGACGAAAAACGAATTTGCTTTTCTCATGCTGTACAAATACTCGCAGATTTTTCCAAGCTTCGTATTCCGGAAATTCCGTTGTAAATGATTCTATTACCTGCACTTTATTCCTCGCGAAACGATCGCTTTTCTCCGCGTTCTTTTCGTATGCAACAGTTTCTCCGCGGGGATGAAAAACTTTTCGCCGGGAAATGATCTTCTCTGGAAAATCTGCGACGCGACTACGAAGAGAGGAGCTAAATCCTGACAAAAGAACGAACGAAAATTCCTTGGATCGCATCGACGCGGTATGGTTGGTGATTTACGATCGAAATCACGAGCGCCGCGAGTTTAATCGTTCTCGATAGAAACGAGCTCGTTGTACCAACGGTTAGTCGCGTAAAACGAAGTTAGTTTGGCCGATTAAGCGTGTTCCCTTTGTGCACGCTTCCAGCGATGCCGCGTACGTATTTAGTGCGGTTCGATTTCGCGAACGCTAGCAAAAGTTAAACGTCCCCTTTGCGCGAAAATCAATGTTTCGTTCGGTGCGAATTCACCGTTCGCGTAATCTTTCACGCTATTCCGAAGGTAAACGCTCGACGAATGTTCGTTAGAACGATCCGTATAAGCAAACACTGAAATTTTATCGGGTTCGCGGACACTCGCCAAGAAAAATATCTTTAATTATTCCAGCCGGACTAATTAAACTCGTAGCTTAATGCTCGCGGAACGATAGTACCGAGGTTGATACATAACCGCAACGTAACAAAAGTTGCGATTACGAGCAAACGGTTGAATACTTTTACCCATAAAATATACCAGCTACGACATAACGGTTAAATCATTGGTCACCGTAGGTGCAAGTAAAAGAATGGTAATTGTAATCGTAGGCGAGAAAGAGAAACTCGTGGCTGGTTTATATTTATCGTGCTTAACGCGAGAACACCACCGCCGCTCGCCTTCGTAGCGGCGAGCTCCTGTAAATTTTCCGAATTTACCTTCTCGGTTTCGGTAAGGTACGTTCGAATGTGCAACCGCGAACAGGGAAAGTTGGATCCCACTCCGGAAGAATAACGACCGGTATAAACGTTTTTACGAGCTAACTGCTTCCACTTAAATGACGCTTTACGTATCGCGCTGCGGTTCCGGTAACGTCTCGTTCGGCTACTGTTCGTTTCCACCGAAATCTTCTACCATTCTCTCTTGGAGCCTGAACATTTCAGAAAAGCGTGACTTTACGTTTTTGCCATACGAATCGGAAAGAACAGATGACGATTATATTCCCTCGTATTTCTTCGAACGAAAGAGGCGAAACGAAAGCGTACGGTGCTAGGAAGAAAATTTACAATCTAGGTTCAGAGAAACTGAATGAAATTTTCCTTCTAACACTAATTATAATAAATACCGACTAACTTGTACGCGCAATAAAATTCCAAATTTATTCGTGACAGGTTCAATTTCTGTTGCATTAGTTTCGCTCGAGTTACATACGTAGCTGCAACCTTACCGTCGATTCAATGAGCCGCGATAGTCGATAATCACGATCGTAGATAATAAGTCGTAGATGCAACCATTTCGACGAAATTACGGAATTGGCGGTCTTTCGGCTGGGTTTTTTACTGTTGCGTGGATAGTACGCGTAAACACGTCCTTTACGCCAAAGCGTCGAAGCGTCGAAGCGTCGAAGCGACGCCAAACAAACGATCGTGGCGACGCGACGTCGCAAATTAGAGAAGCAAAGTTTTCTCGATATCCGTCGTGCCTGGACAACGATTTACGAATGCGACATGACAACTCGTTGTCGAGAATATCTTTTCCGGAGCGAATCGTATAAAAGTTCAACGAAAGAGCTACGAGAGTTCTCGTCGTTTCAACGGAAATAAAATGATGAGACTCGAATAGAAAGTTCCCTCCATCATATTTCGTAGAACTTGTCTGACAAATCCTTATACACCGCAACAAAACCTACCTTCCGGGCACGGTCGAGCACCGAACTACGAGATCTGGACAACCACTCGAACTTGATTTTATTCGTTGAAGGAACCGCGATCCTCTTCGACGTTACCAGACTGGAGCAATGTATCTCGATTCGTACGAGTCTTTGTAACGAACGTAATTCTATTTCACGGACAAGAAAATCAAATATAACAGAAGCCGTTACATTCGTTTCTCAATTTCTTATCGATTCTTTTAAACTGTCGATTTTACCTACTGATAAGAATTATTATGTCGACGCATCAACGACTCTGCAACCTGACAAAATGATCGCTTCGACATCTTTTTCGTTGAAAAAGGGGAAAATCATGTAGCGATCTCAGATTTAATTTAAGAGACGAAGGAAGGCAAAACAGCGAAGAACGACGAAGAGCAGATCGATAAAGTCGAGCGCGTTTAGTTGTCATTCCGCACACACGACGCTTTCTATGCGAATATTCGTAAACGCGATAAAAGACCATAAACAGTCGCAGCCACCGCGTACGGAATTCGAAAAGATCGTTTCTCGCCGCTGCGTTATTACCTTTCACTATGATATCTCGAGAATAGGTCGACGAAAACGGTGCGATCGATTGTTTCTCGATTTACATACGTTTCAAAGTTTCAAACGAGACGTCTTTCCAACCGATTCGTCCCCGAAGAAACGTACCCTTTCGAATGCTCGTTTCGTGGTCTAAGGCGAAACGTTGAAAACGTTTTAATCGGTCAATCGCAACTTCCGTGTGTTTTCGGCGGCACGAAAACGAAAAGCGCGACTCGCAGTCCTTTCAAATACCAATTTTTCGACTATTTGCCCGTTTCGATCGTCCTTTGTTCGATTTCGTATGAAACCGATTTATGTATTTAATCTCGTTCGATTTTCCTTCACGCCCTGTTTCACCGCGTGTCCATCGTAAAAACGCCGATAAAAACTGTAACGATACGCAACGACAGAATACTTCACAAGGCCTCACAGCTCGAGAGAAACGTGTTTCCATCGCGTTTGAGAAATTTCGTCGCTCCTTCGTATACGAAGAAAGTGTCAATTATTCTTGTCCATCGGACTGCGTGAAATGAAAAGGATACCCACAATGCCAGTCGGCACGAAGCGATTTCTTCTTCTCGACGTTCTAAGGAGGGCAGCTGAAAGAACAGATTTTTCTTTTTCGTCGGATGGAAAATCCACGATCTACGTACAGTCTTTCTCCCCATACATATGTAGTTCTCGTCGGATGTAAAAACTTCATGGTCAATCACGCTATCGGTTCTCGGTCTCGATGGAAGCGATGGAAAATTGACTGGAAGCATTAGCAGTTATTGCATCGGTGCAGTTCGATAATTAAAACTAAAACATACGGTGCTGCTTCCTTTGGTCCGTTCGGCCACAAACCGCCGCCTATGTTCGAAATCTAATTATTCGCGGGGTAAAATGGATCTGAAAACGCAGTGGCGGCACAATGAAACTCGATTAAATCTCTCGGCGGTCTGTGGTGGTAACGCGTCGTACCGGTGGATGGAAAAGCTCCGGTGGAAAAGAGGAGCTTCACAAAGGTTCAGAAAATCGCGTCGAAAAGAGGAAAAACGACAGATTTCGTTCTTCCTTCGTCCCTTGTTTCCGCTATCCTGAATTTTATTTACATTTACTTATTTCCTGTTCGGCAACTCGGCTCGCCGACTATTTAGCTAAAGTGGCAAAGGCTGCCCGTCACTTCATCTACTTACATATTCTTTTTAGATCTGCTGGAACTAATTTCTCGCTAACTTCGCTTTGTCCGATTACGATGCAGAGAAATTTTCTTTTCTCGGACAAATAGATTAATGTCTTTTGTCTAGCTGGATTTTACGTCGAAAACGCACGTTTTTTACTAACAACGCTTCGACGTGTACATTTTTCAAGAGAAAAGAAGATGCGAGTCAAGAGATAACATTCTCTAGCGAATAGCGCCTCCGAAACGATAAAAACAAAGAATAACATGCTAAGGAAATATTCTCGTTTTATTTCAAATTTATCGCCGAAAGTGTACGCGTTTCTTCGGAGAAACCGTCCATCGAGTTATTTCCAACTCGTTGATACGTATCTTTTAATTATTCGCGTAGCAACGAGATCGTTTGCAGGGTCCGGAGCTTAATTAGTCGGCTCGGTAACGCGACTTTAAAATGTTGTCGGCACGAGTACGTCGTACTCGGTGGTTCGTCTTCTGTTTCTCGTTTTCTTTTGTCCCGTTCGCGTAATCGAGAAAAACGAACCTCTCGCACGTTCCAATTCACCTCGTAAAATCAACGCCAAAAATCGTTATTCTTTCGCGCGTAATCATTTTTTACGACGTACACGGCTTCGCGTTCGCGAACGGTTAACGACAACAGTTTTAATTAAGGAAGACAATTTTTTTTTCTTTCGTTCTCGAATCGAACATTAAAGCGTTCGTTTTTAAAGAAGAGAAAGAAAGAAAAGGAAGATTAGGTATAGGCGTGCACCAACGTTTTTATTTTCAGCCCCTGTTCAACAGAAATAGAGGAAACGAAAAGTTATTCAACTCGATGCCGGTACTTCTCGTTTCGTTTCTTTTTTTCTATTTTGCTGATTATCAAAAGCGTCCATCGATCGATTATACGTTGCCACGCGTAACGGGCTTCGACAGAAACGATTAATCATTTTTTATAGTAATGCATTCTTTCGCCAAAAAAACACCTAACGATCTAACGTTCCCGCGTGGTTTCTTTCTCTGTTGAATTTTCGAAAACGTTCGACTCGAAATAAACGGCAAGTGCTCAACATTCGAGAAATTTCGGTTAGCAAATCGGCTCGCGTGATTAGCTTCGTTTGCGTAATTTAGGGAAACTGCCTGGTTACCGGCTGCCAATTAAGATCGATCGATGAAGCATCGATGATGCGAAAACAAACAGTGGTTGCGTAGTTATTAACAAATCGCGAAACAGCGGTGCAGAACGGTTAAAAAGCAACGATGGTTCTCGCCGAAAGATCATCGAATTAATTGAACGGAGCTTCGTTACTTTTTATCGCGTTTCGCCTGTACTCTGAACTTTGATCGTTGGTCTTCTAATTTTCTGACGAAGTTACGCACTTAACGATTAGAGGTAAACTCGAAATTCCATGAAACTCTAAATAAAATTCGGATACTTGGAGTTTCGAGGCGAAAGGTTAAATATGGTTGCGGCTGATGTTTCGTTAAAAAATTTCGAACAATTCGTATTCGAGCGGCGCGACACGTCGCGACAGAGCCGCGCGGAGAAGAGAGAAGAGAAAGCGATAGAGCTTTCGACGATAAGCCAGAACTCGTCCATAGAGCGAGTCGGACCTGAAATAAAAGAGAACTAAATCCGTTATCGAAGGGTTACGTAGGTCTCGTGGTAAAAGGCCTCGAGGAAGATTTAATTTGCGGTTCGCCACTCGATAGTCGGGTTAACGGAAAATCTCGACTCGTTATTTTTCACCTTCCTTTATTGTTTCCTCTTTTTCCGTTCGAATGTCCCTAGGCATTCTTCTTATCAAATTTCCATCGTTTAGGAAGATTCGTTGGCAACGGTGGAATCGCGAAGACTGCATCGGCGACGTTGAAAAGTATCAAAACCGATTTTCTTTCGGACAGAGCCGCGTCGAAACTTGTAAAAACTTTGTTGAACTTTGTCAAGGAACTTGTACGGTTTCCCCGAGGAATAAAAGTTGCTTTCGTCGTTCGTTACGTCGTGCGACGGTACGATAATACCTACTTACGCGTTCTCGCTTCTCGCGCGGAAAGCCGTTAGAGAACTTTTGATACGGCTCAACCTGTTGGAAAAAATCCATTGTTGCACCGCGAACGCGGCAATAATCGATTGTCGAATTTTAACGAATTTTAACGAATTTTAACGAATTTTATCGAGAGAAAAATATGACGACGCGCGAGCTTGATTACGTTTCGTGGAGCGGTTTCTCGTCGGTAGTACATATCAACTCCATCGCAGCCCGTATTAAAAACCAAAGAGGTCTGTTCGAGGGAAATCGAACAGTATTGGCCGACGCGCGTCCGATCGATAGAAGGTGCGCCCACCGATGGGAGACGCATCAAAGGAGAGAATACCGAGAGCGCGATACGTATGGACATCCATTATTGGCACACGTGCTACTCCTGACACGACGCCGAGAACGAGAATGGTTTACGCGGTTTCACGTACCAGCACTAATGTTTCACCCTGCTCATCTTCCATTCCGTCTACCATGGTATTTAATCTCTGTTCAGCTGTTACGCGTTCGCGCATAGTTATCTCGAACAGAGGACACCTTAGTCGAGCAGACTATTCTTCGCTATAAATTCATATTACATATTCTCTGGCGCGTTCCCGATTTCTTCGTAAGCGATGCCACGTAATCGTTACGTTTTCGAAATAACTTTCAGGATTGTTCTCGAACGAAGGTAGCGGGAGGAGTATCGATATAGCGTATGTTATCTTCCAGAACTGTGCGAGGAATGGGCTTTAGCGAGCAGTCGCGAATGCGTGGAAGGCGGAGTTTCCGCGAGTGGCGGGACGCAAGAAGAATCCGAGGATGCGTCGGAAGCAAGGTTCACTCTCAAATATTTGGGCAGCACCCTCGTCGAGACGCCCTCGAGCGAAGAGGCCACGGCGGAAGCCATCAAGACCGTTATTACGATGGTAGGTAGAGGTAGAAACGCGCGCGCGATCGTTACACCGAAATCCTTTCGCTCTCCAGTCTGATTGATTCTTCGGTTAAAGAAATTATTTTCGATGCACGATCGAAAAGAACTCGTAAGATTTCGACGCTCGAGCGCGATCGAGAAATTCCGAAGCCAGCGTTGTTATACATGTATGTATGTACACACGGTATTGTGGTATCGCTTTGTATAACATTATAGGTTTGTATCGGTGCGCGATCGATTTAGCGCGTAACCGGAAAATGAAAGCCGTTCCTCGAGAAAAATTGCTTCGGTACGAAGCGTGATCGAGGCGTTTCCGAGAAAATAGAACGACGTCTAAAGTTGCGCATAAATCTTCGAAACGCGTAACCCCTGTCGCAGCAAACTCATTAATTTCTCGACGAAGCAAACTATCATACTAGACGAGGTTAATAAATCTTATCGTCGAATCCAACGAAGAAGAAGCCTCTTTGCCAACTTTTTCCATCCCGATCAACGATATTTTTCATTTCTTTTTCATTTTTTCTTTTTCTCGTTCGTAATCGACTGTTCGTACGTTCCAGTGCAATCGGTTCCGTGAAAAGCAATTGAAACTTTTCTCGCGATGCGATTGAACGGGACCAGTACATTTGCCGGATTAATTAATTTCATTTAACACGATAGTTAACGACATTGTTAACGATGCAGATTATGCGCGTGTATAAATACCTGTATTCTGCCGTTAATACCACACTGAACGTCGAACAATCGCATTCTCTACAACGTTCGCGTTCCGCGCAAATGAAATTGTTCGGCGTTATTAAACGCGCATAAGTGTAACAATCGCGGAACAACTAATATTGCAGGGGAATCGAGATTAAGGCCGGGGACTCGTGCAATCTCCGACCGAGTTCATTCGTCGAAAGTAAGCGTTTGGTTCGCTTACGCTTTTTACGCTTACGTTTACGTTACCTGCAAAAAAACCTCGCATCCACCGCTACTACCGAGATACGTATTTGCTTTCCTCGATACCGGATTAACCCCCTCTCCCTCTTCCTTTCGTTTCCTTCGAACCGCCTTTCGACTAACGCGTTCGCAACGACATACCAAACGTTTCATCCTATTTTCAATTTTACGCGTATTTCGTCGTCAACGTGGCGGAACGATCGCGGCGAGAAACTCTTCGCGACGAAGAGGATACTTCTCCGTCGGAAACGTTTCCTACCGTACAGTTACTTCCGCCTAGCTCTAAAAGCCCGTCTCGAGAGTTCCTCACGCGTCTCGTCGCGTCGCGTCGACTTCGAAGAATACCTATTGCGCGCGAAACATTCGATTTCTCGATATTTACGATCGGCTAATACTTGTCCTTGTTTTATGTCGCAGGCAAAGGCGAGCGGCAAAAAGTTACAAAGAGTTTCTTTGGCAGTGAGTTTGAAGGGTATCAGAATGACGGACCTAGCCACGGAAGAAGATCAGCTTCAGGTGTCTATATACAGGTAACCACGAAACCGGACAGGTATCCATAAACGTATCGGAGACGTTTCCTGTTTTGCGAAACGCGTTACGTTCTATACGCACGTCTGTCACCGCTGGAATCGTAATCGAACGAAACCGGATTTGTTGATACTGGCTCGTTCTACATTGCCCCTTCTATCGGTCGACGTAATATCCAATATTTCGGCTAAAATACTACTACTACTACTACGGCTAAAACGGTAATAATATCAACCGAGTGTTTTTTCCCATCGGGACAAAAAGCGACATTTTTCCTTGATCTAGAAGAAAAAAGTTTGCCTTCGAAAGTAACTGTATCGGAAAAGCTTATTTTACGTAACGTTAATGAATTCCTTGTTACGACAAGTTCGAATCTGACTCGCGAAATTCTCGCTTGTTAATTATCTGCCTTTCAAGCTCTGCTTCGAGACGTCCTCCCGTACATGTGCCTCGACAGAAGCCTCCTTTCCACCCGCTCCTTTGTTACTCGAGTAACGGAAATTCTGCGGACACGCCCATCCGTCGCGTCGGACGAAAATAATCTACTCTTTGCTCGTTGCTATTTAATTGTCTTATTAACCCTTTTGTATCGTGGTCTAACAAAATTTTCCCGCCATGACTTTCGCTACTTATTTGCTTCGACCAGATCGATATCCTGTAAATATCTATCTTACATCGATGGACCGAATTTTTTTTCCAGAATTTCCTACTGTTCGGCTGACGCGACCCACGATCACGTGTTCGCATTTATCGCGACAAATTTGAACGAAACGATGGAATGCCACGCGTTTCTCTGTCCTAAAAGAAAAATGGCGCAAACGGTGACGCTGACGGTGGCCCAAGCCTTTAACACGGCTTACGAGGCTTGGCAGCTGTCCCAGGCCGATCCTAGGATTCATCACGCTCAAGACAAAAGTCCTCCGTTAACCGACGACCGAAACGGTAAGTAAATTAATCTTCTTTTCTTCATCCTCTAACGACGTTGTACGATGCCGAATTTGAAATTTTCCAAAACAACGTAACACGCGTAGATTGTCTACGAACGCGGATCATAATGTAACGTATCTCGGTGTAATACCCACGCATAAATTCGAATTTGACGAATCCCAAATCGTTTCGTATCTTCGCAATGGATTTTTAACACATTTTCTATTAGAATAGTCTACCTATCTAAAGGACCACGCGAGCGGCGAATCGGAGGCGTGAAATTTACACGAGCGGCCGGAAGGGTAATCAATCTTTCGAGCTAGTTTGATTCGCGATACGAGTCGGTAGCACGATGCAATATCCACGTGGGTCGTGCACTTAACTCACGCAGAGTGCGGATATTGCGGAGTGTACTTCGGAGAATGTTACGAGTTAGGAGTGCAGTCGAGAAAACCGTCCGGCAATATTGGAGCCCGTACGGCGTATACCGTACGCCGTACACGGTGAACACACACACGCGCAACAGCCACGTCGCCAAATTGGAACAATTACCTACGACTCGTCCGTTCTCCTCGTTTGCGCAAACATTGTTTGGCACGTTCGTTTCAAGGAAAATTAACCGTGATTACTCGTGACGTACAGATAATAACGGGGCATACCTACCTACTGTGAAAATGTAAGAACGTCGCGATCGAACATTAACGAGTCGACTAGTAGGAATTAGCGAGCGGTTGGCGCTTCGAATCTCAGACGACGGAACAATTCGAAAGAGGCTGTTTTCGTTTACCGCGAATCTCGTTGCCTTTCTCATTATTCGTTCGCCTTTACGTGTTATTCGAAAAAATTGAAATCGACGTTGTTTTTAGTTGTACGGAAATACCGGCCGAAAAATCTTCGAAACAAACGCACGCGTAAAAAATTCAGAATGAGCAGAGTGCAGTGCGCGATCCGTTCATTAACCCTTTGAACCTTCTCTATCGATCAATCGGCAACGAACGTTTCCATCCGTTTCTCGTCGTACAACCGGTTCAAATTTCCACGCCAATTTTTTACGTATCGCGTATAATTATTTATTCATGGACAGGTGACAATCGACGAAGCGTCGAGGGTTGTCGCGGAAATTTCAATTTCTGGTAGCAATCGCGTCGAGCGAACGTTCCAAGGCGTCCAAGTGTTTTCGATAAACGTTCGAAATGATCGTGCCATTAGGTAATCGGATAATCAGAGATTCGGTGCTAATTAATGAGGCAACTTAATTTTACGTGCACGAACGTGAGCGAGACGAGACGACGTATTGACTCGACTCGATTCGAAGTTAGCAATTAGTGGCAAACTAGAGATCACTATTTGCACGCGATGCTTCTGTTTCTACGTTACGGAATTCTCGGACGCGTCGGTGTAGTACACGTGGGTCGATAACGGACGCGTATCTAGGAAACGGTATCGCACAGTTGCAACGAGAGGATCGGATCCATTTCGCGATTTACCCGAATGGGATTCGACTACATATCTCTGTTTCTCGACTACGCTCTCGCCTGTTAATGCTAACCAAGTTAGGAAAAGCACGCGGTTCTAAGATAATTATTTTATCGATAATCGATTATTGTTATCCTGTTTCTGTTCTTTAGGAGATAACGAGAAGAAGAAGAAAGAAGAAGAGGGAAAATCCAGTGGCAAAGTCAAGGAACAAACCGGAGACAACGTTAAACGGTATACCAGCAACGATGTACAGAAGAATCTGTTAATCGATTTATCCAACGAAGCGAAACCGACCGGAAATTCATGGGTGAGCAACGTAACGTAATGCGAATATAAATCTTTCGTTACCGTGGCTTTGGGAATTTCAAATCGTCAACTACATACGCTATAACAGACGTGTACGGATAAAAATTCGAATCGTCCAAGACTTTTTTCTCTTACAATTAGAAAGAGAAGCTCTTAGACGCGACTCGTTCCCGAAAGCCTCGAGATTGTACGCGACGCGGCGGTTAGAACCGATTCGACGCGACGATGTTTGTAGGTCTGTTTCGAGGAGGAAGACGGCAAGAAAGCGCAGAAGAAGAGCAATGCCACCAACATCCCTATGACGACTTTGAGGCACGGCGCGACCTCGACTTCGCATCACGTTGTACCGAGGCCGACGACAGGCTTCAAAATTCAGAACGCTTGGGGAGAATCGAGATCGGTCGACCTGATGTGCTCGTAGCAGGCGTAGCCCACGGCCGATAGCTTCCGAGACGTCCCATTAATCACCGGACTCTGGAAGCACTTGTCGAACAGCGGCCAACCGAACAAGATCAACCATTAGACTAATTGTTATCGCCGAATCTTTGTGCGTTCTCGATCGGTGATCAATCGAATCCTTGATTTTCTTTGTTTACGAGAAAACGCGGTGCTAGTCGATCGTTTCCGTACTCGCGGATACCTGCCACACTTTCTAACGACGCATCGCGATCACGATATTACCTCTCCGAGTACCGTTGCCACTGTCCTTCGCTTGGCTTGCTCTTCGATCCGTTAGCAACGAAAGCGAGACACCACGAGAGACTATTACCGCCTTTCCTCGAGGAAACGTCGAGGATGACGATTTGTCGTTTACGAGTCGACGACAGAGAACGCGGTTCGACGTTAGGGTGCGCGACGTCGAGCGGTGCTCGAAAAAAAACGAGAGAAACGCGGGAAAAAGATAAACTTTCGGTTCACGGCTAAGAAGTGGGAACAATTTTTCATAACGTTTTCTATAACGCGTGTATCCGTGCCAATTCTTTTACACACATATCGTACACGTATCGCGTATCGTGTAACTTGGCTCGCAGACGCACGATCGCGCAAGCTTATTACCGTTCTGAACGATACGCGGAGGATGTTTTTCCTCTTCGAACGATTACGCTGAAAATGTCGGATATACTTAGAGAATGGTAGTCGAATCGTTCGCGACGAACGACGGAAGAAACTCAAAGTACTTTACCATACATTATCGAATTTTATTCCTTCTCGAATAGCTGGGCTATTTTTCGTTTAAGTTTCGCGTTGTTAAATTTCTTCGCACGCGAACGATGCGTTCAATAGCATAGATTTACGATTAAACGATAACGTTTAACGTTATAGGACGTACCGAGCGTATTTTTGGGGTTGATATCGTTTCTTACATAATCGTCGAAGAAACGCTATCGATGCGATTTACTTTGTTCTTAGAACTATAAGAAACTAGATATACAATCGATTTCTTTCGATATATTCATCGGTAGATAATGTCCGTGAATAATCGGCTTTATCGAATTAACGAAATAGCGTGATTTCGTGTTAGAAAAATCTGTCGACGTGTACGCTGTGAATATGTACTACGCTGTGAATACCCGTGTAGCCGTCAAACGTTTCCGTTTCGTGTAAACCGCCTGATTTAAACGTTGCGATTCGTAATACGATCGCGTTATGGTTAATTGCGCGTACGATTACGAAATTGAAACTCCTCTCGTCCTCTCGTTTTCACGAAAGTTGCTACTTACGCGTTTACGTATCTTTATATTTCGTTCCTCCGTTCGAGGAAGAGATTTGCATAGAAAATTCGATAGATCGGTGGAGCGAAAAAATCGCCACGTTATTCGCGAAACAACGTGTAGGTAACTAAGTAAGGTGTACGCGGTGTACAGCGAGATAAAATACACGATGCTTTGTTTATTTTCTTCTTCAACGAACGAACAAACACCAGAATGTTTTAATCGGTGCTTCGTTGACGAAGATTAACGATAATTTTCTATGGTCCATGATACGATTACAATTTCGACGAACATAACTCACAATCGGTGTTAGAATATAAGAAGTACACGTGAAATACACATATACATATCCATCAGATGTTTTACTGTTAAAATGAATTTTTTATCCAAATCCTTATCGCCGTTCACGAATTCATCGATTTAATTTCGTGAAAACGTTCGTACGAATTTCGACAGAACGCATTAGCTATTTTCAGGTACACCTTTTATTGATTTCGTGCTCCGTTGGAGTGCGTTCGTATTTCCATGGATACTTTAAAGATGGCGACAAATATCAGCTTCCGAAGCTACAAACTGTTCATTTCACTGAACGCGAACTGAAAATAAAATTTCCAATTTATATGACCATTCGATAGACGATACGTAGGTATCTGTAAATAATGTGATTCGATTCGTAGCCCTCGAACCACGAACAAAATTCGCTAATAGAAGAAAATGCTCGTCGCTCGACCTGTTTGTCACGAGTTTTCCACGATCGAATAACGGAAGAGATTTTTCACCCATTAAACTCGGAGGCGCGTCGATGAATTCTCGGATTATTCGTCCAACAGTTAGGAGAAAAGCTGACTAGCCGCCTCGGAGCAAGTTGATATAGAAATGTTTCGAGGTTGCTACACAGGGGACGAGCAAATGAGCGTGTTTCAAACGAGCAGAACAGGAGGAAGGCTAGAGGGCATAGATACGAAGGGGAGAGAGACGAGAAAAGAGGAAGGAAAGCGGAAAATGTAGGGTAAAAGTGCCGCCTCGTCGACCAAAAGAGAAAATAGGCTACTTTTCGATGCGACTATCCATCGCGAAAAGCGTTCCTTGCTTTTCAGATGCCTCAAACGCAAAACTTCTTTTGTTTTTCAGTCTTTAACACTTGTTTGGTAGAATACTTGTTTTTCTTTTCTTAACGGCGATGACGTCGTCGCGATTAGCTCGAGAAAGTTTCTTCGATTTTAATCCGCAGCGTTTCTTTCATAAGTCACCGGTGATTTTACCTCTTTTAAGCGAGTGGCATACATCGACGAGAAAAGATCAGGAAGCAAAGAAGAGTCGAATGGAAACGAGGATATTTTCAGAAACAGGAGTAAGCTCGAGACTAGCGGGAAAACAGGATATTCCAGGAAATTACGAGGGTGGTAACGGAGGTGGAAAAAAGGGAGGGTATAAGGGCACGCCCTGCTCTTTTAGAAGCATCGCAATAATCCCCCGACCTCGACTTCTCGTCGTTTTATTTCGCATGTTCGTACGATATTCTTTTATCGAATCAGAAGGATCTCATAAGAAACGTTCGACCAAATTGTAGAACTTTAATAAAAGTAAAGGGGTGTTCGACATCATTCATCGATTCTGTTTTTACAGTTTTCACGCGGATGCAGCACATTGCGAATTATTTCTCGCGTAATTTCAACGATTGAACGACTAACAGAAGAGTCTCGGTAAATAAATTCTATAGCGTGCTCGCCAAAGGGATTAAACTTGAATAATTTCGAAAGGACGAAATGGCTTTTCTTTCTCTTCTCCGTGAACCGTTTTTCTGCGAAAGAGCAAAACGAGACGAACGCACGCGAATGAAAGCATCGCGCTGTTCGAGATCCACCGAACCGACAAATTTTTAAAGCTCTTTCGCTACCTGCCTTTCGACCAAACAAATATTATCCGAACAATATCGTAGTTTTGGCGAGTACAAAAGTAACAGAAGGCACGCACGGGTTGAAACGTTCGAAAATAAGATAGATTCGGTATTCCTATTTTAAATTCACCCGCCAACGAACAAAACGAATACGAACTATCGAAAATGAAGAGACGATCGTAGAGCCGGAACTGTACGATCGAAAACTCAAAGTCGGTGAAACGGACACTTGTCACGTTATTTTCAGGATGTTTCGCGGAAGCGGAATCGACAATTTGGTCGGTTTTTCGAGGAGAAAGGATGGTGGAGCAACGAAAGGCGGAGGACCGAGATGAAATGCGAAGAAACGTGAACAGATGGCGCGAACAGTACGTATAATAGGAGCAGCGAAGATGGCGGCTTGGCTCAGTAATAAAGTACGTTCCCGTGATTGCTGTGCTCTAAGCGGAAAGTTACCGGCGCTACCGCGCGTAGGCGCTGTTGCTCGCGTGTCCGTCTCCGCTGGTCTCCGCGAGAGTTCTTCTCCGAGGATGTTCGCGGTAAATATCCTCGGAACCGGACAGAACCGGAGATCCGTGTCTTCCTCGGTCCTCGGAATTTCCCGCGAGGTGGTCGAGTCGTTACGGAAGCCGTTCGCCGACCAGAACACCGGCCAAATTGTTAACTACGCGTCGCCTCGCGTATTATTCCGTTAAGGACAGTGTCTGTTTTACCGTGCGATCATGCCTCCGAGAATCAGCAGAGAGAGCGTGCTCCTGCAAACGGTGCAAACTGTCCGTCTACGAGCGTGACTTTCTTGTCCTCTCGGATGTTCGATATCGGTCACGCGATATCGATGCGATCACACGGTTGCTGCTTCTGCTCGTTTATCGTGCCACGGTCCGAATATAACTGACACGGTGTCAAAGCGTGCGCGAGTTAACGTCGGAATTCGATCGCGAGTGACAGAAGCGGAGGAGCTCGTATCCATGGGCCTGGAATCTGACGCGGATCGTGGAAGCTGTGGCTCGTTTTGCGTTCCTCGCGGAACGACTGCTGTCGCAATAATTTCTGCGCACCCGGAATCTACAACGATCGTAAGTTTGCAAACTTTTCGACGAAACGCGTTCGCGTTCATCCGGTCTTTCGATACTTTGCTGGTTCCTACTCTCACGTGACAGTCGACTATCGCGAGTCAATTATCGACGTCTCGGAACACGTTCCAACGTTTAAAGGACAATTCGCGACGCTTTTCTCGGAATATCCGCAAAAACTTTGGTTACGTTCGACCGTTCGATTCGTTTCCGATTCTCGATGCGCGAATGGGTGTTTCCAGAGGTTACGTTCGCACGCCGACAATTAAAAGATGTTTGCGCGGCTGTCGAATCGGTGTTTACGAATGTTCGAATCGAGCAACAAAGAAAGGAATACATCGAATCGATTACTCGATCGCGTTGGCGTTGCGATTAACGATTTGACAGCCGGTCTATCACGCATTCCTGTCCGATACGTAGCCCTTTACGTCACTGCCTTTCACTTTACTCGTACTTCTATCGTATCGCCTACTAATTAAGATTTAAACGCGATCGTTACAAGCGGTTCGAATTGCGTACAATTCAAAGAAACGAGCAAATTTCAAAGGAATTTATCTCGATTTCCATATTACGAGCGGAAACAAAGATCCGTTAAACGTAGCCGTAACGGAGGTTAAAAAGCACGGAAGAAAGCGTTGGCCGAAACGAATCGTAGACGTAGCACGTGTCGAAGGAAAGTCAACGAGTGAACGCGACCGTTCGCCAGGACAATTAATGCATTCTCTATTCTACATACATATGTATATTCTCTTTTATCGGTAACGCGGAGTTACGTCGCCTCGCGTGGCATGCTTTCAATGCTATCATTGTTTCAACGTCGCTATTATATTCTTTTGCTCCGTAGAAATCGTACAATCGAACTTGTTTCGTCGCGACGTCAAGCGACGCGTTTTCGTTCGTCGAATTGCTATTTAATTTAGCCTGTGTCGTTTTTGTCGGCTCGCTCGTTACGAGCATTATTCTGATGCCATTGCCGAATCCTTTAATCGTAAGAACATACTTTGTTACATACACCATTGTTGACTGTTCTCGAGTAGAATTCCGCAATTTGTCATCTTGTATTCCTGGAAGTTCAATAGATTCTTTCGAGCAGCGAATCCCGACGAGTGGTACGGAAGAGGCAGACGAGCTAGTGCGCGCATAATTTGTGCGGTATACGCGGTACATAACGTTTCTATTGTCCAGAACTTTATTCGCAATGTTACACGGCAAATGTAGAACGAAAATTGAGTCGTAATCGATGTTCCGATTAAAATAAGCGCAAACATCGTATCGCATTCATTTATTTTTTCGCATAATTATTTGACGGAAAGAAACGGAAAATATACCGTGTACAAGACGTACTGTACTCGGTGATATTGGAATAGTTGCATTTTGATTTTTGCGATACGCGTTTATCGGAAGTCCGAGAAGCACCGCTTCATTATCTACATAATTATAGAAAAGTAAATTTCGTAGTAAATAGAGGCTGTTACTGGAACCCAGCCGATTCGGTCGCGAGTAACTTTTGTCCCTGCTTATCTTTGACCGCGAAATAAACGAAATCATTGAAATCATCGAATCGTAAGAATATTTATTCAGAGTTTGTCGATTTACGGGGTTCGACGGTGAATCGAGCGTACGCGTACGCGCGGAGAGGGAAAATCCGAAACGAATTCACTAGCGGCGACGTTAAAACAATGGGGGCCGCGTGTGCGATGACCTAAATACGCGATAGACCGCTTTTAATCTGCCGAGATGGAATGCACGCATCGATAAACGACAGGCTGCCGTGGCTGACAATGTGTCACAATTTTTCTAGTCTTTTCCCGAGATTTTCCTTCGTTCCGCGACCAAACGTCGAACGAATTAACCGACACCGATCGGCGCGGCGATATTCGATACGAAACGGCTGGATTTCGTACGCGAGATACCTTCGTCGTCGTGGATAATTTCCTTTAGAAGGAAAACAATTTTGAACATTAGTCGAAAAAAGTGTTCGAAAGCCGCTAAAGTTTTCTTACCTTTTGCGAGATTTTCTTCTTCGCGTCGAAAATATTTGGGTCTGAAAGGGTTACCGGACGTGTGCTCGCGTCGCTAAATTCGATAGAAAACGTATTTCGAAGGCAAGTGGAATTTTCTGGTTACAGCGAGCGAGACATCGATCATCGAGTTACTTGGCTCTGTGACGACGCTTCGTGTAACGTAAAAGTCGATACGCGTACAGTTTGCCTCGTGATAAATCTTGTTATTAAAGATTCGGTTGACGTAACGTCTTCACCACTCGCGCCTACTAAAATGTCTCGAATTATCGAGCTGAATTGATCGAATGCTTAGGGAGCGAAAGAAAAGAGTGGAAAATCGCGGGAAACGGTTGGAAATTTGTTAATAAAAGTAAAGGTAGTTCCGGGTGGACGGCTGGTACGACGCGTCTTGCCACGGAAGACTACCGGTATACGGTGAACGCGTTAATAATCTGTCGCGACATGCTCGTACCAGACACCGTGATCGACCTTCGCGTTTTTGCACCTTCGCTTCGTTGCCTTAATCGGACAGAATCTGATAATTCCAAGCGAAATAACCACAGAAAGTTTTAGCGTACCGTACGACGCGTACGTTGCGGCGAAAAAACTCTGCGCGCATTTTCTGTCGACGTCCGCGAGAATTTTCAGCGCGTGGAAAACGCGATATTAAATTATTATTGCCCGAGGCGAAAGTTCTCCTCGTTGTTCGTCCTGTCGTACAATTTTTTGCGGGATTCAAAGTTCGTTCGCGCATCCTCGAAAACGTAGGTGAATGTTTGTCCGAAAGTAATTACAAGTTATCGTTTTTGTCCGTTGGGAGAAGAAGAGTTTCGACAAGAGATATTGCCTCGTCGTATTTCCCTTTCAGCCTGCTACAACACGTCCGGACTTTGGATCTTTAGATTCGATTCGATCATCTCGCGCTGTCGGCAACGGTACGGGGTTCAACGAAGACGCGACCACTGGCCATCGTTTCTGTCGCGAACATTAACGAAGCCGAATAGACCTACAACGTTCAGTCGTTTTCGAAGACAAAGACGCGCGATAATTACGCCAAGAAATTCCTCTTACGTTCGTTTCGTTCCCTCTAGCGATACACGCGTTCTCGTCGCTTTACGAAACGTGCTTTCTGCTTTGCTCGTGGCGTTACAGCGTACGGTCGTTTTTCCTTTACTTCTCTATGTTTGTCCGCGACTCGCGAAGTACGAATCATTTAGATGATACGAAAACGCTTAGTTACGAATTTTGCGAACAAGATACGTGCGTATTTGTTAATTAATTAAAGTCCGAAAATTGAAAGTAAGAGTTCTTCTTATAACTTTATTGTGTTCTCTGTGTGAACGATAACAGCGTTTCTTGGCCCCTCGTGGCCGTGTAACGTTGCGGGTCAGAAACGAGGCCAGCTCGTAACCGAGAAGCGTGAAAATTGTAGAAAATTGTAGAAAATTGTAGGAAATTGTCGCGGTTTACTCGTAGCCAACGAACGGAGTACGCGTCGTTGGAGGAAATTATTTGGTACCGTTGATAGATTATTTTGAAACGTTACCGCTCGGACGAAGGATAGTTCGTAAGGAATTAGGAAACGGTGATCGAATCGATCGAGCGTTGGTTGAAGTCGAAAGGTCGAACGAGGCGAGAAAGAAGACGCGAGCGTAATCGCGGAGAAGAAAGAGACCGGAGCCACCGATGAGTTACGAAGCTCGTGGCTCGTTTATTATCGCAACGGCGGGGTTAATCACGCTCCGTCTAACAATTTCCTTGTTAAACTCTGCCCCGTTGCTGACGATGCCGGGATTCGTGCTATTTTGCGGTACCTTCCGCCAGTAAGCTAGCATAGTTATCCTCGCGTTCTTGAGTTTCGCGCATCGAATCATCCACAATCCACGGAAACGGTCGAACAGACGGAAAAAGAACAAACCAAGAAACCGCTCTGCTATCTTTAACACGTCGGAATAAAGGTACATACACATATGTACGTATTCGATCGTCTATAACGCGAATTTTCTATCGTAATTATCGATATCCCTTCTCGTTCGTTCGTCGATTATTCGAGCCCGGTAGTACTCGAAATGTTGCGTCGGTCACCGATGAGCCCCGCGTTAGCCAATTCCCTCGATCGTCGATTTCATTGTTTTCGACGTTACGAGTTGAACTACCGTTCAAGTTGAAACATAACGAACGGTCGGAGAGAAAGCCTCGATCTTGGACGGTTTTATCGGTTACGTAAGCTCTACACAACGAACGTGATCGGAAAGAAAATTTCTTCCTCGTAGCACGGCGGTTAACCGTGAAACGATAAATCGTGACTCGATTCGGTTTCGTTGCGATTTCGCAGCGATTTCGCAGCGCGCTCGAGCGGACGCAGCCATTGATATTTTTGGATAGTTTACGATTCGCGAGCGTTTTCAACTTGCCTCGTAGGGAATAAAGCACCGCTAATGGCCAACTCCGTGTTACTCGCGTAGGCTTCTCTCGGCTTTTGGCAAGCAGTACGTGCTATATCGCCTGCTTTAAAGAGAGCCTGCCACTGATCGATGCGCGCTACGTGTTCCGCGTTACGACCCTTGAAAATATTTTGCGCGCGTTATTTATCTTGCCGATCCGTTGCTAGATTTCCTCGTTTAACGCGTGCGCGACTTTGCTGGATCTCCTTTCCGTCTCGATTTTTTACGAAAGATCGGCAAACGTTTACGAATTTCGGCAGAAATGTTTATTACTCACCGATTACCGCAGCGGTTCGTACCTCGAGTCACGTTCAACTTGGATGATTAATCGCGTTTTAGCGTTTCTCTTCCGTTCGAATTTACGATTTAACGCATGCCTTTTGCCTAATTACTATTCTATTCCGAGTACCGTCCGTGAGTCACGAGCTACCTTTGTCTCCCTACTATTCGTTGTTCGAAAGATTCTTTCTTCCACTTCGGTGTTCACCGACGAAAGCAAGAGTAAACGACGCAAAGCCATTATTTTCCGACGCGAAACGAAAAAGGTGGAGTTCTAGGGATAACGATATCGATACAGTCCGCCGAGGAGGATGATGGAAAATCCCGAGTTTCTACTTTGATCGGAGTTCGAAGACGATAAGATATGCGAGGATTAGAAATTTTCGGAGTCTCGCGATGTGGACGCGCAAAATAGTAAGGCTCCTTTTGATCGGTTATCACAATTTTCGGTAACGCCGAACGAACGGCACCCTACTATACGTACCACGAATTTTTTCGAGTTTCAACCGAAATTCTCCATGGAAAAAGTACACCGTAATTTTCCACGATATTCCCGAACATCTGTGCAAATGGCAAAGAGTAAAGACGATAAATGTCGTCGGATAGCGGTTGCCAGCAAAGATCGACGGCACGTGTACGGGCTGTTTCGCGTCGCGACGCTTCGATACCGAACACCACCAGAACAATTATCGCGTATGCGTAACGCCCAAATTAAATCGAAAACTATCGATACTTTGCGCAGCAACTGACACCGATTAATTCTCGTACGAGTCTGTTCAAACGATCCATAAGATTACGCGTAACAGCAACTGGATACTCGCGCGTATGATTGAAACGCGTCAGATAATGAGGCGATGTAGATGGTGACGAATGGGACGGTGTCTTCAAGGTAACGAGTTACGACGTAAAAGTGAATAGGTGTCAAGATAACGCGCCTAATTTGTGCGTTTACATTTTTAAAGAGAAAACAGAGTCGGTAAATAAGCGTGTAACCTCCTAGCTTCGAGATAATTTGCCTCGTAATAGGCTGTAATCGTAACGGTTAACGGTATGGCATAACCATGTTTGAACACAGTTATCCTAGAAACTTGCTCGATATTTTTTCAACGACCGTCTTCTGATTTGTACAACTGGCTGACCAAATGTTTGGCGGACAAATTCTAAACGGCGATGTAACGCTTAGGTAAACAACGAGACGTGGTTTCGATATCGTCCAAGATTTCCGAAGCAATCGCGATCGCGACGAATCGTTACGGGATAACGCTTACGCGGGTGTTGGAAAGCTTAGGGCCATTGCAGGACATGGTAACGACGATTTGAGCGGTTGCCAAAACGCGTGGTCGTTACGCGACGATTAACGATTTTAGACGAAGCGCCGTGAACGAAAGCGTTCGAGGCAACTTAATTTAGCGTAAAATCACCATTATAGCTGGCGAGTAACGTTTTGCCGGTGTCTTCTTCATATGCCTGGACAGAGCGCGATCGTTCCAAAGTGGTTCGAAAAACACGGAACAAGATAAATCTTATTTTTCCGATCGTCTGTTCGGATCGTGAGAGAGTTCGTTCCGCATGAAAGAGGATTTGCTTCTCTTTTGCGAAATAGAGATGCCAAATCGGATTGCTTCCTCGAGAGAAAGAGAGAGAGAGAGAGAGAGAGAGAGAGAGAGAGAGAGAGAGAGAGAGAGAGAAAGAGAGAGAAAAGCTTCGTAAAATGGTAGAAAAGGGAACGTAACCGCCGAAATACGGCGAATCTCGTGCTAAGGAGAAAGAAATTATTTCTTATCCGCCTGGCGAAAAGAACGGTAGGGTGTAAATTGGCTGGCCTCCAAGACACCTCGTCAGCGGCTGGGAGCTTAAAGGGAGCGAAAGAAAGGTATGGAAGGCAACGAGTCAAGTAGGTATATATGTATATTTTCCTTATCAGTTTTTGCACGGAGAGTCGCAGCACCGGGATCCGAGCTCTGCATTTCGCATGGCCGGCTTTCCACCGGCGCGGCGCGGCGTCGCGGAATGCTACCGGAACGCGGGTCGATGGCCGAATTTGAAAGGCCGATATTAGGCGGATCAGCGAAACGTTTTACGCGAGAGCGATCGAATCGAATTCGACGGCACAGAAGCGATCGTATCTTTCTATCCGATAGTCGGGATAAGAAATTTTTTGCGAAAACACAATCGAACGGACAGGAACAGATTATCGGAGTCATCGAAGAGAGCTCTTTCAGCGAGAAGAAGCTGACTGCGTTTACAAGATCGTGCTCTCAATTTACCCGTTAAACGTCTCGCAGCTTACGGCATAACGAAATCGTTGGAAACAGTTTGACGCGATGAAAATTTAGTAGCCGGTGCCAACAGGTCTTCATTCAAAATGGCGTCGGTTTTCATTGTCTTCGGGAACTTCCCTTTTCGCGCGTCTCACGCCCTCTTTTTTTTCTTTTCACGCTTATTAACAAGTTGCTCGTGTACGCTATACGAAGAAGTAGCGCGTTATGGCGCGCGTGACGTCGAAGAAGGTGTACACCGGACGCGAAGTAACGCGCACTTGCTTACGCGTTGACACTAACCGTGAGAACGTCGCTCTACGAACGTTCCTGCGCCAGCGCCTTAGTCTCGTTGAAATACGAACGCGAACGGTTAATCGCTTTAATTAGACCAGAAATATAATTGCGTGGAAAATAAGGAGATTCGGAACGATACAACGGCGTTCGACTCTGGGAGAAGTCGGTAGGAAGACGTTTCTTCGTTGCTCGACCGATTCCACTTACCGCCAATGATTTATCTTACGATTTACGAGGCCGGTGAACTTAATGTCCGATCGTTTCTCGACGAATAAATAGTCGAAGAAACCGAGAAGAATTTTTGGAAAAATTGTCGGAGCGTTCCTGACGCAAGCCTTTCGTTCGGGCGGAACCTCGATAAAAATTTACTTTCGAAATCAACTCGTACTTTCGTTCCGTTCGTTCGCTCGTTCGCTCGTTCCCTCGTTCGCTCGTTCGCTCGTTCGCTCGTTCGCTCGTTCGCTCGTTCGCTCGTTCGAGTATCATCGTGCACAGGAAGCGTAGCGAAATTCAGCGAACCGAAGATATCGCGAACTTGGATTCTCTGTCCGTAGTCGCGGTTTAAAGCTCTTTTTCGCTCCCGTTCGCGAGCCGCTCGCAGTTTCTTTCGGATTATCGCGAGGAAGACGGTTGGCCAACCATCGACCACTTTGCTCGATCAGAAAAGCTATTAAGATTAAAGCAATTACCGTAATCGATGCTCGCTAATGTCGCGTAAAACTCCATTATCCGTAACCTTGCTCGCTTTCTCGCTTTCTCGCGGATTTAATCGCTCCATAGCCTTACAACTCGATTAAAGAGCGCGTTGACTATCGGCGGTCGACGACAACCAATATACGAACACGAAGCTGAACGGGTCTGGCCAATCGCGCCCGTCGTCGAGAGGAGCGAACGACGACGACGGCGACGACGACGACGACTACGTCGACGTTGGCGTCGACTCGCGGCCGGTCACCTCTCTTCGCCAGTTTACGCCGAGACGCTGGCTGTGCTTCGACTCGAGCGTGGTTCGCGCTTCGTTCTTTCGCCTCGTTCGCGTCGTTCGTTCGAAAACGTCGTTGTCGGTAACCAGGTGTAGCCGAGGTAAATGTCGAGCGAACGGTGACGAGATCGAAGTACGCGACTGGGAAAAGAACCGAAGGCGTGTTCGGTAACCGGTTGTGTCGAGAAGGTCAGTTAGCGAATCGGTGTCAGGAAACGTTGGTTCACCTGGACCGCGTTACGCTACTGGCTTCGAAAGAAGCCCGCGAAGGATAAACGAAAGAAGCTATTTACTACGCGCTGGACAGCTGGACGAATCTCGCGTTCGAAAGGCCAAGGTTGCGGGTCCCGCGTATTCTTCGCGCCGCGAACGGAAGAGAAAACGACGCACGGGGTGTTGTTGGCGACACGTGGCCGAGCACTGACCGGTTCCTGTACAGTACGTTCGCGGGAATATCGCAGGGAATATCGCAGGGAAAGCGGAAAAAAGGTAAGCGACATTTAATTATCCGTAAATACCGATCGATTTCGATCTCGCGCGTATTAGCTTAGTAATCGAGCGAAGAATGCCGGCCGCTGTTCGTGCGCGCGTCGAGTGGAAATCGATCAGACAATATTTACTTGCTCGTGAAAAGATCTTGTCACGGTTACGGTTGTTCGCGGCAGGGTTTCGCGTGTTCTGGTAAGCTTAATCGGCAGGCAAGCTTATCGACAGGGAAGAACGAGAAGAGTAGAGAGAAGCTGACTGTTGGAATAACGCTGCCATTGACCCGTGAACATTGACTCGAACGATAGTAGGTCGAAAAGTCGTAAATCGTGTCACGCCCCCTAGAAATGTCGCGCGTACGACCACGTCGTTCGACCCGCGTTCCTTCGATTTCGATCCTGTTCGTTCCCGCTCGCGGAAACAATTTCTCACCGACTACCAAATTTACCTACGAGTTCGTTTCGCAACGCGAACCGTGGATTTAGTTTATTTATCCGTTCAAACAAGGAAAAAGCAAAGAAAACATAGAACAACGTCGCTGACACCCAAACGATACGGAACAACGAATCGAAAGCTTACGTTTCGAAACAGTAAGTAGATTTTCGACGTGTTTTATTTAATAATCTATTTAATAAACTATTTAATAATCGATTGGGCACAATTTCATTTCCGTTCGGTCGAAAAAGCAATCGTTGTTGTTCGCGGACAATTATTTCGATGAAAAAAAAATCAGTTTAGAAAGTGTTATGAAAATTAGAGTACTCGCCGATCATAAAAGCGATCAGGAGATCGCTGCGCAAAAACAAAAGCAACGTAGAATATGCCTTTCGAACTCCGAGCGGAAAAGTTTATGAATCGGAGCGCCGCAATTAATGTACTAATCGCTTGTGTCGATAATAAACATATGCCGATCTGACCACGTTTTCTAATATCTGATTAGCATACTTTTGTATTTGCATCGAAATCGTCGACGAAAATGATTAAATTCGTGGAACGTTTATAAATTTTCGGGATTTTATAAATTCTCTTGCCGAACATTCCGAACGGGAATCCAACGATTCGGTATCGTGGAAAATTTACAAATTTCCACGTACCGTGAAAAGTTTCTCCTATTCGTTGGTGTGCGCTACTCGATCGAAACTCGAAGCGATACTTTACGCGTACTCCAGTGTTGCTCGGTTACGCCGCGAACGCCGCGAACGTCGAACAACGTTCTCAAGATCTACGATCATTCGCCGTAATCACCAAATTGCGCATTGTGTCCACTTATTAGCGGTGAATAAGTAAATTATCCACGCGTGAACGAGTTTCCTTGGCGTGTCCGGTGACGCACGAATCTCGAGGAAAAACCGTAGTTTAATCGACGCGTCGATTCGTAGCGGTTCGATTTCTCGAGTACAGTGTATCGATCGGAAGCGAGATCATAGTTCGATACCGTAACAGTTGATCGAAGTGCTCGAAAGTACAAACCGTTCTCTCTTTCGCCACTCGGAGTCGTACGAATTTCGATGAAAGTCGTAAGATGTTAATTGAATTATGGTCGTTGGGTTTCAACGCTCGCACGCGCGAAAACGAATCTCACGAAACACCGCGAGGACGTTCGAGAAGATTAAACGCGATAAACGTCGATTTAACGAAAACGAAAGTCTCTACTTAACGTATCGCGTAATTCTCTATGCTTTTTACCGCATTGTTCAAACTATCGACATCGCGACGCTCTCGTTGCTCGACCTTCTTCGATATTTACAATTCAATGTCTCCCGATACAAAAAGGTAGTTGAAAATTCTGCCGATAACTTTTGCGCGTTATGTAACATTTTGAAGAATACTCGAACGGCTGTACGCGATTGTTTCGAGCAACGCAATCCAGTAAAAAATATTTAACGCTTTTACCTATGCATCGATGTAAAATCTTGTACTTTCTCGGCGGCTAACTGTTCGGGATAACTCGTAATCGGCTACGTTCGTTCGAAACAGGTTTTTTCCATCGCGATTCTGAACGTTGCAGCTGGCCCCTCGTCAACGCTAATTAATAATGGATTATATCGAAAACGATTCAATTAAATCGTTAATTTCCTGATAATCTCTCGCGCGTTCTGACTCGCCTACTCGTCCGATAAACGATTCGTCTACGAGCTTCGACTCGACACTCTTTAAACAACGAATTAAAATCGTAAAATTCCTCTCTCTTTCCTCTACGCTTTCGAATTTAGAAGATGTCGATCGACTCGTTTCGCTTGGAAAACAATGGAATAAAAAATTGAAAGCGCTAACGGAACGTCGAACCGTAGATAGAATCGGAGCGATCGACGTAATTTGCTCGGTGGTATTTCACGACATTTTAACGTACGTGCCGATCGTTACTGGTCATTTATACATAATTCAATTGTTAATTTCTTGATACGTTTCCCGTGTCAAGTTTCAGATAATGCGCGCGCACGTGAACGCACGCGAACGAGAACGCAAACACACCGGACAATGTCGTAGTCCGACCGAGGATCGAACAGATCCATTTATGTTCTAAGCTAATTAATCTCGAGGTTACTCTTATTAACCCCTCTACCGCGTTACCGTTTCGCGTCTACGACGATCCAGAGGTCACGGTGGAACACGTTTTCGTTCGGTACCGAACGTTCGTCGCCTCCGATTACTCGTGAACATTCGTTCCGAACCAACTTCCATTTGTATATCTCCAACCGTCTTGTTTATTCTTTTCTGCTTTCGTTCGTACATACGTACTTTTGTACTCGTTATTCGGAAAATGGAACGCGCTTCTGAAAGAGACCGTCTCGTTTTTTTTCCGAATATTCGACCGTCTCGAATCGTTGCCGTCCGTTCGATTTTTCCCTCCGATATTCGCGCGAGAAGTATTTTCCTTTTCTCTAGTCAAGGACAGTTTCCGTACGAATCTGTCCTCGATATTTCTACGATACCTACCTACTTCGTTTCATTGTCCAATAAGGCAGGCTAAGCACACACGGTCGGACGTTTTAAAGGTCGATCGATTTTCGACTTGGACTTGTTCCAAATTCGAGACACCGTGAAATCGTTTTTATTAAAACGTACGTACGTTCGTTTCCTAAACAGTGGATTACTCGGATAGAAAATTAATCGTAAATCAATCGTCCGCTCGCAAATTCGCAGGGAATTCTAGCAGCGGATTTCTTTTTCATCGGTTTCCGTAGCTCGGAGATCGTCGATTACGATGCCACACCGACCAGCCGATACATCGAGCCGATTATCGTTCAAGGTTTATCATCGATCGTTAACATTTTTTCCTCTATTATTTTTTGTACCGAGTCCGACGATAATCGATGCAGAGTATCCGGTTACTCGTCCTTAATCCGCGAACCGCGAACGATCGAGCAACCGATTACGTTTTGCTCGCGTGCGCTCATTGGAAGAACAACAAAATGGTTTTTTTTCCTTCGAAAGAGCGCCTCGGAACAGCGCTCGTTTCGAGCAACTTGATAAGAAACCGAGATGAAATTTCGATGTAACGGCAGAAAAATATTTGTTCGTTCCATTTTTCTACCGTTCTGGCACGTTGCGCACGATTTTCCGCGCGAAGGGACTTTACGGAAAATCCTGTATTAAAGAAAGAAATAACAGCGGCCACATCTACCTTGCTTTATTTTCTAGCCTCGTAATCCTCTCTAGAGTTGCTCGAGAATTTTTCCAATTTTTTCAACGTATCGTTTTTCCTCGTTTCTTTCGCGTACCTACGCTATTTTCGAGTTGTTCGCGCGTCTAAAAAATGCTAGCAAAATGCATCGTAATCGAGTTACCGACCACCCGATAAGCACCTTTCGTATCCTCGCGAATTATGTATATTTCCAGTATCGTGCATTTACGATTAGACGCTATACATATATTTCTCGATATGACTCGATTCGCTTTACTATCGCGATTCGCGCTCGCACGTTAACGAGCGTACTTTCCGAACAGGCGGTTGCTCGTAAAATCGAGGATACGCGTAATTTAAGATAATATCGCGACTCGAATTTTCTTGCGCGATCGTTGTCTTCCGTCGCGCTTCGTGATCACGAAAGTAGAAAAGAATTCCGCGATTCACCTTTGATACGGTCGTTGCGTTATTGCCTACATCAACATTTTTTTCTTATTTTTGGGACGGTTCGGACAAAGAATCTTCGACTTAGCATCGTACGTATTAGCTAGCATTAGAGCGGGCTAATTCATAAATAATTGATGTCGCGAATTTGACCGTCACGCGATCTCGATCGTGTCATCCGCTTTTCTCCGCTCGTTCGTGCTCGGGTTCGCACTCGGGCTCCTCGTGGTCATCGATGAATCATTCTCGCCGTTCGAGCGGATTGCCTCGATAGATTCAAGTTGGTTAGGTTGATCGTGCTTGGAAATTATCGAGGATATTACGAAGCAACTTTTCGACTCGACGCTTCGATTCGTAATTTCGAATTATGTACCTAGGTTATCGTAGTCTCACAGCGGCATTCGCGGTGGCTTTCGATCGAGTCAAGTTCCAAGCGGTGGCTAACAAATGTAATACTGTTCGTTGTTAGGAAAGTAACTGTAAGCCTCGAACGGCGTGATAAATTGCGAAAGAAATTGCTTTTCCGCGAACGACTCGACCGTTATCTTTCGCCCGACGGCGTACGAGGCATCATTAGGAGAATACAGAAGCATAAGTCGCGTTTGACAGGCCGATCCGAGAAACACCGGATGCGTTCGCGCGTATCGGTATTTGGCATTTTGCCCGACACTGACAGCCAGAATCCTCTAGCTACGTCAGGTTACACTTAACGCGTAAACAAACTATTATTCCAACGTTGCACCGCTAATTCGAGACCTTTTCTCCTTTTCATTCGAAATCTCTTCCGTAAACGGTTAACTCTTCGACCGTAAAACGCCTCTAACCACCATTTTCCAACGAAACAACGTTACACGCGCGTTTCGTACTTTTGCTAATTTTCATCTTTTCGGTTCCTCGAGCCGTACACACCGAGCGACATTGTTTTTTATTTTGCTTTTTATTCTAACGCCGAGAATAGCGTTGCTTTGTTGCGGTTTCGCTGTTTCCGTTCGGTTACGCTCATCCAAGCGATCCGATAAAAACGCGTATGCAATCGACGCTGCAAGAACTAATCGAAACTTTTAGCGCGTTTCGGTTGCGTAACTTGGAACGGAAACAAGTTAGACAAAAAAGGTTGAACGACTATGAAAGCGGTCGCGAAATCGCGAGAAAAATGAACGGCTCGCGTTCTTGTACTCGGCCTCCGTCTATCCACTCGCATTTCAACGGTAAAGTTCAAATCGCTCGCGTTAAGAACCAGTCTTACAGCGTCCACTTTCTCGTTGTTCGGTTTACGCGCGAATTTCAACGCGAAACTCGCTGCTTCGTGCTACGTACACACGTATTTACACCAGCACGCCGTATTTGGAAAACAGCAGAATTTCAATCGTAACGTGGCGTGGAACGGCAGAAATTAGGCGTTTCCGATAACAAGATTACCCAGTCTTTCTTTTCCACGGCCGTTCGTACGCCCGTATTTCATTCGATGGAACCGTGTTTTATCGTCGTAACGGGATATTTATTACGCGCGCTGTCCCTTTTCTTTTATCTTGTTTTTATTCGGCCGTTAGTCTGTTCGTAATTACCGACACTCGTATACGGATTCGACGCATCGCATTTACGTTTCGAGTAATATTTCGTCCCGATCCAAATAGATAGCGAGAACCGCTCGGAAGGACGAACGAATAGCGAAGTTATCGACGACTACAACGAAACGGAGTAACGAATTTACGTTTAGATACAGAGTTTCGGAACAAAGCGAGAAATCGATACGATCAACGAAACCATCGGAGTTTCGTACTAACGCCAAATAGACCGATCGAAAATTAACACGGTTCGTTTCGCTCCATTCGTACACGATGTAGACGGTAGTATCTTCACGGATATAATTCTGGTCTCTATCGTGAATCATGAATGCAAGATAGAGGAGTGTAGTTTCCACGCAGGTTACCTAACCACGGAAGATTTATTAATAGTATCGTCGGATGAGATCACAAGGTTCGGTAAGGTATTTTGGCTTTTCCCAGAACAGGTTATGTCACCTCGATTTTCGTGTACACGGAAAATGATATTTATAGGAACGATCCGAAAAGAAAGATAACACGATAGCCCGATCGAATAACGATAGCTCGAAAGAATATCAAGTTTTTAAACGAGATTAAATTGTAGAAGAAACGTCGTTAATCGGTGGGTATTCGACGCGACGATAATTACGGATATTATAGCAGCGTATACGCAAGATAAGATGTTGATATTTCGAAGAAGGTCCGTTTCGTAAGTAGCCGTAGGTGTATAATCCCCCTCCTTAGCGTAGAACGGGGTGGAAAGCCAGTAGGAATGCAAATTACTGGAAAGGAAACGGGACGAGAGAGGACTGGTCGGGATGGGACAAGGTCTTTTCAGCGAGCTTCCCTTTTCAAGCCTGTCGCTTTTCGAGCTCGAACGATCCGAGATTCGTGCGTCGGAGTTCGCAGGAAAAGGCAGCAGCTCGAAGAAAGGGTTGCGGTTGGCAGCGGGGCCAGGAGGACGGCTGAAACTAACTCACCTGAGGAGCAAGAGGAGCTGGAGGGAACGTCGTGCATTTTAATTCGAGCCTCTTCGAGTTCCCTTCTCTTCGTTTTCAGCGTTAGTCTGGCCCTTCTATGGCGTACCGTGTGTCCCCTTTAGGTTTCCTGCCCTTCGGGAAAGGTTTACAAAACGAGTAAGCCCCTCGAGCATTCGCTCTCTTCGCCGTACTTTTCTCCGCGGAGGAGCTGTCTCTTGTTCGAATATCGCGGAACAAAAAGGTTCTTTCGATCAATGGACACATCGTTCGAGAAGTCGCGATCAAATTAACGAAATACGCGTGTGCCGTACTTACGGACGACTTTCTACCCTACAAAGATCATCCGCTCCGAGCTCGAAACGATCTTTTTCGTCGACGATAGAATTCGAACAAATTGTTGGTTCGTTAGACCGACAGAATTTTTTCTCTCGGTCTACTTTCGCGTCGCGCGAACGATACTCCGAAAAAATTTGCAACGGTCACTCGTTTTTAACCGTTCAGCTCGTTTCGCTATGGCAGCTCGCGTTTTCTGCTGCGAGAAGAAAGAGAAAAAAAAGGACATTGTCCTCTTATCCTTGCTACCCTATTTCACCGGACAGAAAAGGAAAGCCATAATGGAAAGAAAAATTACGCCCGAGAAAAATAACTCCTCCCTCTGTCTCTTTTCACTGTCCTATTTTTCTCTTCGTTTTCTTCTCTTTCATTGAAACTCGAATAAAACCGTGTCTCTCTAAAATTCTAAAGGAAGTTAATTACGTTCGGCAAATTCGTTACGGCAAACGTCGCTTACCGAAAAATCGTTCGACGAACGATCGAGAGTAGATTGATTCCACGAATGTTCTTCGCGAAGAGGAACGCAATAATCTCCTAGCAATTCGATCGTTATAACCGGTCATTTTTAACAAATAAGTTGCATTTATTTAACTGTAACTTTTTGATTTAGCCAAAAGGTTGGCCAACATTTGTTTCGGAGCGCGTCAAGTAACACAGGGGATGGCATTCTCCCTTTCTTTTCCGACGAAAGTTCGAGACAAAGAACGTTTATTTTAAAAGAAGTTCGCTCCTCGATTCGTAGCGATTCGAATGTTTTTGTCGAGCGTAACGTTTCAACGAATGCGTCGCGTCCCTGAAAAATTGTAGAAATTCGCTCGTTTCCCAACGGTATAAACCGATCGCGAATCCACGAAATTTATGGCATTCGATGTCGCAATTCCACTCGTGTCTGTCCTCTGTAAAGCGTGAAATTGCGAAATGTCTCTCCTTCGAGTTCTCGCGGTAACTTTATCTCGATAGGAATCGTCGTTCGTGCAGCAGCTCGTGCAGCAGCTCGTGCAGCTTTAAGGCCACGGCGACGCACAGTTCGAAAAGTAATTTAATCGTTTCAGCGTTCGCGCGTACCGAGGTCGTGAACCGGTAACGCGGAATCATCGAGTCGGTATTTGTTGCTGAATCGCGAATTTCGAATGCGCCGCGTCGGCGATCGAATTACCCTGATTGTTCAATTTCAAAATACCAATTTCGAGCCGTGCCCCGCTATCGAACGATCCGGCTCGGCTATTGATCGTTCGCTTCGTTCCCGGTCGGAAAATCCGTCTAATTGAAATAAAAATTGATTGTAGATGCATCTCTCCGAATGACCGAGCGTTAACGATCCGAGGAAAAGGAAATTTTCAAGCTCGAAACTCGATGCAGTCTGGAAACGATTTCCGCTGCTCCACTAAACGCAAACTTCTCGATTTCGTGAAAGTCTTCCCGTAACCCGCTCCTTTTCAAATCTCTTTTCGGAAAGTTCTTGAACTACATTCTTCTCTCCTCATGAATTTAAAGAGGTCTCGACCGCGTTTGAAAGACGCTATATAACGCTATACGTATACCTAGTTGCCTCGTAGGCGATTCGAGCGAACCAACACCGCGTTGGGAACGTTCCAAGCCAGAGCTCTTTCTTCTCTTCTCCGTTTTTCTCGCGTGCACTCGCCAAATTTTCTCCCGCCTAGTTTCCATTTCGAAATTAATCGTTCGAACTTTTAAAAGCGGGTTCGCGTACGGAAATGAACCGTCGCGCAACGCGATATCTATCGGTTCGACGTCGCGGTGCTTACCGAGAACACCTCGAGTTTCTAGCTACCTCGAGATCCTGTTCGTCGAAATAGTCCAAGTGGACAGCGTTGCTGGACCGTGGAGCGTACAGTATGGAAACACCGCGTTCCGTTAACGGTATTCGTGGCTACGATAGTTATCCAACACGGATAACTTGGACGCATCTTCCAAGCCGTTTAATTAAAGTCTCGCGTCTCTTTTCTCTGTACCGTTCCAGCCGAATCGATCACCTCGTAAACCTTGCGCACTTTACCGTGTTTCGTGCATCGTATACCGTAAATTACTCGGTTTATCGTAACTCTAGCCTCGAGGCTGGTTTATCTAACGGGCCAGCGAAGCGTTCGATCGCGTCTTCTGAACAACTTTATTCGTAACTGATCGCGAGATTTGTGCACGATCGGTGTTGACCACCGATTCTTACCGATTTTTACCGATTCTCGAATCGTTCTGAATTTTCGACCATTCGAGAAGCCGATGGGAAACGCGCGGAGAAGGAAGAACAGAGAGTCGGTCAGAGCAAAGACTAGTTGATGCTATGGTCGCCATGACGATGGCTATCGATCCTCTCGTTTCGCAACCGCTGCATCCACCTTTCCTCTTTCGTCCTCTTTCTCTTCGTTTCTCTGCTATCTTCTCGGTCTTGTCCGTTTCTCGCTTTCTCGAAAGTTTCTACGAACTGGGATCGTACCGATCGCGTGGTCGTTTAACTGGCATCGTTGCAACACGTATTTATTCGCGTTCTGACGCGATCGCACCAGAGACATCGAAGATATACTCGTTTCGGTCGCGTTAATTGGCCCGTATCGTTTGCACTGTATTTTTCCGAACGAAGGTGACGTCTAAAGTTACGCGGAACGAAGCGATCAATTTTACGGATGACCGAATATTCTGGAAATTTCGTTCGTTAAAATGTTGGAAATCCGTTAAAGCGGGCCGTATACATATATGTACAGTTTCCGCTTCGAGCATCGGGAGTTGCCGCGTCGACAGACGCGAACGACCAAGCCTTTCGCGATCGAAGGAAAATTAAACGAAATTGATATAAAAATTACGTCGTTTCTCTCGTATTCGGTGGGTTTAGTCGAATCTCGCCGGTCGAGTCGCGAGGTATGTACGTAGGCTTCGGGGATCGGGAAAACGTCTCGTAAGCATACGGAGACGCGTTGTTTAAAAAAAGAGAAGAAACGCGATGGTACATTTTTGCATTTCGGATTGGCCGGCTGCACGATCCAACTTATTTGTTTATACAAGCTCATGAATGATTCATTCCGCGCGATACGTTGCACACGCGCGAAACGTCAAGAAAGAGAAATGAAAGAAAATGGGTGAAAAAAATCGCGCGTTAACCGTAAAATCCTGTTACAAGCCCGCCGGAAAAAAAAACAAACTGGATCTGCAACGTTGTATGTTTGAAAATTCAAGGTTCGTTAGACCGTTTCTTCTCGAAGAAGAAGAGCCGCGCTATACATTTGCATAAATACTGCGGGAAAGTTGCTCGTTTATCTTCGAACGGAGAAAAAAGCGTGGACAGAAATTTCCATAACGAGACAATTCTCTAGTTTAACCGATCTCGCGATACGTAAAGAAACGAATTCGCGTTGCTATCGCGTTAACGCGTGCCAATCGACGATAGGAATGTTTCCCTCGATAACAAAAATTATCGGTCGTTCGAAGAGTACCGTTTCCTTTCGACTTTGGATTATCGATTATCGATTATCGTTCCCCGAGCGTCCGATAATCGGCCAAAAGCCACGGTCGATATCGGCCGAGGCCGGTTCCCGTGAAAGACAAACGGAGCAAAGAACGGGTACATTCAGCTTCGAAGGTGAACGATCGAAGCACCTTTAAACGGTATCAGAAAACGTTGGCGTTGTAACTAAGGGAATTATGTCCAGGACGGCACGATATTTGCTGTTTAGAGTTAAAAAGCGAAGAGGGTAAAAACGAATGCCGACGGGAAAGAGGCGGAACAGCCGGATGGGAGAAAATACGGTGTTCCCGGGGAAGCAACCGCAATTTATTCATCCGTAGTCGGCGATGAACGTGCTCTCGTAGTTACGTGCAGACGCGAACCAACCTACCGAGCACCAGAAGCTCGTTTAATCCCGTATCGCCGCTACGACGCCGCGTGCGGAGACACTAACGAGCTCCACCGGGACAAATACCGAGTTCGCGAACCTTAAACGGGTTAAAAGGATATTCAAAGGGTCGCGAGCGATTCACGAATTTGCCTTTCCGCGGCTTTCGACTCGACGTCGAGAGCGTAATTCGATTTGCCACTAGGACAGACCGATGCGACCACGATATTACCGGACATAGGACATTCTTCCTCTCGATCTTCTCTCTTAGTTAAGTTCTTCGCTTTAGTAGCTAAGTCTTGTCGCTGTCGGTGGTTTCTTTCCGTGTTCGGATCGAACTTCGAAACGCGAAGTATCGGATTGAATTTTTCAAAATTGTCGAAACTCGAGTACGAACCGATGGAAAGCAATAGGAAAGCAATAGATGAGAACGCGTATGTACGCGGTATCGGTAGGTTTCGTTTAGCGCGCGCGGTCCAGCGGACGCTTTAGGTTTGTCCTTTGAAACCGTCTCGAGCGTCGAGCGTCGAGCGTCAAACGTCGAGCGTCCAGCTGGATCCATCGACGAAACGAGTCTCGGGAAAAAGATGGAAACCCTTGAAACGCCGCATCGATCGAACACGTTTATCGAGTTATCGAGTTTAGCGAACGGTCCGTTTTCAGTTATCGCGACAGTCGACCGAGAACACGGATCTCGAGACGACCGAGAATACAAATCGAGATTTAGGTCACGAACAGAAGGGAAAGAAAAACGTTTTCGAGCAACTACGCGTTGCTTCGCGTTTCGTTTAGTTTCGTTTAGCGGCAAACGCGATCGCTACCGGTATGTACCGAGAACGATTCGACGATCGCGAATTCGATCGATCGATTTGAAATTCGAGTCACGTTTTCCTAGAAAGAGGAAATGCTCGAGTGTCTCGACGATATCGAGTTCGACTTGCCCGATTAACGAATACGCGATGGCTGCTGCTAACAGGATAGTAAACGTAACTCGGATACGAACGCTCGAATAGGAATTTTCAGTGGAATCGCGATTTAAGCAACGTTTCGTCTTCGAATCGTAACCGTAGTTTACTCGCGACGCGTCCGAGATAAAGAGTGGCGCGAGATGAAAGATCGAGCCTGGTAAAAAGGTCGGAAAAAGAAGAAGGAGCGGAGCTTTGAAAGACCTTGACAGATTTCCCGCTCGTTGACGCGATGCTGGCAAACGAGCCGGGATTAAAGTTCTCTTTCGAGTCCGAAATCGAGGCTCCTGTTTGCTGCATTGCGACGCAAATCGGACGAACGTAGCCAGAATTCGTAACATTCCGGCCAACGGAAACGGATAATAACGATAACGAAAATCTTCTCTCCGCTTTGTTTTTTGCGCGCGCGCTCGAGTCGCGTGATCGCCGCGAAGAAAGACCGCTCTATCTAAGAGTTTTCTTCGGAAGAGATCACGACATCCTCTTCTTTTCTTCGAGTATTCCGGCCACGCGACGCAATCCGTGCACCAACGAGAAAATCGATAGCAGCGGCCACGCGCTGGAAATTATTCAGCGCCAGCGAGAAAATACCGAATACGTTTTCGAGAAGAATTTCACGGTGACGCAATTGCTCGCGCGAACAACACCGCGCGAACAGCACCTCGCGACCTAGTCGTTTTCTCGATAATTCCGATCCGATGAACGCCGCGAAGGCCGACGATGTCGAAACGAACACTCGCCGAAACACGGACAGTCTTCTTTCCACGGTCGAAACGAACGCGTGTTGCTCCGTCGCGTACGCGGAAATCCAGGCATCGTTATCGTTTCCGTTTTCTGATCTGCGATGTTCGTACGTCGATAAAACGTAATTCGAAATTTGCGTTTTCGACCCATTTCGCGATCGAATCGATGAAATTATTATTACTCTTACTAATTGATCGCGCCTCACAGTTTTACCCTATAAAACGGTATCGCGGCGTAACTTCCCGATCGTTTACGAAGGAAAATTCGAAACGAATCGAGACGAATCAGACTTTTGACAACATCGTTAAAAGCAACGTATTCCGATAAAATCCGTATCAATTGGATAAACGTAATCTAATTTGGGTGACACGCGAACAGAAAGAACGACGGAATTCCAGCGAATAGACGAAACGCTACGAAACAATTAGGCGATCGTCGCGGATACTCGACGCGACAGTGTCGCGATAACGATCGCGATCGTAGATTTTACGGTAAATTGCACGAGCTCCGATGCGAGCCTTTTACGCGACCTCGTTCGTCACAGCCGATCCGTTTATCGGTGAAAGCGTTACAAATATACGAGTATATTAACCGATCGAAAAAGAAACTGATCCGATTTGTATTTCGTACAGTGCCGAAAAGATGAGACTCTTTGCCGTACGATCGAACGTAATACCTGGTCAGGAATTGAACGAATTATTCGACGACGAAACGAACAGTGACGAGTTAGGCGTCGTTCCTATTTGCGAGCCACCCTGCACGCGCGCAGTACACGCTGAGCCCGTTCCACCGAATCAACCTCCGCTCCAGCTTTCGAGCTTCGCTTCATCTGCTGATTACGCGTTATCGTCGTTCGTCAGAGATTTCCGAAATTTCCATGCCCGCAACGTTAAAAAAGCGGATGCTTTATCTAATCTCTCCTTCGACCATTCGCCGCATTTTCGACAGGATGCTTCGTTTCAAGTTCAGTTCTGACGTTCCGTTTCGACAATGACATAACTGAAAAGCTCGAACGTTTTTCTACCGTCCATACCGGTATCCGAGAATCGCGGCGAAACGGCAAAGAAACGAACGTAATACTCGATTCGATCGAAAAGAGCAGAACGGAGAGACGATAACTTTGATATCGAGCCGAGAACCGAATAAAGAGAAATGCGCCATTTTCACGAGTGTGTTTTTTATTCGTTTTAGGACAGCAAAGGTGAGCGCAGCGCAGCCAGCAGAAGGTAATGCGTCTGGTGACCGGAAGCGAGAAGCCTCCGGCGGTATTTTCTTGGTTCGCTCGTTGGCGCTGTTCTCTCGGGTTTCGGTGCACGATTTCCCGTTACCGATCGACCGGTTCTAAGGAAGGAGAAATAACTCTTGGTCCCGGAGGTATAGAAGCGTCAGGAACGGAAAGCGTACAGACGGAGAGAGCACGACAACGACGAGGATAACGGCTACGACAGCGACGTCTCAGCCTGCAGGGAGCGCCTCGTCCAGTACGGCGCTCTTCTAACGGCGATAGGAAGGAGTTATGGTGTCTCGCAAATGCGATGACTGCGGCCGCAGCCGTGGCACCGTGGCATCGTGCCCACTTTTACAAGGCGATCGTCTGCGTCGTCCTCGCCCTGATTGCCATTCAGTATTTACTTAGCGGCGTTATCGATCGCCGATCCATCGAGACCATTTTCACGATTAACGCTACCAGGTACGTCTCGCGTTTCTCCCGATTTCGCCGTTTTCACCGTTTTCACCGTTTTCACCGTTTTCACCGTTTTCACCGTTTTCCTTCTTCGAATCTGTCAAACCTTCATCGAAGACCGATGCAAACATCGTACAAGATGTAGCTCTCGATTTCACGTTCGATTCGGTTTTAAATTTTCCTCGCATAACGGGACTTTAACTCGCGGCGAGATTCGACGGACGCTTAGCCGATAAAATTAATATCGAATCTGTTAGTCGATGGGGATTCGATGTTACGACGAGCTCGATTTTCTGCGTATCCGGGGAATGTTATTCGCACAATGTCCTAGCTACGACTGGTCGTTTGCTCGAAAACTTTCTTCGGCTTTGCGAATGTTACGGGTCGTAATTCTATTGTCTTGAGAACCGATCAGTTTTTAATCGGTGACGAGAGATTAGGAAATCGTCGAACCGGAAGAAACGTACTTCGCGCGATCGCAACCAGTCAGCTACGAAACAATATCATCGCGATACGACGCGATGTATCGCCGAGAGACTTCCTTCCTCCTTTCGAATCGATAGCCGATTTCGAACCTTCCGCGCGCGAACCAAGTATTTACAGTTTATTTTTCGATTTGCCGCGAAGAAACGCGAAAGTTACTAGGGATAAAGTTAAAAAGTGAAAAATATTAGACATTCTGCCCGTGCTGGGAACAGCGATATAAACGCAAAATTACAATTTAAATTAAGCGCGGGTGGGTATACTTGTACCTATATCGCTAAAATTATATCATGACGTCCAAACGTACCGTACGAAATTACCGGCAGTAGATTTACGCTCTTGAAAAGCAACGTACCACGAGTATCGCTTCGGAAGCAGAATTATCGAGCGTTTCGTGACGAGCACAGGTGTACGAACAACGAACATGCATATGCATAAAGATATTCGTTGGCGCTAATCTCTCGACGGACGGCGTCTAAAAAGATTTCCGTGCAACGTACTCGAAAGACCGAGTAAAATTCGATTCGTGGTCCGTTTCTTTAATCGTTCGTGGACGATACGTTTACATTTTTTGCTTCCGTGGTAACGAGTGTAAACGGGAAGTTATTCTTTTTTAGCGCTTTGCGAACGTTAACGAGGAAGATCCCGCGACTCGGAACCGATCGTCGATCAGTCGGTTCGAGATGGAAATTGTGTTTAAAAAGTCGAGATTAAAGGAACGCGAGGACTGGTCAAGATTATCAGTCGAGATTAGCGAAACGATTGGACTGTTGGACGATAGAGCGTTAGCGGGTAAGGAGGAGTTATCTCGGATAGGCGCGAATCGTAGTCGGTAGTAGGTTCGTAATTGGACGGACGTCGACGGAACGAAGACGCTAGAAACGAGCTTCGATCAGCCGAGTGTGACGCGTCTTTAATTAGAACGAAACCGCGATAGAAGGTTCGCGCCAAAACGGACGCAACCGAGAATAAATCGGATCGTACGACGATCGCTAAAGATAGCATCTGTTTCGGAGGGACGGTGGTCGAGTTCGAAGTTGGAACGCGGTAAATTTCGATCGATGTTTGCCCGTAGGTACGCGGATCGTACGTACAGGCACCATCCTCGTGGGCTGATCATTTACGGCCCCGTTACGGTATCGAGCATACCCGCTAGCAGTAATGCGACCGCCTCGACTTTGTTATGGGCTGGCAAAGCTAATTCCAACAACGTCTCGAAACTGGACGCCGCTTTTCCCACTCGAAACGCGTACATCGTTGGAAGCTCGCTAGAATCCTCGACCGCGAATTCGACGAACGGCACCGCGATGCAACAATGCCCGCTCATTCCTCCGAATCTTGGTAAGTCCGCGCGACCCTCCGACACTTTTTTTTTCTCTCTCTTTCGATACGCGTTTCTCGGCTGAACGAGTACGTACACGTCGGACCGATCTCGATGATTCGCAGTTGGACCACTGGCGGTTAGCAAGTCACCGCCGGAAATGTCGCAGATGGAGAAGCAGTTCTCCGAGGTGAGACCAGGTGGCAGAGGTTACCCGACCGATTGCCTCGCGAGGTATCGCGTTGCCATTATCGTACCGTTTCGAGATCGACCGCAGCATCTTCAGGCGTTGCTCTACAACCTTCACCCGATGTTGCTGCGTCAGCAGATCGACTATCAAATATTCATAGTCGAACAAAAAGGTAAGGTAAAGGTATATTTCTCCGCGTAATAACCATACGCGTTTACAACCTATCGTGTTAGCGTCGAGCTCGGGATCGGATCGCGGTTCGCGAAACTTCGTTAAAGACGAGGCAGAACAATTTATCGAATAGGCCAGGCGAGCGGCTACGTTCGAATTTCGTGTACGAACGGGAAACGTTTTATCGATGTTTCAGGCAGCGAAGCCTTTAATCGCGCGATGCTGATGAACGTGGGATACGTGGAAGCCTTGAAGGAACGGCCTTTCGACTGCTTCATTTTTCACGACGTTGACCTGCTTCCGGAGGACGATAGAAATCTGTACACGTGTCCCGAGCAACCGAGGCACATGTCGGTCGCGGTGGACAAGTTCAAATACAGGTATCGCGAGAAAGCGGATAGTTTTCTCTTAAGAGTTCGATTGACGCCGCGTTGTATTTGCTACCGTAGGCTACCGTACGCCGATTTGTTCGGTGGCGTGTCGGCGATGTCACGCGACCACTTTCGTTTGGTGAACGGGTTCAGTAACGTGTATTGGGGTTGGGGCGGCGAAGACGACGACATGGCGAACCGTATCAAAGCGCACGGGCTTCATATATCGCGGTATCCCGCCAACGTGGCGCGCTACAAGATGCTCACGCACAAGAAGGAAAAGGCTAATCCAAAGAGGTGAGAACTAACTTAGAGGTGCGAACGATACGGAAAGTGGCTAGATAATCGAGCGTCTCGTTCAATTTACAGGTACGAGTACCTGAAGACGGGAAAGAAGAGATTTACCACGGACGGTTTGAGCAATCTCCAGTACGAGCTCGTCGACAAGCAAAAGCCGAAATTGTACACGTGGTTGCTGGTGAAGTTAACGCCACCTCAGCCCAGCTGATGGCTATCCTGGATCGGATAACGACACGTAGAAGTCGATCGTCCGATCGGCACGCGCGCTGCTCCGGAACCGAGCGGCGGATCGATTCTTTCGCGCGATCTACCACGGCGTACGAACGGTATTAATCGCGTTCCATCGACGCCGTTCGATAACTAAACTCGCACCTTTCCAACTGCTTCTCGAGAAAGACTTCGAATGCCCGACCAGCCAACGACGGGGAAAGATAAAAGCGAACGAGACGAGTCGTTTCTCCGACGATCATCGACGCGGTATATAACGATCGAGAGAAACGTTGTTACGTGATATATTTTTATTCCTTGTATTTTTTTATCGCAACGATAGGCTAGAGAGAGAGAGAGAGAGAGAGAGAGAGAGAGAGAGAGAGAGAGAGAGAGAGAGAGAGAGAGAGAGAGAGAGAGAGAGAGAGAGAGAGAGAGAGAGAGAGAGAGAGAGAGAGCAGGTAGTAGAACGTAGCGTACGAGCTGACGTGCCAAAGGTGAACGACGCGTGGCCGCGAGAAATAAACGGAGCGGAGAACAGTCCTTTCCCCGTGTCCGATCTCCGCGATACGCGCGCGTATGTATATATATATATATATATATATATATGTAATTGATAAAAAATAGTTGGAGGCTTCCTTGATCGTGGTTGCGCGAAACCCCGCGGATCTTCGCTCTCGCCGATAAGCTCGCCGATAAGCGAATCGAACAGTGAAACGGCACTTTTGCTTTCAGGTTTTTACGTCGCGATACAGTTTCGGCTTAACCTCGCTAACTTTTCGTTACGCGAACCGAGAACGATCACGAATTTCACTGACGTAAACTCGCGTATGATACTCGACGAGATGAACTTTATTTTTGTAACACGTCGAATAATAAGTCTGGTTAATTGTGCGGTAAAAAGTTTATTTCTGTAGCGAAGGGTTGCGCGACCGTCCAAGACGGTCGTATAACGTATACAACGGAAATGGTACTTAAGCGTGTAACGTGAACCGAAACCAACCAAGGAAATAATCCCCGGGTATTCGGGGACGACGCTGGTCGTAAACGTTTTATACGCATTTTCTCGTGCTTAGCGCGACTGGCCAACGCGACCTCCGAGACGCGATTTATCCTTTCGACGAGAAATCGAGATCCCCTTTCGCCGGCGATATCCTCGAATCGATCGCCTGCTGTATATTTCACGCTGGTATTTTAATCGTTTTCGGTCACGAGACGCGATTTTACCGTTTCAACCTTTCGAGAGTCGACGTCGTCGCGATCGAAATTTTCTCGTTCGTATTATAAACGTAAGCTGCTGTCGACGCTGCGCGAAAACGTTGTCGAACGGTTTTCGGACCGAGTCCGACTATATTGAGAAACGGTGTAAAACGCGCGAAACACGGCAATTTTGTTCGTATCGATTCGGCTACCGGTCGATTTCCGTTCGACAAATATCGGACACAAGTCGGTTTATCGTTGCGTTACGCGTTATCGAATCGTATGAAAATTCGACGCAGCGTCAGACGGGTGTTTCGAAGGTTTAATCGAAGCGATTTCAGCGCGCCGTATGACAGCTTCGAAAGCAACATTCCGGGGGTCGAGCGGGCGGCAACAATTTCCAAGCGTACAAAGTCGAGCACGAGGTGAACGAGACGCGGAAACATATCAGGCGTATCGGTAAAACGCGTTGTCGAGCCGCAGCACCGCCTTCGATCGTTCGGAATCGATACTTAAATCGTTAAGGGTGAGAGCGTACGGGCTGTGAATAACTCGCTTTTCTTGCAGCGACGGAACAGAAATCTCGAGCACGTGTGCGCGACGATTCGGCCTGAATATTTCGCTTTCGTACGCGAAACAGCCACTCGCTCGAGAAGAAATCGTCGTTGTCCGGACGTTCGCGACGATATCGATGCTCGTTCGTTCTGCCGCGCGATTTCTCGACGCGCGACGCGCGACCCGCGAGCGTCGAGGAAACGCCGACGCGCGAGCGTCGAGCGGACGATTTCGCGCGAACGCGCAGGTAATTTCATGTACTCTAAGAAAAAACACACACGCTGTACCGTTATACTACGAATATCGAATAATCGATAATATCTTAGGCCATTAATATAAAGTAAGCGCGAGCGACAAGTTTGGAGACGTTGGGAACTTTTCCTCGGTTATAGGGTTTAGGTTTAATCGGGATGTCGGAAGACGTCGAAAGAAAACACGTTTATTTTGATTTCGTCGATGCAACGAAGAAGCAACGTCGACCTCCCTCCTCGCGGGCGAGCATTAATTCGCCAAAGGCGTACAGTAATCGTAAACGTTCCATGGAAAACGACTAAATCGCGTAGTTTAAGGATACATCCGTAAGCGTTTGTACGTGAAAGGCGAAAGAAAGAGAAAAAGAAAAAAGAAAAAAGAAGAAAGAAGAAAAAAGAAGAAAGAAGAAAAAAGAAAAAAAAAAGAAAAAAGAAAACGCGAACCGAGGTATCTTCGCAATTTACCCGGAACGTTAGAATTTTTCACCAGTTACGTGTCGGTGATGTATCGAAACAATAAAGGCTATTGAAACTCTTATATCCTGAAATATATTCCTTCCAACGCTCTCCTCCCTACCGTGTGCCATCGAATCGTTCGATCGATCGAACGTTACGTCCGTTCGCCGGCTCGCAAGATTTTCTTAACCGTGTCCCCGATATTCTTGACGGTGAAGTTGCTGACGCTGTTCAACAAGCGCTTCATAAAATCGTGATTCAACAGTCGATGCGCCAACGCGACGTTCTTCCGGTCGCTCAATTCTTCGTCCCTCAACTCCTCGTAGACGACCGCCAAGCGATCGCGAAGATTGCTATGGTTGCCGAAGATCTCCGGTCGCAACGCGTGCCAGGGAAGCGTCGCGGCCAGCACCGTCTGCAAAAAAAGGCAGTCGTCGCGATAGTTGACTATCGAGCGAAGAACAGCATCGTTCGAAGCGCGATTCTTACGAGGCAAAGGTCCAAGGGAAGCCAGTAAACGACCATTTCCTTGTCTTGTTCGACGCTCGACGACGATTCGACGTACGAGATCGCTTCGGCCTCGAATTCGACGTTCGGAAAGTACGTCGACGCGATCGATTCGCGGGATACCTTTGCCGATTCGTCCTCCGATTCGTTCGTCGCTCGATCGAGCAATCGATCGAGAATCCGTCTCGCCACCTGAAAGGAACGCGTTCTTTTATCGCCTTTCGCTCTGCCGTTTAAAAACGATTTATCCCCAGTGGTCGATTACCTCGAGAGCTTCGCCACGGGAGCTTCTTGGCCAAGACAAACCGAGACGCTTCCGTTCGTAAATTTCCTGAACGTATCTCTCGCCTTCCTCCGCGTCCGTGCACACTCTGTTTCCCAGCGCCAACGTGACCGCCTTTCCGAAACCTTCTCTGGGATCGTCGTCTTTGCAAAAGACCAGCAACAACGCGGTGTAGTTGATCGTGCGTCGATCGACCGCGTACATACGACAGAGCAGCTCCTTGGCCAGCGTTCGTCTGAACGTTTCGTCCTCCAAGGCGGAAGGCGATCTCGCGTCGAAACCCGAGCTCTTCCCGAGCCTCGATATCATCGAATCGCCGTCGTCCCGACACGAACGATACTGCTCCTCCTCGTCCGGTTGTTCGACGGCCCACTGGAAATCGTCTTGAAGAAGGTCGTGGTGATACTCGGTGTCGGTTTGCGCGCGATCCAGAAACCACAGAGCCGTTCGATGATACTGCGCGCGAGTCACCGTTTCCCTCGACTCGGGATCCTGTGCACGGAATCGATCTCGGGCGATCAACAGATCCCGATGGCTCGGCCAGGGAAGTTCCATCGCGTAAACGATCAATTGTCGCCAATCGATGTGATCGACGTCGCCGAACAGGCAACGGACCAACTCGGAAACTTGGCTGCCATGAAGCTGGTACCAAGAGCAAGGAAGCAGCATCGCTTCTCCTTCCTCGCGACCGTGGCCGACCAGGTCCTGCAGTACGTAGACGAACGCGCGTTCCGACACGGTTCCGTAGGGCGCGACTCTCTGGAAGATCTCGGTCAGTCGGGCGAGATCGATCACGCGGAATCGCCAACTGGACACCGGTTCCCTCGCGGCGACGCTCTGCCGCTTCGCCGGAACGATCTTGGTCACGAACACGTTCGACCTAACCACGAATTCACCGTCCTCCAAGAGCATCTCGTTCTCGATTATTCTGCCCTCCTCGATCGCGAAACGGAACACGGTTCCCATCTCGGCCACGCTGTTCGTCTCTCGTTGGTACCTGCGAACGCGAACGGGTCAACAGTGCCTGGTCGGTCGCGCGTTACCGATTCCGGCGAAAGAACGCGCGCAACCTGTCCACGATGGCGTCGTAAATGTCGGCGAAGGTCCGCTGCGCGGTTTCCAACAGAAAGAAAAAGTCCACTCGGGCCACGCCGAGCACGGAGTCGAGCATCGAACGAACCCGGTTCGTCTCGAACGCGATCGCGTACTTCCATTCCGAGATGAGATCTTCGCCCCTCGTGGCCATCCTCACGAGGATCGAATCGTCCGAATCGGTGAGCGTATGTTTGCCGAATCTCGAGGTCGCGAGTCGCTCCCTCTTGATCAGTTCGTTCGCCGCCGCGGACAACGCGTCGACGACGCTTCTCGCGTAACGCGCGTTCTCCAAGATCCCTCGGAACGCGCAACAGTCCTCCGCCTCTCGAAATCGATTCTTTTGCTCGCTCAACGCGTCGTCGATCTGTCGGCGAAGAAGCTCGCGATCGACGGCAGGCGGCGGAGCCTCCATCGTCGTTGTCTTCCTTCCGGATCGTTCGCTTCTTCGTTCGATTCGTTCTGTTCGCTCGATTCGCTCGAGATTCTCTCGCGAACATTCTGGCGCGGGTCGTTCCTGGAATAGCAACGGTTCGCTCGGGTCCGCCTCTATCCTGTTCAGGGCGTGTTTCGGGCTCGTGGACTCCGCCAGCGGTCTCTTCAACATTCCCAAGTAGTAATCCTCCACGAAGCGCATCGTGTCGACGAAACGATCCAGTTCGGCCTGTACGAGACCCACGTAAACGTTGTACAGAATCGAGGCCTCGAGGACGGCCCAGCCATCGTCGATCAACCGTCTTCGTTCCTTTTCCGCTTCCCGTTTCCTCTGGTCGCAAATGTCCCAGAGCGTCGCTTGAAAATCGGTCACGCGTCGATGCAGCTCGCACTTGACGTCCGCGTCGTGACGAGCGTCCGGGTCGATGGCGTTGAAAGCCCTATGAAACTCGTACAACAGATCCTGCTTCTTGTCCGGCCGTCTAACGAAATCCTTCATGTTCCTGCTGACGACATCTCGATACGGAACGATTCGCGCCACGCGAATGCTCTTCAGGTACAGCATCTCCCTGACGTTGTCCATGTACGCGATTTCCATCTTCTCCCATAGGTTTGCCAAATTTTCCAAGAGACCGACGCCCAACGGAAAATCGATCCACTGCCAGTTAGGATCGCCGGGTCTAGCTTCGCCTGGCTCGATCGTCCAACTCTGCTGGAAGAAGTCCATCGAGAGCGGGTCGTCCTCGGAATCCGCCTCGAGCCCCTCGGTCTCGGGTACAAGACGTCGAACCACCGGTGCCCTGGAACCGCCGACCGTTCGCTGTCCCGTATCGGCCTCTAGCTCTTTCAACGCGTCGCCGAACAACTCCTCGGACGGTTTTCCTTGCAGCGGTTCGCCGATCACCAACCGTGCCAGTCTCTTCAGCGCGGCCGAGTCCAAGCTCGAATAATAGAGCGCGTACGCGTTCGCGCGTTTGCGAGAAGCGTAATACCTGTCGATCGACGACGCGCTCTTACTCACCGATTCGTACGAACAATCCGTTCGAAAATTCTTCGGTTTCGCCGCCACTCTGACGAACAAGTCGACGAACGTGGACCTCGCGACATGGTCCGTGTCTCGGTTAACGACCGGATCGGGCACCAGTTTCGATCGTCTGTAAAATCCAACGCGGCGTTATTCGCGGAATCGCCTTCGAATTCGCGGAATCGTACCTTTTCGACGTGAACGGATCTTCCTCGTCCTCGAAAACGATCCTCCGCGGCACCGACTCGATCTCCTCGATCGTCACGTCCCGGAAATCGAGCTGCTTCGGATCGGGTGGCGGCGCTACGCCCGTCAAGGCCGCTTCCAACAGAGACATTTGCTCGTACGTGTTCGGATAGTCGATCAGGGCCCAGCGTTTCGCGTCCGTCACGCTCTTGAGATACTCGACGAGAACCTTGGTGAGCAGTTGGTCGCTGATCGGCTCGCCCAACGCGAGAAACTCGTAGACCCACTTACCTGCGGGGCGCGATTACGTACGCGATTACGGGCCAGACGACGAACGAGAGAAACGAAAACGCCTACCGATATAAGCGGCGTCGGTGAGCACCGGATGCAGATCGTCGTACGGTAACTCTCGCGGCGTCTGCGTCTCCTTGTCCTGTCGCGTACCGGAGTCCATCCGTGCTCGCGGACATCCGTTATCCTCCTTCGAGGTCGACGAGGCTCGATCCGAGAGATAGTCGCGTAACTTTCTCGCCCCCTCGCCGGTCGCGGCGATCACCCTCGAGTCGATGTACTCCACGTCCGACATCTCGTCCTTGTACTTGCCGAGACAGTAGTTGATCGCGTCCTCGATCCGCACCAAGTGGACCCCGTTCCGCTCGAGCAACGCTCGAATCGATCGATGATGCTCCGAGTCGGTGACGCCGAGCAGAATCGCGGCGCTTTTGAATTTCGAGAGCAAATGTTGCGCGCGGTTCGGCGGCCGAGGGTAGAGAGCGTTCAACAGTCGATGTACGGCGTAACCGAGTACCGCGCGACCGAGCTCGTACATTTCGCGTTCCTCCTCGCCGAGCATCGGGCTAAACTCTTTCCAGGGTGGATCCGCCAGCAGATAATCCTGTAGAAGGATCTCGCGATGCGCCTCGGCTTTCTCGACGCTCGCGCACCATTCCCGATACTCCGAATCTCGGTCTTCCTCCGATTCCTCGAATTTCTCGAACGTCTCGTCGACGATCGGCTGTTCCTCGAGAAACATCTTTTTCCACTCGTCCAAAATTGACTGCGAGACGTTCCCGTCGTTCACTCGTCGATACTCGCCGACGTTCAACACGACGCTCATCAGATCTTGTACCACTCGCCGACACATCTTGTAGTGATTCGCCTTTATCTTTCGTATCTTCTCCTCGATCAGCCTTCGACGAAGTTCGCACATCCTCTCGCACTCGATCTCCGCGTCCTTCTGCTTCTTGGACGCGACGTCCTTCTCCAGCTCGATACTCGCCCGATGCTCGAGATCGCTCGCTTTCAGCGTCATGGTATCGACGATCCTACGATTCTCCGCCATCGTGTTCTTTTGGTCGCGCACCTCGCACAACTTGCTCACCATCTGCTTCTCGTATCGTGACTGATCCAAGCTGCGTCTCGCGATCGCCTCGTCGAACGCCCGATCCTGTTTTTTTTCCATTCGATCCAAAAGCTCCCACAAGAACGTCTTTTGCGTACGCGACTCCAGAGCGGCTAGGGTCGCCGCGCGTTTCGTCCGATTTTTCAACTGTTCCACGTACGCTTGCCCCCTTTCCCGATCTTCGCCGTCCTCCATCATTTTCTCCAACTCCATCGCGAACCTGTTCCTCTCCTCCTCCAACGCGCGCTCCTCATCCTCGAACGTCTCGAATCTTTTTCCTCGCACGCGCCGCGAGCGTGCGAATCGATCCAGTTCCTCGGTCTGCTTCTTCCAGCTTTCGTCCGACGGCTGCCGTCTCTACGAACCGGTATCGACCCTTAATTCCAACTTTCTCGCTACCATTCACCGCGTCGCGTCGGAGATATACCTCGCGGTCGCAGCGCTCGAGCGGTCGAACGATCGAGTACGATTTACAAGGCTCCTCCAGTTTCTCGCGTTTCCGCCGGAGATTCCGAAGCAACGCGGGAATCTCGAACCTTCGCGCCTCGACCATTCCTTTGCAGAGCTTCGCGCACAAAGGATGTTCCGGAGGCTCGTACGGGGGAGGATCCTCGGACACGGTGGTCACATCGAATTTCTTCGACGTGGGCACGAACTTTTCCCTCTCCTTCTGCAGCGTGATAAAATGTAACCTGTCTTTTCCCTCGAGACACAGGTACAGCTTGTAGAAGAGCCGCAACGACGTGGCACCCTTGCCGCAAGAAATCTCCGCGATGCTCTCGTCATCGCAGTCGATGCCCAAGAATCGTAGCCAAAACTTTAAATGTTTCAGATTCACTCTGCACAGAGCCGGATCCTGCGTGTGCGCGATCGTTTCCAACTGAACGCGGTTTATTATGTCGTAGCTGTGCAGAATCTGCGCCAAGAGCGTGCCGTCTCTGGTGTAATGGCCGAACACGTCCGGCGACAGATCTATCATCGCTCCCAACCTCGCCTGGATCCAATTTTTCATGATATCGCCCATTGCTGACCGTTCTTTCGTCGCTCGATTCGACGTTTGCATGTTCCGTCGATCAGTCCCCCCCGTTGCCGCTCGATTCGACTTGAAATCGGCCGCGAGCCCTACGACTCATCGATCCACGATTCTCATTATCGCGTTCGCCATCCGAAGCTGAATTCGCTGAAAAATGGATTAGCAAATAAGAAAGAAGACGCGCGTGTTAAAAAGTTGTGTACTCTTTATTCCCTTTATACTCCACTGCACATACACGACGTTACAGGCCTACATAGGTACAGACGGGTAAAGAAAACCTTGGTTTCTCAGCTTCTCTTTTATTCACGTTAAACCAACAGCGTCGCTTGAGCATTGCTTCGATTCTGCCACGAAACAAAGACAAGGATGATCGTTTGCGTCTAAAAAGGTGACAATTCATTTCCTCTCGCACTTTCTCTCGCTCTCGTTCTTTCTCTCGAAACTTTCGCTAAATGCTAAATGCTCGATCGCGTCGCGTCGCCTCGTCTATACCCCGGCTCGCACCCGGTCACGCTTTTCGTCCGTTCGCCATTTCGGAGCCAACCAACCGCGAGATCCATCCATCCATCCATCCATCGAGGGAAGAAAAAGTCGGTAAAAGAGACGTAATAGTGTTCGCGGGAGGCTCGAAAGCCGACAATTCGAAACGTTCCTTCCGATCGTTCGATCGAATCGTCGCGTCGCGTCGCGTTCTTCGGACAATTTAACTTATTGTTAGGAACCCCTTTATCTCGTCTCGATCTACGCATCAGATTCTCCCTATACCTTTCGTTTTCGCGCCTCTCCATCCTCCGCGTTCCACGATGCTCGCCTAATAATTTAATAGTTATAATAATCGCGATAGAAATAATGATAATCACATGCCGGTCACAGTTCGATCGTCGTAAGAAACCGTGACGATGAGAATAACGGTAATAATACAACAGCAAACGTTTAAAAAAAAAGAGAAAAACACCGCCCGCCATCGCGATCCCGAATCCCGTCGTGCAAACCCATTTGTCGATAATCCTTACTGCGCCTACGACAGACGCGCTAATATTTCTAACCAACAATCCTTCTTCGATCAGCTGTTATTCCTTTTTCCTATCTTTCTTTATCCGATCTTTTGCTTACTCTCTCGATTTGCCCAGAAAAAAGATCAACGACGAAAGGATCGTCCTCGAAGAGTACAAAACGAAGAATCTGCTCGTCTAATTATCGTCTAATACTCGCCTATACCGGTCCGTCGAGTAACACGATTTAAGTCCACGAGTACGTTGGCGATCGAATCGATACGTACGCGTAAATCGTTTATCGAAACGATTATTTAGTTGAAAATTCTCGTTGCCTAACATTCTTCGCGCGTACAACAACGTTTCTCAAAGTCGCGCCGTTCGAGATCCAATGCACTCGCGACTCGATCCGCGATCATGCACGAGATTTTATTTTATTGCTGTGGGCACTCTCTCTCGCTCGCTTTCTCTCTCTCTCTCTCTCTCTCTCCGTTTTTCTCGGTCCGTGCTCCTTGTTCGAAAAGAAAGCACCAACGGACGACGGCCGCTTCTTTTTCGACGAGTAAACGAAAGGAAAAGTTCGCCGTTGGATACATCTAGTCACTAGGTAAGGTCGCTTGTCCTCGTTCGGAGGCTCGTCGAGCGATCTGTGGCGCTAATATAGTAGGGTCCTCGTCGCGCAAGACGTCCAACGAAAGGTATGCGCGCCTAGTAACCGGAGAACTCCGTTAGCGGGCCTGTGCGATATTGGACGTCTCGCGTCACGCTGACCACGCGTAAAGTACGAAGGAACGAGTTCAACGACTCCACCTAAAAATCTACGTCCTAACGTTAATCTACTTTCTATTATGCGCGTCTTTCGGTGTGCCGGTGCGCGTCTCTCTTCCTTTGCGCCTGTAATCTCTCGCTTCGCGCGTAATCGCTACCGTAAACTAACGTTTCTCTCGCTACGCGATAAACTACTTTGCCGCTAGAGTTTAGAGCAACATGGACAATTAATATTTTTTCCCTTCCGTCATCGTCCTACCGTCTCTAGATCGAGTCGTTCGAAATTATTCGCTAATCGCCTCTCTCTCACCGCCGCGCGTAAACAAACAGAGGATTATCGTTCGTTTCTCGATTAACCGACCTTCTACCATCCTTTTCAAGCCGCTTCGCAACTTCGTTCGTCCACCATCGAAAAATTGTTCGACCACGCGTTGCCAGGTTTCGCTACTCCTCCTCGCGGTTCGGTTTTAATCTCGAGTCTCGAAACGCGCGAAATCGACGAACACGCGTCATGCTTCGCACGCTCTCAAAGGCACGTCACTTTGTAGGTACCCGGTTTTTATTTATTTTTTTTTTTTTTCTTTTACTTATGCTTCGTTTTCTTCTCGCGACAAACAATGGACACGCGCGATTTCGGTAATGTTTAGCGGTATCGCTAGCGTCGTCGCTCTCGATAATATCGATGCTATAACATTACTATTAGCGTTAACTTTATCGTTATCATTCATTCATTTATTTATTCTTTTAGTATTATTACTATTATTATTATTATTATTATTATTATTATCGTTATCGTTAGATTATAAGTATTATTGTTGTTATTGTTATTATAATTACTACTACTATTATTATCGTTAGTTATTACAATTTCCCGTTGTCGAGTGTTATTCCGATACGACTTGTTTCGTTTAGCGGTGTTACTGTCGATATCGCGCGTTACGAGAGTTCGCGATTCGCCGCCGTGATCGTCGTTGTTCGCGTTCACGAAACGATTGATCGCGAGGAAACAAGTTCCCTCCAGCATCCGCGGACGACCGCGCAAACTATCGTCGTCGCGTATTTTCTACCGTCTATCGCGTTATCGTCGTTACGTCTACCGCTATTGCTCTATCGTATCGTTATTATTATCGTTAAGTATCGTTATCGGTACTATCGGTTAGGATGAAAGAAGGAAACTCTTTGTTCTACTCTGACGAGAAAAAGCCTCGTGGGCAATACGCGACCGCGCGAAAACCTTCCCTCCGAAACCTGGCAATCTCGTTCCCGTTCCTTCACGTCGTTGTACATTTTTACGACTCGCTGCTGCTCGACGATTCCCTCTTCCCACCGAGCGTGTGTTTCGAAATCTGTACAACCGAAGAGGAAATACGCGAATTCGTAACTCTTCGGCCCGTCGCTTGCGCCCAAACGAATCAACGAGAAGCAGAACAGCACGATCTCGTTTCCGATCCACGTCGAGGTACGCATCGTGCTCATCATCGCTCGAGGAATTGGACGAGGTTAGTAGTGATCGTCGCGGTTTCCCCCAACTTGTTCCGACGCGGTGCCGCGACCGCGTCGTCCTTTGGGCGTCGCGGTGCCGACGTAGCTTGCCGGAAAGCGTGGAGAAACGGCGAAAAAGCTAATGCCAAGGAGAGCTCGAACGACTTTGCGTCTCGATCGGACACGAAGAGAAGAAAAGAAAAGAACGAGACGGTCGACGAACGATCTCGCGCGAATTCGTTAACAATATGTGTCGCGCTCTTTCGCCCGCCTTTCATTCGGAAGCGCACGCACGCTCGCATCCATGCACGCACTCATCTACTCATGTCCACGAACACACCATCCAATTATGCCAATTTACCGTGTGCGATACAATTACGCGATTAGCAGTATCACCGTTACTTTATTATAATTAGTGTTACAAAAGCTTGATTATTTGGATCGGACTGTAGCAATATATTCACATAACTATCGTCGTTGGAAAATAAAAATTCAACGTTTACATTACAATTGTTCATCGTCTTCTTGACCATCGACAATTCGATTCGTAACGAATCGTAATAAATACGGTATGTTTTATAGTGTTCAGTAATAATAATAATAATAATAATAATAATAATAATAATAATAATAATAATAATAATAATAAAAATAATAAACAAATAAAATATAATAATAATAATCGTAATAGTAGTAGCAGTAGTAGTAGTAATAGTAGCAGTAGTAGTAGTAAAAATAAAAATAATAATGATAATAATAATAACAATAAATACTAGTAGCATTAGTAGCAGTAATAGTACTAGTTGTAATATTAATAATCACCAGTGTAGTCGTAGTTGTTACCTTTGTCCTTGTCTATCGTCATCGTTGTCGTCACCGTCGTCGTCGTCGTAATTACCGTAGCGATAGTTGTCAGTGTCATCGTCAAAAAACGAACATCAATCAGTCTCGTAACACGATTCGACTACTGTACAGATATTGCCACAAACACGTCGCTTTGGAATAACGCGCATTCCACTTGTACGAGCTTAACCCTAGAATGTACGTTCTTTGCGAAACAGGCAACGCTCGTGGTTTTTCTGCTAAAGTATGCAATAACGTTAAAGTGTAAGGGTTACTGCTGGGCGGAGCGTCGTCATCGGTCGAGGTTGACCGTGTTGTGTCACGTTGCGTTGCGTTGCGTTGCGTTGCGTTGCGTTGCGTTCCGTTGCATCGCAGCGAATTCGGTTCCTCGAGCGATGTACAAGCAAACGAAGGAACGCCGAAACAAATCGTATCGTTATCCGCGCATCGCGCGCGAACGATCGTCGTCGAAATATTAGCTTCGCCAATTATTATTGCCGTTTTACTCGTCGACAGCGAAATTCCAAGAAATACGGTATAGCGTTTCTCGTGTATACAATATAATATATAATATATATATATATATATATATATATATATATATATTATATATATATATATATATTTATCATCATCATCATCATCATCATCATCATCATCATCATCATCATCATCATTATTATTCTTATTAATGTTGTTGTTGATGTTGTTATTATTATTATTATTATTACTATTATTATTATTATTATTATTATTATTATTATTATATATTATATAGGTATAATCTAAGTATCGCGTCGGCATTCGTCGTCGTGCAGTGGCACGACGATCGCACGATTGCACAAAGAAAACGAGTTACCTAAGGAACTAACTAGCTAAAGACATTCGACAAGTATAACCGCGAATCGCGTCGTCGTAATACTCGAGGATTAATCGCCGCGACATTGCACCGTTAACGTATTTCGAAAGATTCACGGATTCGATCGCGAATTCCGTGTTGCTCGACGATCTTTTCTCTACGATGGTTCTCGGTAAATTCCTCCGCCTTGCCGCGTTCGATGGTCGCTGTTTCGTTCGCTTCGTTCGCTACTTTAGTCGCGTTTCCCCTCGCCACCCAGGGAGGGAAAGCGTTCAATTTAGAAACGGTACGGTCGTACAAAGTTGACGATACAAAATATCGGTGGCGTACGAGCGCGCGAAAACGATGAGATAAAAGCACGCGTTTGGAGTGTGGCCGCATATAAAAATACACAATTGATTTCGTTCGACGATTAAACGCGTAATCGAAACTCGTACTCTGAAAGGGGAACGCTCAAAGCTTTTCTTTTATTCGCGACACCCTGTACACGTCGGACGCATTCGGAATTACGTAGAAAATTGCGTTACGATCGACGATATCTTATTTTATGCTCTTACGATATACGCTTCCGTCACGCTCCTTGCACAACCAGCTCGCTTACGCGCCTTCGACGCCGCGAATGGATCGACGAGTCACTCGTCGAATCGTCTCGCTTCGAACGACTTGGCCGATCCGGAAACCGAATCGGTCTCGACGTATCGATAACGCAACGGCGATAATGACGAATAGCGAGTCTCGTTCGTTCGTATCGCGTGCATCGAAACGACGTAACAGGAAAGAAACGAAGGAGCGGCAAAGACGAAAGGAGGACAGTAGACGAGGAAACGAAACGGACGCAAAGTTACAGGCAGGAGCGATAGATTTGTTTGGTTCCGTGTCGCGTTCGCGACGGAGTCGGACAGGTGGCGCGAACGGATACGCGAGGAAAGTGGGCTTTTTCTCTTTCTCTGCCTCTCTTTCACTTTCTCTCTCTCTCTCTCTCTCTCTCTCTCTCTCTCACTCTCTCTCTCTTTCTTGCTCTCACTCTCGCTCTGAGTACGTGTACGTGTGTTTGTGTGTGTGTATGCGTGCGTGTACGTGTTTACGAGCGAAGTCGATCGACGACGCGTTGCAAATTTCTATTAAGCTCGATCGTGTGTAAGCGGGGAACGTTCGTTGCGAACGAATGCGCGTTTCCTGTACGAAGGAAAAACATTTCGGAAGGAGGAGCAAGAAGACCGAGCGAAAACAACGACGAACATCGCGGTACCGCGTCTGTCTGTGCTTTGGTTACGGGGATACAACAGCGTAGGTTTTCGTAACGCGCGCTCGTTATGCCTCGTACGCACGCGTTTAGACGGCATCTTCGGAGCGAGGTATTCTTCCAAGCGTGGCTCGCGTACTCCCTCGATGTCGGTTTCTCCGCTTCTCGAGAAAAAAAAAAAACCAACGGAACGGCGCCATCTCCTTTCTTTCTCACTCTGTCGTTCGTACTTCCTCTCATCGACATTCTCTTCTTTCGCCCTCCATCTCTCGCACTCTCTCGCTCTAGCTCTGTTTCGCGTCAATCTCTCATTCTTATATTCTTTTCCCGTTCTCTAGTTTCAGTCGTTTCGCGGTCCTCTCGTCTGCCTCGCCCATCTTCGTCTCGAACGAAAAACGGCGCTTCGTCTAACGTACGTCTCTCCCATGGACGTGAACGGTTTCTATTCGTCGGTTTTTCCCTCGTTTGCATCGCGGATACGGGTGTACGAGAAATCGGACAGTTTAGGTACGTCCTCGAGGAGAATGCTGGCAAGGTTACTCCGTGTCTACCGAGAGCCGCCGCTCTCGGACGTCTGTGCCACCGTCGCGGGATTGTGACTCGTCTCGTACTCCATCACCTCCTGATAGATCAGCTCCTTCCACTGGTCCACGGTGTGTTCCCTCTCGTCCACGCTGTGGTCGTACGGACCCGGTGCAGGCTGCAACAAATTCCGGTTGGCTGTTACATCGACGTTGTCCCGCCGCGGTACGACGCGGCACGACGCGACGAGCGTCGGAGACAAGAGACGACAAAGAAAGAGAACACGATCACGAGATTAACCCGTTAACCGTCGCGTCGGTTTCGAGGGTTCTTGGTTTATCGTTGGTCGCGATATGGGGTATGGGGAGGCGTGACCGCGCGTCGAGAAGATCGCTCATTTTTCCGATCGACGAACAACACGGTTAACGGGTTAACGACGGATCGTCCGCACTTACGGCATTCACTTCGCCCTCGTCGTACCACACGTTTATGTAATTGTGCAGCAAAGCGTCGTCGACGGAGATGCGTCGCTCGGGATCGATCACGAGCATGCGCGACAATAGATCCCTGGCTTGGCTGGCTGGAACGCAACAGAGAAAAAAGAAGTGCAAGGAACACTTGGTCGAAACGCTTAGCAAGGATTCTTCGATCAACGACAACGAGAATTCGTTTTGCTCCTCACCTTTTAATCTGTTATGCTCCGACGAGTCCGAGGGAAACAACACGTCCGGAAATAACCTGTCGAACGGATATCCCGGGTATCGTGGCCTATTCTCCACGTAATTCCTCACCGTCGGTTGTAGTCGCTGCATGAACTCTTGTGCCGGCGTTCCCAGTTGTTCTGCAAATTCGAGTCGTCGAAATCGAAGGAAATCGGACGAAAGACAGGAAGGCGAATTATCTTACCGATTATCTTGTTCCACTGGTCGATGTGGTCGGTGCCGGGAAACAGTACGCCGCCTCGAATCATCTCGCCCATGATACACCCAACCGACCAAATGTCCACGTTTTCCTTGTAACCCATTCCCAGAATCACCTGCGAACCACGAGAAACGAATTGACGAGTTACCGCTTTACGGAGAGCAGTCGTTCACCGTGTTCACCGAAATGTTCCGAAGAAAGATACCTCCGGCGCTCTGTAGTACCGCGTCACCACGTACGGCGTCATCATGAAGGTGGTGCCGGCGGTCCTGGCCAAACCGAAATCGAGAATCTTCAACGTGCAGTCGGATTTTACCACGATATTGCTCGGCTTCAAATCCTGTCGAATCGACGAGAGAACGATGAAGAAAGAAAGCGAAATCGTAGAAGAAACGCAACACGATCGACGAGAGAACGTTCGCTTACCCTGTGAATGATTCCGGCCGAATGTAAGTGCTTGATGCCGCAGAGCATTTGGTAGAGAAGATAAGACATGCGCTCGTGATCCAGATCCATCTGGATTACCTGGCACAGGTTCGCGTCCATAAGCTCCATCACCAAGTAAACGTCTTGAAACTCGTCCAACGATCGTTGCGGCGTGAACGCGTTCAGAAGACCGATTATCTGGAAGGAGACAAGGCGTTCGAGGTAGGCAGAGTAGGTAGACGAGATCGCGAATCGGATCGGAGAAAACGGCTCGAAACGCGCTTCTTACGTTTTTATGATTGACCAGTTTCATCAGCTTGAACTCCCTGTAGGCCCTCTTCGCGTGCGTGACGTTCTGAAACGGTCTGGAAAGCTTCTTGATCGCCACATTCTGCGCGGTCACCGTGTCGTACGCCGCGCTGAAACACACACACGCACAGGCACACACAGACGATTCGAGATCGATCGAGCGAGTCGAGCGGCCCTGAACACCTTCCAGTCGGCCGCAACTTTTAATCGCGTTTCGATCGCGTTTCGATCGCGTAAATCTCTTCTCGTTCTCGCGGGAGGAATCGATTAACCGAGATACGTTCGAAGCAGTTTCGATACGGGCCGAACTGGAAGCTCGTTCTTAGCGACCGCTAAAACGTTGTATCGCAGAGGGACGGAAGGAGGAGAGAAAACGGACTTACCAAACGATTCCTTGTGCGCCGGAACCGATCGGCTTCAGGTTCTGGTACCGCTTGAGAATGGTGAATCTGGTGTCCCCGACTTCGACCGTGTAAAACATGGCGGACAGCCGGGTTGTCATATCAGGCCCCAGGTAAGGCATGCGCCTCGGTGCACGTCTCTCCTGCTGCACCTGTACCTGCACCTCCCCGCCGCTCGAGCACTCTTGGTGCACCCGACGAGGACTTACGCTCTTAGCCACTTTGACCGCGAGTTTCGGCGTACTTGGCTAAAAGGAAATTTCTCCGCGGAGAGGCAAGGCCCACGGACCACCACGGACCACCACGGACCAGCACGGACCACGTTCGCCTCTCAAGCCGCCGCCGCCTACCCTCCTTTGCGCTGTGTCGCTGCCCGTTGACCGCTCGCCGAGGACGCCGCCGCTCCGCTCGCTTCTCGCGTTCGCCGGATTCGTCTGCGACAAAATCGAACGCGTTGGGACCCTCTCGACACCGATAGTACGGAACTTCCTTTCGAGCGAGGCTACGAACGCGAGAAGGATTCACGAGGAATCGAACGATCGAGTCGCGGCCGGATCCTTTCGGTGTCTCGGTCGAAAATAGAAATTGGAGCAAAGTCGGCCAGACGTTCTCTCGGCCGCGAAAGAAAAAGAAGAACGGCCGCCGGTCGAAGAGTTTTTGGTCGGACGGCCAAAATTAGAGGAGGAAGAGAAGGAGGAGGACGCGCGAATACTTTGGCGCACCGTTTGCCTCGAAACGCGAGCATTTCTTCTGCTAGCTCTCGGGATTCCCCCGAATATTTATAGAAATCGCCGGCACCGCGCCTCCAGACGTCGAGGAGCACTCGCGCGCTCGAGGACCTTTTTCGACGGACCTTTCCTTCCGCGTCGCCACCTGCTACCAATTACGCAACTTTGCGTTTTTAAAGGCACCGCGACAAAACGTCCTGCTCCGACAACGATTATTCACCCCTCGCGCCTTCGAACGATCAGCCTCGCTCGCGCCGACGTTGCTATTCGCTTCTCTCTCGAGTCCGTTCACCGTTTAAACGCGAGCCGCGAAAATCTTTATCTTCGGACGTTTACGGGATACAACGATAGAAGAAACCTCTTTCTTTTCTCGGTCGAAGAAGAATAGCGGGTTCATCGAACGATCGGCACCTTTGCCTACCCTCGCTGGCAAAGCGCAACCACCGACCTCCCATCGAGCGTCGTGAAATTGCGCGTATTCCAGGACATCCGTTAGACCGTCTTCGCGTCCATATAATTGGCGAAACGAGAACGATTCGGGAGATTCGCGTAATGGACGCCTACGCGGACGGTCCTTCCGGTGCTACCTTCTCCTTTTCTCTTTTCACCGGAAACGTGGTCCGAACCGGGTACTCACCATAAACGCGCTGCCATTGCGAACATTCGAAGAATCCTTGAACCCGAGGCGACGATGGTCTGCGAACAAAGCAAACGAACGCGACGAGTTTTAATCTGATCTGAAGGCGACTCTTTCTCGTTCGCGCGTTCGATATAGCGGCGATCGCGTAACGGAACGAAAGCGACGAAAAGTCGCGGAAAACTGTACTTTTTCGATGGCGGTCGAGCGACGTAAAGTCGAGCTAGCCAAGCTAAAAGTTGGGTCAGACGGAACCGAGAGACGTACCTATAAACCGTCGTCGCGAACGTCGAATCGGATATTAAATTTCCTCGAAGCAACACATATTTCCCAGAGGATAGCATGCTGCTCCTCTTTCCGGTAGAGCGCGTTTTCGCTCCGTCGCTCTCCCACTTACGATACTCCCGTTTTCTCTTATCCGCGGCCAAAGTAATTGCACCGTCTCGCAGGATCATAGCCGTTTAATTGTTCGCGGCACAGCTACCGTTCCAATTCATTTGCGTAATTACGCGACGAGTCTCCTCGTTTTTTCCAACGATACACGGGAAATCCGAGTTTCGGTTAAAGTTCCGGTCCGATGGTGGCGAGTCAAGATGCCGATAAAACAAGTTAATGGTACTCGCGCGATCGTTGTCGAGAGAAGCGAAACTCCTGGCAGAACGTTTAAATGGCAAATCGGTGTAGACGGACAAAGGGAAAAATACGTAACGAGAGACAGCTCGGAGGAAGGATTTCCCGGTGGAACGAATCGGAGCCAGGATAAACGCGGAGGGGTTCAAAGAACTCGGGAGCACAAATACCGGTTTCGAGTTGTCGGAGGTGATGTACGAGCAAAGAGATACGATAGGAAAGACTGGCGAGCAAAGGACGCGTCGATAACGGGGCGGCAATGTCTCGAGCGAACAGCCGCGATAACGCGTCATCGACGTTGTCTCTCGTTGGCCGACCGATCGGATTCGAAGAAATCGCGTCTACTCGGCTATCGAACGAACGGAGGAAGCGAAGATTCGCGCGCGGCTCGTTATCGAAGGATAAATTGGTCGCGTAGCTCGTCGCGTAGCTCGTCGCGATAATTAATTTCGATCGGTTTAGTCGTGCAACGCGTCTCACCTCCGCGGATCACGAGGGTAATTAGCAGCGGCGTAGGAGAGAGGTTGGCTGCGAAAAGCGACGGAGGAGCGACAAGCTCCGACGCGACGGAGAAATTCGCAAAGTTCGTCGACCGAAATGTTGCGAAGGAGGGAACCGAGAACGATCGAAATGGTCCGTGAACGAGGAACCGACCAAACACCGGTAAACCGCGAGCCGAGTCGCGGCGATAATTGGCCGCTGGCAAACGAACGATTCGCGGGGTGGTTCGTTCCACGGAATAATTTCAAACTCGACCGATTGCCCACCCAACTCGGCCTCCTGCCGCGCTCATATTTAGAGCTTAGCGTCGCCGTCGCCGTCGACGTCGAATCGACCGTTTCGCCCGTTTCGCCTTTCCGCGGTACCGACACGCGCCCCGCTCGTCTTCCACCTTAATATACGTTCCATATTTTAGTCGCCTCGCTCCGTTCCATCGCGGTTAATTTGCACCAGACCCGCCGCGAAATCGATACCTTCGGACGAAACGGTCCGCCCAACCGTTTTGTCCTACCTTCTCTATTTGCTTCGTCTCCTCGTTTCGCTTCTTCTCTATTTTCGCCCGCCTTCGCCACCGACGTACGAACAACGATCGGTCGTCTCGTCCGCTCGAAATTCTGATTCACCCTCGAACGCGAGCGAACGCGAGCGAACGCGAGCAACCCCGAGGACATAACCTCCAGAAGAATGCTGATCGACCGCTGCGGAGGTCAGCCGATAAATTAGTACGACTAGACGCGGCGTTTTTCTTCTCCGACGGCGAAACCGACTATTTACGCCGGCAAATCTGAACGATTCGTCGACGGCCGATCTGAATCGAGAGAGGCGATCTCGTATTCGAACGACGGCCTCCCTAAAAAAGAAACAAACCCGAGGGTGTCGCGTGCCGACGCGTCTTCGCTTCGCCTCGTCCCCCGTCTTTCTCTATTTCGCGCGACGCGTTCGTTTCTTTCGCTGGTCTCGTTGCCCGACGAGTTATGCAACTCGCGAAGAAGCCGCTTTCGTCGAGGAACGCCGCTAATTGGCCGAAAATAAATGCCCTCGAACAACCATTTTCTCTCTCTCCGGTACGTGCTCGCGTTTCGTTCGTATGCCGTCCTCCGCTTTCGCGTCGAGAAAATCGGAACGAACCGCGCCACGAAGCGAGTCGAGACGACGCGACGCGACGCGACGCGACGCGACCGAACCTGTCGCTAAAACTTTTACGACACGCCGCTAGCGTCGGCGTACTTTAAAGATAGCTCGAGGATGCGATGACGGCGAGACGCCTTTCGATGCGCGAAAAAACGATCAACGCGGATCCGAACTGTCTCCGCTAGCTTCGCGTCTATTTAGAGAACGCTCGGAAAGAATGCTCCCCGTCTGGGCCTTGAAACGAACGCTCGAATAAAAATCGAATCGTCCAGGACCGATCACGCACCCTTTCTAGGTACCGTCGGCTTGCTCGAGGAACGCGCGATTCCTTTTTCGAGTCGTGCTCCGACACTCGCCACGCGATCAATCCGTTTTTTTCCTCAGGACTCGGCGTCTCGTGTTTTCCTCTTCGATAATTCACGCGCGCTTCTACGATAACTTTACTACCGTTCGAAAAACGTGCCACTTGACTTGCGATGATTCGGATACGGAATCGTTTTTCTAACGAGAAATTCGATCGGTTCGCTCTCGAATAACCAAACGATTAGGTCGGAGATGTTTCGCGCGAAGGGAACGCGAAAAAGGGGCAAACTTTGAATAGAGAAGAAAAAAAGAATTTTCGATTAGCGCCGATGGACCGATGTTCGTCTCGAGCCCTCTCCGGTATCTAGGATGATCCTCTGGCTCTTTTCCGGCGAACAAACGGTGTCTCTCTCTCTCTTCCCTTTCGAGGGAACTCGGGATAGCTGGCCGCTCGAGAAAAAGATTACGGAGACACCGAGAATTCAAATAGTTTCGAGAACGTTCAATTGAACGAAAAAATAAAAATTGTCGGTTGCCTCGTATGGTGGCGCGTCTATTTCGATCGCTTACGAATACGATGTCTCGAAATCGAGTCGTAAAATAAGGAAGAATTGCCGCGGAGAATCTCCGGTTTTTACGAGTCGCGTGTGTCTCCTCTTCTTTTGTTCGTTTCAATTTTCTCGCTCAACGTACACGGTCCGGTTTGAAACGTTCGGATTCGAAACGCAAAGATCGTCGAGGAAATTACGCGTACAAGCCAACCTACTCGCCGATGCATCGACGTTTGAAAAGAAACGGCTCCGCCGGGAGCGGAACAATGGCTTCGAAGAAAGGCTCCGGCTGCATTTGTTCGCGCCTCGTTCGGGTGCTTTCTCGCGAAAAGTAACGCGCTCGCGAAAAATCAAAGAAGCGTCTCGTTCGTGCTCGACTTTGTTCCAGATGTTCGTTTCGTCGGTTGTAACGCGTCGGCGACCGTCGACGTCCTATTCTTTTCACTCCGTTCAAAATTCTCTTTCTTCGCCCCCGCTAGTTCTCCGCTGGGTCGGAATGTCCGCCGCGAACTTTCGTGAAGACGCGCGTTACGTTACGTTCCTTCCCTCCCCGTTTTCGCTCTTGCATCTTTCGCCGTATTCTCGCGTTATGGTATGGTAATTTCGACTTGGTCGTTCCAGCGCAGAATCTACCGACAAAATCCTTCCGCTCTCTGTTCGTTCGCGCCACGATAGAAAGCGTAAAGCTACTACCGATATTACGCAGCGATCGTGGCGACGGTTCAAAGGCAGCGTCGGAATATTCGCGACCGCTACGAGGACGATGCCCCTCGATCGCCGGTGTTAACGGAGCTTAATAATATAGATCGCGCACGGGAATTCCGAGCATTCGACGCCACGCTAACGATCCCTTTTCGAAAAGGCTTCCGAGAATGCGAACGTGTCCTCGAGATGCGATCTTGGAGAATAGAAATTTCGGTTCGGTAGCAATCGCGTAAGGAAAATAATCGGAAGGACCGTTCGACGATCGCGGCATTCGGCGGGATCGGGATCGGATAGGGTTAAGGAAAAAGATGGTAGGCTAATTCTGGCTCGCATAAGTCGGTCGCGTAACGAAGGCAGGAAGCGCGGATCCGCCACATAAATCGTGACCGAAGGCGAGTCCGACGCCGACGTCGGATCAGTTACGAAAACATTCGCGGGTAGAAATTATGCGCGATGCGCCGGCATTAGCCTGTTACTCGAACTTCAAACTTCAAACGGCGAAAGAAATCGTCGGAATCTCGCTGTGTCTCGGCCGGGGCCGATCTTCCGGTCTTTAACACTGTCTTCTGCTTCTCGATAATTTACTCGCGAGAGGATCGTAAACAGCGCGTGGTTGGCGATTATCGGCAGAGGAAAGGAGATTCGTAGCGCGCACGATCGCGATCACTTCAAAGCGACACGCGAACGCAAACGGAGTTGGCTCGTTTCTCGGAACGCTTTACGAACCGTCGCGCGTCGCGCGTCGCGACGACTTTGCTCGCTTCATTTGCTGGATTTAGAATGAATTATCGCGGTATTAACATTGCGCCAAACGAATAACCCTTTCTCGGATGATAAACGGTGCATCCTATCTCCCACTGACATGTTCTCTTCCCTCTTCTCCCGTTTCCTCTCGTTCCCGTAATACGGTTGAAAGAGATTCTAAGCATCGATCGAGCCGCTACGTATAGCGTCCCAGGAACTCGGGCAACATCCTAAATATCGACGAGAATTTCTTATTTCGTCGTCGCCTGTCGACCTCCTCCTTCGAACGGATCGAAAGTTGTTATTCGCGTACCGAAGGAGCTCCACGAGGATCGAAGATTAAAAACAACGTTTAGAACGGAACGACGGAAATCGTCTAGAGTCTAGACGATAGAATCATCGATCTCATCGATTTCGCTATCCTCGAAAGAGCTCAACCATCGATTGATTCCGTTTATTCGTAGACCTCGCGAACGCTCGAAAAGCGTACTCGTGCAAAGATAGGAACGACGATCCCTATCGTCGTAGGTCGGTTCCACCCGAGAACCGGGGGTTACGCCGATCGCTCGAAACCGAACTCTTTTGGCGGACTCGATCGACGAACGGAAAGGAGCAAAAGAAAGAAAGCGTTCAACCAATCTGTTCGCGAGGTTTTTCGGTAGAAAAGAAACAACCGTTTTTCACGCTTGTCCTCGACGCTTCGAAAACCATCTACTTTGGTCCAAGATCGAAACGGTCCGAGAAAATAAATGGAAAGCGGGTTGACCCGTTCACTCGAACGAGAATAGCCTCCGCTCGAGGGAGACTCCAACGATACGCAAAAAAACCTGATATGCGAACGCAAAATCGATACGACGTCAACGGTGGAAGTGGTACGGCCAATTTCCTCGGTTTTGCTAACTTTTTGCATTCGCATTTTCGCGTTATCGAGCAAGCCCGTACCTCAGCTGCCAATTGATCCTCGAATCGTCGAACGGACGATCGAATCGACGATATGGAGTCCTTTCGTATCTCCTCCGTTCTTTTCTCTTCCCCTCGATGTTGTCTCGAATATCGTTAACTCGACTTACGTCGCTGGAACGCTGGATCGATAAGCGGAATAGAGCGTTTTCCACGCGTTCCTCGACTCGTCTTCTTTACCCGCGTTCGCTTATCTCGCCGTTCCGTGATCGCCGTAACTTTGCGCATTTTGCGGATAGTTGCAAACGCAACGTCTGAGCCGATTTACCGCGGTAAACCACGACTCGCGGCTCCGGCGAATACGTTAGCTCGCGTATTAAGTTGTCTCGAGTTTCTACTCCTGACGCTACAATAATTTGCGACGCGTTCGTAAAGACTTAACGGTGCTCGCTATAACGCGAATCGAAGTCGTCGGAAATCGTTCTACGCAACGATCTTTTTCAACGATAAATCCTTACAAGTTCGTTACACGGTTGGAACATCGATCGTCCTGCGTCACCGTGTATCGCGTCGTTCGAATAAGAATACGGTACGTGGCTAAAGGGATTAGAATCGTACGCGTACCTACTCGATCTTCGACGACGAGCGTTCCATCGATTCGTTACGTTCCGTCATCGAACGGTAAAGAGGGACACGAATGCTCCGAATCGAGGTCCACGGATGCCTTTCGATTTTTCGTCTTGGTTGTAAGACGACTTTGGTCGTAAAGTTAGCGTTTAACGATCGAGTATCGTGCGCTTTCTCGGGAAAATACACAGAAAACGGCGATCGCGGAACCTGGACGAGTTTCACCGATCGTAAAGTGGTCTTACGCGTCCTTGCGCCGAACGCGCGTCTCGGCATCGGACGAAAACGAAATCGTTCCGATTCGATAGAAATCGCAGCGATTCGAGATCGTTTCGTTCGCGCGACTGTCCGGACAGAAACGACGGTTACGAGATAGGTTTGTAGAGCGGCTCGCGAGTCGTAACGGTGGCAGACGCATTAGGGTGGTACCGCGACGCGCATAAATTTCTCGCGCGGAAGAGCAGAGGAGCGGTTTTTAGGAGACGCGAGTAAGCCGTACCTTATAAACGAGAGGCAGATAAGAGCAGCCGTGACTAATGCGAGACGCGCTCGATTATTCACGGTATGTTTACCGACGAGACGTCGACGCGGTACTCGCTAGCGGCCGTGGACGCCGGTCTAGAAAACTCCCGTCCAAATCGCCCAATTTACGATTCTCGCAACGAACGTTGTTCGAGAACGCGAAGCTTTTCCGATACAGCTGCTATCTATCCTGGAAACGATACTTTCGAAGCCGCATTCGAGGTCAACTTTCAGTGCCGGCTAAGAAGATTTACTCGCGACCAACGAAACTGGCTACTTTACCTTCTCGTCAATTGTCCGTCCGTACCGCGCACGAATATACCGTCGTGTTTCGCAATCCGGGGATATCCGCCGGTAAGTTCGTAAAACGGATTTCACTGGCCGAAATCGAGCATCGTAAAACGCGAAAACGACCCACGAACAGACTGGACAGCGACTCGGTCGACAGAGGCCGAATCGCTACTCGAACAATTTCGATTGTTCGATCGCTTTAAATTCGCAGCGTCGATCGTGGATATAAACGCCGCACGATATCTCGATTAGTTGAGCTAAATACGTAAGGGGTTCAGAATGGACCAACTTACGGACGACGAGTATCGATCTTATATTCCGATTACAGTTTCGCCGAAGCAAAAGCGGAAGGAAAAAGATTCAGCAGAAATTCGAGGAAGAATTGCTAGGATATTTCGTTTAAAAGATCAACGATCTACGAGTATTCTCGAACGAGCATGGGTTACGACGTCGCGTTAGGAAAGAGACCGTTGCCTGGAGGGTTCTTCCTCGAATGTTACCAACCGTTACGAGAAAGTAAAGTGGCCCGTGCGATTCGGATGTTCCTTCTACCTCGTATACGCGGTATGTTCCAGCTCGGATTTTCGAGCGCTACGGAAACGATCGTCGCGATTACCGGAAAAGTATCGCGAAAAGCTATTCCGGCGAATGTCCGTTTAGTTCGACCCTCGAGTCTCGCGTTCGTTTCGCGCGCTACCGCAAACGACGAATAGTTTCGAATCGATACAATGTCTACGAACGTTATACGACAAAAGATCGACGTTGAGTTTTCTCGATTGGTCCAAGTCATCGTGAAAAGCTACCGAGCGTGATCTCATCCGATAGCCTACTTTAGAGCGAGCACGCCAACTTAGAATTTCGCCAAATCTCGAGCCTGCATAGTACAATTCGCGAGAACGATCGTCGTTACGTTCCCTCCTCATCTACCGATAAAACGGTTCGAACGAGAGTAATCCATACCGCGCGAACGTCGATCGAGGCTTTCGCAACCGACCCACCGTAGAGCGTAGTTGAAACTTCCGGCGATAAACACCGACCGAGTTCCTCGCGATCTTTTGAACGCCACACGTATCGATCTGACGTAGCGTAACTAGCAAACTTACCGTCTAGTAAAGACTTTGACGGTGACGGGAACAACGATGACAGCAACGACAATGACGACGACGACGACGACGACGACGACGACGACGACGACGGCGACGACGACGACGACGCCGAGTACGACGGCGACGACGACGGCGACGACGACGGCGACGACGACGACGACGACGACGGCGACGACGACTCGCCTACGGCGCCCTCAAAGTTCTCTGAAACAAAACAAATCATTCGTATTGAAAAATCTAAAAGATTCCTAGTTTTCAATCGCATTTTGCCCTACGAAAGTTAAGTTTAAACTATTTTCGCCGAAACTACGTTATCCCTAACCGCCGTCTCTCGATCCGTTTTGCCACTCGATCGAAATTGGACGCGCAACGACTGGTCGCCTCGATTCCAAACGAATTTCGAACAGCAGCGATTCAACCGTCGAGGAGTTGAACGTCTCCCTCTGCTGGGTTACGAGACGAGTTTCTCTTTGTCGCATAATCGTCTAGAGAAATTTGTGCGTTTCTCTTTTGGAATCGACGGTTACCGACTAACGGGGACGTTCGAGACTCTCGGAACGGTCGAAAAATCGGCGAAACGTTGAAACGAGTTAGAAGGTTTAACGGCTAAACAATTGACCGACGGAGCGGGAAAACCAGAACGAGCCAACAACGGCGCCAGAGTTATTTATATCGAGACGACCTTTGACGACGTCGACGTGGACACGGACGACGACGCTCAATGAAAATCTTTCGCGCCGTCAACCAGACGCGGAAGAAGACGTTCCCGGTTCGCACGGCGCCACAACGCCACAACGCCACCCTAAATACCCACCCTTTCGATCGCGCTCTCCCCCATTTGCCACGCGATCACCGATATTTTCGCCCGATTATTTTAGCCACCGTGTCGCGATCGAAACTTTATCGCGCGAATCTCGTTTCCTCTCGTAACCGCTTCGACCACTGACAGCTATTGCGTAACGACAACGACGAGGAAAACACGCGATTCTCGTCCTTTCTATTTTCGTCCGTGCATCTCGACCGGCAACTTTCCCGCTAACCTTATCGAATAATTTTCACGACTCGAAACTATCCGTTTCCCGCTTCCTCCTGATTGGCCGCTTAACCAGAGAAACCCGAGAGTTTCGTTCGTTCGAAAACGATGAAATCTACGAAAGAGTACGAGTCGAAGAAGAAGTCGAAGAAGAAGGCGATGGGAAAGATTTCGACGACCCTGTTGGATCCTATCGCGAAGGATAAATGTCGCGTCGTTAAGAGTTAACGAGAAAGAAGGGGTGCGTGGAAAGGGGAGGCGTGCCTCGTCAGCGAAAAGCTCGATACTTAATTGAAAGTGCCGACTAAGCGAAGACTCTTGCTAACGCGCGTCGCGTGATCGCCGAGCAGATCGTACGCTGCGAATCTGCATCGCCGCGATTCGAGATATTTTCACGGATCATGATCCGCTCGACATTTGGCGGAGAAATTTCGGCAAAAAGTGCCGAATACTCCGTATCGATTCTCGATCGGTCAACGTCGCTGAGCTTTGTACTTGTACGAATCCGGAACTTATCGTTCGAGATCGGTATTCGTATCTAGTTACGTCGTAATCGATTTCCATGGATAGCCAATTATTCGCTAACGAGCGCCACGTTTTCCCTGCGATAGGCGAACGCGTTCGAGACGTATCCGCCAACGATATCTACGCTCTCTCTATTTATAATCGAGAGCAAAGGCGGGATATTAATTATCGAGCTGGCGATTCAGCGTTAACGTTGCGGCGAGCCGGATAATGTCCGTCGTTTGTCACGCCGGCTCAAGCTGACGAGAATCGTCTAGCTCGAATAACGAGCGGCAGTTCGCGTCTTTCGAACGTTCCCTTCTTCGTCCGCTCCGCACCTTGCCTCTTTCTAAATGTCACGGAAATAGGAAAGATCGAACCTTTCCCCTCCGTGCATCGGATTTCCTCCGAGGTATTTGCACCGATCGCGGCCGTAACGCGCTCCGCGTCGATATCGTCCGATTATTTCTTACGGTTTCGACGATAAGCTCTCGATTCGTCTGCCGAAGCGAAAGAGTCTCCCGAGAAATAGATAAGGAAAAGAGGAACGGGAGAGTCGGTCGAGAGCGGAAAGTGCCAGCCAGGTAAACGAGTGGATAGCGGAGACGAAGAAACGGTGAAAACGGGAAGGCGGAAAGAGCGAGTAAAAGAGAGAAAAAGGGAAGGAAAGCTGCGAGCATCGTACCGATTCACGACGCTAATGCGCAGAGTGTTCTAAAGAACGACGAAACAATGCTGCCACTCCACCGCACCGGCTCTGATTCTCTTTTTCCGCGACGCTTCCAGCGACGCTCGGCGTCGACGCGCGCGACCATTCCGCGTGAAAATGCGCGGCCGTGTAATAGGTCATATCACAACTCTTACTTTGGACTTTTTTTTTTTTTTTTTTTTTCGAACAAGTTGCCTCTGAATCGTCGCTAAATTCGTTCGATTCCATAGAGCCTAACGAACGAGTCCAGGTACTTAGCACGTTATTCGAAATAAATTCGATAAGATAAATAGCCAAGTGCTCTTCGCGACTGTAGCGTCGACAGCGAGCATTACTCAACGGATAAAGCGGATTGGCATACCCTACGGAGAGAGCAGAGGTTCCGTTTTCCGACTTTCGTCGTCGCGAATAACCATTTCGTCGACGAGACTTGCTCTCGTCTTCGGAAACGTCTCCGCTGTGCCGATCTCGCGGATATCGCGTACTCGATAATCCGGCGTTTTCCAATTGCCCGTTAGTCGTTCGACGGTGCGCCGGGAACACTGTTTAGGCTCGATGGCCGCAAACGAGGACCAATCCAGCACAAGGACGGAATAGCTAAATCGTCGACGTGAAAATGATCGCTAGCGACAAGGTTGCGCGTAACGCGCCCAAATGGAATTTCAATAGGGGAATCGCTGCCGTCCGTCCGCGTGCTACGATTCTCGATCGCGTACTCCTCAAGGTCGAGCGTTTCCTCGATTCCCTGGAATTCCGGCCGTTTCCAACTTTCGAGGCGACTCTCGTCGAAACGTCTCGATGCGATTCCGTCCAGCGATTCGACGGCGACCGAGAACCCGTCACGCTCGTCGTTCCACGACGATCGTTTCGGCTCGGTTTGGACAATGGCCAAGGACGCGTTACTCAATCCCGCGTCGGTAACGAACGTGCTTCGACGAGGTTACTCGTTTTCGATGCAGCCTCGCGACCGGCGCGAGGCGACGCGACACGAAGCAACGCCCAGAGGTTAACAATTATGCGCGATTACGCGAGAGGCGAATATTCAGAATCGGTGCACGTACCGTCGACGCGTATCGTCGCGATCGAACCGGTATAAAAGAGGGCTACTCCGCTGTTTCGAGCATCAATCGATCGTCAACGGTCTTCCAAGCTTCTCGCATCTCCTCGACAAACTACAACATGAAGTGCATCGCGGTGAGTAAACCCGTTGAAACTCGTTTACCCTGTACACTCGATTCGGGCCGTTCGGGAAAGTTTGCCCGGCCGAAACATCGATCGTGTTCGAGCACGGATCGATTCGCGAATCCGAGCAACTCGTTAACGACGCTTTCTCGGTGATTTCAGGCCGTCGCTCTGCTCGCCCTGCTCGGCGTTGCTCTGGCGAAACCTCTGGAAACGGAATCGCTGGAACCGACTTCGGCGGTAGCCGAATCACCCGTGGCCGAAACCGAAAACGCGGCAAGGGACAAGAGAGGATTGCTGGTGGGTGCGGCTTACACCGCTCCCGTGGCCTACAGCGCGTACACCGCTCCGGTTGCCTACACGAACGCCTACAGCTACCCTTACGCGGCCTACTCTGCTTACCCCTACTACGCTGGCGCTTACACCGCGCCCTACTACGTCATCTAGACGTGACCGTCGTCGGGACAGCACGCTTTCGGCACAGGACCACGCGACGACTGCGTCCCGATCTCCGCGCAACGGCTCCAAAGCGAGCCGTCCGGACTCGATCGAGATGCACGAACATATTACCCCCCCCCCCTAATAGCCCATCTACTAACAATCGAACGTGTATCGCCTTTTATACGATAGACTAAACCGTGTAATAAAGTTGGTTGCAAACTACCTAGAAAAGTGTACGCTTGCTCGACCCACGACCGCCTCTCCGCCTATCCACAGAGATTTACCCTTTCATCCCACGTACCCCTGCTAGTGGCGTTTTATCGTACCCGTCAGAATCGAGGACCTAAGTTTCTCCGACGATCGACTATGCGGAAAAGCGAAAGGTACAGAAAGTTCTACGAACAAAAGTGTTTTTTTCTCCCGTATTCCATCGATTATTTTGCGACTTTTCGGTAAAAGACATTTCGAAAACACCGTTCTACTTAGAGTTCATCGCGTAGGGCGTAGGGTGTTAAATACCCGTCTCTTTAACGAATATTTCGAAACTTCTTTAACAAATATTTCTTTCGTTCGTACTCGGGAATCGTCGTCCCGCTACAGGTAATCGAATCGGGCGACGTTACCTTCAACTACGGGAAATCGCGTCCGGAAATTTTCTCGAAATTCGTTCGCGGTAAAGCGCTTCGGCGGTTCTCGACCGCGCGCTTACGAAATTAACGCGGGAGTAATTTATCGCGACGCTTTGTTCGGTGATCGTAAATCGTCGGCAAAGTTTTACGTTCGTTGCGTAAAATTATCGGCATTATATTTGGCGAGGTTGACGTCAACGAGTTACCTCGTCGCTCGAATCACGAACACGAGAAACCTGATAATTCTTTTATTTATTTCCTTTATTTATGTAAGATGTTACAACGAAGAGATCGGGTGGTTCGACGACGAGAATGTCTCGATGACGAAGGCCGTGTCACTCGAAATTCTCTCAGTTCGAGCGTCCGGCGTTACAGAATTATATCGCGTATCCTCGTCACGAACGCGGCATGGTTGACCACTCCTGGAAATGGCGATGCTTTCCATCTTCGTCGTTCGTGTCTTCGAATTCGTCAACGGCCATTGCCTTCGGTACACGTTGGTAGGTCTCGTCGCTTACACCGACGCTCGTTTATCGGAAGCCGGGAAACGTTGACGAGAAGGCGTATGCGCGTGCGACATAGCGCGACGGATTGGAAAGGAAAACTAGCAGGAAGAAGGGCACTTTGGTTAACTCTGCAATTACGCGCAACGCGCATTTGCACCCTCGGCTATTATTCAATCTGCATCGGAGCGTCGCGCGTCTACGCGTCCCCGTCGATAGTCCACCTACATGAATATTCATTGGCCGAAATAGCGAGCACGTTCGTTCACGGCGAAAACCGTGGGCAACTTTTCTGAAAAACCGCGACTCGTTAAGCATCGCGGTCCAACTTTGAAAAAGTGTTACTCTCGTACGAGTACGGACCGCGGTGATCGTCGAAGAAACGCGCGACCAAAACGATTGACCTTTTTCTAGAGAGCCGCGACAAATTAGAACTTGCGCTATCCGGCGCGCTCGCGAAAATAATTATCGTCTCCTCCCCGATATACGTATACGCTCCGACGCTCACGGAGACGCAAACGAGTACGGAAAGAGGCACGATTATTCGTCGAGCCAGAGAGAGAGCGTGTTTCTACGGTTCCGTGAAAAGAGGGTTTCCAGTTCGAGACTTTATGGGAACGGTTGCCGCAAGGGGTATCTCCATTAATCAGGAAACTAACTGTACCGCCAGGCAAATATGCTAGTCAGCTCGGTTTGATTCATCGTCGAGGACTAATTATCCCGCATTTGCGAATGAAACGGGACTTCTGGTAACCGTAATTCGTTTCGTGCAACGTTCGCCAAGGGCCAACCCTCGACGCGGTTCGCGCGTACGATCGCGGCACAAACTTTTCGATCGATTTTTCGAACACTCTGCCAAGATAATACCGCACCGCGTTTCTCGCCCCAACGTCTCTCCTCTCGTTCGGCCGTCGACGTTTTCACGAAAGTCTACTTGAACAAGTTCGTTGCGTTTCCTCGCTTTCCGCCGCCGTGTCGTCGCACGTTCGCGATACACCCGGATAATCCATGCCCCCTTATCGAGGCCGATCAAGCGAAAGCCTGATACGTGGTTTGCCCGGTAAGATCGCGACTCGCTACTGCGATGCCGAGCAGGAACAGAAGAAACAGTTTTGTTCTATTCGCGTGGAGCGTCGACCGGATCGAGATAAAGAGCAGGAAGAGGAAAAATGGATGGTGCAGTCACGAGGGTGGAATACGATGGAAAGAGAGAAGCGGTAATTGTGGAGGGTGAGCGAAATTCGAGCGTCGAACGAGAGAGAAGGGAGTCGTGGAACGATTCGGCCATAAATCAAAGGACCCTGTTCAATTTGGCGACCCGCTCCTGCTACGAATCCAAGCGTTTCCCGCTTTTTTTACGCCGCGACGACCTCGATCGGGCAGGGGTTCGAAAATCGGTGCGAGCTCGCGGCGGAAGCTCTTTTCACCGATACGATCGATCGATCCAGTCGACGAACGGCGCCGTACGATTCTCTTAGGCGGCGGTGGCGCGCGCTGCGTACGAACGATCGAAATTCGAACGAAGGGTTGAAAAAAAAAAAGGGAACCCATCGACCCGTCCAGCGACGCGAGCGACCTTCGCTCCCTTGCCCTTCGTCTTACCCTTCTATACGGATTAGCGAAAATCGATTTCTTTCGGTAGCGTTACGACCAGGAAAAACTGAACCGAAAGGATCGATCTCGGTTTTAACGTGCATGCACGTTGGCCCTGTTCTTTATCGACGCGCGATGACCGACGACACGCGAGCCTATCCTATCGATTCTACTTTCCACGAATTCGACTCGGTTTCGGTGTTCACAGGTGGTTGCCACCGGTGGTCGAACACGCGCGAGACGTTCGACGCGGCGAAAATTTTCTTCGCGACGTTCGTCTAACGGGATTGCGATCGGGAAAAGTGTTGCTTTCGTAAAACGTTTCGGAACGGCAAACGCTCGCGTAGATGTTCCGAAACGCGACGACAAACGATTTTACCGCGAACCGTGCACCGGGCCTAAAGACGTCGAAACGCGTTCTAACGACGCCGTTAAATCAACCGGTCGAGTCGTTACTAACCGAAGACAGACCTAACGACCAATTTCGAGATACATACCGTGCACCAAGAATACTCGAGCGTCGCGCGACGGACGTCGAGTAGCGGCGACTATCCCGACGTCGACGAAACGCGCTAACGAGCGTTTCCCGAACCGACCAGATCCAGTTGCTCGAACGTACAAAAGAATTACCGTCGACCAGACACGAACGACACGGTCGAGCGTGTTACGAATAGGCGCTAGAAAATCAATAGGCAAGTTTATGTGCTAGTATTATTTGAGGTAGCCATCCATCCCCCTCCTACGATCCTCCTACGATCCTACGACGACGCTTTCCTCCGATACACGACACGGTGCGACGCGGTGCGGCGCGACGCGTCCAAGCGAGCAACGTTAAAAGGGGCATTCCACGCGATTGAAGAGGACAGGACAGGGTAAAGGTAGGGTAGAACGAACAACTCCCTCGTGACTCGCTCAGGTAACACCCTTGGTTCGAACACCCTCCTATCTCCGCGCACCGAGAAACCGGAGGCACGGCCACGAGCTTTCGCGTTAAACTCGCTGCTCGCCGACGATTATTCGAACTTAACGAGAGTCGAATCGCGAAACCTGTTCGGACCAACGGCTCCAACAGCGGAACGATATAACGACGAAGCGCGCGTTTCGCTCGCGTTTGCGCGCTCGTGTCGACTGGCTTATCGGCGCTATCCGTACCGGTAGCCCGCTCGAACGCGCCACCAGCGTTCCGACCGAACCGACCTCTCTCTATGCGACCGTTTCGCTTATCGCCGATAGTTCGTCGGGCGTCGCGTGCCATCACCGAACGACGCGTTAACCTATAAAGCCATTTTTCGCCTACCACCGAACACGATCGAACACGATCGAACGGAAATCGATGAAAGATTACTGTTGGAACGTTAGCGCGATGCAGTAACCGCGTTGACGCGAGGATGGATCGAATTTCTCTCGTAACGGGACAACACGCTGCCTACCTCGTAAATATCGATCTTCGGTCTCCCTCGTCGGGGTGCAGTGCTCGCGTCCGATCGAATACAGCTACCACGAATCGAGAAGAAGCGTTCCCTCGTCTGCACCGCCGGTACAACCGCGATAACGTTATTCGCTTTACACGCTTTCCGTAGATCGAACGATCGAACACGAAAATCGAACAGAACCGAGAAACATGGACAGTCGAAACGCGACCTCGAAAATCTTCTTCCTTCGCTGATGGTTCGTCGTTCGAAACGGACACGTGGTCGGCCGGTGTACTCTATCCCGAGATAATCACTCGGTGAACGTCGCACGATATCACAGAGATAAAAACGTTCCTTTGCACTGCGAATTTTCGACTCGCCAAGATTTCCGTCGATATGTACTTCGAACGAATCGACGAGGAAATGCGCGCGGACGGCGCTTCCTTTTGTATCGCGAAAATCACAGGATTCGGTCGATCGGCAGTTCGCGAAATGCTGCACGGAAAAACGGAGTACAGTTACACGGGCATCGCGTCGCCGAAAAGATTGAAAAAGAAAGAACGAACGAATGGACGCATGACGGACAAGAAAACCAAGAAGCAAGCGGAAGTAGAGAGAGAGAGAGAGAGAGAGAGAGAGAGAAAGAGCAAGAGATAAGGAAAATGGCAGAGGGCGAAGCGAAAGATAGAAACGCGAAGACAAGCGGGGTGGATGAAACCGATTCGCGATTCGTAACGTACCCCGAAACGAAGGAAAGACGCGACGCGTGTAAAGTAGCACGCACGACTGATCAGCTCGAGGCTCGAGGGAAGTTCGGGGCTGGCGCCTGCGCGACTCTCGCTTCTCCCACTCTCGCGGCCGTTTCTCCTCTTCGCCGTCGCGATACCGACTCCCACCCCGTTACGCTCGCTCGTCCTCGCTCGCGGTCAAAGCACCCCCACCATCTCGGCCATCCACCCCTCCAACGATCAGACTATCTCGGGACGATTCGCCGTATCCTCTTACCGGCCAGAGTGCTCCCTTCAACCGACGCGTTAACTCCGTTTACGAGTCTCCTTCCCGCCATACTCCGTTTTTTACCCTTCTTCTATCTTTCTTTTTATTCTCGTTCGCGATTTCGCAGCCGAGCAAAGACCCTCTCTCGCCTTCGGTGCTCGGCGACCGGCGAAATAACTTTGCAGAAAAATCGTGAAATTACGCGGCCAAACGAACGCGTCACGGATCTAATAATACATCTGGATCGTTATCGCGCTCCGAACGATACGGTTCGAGTCGAATCGTTGCATTCCTGCACAATTACGCGCTGATAAAAATACCAGAATAACCTGTACGATCATGCGCGTATCGCCAAGATACGCCGCGCGATCTTTGTATCGTCTTCTTCTTTAGAATTTCGCGCGTACGTCTCGCGACGACGACACCGAATCGAGACGAAACGATTCGAACGATCGATGGAAGACTAGCGGGTACTCGGGTAATCGGTACGGAGCGTAAGGAGTGGAGAGGTCCGTTCGAGCGCGAGAACGCGAGAAGAAGGAACAGGAATGCGGTCGAGGCACGTGCCAGATGCCAGACTCGGAGTCTGGATTAATCTCGGCAAAAGAGTAATACTCGAACACCGTAGATTAATGGAAATTAATCGAGCGCGGCCAACGTATCGTTTCGCGAGAACGACCATCGCGATTACGAAAAGTATCGAAACAGTATCGAAACAAGCTGTCGCAAACGCGCGCGCTCACGGTGCGAAAGAGAAAGAGGAGACGTGGTCGCGAATGCAACGTTAAAAAACAGCCAGCTTGCATTTCTTAAAGAGTGGACTCCCCTTGAACGAAAGGGAGCGCCGTAAGAAAGACAACGTCGTCGAGCCGGTCGCTCGAGATAGCGAGGCGGGAAGCTACGAAAAGCGAATTATGTCCAATTCCTTTTCGAGAACGCGCTCTTCCGCTGTGACAGCGTATGACCTCCTTACGATCCCTTCGAGTGCCACCAACTCGTAATGCGACAATCGGACTAGACACGTCGAAACCTCTTCTCGATCGGTCGTTTTCTCTATCGATGCTCGTTCATTTTGCGAAAGAGCAACAGGAGAGAACGCGGAGAACCCGTATCGAGAAAAATCAAGCGTTTCTCGTCCCTACTACGGAGGATTACGGAGACATTTTCTGGCCGCCTCGGTCGTTTCGAAGCGTTCGCCTTAAAGTCGCGTCCGTTCGTCGGAAGAAAGCGCGCAGAGGCCACCTGCCGCTTATTACGGACAAGAACGACGCCAGCGCTGCCTCCGAAATACCGTCTCGACGGAGATCCTGTTTATTACCGTGACTGCATACCGTGGCTAACGATCCCTAACGTCGTCACGCGTTATTCGACCAGACGCAACGAACATGCCAGCGCATTCCTACCGTCTGTTTCCTCTTGCTCGTTTTGACGCTTCGTCTCTTCTCTTCCTTGCCCGTTCAATCCCGAATCTTGAAAATTTTCGAAATACCCGCGCTTCGTTCGCTCGCGGTTTCCCTCGAGAACGATCATGCTCGTTCTTCTGCCTCGAGGACGCCGCTCTTTCGCGTTTCGCTCTTCGATGCCAAAATCCTGCGCCAGAGTTCTCGTTCGACCAACGATAAGAAGCTTAACGCAGTTACACGATCGAAAACGAAACCCCTTTGCTTTCGAAGCTGTAAATTTGTGAAAGAAACCCTCGACTGGTAACCCGACGTCTCTCGCTTTTCAATTCTTATCGAAATCGTCGGACCACCTTTTTCTTTTCCATGGAATCGTATCCGCTCTCGAACCAGTTCGATTTCGAGTCGGCTGCCGAAGCTCGAAAGAAAGCGGCAGAGCTTTTCAGTGCAACCGATTCAGTGAATCCGCCTTTCGCGGATTCCTTCGTTAAACTTAATGTACGGTACTAGTGTCTCGACGGGCGTCGGTTACACTAGCCAGTATCGGCCAAATTGGAGTTCGCGCGCTAAATACCTGCGTCGGCCGCAACAAAACGTGTTACGGCTGAAGGAATTTTCGCGTCCGCTAGCACTGTTCGTTGCAGCGATTCGTTAATCGATAAACGGTCTCTCGTATGCTGTCGCAATCCCGATTCTTCGCCGTCTACTCCCCTTCTCGTAACTGTCGCTACTAGTTTCCAGTTAATCGTCGCCGGCGAACCGCTAACGATGTCCGCGTAACTCGATCGAGCGGACGCGCGCCGACGGAAGCCAAAGGAAACGAACGAAAAGCGCGTTACGTAAAAATACCAAAGAACAAGATCGGTAGGACGACCTCGAAGGCGAACGGCGAAACGTTTAGCAAATCTCGTCGGATTACTTACACCGAGTCCTCTTCTATCCTGTCCGCGTAGATTTACGCACCGAATACCTACTATGTTCCCACCGAACGTTTCATGTTTTGCCCGATTACGCGACACGTCCTACTACGTGTTTTCGAAGCGCAACGCGGCGTTGTACGAACATTTAGGAACCTTTCGTTCGCCGCTTCCGTAATCTTGGACGATAACCAAACACGGACGATGAAAGGAAACAGAAGGGAAGAGAGAAAAGAAGAAACATGGGAGAATCGGAGGCTCGACCGACAAATTCGAGGGTAGGGGTAAAAATCGATGAAGCAAGATGGCGGCATACAGTACCGCAGAGTACCGCAACCTAGCTACCACGAGATTATCCTCCGCTGTTACTCCTACCTACCTACCTACCTACCTACCTACCTACCTATCTACCTATCTACCTATCTACCTACCTACCTACCTAACCTACCTACCCACCTACCTACCTACCTACCTACGTACCTACCTACCTGCCTACCTACCAATACCAGTTAGACACTAGTTGCAGATATACCCCGTCGGTATCGAGGTAGTCACGAAACTAGCTACACCGTGTGTACGCATTTACAAACTTACAACGTACAAACATTGATTCACGGTTGTCGTTAGACGAAATTCGCGACGCGAGAGATTGCCGTTTCACGATCGATGTACGCGTAACGGTGATCGAGCCACGGCTGCGATCGAAAGATACGATTCGATCCGTTAACTATCGTAAAGCGACGACGATCGAATTATCCTCGAACGAGTTTCTACTTGCACCGGTAAGCGTCATTCGCCTTTACGAAGGACGTTTACGACAAAAAGATCAAAGACCGTAAACGCGCACGAGCCTCGATCAGGTTTAACGACGCCTTTCGCGCATACTCGCGACTCGATTCGCCGGACATCCCCTTCTCGTTTTCCACTGCTCGCGTAGCAGTCCTTTGCTCCTAATAGTCCGCTCAGCGTCCAACCACTCGCGCGGTTTTCCTCTACGCTCCACGAGAAGAAACCGACGACCGTTCTCGTTCGGGAACGTGTCCAATGGCTGCTTCAGCTTTAGTCGGAAAGTTCTCGGTAGTTGAACTTCTCCGTCGACGACGTAAACGACGCGACAGGAAAGCGTCTCTATTATCTTTTGAATGAAATAGCGAGACGAAAGGAAAGAGGGTCGAACGTCGAAACGGAAAAAGAACGCGTGATTTATCGAGTAAAGTCGAAGCTCGAAAGTCGGTGACTCCTCCCAACGGGGTTAAACGTAACTTCTCGCCGGACGGAACGGGGCACGGTCACGCGACGAAACGCGAACATTAAAGCGGAGCTACCGCGTTTCTTCGGAGCGAAACGTCCCGGATCCCGAGCGACGACCACGAAATCTCGACAGCGGGTACGATCGGAGAACGATGTCGGGAGCGGGAAAAGCGTGGGATGCGACGCGCGAAGGTCGCACGACCCGAAAATCCATAACCATCCCCATTACGTTTACCGAGCGTCGCGCTTGCGCGATTCCCCCTCGGTATCGAGGAAATGCTATCTTCGTTACGACGCGTTTAACCGTTATCTGGGAAATCGACTCTCGCGTATTTTCTCTCGTCCTCCGCGAAAAGTCGACCGCGAGATTCCCAAAACTTGCTAAACGATACGACTTAATCGACTTAATTAGTAGGTCCTTCGATCCGAATAGTCGATCGACTCGTCGAGCCATCGACCGTCCACCCCTATACGTATTAAAGGGGGTTAGGAGCACTCACCGATTCAGGAAGCTACCACGAGTTCCATGTCCCTCGCCTCTGTGATCACTCTGCAATAAAAAGTCAAGGCGAAACAATATAATTAACGAGATACTCGAAGAACGGCAGGGCGCGCGGAGATCGCGTAATCGTGGCACGGATATAGGGAAGAAAAGGGGATAGAAGAGAAAGAGTAGGAAAAAGGGGAATGCATCGGTTTTCGGTACGGTGAAAACCGAGTACTCGAGAAGAGAGCGGGGTGTGTGGGTGTTCGGCACCCTTAGTCATCGCGTAGGCGCGTATCGAGCGAAGATTCCCGTTTGTTTCCTGCCTGACGGGATTTAGCCGGCTTTCAAGCGCCTCCCCGCCGATACACGGGGGACGTTGTTTTCGCGAACCCGCGTTCGGCGGTTTCTTTCGATCGTTAGGGGGAATTCCAACGAGCTACTTCGCCAAGCGACTCGGCAGAATCCTCTTGACGAGCACGAGTCTCGTACGGTGTCCTTACGAGACGATCTTTGTCGAAATTCGTTGCGACATAGGTCGAGACGAACCGAGAACAGTCCTGTCGCGGAATTGGAAGCGAACGCGACCGATCGAGAGTCGGCCGAGAGCGGAGGTTCGATTCAAAGGGGTATACCGTGATTCGTGATCACGCGATTTCGAGAGGCTCGCGTAACCGCACAAGCCGGCTATCCCTCTCGCGATAATTATTTAGATTGGCGCGCGTCGAGGGCTCTTCCGCGATTCCCCGTGTACGCGTACAAACGAACCAGCTTGCGCCAAAGCCTCGTGCACGCTCCCTCGAAAAAGAATCCCGCGTCTCTACGGCAAACGACAAACACCGATGGACCGATCTCGTCTCTCGGCGAACAATCAAATTTTTCCTGCGGAGCGACGTTAACGACCCCGTATACCCGTTTGCACGAAAACTCGACACGCAAGAAATAACGCGAACGAACTCGTACGAGTCGGCTACTTACTGGCTATACATACACGACCACGTATAAAAACGGAGAAGAAGAACAAGAGAACCTATTAAAAATTGACGAGGTACTTCGAGTGGAGGAAATCGCTTGGCGACAACGGCGAGACCGAGCGACGACAGGTGTAGCGATCGTCGAACGGTGTAATCGTTTTTTCGCGTCAACGCGATACTCTATCGGAGAGAAAGCGTATAAAGGCACGGAAGGGGCGGAAAGAAGCTGTAGTTCGTTTCCTGTCCGGCCTACGTTAAAAAAAGAAGAAAAAATCATCCCGTAATAAGAACGACGTTAACCTTTTCGCGATTGCGAATCCGTACACGGAGCCAATCGCTGTCGACCAACGACTCGATCAAATTACCGGTCGTTTGGATCGATTTAAGCCAAGAGATTATCGAATATTCGAAAGGAAAGTATCCGGCCGAATTTCACGGTATTTCGTGTTGACGAGGGAGAAGACATTTCTTTTCGCGAGTACGATATCGACAGGAAACCGATTAAGCGAAATTTATCACGGCGAACACGGATTTACGTCGACGATATCGCGAGAAATCGAGAAAAGTCGGTTGTTTCGCGCGGTTCCACGAGAGTCGTCGAGACCGTACCGGTTATCAACGGTCGCGGACAAGGACTCGCGTTTTCCTGGGAGAACCGTGAAAAGAATGTTCGTCGATGCGGCGCGGAGTATCGTTCAAGTTTTCAACGCGATACCGACGCGTGGCAAGAATTTCCAACGGGACGAGAGAGATTTCGTATTAGCAATTCCGATCACGAGCTCGCGTCGAGCTGCGCGAACGCGCCTCGTAAACCGACAAATTTCGTCGAACGAATAACGACCAAACGAAACGCTCGACGAGATCCTTTCGGCTAAAACCATACAGAGGGTAAAACGATGGTCGACGTCTTTCATCGAACGTTTCTACCGCGAACGCACAGTTTCCTAACCACGGTCGTTAGCGGCATAATACGGGCTCGCCGCGATCTTTTTCGTACTCGCTCTAGATTAATTGTTTGTTCGTTAATGTTTTTCAACAAATATCGAATAGAGAGGTCGGTTCGGGGCAAAAGTTTGTTCGATATAAAGGAACCTTCGTCGAAAAGCTTTAGGCGTTTATCGTCGAAACACGGTTTACTCGTTTTGGGACGAATCCGCGAAACTTCTTGCTCGGCCGTATCCGTTGACCGATCGATCGGATCTCGAAGATCGGCCTGTACACGGAAGCTCGCGTAACTTTCGAGGACAGCGATCCGCGTTGCTCGGCATCGACGAAAAGGTCGAGCGACGTGCTCTATCGAACGACGCTCGATAAAACGAACGAGCCTGACAGCGTTAAACGCGTACGTTCGAACGTACGGGATACCGGAGACGAACGAGCGATCGTTATTTCGCAAAAGGAGGACAGGAGAGAAAGGACAGTTCCGATACGATCGTAACGCGATCGAGACTCGGGGAATTCCAGCTTCGAGATGACGCGAAACGAAGGAAAGAAATAGGAACGTTAAAAAGAGGCAAAGGCGAAAGAAGAGATGGGAGTGCGAGGGTGACGGGGAGGAAAGCAGAGGAGAGGGCGAGTAAGGCAGCAGCGGAGTAGGAGGGAAGAGAAGAGACGTGCACGCGTGCAGATTCGTCGGTTGGACCTAGAGGGTGAATGCCGGTGGCAAGAAGAAAGGTGGATACGGAGGTGAAAGTAGCGAGGATAGAGCTCGGGCCAGAGGGGAGAAACGAAGGGTGACGTTGGCTCGAACCGAGGGGGCGGTAGAGCGAGAGGGTTCGAAACGGTGGATGACGTTCGTCGGGGGCGAAGAAGGAAGGGAAATCGCAACGACGATCAATACTTCGCCACGCCTCGCGCCACCACCTATCTAGCCGGAGCGAAGCTTGACTTTCCCGACCGTTTCGTCTCTCGGTCAAGAATGAAAACCGTCCTCGATATCGTTCGGCTCGACTCGCTTTATTTTCCAACGTTCCCCGCGATTCGGTAGCGAACGATCGATCGACCGCGACGCGACTTCTCCGTCGCCGTCGCCGTCGCCGTCGCCGTCACCGACACCGATACGCCTCGCCGAATCGAGCTGAACCGAGCCTGCCACGGAAAATCTGCTGCTCGCCTATACGCGATCTTTCCTTCGAAATTCCGAATTACCAGTGACGGCGAAACATCGATCGGCCGGAGGCGGCGAATCGAAAGCGCTTTTGGGCGATCGCGTACACGAGGAAACGGTAGGAAGTGGCCGGCCGGGTGGTACACGTGACCCCGTTCCACGGGGTCACGATACGCGACGACTCGAATGCGCGAGATGGCAGCACGCTACGGTCAAACAAAACCTTTCGATACCGTTTTCGTATTTCGACTTCGATACTTGACGCGCACATGCCAACGGAAAAGAATATCGATCTCCTTCTTTTCCCTTTATCTTTTCGCGAAAACGCTTCCAAGTGTACGCGCGGGCTTTTTAATTTCAGTCCGACATCGAACGCGGTCAACGTTTGCGGCCGACAGTTTTACGAGCACGTTTACTTCTCGAACGAGCTAACGATAAGCCGAGCGCGCAGAGAGACAACTGTTAACGCGACGCGTCCCACGAATCGAGGTATCCGTGACGCGCGAAAATCGCGTGTCGTATCGCGACGAGTCAAGACGAGCGAATTGGCGCTGTTCGCGAAAAACTTCACCGATTCCGAGGACGTTGGCCGCACGCGAATTTCGACGGGAGCGTTCCAATTCCCGGCTCTAACAACGACCTCCCGCGTCCGAGCAATGTCTAGGTTCTTTCGTACGCGGGGAAAATCCAATCGAAAGATACGAACCGCGTCTGTCGGCGGTCGAGCCGCTAAGAAATTTTTGCGCGCGACGCCACGCCCACCTTCTATCGAATCGGCGAACGACGGACGACCGATGTACACTCGATGTTTACGAATCCGAGAGCCTCGATGCGCGACGATCACTCGCGAGGACACGGAAATAAGGAAATTTAAGGAAATACTAGAGGAAAACTCGTGGCGCGCGTTGCTTGCCGACGCAACGCGCGTAAGCGGTTCTGCGACCTCGTGTCTCGTCGCGACGGCGAGCGGTCGTGACGCGCGCGAAAAACCATCGAGAAAACACCGTATCGTTTCGGAAACCTGACCGCGCGGTCAAATCCGATACGTTGCGTGGGCTGTCCGCGAAACTGTGCGGTACGCGTGGACTCGTCGAAGCGCGTCGGCCAACTCCGATCGAACTTTGACGAGTTAACCGATTCGAGTCGTGGACGAACGCTTTTATCTCCCGAACGTCGTCGGTGAATCCGCTTGTTCGGAGCGAAAGCTAATTTTCGAAGGTTCCAGAATCGCCGAAACGATCGGTGGTCGCGAACAAGTGGCCGACTCGAAAATAACGAGAGAGAGACAGAGAGAGAGAGAGAAGCGATGCGACCAGAGCAGACACGACGCGTTCGCCCGGTAAACACGTTTCGAGCTACGTAATCGCTTATAACGGTGATATCGCCATAGGTTGCGGCTTTTCCTTCCGTCCACCAAATTTTTCCCCGAAAAAGATACGGCAAAGGAAAGATAACGAAGAGGAGCGACGTCGAGCAACGACAAACCGATTAAATCGAATCGTGTAGAAACATTTGGCGAACAAACGAGGAAAATGCGAGGGAAGAGCGAGGAGAATGAGAGAAAAAGGGAAAAACAGCGGAGCTGAGAGCGGACGAGAGCGGCAGCCAGAGCAACGGACAGTCGGAGAAACGGAGAAACGGAGAAATCGGAGAACGGAAGGTCGGATCAGAGGTTAACCTGTCGTTTGACGGAACGACGCGACGATTCGACCGTGAATTCTCGCGAACGCGATGTTTCGAACGGACATTATATAAGTAAATCGGAGTAACTCACCTCGAGTGGCGAATGCGTGATAAACGAACGCGATGGCGGTGAGCGGCGAGCAGGATTCGCCGCGAGTTCAACCGATTCACCGTCTTCCGCACCAAAAGATTTTAAAATTTATCACGAAAACATGATCGGGTAACGTGGAAAGAACGGGTAAGGAGGAAGCTCACTCTCGAAGCACCAACACTCGATGACGTCATTCCACCAGCGGCAACATGGAGCCCGAAACGCGATAGGACGCGGGTTCGAGACTCGAGAAGCTCGAGCGAGGTCGCGCACGTTCCAAGCTGTCTCTCGAATTAACCTCGAATCGTTGCGTCGATCGCGTAATCGCCGCCGCGACGCGAACCGCTCGATCGCGACCTACGACCAACCACGATCGTTTCCTCGGTTCTTCGTCCTCGTTCGTCCTCCGCGTTCGACGTTTCCTACTCTCGAAACTCTGCGAGCCACCGTCCGCGACTACGATTCCTTTTACGCGTTCCCTTTTACACGTGATGTCCGAGAGAACGCTAACAGAGGGCGGTCGCACGCGCGTGCTCCGCGACTGCGATTCCTTCACTGCGGCTAACCACCAGAGATTCGTGATCGAAGCTGCGCGTCGCGATACTCGCTTCGTTTCTCGTCCAGGGGACCAAGGGACGTAGTCCGAGTCCGAGCCGAACAGACCCGACGTGACTCGTGCCGATTCGTGGCCAGTCGCGAGAACTCGTGGGGAGTCGTGCCGTCTCGGCTACTCTCGACGACGCCACCCGTCACCCACCGTTCTCCTCTATTCCTAACCTCGCTTTCGTGCTAAACGCTCTATACGTTTCTGCTTCTTTCCCTTCTCTCGCGACCGACGTTTCCTTCCCGTTAAGTTTGCACGCGACGGCCGATCCTTTCGATACCGTTCGGACTCGCGCGCTCCCTCGTCGACCTCCTTTTCCTTCGTTACCTTCGAGCCGACTAAACCGGACCGATCGACTCGTTCCGTTCGCCCACTTTACTCGCCCTTCCACCGCGCGAGAACGCGATCGCGCCACAACCGAAATAATCGCTTCCTCGACCGATCTACCCGTTGTCGCGCCACTCTTTGCGTCATTTCATCGGGTCGTTCCGCTTTTTCGTGACGCGCGACGAATCCGCGTTCGAACGCCTTTTCGAACGCCTTTTCGACCGCGAACTCGTCGATCCGACAAACAAAAATGCCGCCGGCTACCTACGTGTCCCGAATCAATCAGATCGACGCGGCTCAACTGGACGAGGAAATCTATAAAGTGTTGAGGAACCAAGCGAAAGAGATTAGCAAGCATCAACCGATCGAGAAGATCGATCGATGGCAACCAGAGATCGACGCTCTTCTCCGCTATCTGGTATGGTACTTTTCGTTGCGACGAGGAAACTCGACCTTTGGCCAGCAACTGCTCGATTTGCGTTACGAGAACATCACTGGTACGAAGTCCGTTCTCTACTTGATGTTAACGATCGTCCCGGCGTACGCGCGAGATAAGCTCGCCAACACCGACGTCGATCGAAATTTCAAGACCGCGTTCGATCGTATCGCGAACGTCGCGAGATTGCTCGAGTTGGTCAACTTGCTGGTGTTTCTGCATCGTGGAACGCAACCGCGCCTCGTCGAGTATCTGTTGGGAATAGCAAACAGTTCGACGACCGTTCACAAGCCCAGGAACATCGGATACTCGTACATGACGAGGGAACTGCTCTGGCACGGTTTAACGGAGTTGTTCACCACCGGCTTACCCATGCTCAATTTCCATTACCTGAAACACACGGCGAAGAAACTTTTCGCGGGTACGAGCAATCGCGCCAACCTACGACGCACATTCCCGGCGATGAACCAATCGACCAAGTGCTCTTACTGCGGCGACGCTCCGATCTTGCCGGTTCACGCCGGCTGCGAACATCTCTTTTGCTACTATTGCCTGAAGGCGCATTTCGTCGCGACCCGCGACTTTCAGTGTCCCGAATGCGACACCAGACTCTACGTCCAAGACATGAAAACGTACCGACCGAGTTTACCGAGTTTCCCGAGTTTGCTCGTCGAACCGGAGACCGGTTGAACCGAATTGGACCTCCCCCCGTTCGGCCATCTTCTTCTCTTCGTTTCCCTCCTTTCTCGATTAATTCGACTACGTTTATAAACGGTTCCGCGCGACGATATTAACACGAATCGTCTGTCGCCCGCGTATTTACCTTCCTCTCGCCTTCTCTGTACAACATTTTGCGCCTGTGTATTCAGTTTTGTTTTATTAAAAAATAGCAATACAAAAATTTTCTTTATTCACTTTGATACAAGGTTTCGATCTTATTTCTTTACTCGGCGTTTCCTTCGACACGAACGACGATGGAACGATTACGAGATACGCGCGTCGTTCGTCGAAATACCCAAGGATTACCGTATAAAAATATTATTCCGCATCGTAGTAAAACGCTTTCCCTTTCGTGCATTCGACGCGATACGCGCTTCTTTTTTTTCTCTTCTTTTTTCATTTTTTCTTTTTCACCTTTTTAAATACAGTATTATGTATATATACAGATCGGTCGAATGATCTATTCGTCGAGTCGTTTCGCTTGCTCGATGGGCGGATACGTCCTTCGATCGTCTTGCGACGAATTCGAACGCGCGCTGGAAACGCGTATAGCCATTCTGGAATGTCTTCGTTTCGTCTCATTCTTGTCCTTTTCTTCTTTCTTCGCTTCGATTTATTTCTTCAAGCTTTACGGAAACGGTCGTCTAGTTGCTCCGAAAACGTACTTTACGCGCCGTTCGATACGATTATCCGAGACGTACGATATTTCGACCATCTCGCGGACACCGAACAAAATCATATCGAATTTCAAGAAATAAACAGTTAGACCGTTATTCCATAGATGAAAAATGTCTCAACATTTCTTTCTCTTCCCGTCTTTTCTTCTTCGCGTGTTTATTTTTCGGCAAGTACAGTTCACGTGGCTCGTCGTTCGGAAACGTATCGAATACGTCGATTCGAAACTGGGACGCGACTTTCGCGAAGGAAACAGATTCGTCGAGAACGCGTTACCGTCGGTATCGTTTCAACGATCGTTAGTTTTCATTATTCTTTTACTCCGTCCATGAGAGCATGCTCAAGAGAAGCACGTTCGGTCAGTCGAGCGATTTCAACGGATAGTTGCCGCATCCTCGTTCTTCCCAAACCTCTCTCTCTCTCTTCCTCCGTCGCCCGAGTCGCGATTTTTCCTTCCACGGTGTTTTTCCATGTCGTTTCGACGAACAGAAAAAATCTGATCGGTGACAAAGAGGAGGAGAGAGAAATAAGTTGGCAGAAAAGGCGCGATACGCAACGTGTCGGGAAAAACATGGAACGAACGGTCCGTAATCGTGACGGTTCAAGCGCTAGGCATCGAATATTTCGTTGTCGCGTCCTAGTCTCTTTCATCGTTTAATTCTAATCTCTGTAACAACTAGTTGGTTCGCAACGTCGCGCGAAATACCAGACGGAATTTCGCGCTATTTTGCGGATAGGAACATCGAAGAACAGCACGACGCGTCGATTCGAGAAATCGAGTTCCGTACGATCGTGCGAGAACTCGCGTCGAAAGAAATTTTGCGCCCATCGATCAAGCTTCGTCTCGCGAATAACGAATCAGCGACGCTTTTGCGACGTTCCATCGCGAAAACGAAAAACGAGAAAACGAGAAAACGAGAAAACGATAATGTTACTTACGAAGGTAACGACAAAGTGGAAAACGCGTTCGCGGTCCGATCGGCGCGACGATCGAACAACGAATCGTTCGAAGCTAGTTAATTAGTCCTTTCGTTTATTCGAAGAAACGATTATATCGGTTAACCGTGAAACACGAACACGAGGAACAGGGACGATCGGACACAGTCTTGTAATATATCCCACGTATACTCACGCGCGCACACATACATATACAATAATAGGTACACACAAGCGGATAACGCGACACGTACAACCACCTTTTTTTCTTTTTCTTTTTCTTTTTCTTTTTCTAACATTCTAATATTCCGATCGTTGTCGAGCACGGGGCGATCGCGCGGTACCGAACGAAAATAATATACGCTTAAAAAGGCTCGATCAATTTCCATCGGAACTTTCAGCGGTAAAATTCTCGGCATCATCGACCGAGACAGCGTTACGGTATCTACCGTGGGACCTTCGTTCGATCACCCTTCGCCGAACGTTTCCGTTTCGATCGTGCTCGCGAGAGAAAGAAAAAAAATTGGTTTAAAACGTTAATAATTTATATCGAGCGATTACCTTACCACCGTAAAACTGTTAACGCGCAAACGGACCAAGAAAACTCGTGCATGCAGCTTGATCCGACAAAAGTATCTCTCGGCTCAACGATTCCTCGCGTGATCGTATCGAGTGCTCGGATTCGAAAGAAACAAAAAAAAAAAAGTGAGGGGAAAGAAAAAGAAAACGTAAGAAAATCACGATGCACCCGAAATATCGATCGACTGTCTAGCGTAAACGCGCTCTAAACCGACCGCGCGAGTTGAGCTCGAATCGCGCTTTCGAAACAGCAAACTCGAACATTCGACGCGCGTTCGGCGTCCCTCGCGAATCAATAATAAATACTTTGTTATTTTGTAAAACTCGAAAACGGAGTCGCGAAGACTCGCATGCTGACTCGCTGTTCGATTCTCCCGCGCTTTCTGCTCTTCTCTTCGCGTCTCACCGAATTTCGAGCTTAGTCGAGATAAATATTTGAACTTCGCTAAGGCGAAAGGCCGCCGACCGCGCGGACGCGACTGTCGCGCTTTCGTTGCAACGATCGAATCGTTGTCCATTCATCGATTTCTTCTACGTATACGCCGTTCGCGATTCACCAACTGCTCGCCTTTACGTAAACGCGCGCGAAGCGATGGAGGAAGTCATCGAATCGCCGAGTATCGTGCAACCGATTGAAAGACAATTTAGCAACGCTTTAGCAAGAAAACGTTAACGAAACTAAATTAGCAATAACGAGTTCCTTAACCTAAGGCAACTGCCGGGTGCGCGAATCGAGGACTGTGTGGAATGGAGAAAAAAAATTAAAAAAAAAAAAAAAAAAAAAATAGATACAGACGGTCCTCGTTCACGATAAACAATCAACCGGGTTAATTCTTCGATGCCTGGAATCGCAAATATAACGCGTCGATTCTATAGTCGTGTCGGCGAGAAAAGCCGCGCAATTCGATCTCGGTTTTCTCGCGATCTCCATCGTTTCGGAACGTCGCTATCTTTCGCGCAAACGATCCACAGCGCGAGCATTAAGTACAACGCGATCCTGTTCAAGTCCGTTGCAACGATTCTCTTCGAACATCACGAGACTCGCGACAATTTTCTCGGCTCTTTTTACCATCTGCTGTCCAAATTACATTTTTCCATCGGCGCCGAGGCGATACCGGCGCTGGACGTCTTGCGTTCCGCGCCAGGAGCGGCGCTTCCGCAGAACGGACTGGTTCGTTTGTTCATTTCTGAAAAGGAAACGGAGCGAATCGAATCATTAGCCGTCGCGCGAAACGAGGAAAAGAGAGAGAGAGAGAGAGAGAGATAAGAAAAAAGAAAGAACGAATTTTCAGCATGAAGCGCGATCCAGCTTACGTACCAGCGATCAACAGCATTATTTTGCGCCTGGCGCCCCAAGCGGATATCCCCATTTCGCAGAGATCTTTCTCCGTTAGCGAGGGAAACGTAGCCATGTCCACTTCGTGAGACGTGAACAGGCCTAGCAAACAGAAAACGAGCAACGTGGGTCGGGAACGGACAGGCAAAAGCGAAGGAACGTCGTCGTGACGCGTTATAACGATTTCACTCACGAATATATTTCTCCAGTCCAACGTTGGTCAACATGCTAGTCAAGTCGTCGTAGCGATGAGACGTAATCCTGTTCAGGTGCGAAGTAGGCGTGTGTTCCACGTAGTTGGAGCTCACGCCGATCTGTCCAACGCGATCTTTGCCGTAACCGATTCCGAAGTCGACCTCTTTGCCGAAGACCGGCGTCGTTGGCTCCTTCCACGGGTCGGAAGGATGAGAAGAGGTCGTCAGCTCCTGCAAACGAGTCGCGAATGTAACGTTCGTAGAGTCGGCCGTGTTCGTTTACGACGCGAGTAGAGTAGCGCTGCTCACTTTGTTCAAATCGGTCGTGCCGATCGGAGGAATGGATTGACTGAGTCCGTAACCGGACCAAGCGGACGTGGGCACGCGATACTCGTTGAAGCTCGGTTTCGATTGAATCGCTTTGGCCGCCAATATTTTCTTCTGCTCGTAATCGAACGGGGCAAAATTTTGCTGCACGGCCATTTCCAACGACTTCTTTTCGCAACCTGGCGCGCGTCGATCGGCGACCGGCAAATCGGACAGCATGCTGCACAGATCTGTAAGAGCGCAAACGCGACGTGACACGGGGTCGTTTGACGAGGCTCGGTTGGCCGAAGGACGACGATTCTTACCCAAATTGGGGCTGGCCTCGACCGGATTGACCGGAGACACGTTACGTGGACTGATCGCTGGACTCGACAGAGAGCTGGATACGCTGCTCAACGAGGAGTAAGCTGCAATCGAGAATCGTACGATCAGGTAGGACAGGAAACGGCGTTAACGGCGATTGACTGAAACGAAACTTACTGCTGCCTTCTTTGCTGTCCGGTAAGGAGCTACCGTTCGGTCCGTGAATACCGTGAAAGCCCGTAGACGAGTTGGAGCGAAGTTGGCCCATACCGGTGAACCCGTGGTTCGTCGATCCGTGAGAATGAGTCGGCATCGCGTTGTTGTACAACACGTGCTGCGTAGTCAGCAGATGATTAAGGTGCGGATACGGGTAAGCGTGATGAAGCGGAATCGACGAAAACATGGACGGTATCGTCGACAAGCCCCAATGAGGCGATAAACCCATCGGATTCGGCGAATGAGACATCGGCGACACGCAGTACGGAGGATTTTGCGTGTTTATCGTCAAGATGTTCGACAAGCTGTCCGATAGATTGCCGACCAAATTGTTGTTGGTAGCTGCGCGAGTGGTATCGTTTCGATCGTTAAGCCTTGTGCACCGTGAAAAGAACGAACAAAGAGGAAGAAAAGCGACGAGGAGGAGACCTACCTGAACCGTTGCTGCCGTTTCCTTGAAAAACATTCTCCGCGTTCGGGATATGATACGTGGCAGGTATCTCCGCGTGCACTCTTGGCTCGTCCAGACCCAACAGCTGTTTTCTCGCTTCGTAAACGTTACTGGCGTTTCGTTCGATTCCTTTCACGATCACCGACAACGTGCTCTGCTTCGGTTTGTGCCTGACGTTTATGAACACGTCCAACGACCGCATCAGCTGCGAGATGTTTTCCGTGTCGACGCACGACACCGAGTCCTCGGGAAGGTCGAACATCAGAACCAGAGGCAGCGAGCCCTGAACGCGATCGAATGGAAACGGTAATTGACTGGTCGACACGGTACCGCAAGCGGCGAAAGTAGCGAACGACGCGACTTACCACCAACTGTTGCCGTGCCAAGTAGACGTTGTGAATGCCACCGGTGATCGTCACGTTGCTCTTCTTTAGGCTGGGAATATTTGGATCGCCGGCATCGGGGAACATTATTTGAGTACCAGTGTGCTGCATGATCATCTTGAGGTTACTGCTCTGCTTTCCGAGAACGATGCTGTGATGTTGCGGCGATATCTCCATCGTCATTTGTACTTGTATTTGACTCTGAAACGACGAAACGACGAAACGATCGTAACGCATCGTTGGATCGACGCGCATACATGCGCAGGAAACACGGCATACGGGCGCTTACAGCTAGGTTTTGGCACATGTAGTGAATCAGCAACACGGTCGCCTCCTTCACTTGAGACACTTCCCATTCGCAACCCTTCACCACTACCAGGGTAGCGTGCAATTTCGGTCTGGTGCGGAACATCACTTGAACGTTGTACTTCTCTTGGATCTTGATCATGTACGGCGAAGTGGAATCCGGCACGGTTTGCGACGAACCCATGATCGGCAACTCGAACGAGAAGATCAGAGCCGTGAGATTCTGAAAGGGCCAAGAGAAATCGGTCCGTTGATCGTGCACGTTCGAACGACACGTACACCCGTCTTCTTCGAACTTACCCTGATTCGAGCGCGGGCACGTTCGACGCCCTCCATCTCCCCGGCGATCGACACCTGATTACTCTTCTCCTGATGATTGCTTCGATTACTGTCCGGGAAATGAATATGACATCCGGTTTCCTCCATCACCCGTTTGATCGTCAAACCACCCTTGCCTATGATGTGCGAATGATCGGTGTACCCAACTTCCAGCTTCATGGTTACTCTGTTGCTCTGCTGTAACGGACAACGACGCGAACAACGTCGGTTCAGTGTGATTCGAGGCGAACGAATCGCGTACGGAAACGCGCGGAGCCGTTACATTTTCCCTCGTTATTTCGCTTACGCGAAACGCTCATGATCCACCGATCGAGTTGAACGTGCGCGATGTCGAGTCTATCGAGAGCGTTACGTAAAAGGTGCGCTCGCGATATCGCTAGGCGGAACGCCTATGCAACTCGCTGCGACGACGCGAACGCGTGCACGAATCGAACGGAATAGAATCGCGCGAGTAGGTGAGCGGTCGTAATCGACGAAACGGCGAGACGGTAACGAACCGGTACGATCGGTTTTCTATCGTTTCCATCACGAAGCGAGCCGAGAAACGGACGAACAAAGCCGAGACACGGTAGACGAAAACAGAAAGAGAAGAGCAACGAGAGGAACTAGGAAGGAACGATTCGCGCGAACGGCGGACGTCGCGTTGGAGATAACGGTACGCGGCAAGCGAATCGGCCGATCGGTAAACGCGAGCCGGACGGGTTCGAGCTGAACGTCTCGCTTTCGTAGCCGAGAATTCGCGAGACAACGTTCGCGTATAAATAGAATAGCCTCTCGCTATGCGCGATCCGTCGAAACGTCGAAACGTCGAAACGTCGAAACGTCGTGTCGGTGAACGTATCGAGTTTGTACGATCGAACGACGCGACGCGACGAATTGCTCGTTGCTCCTCGATAAAAGACGAGCAGGCGAGCACGTAAGCGCGCCACGTAACGCATAATTTGTCGCGAGGCGAAAAGACGAGCTGTAGGAAATATCGATACCGCGATATCGATCGTAGTCTCGTATCGTTAGGAAGACGGCGGTACGCGTGAAACGCTTTATCGACCGACACGAGGGATTATCTTCGATAAAGAGCAGCGCAAAATGTTTGCGCGACACGCGGACCCGATCAATTCGGTACGCTGAAAGTCGAAAGCCGATCGACGAGGTCACAGCTAATCTCGCTGTTCGCGGAATGACGTAACGTTTCGGTAAAAAGCAGCGAATCGGCTGCCCGTGACTCCAGTCGCTCGATCGCTACCTTATCTCTCCGTTTCTCTCGTGGATTCGCGGATTTTTTATCTTCCTTTGTTTAATCTTTTTCGCGAACGTTTCTCGATCGGTCGCGTCGGATCGCAAACGAGAACAGAGATCGAGGCGAAAATGAGAAGAAAACGACGCGAAGAAAAAGAACGCGGTGACCGCTTACCCTCGTGTCCAAAATTTCCATTATCTTCTCCTTCGCAGCTCGCACGTCATCCGGTCGACCCGCGACCTTTATATGCGGATCTGTAAAACAACGAGCACACAAATTATGCAACGTCGCGACGATGCGTACTTTAATCTTTCGATTAGTAACGAGTAACGAGTACGTACATCGAGAGAACGCGATCGACGGAGAAGCTCGTTAGAGCGATTTAATATTCTTCGAGCGTCTTTTCTTCCTTGCTACGGAAACGTTCGAAACTCGAGGACAATGACGCGTCCTCGCTGAAACGCAATTAATTATCGGCCGATCGGTTCGTTCCGCGATCGCAACGAACGCGACGAGTCGCGTGGTCGCGAATGAAAACGGAGAAAAACAGAGAAAAGAGAAACGGAAGCAGAACGAAGCAAAGCTATTAATCGAGTCAGGCGCACGAGCCGTACCGAACCGATCGAAGAAGCAGGAAATCGAACGTTGAAAAAGATTTCGTAATCGATCTCGAAGAAGGAAGGAAAGCGGCGAGCGAGGCAAGGTAAGGCGACTCGTTGCAACTCGACTTGCTCTTTCGACCGCGTAAATATTTAGCGAGCGTTGCGTTCCGCGAATTCGCCGCGCCTTTTATCGCCGAGATATCGCGATCGAATTTTCGGATCTTCGCCGTATCTTCGCGGTATCGCGGAACGATCGACGTGTATCGTGAATTCGCGTAAAAATACCGAGACTAGGTAGGAAAACAAGCGAGTACGTATACTCGGTTGCCAAGAGGAAAAAACTCGATCGAATGAAAAGTTTGACACAGAAATAGACAGAGTGCGACCTCCGCGAATATCCCCGTCGCGTTTTCTTTCCGCTGCTCGGCAGAGATAACGCGGAACGATCGACAGATTCGATCGCGAATACATCGAGTCCAAGCAGCATAGCTATTTTTGGTCGGCGCGATTCTCGGATACGCGATACCGACGAATGTCCTTCTTCGCCTCGACTCAGGTCGCGTTGCTGAAATCGATGTCGGACATCCGACTTGGAAAAGATCGATATTCCTCGTTGTTGCTCGGTTACAGCACCGTCCACGGTATCGTCTCTACGCGATACAAGCGTAGATTTCAGCTTTCGTAACGCTGAAATTTCGCCAAATTTTCCTTCCCGTTTAATATCGAGATACCAAACATGTCCGTTTCTTCGTCGATTTTGGCTCGACCGTTCCGTGTTTGTCGGCGAAAATTGCGATGCACTTGGCATTTTTCGAGAGCGCGTTTATCGGTTGGTCGATCGTGCAAACGAATCGAAACGAATCGAAACGAATCGAAACGAATCGAAACGAATCGAAACGAATCGAAACGAAACGGAAGCAAAATAAGGCGAAAATCCTAGTACTCGGAGGTGGAAAACGGAAGCTATAGTAGAGAAGCTCTGCTCTTTACGACGCGATCGTAGAGACACGTCTGGCGAATTTTCTAATCGGATGCCGCTAACCAGATATCACCCGTTGGCCTCGCGTCGTCCCGCCAGCAATCTTTCCAGCTGTGCACGGTACTTTCGTGCACGGGCGCGAACGTCGAGTTCAACTCGAACGAGCAATGTCGCGAAAAGTCCGGAAGAAGCAACGATCCGGCGATGCGATAGGATCGAGCGAAGGTCGCGACCGACCTTCCAACGGTCTACAACGGAATAATTCCATCGTCGAGCGTCATCGCGACTGACCCCGTGCACGAATCGCAACGAACACGCGAGCGTACGTTACTCGAACGAATCGGAAGCCGGTAATCGAACGATTCGCGCGTCCAAAGAGATTCGCGGGAGAATGGCATTTGATGGTCAACGATTGGCGTTCGGCGGAAACGAAACGCGTTCGCGCGATAGGAAAACACCGAGAGGCGAACGAGTTTCAACTCGCGAACAAGGTAGAAAATCCGTGGGAGGTAAGACTCTCGGGGAACTATTTATACCGGATTACGCGACTCGTCACGCACAAGCGATTCGTTGGTCGAAAGAGAAAGAGCACGAACGAAGCAAAAGCAATGGCAAATACGAAAGAAAAACCGAAAGAGAAGTCGAAAGAGAAGTCGTAAGAGAAGGCGAAAGAGCAGGCGATGGCGACGCCGAAGGTGGGACGAGGCGAGAGGAGGTGAAACGAGGCACGCAACAGCTGTTCAGGTCACGAGGAAGGAATGAATCACCGAAAAGTTTCCACGGCGAGCGGAACGCGAGAAAAGGCCAACGAGCGAAGCGCCGACCGATCGGTCAGTCGACGAAACCTTTCCACTCGACGCTGCACGATCTCGTCGCACGATTACGATTCGTCGCGCGAATCGCCGAAGGTTCGCGCAGATAAGACGGAAAAGGAGCGAATTTCGCGCGGACGTTTGCTCGCTTCTGTCCAACGGCCGAAGCCGGTCTGCGCCGTTTTACTTAGCCGATACGCCCTGCTGCGCCGGAGCAAGCACGCGAGTCGTTTCGTAATCACTTTCGATTAATAGGTGCGCTCTAATTATCGAGCCTACGTTCGGAAAGGAATCGTCGTTGCGCGAAACGCTGTTTCCTCGACGACGAGTCGAGCGAATCGTATCGAACAGGATCCTGGCCGAGCGAGTCGAAACGAAGAACGACCGCCGCCGATTCGTTCGAGCACGGAAGAAAGTTTACGGCGCGCGCGATTTCGGCCGATCAGCGACCAGTTGGAACGCAAAAGCGTGTACGCGCGACGGAAGAATTTGCGTAGACGAGCTGCAAATAGACGTCGCGAGAAAATACGCGATACCGGCGCGACGTCAGCTGGCGAGCCAAGCCGACGCGGTTCACCCGATACTGACGTAATCGTCGCACAGTGGCTACGTAACGAGATTCCGTTCCGTTCCGTTCCATTCGATCAGAATTCGATTCGATCCGATTCGATCCGATTCGATCCGATTCTCGATCGAGGAGCGAGAAAGCCGACGTAAACGAACAGAAGGAGAAAACTGGAGGCGAGTCAGGAAACGTAGCTCGGCCCCGTCAGCCAAGGTCGTCAAAGTCGTCGAACCTTCGGTTCGCTACGCGTCTAGGACGCTCGTTCCCGTTCCCATTCCCATTGCCGATCTCTCCGACGATTCGACGCCGCTTTCGATGTACGTGTTTCGAGGAACTCGATTCGCGCACGCGCGCTTACCTTTTTTCGACTTTGCTCCGATCTTCAGTCGGGACGGCCACGTAACGAAGGTGTTCGTTTCCTCCATAACCTGCAACAAATTACGCGTCGAATTAGTCCCGTCGGGCTTCTGGTCGACGAAACGATGGCTCGCGCGCGCGATAATCGTCGGACATTACCACGGTCATCGTCGTCGACAGGTGGTATCTCGATCGGTAGCGATTCCCTCGAATCCTCCAGGAATCGCAGGCGAAAAACGCGAGGAAAAAACAGCGAACGCAGAAAAGACGATTTCGGCTCGGATATTTCACGAGTTGGCCACTCGCGTTCGCTCTGGAACGTTATCGCGAACGTTCAGGCAGGCGACATGATAGCCGCGCGCTCGATCTCTCCCGAGGACAACGGATGCGGTCGAACCGGCGGCACGCCGCGACACTCCGCGAAAAGAATCTGGAGGAGACTCCTCCGGGTGGTGACGCGTACTTTCACTGACACGACTATCGAGAAACACGCGGAACGTCCCGATCCGTTGAACCGTTCACTTGGTCGGCTCCTCCTTCCGAGGCGACGAGACGCAAGATTTCACCGGGATATCCGATCGATCGACGATCTATCGTCTGGCAGGAATCGCGCTGTCGAACCGAGAGGGACTCGGCTCGTTCTCCGGATCGACCGCCGCTCGATCGAGTCAACGTTCGCGCGGTTGCTTCGCCGTCTTCGACACGGCGCGTATCGTTCGCGACTAGGCGATAACGCGGTATAAAACTGTAAGCCACTTTCACCGTGACAAGAGGCGGCGTGGCGTTTCGTGGCGTGGCGTGGCGCGACGCGACGCGACCCGGCAATCTCGTCGAGAGAACAGACTTTCGAACGGCGCGCGTCGTCTTTCGTTTTACCGCCTCGAAATCGCTGCCACGACTGACTGACTAACAGCGGATAATGTAACGGGACGGCTCCCGGTGAACCGCCTCCCACTCGTTGCCGTTACCGCTCTATTCGTCTCCGTCTCCGTTCTTTTCCTACGCGCTCCTTCGTTCTCCCTCCACCGTCCTCCGTCCGCGACGCGACCGAGAAACAGCCGTGCGGACAGCACGCGGTCGGACGACGGCCACCGCACCGTCTCCCTCGTTTCCGTCTCTTCGTCCGTCTCTCTTGGACTCGACGCACGATTCGACCTAAACAGGTAGACGCGGTCGGAACGTTTCGATATCGACGTCGTTCCGTTCGAAGCTCCGAGCAACGCGAGACAGCGGGTCGTCTAACACGCGCCAGCGACTTGACCTGCTACGACGGACAGCGATTTCGATGAAAGTCCGAACAGCGTAGGCTACCTGAACGATCGGCCAGGTAAATCTGGTCGGCAGGTAGGGCCGTAAACGCTCGTTCGAACGGTACCGCTTTGCTTCGCGAAGCGAGCCAAACCTATTATCGAGTTAAGTTGGGAAAATCGTTCGATCGAACGCGAACTTTCTTCTGACCGTTTCCCTTCGCGCGCGGACGCGACGAGTGTCTTGCTCCGGTCCCGTCGTTTCGCTCTTCGACGCGTCCGTTTCGAAAGTGCAGACCACGCGCGAACACCGTTCTCAGCTTTTTCTCGCTCGCCGATAACGAATCCGACCCGAACGGATACGCGTCGACCCACCGATCGCTCCTTCGCCTCGATTCTCGGATTATCCTTGGGTCAGGGTTTGTTCGACAGCCACCGTTATTCGTAGCGTTCGTTCGACGCTGCACGACGCAGCGATTCTCCGAGACGTCACTCTGCCAACCGGTATACCACGCTGGTGGGGATAAACCGAGTCCCGAGATCCAACGAGTCTCGCTAAATATACGTATCGCGCGTAATACGGTATTTCGGGAACCACCGATTTTACGAGCAATCGTCCGTTCCGCGAGTGGCTCCTTTTCGATCGAACGATACAGCGTGCCACGGAACCGAAGCCTCGACTCGAATACCCGGAAAATCCGCGAACGTCGTTCGAAACGACGTTGAAACCGAGCCGTATCGTGTCCCGTGCGGAGCGTAACAGCTTTCCGAGTGGAAAGCGGGATTCCGGGGAGGAGAAGTAGGATCGAGCGCGCACCGTCGAGTCGCGTAAAGCCGGTCTATAAATAATCGAGCCGTGTATTTCCAGGCCCTCCCCCCCCCACCCCTTTACGCAACGCGTTCACGATAAGGATAAGCGCGAACGTTGCCATCGCGTTTGCCGGCGTGGCGCGAGCGCCGAACGGTTGCGCGTCCTTCTGTGCTACGCCGTTGCGCCAACCGCCTCGCGATACGCGGTATGCGAAGACGATCGATCGATCGATCGATCGAAGAATAAACCGCCTACGAAACGACAACGAATCCACTCGTTAACCCCTGGAAATGTTGCGCGTTACCCGATTACGCGATCAAACGGGCCGAGGAAAGTCGCGGAGAGTTGCGCAACCGAGTTATCTCGGCGTGGACATATTAATTGTAAAAGAGTGGCGCGCGGTCGAAGCTCGGATCTACCGGTCGACGCGGACGGACCGATGGAACGCAACTTACGTTGTGAAAAAACGTGTCCGCTGCTTTCGGTACGTCATTGTCACCTGTAAACAAAAAGAAAAACAGAATGTGTACGGTTAGAGTACAACGAACTCTACACCCTTTTCGCCTCCACCCGTGGAATACGTTCTTTCTCGATCGAAAACGGACAAACGTCCAACTTTTCGAGGTCAGGCTCACGGAGGCTCGATAGGCGATTCTCCCTGCTACGAAGATCGACGCGGTTTCGATCGATAAACGACGGACGAATAGAATCGAGTTCGTATTTACCAGAGAAAGATCGCTGATATAAATACGCGACGCGCGGATATCGATGAAAATAGGCGAGTCGAGGGTAACCGTAATTCCGTTTACAAACAGATGATCGAATTAAACGATGCGTCGATGACATTCGCGTATCGAGTATCGTTCGCGAAGACAACGGCTCACCTAGAAGCATCTGTTCCAGTTTGCGGCGGTCAACGCGAAATCTCTCTTGGCGCAGCTCGTCCGGATTGCCGATGCCCAGCAGAGCCGCGATGTCTCGTAACTCCTCGCGGCTTTCGAACACCGATTTCCCGGAGACCGTGGTCACGGTACCCTCCGACGTTTCGGACATCGTCTCCGCCGCCCTCCTCTCGTTTTGTATCACCTCGTCGGGTCTCATCTCGTCCGAATTCTTCGACTACCGCACTCCACCGTAGCCGCTCGATCTCCTTCCCTGCGGAAACAGACGCGCGTACCAACATATACGGTTGCCTAACTCTTCGCTGATTCTTACGCCGCGGCGCTCCTCCTTTCTAACCCCGTTCGAATTTGTTCTCGGTCCCCTTCCGGTTTTCCGGTTCCGTCTGTACGTCGCGAGGAACAGAGACGACGACTGGACGGTCCTCGTCGGCACCGAACACGCGAACGGATAAAAGGGGATGCCGTTGCGATCGTAGCGTCGCGGCCGATTTCTCGGAATTCGAGCAGGATTTCGGAGAAGAGGCCCTCCGGATCGACCAATCGGAACGAAGCTAGCCCGACGACGCGACGGTTTTTCTTAACCCCCCGACGGACCGTCAGACGCTTCTATCCTCTACCTTTCCTAAGTCCGTTTACCTGTTCCTCTCTCTTTCTCCGTTCGATCCACACCTTTACCAGCCCGTACATTAGCAAAAAATTGTTTTCGCCGACGCGTTTGCTCGCTCTCGTGTACGCGCCGCGAGTTTACGTGACTCATGCCGCGTCGATTGCTTCCCGATCGAAACAATGCATTCGATCAACCGACCGGTATCCTCCACCGGGCCGCTACGAATTTCCGCACCCGACCCTCGCTCCGTTTCGCGTCGAATCCAACTCGACTCGCGACCGCCTCATTCGCTTTTCTCCTTTCCGTTGCCCTCAAACTTCCCTCCTTCCCTCCTTTCTTTCATTTTCATCGGGAAAAATAAAAATCTTTCGACAAATCGCTTATTTACGCCTACCCGACGACGCGCCACCGAGACAAACAAACAAACGACCGCGGGAACGCGACGTCTTCGAGAAACGGGGAAACCTTTATGCAACCTTTGGCCGAAAGGCATAAACGAACGATTAAAACGATCGAATCGCGTATACGAACCTCGTCGAAGGCTGTTGTCGAATCCCGCGGTCGAATCGTTAACGAAGCACACAAATTTCGATCGAAATAACGCGACAGCAAAAGTTAACGAGGACGAAAAGTAACGACGACGACGACGACGACAACGACGAGGTGATCAACGGGGAAGCGACGCGACGTCGAAACAACTTTTCGTCACTCGCTTCCGATAACCGTTACCTTGACACCGGTCGCGAGATACTATTCGAAGGAGAGTCGCGTCTTACCGTCCTCGTCCTTCGTATTTCCGTTTCTTACACCGATTAATTCCGATCGTTACCGACCGACGCCGAGCCGCCGTCGATCGGAGCCGCGTTCGAAAATCGCAGAAATTCCAACGACACCGCGCTTCAAAATAGTTATCGACAATTTCAGTTACTTTCTTTTTTTCAAGTCGAACGCTGTCGTGGACGAATAACTTCCCGATTCGATACGTACGCGCGATCGTTAAACGAGCGGCGGTCGATCGAGTCGGTCGTTTCGCACGGACAAGGCTCCACTCCGCCGCGCCTCGATCGATTTAAAAGTCGACTGACGAACGGTCCATCGATCGAGACACGCTTGGCGGATTGCCGCCGTTCGCCCGTACCCGCCTCTCGTCGTACGCCTAAACAGCCTTATCGCCTTCATTTTATTTCGTCGAATCGATTTGCACTCTTTTTTCCTTTCGCGCTCCTCCCGTAACTTTCGCTCTCGATCTGCCTTTCTAACCGAGCGTCTATCTGCTTTACCCTCCGCGTCTCCTTCTTCCTTCGCTCCAGCCAAAAAACGAACGAAAAACGCCCGCACGTTATCGCGCGTACTTTCGCAGCCCCGTGCCGACGCGACGGAGGATTCGAACGCGATTTCGATAACAAGCAAAAGTAAGTGTTCGTAACGATCTTTCAGAAACGTTCGCTTCGTCGCGCTTCGAGTCGAAGACGCTCGCGTTAGTTGGACGGATTGTCGCGAGAGGGCAACGCATCGGCGCCCGTGGCGCCTACCAGAAAAATATCCTTCTCGTCACGTCGCGCGTTTTACCGTCGTCGCGAAACCTCCGATCCAGAATCGTCGAACATGAAAATCCGCGAATCAACGGATATCGACACCGGTGAATGTTCTCGCGAACGCGTGTGCCTTCCGAGTTGAATTTACAAAAAAACAGAGGCCGCGCCGGACCGGCAAGGCGCGATCGCCGTAACGAGCTTGACAAACGTCCACGAACGCTGAACGATTCGTTCCGAGTTCCGAGGAACGGTCGAATCGTCGAAAAATGCTTCAAACGTTGAGAGAACGTTCGCAAAAGCGAAAAAAGTTGCTCGCACAGACGGTGAGGCGGAACTTTGAACCGCTCAAGCTGACCACAGCTGGTTTGAGGTTATGACAGCTAATACGGATCGTTTTTCTGTCTAGTAGCTAGGCGTTTCGAGCGTGGACGAGCTGCGACAAATTCTGGGCACCGACGTCGATGACGCGCAACGGAAACGAGTGAAATCGATACCGGAGAGGTCGGAAAATGGCGCGAAAGACGCGAAAAACGACGCGGTCCCGACCGACGAGATCGTTTACAAAGACTCGTCGACGTTCCTGAAGGTAGGTTGACCGATCCGCGCCGGTTCGCGCGACCCACTCGTTATTCGTCGCTTCGCGTATTTTTAAAGGGAACTCAGTCGTCGAATCCGCACAACGATTACTGTCAACATTTCATCGACACGGGTCAACGACCGCAAAATTTCATCAGGGACGTGGGCCTGGCGGACAGATTCGAGGAATATCCGAAACTGCGAGAACTGATCAAACTGAAGGACGACTTGATAGCGGAAACCGCCACGCCGCCCATGTATCTCAAGACGGACTTGCTCGCGTACAATTTGAAAGACCTGAACTGCAAGTTCGACGTTATACTGATAGAGCCTCCGTTGGAGGAGTATCAACGAACCTGCGGCGCTACGAACGTTCAGCTCTGGAATTGGGATCAGGTGAGTAGCCTTGTGATCGCGAGAAGCCGGCTAAACGGCCCGAAAGAAACGAGTCCCGATGATAATAAAGCGAGACGAGCGACTCGGCTGGTTCGCAACGCGCGTATTAAAAACAACTTCGCAGATAATGGAATTAGATATCGGCGAAGTGGCAGCCAATCGAAGCTTCGTGTTTCTCTGGTGCGGTAGCAGCGACGGATTGGACATGGGTCGGTTTTGTCTTCGCAAATGGGGCTTCAGACGGTGCGAGGACATTTGTTGGATTCGCACCAACATCAACAATCCGGGACACAGCAAAAATCTGGACAGTAAAGCGGTTCTTCAGAGAACCAAGGAACACTGTTTGATGGGAATCAAAGGGACCGTCAGACGATCGACGGACGGCGATTTCATCCACGCGAACGTCGACATCGATCTGATCATATCGGAGGAGCCCGAGTACGGTTCTATAGAGAAACCCGTCGAGATATTCCACATAATCGAGCATTTCTGTCTCGGCAGACGACGGTAAGGAAGAAGCCGATACCCGCGTTAAACGGCGACCTACCTTTCGTTGCGTTTTCTTCTCAGGTTGCACTTGTTCGGTCGCGATGGTACCATTCGACCCGGCTGGCTCACCGTTGGACCCGAATTAACCAACACCAACTTCAACGCGGACCTTTATACCGGTTACTTTGCCAACGGTCAGATCACTACCGGCTGCACCGAACGCATCGAAGCGCTCAGACCAAAGTCTCCGCCGCCGAAGGGAAAGGTTGCCGGTCGAGGTAGAGGCGGTTTTAATCGTGGACGAGGCAGAGGAAGGTAAAGCGTCGAGTATCGGCGAACGACCAGAGGACGCGATGCGACCAAAGCCCGATACAAATTTCCTTCAGAGAAATAGTAGACTTGTACCTTTGTATTGTACGGTATTTCCATTTTTACAAATTGTAACGTAGCGAATCGACGTCGTTTTGTCCGACCGTTTCGGGATTCGATATTCGATCGAAACGCTTCCGTGAACGATCGTGGCGTTCTAACGCTCCCGCTCCTCTCGCGACTCTCCGATCGATCAAATCACCTTATCTTTATTGTTCTTTAGTTTCCTTTTCTTTAGTTTTATTTAGTTTTATTTAGTTTTGTGTCCGACTTTGCGTGCCGTGCGTGTAAAGTTCGCGAGACGAGGCGAGACGCGCGACGATCGTTCGAAGTAAACCGATCGCTTAGGAGATTGCTAAGAACGCGCGACGGGACGCCTTCGGGAAGCCTTCGGATCGCCCGCCAAATATTCTACTCCGATCGATTTGCCTTTGTCGCGTTAACGATTAACGATTAACGATTAACGATTAACGATTAACGGTAACGACGTTCGAGAGATCGATGGAACAGTTTTGTACAATACTTGTCAACTTTCGACTAATTGCTTAATAACGATTATATAAAATATCTTAAGTATACGTATTCTTAAAGAAACAAGCGCAATTATTTCGAAACGTTTGAGATCCGATCGTGTTACTTTTGTACTTTGTGTTTCGAGAAAGTGTTCGCATATTTCTATAAATACATCTTACAATAATTAACCGCATCTATAATTTCTATCCGACAACGCGCGGAAAGTTTGAAATTTGTTGGCCCCGGTTCGGCTTCCGGTAACTCGTGCGCATTCACGTTACTTCGATCGCGGACTCGCCAATCATTTTCCCCAACGCGAATTTTCATTCCAAATATACTCCTTCCTTCTCCTCTTTCTTCTTACGCTTCTATCTTTTCTTTCTTTATTCGCGATAGCGAGCGATAATTCGCGATTACAACGAAGCGCGACGGTAACCGCGTTCACCGTGTATATCGCACCGGGGAAACGAATTCGTTCCGCGACGAGAAAAACCTCTTAACGGTAGCGTACACGCGTGAAAACAACTACGAGAAAAGAAGAGTCGTTTCGAGGACCGAACGCGCCGCGATTCGGACATCGGCTCAGCGCGGTCAAACGAACGATACGAGGTACGAATTCAACGTTTAAAATCGATACTGGTCGATAGGAATAAAAAAAAAAACTATGTGTCGTCCCACGCGATAAAAAGTTTCGGCAAGAAAATATAAAATACCGCGTTTCGATAAATTAAAATCGAAAAGAAGATCACCCGCCAAGGTTCGTCGTGTGTACACGCGTCGAGACGCGCTCGAGAATCGTTCGTTTCGTTTCTGCGATTTCGTCTTTCGACGAAAAACAACAAAGTCGCGTATACGACGAAAGGCTTGAAAAGAACGATAAAGAACGATGAAAATAACCGAGTTCCAGAAGGGCAGAAAGTAAGGGAAGTAAATTAGAGAAAAAGAAGGAAGAAACGCTAACGGCTAAAGAGACTACGGATACGCGTCGCGTGTGGCGATGAACTGGCAGGCATAGACAGAGTTGCTTGGTAATCGATTTGCTCGTGATCGAACGATGCGTTGCAGTCAGGCGGGAGCGTTCTTGAGAAGAAGAGAGCTTAGCTCGGATCGATCCTCGCTCGTCGTACCAGTCTAGTTTTCAAAGTCACAAATACGTCGACTCCCCTGTAAGCAGAGTCAGCGTCAGTCACGTAAACATTTCATCGGCGCGCGTTCATTACAGCGAAAGAAATGTATAAGAGCAACAGAAGAAAGAAGAAAAATGAAACGAAAAGGAAAATAATCGTTTACGACGAATCCACGAAAGAGATGCATACCTGTGATAATAAATTTAAATTGCTGCGATTGCGATTGCGACTGCGACTGACACTGTTCTTGCCGTTCCATCTTTTGTACTCTATACACGGTGTTTCCTAGCGTATTTCGTTGGAACAAACAAAAGAATCATCGTTAAAGCGAAAAGAAAACGGAACGGAACGGAGAAACATAGAAAGGTAAAAATTAATCGAAACGGAGGAAAAAAGGACGGCGAACGAGTTTGGAGAGGACGAAATTCTGACGATTACGCCTATTCGTTCATATACAGTATACGATATCACCGAGAAAATAACGTATCTTATTTATATTTTTGAACATTCCGCATTGAATCATATAAAAGTTAATTTTAATAGGTGTCGCTTATAAAACGGTATTCGTGGGCTTCGTACGAGAAAAAATACGTTCGAGAAGCGCGTACGTCACGACGCCAAGTAACGATATATCGTACACGCTTGTCCAGCAACCGTTGTTGCATCGACCGGTAAAAAATGAAAACGTATTTAGTAAGTTTACCCTCTTCTTTCCCCCCGTTACTTCTCAGCGGGTGAAATATCGCGACATCGTAACGTCGTTCGCCCGGCGATTCAACCGTACGAGCGATTTTAATTGTTTCGAGGGAGGTAAATTTACTAATCCGTTCGACGTAACCGAAAATTCGTTACTTCGACTCGACGCGAGTAAAGTTTCGTTCGCCTTCGCGCTTTCTTCCACCTTTCCTCGTTCGCTCTCCCTCTCTTTCTTTCTCTTTCTCTTTCTCTTTCTCCAAAACGTAAGAATTTTCTCTTTTCGAGGTAAACGTGTTTCGATCGACGTACGCGCACGCGATAATTTCGTCTATTCGTCTGTAATCGGACGACCACGCGTATTCCCAACAATCTTTTCGTAATGTTCACGAACTTGTGCGAGCATTCGAAAGATACGAAGCGTGAAGCGTCGGACGGTGCCAGCCGTTATTCGAATTCTCGTTTTTCCTTCGTTTCTTAAGACAAAGAAAGAAAGAGACAGAGAGAGGAAGGAAACGCGGACGAAATCGATGCGCAACACGAGGATTCGAGTCAACGACGAGTTATCGTGATGTACAAATTACGCGTTAAAAAAGGACGGCGTCAGAAACCATACTGTTTTTTTCTACTTCTCCAACCCCTCCAGCTCCACCCTCACCGTCTCTACATTCTTTCGACGCTTTTCATCCAAAAAGAACATCGACGAAAAAATATACTTGTACGAATATCGAGCAATTCGACTAACAGATTAATTTGCACCGACGAATCTACAAAAGTGTCGTTGGAGACACGGGCGCAAAGTGAAACGTTTCTTCGAAATTCAACCCGTAGTTCACCGTGATCTACGGCTTTGCTTCTCGAATCGAGTTCGCGGAAGAAAACGCGCGCAGAGAATCGCGACGATTCGCGACGAGATCGACCGAGGCGCGCGCGCGTTTTTACGGTTCTTCGTTGAATTTTCTCGAGTAGACGATCCTTTGCGAATCGTACGCGTTGCGAAAAAGCGTGTCGATTTTCATAGAAAAATATATCTAAAGCTACGCGGCGATTCGTGTTCGACGAATCGTTCGTGCATCGTCTCGATCGTTGGAAAAGAAATTGAACGCAAAGGTAAACGATAAATGTCACCGGTTATCGAACGAAGGATAAGTAGCGAAATTCTCATTCTCCTTCTAAACGTATTATCGTCGTCGTTACCAATATCGTTATCGCTATAATTATTATCGTTACAGTTATCCTTTCTTGCCATTTCTGTCCTTGTCGCTGACGCTGTTTTCTCTTCTCGTTATACTTCTTCTTTCTGTTGCTCCTCATCCTCCTCCTCCTCCTCTTCCTCCAACTCCTCCTCCTCCTCCTCCTCCTCTTCTTACTGTTATTGACTTATAATTTATTAACGTTACGAAAATAGTCTTGCCATTTCTTACAGCATTATTTCATCTGGATCCGTAATGTATGCAAGCGCATCACCCTCGTCAGCTTACGGAACATTCCTTCGAGGCATCGGTCAGCGTTTACGAACTCGACTAAACTTTCGCGTTGTTAGGAAAAGATCGCTTCGCACCGATCGACGCGACGAGAAAGAACGCACGCGATTCGCATCGTTGTACCGCGGTCGAACGTACGGTGCCGTGCCGTTAAGGAAATTTACAAGCTCGTCGACGATGAGTGTATAAAAACATTGTCTATGAAAAATATCGATTCTGCTAACACTATGGGACGCAAATTTGCAGAAAACAAGCGCGTAACTTTTCGATATCCCACACCACGATCGGCCGAACGGAAGAAAAGGGTAGTTATCGAAAAAGGAAGCTAATCGAATAAGAGAGCGCGAATCGTTGTACACCACTCGCGAGGAAGAGAAGAATTAACGAAGGTTCCGTAACGGGAGAAACGCATGGATCATCGAGCGGGATAAGAAAGATAGTCGAGTTTGTAACGTTCTAAGGAAGGAACGATGTACGGGGACAATCGCGAGCGGCGATGCGCTCACAAAACATCTATCATTCCTCCGTCCGAGAGAAGGCGGTACCGGCCAACGCGCTGGTCCATGTCCACTAAGGGGGTGAACAGACACACAGAGACGCAATCAGTCAATAATCGTGCGTGCAAAATACCTATTTACGTGTACGTATATGTACTTATATACACGGGATGATTAACGGGTATATGCGTACGGAGGTGCGCGCGCGCGTGCGTGTATGTTGTGTCAGTGTGTGCTTCAACTTTCCAACTAAACACGATGCTACACGACAAAGGGAAAACCGAGGGGCTTCGCCTAAATACGTTTTCCTTCCCTTTCTTCTTCTTCTTTCTCCTCTTCTTCTAATTCTTCTTTTTCCTCTTCCTCCTCTCCTACGTTTACCACGTTCTCTTACTTCCGCTTAACGCTTAAACGGTTCACACCAAGCGAAATTATCTTTACAACTATTACGAACTTTCCACGCTTTTTCCAATCGAGTTCGAAACATCTCCTTTCTCCAGCCGTTTAAGCGTTAACCAAGTACAATTTTGATTAACGATGTTCGAAAGTTCGCGAAACGCGTGCTCGTTCGCGAAGACTATTCGACGCTCGTACCCTCACCGCGTGAAATATTCTTTCAGAGATGAAATATGTACACGTTGCGAGAGGCACCGCGCAAGTACCATTACGTTCATGCATGCGAAAAAGCAATCGGAAAATAACGTCGACTAATCGTATCGTTGTATACCATAATAGGTAAAAGTAAACGTTTCGAGGAGCGCGACAAATATTTCACACCCACCAACAACATATTTTATAAACGAAAAGAGAATAAGCGTGCGAGATAGCGGATTTCTACGTGGACTAAAATAAAAAGCTATTCTACCGATTATGCGATATACTAACACTTTGACGTGGTTCTTTCGCTGTCTGTCATTTTATTCTTTTTATCTAATCTGCATCGGAGTAACAGCTGCTAATTCCTAATCGTTACGTTAAATTACCACTTCGTTATTCGCAAACGACAGCTTATAACGATGAATTATAAGCGGCAGAAATTTTCGGAAATCTCCGACCATCAAAATGTTAGATTATCTGCAACGCGTTTCGACTGTATATCAATTTTCGGTCGAGCCGAATCAAATCGAATCAAATTGAAAATAATCAGTAGAAAGCGTTGCAAACGACATATTCGTTTATTTGCTAAGGACCAGCGGACAGGAAAGAAAGATACAGGTAAACCCTGTAGTAAATCAGCACCAGATACAAGGATATGGAAGTGAGAAGTTTACGGATCACAAGAGACTCGGAAGATGTAAGCATAAGATACCAAAAACACACTACTTTCAAAATGTAATGCACGTATAATATTCTCCTTAAAATATTTCTTACAGGAATATGTTTTATAATATACGGGTACATTTAAAAATCGCTAACATTTTATTGGCGGTGATGATTATGATGATGATGATGATGATGATAATAATTAATAATAATAATAATAATAATAATTAATAATAATAATGAGAAGAACAGTAATAATGAAGATGACGCTGATGATCGCGCTTATGGTGATGATAATAATATAGAATAACAATAACAATAATAATAATAATAATAATAATAATCATAGTAATAATAGCAGAGGTTGAAGATGATAATGATTATAAAATGACGACAACGATGACAGTGGATAATAATAATAATAATAATAATAATAATAATAGTAATAAATAATTGGTAATTAATAATACGAAGAAGAACGAGAATAGGGAGATAACAACGATACGGTTAATAATTATAAATATAATAGTATCACAAAATGGCCGTTACACGATACGAAATAGAGATGCAATGCACGAATTTCATAGAGTTTTCAGACATTACGAATATCCGATTACTACAACATGCAATTGTATAAAAAAAACTAGAATAGAATTAAAACGTGTCAGGGCTTTGATATTCGTTATTTGATGTTTTCGGATGCCTGTTTTTTAAACAATTGTCAGATCGTTATAATCTTTGTATATTCGTCAAACATACGTTAAAATTAGAAAAGTAAGAAAATTTAAAAAGGAACTTATCGATAACCGATAGAGTCAACAAGAAAAAAAAATTAAAAATATCTGAACATCTAGTCCCTGTACATGAAAAGTTGCCCAATTATTACTCCGACATATTTTTACAACGTATTTACAAAATTAGTACGTACGAAGATACTGATCTTCGTTACGCGTCAACAACTTTAGCTACATTTATACGAAAACGATCGTAATTAAGGTTTCTTATTGTTTGGAACTTTGTATCTCTGTCACGCTTCCTCGTCAACAAAATTGTAAATAATAATAATAATAACAATCACACTAGACGCGACAAACCATTCGTAGTCTTTCTGCTTTATCGTTACACGCAATCTAAAAGTCTAGGAATTTTCTACGACGATCACACCATCAAAATTGAACAAATGTATCACACGGTCGAACGCGCGCAGATCATTCGAAGATAACTGAATTTCAATGTTTCGGTAGATAATAATAAATTAATTTACAGGTTCTACCTTAGTTGTAGAATCGAAAACCGCAACGAGAACGCCGTTTAAAAAACTCTCCTGCCATCAAAGATTAACGAGTATACAGAAGAATGGAGAGAGAGAGAGAGAAAAAAAAAAAAAAAAAAATAAAAAAACAAATGAAATAT